>CM037589.1:139006317-140256317 GCA_021018995.1 Chloranthus sessilifolius
ATCACCATTATCAGTGTTTAGATTTGAGTTTTTGTAGAGATTGCAGACTTGTGAGCTGGGTCATTGCAGGCCTTTTGTAGCAATTAACAGCTGAATATAAGTCCCCATTCAGCCTGGGATCTCTTGCGGTTCCCACTTGAGTCTCAAGTTCTGTTTGCTCCGATGGATGCATGAGCTTGTAGCCTTGCAAATATAGTGTCTGCAATGGTGTTCATGACTGATGTAATTCATTGGTTGGAGGAAGTCTCTGAGGATAGTCTGTGACCATTTAAGTGAATAGATTATAGCCCTAAGATCAATCCATTCCTTTGGATTAGGTTAGATTTCTCATTCAATCAATGTGATTTGACCATCTCTCTTGGATAGTTTGTGGCTATTTAAGTGGGCAGATTATAGCCTTAAGAGCAGTCTAAATTACATGGGTTGAGTTGAATTCTTCTACATTGTAGATATGCTTGTAGCCATATAAAGAATTGCTACAGATTCATGCCTAATACTGAGTTGCATAACTGATTTATCCCTAACTGTATGCTTCTCTTTTTTTTAGTTTTATTTTACCACACACATTATCATCCTTCTTTATCCCTTTCTTTAGCTGTAGTTTTATTTCTGTTTTTAGGATTGCCAGATTGGTAGTCAGATCTAGAGACTACTATACAACCCTTGAGGTTTAAGATCATCACTCCCTGTGGAACAAACTCTTACTTTCAAAACTTGCTATAACAGGCCCTGCAAGACTGTGTGTTTGGTATTGTGCTATTATTCATCAATTTTTTGTTTCATTTTGTTTTGTTTTTGTTATCATTTTATGTGATTCTTTACCATCTATTTTAACATAATAAAAAGCACAATCCCTGAACCAACAAGTTTTTGGCACCATTGTAGGGGATCACCCGGTCACAAGCGTGACAGGCGGGAATACTCACGACTATACTCCAACAAGTTGGCGCCGCTGCCGGGGGGTTTTGATCTAGTATAGTAGTATGAGTTTTTTTAGCTATATTTGTTGTAGGCATAGTGTTTGAATAAATGTCAGTTGTATTTTTCTGTGATTTTTTTATATTTTCTCTGTTTATTTTAAATTTGTAGGTCTTTTTATTGTCGTAGTTATGTGTGAATATAATACAGCTTTCATCATTTTAGTTTACATTTATTTTCTGTCATCACCTGTTTAGTGTTTGAATAAAGTTCTGCTGATATTTTGGATTTTTGCAGGCTTAGAGTAGTGGAAAATAAGAGAGTTTAGCTGCAGCTGGGGCATTCCTGCATCAGTTTGCATCTCTAATTCCCCTATTTTGTTTTGATTTCTATTGTCTTTTCATTTCTGCAGTCTTAAATTTCAGCAGTTGTAGTTAGTTTTTGGTATTTTTACTCTATCTGTTGTGCGTGTCTCTTTGTTGTACTGTGTGTGTGTTGTATGCTGGGAAGAAGATCTCTCAATCCTGAGCTTGAATCTTTGAATCCTGAGATTGAGAGGGTCTTGAGTCCTAGACCAACAACACACACCCCTGCTAAAAACTTAGTAACTGCTGAGATGGCTGAGCAGCCCAGACCACTTAGGGAGTACAATGCACCAGGGGCATACTCATCCCCCTCTTGTATTCAGCTCCCTAATGTTGTGGGTAGCTATGAGATTAAAGCCTCTACCATCCAAATGTTACAAAGTTTCCCTGGGCGGAGCAGAGAGGACTCATACCAGTATATAGAGTTGTTTCTAGCTCTATGCACCACTTTTCATATTGCTGGCTTGGGAAAGGAAGCAACAAAGCTGAGGCTTTTTCCTTTTTCCTTAAAGGACAAAGCCACCTCTTGGCCCTCCATGCTTCCCGCCAACAACATAAATTCTTGGAATGATCTTCAATGCCAATTCTTGGCTAAGTTTTTCCTAGTCGATAAGACAAGTCAGTTATGGAAGAGCATAATCTCATTTGGTCAACTCCCAACTGAATCATTTCATGAAGCCTGGGAGAGATTTCAATGGTTGTTGAGGTAGTGCTCACACCACCTGATCCCTAGGTGGCAGCTTGTACAAAGCTTCTACCAAGGGATTGATGCCAAAAGTATATCTATGATTGATGCATCTAGTGGTGGCTCATATCTCAGCAAGACGGATGTAGAAGCATGGAAGTTATTTGATTTGATTAGTGAAACCTCCGTGTAGCAGGAGTCTTTGTCACACAATGACATTGTGCCAGCTGTTAGCAGTATAAATGAACCCACTTCTAAGGGACAAGTGCATGAGTTGAATGCATATAGTAACCTAGAGAAGAAGGTCGACAGTTGGGCTTTAAAATTTGATAAAGTGTTGAGTGTGTTGCAGCCCCACATGGCTGCACAGATTGGAGAGGTATGCACTATATGCCACTCACCCACACACTCTCATCTTGCATGTCCATCTGCTGGGCCAGTCCCTGAATTTTTGAATGAGCAAGCCAATGCTGTCCAAACATATGGACAGTAGCCTGCTGGGTATCAGTGGAGTAACCACCCAAATTTGAGGTGGAAACAAGCTGATTTACCTCATACCCAGCAGCAGTAGGCCTTGCCCTAGAGTACCAACCAGCAGTCCCCTCATTGTTATGTTTAAATATAACAATTTCCCCACTAGTCCCCCTAGCCAGGTTAGTTAGTTGTAGCTACACCCCAACCTAGAGCCCCCTCCTATTAGGAGCAGGTTTTAACTTCATTGCAAAACCTTGGCTCCATTTCATAAATTGTAGATTCTCATTCGCATAGCATTAGAAAAATTGAGGACCAGCTTGGTCATATCTCAAATGCTCTAATGCGAAGGGAAGAGGGTCGGATCCCGAGCCAAACAGTGAACAACCCAAGAGGGGCCCATTTGATTGCTGAAGCTTCTTCAAGTCATGAAGCAACTAGCGAGGTCAATGCCCCAAGGAATGGGAAGGAGGAGGCTACCCAAGACATTGTTGATGCAAAAAGGTTGTGCATTCGGCGAGAAGCTGAATAAATAAATTAATTAATTAATTAAAAATTATACCATGTGGAGCCCCAATTCCCCAGGCTTTGATGGAGGAAGCAGGGGCTGTTTTGAACAGTTGCTAGCCTTTATCTATGATCTGGGCTGAGTTGTGGGAATTTGTGAAGTCTGGACTGAGAAGGCACCCACCCATGTGCTTCCCCAGCCCTACTATTAGATGCCCACCTGATGTGGAGCTGGAGCTGCTCCATGTATCTCTCAAGCAACTACACTTGCTGAGCTGGAAGGACACCAGGTTTCATGCAAATGCAAAGGTATGGGCTTTCATTTTGAATTTTCAGTTCCTTCCAATTCAGCTGAGTTCCAGATGGGTGACCTAAATTTCTATCATTCATGCACCCCCATCTGGGCTGTTTTGTATATATTATGTCTGATCTAATGTTGTATGAATTCTGCTTTAAATTTCCTGAGATTAATGCTGTAAATTCTTTGCCAGCATTTTGATTCATACTCAGATCATGTTTAGATAGTTGTGTTTAGGATTTTATTTTTTAGGTGTCTAGTTTAGTTACTGTTTTGTATATACTGTCTATTTTTAGTTTACTTGTTGTTGTCTATAGTTGCTGTTTTTAGTTACTTAGTGTTCTTAGTTGTCATGTTGTCTATTTTCTCTTTTTCTCCTTTCTAGTTTCAATTTTCTGCATTGTTTAGTTTAATTTCCTTTTGAGTTGTTGTAGTTTAGGGTGTTTTTCTATCATTTACACAGCTTCCCCCATACATGTTTCATGAAACAGTGAGGATACTGTTTAACATAGGTTTTGGGGGTGTGGCAGGGTAGTCCTGCCAATAGAATAGTGAACTCTAGTGCAGCAGTGTGAGAAAAATTGAGATGAATAAAGTTAATTCTCACCTAACCATGTAGAGAGGAAATTTAAAAATAATTTAAAACTGAAAATCTTTGAAAAATTAGCACCACCATGAAGTTAACATCAGAAAAAAATTTCAGTTAATACTTAGTGAACCTAAGAGGAGAAAAGAAGGTGAAAATACATCCCATGAGTTAAATTGAGGACCATACCTAGTGAGATTTGGGCCTATCAAATTTCTTATGAAGAGTATTTTTGACATTTTTTTCTGCTCTAAGGACTGATTGACTCAACACTTTGTCACTAGAAGTTAGGCACCTCCAAATCAAAACTGATGGACAACACTCATGACACTAAGGAGATGGTCTACGACATTCATTTGGACAGTTTGAGCTTAAAATTTCCTACCCATTCAACTGACCTTTGCCTACACTCTTTGAGCCATTAAAATCCTACTTTTCTTTGACAAACACCGGAGTATTTGCACCTTAACCTCTTGACCTGATTCAACCTGACCCTCACTCTGAGATTTCAGAAGGTAAAGGAGAAGAAGTTGAAAATAGTTGAGAGGGGTTCAACATTTGGTGGAAGGAGAAGAGAAACAACTAAAAATAGTAGTGTTTCAGTGGTATTTGTGTGGCAATTCATCATAAAAATCATAAAAATATAAAATAAAGAAGAGAAAAAGAAAGAGAAGTCAAGAGAAGAACATCATCTGAAAATTGAAAAGGAAGAGGAGAAGCTAGCTACTTTGATTCTGAAAAATTTCAAGTAAGATGAAGTAGTACTTTAATGAAGCTTGTGAAGTCACGAATCACTCCTTACCTTGCTGATTTCTCAGTTTTGAATCCCTTTTTACCCCTTCATTCTTTATATCCCTCACCCATAAGCCACAATACAACCCATTCAAAAAGACCTTTGTGATCCAAGGTGAAATGAGCTATCATGTAGAGATGAGGATTTATCTAATTTATGGTGAAAAGTTAAGAGGACGTCAGAACTTAGAAGCAAAGCCAATGCTCATGCTTGCATGCCCATTTGGGGTCTGTGACTGATCTTGAGCTGATGAGAATGTGAACACATTGATTTTTATTGTTGAGAGATAGCCCTGGTAAGAATTGAGTCTGAAGTTTAACTTCATTGGGGTTGTATCCAACTTGATTTTTGAATCAAAAGCTAGCTTAGTACTGATTTGTGCACATTGAATTTATGATGCAAACTGATTAGTGGTGATGCATACACATGCTGATATTTAGTTTTAATTTGTTTGCATTATTGTTGTAACTTCCTATGAATTTTAAAGAATGGGTGTGGAATGAAACTTTATTGATTAAAATCTATTTTGTCATTGACTGCACTATATTTAACTGTTTTGCTGGTGAAGTTTGTGGGTGTCTTCACTGAAAACCCACAAGAGACTTTACTCCTCTACTAGGGATCACCTAGGGGTTTAAAAGGCTTGGTATATATGCTAAATGTATTTGTGCTCCCTACGAAAGTGATATTTTCTATTTTAAATAATTATTTTTAATTTTGCCTATCCCTGAGGACTAGCAAAGATTAGGTTTGGGGGTGTGTTAATCCTTGAAAAGTCCCACTTTTCACCTCTTAACCTAACATTTGTTAGACCTTTGAGTCAGTTAATAATGATCTTTAGTTGTGGTTTGTAGATAACAGGAATATCAGAGCTTAAAGCTGCAATCCATCCTCTTGGTGCCAAGAAGACTAAATTTTGAGCTAAGATGTGGAGCTGAGATGAATCACAGTCAATGCACCATGGTGGCCTCCATCATGTGTGCCATTTGGCATACTGTGGTGGACCCTAGAGGCCCAGTAGATGAATGGAAGAAGGAGCCAGGCATAGAAGGCCGATGTAGTGGCCTACGCACTACAGTAGAGGAGCAAATATTGATGCTTGTGCAGTTCTTGCGTGGTTTAAAGCACCCAGAAGTAACCCTGCGAGGCTCTTGCGAGGTTAGTGCTATAACACTAGCATGCAGTCAAGCAGCTAAGGCAGCCTCTCGCGTAGTTGGAAGAGTTGCACCTTGGGGAACTCACGCAGATCATTACTTCACTCGCACAGTTCAATTTTGGGGAGAAAGGAGCTCGCTCAACTCTATTCTATCCTCGCAAGCCAGCAGCCCTGAAGCAAAGAGATCCTCACGCAGCTTTCTTAGCCATGTGACCACTAGTAGTGCAAAAAGGAGCTTGGACAGTTCCATTGTGGCCTCGCGAGCTACTGATCCTGGCGAACTATACACATGTGAGCTTCGCGAGCAGTCAAAAGAGCCCAGCAAGAGCCTAGCGAGCTACACCACCTAGAGACTGATCTGCGTGATCTGCATTATTTTCTGCAAACCAGCCTCACAAGCTACCTTCAGTAGCCAAATTAGTCACGTGAGAGCCATGTGAAGGGGCATCCCAGCAGCATTTCATCCTCGTGAGGCTCAAGATTCGGACTTCCAGCTTGTTATTCTCCATTTCCAGGGACTGTTTGAGGATTTCACACTTCTATGGCCCACCTCACGAGGTTCCCATCTATCCCACACATCCCAAGGCAATTCAAGGGCCACAATGAAGCCATGAAATCAACTCCAAATCATTCTCAAGTCTTATTGGCTACTGCAAGTAGGGTTTGCCTATAAAATGTGTTGTTATCTCATTTGTAAACTATCCAGGAATAGCCTGAGATCTGAGCTAGGGTTTCCTATGCTCATTTAGGGTTTAGTTTCCTTTCTTTATTTTCCCCTTTCTTCTTCCTTTGCTCAGCAGTAATGTTGGGCTAAGTTCTTTTGTAAACAGCTTAGTTTATTTCTGTAATGCAATCGATTTTGTAATAAAGCATTGTGAGTTGTTTAGGGATCTGAATTGGCTGCTGCCTTGAGGGCATTCATTGTAAGTTTCTTAATATTCAAGGAAATGTTGTTTTTGAATCTCCATTAAATATGTATTTTTCATGAATGTTTATAGGTTTGATGCTCCCATGGTTGCCTGAGTATGTAGCCTTGTAACCATGGTGGCAGCAGCAGTTATCATGTTCTATCTCATCATCTGTGGGTAAGGTAGCCTCTGAGGATAGTCTGCGACCATTTAAGTGGACAGACTATAGCCCTAAGGCAGGCCTTGGTCACAGATCTGAGATGGATTCTTTTTCTCTGTGCTTGAGCTTGTAACCTAGTGAGAGATTGTGCAGAGCCAAACTCTACTCTAGTTTACATCATCATCATCAGTGTTTAGATCTGAGTTTTGTAGAGATTGCAGACTTATGAGCTAGGTCATTACAGGCCTTTTGTAGCAATGACCAGCTGAATATAAGTCCCCATTCAGCCGGGGATCTCTTGTGGTTCCCACTTGAGTCTCAAGGTCTGTTTGCTCCTATGGATGCATGAGCTTGTAGCCTTGCAAACATTATGTCTGCAATGGTGTTCATGACTGATGTAATCCATTGGTTGGAGGAAATCTCTGAGGATAGTCTGTGACCATTTAAGTGGACAAATTATAACCCTAAGATCAATCCATTCTCCTGGATTAGGTTAGATTCCTGATTTAATCAATGTGATTTGACCATCTCCCTTAGATAGTTTGTGGCCCATTTAAGTGGACAGATTATAGCCTTAAGAGCAATCTAAATTACATGGGTTGAGTTGGATTCTTTTACCTTGTAGATGTGCTTATAGCCATCTAAAGGATTGCTACAAATTCATGCCTACCATTGAGTTGCATAACTGATTTATCCCTAACTGTATACTTCTCCATCTTTTATCTTTATTTTACCACACACATCATCATCCTTCTTTATCCCTTTCTTTAGCTGTAGTTTTATTTCTGTTTTTAGGTTAGTTTAGCTTTGTAATACTTGAACTCCCTTCCTTTAGGATTGCTAGATCTGTAGTCAGATCTGGAGACTACTATACAACCCTTGAGGTTTCAAATCATCACTCCCTATGGGACAAACTCTTACTTTCAAAACTTGCTACAACATGCCTTGTATCTTCTAGGACTGTGTGTTTGGTTTTGTGCTATTGTTCATCCATTTTGGTGTCATTTTGTTTTGTTTTTGTTATCATTTTATTTGATTCTTTACCATCTGTTTTAACATAATAAAAAGCACAATCCCATAACCAACACTAACGTCGATAATCTGCGACACCAAAGATTTGTGAGTCTCGCATGCACGAAATTTACGAAGGTAAATGCTTTTACCTTATTTTGCATAATTAAGTTCATATATTGGGCTTAGAATCATGCATAATTGAATCGCATGCGAAGATTCGGAAACCAATTGCATGAGAAACACGAGCAAAGATGTTTCCGATGTTCGAATCTCAAATTCATTGCATGGAATTAGCTACATGCATGAATATTCAAGGTAAAATGATTGCTGGATAGTGTCAGAATAAACTATGTGTAGATTACTTGTGATGTGAAGGATAGACCATGTAAATTTCAAAAATGTCAAAGTAGAAAAGAAGATAAAACGAGTTCTGCAACTGACAGACTCGACCGGGCGAGTGAAATGTCACCCGAGCGAGATTCCTTCAGAATACATAGAAACAAAACTTGCCTGGGCGAGTTTCCAGGCTAAATGTTTCTGGAAATTATCGTCCAGGCGAGCTTGTATGTATGCCAGGGAATTCGAAGGCCTCACCCGGGTGACCCTGAGAACTCGATCAGGCGACACCTTCAAGCTATGACCATTTTAGATTTGTATGTGGGGAAGGCTATGAGAGCCTCGGGTTATAAAACCCTTCACCACTAACGCATGTTATGAACCCACCATGATCTAGGTCCGGTATGAGAGACCGTGGAGGAGTTATCCATTCCAATTTCATTTTGTGTTAGCACGATTCAGTAACTGAGGTATGGAAGAATACCTTTGCTTGATTATATGTTTTCTCAAATTCATGCCATTGATGCAATTATTAAATACAATATTTTCCAGCAATGATACATATATGAAATCTTAAAATGTTTTGAATGTTACAATTTGATTTCCGCACATGATTTTACATGATTCCCATACTCTGTATCTTGATATATCATTGTAATCGACTCGATAAGTCCCAGCTTCTTGATTTCTAATTTATGTATATGTTATTTGGTACGTGTAAATGTTTCGAGTCTCTGTTGATTGTTAAGATCCGGCTCAAGTGACCCTATTAACTTAGCTTAGGAGCTTGACAATCCGGCTCAAGTGACCCTGTTAACTTAGCTCTGGGGCTTGGCAATCCTGCTCAAGTGACCCTATTAACTTGGCTCAGGGGCTTGGCAATCCGGCTCAAGTGACCATGTTAACTTAACTCAGGGGCTTGGAAATCCGACACAAGTGACCCTTTTAACTTAGCTCAGGGGCTTGGTGTTCTGGCACAAGTGACCCTGTTAACGTAGCTAAGGGGCTTTCCTTTACAACGCTTGATTTCTTGATATGTGTATTCCCGAGTTGTTCTACTATTATATTCCGATTCTTGTTTCGAATGCGTGACTCAATATGCCTTGTTTAAGTATGCTATCAGCATTCATGATATAATATGTTTAGATATTATTGTTTAAATCCTTTGTTTTGGAATCTACTATATTTTTTATAAGATATACACTTGAACAATTTTATTTATGCATCAAGATCATGAAGCAGAATGATAAGATGTAATTTAGCACTGTTTTCTTCCTACTAAACTTGGACTGTAGCTCACCCCTTGACTATACGTCTCAGCTGCAGGTGTTGATTTAGAAAGAGATCCCGAACAAAAGGAGGGTCCAGATTACAATCCTGAGGAGGAGGAAGAGCTACCTGAGGAATTCTTCCCCTAACATGGTGCTTTGAACTTTGACACTTTTGTACTTTTGATAATCGGTACAGTGTACGGTTTAAACTTGATACAGTTTTGTATAGTTCTTTTTGTCCACTGTTTAGGTGAAGGTCGGCCTTCACCGATTGATTGTATAATTTTGATTACCTAGAAATGATGGAAAATCTTTTGTCATAATGCCGTGTGTTGCCGTTTTGCTTCTGTACTTATATAGCCTTACCAGATGCTTGATGGCTCGACTACCCAATTTCCTTTGTAAGGGTGGTTAAGCTGTCAAACAAGCATCAAAACATCCCAATACCAAAGGGAACTCTTTATTCAAATTGTGCTCTACGACCTGACGGCACGGGTTTTGGGTAAGGAAAATTTGGGTCGTCCTCATATACGAGGTTAAACTGAATTTGCACTCACCCTATAACGACTTGGATTTTCATGTCCTTGATACACACATAAATTACTTATATGTGCTTAATAGTGTATATGCCACATCCTTTGACTTTTCAAAACATTTTAACTAAAAATACATGTTTTGGTTTTCAAAAGTTTTATATTTATTTATGTCATCATTTGACACAAGTTATGTGATAGCCTACTGGTTAAAGGCTTGAGTTTGAGACATGAGGTCAGATGTTCGAACCTTGGTATGTACGTTTTAAACCTTTATTTTGGACCTTGAAGTAAAAGCCTATACATCCTTCTTTGGTGTGTCAGTCTAACATCGGATGATTCCCAATAAGTTATAAAAAGGTGTGTTACGGAGAACCCTAATTCATAATCTCTTCGAGAGTTCTTGTTAAGATTAAAGGCGTAAGAAAACCTAGTTGTCTCTATTCTTTTCTCTCCTGAAGAAAACCCTAGTCGTCACCACTTTTCTTCTTCAGCCTATCTCTTCTCAAACTCCTTAATCTTCTTCTAAAAAAACTTTTATGTGTTCTTCCATAAGAACCACTGTAATCTATTTCCACCATCAAGATTAAGGAGGAAGAAGAAGGAACATTGGAAGAAATATAACGTTGAACGTTGATCTCCTCAACCATACCGTTGTAGATCACCTTTCATGCTTCAAGAGGTGAATACCCATCATTTTTTCATTCCAGATTTTATTTTCTAACCCTAGATGTTACAAAAATTTGCAAATCGATTGATCAAAATATCATGTTGATCGATCGATTTGGAGAAGCAAAATTTTCTACCTCTGTTGCAATACTTTCAGTTATATAATCGATCAATCAATACACCATACCAATCAATCGATTGTGTAAAAAATTTTAGAATCAATCAATTCGGCGTCGAGACCAATGTCAATTATATATATATAGAGACTTTTTAAATTCGATCAATCGAATCTAGACAAAATCGAGAATGAAGATTATAAATATAATTTAATATATAGTCCCGATCGATCGATCGACCAATCACATTATTTCGAAGGCTGAATGACCGAATGGCATTTGAATTATTAATTTCGATCGATCAACTCCGTTGTTTGATCGATCGATGCTGGACAGAAATGTTTGACTTGGCTACCTTATATTTGTTTTGATTTTGATCAATCGACTTTCATTCCGATTGGTCAACTGGGACCCGAATTGAACGACTCATAATATATTACGATCAACCGATCGATATACAAATCTATAACTATTGATGCGTCACTTGTATATTTATTATAGAGGAAGGAATCAGACACATCTTCATGGAATCCTAGCACGATACTCACATCTCTATCATCAACCACTAATCAATAGTAATTGCCTCGCCCTTCCGATGCGAAGGAAATGAGGTAGGAGAATTTCAACAATCAATTGTGTCTTATAATTTTGATTCATAGATATTTAGCGGCTTGAATAAATTGGATATTACTTGTCATTCATTAAGATACATGGTCACCTGCTTTTATGATTTGTTGGGCACATGAACACAAAATTGAAACATTTGACCCTTGAATTATTAAGGTATGAGAATTAACTCTTTATGACACATCTTAATGGAAGAACAAAGGAAGAAGATATACAATATGAATCTCATCGAATCTTGGAAAACTAAATTTGAAACTAGAAGTAATTAGAAGAAGATGCATGATATAACTCTTATTGAATCTTGGAAACTGATTTTGAACTTTGAATCTCATCAAACTTTGGAAATTGTTTTTAAACTCTGAATAAGTCCTAAAGTAAGAATATAACTTATATCTTAGAATTATGCATGTGATTTGAAGGCTTGACTTTGAATGGATCCTGTGCTTCGGCACACTTTGAACCATGCTTCGGCACACTTTGAGGCGTGCTTTGGCACACTTTGAACCGTGACGACGGCTTTTGAACCGTACAGGCTACCTCACATTGCAGGAGCTACGATACTTTAAAAATTATTCTAGAACGACGATGGTCAGGATCCCCATCGACACTTTGACATTGACTCTAGCGCTATATTTGCGAAAGAGATTACTTAAGTTATATTTTTAAGTCATGCATGAATATAAGAATTAATATATGAAATGTAATGAAAAGAAAAGTATCATGATTGGACACTTATATGAAATTTACCTTTTAGACTCTCTGAATATGATATCAAGGAAAAATATCATAATTGAACACTTACATCAATTTCAGTTTTAGACTTTCTTCACATGACATCAAAACTCCACCAAAGACGATATTATTCAAACACAAATTGGCACTTGAAGTTATTTATCTTAGAACATGAAAGTGTGATGACTCCTTATATTTATGGTGCCTTAGTTATAAATATTGAAATGATCACTAAATCTATGTATTGGAAGGTTAAGGTACAATTGCTATTGAGATTTCTTTACTAAGCATGTAGATTTTTAGCTCACCCCGACACTATGTGTCATTGGTACTGACGTTGACAAAGATCCTGAGTTTGAAGAGGATCCTAATTTCGTGCCAGAAGACGAGGAAGATCTTCCACCCGAAAAATTCCTTAATAGAAATTTTGGGATTTGGACTGGGTACGACTCAATGAGTTTCTTCAGAATCTTTACTTATTGCTTTCTACATACATTGATATAAATACCACTATTTGTGTGACATACTGTCGTCACCGGTGGTATATTATTTCGGATTAATACTTCTTTATGGGATGGTAAGGTTAATTGTTTCAGTTTAATAAGTAACTTGGTTTAATTTCGAGCCTACCAATGAAAGTTTCTATATACGAACTCATGAACTAAGTTTAATGACCCGATATTCTACATCTTTGGACTTGGAAATTTCTGGTCATTACACACCCTACTTATTTAAATTGCACGAATTAATTTATTTTAAATAAAACAAGAATATAGATTACAATTTTAAGGATTAACCAAATTTAAATAAAACAAGAATAGAATTTAGATTTTAGGGCTTAATTAGTTTAAATAAAACAAGAATATAAAATTATAACAATAATATATAAAATTACAGTTTTTATAGAAGACTAATTTAGTAATTATATAGATATATCAGATTTATAAGATTTTAAGGCTTAATTAGTTTATAATAAAATAAGAATATAGAATTACATTTCTAATAGAAGGGTAAATTATTAATTATATAGATATATCAGATTTACAAGATTTTAAGACTTAAGTAGTTTATAATAAAATAGGCCAATTTCCCGAAAAAATCCTCACCTATCCCAATTTATCGCAATCGGACCCCTTAAGTCCTAAATACTATATGAAGGCATATTTTTCTTTTTAAGACTAAAATACCCTCCATATAAAAGACCACTTAATACAATATTATTCCCTCTTTCCCCTCTCTTTCTTTCCTTCTCACGCTCCCCTTCTTCTTCGTGGAAATCTCGCCAACGTCACCGGCCAATCGCAACTGCAAATCGACCTCACTATGAGTCTCTCTTTTCTCTCTCTCTCCTTTCTTTTCTCTATAAAATTCTTTAGAAAACAACCCTAGGGTGAGATAAATTTCCCTAGGTTGATGCAAACTGTCCTAGGATGAGGAAACCTGCCCTAGGGTGATGCAATTTGTATGCTGAGTCTTCAGCAATGCATTGTGAGTTGGAAAATGCAGTCGCAGTGAAGTCAGAGATCACATAGAGCAGTCTGTGCTTCAAACTGCCCTAGGGTGGTATAAACTAACCTAGTGTGGTGCAAACTGACCTAGCGTAATCATAAATTGCACTAGGGCGAGACATACTTATTGTTGAGTATTCCAAAATATATTGTGAGTTGAAAAATATACTCTCTAAGAAGTTGGAGGTCACCTAGTGGAGTCTACGCTATAAACTGGCCTAGGGTAGCACAAAATAACCTAGAGTGGTGCAAACTGACCTAGAGTGATCGTAAAATGCACTACAAGTGTTCTACCTATTGTTGAGTGTTCCTCAATGTATTGGGAGTTGAAAAATATACTTTCTATGGAGTTGAAAGTCACCTAGTGCAGTCTACGCTGTAAACTGACCTAGGGTAGTGCAAACTAACCTAGAGTGGTGCAAACTGACCTAGAGTGACTGTAAACTATACCAGGGTGACGCATACCTATTGTTAAGTGTTCTTAAATGCATTGTGAGTTAAAATATACTTTCTATGGAGTTGGAGGTCACCTAGTGTAGTCTGCGTTATAAACTTACCTAGGGTGGTACAAACTGTCCTAGAGTGACCATAAACTGCACTAGAAGGGTTCTACTCATTGTTGAGTGGTCCTCAATGAATTGTGAGTTGAAAAGTATAATTTCTATAGAGTTCGAGGTCACCTAGTGCAATCTGCGATGTAAACTAACCTAGGGTGGCACAAACTGACCTAGAGTGATCGTAAACTGTACTAGAAGTGTTCTACCTATTGCTGAGTGTTCCTCAATGCATTGTGAGTTGAAAAGTATACTTTCTATGGAGTTGGAGGTCACCTAGTATAGTCTGCACTGTAAACTGACCTAGGGTGATGTAAACTACCCTAGGGTGGCACAAACTGCAATAGGTTGTGGTAAAGTTGGTTATCCTTGTTAATGATTTTTAATGTAGTTAGACTCTCTAGTGATTACTCTAACTTATTTTTTTTTTGTCACTGTCATTGTTAGTAGAGGTAAACAATGGCTACATCTGAAGATAAAGTTTACTTATTATACTTTTATAATGGACGGTTAAATGATTCCGACTCTACGAAACTAGTGTACGAGATCGAAAAAATAAAAGTATTGGCTGTGGAGAGAGAGAGAGAGATAAGTTTGGAGGATTTAATTGTCAAAATATATGAGGTGACTAAAATTTAAATCAAAGATACAAAACTAAAACTTAGCTACATAATGCCATAAGCAGGAGGAGAAAAGTATGTAGCAGACCTTAATGATGATAATGACGTGTGTGAGATGATGCATTATCCACAGTTTGTCGGGTATAGTATATGTATTTACGTACAGAAAGCTTCTTACGAACAAGACAATGATTGTCATACATATTCTTTGATTGATTTCTCTGACAGCTTAACTCCCACCGAGTCCCTTCTCGTTACACGCCTATCGAAGGAGTTTGAAACTCGGCGTAATGCAATTGTAAATACATCGACTACTGTATGTCAAACTCCCATCACCCACCTGAATAATCTTTATATTAGAAGGTGCATAATAAACTTATGACCGGTCTTGATTAGTTTGCTTATATACTTATGTCTTTGTTGGATTGTATTTGTTGAATTAATTTAATTTATTTACATTGATATAGGACCAAAGAGCGAACTTTTTCATCCCCATTTATCGCAACAGTAACTACTCAGCACACTATTACTTCGTCCTCGCATGAAGGTTAATTCAATCTACTAAAATAATAATATTGAGACTACCTCATAAATTAATTAGTCGTCTGTCAACAAGCATGTTGGTGTGACATGTGTTTCAGATAATGAAAATAAAGTCTGCGTGATTTTAGCTCGTGTCCCCATCGATCCAGTCAACAAAAATATAAGCACATTTATGTGTGGTGTGCTAGAGGGCAGTGCATATAATATCGATATAGTTGGGAATGAGAAAGATACTGCACTCTTTAAGGGAGGTAGATGCCGATATATGGATCGTCAATGCAGAGACTAGGAGTGAGCGTAGAGGGGGTGAACGTGACGGAAGAGAAAGTAGGGGTACACCTCTTGTTAGCAAGACAAGGCACAATGATCAAGTGACTGATATTACAAAACCCCACGTTTGTGACACAAATGACATACTTCTTATTTTTAAAGTCATATATGTGGTGGATGAGGCGCAACAAGTGAGCAGTGTTCCTGGCACAGACGGTGTTCTCAATTTAAACCAAATATTCACTGGGAAGATATCAATCCAAAATGAATTTGCAATGTATGGAAACTTCGAAATTAAACTGACCAAAACCAATCGAAAAGTTATTGCTGCCAAATGTCGTGAAGATGGATGCTCTTGGCATATACTATTTTAAAGATGAAACACTCGGATTATTTTAAAATTAAAAGATTTACTCCAAAGCATACTTATTGGTTGCCACGAGATAGACAATAGAGCCATCGTCAAGCTTCAAGTATTTGGATGGCATCAATTGCGAAGGACCAACTAAAAGAAAATAGCAACTACACTCCCAAGAAGATAATGTGTTACGTGAGAACGCGATTTCAAACTAATACAGGATATCAGAGGGATTGGAGTGTAAAAGAGATCGCCCTTAATGATATTAGAGGTAGTTGGAAGGAGTCATATAAATTGCTCCTATCATATATGGCAAAACTGAAATGTGTGTATCCTCAATGCCTTGTATACCTACAGACGAAGGAAGACAATGCATTCTTGAGATTCTTTTGGGCATTTGGGCCATGCATTGATTCATTTAGGAAGTACTTGCAGCCACTTATTTCGGTTGATGGTACACATTTATTCGGGAGGTACAATGCTTCACTCCTTATAGCTATCGGCACTGATAGGAATAAGAGGATATTTCCGTTGTGTTTTACTACAGTGGAATCAGAGAATAGTAGTTCTTGGAAATAATTTTTACATGGATTGGTAAAGATCATAGGATACGATTCACGCACAGTAATCTTAAGTGGTCGGCAAAAAGGCCTCAGTCAAGCAGTGCTAAAAGTCTTTCGGTATGCTTCGCATAGGTATTGTTTATGTCACATTGAGAAAAAATTGAGTATGTACTAGAATGAAGTTGTAATAGAGCACACAAAGAAAGCATATTATGCATATACTAAAATTTAATTTGATAAAGAAATGAGTGAAATTTAGAAGATATTTGAAGAAGCGTATGAGTACATTGTTCTAATTGGAAAACAGCATTAGGCTAGAGCACATTTTCCGATTGGGAGATACAAACATATGATCACATCACGGTCTGAATGTCTCAATAATGTAATGAAAGATGCTAGAGAGCTACCGATCATTGGTCTGATAGAAAGTATGCATAAGAAGGTGATTAAATATTTTTACAATAGAAGGAACAAGGCCGAAAAGTGGACCACAATTATGATGCCAAAGACCGAAGAGTTTCTTAAAGAAAATGATAGAGCATCGTTCATATATACTACATTCCTCTTTGATTTCGATAAATTTTTAATTGTTGGAGATACTAGAAATACCATGCATCTTGAAAAATGCATGTTCTCTTGTCGATAATTTGATATTTTGGGCATCCCATGTAAGCATGCATTGGCAGCCATAAACAATCGTTGCTCAAATCCTTATTTATACATTCAAGATTAGTTTACGGTGGATATATACCGCAAGACTTACGAGCCTGTTATTCATGTCACTCTGAGTAGTGATAAGTGGGTCGAACCTAAGGAGAAAAAAATAGTTATGCCACCAGTTCCTAGGATACCAATGGGGCGGCCTAAAAAATTAAGAAGAAAGAGTATCGGTGAGGTGGTCACATGTCGACGATACACCAATTGTAGGGAGGTTGGTCACAACAGAAAGAGTTGCAGGAGACCCTTTGTTATTCATTGAAAAATACCACTTTTCACTTCTTAACCTAGCCTTTGATAGACCTTGAAGCAAACTAATAATCATTTGTTAAGTGTGTTTTGTAGTTAGCAATAATTTGTGCAGCTTAATACGAAATCCATCCTTTTTGGCCCAAAGAAGAGGAAGAAGACATACAAAGATGATAGCTGAGCCAAAGCCTAATGGAACACCCTGGTAGTACTCACCATGGTGACTCATTTGCTGGTCATCATTGACCAAAAGCCTAGTAGATGGATAAAGTTGGCTGAGAATGGAGAAACTGCAACAACAATAAATGCAATGCATCAAAGCATAGAAAGACAGATCTCGCAGAGTTGAGAAGCTCCCTCGTGAAGCTAAGGATGCAATGGAAGATGCCCGCGCATAGATAGGACGCGCAATCAAGAGGAGAGCTGTAAAGATATCGCGAATTAAAATCCTCAGAATTTATAGTCGCGAAGCTCTCGCGGAGATCAAGCTTTAAAGTAGCCGCATGAAGAACATAGCGAGTCCATGTCTGTACTGAACAAAATTCCACCTCGCAGAGTTCGTGTGTGGCCTTGGAAGAGAGAGACGTCAGAATTCTCCTCGCACAGATCTCGTGCACTCTGAAGCCTTATCAATTACTACGTGAGTGAGGGAGCATAACTGCACGAGTACCTAGCGAGAGAGAGAGAGCTTCTGAAGCTCTACTGCGTGAGAAGTCTAGGCACTCCAGTTTATCTCAGCGACAAAATTACAGCGCAAAGGAACTGTGCGATGGACTGAAGATTCACTGCACGAGTGAGCACTTCCCACCAACCAAAAGCTACTCCGCAAAGGCTCTGAAACTGTGCGAATGAATGAATGCATATGCCAGCCCTGTGAAGCACGGGCTCCCCATTCAAGGGTTGTAATAGTGCCACGTCTGCTGGAAAAATTAGGGTTAATCTCTTCAGAGCCAAGGCCGTATGGACAGAGTATATAAGTTACACTTAGAGTTTAGTTTTATCATCTGTCCTTCTTTTCATCCTTTGTCAGCTGTGAGCTCCAACAAGCTAGGGTTTGGGTTTGATCATCTCTTTTTCCTATTTTTCTTCTCTCTTAGCCCAGCACTTGCTGGCTAATCCCCCTATAAGTAGTTAGGTTTAATTTATTTCAGTTTATAATAGGTTTTGTATACATTGGAATCTTGGATGAGTAGTTGTGTACAGGCTGCAGCCTGGAGGAAGTTCATTGTAAGGTTTGCTTTTATTAATGGATTGTTGTTTTAATGATTAATTGAATCTAAAGATTTTATGGTTCCCTTAGATGTCTATAGGATCCATGTATTTGGGGCTAGCCCATTCAGTTTCCAATAGATCTATTATTTACCATCTGATTTTCCTTGGTTTGATAGCCCCATGGAAAGCAATGCTAGATCTGTAGTGAGATTTGGGGGGCTCGGAGGCCTGTGGACCATGGTGGTTGCAATAGTTATCATGCTCTTTCTCAGACCTCTGTGGTATGGACAGACCAATGGAATACCCTGTGACCATTTAAGTGGACAGAGTATAGCCCTAAGGTAGTGTCCAGCCACATGTTTGAGAAAGATTCTTCTCTCCTGCACATGAGCTTCTAGAGCCTTGTGAGGAAGTTTGTACAGGAATTGGCTCCCCTCTGTTTTACCTAACCGATATCAGATGTTAGATCTGATGTCTCTGTAGTAGTTACAGCTTGAAGCTGAATCATTGCAAGCCTTTTATAGCAATGACCAACTGGATTTAGAGCCTTATTCAACTTGTTACATGGTCCTTTTTGTGGGCACCAGCGAGCTGTTGGCCTTGGCAAAGCACTTAGGATCTTATGGGTTGGAATACCTATAGATGTTAGCCAGTTATGTGTGCAGATCTGGGGAGCTTGTAGCACTTGTATTATATAGTGCTGCAATAGTATTCATGGCTTGATCTAGTCCGGTGGCTGGGGAAATGATCAGTCCACTCCTCTGGACTAGATTGGCAATTTCTGGTTTAACTAATAGAATTTGACAGACTCTATAGGATAGGTTGTGACCATTTGAGTGCACAGCCCATAGCCTTAAGAGCACCCCAAATGGCATGGGTTAAACTAGATATTTCTACCTTATTGAGGCTGTTGATAGGGTCTCAGCAAGGAGCACCGCAGAGACAGACTAAATCTGAGTTACATTATTACTTTAACTCTAAACTTAACCTGCGTACTTCTCACCAATTTTCATATTTTATTTTGGTACACACCATCGCCATCTTCTTCTTAGCCCTTTCTTCATGAAAGGGCTACATTTTATTTCTCTTTTATTAGGATTAATTTAATGTAGTCGTGACACCCAACTTCTTTTCTTTAGGATTGTCAGATCTGTAGCCAGATCTGGAGGCCTACTATTATAGCCCATTTTGGGTTCTAGATCAATTTCTCTGTGGGAAAAACTTTTACTTATCAAAACTTGCTATATTAGGACCTGTAACTTGCAGGTCTAGGATTACTTTGGTTGTGTTGAATCTATTCTTTTGTTTTATTTTGTCTTTAAATTTATTTCTACCACAACATAATAAACAGCACCAGTAGTCCAACAATAAGATTTTGCGCCACTGCCGGGAAACATTGATCTTTTTAGTAAATCTGAGTTGTACTATAATTTAGAGTTCCAAATTCTTTGTAGATGTACCTAAACTAGAATAGAAGTACTACTGATTCTTTGTGGAATTTTATAGAAATGGACAGCAGAAGAAAGGAAAAGTTAGAGCAGCAGTTGGAGTGAAGCTAGCTCTGTTTGCACTTACTTTCCCCTAAATCTTTGTCCATTTATGTTTACTTTCCTGTTATTTGTTTAGTGTAAATCTGTGCAGTCATTAATTTTTGTTTGCATTATTCTTTGTGTGTGCTTGTGAGCATTTTCTGTACTTACTGTGGGTGAGCATATGTATGGTAGAGGTGTTTAATCCCTGAGCTAGAACTTCCAAATCTAGAGGTTGAAAGAATCCTTAGACCTAAACGCATCCCATAGGGCCCTACTATTGAAACTAAACCAGCTATCATGGCTAAGAGGCAGAAAACATTAAAGGAGTACAATGCACCTAGGGAGTACACCTCTCCCTTCTGCATTCAATTCCCATCTGTTGAAGGGAATTATGAGATTAAATACTCCACCATCAATATGTTGCCTTCATTTCATGGGCTTAGTAAAGAAGATCCCTACAAGCATATAGACCATTTTTTAGCACTTTGTACTACCTTCAATATTGTTGGCTTGGGACCTGAGGCCACCAAACTGAGGCTTTTTTCTTTCTCACTAAAGGACAAAGCCAACACATGGCTATCAAAGCTCTTAGAAAATAGCATACAGTCATGGAGTGACCTTCAAATCAAATTTCTGGCTAAATTCTTTTCCATGAACAAAACTAGCCAGATGAGGATAAATATTTTATCATTCACTCAGTCCTCAACTGAAGATTTTTATGAAACTTGGGAAAGATTCCACGAGATGTTAAAATAATGCCCCCACCACCAAATCCCAATGTGGCAGCTTGTCCAAGTATTTTATCAAGGAATTAATTTCAAGAGCAGGGATATGGTGGATGCTTCCTGTGGTGCTCCACAAGATAGCTGAGGAAGCTTGGGAGTTGTTTGACATCATAGGGGAAAATTCCATGCAGCAGGAGTCTCTGTCACGCAATGATAGCCAGACACCAGCTAAGATGGTAAAAGAGGCCACCCCTAGAGGCGGAATATTTGAAGTGAAGGTGCAAGGTGATCTGGAAAGGAAGGTGGACAACCTAAGCTTGAAGTTTGACAAATTGATGAATGTGATGCAGCCCCGGATGGTTGCACAGGTGGAGGAGGCATGTTTGATATGTTAATCTCCCACACATTCTAATAATGATTGTCCATCTGCCACCCAGTTTCCAGATTTTGTTATGGAGCAAGCCAATGCTGCTTAAACTTTTGGGCAGCAGCCTGCTGGGTATTCTTGGACGAACCACCTAAATCTGAGATGAAGACAAGATTCAAATCCTCAACCCCAGCAACAGCAAATGGTAGCTCCTTACAGACCCCAGTACCAGTTTAATCAAGGTTACCCACCAAGGCAAAATTTTTTGTTACTTGCGCAACCATCCAACCAGTTGGCCCTGCCCCCACAACAGACCAGATCCTCTTCATTTAAAGAGCAGATGCTGGCTTCAATGTAAAACTTGGGGAGCTTGGTGCAGACTATCAATTCTCACGGACAGATCATTAAGATGATTAAGGACCAGCTGGGCCAAATTTGTAATGCTTTGAATAGGAAGGAGGAAGGAAAATTACCTAGTCAGCCCCTGACAAATCTAAAAGGTAAGTACATGATTAGTGATGCATCATCCTCTACTCAGGAGGAAGCTAGTGCCCAGTGATCTACATCTTGATAACAAGTGTATCATATGTATAAAAATTCTATTTTGATTTGTATTCGTTAGTGTAGACACCCAAATTCGGCCCAAGGCCCGATCAATCTGTACTTCGGGAGAGATGTATCCCTGTGCTTTCGATGGCACCCCTGAACCCTTAGAAATTCACCCAGACCTTTAGGAATCATCCTGAACCCTTTAGAGCCATTCCCCCAATCCTTAGAAGTCACCCCTAAACCTTAGAATCCCTTCTCAGACCTAACTTAAACCCTCCTGAGCAGTTGACGGGATGAGAGCTATAGAATTTCACACAGACCATTACCAAGGATGAGCCATATACCTTTGGAAAGAGGACTTCTCCAGCTTTCTAACAAGCCAAAGATCACCCAATTTGTAGTTGTGAGTCAAAAGTTATGGCCGATTGAAGTTCCACATAAAATCATAACTTTTACTCAAGCATGTATATTACATACGCCCAGCCAATTTGGCCCCGGATTGGGCAGGCGTATATGGCCGGGCGTATATAATATATATGCCCAGCATAGGTGGGGCCCACTACGGGCTTCATCTTCTCAACTCCCCTGATTTTGGTGAAATTAACTGTTCCTAAACTGGGCGTATATAATATATACGCCCAGCTTAGCAACAGTAACTGTCATCAGTAGCTCGAATTTCCTCCATCTAGTTTGGCCCTTTGACCAACCCCTTGGTTGAGGTGGGTGTCTTCAGATTGGTTGCACCCCCTTTTGAGCTTATTTGCAACCCTTAAGTCACCTTTGGTATCACCCCATCATCTACCATTAAAATCAATTTTCCGAAACCTTAAGACCTTGAAAACCTAGAAAACCTTAGATGGGGGATTACCTAATTGCTAAACCAATTAGCTCTTAAGTAATCCCCTAACCCATCCCTTCTCTATAAATAGAGAGGTCCCCTTCTTCCTAAGGGGTTGAAGTTTTGGTTGAAATTTTGGTTGATTAGAGAGCTTAAGAGAGAGAAAGTCCTAGTGAGAGAAAATGCCATTTATTTTCCAGAATTCCAGCAAGCTTAGATCACCTATTCCACTCCATTTCAACCATGAGATCACCTTCTTTTAGCCAAAATCTATTCCCTAGCTTCACTCCACACTTCCTATTTATCAAATCTTTACATTAGAGTCCATTTCCATACCATTTAAGCCATCGGAAGCACGCCAAAGCGAAGATCTTCTACGGTGCAACAAGGGCCCGTGAGCTCCGGCTCACCCCTCTCTTCCTCTACCTTCTTGGTGCTTCCTCCGTCCAAGGATTCAAGCTGTTACGCCGCCGAATTTTTGGTTTGGCTTAAAGCTTGATAGGGCCGTATTGCCATCGGGCAAGGGGAAACTCCGCCCTTTTTTATTTTTATTTTGGCCATAGATAGAGACCGCTCCATGCAGGTTGATCGGGTGCCTAAACCCTTCCCGATCGATAACCGAAGCCCCTACCCTAGAGCCTTTGGCAAGGACCAATAAAATCAGAGTCATATTTAGCACTTCAGTGCTCAAAATATCGATTTGAAGGTTTCCCGGGTCACCAAAAGCTCCAGGTGGCGACTCTACATTTTCATTCGTTAGGCGAGCGCATCGCCTCGACGAGATCGCAAGTATCCACGGTCACACAGATGGCGACTTTGCTGGGGACTTCACCCTAGCGCTTCCCCTCTTGTTGGCCTTTCCTTTTATTTTATTTTTTTACTAACCATGGCTGTTTTTTGTTCTAATTTGTTGCTGTTTTTCGTTATTTTTTGTTGTTTTTACTAATGTACTCACCCCTACAATTCAGTCCTTTAAGTGCCTTAGCCGTTTGGCGGGCCTACTTGCGCCTTTAAATTCCAACTTTTACGATTCTTATCATTTAAGCCGCCATAGCCGTTTGGCGGGCCCGCTCGCATTTTCTTTTTCACGTCATTTAAATTTCAGTCATTTACGAGCCTTAGCCATTTGGCGGGCCTACGTGCGCACTTTATTTCAGTCATCATATCTCACCATTGAACGCCGGCCCGTTGAGGCGGCACGGGCTTGTCATCCCCGACCCGATTTCTGGACTTAATTTCACTCCCCTTTAAAAATTTGTAATTAAAAGTGAACCAACACTGTGGGGACATAATCGAATTTATTTTTACGTTTTTGGGTAGTTTTTGGGGGGTTCAGGCACAGATACAAGTTACCCGGTTCCCAGTAAGGCGGCAGCCCTAGTGGTGATGATCCTGAAAAGAACCACCCCTTCCAAGATTCGAGAAGGCGCTATACGAGGTATATCGGTTGGGTTGCCAATTCCGATCAAGCCGTAAAATCCGCATTGGTGAGAGCGTAGAAAACCCAAAATTCAGCCGTGTATCCCTAGGAAACGGAAAGGAGGGACCCGATAACATACACAGCAGTCCCCGGGAGCATTTCTCCCAAGAAACCAGTTCAAAGACCGACATTTCATTGTTCCTTCAAAAATTAAGCAGAGAAGTGTTTTGCGGGCATATATATTATATACGCCCAGCCAAAATCCCCAGAAAATAGCCAGAGCGTATATAATATATACGCCCAGCCAAAATCCCCAGATTTAAGCCAGGCGTATATGATATATACGCCCAGCCAGATCTGCCTTTTTATGGTCGGGCGTGCATAATATATACGCCCAGTATATACTGGGCCACAGCAACCCGATCTGAGGCCCAATCCACTACCCCAATTCCCGATTAGCGGTATTAGTGCCTGCAGTAGCCTCCCACATTCTATAACACCCAACATGCCCCCGCTCAATCAAGAGAAGGCGACTTCTCATTGATTTGCTCCGGGGGATCGGGTCGTTTGCATGAATTCCCTCGCCTTCAATAGAATGAAAGGGTTCCCTTTCGCTTCTTCCGAAGTGTGTCGGATCCTGCCGTGGGACCTACTAAAGGTGCATATATCGCCCGAAACGGGAGTTGACCCTGGGCACTAGGTCATCATTAATCTAAGTAGAGGGGAGTTAATTGCCATTTGAAAAAAAAAAGAGAGAAAGAAAATCCTCATCTTCAAAAAAAAAAAATCCACCTTCAAAAAAATCAAAGTCAAAAATAAAAAAGAACAACAAAAAATCATTTTCAAAAACCAAAAAAAAAATCATCATCATTTTCCAAAAACCAAAAAAAAACACAAAGAAAAACAATCAAAAAAATATATTTTGGTGTGACCGTCACTAAGGCAACCTCAAACCCAGCCAGTAGAAGGAGAACCAGGAAGGTATTCAGCCCTTATCCGAGACATCGATACAACACTCGTCAGCAGATCATGTCAAGAGCCGATACATCCCCACCGTCATCCCCATCCCATTCCCATGTAGGAGAAGACCCGATCTCCGACACCTTCGCCCAAACCCGGTTCGATATCACGGGTCCCTTTGGGGCACCCGTGTTCACATCCACCCCATCCCCCTCCCTCACATTCTCCCAACAACCCCCTTTTCATCCCCTGCTGAAACCCCTCATTTCCCAACCGACCCATACATCCCCATCTCCCATCCATACACCCTTACCGCACCCCCATACTCCCAAAGACCCCATAGGGAGCCCCATCCCCCGCCTACTTCCATCGTTCCATCCATCTCATCATCCATGCCCCCTACGTCCCACATCCCATCCACCTCATCTCACATGCCATTCCCACCACATGGCCCATCCATGTCCCAACATACCCTCCCATTTACCCAGGTCATGCCCAACTTTTCCCAGGATATGACCAATAACCCACCATCTTCCATAGCCATACATCCATACCCCCCATGCACAACCACCCCAACCCCCCATCCCCGGGTCATGCCCAATTTCTCCCAACCCCCTCCATCCTTAAGTGAGCCATCACCCCCCAATCTCACACCTGAATCCATGCCTTCGATGGAGGACATGAGAACGATGTATGCTCTGTGGGCTGCTTCTCGCAACCCTACCTCTCAAACCCCGCATCCAAATTTTCAAAACCTCCATATCCCATTCCCTCCTAACCATGCCCAACCACCCATCGTCCATACCTCCCAAAATCCCCCACCTTAGTTCCAGACCCAAACCCACACAAATCCATGGGCCCCAGCCCAAACACCTCTAGAGCCATGGGCCCAGGGCCAAAACCCTCAAAACTAATGGGCCCAAGCCCATCAAACCCAGGCCCAAGCCCAGAATCCTCAAGGCCCATGGACCCAAGCCCATCAGGCTCAGGTCCAGGCCCAGAACCCTCCAAACCCATGGGCCCAAGCCCAAGCCCATCAGACACAGGCCCAAGTCCAAGCCCCCCAGGGCCTTTGGACCCAAACCTACCAAACTCAAACCCAGGGCCCATGGACCCGAACCCAGCCCCCTCATGGCCTAGTAGCCCAAACTCAACAAGGCCCATTGGCCCAAGGTCATATCAATCCCCACCCCCCGGCCCAAGGCCCGTCAGTCCAAGCCTTCCAAAACCATCAAACCCAAATCCCTCAAACCCAAGGCCCATCCACCCACGCCCATCCACCCACGCCCATCCAAGCCCATTCACTAACCCCATACCCCCCCACCAATACCCTTCATTCACCTATACCCCTTACGCCCCCATCCCACCTCCGACGGGAAATCCAATCCATCCCATTCCTCCAACCCACAACATCCTGCCACCTCAATCACACCCCCATCACCCCCAGAATGTGCACCCCACTCAGCACATCACTTACCCACAAACCGCTCACCCATTCATCCCTTCTCATTCCGTACAAGCCGTATGGCCCCACCAGGTCATCCAACCCCTCACCCCCCAAGTCCAAATAGCAAAACTCGCCCCTCACCAATACCATGACAAACAGTATGAGGAGGATGAGATCCGTAATAATGGAGGAGCTGCCAGTTTTAACCCTCCCGGGCCCACCATCATCACACCTAGGGTCGAACAAAATCAGGGGGAAGCGGTCCCCGCCGCAGCCTCAAAGGAACCAGAACAGCTCAAAGAACAGATATAGATGTATCATGTAAGGGCGATGAAGGTGGGAGGAATGGAACTACACTCAACAGACTTTTTAGACTTATGTCTGTTCTCTGATGTCCCCCTGCCACAGAAATTCAAGATGCCATCATTTGATAAGTATAACGGCACTGGCAACCCCATCGCCCACCTAAAATCTTACTGTGGGGATATGTGCCAGTATGGCGGAGATGAACGACTCCTCATCAAAGTGTTCCAGAAGAGTTTAACGGGCCCAGCACTAAGATGGTTGACATCCCTGAAACCGTCCATGATAAAAAATTGGAAAGACCTGACACGATTATTTTAAGAACAATATGTCTATAACATGGACATAGAACCAAGGAAGTCAGATTTGGCCCGATTAAAGCAATGACATGATGAAACATTCAGTGCTTACTTGGGGAGGTGGAGGGCCTTAGTCAGTAACTCACGCCAGTTCCGATGATGAGCGGATTAATTGATAACCAAGGGCCCTCCGGTCATCGCCTGATTTTTTAGTATATGTCGTGATCAAGTTTCTGGTCAAATGTCGTTGAAGGCGCCATTAGAGAGGCGAGTTAGGAAGGAATGTATTGGGGCCAGTTGGCGAACCAAGAATTGAAAGAAGACGAGGTGCACATTGTTTACCCCAGGCCAATACCAATGCTGACTCAGGTTACAACCACCCACCCGTTGAGCAAGCACCAAGGCCAAACAAGAGCCCGTTTACCGAGCGGATGAAAGCACATTTGAGCAGTGTTCACACGTTAGGGCAATCCTTGAGTGTCTTATTATGGTGTTACTACGAAGGCTGGTCAATTTACTCCAACCTCATCCCACCCATCCCATACCAAGGAACTATGATCCGAATCGCATTGCAATTTCCACGGGGGTCACCCTAGACCGGTGCTTCCGTTAAAACGCGGTCAAGATCGATAGGCGGAAAATCATTCCGCCACTTCCTCAAGGGCGAACCGAATATCCATCAAGCCCTCTACCACCGCACCCGGAGGCCCAGGCCTAACATACATTGGATAGAGGAGGAAGAAGAAGAGTTTGACCCTTGATTATATTGCAATCGGGAGAATTTTCACTCCCGGTCGAGCGAAGATGAACTATTTGTTGGGGTGATCGAGCCATTATATCTTGGATTATTTTCCCACACTTGCCAAGAGAGCCCTTAGATTTAGGCGTATTTTTCCACCCAGCTCCGCCTATCAAATCCAAGCAGGCACAACCCGCCAATCATATGCATATCCACCCACGCCCAATTTACCCCATACACCCCTCCGTCACACCAAATCATCCCGTATCATACGCAACTCCGCCATCCCCGTATTATCCTACCCCATACACACCCTCAAATCCCTCCACCCAATACATTACTCTGTCATCCCCAAGTTACCCCATTCCATACACACCTTCAAATCCCACCACCCAATTTACCCCATACACCCCTCCATCGCCCCCGAATTACCCCGCTCCATGCACAACTCCATCATCCCCAATCTATCCCATTTTATCTACCAACCCATCATCATCCCACCATGCCACAAACCCTTTATATCCCCTCATTCCACCCATTACCCCGCCATGTCCCAATCACCCCGCTCCATGCACAACTCCATCATCCCCAATTTGCCCCACTCCCTCCACAAACCCGTCACCATCCCATCATACCTCCCCATATACAAATCCTTCATATCCCTATCACCTCGCGCCCACCACACCTCAGACGTCTCCCCATCCCTCCAGCCCAGTCACACTCCCGCCATCCCTTCGCTATTTTGGCCCCAATCCAACTCCACCGTCACCCAAGCAAGCAACCCCTCACCCAATCCCCTCATCACCCAATCACCACTAGTCCTACCATGCCCAGGTAATACCAGTACAAGCCCCCTCCGTGCCCATAACTCCAATTTCGCCAATTCCCCCCACTACCATTCCACCCCCCATTGGAGTTAACCTGGTCAGACCCGAGAAACCAGTATATCCATCCCAATCCTCCCCAGAATCCTCATGCACTCCTTTCCTCATCCTGAAACTTGCTTATGACCGGCGTCAAGTACCATTGAGCTATAAACAGACGGACATGAATGCTGAGTGTAACCAAGAAGGGGCTGTTGAGTTCGTTACCCGATCGGGCCGGATTTACCTTTCGGGAAGCATCGGGGCGTCGAGGAGAAGAGAAGAAGAAAGAAACAGTCGCAGGAATCCTTTGAAAAATGGCAGGAGCACATCGGAGACAACTCATGAGAACACCCGCACATATTACTGTGTGGGATTTGTTAATCACGTCTCCACTCCACTTTCAAGCCCTAATGGGAGCGCTCAAGGACACGCATGTCTCCACCCATGTAACTCCAGACGAAGTAGGAGAAATAATAGGGCAAGTGTTGGCCCCAAATGCCATCTCTTTCACCGATGCAGACCTACCGATCGAGGGGAATAACCATTCTAAACCCCTGAATATAACAGTGGAAGTAGGGAACTTGGTGGTACCGTTGGTCCTTATCGACAACGGGTCGGCGCTGAACGTATGCCCTCTAAGGACGGCAATCAAAATTGGGGTGAACCTCGACACCTTCCAACCATCCATATCAAGTGCACGGGGATTCAACAACACTAGAAGGGAAATCATAGGAGAAGTAGACCTTGACCTGATCCTCGGACCGCAAACCTTCACCACCCCCTTTCAGGTGATGGACATCAAGTCTACTTTCAATCTGCTATTGGGCCGGCCATGGATACATAAGCTCGGAGCAATACCATCTACTCTTCACCAAAAGCTCCGATTTATCTCAGAAGGAAAAATTGTCACCATCATAGGTGAGAGCAGAGAGGACATGGGGAAGAGCGCTCTGCACATTGAGAATCTGAAAGTGTTGAACATAGCACACACGACTGAGGACGCCGATCTCCATCGGTTTGAGTATGACTTCTCAAATGTTACCCTCGGACCAACTGAAAAGACCCCGGATAAAACTGGAGGAGGAATGGACGCAACTGTGCTCATGCTCCACAGATGGGGCCATTAAAAAGGGAAAGGGTTGGGCCCACACCTCCAAGGAAGAAGAGACCCCGTCAAGGCCAAGGGGCAACAAACTAAATTCGGCTTAGGCTATAGGCCCAGAGAAGAGGAACTCAGAGAAGCCAAGGAAAAGATGAGAGCCGCAGTAGTCACCAAGGCCAGAGGAATCATCTTGGAAGAGGAACCTCACGTTCGCCCCCACATCCGTGAAACCTTTGTGAGCACCGGGGTAGTAAAAATTGACATGAATGGGGAGACGAGGGTAACCCCACATAAGCCTACTTCAATCCACCCCACCAATCCCTACATCATCCCCCCGGACTTTGAAATGGACTTAGCCGCCCTTTCCTGGTTTGAGGAAGAAGTTCCCCGATCCACCCCTCACTCCAGCACCAACCACTCTGGGCCCCTCCTAACCATAGAGGACAAGGTCCCAGAGGATCCCTCTGTAAATATGTTGAGGGATGAACTGCAAGAGCCTACTGATGCCGCTACCGATCGAAGAGGTAAAGGCCAAGCCTCGCAGGTGAGTAACTGGGCATCCTTGCCCCAACTCTTGAGAGCTGCCAAATGCCATGAAAACGGCATCGACTCTCCAAAAAAAAACAACCTGTAAAAAGTGAGGTTAGCCTCTAAACCACTCTACCTTGTATGTATAGAGATCCACCTCGCCAGGGGCTAACCTCCGAAAAAATGCAAAAGACCATAAAAATAGAAAAAATACCAATTCCAAAAATATTGTCCTTTAAAATTCCCAATAAAATTAAAATCGATGTCGTGATACCCGTCCCACGTGAAGCCAACCCCTTTCCTGTAGAAATACAAGGAGAGGTAGGGGTCACGAGTCTGGACGAGGAAGGCCAAACCGACGAGCTCCCCAATGAGCTCCTCAAACAATTCGCCGATTTTGAGCATGGCCCTACCCCGATCGTTGAAGAGACGGAGGATGTCAATTTGGGCACCACAGAGGCCCCTAGAATCACCAAAATCAGAACATCGCCGTCCCCTACAGAGAGGAAAGGTATGATAGACTTCCTTCGGTCATACCAAGACGTCTTTGCATGGTCGTATGAGGACATGCCTGGTTTGGATACCGATCTGGTTGAGCATGAGTTGCCACTCTACCCCGATGTTAAGCCGGTTAAACAGAAGTTGAGACGCCTCCGACCTGAATGGATGTTGAAGGTGAAGGACGAGGTCATTAAGCAGTATGACGCAGGATTTCTCATGGTATCCAAGTTCCCCCAATGGCTGGCCAATATCGTCCCCGTACCAAAGAAGGATGGAAATGTTCGAATGTGCATTGATTTTCGAAACCTCAATAGGGCAAGCCCTAAGGACGACTTTCCATTACCCCACATCGACATCCTGGTCGATAACACCGCAAAGCATGGAATGCTCTCATTTATGGATGGATTCTCAGGATACAATCAGATAAAGATGGCAGAGGTTGATCGCGAGAAGACAGTGTTCATTACCCCCTGGGGAACCTTCTGCTACAAAGTAATGCCATTCGGGCTGAAGAATGCTGGGGCAACCTATCAAAGAGCAATGACGGCCCTGTTCCATGACATGATGCACCGAGAGATCGAAGTATACGTCAACGACATGATTGCCAAATCACCAGAAAGGGAGGACCACTTGATAAACCTTCAGAAGTTATTCAAGAGGTTGAGAAAATACAGATTACGGTTGAATCCCTAGAAATGGGCGTTCGGTGCAATGTCAGGAAAGCTATTGGGTTTTATTGTCAGTAGGAGAGGGATCGAGGTCGATCCGACCAAGATCAAGGCTATCACTGAGATGTCGCCACCATCTACAGAGAAGGAAGTCAGAGGCTTTTTAGGCAGAATCTAGTACATCAGCCGATTCATCGCACAGTTAACTCCGATATGCGCACCAATCTTCAAACTACTGAGAAAGGACTCACCGATTGAATGGAATGATAACTGCCAGGCTGCATTTGACAAGATTAAAGGTTACCTCCTGAAACCTCTGGTATTGGTACCGCCCGTACCCGATAGACCCCTGATAATGTACTTGTCCACGACTGAGTTTTCCATGGGCTGTGTGTTAGGACAGCATGATGAGACGGGAAGAAGAGAGCAGGCCATCTACTACCTAAGCAAGAAATTCACTGATTACGAGACACACTATTCTCATCTAGAGAAAGCATGTCTGGTGCTTGTTTGGGCTACTCAAAGACTTCGACACTACCTGTTATCTCAAGCCGTTCTACTCCTAGCACGGATGGATCCGCTAAAGTACCTATTCAAGAAGCCTGCTCTCACTGGCCAAACTGCACGATGGCAACTACTCCTATCCGAATTTGACATTACGTATGTCACCCAGAAGTCGATTAAGGGGCAAGCACTCACCGATCATCTTGCTGAGAACCCTCTGCCGGACTATGAGCCTCTAAGGATCGAATTCCCCGATGAGGACATTTTGTTCATGACTGACGAGGATACAGAGGAAACGGAGGAGCCCTGGTAATTCACTTTGATGGGGCATCGTACGTTGAGGGCCAAGGAGTTGGCGCCATTCTTATCTCGCTAAAAGGATCACATATACCCATCTCAATCAAATTGAACTTCCCATGCACCAACAATATGGTCGAGTATGAGGCCTGTATAGCTGGTTTATAGGTGGCTCTTGATCTAAATATAACTCACCTTAGGGTCTTTGGAGATTCACAGTTAATTATATGCCAGACCAATGGAGATTGGAAGACCAAGGATGAGAAATTGATCCCATACCATGAACATCTGGAGGATCAGATAACCTGCTTCGAAGAGGTCACCTTCTCCTATGTGCCACGAGCAAGAAATCGGCTTGCTGATGCCCTGGCTACCCTGGCCTCTATGGTTGAGATTCCATATGGAGTCGTGATGAAGTCGATCATGATAGAGCAGAGGAACGAACCGGCTTTCTGTCACCTGATCGAAGGACCTACGGAGATAGATGATGAACCACCCTGGTTCTCAGACATCAAGAACTTCCTCGAGACTCGAACTGTCCCGGAAGGAACATCAAAGGTAGACAAACGCACCATCCAGCGATTGGTAATGAACTACGTCATCTGCGGTGATCTCCTGTATAGACGGTCTCATGACAATATTCTGCTCTGATGCCTAACCCAGAAAGAAGCGATTGAGATCATGAAGGAGATTCATGAAGGGGTCTGCGGGGCACACGTCAGTGGACACATGCTTGCTAAGAAAATTCTAAGGCAGGGATACTTTTGGACCACTTTGGAGACCGATTGTTGCAAGCACGTACAGAGGTGCTACAAGTGCCAAGAGCACTCCAGCTTAATACACGCTCCGACCATTGACTTACACAACATGGCCACTCCTTGGCCGTTCACCACCTGGGGTCTCGACGTCATCGGCAAGATCAATCCTAAGGCTTCTAATGGACATCAATTCATCCTCGTCGCTGTGGAATACTTTACGAAATGGGTAGAGGCGGCCTCCTATACGAGCATTAAGGCCAGTCATGTCGAGAAGTTCATCAAGAACAACATCATTTGCAGATTCAGCGTACCCAAAGATATCATTATTGATAATGGCACTAATTTCACTAATAGGCGCATCCGGGCCTTGTGTGAGCAGTTCCAGATCAAGCACCATCGATCATCCCCATATAGGCCTCAGACGAATGGAGCTGTGGAGGCAGCCAACAAAACTCTGGTCTGCATCCTGGAGAAGATGGTAGTTACTTACAGAGATTGGAGTGAGCAGTTACCCTTCGCACTTTGGGCCTATAGGACGTCTATCTGTACCGCAACAGGGGCAACACCATTCTCCCTTGTATATGGAACCGAGGTCGTGCTACCCATTGAGGTCGAGGTACCGTCGCTCCGTATCCTCTTGGAATCCCATCTACCTAAAGCTGAGAGGGAAAGAGCCCGTTTTGAGCAGCTAGACTTGATTGACGAGAAAAGACTCCTAGCCTTGTGCCACACTCAGGTCATCAGAGGAGAATTGCACATGCTTACAATAAGCGCGTCCGCAGTCGAGACCTAAAGGTAGGAGACACTGTACTGAAGAAAAAAAATTTGTCTCTCCACGCCGATCTGAGAGGGAAGTTTAAGCCAAAGTGGGAGGGACCCTATGTCATCCGAGAGGTTTTGCCAGGATACGCCGTTCGCCTTACCACCATGGACGGAGATCATTTTCCTGAGCCCATCAACGCTGGATACCTCCGTAAGTTCTACTCATAGGTCTTGGGACAAGGTAAGTTTTGATAAAAGTAGATGCGTGACCGCTTAAGGACCCCATAGAAGAGGCCATCATTTCAAAGACAAGTAGCCCAAAAGAATATTTCTTGAAACCCTTCACCCTTTTTGCTATACACGTCGGGCCAATCACCATTTCTTTCATATACCCCTCCCGAAATCCCAGAAAAAGAGAAAAGAAGGAAAATCCAAACCAAAAAAGAGAAAAAAAGAAAAAAGAGAAAGAAGAAGAAGAAAACAAACCCCCTCCCAAAAAAAAGAGAAAGAGGGGGACCAAGAAAAAAGAAATGACTGGGGCATAAAAAGCCTTTGGAAAGAAAGAGGAGTCACCCAATCTGAAATTCACTCAAAGCTTATATCCAAATTCCCAGAAAAATCCAACTTGTTTGAACCCCAACCACATTACAACCCAGAAGAAAGCCCTCTTTAAGATCCACAAGCGGTCATAACATCTACTGCATCAGAACAAGCTGAGTTAACAAACCACACAAAACTTCATTCAACCGGCTATGACGGAATCGACGCCCATGTCGTGGCTTCCTGATTCTAAAAAAAAAAAGAAAAAAAAGAAGAAAAAAAGAAAAGAAATGAAAATTAATTTGAGTTCAAAGCAAGACGGACGTGATGAAAACTCGAAAGGGCGCCACGGGTAAAAACAGCGAACTCACGCGGACCAGGTGAAAACCTGGAAGGGCACCTGGGGTAAGAGAGCGAACCCATGGACGTAGTGAAAACCCGAAAGGGCGCTACGGGTAAAAACAGGGTTGACGGGCATGGCGAAAACCCATCTTGGGCGCTATGAGCAAAAATATCAAGAAAAGAGAGATTAGGAGAAGACCTGTCCTAGCCTGCCTGCTTTTGTTTGGACCCCTTGAGCCTCTTCTCCTCTTTGCTGGGCCACTCGTGTTAAAATTGGATCGGATCCCGATCAAGTATGTCGTCTCTACCGCGGCGTCTGACGCATGACCAAAGGAAAAGACAGAAGACTAGACCAACCCCTGGGAAGCTAACCTTCCCACGTTTAAAGGAAAAACCTGTATCCCATGAATAGGGCTCGACCATGCTCAAAAAAGGACCCGCTGGTTTGGCCTTATAATTACCGGCATCACAAAAGATCCAAAAGAAAAAAAAACACAGAAAATTCCAAAAAAGATAATAGATTTCCCTTTCCCATAAAAAGCCCCACACTGTGGAGGAGAAAATTCCAAAAAAGATAATAGATTTCTCTTTCCCATAAAAAGCCCCACACTGTGGAGGAGAAAATTCCAAAAAAGATAATAGGTTTCTCTTTCCCATAAAAAGCCCCACACTGTGGAGGAGAAAATTCCCAAAAAAGATAATAGACTTCCCTGTCCCAAAAAAAAAAACCACTTTATGGAAGAGAAAATCTCCATAAAAGGCCTTACATTGCGAAACGTACAAAGGAAAAGTCAAAAAATAAATAAAAAAGAAAATGAAAAATATATGTATGTATAGATTTCATTCCATTTCTTACAGTATTGCGTGCGGGGTGTCACGTCCCAAAAAGATAATGACATGACACACTTACTATTTTGCTGCTTTCTTTACAGATAAAAAAACCAAAAAATATATATATATCTGTATATATATGACAAAAAAAAGAAGAAAAATAACCCAAAAAGAGATCTCTGTTAGGGGGCATTCCTCCCCTCCGTGTATATGATCTATGATATGTGCAGGAACAGGTCAAGGGCGAGGAGCACGGTTCAAAGCGCTAATCTCTGCAAGTAGGGAGTCCTCGCGGGCATCTCGATTAGACATCCACCTACCATGAAGACTCTTCTGCCATCTCCGTGAAGCTTCAGCTGCGCTACGGGACTCAGTCAAAAGACCAGTCAACCGAAGAACCTCGCTCTCGGCTGTAGCAGCTCTCACCTCCGCAATATCAGCTCTGACCCTCTTTTTCTCCAAAGCCTCGATCAAAGCCAGCCTCTCTATGAAAAGAGACTCAATCCGGATCTGAAGCATCTCTTCCTTACATGGCCAGGGCCCTGTCTCTATCACATCTACCGAAACTGGGCTAGGAGTAGGTAATTCCTCAGATACCAGCCAACCCTCATAATCCGGAGAGACGACTCCCCCCTGAACCAAGCTACACATATGCGCCGATTGGCGGGTTTCCCAGAGGGCAGCTATGCGATCAAGATCACTAAGAGAACCTCGAGAGAATATCCAAGAGCACAAGGGTGGCCTTGCGGTACACGACACATGCTGAGTATACCCGTAGTATGTGCTACCAGTCAACCCCAAAAGTGTGATGCCCTCACAATCCCGAGAGCGGACAATCGGAAAGGTGCCGTCCGTCCAGGGAAGTTGCCAAGTCAGCTCTGCATCAGATAGCCACAGGCTCAGTTCCTCGACGCTCCCACAAGGCAGTCTCGAACTCCGAATCAGAAAACCCTGAGCCACATCCCCTCTAATCAAGCAGAATCTCGGCACATGCCCCATGATAGCCAAATGCTCTCCTAACCAGATCTGAACAAGGAGTGGGCTCTCGCTGAGAATCCCAACCCGGCCCGAGGCCGCAGCATCCAAGCCTCGATACATCTCCGCCAGGACCAAGTGTACCAATGAGCGACCTCCCTCCAATTTTAGTCAAAACATCACATAGTCCAAGGGAAAAGCTCTCACCCCCAGTGAAGAAGAGAACTTCCGACAGCAAATAAAGGGCAAAGGCCTTCACATTGAAGGGATCTCGAATAGGCAACTTTCGAAGGCTCGAGTAACCGAAAAGTTCTCTCAGGAATTTCACCGAGCACCTGGTGGGCCCTCCGACGAAACATTTCTCATATCCCCCCTTTTTTAAGCCAAGGACCGCTTGGACCGCCTTTGCATACCCTGGTTTGGGTACTACTTTGGCAAGGCCTCGATGCATCTTCAGGCCCGTGATGGAGGCTAGCTCTTCCAAAGCTGGGGTTAGCTCCCTAGACCCAAATTTAAAGACATGGGCCCTATGGTCCCATGATGCCAAAGCCGCCTGTAGTAGGTTGTGCAACAGAGGAATAGCAAGGAGAAAGGAAAGGCGGGAAACCCGAGGCAATTCAGAATAGCAAGCTCGCTCAACCAAACTATCATGCCATTTTTACAAAAAGCTGGGCCCCGGGTCTAAACAGGGAAGTATACCAGCCCCCGTATAAAGGCTTGGGCCCCCTTTCGAAGGCAGGTCCATCGACGTACAAAGATGTTCTTTAAGAAATCGGTCAATGTATGACGATGGACCCGCTAGAAAAAGAGGGAAAAGAAAGAAAATAAAGGGAGGGGCAAAACAGCCAAACCAAGGTAGAAGAGGAGACAAAGGGGGACCATGCTCGGGTTATAAAGAGCCCTCTGAGCCCAATCTATAGCAGGCATATATATTATATACGCCAAGACAAATATCGAACCAATTTTGCCCGGTGTATATAATATATACGCCCGGCAATTTTTACTGAGGATTGGTCAGGCGTATATAATATATACGCCCGGCTATTGATTGCTAAATGTTTGCCTGGCGTATATAATATATACGCCCAGTTTAAGCCGGGGCTGGTAAGGCCCCCCCCTCACACTGGTCTATTTTTTTTTCCAAGGGGGAACGTAGTTTTATTTGGCCCACTTTTTTGTTGCTAGACCGCACATGGGCGGGCATGCCACGCACCCATGAGAAACACCCGGGTGGCGCGCCGCCCATAGGTTGCATACGGAGAGTCACCTGCATGATCAACCTCATCATTGGAGAGGTGCCAGTTCATTTCAAGCAAGCAAAAGAGAGAGGAAACCACCAAAGCAAAGAGATAACCAAATAAAACATTCAATAAAGCATAAAAATTATAAAACCATAAAACAAAAAAAACAAAAAAAAAATGTTGTTGTTTAAAGTTATTACATATCCCAAATAAATCAAAAGTCTAAATTGTCTCATTGTGTCAACTTTTTCAGAAAAAAAAATTACTCCTGGGCAGCCCCCTTCGATTTCTTCCGACGCCGGCTCGCACATTGGAAAGTACGAGTCTCCCCCACCCGAGTCCACTCCTGAGAGATACGGCTGAGCAAAGAGCGCGACTCCTTCTCACGAGCACACTACAGAGGCACACCAAAAAGCCATCAGGTAGAGAAATAGGCGGAAAGTAAATAAGGAAAATGACTAGGTTGGGCCAGCATTCAGCTTGACTCACGGCCGACTCATAATCCTGGCCAATAAGGAAAAGGAGGTGTTAGTCACACAGGCCATCAGCATAATTCAGAAGGAAAAAAGAACAGAGCAACAAGATAGAAATTACCCCGGGAATTAGCTCAGGAGGTGGGACCTGGATAGCTTCAGCCGAGATACGTGCCTTCTCGGCCACGTCGGTGCACACGCGCGATAAGAAAGCATCGTCCAAACGTTTGAAGGTCCGCTGGACCACGGTAGGTGAACCGCCAGAAGCACTAGCACCAGAGGGGTCAGAGGGTCCAGCACCTGAGGCCACGCCTGAAGCACCAGCCCCGGAAGGATCGGAGGGTTCGGCACCTGCAGCATCATAAGGAGCGGCCTCCTCTTCCCCCTCATCTGAGCCGTCGCCCTGCTCAAACTGTAGAGAGAAACATTTTATCATTAAAGGTGACAGGTCAATCAAAGTAACCACATGAAAGCTACTGAATCAAAAGAAAAAAGGGGCATTACCTGAGATCGCGACCCGCCAAAAGCTAAAAAGAAGCACTGTGCACGGAAGCGGGCAAAGAAGAAGTGATAGGGCAGGGAATCGTACCATGACTGATATCCCCCGGGCAGGAGAAGGTCATCGATAGGAACCCCATGGTGAAGAAAGTGAGTAGTAAGCTCCTCAATGGAACCTTCTGGAGCCAACACATCGGCGGGAGGAGCTTGGGGCACGGCGAAGAGAGGGCGATACTGATGAACCACTCTCTCCCCTAGGTAGTAGGCCCTAGTCCAGGACCCGTAGAGGAAGATGATGCGCCGGTCTAGCAAGAAGCGACAAGGACCCACCGAGGCCAAGTTTCAGAAGGGAGATCCTATGTAAGGGTCGAGGATGACCTGCAAAAGAAGAGAAAACAAGGAGGAGATACACACATTTAGTCAGGACCCCTAGCACACAAGAACCGAGTTGTCAAATTATAAAAAGGGAATTGGTTTACCTACTCTGGGATCAATAGGTCAAACTGAGAGCGCAGCCCTAACTCCAAGTGTTTCATACCCACGTGCTTACTCATGAGGGGCAATTTAGCGAGGCGACTGGTTGGAAGTGATGGTACCCCCAGATCTGAGAAAGCAGGCAGATGAAGACAGGTATGCTATAAAACAAAATTGGACAAACTAAAACCAAAAGATAAAATACCTTAATGGCAGGCCAGAAACCCACAATGGAGCTAGACTCACATGAGTACCTTTAGGCTACAAGGCCACTCAATCGAATCGAAGCACGGTCTCCTAGTTCACCATCAGGCTGAGCAGGGACAATGAGACTTGCCCTCCACTCGTGTTGGAGAGGAGAGTCTTGCCCAAGAGGAACAGCAAGGAGATGCGGGCCAGCATAAGTGCGCGCGCGGACTCGATGTAAATGTCCATGTCAGGCTGACCCTGGTCCACTAGCTCATGAGGCCCAAACTGATCAACCAGCCAGGATAGCTTGACCTCAGAGCCCCGAACATTCCCTGAGAACGGGTAAGCCCCTATCAGTTGAATCACCTCCTCCCTACCCGGTGTGCGGGTAGGTACCACGGGCACCCCTCCGATACGGACCCCAATGATCATAGACCAGTCCGCCAATGTGAAGGCCATCTCTGCCACGGCCATGTGGAATGTCATCGTCTTGGGCGAAACGCCTATCGCGTTTTAAATAGGCCGATTAGCTCACTGTACACAAATGAAATCCCCAAAACCGGCAGCAGTGAGTAGGTCCTTCACCATTGGGGGAAGGTAAAGCACAAGACGCTGGAGGTCAAACCAACCACCTCGGAACATAATGTGCGGCAGGGGCTGCAAACAGAAGGCATCAATCAGATAGGGGCAAGGTGATATAATAAATGCATCAAAGGAAAACAAAAGCGGAAAAGAGGAGGGGGCCCATCTGTTTACCTGACCAACGATCCTGAAGTTGGACATATGGATGTGCTGGCAGTAGAGGAGGCCGGTATGGGCGGCCTCACCTTGCATCTCATACCAAGGCTAGAAGGAGCGCTGAGACACAATGAACTGTTCCCCACGGGGGCCATAGGCCATCTCCGGCCCTTCCGGCTGATCGTGACCTTCGTCACCAGGCATCCTGAAAATATGAGACGCATCGGCATATGAGAGGGCTGCCAACAACAAAAAATATATATATATATATATATATATATATATATATATATGCACTAGTCCAAAAAATAACAACAAAAAAAAAAACAAACAAAAAAACCCCATGTGTATATACTGATCCAAACAAAAAAAAGAGGTGTATATGTGTGTTAAAAACAAAAAAACCCCATGTGTATATACTGATCCAAACAAAAAAAAGAGGTGTATGTGTGTACTAAAAACCAAAAAAAAACTATGTGTATATACTGATCCAAACAAAAAAAAAGAGGTGTATGTGTGTGTTAAAAACAAAAAAACCCCATGTGTATATACTGATCCAAACAAAAAAAAGAGGTGTATGTGTGTACTAAAAACCAAAAAAAAACCATGTGTATATACTGATCCAAACAAAAAAAAAGGTGCATGTGTGTGCTAAAAGAAAAAAAAAAAAAAAAAACCATGTGTATATACTGATCCAAACCAAAAAAGAGGTGTATGTGTGTGCTACAAAAAAAACCCATGTGGGAATGTACACTGACCCAAACCAAAAAAAGGTGTGTGCGTGTACTAAAAACCAAAAAAAAACCATGTGTATATACTGATCCAAAACAAAAAAAAGAGGTGTGTGTGCACTAAAAAAACAAAAAAAAACATGTGTATATACCAATCCAAAAAAGGAGATGCGTGTGAGTACTAAAAACAAAAAAAAAACATGTGTGTGTAGGTACTAATCCGAAAAGAGAGGTGTGTACTAAAAACAAAAAAAAATCATGTGTGTGGAGGTACTAACCCAAAAAAAAAATATAATAATAATATATGTCTATGAACCTAAAAAAAAAAAAGAAAAACAACTAAAACAAACAAGGGAGAAAAAGGAAGTATAGGTATCACAAAGCATTTTCATCAAAGAAAAAATAGAGAAAAAAGAGAGACAATATCATAAAAAATTCAAAAGGAAAAAGGTAATGGTTACCTTCAAGGGGAGAGGAAAACGAGTGGCGGCGGAGAACAAGCACCTTTCGATCCACACCCGCAACCGCCGGTAATAGAACTCAAGCCAAATCAAACGAAAAAGCCCTAAGGGGTTGTCCCGGACTCAAGAAGAAAGGAGGGAGGAGGAGAGAATTTGAAAAGAGGGCCCCTTTTGTGGAACCAGAATCGCCAGATTTTAGACGGTCGTATGTAATATATATGCCCGACCATTTTTCGCCAGATTTTGGGCGTATATATTATATACGCCCGACCAAAAATGGCAGTTTTTTAACTGCCTGACCTCCTGTCTTGATTTTGAGGCCCAACGGCCCCCTTGTATGCTATGGACCCCGATCCGGCCCCCCCTTGGAAGCCCATATATCATCAGCCATGGTGCACGCATCCCCAAATAACCCTTCAAGTTTCCTTCGATTGGCCCAAAGGGACCGTGCTATAGTAAACGAATCTAGATCCGTAGGCACCCACCTAATGCGCCCACAAAATCAAAAAAAAGAGAAAGAAAAATAAAAATACAACGCTGGTTCTCAAAAGAGCGTCGCAATGCCTGTTTGCCCCACTCCGAGAGCCGTGTTAAATCAATTCGAAATGATCGGGTTCACCCGAAAGTTCTCGAACCTCGTTTATACAGGGACACCGCGCCTGATCCGGCAAGCAAAATACTAGTCATGCTTATCCCCGATCATTAGGAACCCACTTTCCTAAGGTGCTTGGGTCTAATTTGTTTAAAGACCAAGACTGCGTCCCCCAGGAGTCGAGACCTGATCCGGCAGGCAAATAAACTCATCCATCACCGGTCACTCCCAAGAACATACACCTAGCCCAGATTTTCCCCAGCAGGAGTCGGAGCCTGATCCGGCAGGCAAACCAAGGACCCATCACCAGAATGCACATGTCCCTAAAGTAGATCAACATGGCAAGTTGATTCGCCTAAGGATACGTGCAGAAATAAAGGCAGTTTGAGCATGCCCAGAGTCTCAACCTGACATGAAAAAACAACAACAAAAAAGAGGGGGAGAAGAAATAACAACCTGTTGCTGCTTAGTAAAAATCCTGGGTAGGCTGACCCCACCTTCCAAGCATTCACTCTGGTCACCCCCCTTCGAATCTCTGTTGACCAGGAGTGCCCCCGACTTTAGACCATTCGAAAAGTCTATTGTCAGTTGAAACTGACCCGTCAAAAATGAAATTACCACCAACCAAACTATGTGCAAACATACAGACCGAAGGGTTCATTCCCTTTTATTTCCTTTTACAGAGGCTTAAAACCTGTATAGGCACGGTGTCCCTGTTGAATGTACGCACTTGCGTCTGGGTATCCGCAGGATGGTCATTTGTCCTCGTAAATTGTACCTTAGGGTCGAGGCTTCCGTTCGCACCTATTTGCTGCTTATCGCCCCTGATGGGTGTCTGTCTGTGCATAGTTAGTAATATGTGATTTCATTAGGGATGGAAGCTAGAATTAACCATCTCTTTCGATGAATGTTTGGTTCTAGCCTGATCTTTTTTAGCTTTGTCTTAAGTTAGGGCATTTCGGTTCATATGAATCAGGAGCACCTCGGCACCAGAACGGGCACATCCCCAAGGTGCACCTATCCCCGGCAGAGCGCATGCACTCTTAAAGCATATCAACTGACATTTGATCCACTTAAAGAGGTGTGCAAGGATAAAGTTGTCAGAAGTCCTTAAACTTTGCTTAGAGGCCTCGAAACAAAAAGAAAAATCTGAAAATGACTCAAAAAAAATTGACTCGGAAAATGAGCATGCATTCCCAAGAAGTGTTGCGACATCAATATTCGCTCCACTCGGGTAAATCATGCTAAAGCAACCTCGAGGTTGATGAGTTCACCAGAAACTTTGAGCCTTACCTAGGTAAGGGCACCCGTGCCCAATCCAACAGAGCTGTCAATATTCCATAGGATTGGACACAGTTTGAAGGCCTTCGCTTTGTATGCTTCACATCAATTCCGAAGCATAAATCGATCATCCCGTTTCATGGAGCTGTCTGGTTTAGATTAACACTCAACATCACAAATCTATAATTTCCCTCAGATAGTGGACGATATCCCGGCTAGCGGGCTTACACTTTTTGTGATCATCGCAGTTATGCCCAGTAATGTCGCAATGCGCTTGGGGACTGTTAGCACCGAGGTACGGACGATATCCTGAAATGAGAGGGCTTACGTACACTCACCATCACCATGAATGTTTGAGAATTGAGTTGAACCAGGCGGACCCATCAAACATGCCTTGGACCTCTTCGGATGTCTCTTGCCTTTGGCATCCGATCATTAGTGATCGAATACCAAAGAGGGGCATCTGTAGACACCCAAATTCGGCCCAAGGCCCGATCAATCTGTACTTCGGGAGAGATGTATCCCTGTGCTTTCGATGGCACCCCTGAACCCTTAGAAATTCACCCAGACCTTTAGGAATCATCCTGAACCCGTTAGAGCCATTCCCCCAATCCTTAGAAGTCACCCCTAAACCTTAGAATCCCTTTCCAAACCTAACTTAAACCCTCCTGAGCAGTTGACGGGATGAGAGCTACAGAATTTCACACAGACCATTACCAAGGATGAGCCATATACCTTTCGAAAGAGGACTTCTCCAGCTTTCCAACAAGCCAAAGATCACCCAATTTGGAGTTGCGAGTCAAATGTTATGGCCGATTGAAGTTTCACATAAAATCATAACTTTTACTCAGGCGTGTATATTACATACGCCCAGCCAATTTGGCCCCAGATTGGTCAGGCGTATATATTATATACGCCTGCCTATTTTGGGGAAAATTTGGCCAGGCGTATATAATATATACGCCCAGCATAGGTGGGGCCCACCATGGGCTTCATCTTCTCAACTCCCCTGATTTTGGTGAAATTTACTGTTCCTAAACTGGGTGTATATAATATATACGCCCAGCTTAGCAATAGTAACTGTCATCAGTAGCTCGAATTTCCTCCATCTAGTTTGGCCCTTTGACCATCCCCTTGGTTGAGGTGGGTGTCTTCAGATTGGTTGCACCCCCTTTTGAGCTTATTTGCAACCCTTAAGTCACCTTTAGTATCACCCCATCATCTACCATTAAAATCAATTTCGTGAAACCTTAAGACCTTGAAAACCTAGAAAACCTTAGATGGGGGATTACCTAATTGCTAAACCAATTAGCTCTTAAGTAATCCCCTAACCCATCCCTTCTCTATAAATAGAGGTCCCCTTCTTCCCAAGGGGTTGAAGTTTTGGTTGAAAATTTGGTTGATTAGAGAGCTTAAGAGAGAGAAAGTCCTAGTGACAGAAAATGCCATTTATTTTCCAGAATTCCAGCAAGCTTAGATCACCTATTCCACTCCATTTCAACCATGAGATCACCTTCTTTTAGCCAAAATCTATTCCCTAGCTTCACTCCACACTTCCTATTTATCAAATCTTTGCATTAGAGTCCATTTCCATACTATTTAAGCCATCGGAAGCACGCCAAAGCAAAGATCTTCCACGGTGCAACAAGGGCCCGTGAGCTCCGGCTCACCCCTCTCTTCCTCTACCTTCTTGGTGCTTCCTCCATCCAAGGATTCAAGTCGTTACGCCGCTGAATTTTCGGTTTGGCTCAAAGCTTGATAGGGCCGTATTGCCTTCGGGCAAGGGGAAACTCTGCTCTTTTTTATTTTTATTTTGGCCATAGATAGAAACTGCTCCGTGCGGGTTGATCGAGTGCCTAAACCCTTCCCGATCGATAACCGAAGCCCCTACCCTAGAGCCTTTGGCAAGGACCGGTAAAATCAGAGTCATATTTAGCACTTCGGTGCTCAAAATATCGATTTGAAGGTTTCCCGAGTCACCAAAAGCTCCGGGTGGCGACTCTACATTTTCATTCGTTAAGCGAGCGCATCGCCACGACGGGTTCGCAAGAATCCATGGTCACACAGTTAAAGTCATGTCTGTTGTGTTTTCTTGAGTTTGTTGGATTGCTTATGTTGCTTTGCCAGTGTTTGCATTTTGTGATTGAATACATGTGCATATGTGTCATCTGAATCTGCTGTGTATGTTTATTGATGAATGTTTGAGGTGCCCTTATCATAATTTGCATGAAGTTGAGCTGAAAACCTATTTTTAAGATTCTACAATGTTGATAAATTATTGATTGAAATTGGGTATATTTTTCATGCTTGAAATGAAGTACCTCTCTGAGGGTTGGTGCTTATGCACAGTAGTTGGGTGCACAACAGTAAGGATGCACCAACCAATGTGCTGCACTAGGTTGAAGGAGTAAAAGTTGTGACCAAATGCTGTCGCACAGATCTAGAGGAATTAAATTTGTTGCGCGAGCCATCCCTAGCTTGATCGCGCTCTAAAAGACTTGGTATTTGGGTGAAAAAGTGCCTCGTAGAGTTACTTTCTGCTCCGCGAGCCCCCTCTGAGTGTAAAAATATGCCATGTGTAGTGTTCTACGCGACTGCTGCGCGAAGTAATAATTCTGAAAGGTAATAGCTGTCGCGCACCAAAGACACTATTTCAGCTCCGCGAATTTCAATGTGTGGAAGTTTGTTCTTTAGCGCGACAGAACCTCTCACGGTTTTAAATGCCAACTGCGTGAGAATTTTTACTCTGCAAGAGCCTATTGCCAACTCCGCGAACCGCGGGATTTGCTCTATAAACTCAGGGAAGTCCCTTATTTTCTTCATTTCATCTATCTGCCCTAGTTACCCCGCACTAACACTGAAATCCCCTTTCTCTTCTTTCTTCTCTGCTTTTGAACCCACACCACCTTAAGCATTTTCCTCTCACCCATTTGTTCCCCAGCTACTCTTGATTACTTCAAGTAAGGTTTGGAGGGATTTGAGCCACTGTGCACAATTTTAGGTGGAACCCTAGCTCTCAACTGGTATGATCTCCATTTCTTTCTCTGCCCTGTGTTTGATTTATTTAAAAGAAGAGAAGAAGGGGAAATTTTGAAGCTTCTGAGCTTAGTCAGTGTGATTGGCATTTTCTCAAAGTTGTGAGCCCAAATTTTGATAATCTGAGAACCTATGGCCACGGGTTCAAAATTTTTAGATACCCTCACTGCGATGCTGAACCCATCCACCAGTAGCAGCCCTGTAGCCACTAGGAAATCTACAAGGATTGCAGAGGCCTCCACGTTGGAGACCTCTGAGGTGCCCTCACCTACTGTTGAGCCATCAATCCCTAAGGAGAAGAAAACCACCCTAAAGAAGAGGGCCAAAGAGCACCACCCACCTTTTAAGAGCCCTGAAAAATAACGAAGAAACAGAAAAAGGGCAAAGTTGTGGCCCCTGAGGTCCCTGAGGTTGAGGAGGAAGAGACTACTAAACACCTCCGGGTCCCTTCTGAATTTGTGCAAGCAATCCAGCTGGAGGCTGAAACCATTTTCGACAAAGTCTATTTTGAGGAGCTACCAGAGACTTCTGCCTCTATTGAATATCTGACAAAGGCATCTCTGCTGCCCCTGTTGAGGACCTCCTTGCAACTGGTTTTCCCAAGACTAGTAAGATTATTTTATCAGAATATGAAGTTAAAAACTGGCGATGATGGGAATCCAGTACTGTTGGCTTTAATTGATGATTTCGAGATGTTGTTCAACCAGGCATACATTGTAATGATACTAGGGATACCAGCCAGGTATAACCCTGAGTGGGGCTTAGGTCCTCCTTTGACTGTCACCATTACTGAGATAGCCAGAGAGTTAATTGGAGGGATCACTGTCTCAGGTGACTCAATCAGAAAGAGGGATTTGCACCCCAACCTCAAGCTAATGGATGTTGTGTTGCGGAAAAATGTGTATTGCTCTGGGCATGAGCAAGAGAGGAGGTACCCCATAGCTGATGCCCTCTTCTCATTTCACAGAAACCACTTACTTGGATGCAGCCAAGTTAATTTTTTAGGGTATTAAAGATTTATTCGAGAAGGTAAAAATAATGAAGAAACCTCATGTCTTTCCCTACTACAGATTGATTACTGCATGGCTGAAGTGAGGGAAGTACTTATTTAAAAGGGAGGAGACTGTGGCACTGAACCCCAAACAGAGTGGGAAGAAATAATGGGGAATCAGTGACACCATGATAGAGAAGAAGAAGAAGAGCAAGGAGTTACTAAGAGAAGCAGCCCCCACCATTCATGAAGTAGTTGCTGCTGCAGCTGCTACTGTTGAGGCTGCTGCAACATCCACCTCACTTGTACCAGCCAACACAACACTCACCTCCTCAACCATTACCTCTACCTTCATGCCAACTCCACCTTCAACCCAGACATCACAGCCCATCACAAGCCCACTACCCCTACCTGACCCTATACCACCAACCACCATAGCCACAGCCACCCTACCTATTTCTACCCCACTACCTATTTTTCCGGCCCACCCTAGCCCACCTGTCAAGACCCAATACCAAAAGAAACAAAAAACTACCAAAACTCCTACTGCCCCCCATCCCACTTATCTCTCCCAAACTATTCCATTCCCTGAAACCACAGCCATTCCAGACCCCATACCCACACCTTATGAACCTGAAACCCATACCTTCGAAGTCCCACATTATTCCATTGTGACTTTTCCACCCTTTTTACCTATCACTGGTGAGCTTATAGACCAATCCATTCCCTTATCCCATGACAGGGAGCCATTTTTAGGAAATTTTCCACTATGATGTCCACTATCTTAGGAGACATCAACCTTGAGTATACCCCTCTCCCAGACTCACCTCACCCTTCACACTTCACCCCTCCACATCATCCATCACCCCAGGTCACTACCTTCACACATAGACCCACTTCTCCCTTTCAACCTATTCCCCCTACCCAACTCATAGCCACTACCATACCTGACCTCTTACCCCAAATCCTTCACCTCCTACTCTCCCAAATGTTAGCCAATACCCAAACCCAAGCTACAGTTGAGGCCACTCTTCATTCACTTCACTCCACCTTACCTAACCCTACCTCCATCCCAACCATTTTACAATCCATCCAAGCAACTTTAACCACTCTACCTCCAAGCAACTCAAGCTCAAGAGTAGGTGCTAGCCTCTCTCACTAGCAGGTACTAGCCTCTTGGAGTTGATAACACACAGATAGCTGAAATTGTGGTACAATACTCATAAGTAGAGTAATGTTAGCCTCTATGAGTTGACAATACACACAAGGGCTAAATGAGTTATCATTCAGTGAGTTGACAACACATACCCCGCACACGACTAAAAGAGGGTCTCGCTTGTCATAGACTCTCTCTATGAGTACAGTCAAATATAATAATACAATCAAGATTCGATGGTGAGTGGACAACATGTACATAGACCTAAACCATTTCACTGGCAGATGCTAGCCTCTACGAGTTGACAACACACATAGCTGAAACTATGGTACAATACTTATAACTAGAGTAATGGTAGACTCTATGAGTTGATAACACACACAAGGGAGGAGTTATCTATAAGTATGCCTATGATCTTGATTTACGGTCATCCAACTCACCACAATATGTCGAATCCCATCCCTAATGCAATAATGGCTGAGGATGGGTATCTCATGCTTAAAAGAGTTCATAAGTACTGTCGCCTAAAAGAATCAACATACCCCTTGGACAATGACTTCTATGGTATGTATCTCATTGACAGTGCATTCAATGCCTGCGAATCATGTGCGCTCCAATATGAAGGAGATGACCTATCGTTTCCACCCCCTCCTACCACCATGATAGCGGTGTGAGAGGGTCGAATTGGTCACAATATATTAGAAATAATGGTGATCAAAGATCTTTGGCATTACGCACAGTGGATTCACAGACCCTTAGAGTTCATCTTTCACGACAAGTTCATATTTAACTAATTTCAAGCTTACCCGTGATTTGAGTCAATAATTGGATATGTTGGCAGGAAAATCGGTTTAAAACATATGTCGTGAGAGTAAACTCCTAAAACTAATGTAGTGGAAACATTATGTAATGCACTGTTCAATTATGTACTTCTCTTTCCATGGAAATGAAATTTCTAATATCTTATATTTTGTGTCAACTTATAAGTAATGTCTACTCAGAGCTATAGGCCAGTACAATATCAATTCATAGTTAATGGATGGAAACCATCCTTGATAAGACAACACTCTGTCTTGAGAACAGAGATAAGAAAACTCATAAGAGCAGATGAGGAGAGTATTTAGCACATACCCCAGTATTCTATAAGAACACATAGATAGAGTTGTTGCGTTTATATAATTCGAAACAATGTCCGATGAGTACTCTAACCCATCTTCCCTGCCCCCACCGGAGTATTACGGATCACCTCGTGCGGTCTCTCCTCCTCCTGTATACATCGATAGTTCAGATAGCAGCACTTTCAATCGTTCTTCCTCTCTCGAACTAAATGATCCCCCAACTATAAACAGTTCAAGGGGAGGGCAACAAATATTCCCACCTTCAGGCATATCTCTGAATTCATCGCCCAACCCACTACCATCTAGCAGAGATGGCCGAATCATTCATATGTGTCACCTATGAACTCCTAATGCAACCCCGAGTGATCTTCTTGGAGGTGAGGATAGGCGGCATTTGGTGAGGGTCGCACGCTTGCTCGTATCCCTCATATCATTGGCTAGGTTAATGCCTAATCGGAATACACTACCTACTGAGGATCCCTAGATTGAACTAGGGGCGACTCTGTTGTCACCCTCACTATTTAGGGAGGGCAATTGGACAGATAGTGAGGACAAATAGAACATCAGTGAGTTAATTTTTGAGGTTGCTTGGTCTGATTTGTATTCTTCTATTGCATACTTCTGTTTGTAGAATATGTCGTTTGGTGTCGAAACCCCATCATCCATATTACAATGTGTGCAGTGGGGGGTCTTTATAAGTAGTCAGTCTTTCACTTCCGCCCCGGAACTCCCATGCCTTATCTACAATGTTTGGTTAGGCCAAGATTATAGAATAGCCAAGCCTAAGGCTCTCTCTCTCACTCTCTCCCTCTTTTTGTTGCCAATTTAAAAGTCTTTTTGTTACTCATTGCAAATATTAATTTATTGGTAGCTTAACTAAGGTAGATCTAATGTACTTCATTTATTTTATTAATAAACACGGCATATCTTAAGAAATAGTGGGATTAGGGTCGACTTGGGTGTTCTGGTGTTGGCGAACAAGTGCTAGAAAATTGGATCGGGTTAGGTTCAATCAATTTACATCTAGATTGCCTGAAACATGAATGATTTCCGTGTTAGAGATAACTCATATTCTAGCAGTTAAATCTTAGCAGAATGATAATTATTAATCACACAACTAACATTTAACTATCTGGCTAACTTTCAGCTACTCAACAGTTTGGTAATTTTTCTAAAGATATTGCAAATTTAAATTTTGTGGTAGTTTTGCTTATATCTTTTTTTCTTCTGAGGTTGGAGTCTTATGAAATTTGTACCCTTCTAAACAAACTATGCTTAAGTCCGAATAATAAACGAGCTATGTTTAAGAATCATAACTTGTGCATTCTATTTTGGTGTTCAGGACTTGTAGGGTCATATTAAAGCATCTCGTACTCGAGGTCGGGTTAGCTACACTGCTAAATAGATAAATATGTACTACTTTGTTTTTTATACGATTGTATGCAGATGAAACATGTTTTAGCAAGAATACTAAGTTGTTGAGGGTTGTAAAAAAATATTACGAGTTTTGTAATCGTGGTAATTGGTAGATTCACACATATTTTGTGTGGATAGCATGCAAATTGAACATTTCGACATATATTCTGTAGGTATATCGCATGTTCATTTCAAGAAGTGTACTTCCAGTCAAAATGGGCAATCGTAGTGCAGTTTAGTTGTCTAAAAGTGTACTCTTTGTACAACAATCACTACAAAAAATAACACTGTTAACGGCAGTTTTTTGCAGCAAAAAACTGTCGCTATTAACAAAAAAACTATTAGGACCATTACCGACAAGGGCATTAGCGGCAGTTTTTTTGTTAATAGTGGTAGTTTTTGGCCGCCGTTAATAGTCTTATTTTTTGTAGTGAATATATGTTAACAATATGTTTTTGTTTAAAGCAGCTCTGGCAATATGTTTTGGTTTAAAACAACGTTGAATTCATTTTCACCTCTGACATGCTCTTCGAATAAATTTGATTAGCTCTCAAATCATTTTATTTCAGGTCTCCTCGCGTAATGTGTCTAGAAGCGCACAAGCATCCTACAAGGAGTTTATTTTATAATTGTGGTATTTGGTAGAAGTGTAAAACAGGTTCAGAGATTGGGAAAATTTTGATGTGCAAGTTAGGAGTCATTATCCCATTTTATTTAGTTTGTCTTATGTAAGCGGCCCAAGTGCTAGGTGGTTTGGGAACTCGGTCAATTCTCCCGAAGCGTGCCACATGGAATAATCATCTGTACCCTTGGTGGAGAATGTTTCATCCTGAGTGCTAAGTGCACACTCTTGGTATTTGAATAACTTTATTAGATATGTGCCACTTGGAATGATCATGTGTACCATTTGATCGGTGTGCCATGATCTAAGCTATTGAGTGTAAAATATTTAGGCAAAAATTAAATGACCCCCATGGGCTATAACTCAAAGCATTCAAACACTATATAGTAGCCATTGTTACATAGCATCATAGTGCTTTGAATCAGATGCTTTGAATCAGACGATGGAGATCATTTTTTGTCCCAATATTTTTACACTAAGGGCCTGTTTGGTTTCAAGAGAAACAAGGGGAAATATGGGAAAACTCATATACGGCAAATGAATTGCCGAGATTCCCATTGTTTGGATGACATCTAAAGGGTCGAAAATTATCTTCGCATTTTCCGTCAAAATCCGAGAAGAAATGCCGAGGGGGTCCCTCGATTTTCTATCTTCCGAACTTTCGGACTTCTCATCCGTATGACTGTTTTCATAATACCACACAATTTTTTCATGGATGAAAACCATTGACTGATTTGAATAAGATGATGGAGATTGTTTTTTTTTCAATCTTCCTCATGAAAGATCTTAAGATCATGATGCCCCTATCAGACGATCTGATGTTGATTCTATATGGCACACATCCCAAAAAATCAGAGACAGGTCCACGCTATTACTTGGGTGGTCAATTGACCACCCAAACTTTCTAAAAATTTGTTACTAAGCTTTACGGGTCCTAATTTATATTAGTGGATTCTCATCCATCCAAAATTATCTTGACCATCGAACTTATTTTCATAATGAATATTACTTCTTGGATTTTTTTAAACTAAATCCCACAATTTTGGCCTATATTTAAGCTCCCCCATCTACTTAGGTATTGCACGAACTTATTTTTGGAGAGATTTCTCTCACAATGGGCTCTACTATATTGTAGAGCTAATATACTCACATATATGGTGTATATGCTTAGTATAATTAATTTAAAAAAATAAATAATTTATTACATGTAACAAGGTTGGAACCTACTACATTGTAGGTTCAAACCTTGGGCTCTACTATGTTGTAGAGCTAATATTGTGACAGCACGGATTTCGGTACCCCAAAATCCGTGCCATTAGCACAACCCTTGATGCCGTGCCCCAATGAAATACGAGAAACACTTGGTATATCCACACAACCATAGGTAAAGCATGCATAAGGGATAAAAGCTGACTTAAATCTCCAGTTCTATAATATAATGCCAAAACACATATACCAAAAGATAGTTCTAATCCCATGCCATTGCATGGGAAAAAGAACCAACCCGAACCATCAGTGACATATCACAGGTCACCTCTAATGCTTCGACCAAAGAATATCTCACATAAATACATTGTCCCAATAAAACAGGCAGGACATACCAAGCCATATAATCTCAATCTCAATATCCTATCAAAGTACACAGAGGGTCTTCTAAAAGAACTTCACTACATACATGCTTTTGTAATCAAGTGTACAAGTTTAAAATATTCCCTACCTCATACGCAATTTAAACCCATGGATTTCTCAATCCCAGCTAGCACGTAACCACCCTAAGGTCCGGCTCAACCTAGGTATGGCCAAACACATGCAACATATCACAATTGGTGTAAAAATATTGGGTTTAGAAGCCTAACCCCCATTCATAAACAACTCATAAGAAAAACCCAACAAAAGCCTGATTTAGCCCAAACCGATCGCACAAATCTTAAATCGATTGAACGGTTGGGAAAATCGATCGAACGATTTTAAATCGTTCGAACGAATTCGCAAAATCGATCGAACAACTTTATTTTGTTCGATCAATTTCCTCATAAATCCTTTAAAACTATTTTTTTATTTTGCAGCAAAATCGATCGAACAATCTTAATTTTGTTCAAACGCTTTTCCAAATCGATCGAACGATTTTCAAATTGGTCGAACGATTTCTTCAGAAAACTACTCTACAGTCCTTTTTTCTTTGGCCAAAACCGATCAAACGGTTTAAATTTCCAAATTGATCGAATGATTTCCAATTCGTTCAAATGATTTCTCCAGAACTTGCTTATACTTTCTTTATTCTTTGCCAAAATCGATCGAACGATTACTAATTCCGTTCGATCGGTTTTGCCCATTTCCAGAACAGATCGAGTTCCATCCTTTAGAACTCATCTCTTCAACATCTACTTCCTTTCCTTACCCATTTCTCACACCTAATCAATTAGATCTACAACATAGCAACTATAACTCATTAAAATAGCCGATCTTACCTTTTTAATCGGTCAGATCGCTTGATCTCACGCTTCGTTTACGACAAGGGTTTCACAAACTCGAGATCCCCGATCTCACTTCGATGCGAATACCTTAAATTAGCAAATCCTTCCCGATCCTCTCCTAATCATACCCATTAAATGTCCACACACAATCACACCATCACTCTTCTCATTTATTTCCTTCTAAAATTCTCAACAACCTAATCAAATGAGAAGTTATTTCTCCCTTATTCCTTATAACTTACTAATGATTTGGGTGTAAGGCATAGATACCTAACTAGGTATATGTACCCATGTCATCACTCTTATTACCCCTACACTCCACATTTCACACTTAGCTCATTCAACTAAAATCAACCAAGTAAGTAAACTTTGACTCGATCCAACAAGCGACCAGTCGGGCATGCTTCCCAAGGTGCACTATTTAAAGTATGAAATTTTCCGGGACGTTGCATTCTCCCTACCTTGGGAATTTTTGTCCTTGCACTCAAGGGCTTCCCCACTCCCCGGCATGGAAACCCACACACATAGTACAACCCATCCAAAACAGAATTACAAGTTCACATCCTGCTCATTCACAACAATAGGGTGTGCAAAACTCAATTCACAACAATTATTTAACCAAAGACCAACGTCCTGCAAAATATGATGCATACCTATGTGCAACAACATGCAAATGATTTGAACAACCACATTACTACAAGATACAAAATCTGAAATTTTCAGTAAAATTCTAAGTAATCAAAATTGCATTCCACTTGATTAAAAAGAACACCGATAAAACTACCTAACAAGGCATCTAAAATAACCATGATAGAGGATCACCTGCACCAGTCACGATTTGCAACATGTATTTAAACCAAAACACGACAATATCCATCACATAGAGAAACTCAAGTAGTTAAACCATATTAACATAAGGGCATATGCAACCATATTGGAAAAATAACAAACACCACCTAAAAGTTAATTACAAATTTTGTGGCAACCATGCCACGATTGTTAAAAAGGACACATGTCATCGATACCTGTTTTAAACCTTTACAATTCTCAAAAAAATTTACAAATCACCATGCAAAATTTAAACACCTCAAAACATCCCTCAAGATGTTGCGCCACAGGGCTGATCGCTGTCATTGTCACGCTCGCCCGCACCCGAACTCAACACATCTGAGAACTATGCCTGTTGTCACGGGGTAACTTTTTTTCGACGCCCGTGCAGTGCCTCGCTGCCGCTACAGCGAGGCCAACCTAACTTAGATACCAATTTTTTACGAAGCATAACCTAACGCTGGTAACAACACTCATGCAACATCTCGCTGTATCATGGTTGCCTTCACTCGAGGCAAACCCTCTCAATGCATTGTGTCTACTCGCGACACATATGCCAGCACCTTAGTACCACTTGGCCTGCCTAGCTTCACCCTGTGCAGCGCACTAGTTCCTTGCTTCTGACAGTGGCATGCAACTCTTCATGCCATTCAAGCCAACCATCATGTGTGGCCCACGCGACCAACACACTTGGAGTAGCATGTAGCTCTTCATGCTATCCAAACTAAGCATCGTGTGTGGCCCACACGACTAGCACACTTGGAGTAGCATGCAGCTCTTCATGCTATCCAAACCAGGCATCATGTGTGGCCCGTGCGACCAGCACATGTCCGCATCAGGCCCTCAGCTAGTGTGCACCACTGCGTCCCACATAGCTCTTGAGTGCCCTCGTGAGGTCACCGACCCATGTGCAACACGATGCCAACATGGGGCCACATGGTAACCTCACCCCAGGTGACACATGGCATTGCCGCAGCGCCGCATCACTGCAGCGACATTCTAGGCCCACCCCTAACCTAGAAAGTCCATGCACTCATCCCGCAACACAGAGCCCCATGTGTGGGAGAATAGCTCCACAGCTCCCTTCCCCCTATATAAGGGTAAAGCAGTCATTCAGCCAAAATGATAGGGGAACCTCAAACCTGTTGGTTTGACATACCGCAACGCCTTTGCATCGCTAGCCCAGCTTGGCCCTATCGCGTCCGTGTCGCGACTGTGTCGCTCCCGCGTCTTACCCACATGCGACCGTGTCGCGTCCTCGCAGCGCGACTACATCGCCAAGCCCTCTTGGCCCCATGTCGCGTACCCTCTTGGCACCACATGTCATGCCCTAAGCATCGTGCTGCAAGCTCAAGTATTGGCCCTGTCACACAGTGCCATCCTCCAAGCCCACACGTCTTGTGAGGTCACGCATCAGCATCACTTACGACTGTGTCACATCCATGTCGTGTCAACGTCACGTCCACATCGTGACCACGTCATGAGGCCCTCATGGCCTCATGCCCACAGAGCACAGTGTCGCGACCATGTCACGTCCGTGTCGCGACCATGTCGCAAGGCCCTCATGGCACCACATGGCTTACCCTCATGGCACTGCATCACGTCAGAGACGTGACTCTGTCTTGTGCCCACTCGACACCATATCGGGTCCGTCATTGCACCCCAAATGCCATGTGCCCTCTTGGCACCACATCACGTGCCCTCTTGGCACCACATCGCTTATCGTATAAGCTAGATGTCACGTGCCCTCTTGGCACCACATCGCGTACCCTCTTGGCACCACATCGCGTGCCGTCATAGCACCGCCTCATGTGCCTTATAGCACCTAGACATCGCGTGCCCTCTTGGAACCACCTCACGTGCCCATACATGAAGCACCGCACTACGTGCCTTATGGCACTAGGACGTCGCGTGCCCTCTTGGCACCACGTCGCGTGCCCCTACGCGGAGCATCGCTTTCTAAGCCCTTCACGCATCTAGTCACCATACTAGATCGCATCTTAGTTCGAGTCACCGTCGCATCATACATAAGGGACACATGCACGCATTGCAGGGCCACGTGCCTCTACGCACACACGCTTCACAGCTAGCTACTAGGTTCGCCCACCTACCTGCTAGCCATACACCTAGTTCAAAGGTGATCGTGTCGTCTTACTGGCACCAAGACCTGCATCAGTTCCTCGACTTCCGTCTTCACTCCATGCAAGGTCCACACAAGTACCTAGCCCCGAGGTTTAATACCTCCTCTCTAGCTCATCTTGGTTTCATCCGTGCCTACGGATAAGGACACCCCTGGTCCTTCGCGTGGCTCCGCACCAACGCAATCCAACACTATACCGCTTCGCGTGGCTCCGCACCCACGCAGTCTATTACTATGCATACACTAAGCATTAGTGATTGTAGCTCACTCTAGTACCTCGACACTATGTGTCTTCACCCAAGAGTTTGCCTAACACGCTTTGCCTACGGCTCAGCCTAGCTACAAGGCCCTCTCACCTTGCCTGCTAGTGGATCAATGTTCATTGTTATTCACCAGGGTCGTGACCACGTCACATCCTCCCCAACTTAATGCGTTGACATCCTCGTCAGAATCTGAACTCCTGCGTCAGTTCCTCGATACACATTTTGGTCTTCACTGAAGCACAACTCAAATCTGAATCACAGTTAGTGCACTACGCTGCTTTCAATCATAATTTTGTGCTAGTACTTCAACCATTTTCAGTGTCTTCACCCCACATAGTGTTCAAAATAACTTGGTCTAGTCAATATTTCACCCAGGTATCTTTATATACCAGTTCCTCATACAATAAGAAGTAAAATGATTGTTAGCAACCAAGTTTGTGCAACTCATTGCTCCTCATAGCTCTCTACGTTCTCAACAGTTCATTTTCACCCAGGAGTCTACCTTTCATCCACACTGCTTTCTAGCACCTCAACACCTCTGTGTCTTCGCCCAAGAGTTCGACCTACGTGTGATTTGTAGAACTTCAGTACCTCGACGTATGTTTCCAACCATGAGACTGCCACCCAAGCTATCTCAGCTTGTAGCCGAGTTGCATCTCTAGTTACTCGATACCACGTGTCTTCACCCAAGAGATTGTCGGTGAGCGACCACGCCCAACCCAATGAAGCACTATGCTTCACAATGCTGAAATCCGCAATATTGCTTATATCTTTCGATCATAGCAACCAATGGAACCCAACTTTGTCGGACCTTTAGACTTGATCACCACACAAGCCCCCTACGATCCTGCAGCGCTCTAGTACCTCAACACCTCTGTGTTTTCACTCAAGAGCCTGCCATGAGCACCTTGCTTAATCAATGAAGCTCTATGCTTCTCACGCTATAGTACCTCGACCTCTGTCTTCACCCAATAGCGTGACTCGAGTCACCTCTTGCAACTCGACGGTCCGTCCTGTAGACCAGAGATTTCAACGATCGCCTGGGACTCACTTCCTCTGAAGATACCCATCTGGCTCTCGTATTTGCTTCCTCTGAAGCTATACTGGATCACCTGAGACTCGCTTCCTCTAAAGGTATCCATCTGGTTCATCCGTTGACTTCCTCTGAAGCCACGCTAGATCTTTGTCCAGCCATCCGTCTCTCGCAGACATTGTGCCTTATCGTCACACAACAAAGCAACGAGCTTCTGACCCCTACACTGGTTCAGTCTAGCTCAATTCAGTTCTCGCAATATCTCGCTTAACTGTATCATCGATCTTGGTCCATCACAACATATTGATTCTTACATTGTCGCCTACTAGCAGTCTAAACCCTCATGTCATCTACCAGCAATCGATTCTAAAATCTCAGCTTCCTCAAGTGAGAATGGAACATCCTACTTGCTCCTTTGCCATCCACGACAATGGTGCTCTCAGCACCAACGTGATCCAATGTCTCATGTTGGAGATCACTAGCGTTCATCCGCCTCGGACTGACCCGCTACTTCAACATGTGGCACTCACGGCCAACAAGTTGATAAATATGAATGGAGCATCCTACTTGCTCCTTGTCATTTATAGCAATGGTACCCTCAGCACCAACGTGACTCCACGTCTCATGTTGGGGTCACTAGCGTTCATCCATCCTGGACCGACCCGCTATCGCAACGTATAACCCTCGTAGGCAATAATCATCACGAAGTGAGAACGGAGCATCCGCTGTGCTCCATGCCGACATGGCAACAGTGCTCTCGACACCTGTGTGACTCAATGTCTCATGTTGAAAGTCACCAGCGTCCATCCACCTCAGACCGGCCCGCTAACTCAATGCGTGGCTCACATGGCCAACTAGCGTCGAGTTTCTTTCTTGCGACATATAACCCAATAGTACCGTCCCTCTGTGTGCGACTCAATCGCATCTCTCTCGCAGACGTGTAACTCAACTGCACTCAAGTAACTCTAGTTGTCACAAAATCATAGCGCACCTCATCACTCTGGCTCCCAATATAGTCCCAATCAGAATGATCTGGCTCTGATACCAAATGTCACGGGGTAACTTTTTTTCGACGCCCGTGCGGCGCCTCGCTGCCGCTACAGTGAGGCCAGCCTAACTCAGATACTAGTTTTTCACGAAGCATAACCTAACGCTAGTTATCACGCTCGTGCAACATCTCGCTACATCATGGTTGCCTTCACTCGAGGTAAACCCTCTCAATGCATCGTGTCTACTCGCGACACGTATGCTAGCACCTCAGTGCCACTTGGCCTGTCTAGCTTCACCTTGTGCAGTGCACTAGTTCCTTGCTTCTGACAGTGACATGTAACTCTTCATGCCATTCAAGCCAACCATCGTGTGTGGCCCACGCAACCAACACACTTGGAGTAGCATGCAGCTCTTCATGCTATCCAAACTAAGCATCGTGTGTGGCCCACGCGACCAGCACACTTGGAGTAGCATGAAGCTCTTCGTGCTATCCAAACCAGGCGTCGTGTGTAGCCCGTGAGACTAACACACGTCCGCATCAGGCCCTCAGCTAGTGCACACCACTGCATCCCACATAACTCTTGAGTGCCCTCGTGAGCTCACTGACCCATGTGCACCGCGACACCGGCACGGGGCCACATGGTAACCTCACCCCAGGTGACACATGGCATTGCCGTAGCGTCGCATTGCTAAAGTGACATTTTAGGCCCACCCCTAACCTAGAAAACTCATGCGCTCATCTCGCAATGCAGGGCCCCATGTGTGGTAGAATAGCTCCACAGCTCCCTTCCCCCTATATAAGGGAAAAACAGTCATTCAAAATAAATGGTAAGAGAACCTCAAACCTGTTGGTTTGACATACCGCAATGCCTTCATATCGTTAGCCCAACTTGGCCCTGTCGCTCCCGCGTCTTACCCACATGCGACCGTGTCGCGTCCTCGCAACACGACCACTTCGCCAGGCCCTCTTGGCCCCATGTCGCGTGCCCTCCTGGCACCACATGTCGTGCCCCAAGCACCTTGCTGCAAGCTCAAGTATTGGCCCTGTCACACAGTGCCATCATCCAAGCCCACACGTCTTATGAGGTCACAAATCATCATCACTTACGACCATGTTGCGTCCATGTCGCATCCACGTCACAACCATGTCGTGAGGCCCTCATGGCCTCATGCCCACATAGCACAGTGTCGCGACCATGTTGCAAGGCCCTCATGGCCTCATGTCGCATGCCTTCATGGCACCACATGGCGTACCCTCATGGCACCGCATCATATCTGAGTCGTGACTGTGTCTTGTGCCCACTCAACACCATATTGGGTCCGCCATTGCACCTAGATGCCGCGTGCCCTCTTGGCACCGCATCGCCTGCCATACAAGCTAGATGTCGCGTGCCCTCTTGGCACCACATCGTGTGCCATCATAGCACCGCCTCATGTGCCTTGTAGCACCTGGACGTCGCGTGCCCTCTTAGCACCACGTCACGTGCCCTTACGCGAAGCACCACATTACATGCCTTATGGCACTAGGACGTCACGTGTCCTCTTGGCACCACGTCGCGTGCCCCTACGCGGAGCACCGCTTTCTAAGCCCTTCACATGTCTAGTCACCATACTAGATTGCAACTTAGTTCGGGTCACCGTCGCATCATGCATAAGGGACACATGCACGCGTCGCAGGGCCACGTGCCTCTACGCACCCACGCTTCACAGCTAGCTACTAGGTCTTCCCACCTACCTGCTAGCCATACGCCTAGTTCAAAGGTGATCGTGCCATCTTACTGGCACCACGACCTGCATCAGTTCCTCGACTTCCGTCTTCACTCCATGCAAGGTCCACACAAGTACCTAGCCCCGAGGTTTAATACCTCCTCGCTAGCTCATCTTGGTTTCATCCATGCCTACGGATAAGGACTCCCTTGGTCCTTCGTGTGGCTGCACACCAACGCAATCCAACACTATGCCGCTTCGAGTGGCTCCGCACCCACGCAATCTATCACTATGCATACACTAAGCATTAGTGATTGTAGCTCACTCTAGTACCTCGACACTATGTGTCTTCACCTAAGAGTTCACCTAACACGCTTTGCCTACGGCTCAGCCTAGCTACAAGACCCTCTCACCTTGCCTGCTAGTGGATCAATGTGTATCGTTATGCACTAGGGTCGTGACCACATCTCACTATGCTGCCACCATGCATTGGAGATAGTCGGAGGGGTACATGAAGCGCATCTCCTCGGCGTGCAGTATTTCATAGTAAAACAATCGGCGGTTGAGTAGGCGGTTGTTCTCCACCATTTGATGAGTGTTCGCCTCCAAGAGCGCGTAAAGGTCGGCAATGGTCGACGTAGGAGCACCCTTAGGTGGAGGTGGTGCATGTGTCTGCGTACGGTGTCGGGCACGTTGCTAAAGTGGAAAGGTAGCAGCAGGCTCATCCAGAATAGGAGCATCATGCGGTGGCTGTTCTTGAGCTTGTGGTTCCGGCTGTGGCAGTTCCTCTACAACTGGTTGCTTGGTTAACTTTACAAGCATACGATTCCAATCAACCATAATGTATGGTTGAACATTTCTCGTCAGGTTTGGTTCATTCTTTGAGAGAGTGTACGTCTCATCACCCACATAATCCTCAACCATGAGTGAGATGAGACACGCATAGGGCATATCCTCAACTGATTTCTTAGCGCCCTCTAACATCTTCTTTCGCACATATTTCATTCCCTCAATTGTGGCACATGGCGCATTGAACCATTTGCCACTGTAAGCCAAAAATAGGGCCATTTGGACTTCACCCACCCATTCTGTTTTATGCCGCAACGGATACAAGTTACATTTAATGATAGAATCGAACATCCAAAGCTCGCCCGGTAAGTCAACTCGCTTAATCGGGTGATTGGACCCCGTTCTACCATGAGTCATCTTGGCCGCTACGTACTTGTAGTCTAAGGGAGCTGGAAAAGGCTCGGCCAATGCAATGTCTTCATGATTATACGTATGAAAACATTCTTAAGGCATCGGCCATGTCATCATAGGTGAACTCATAATGCCTATTGTCTATTTTGGTCCTAAGGATGGCCGGGTTCTTGACGTCTTCCATATTTTGGTAGAATAACCTCACAACGACCGGGTTCTTTACACGGTCGGAGTATCCCAGTTAAACCCACTGTGGATAAGTAGTTAAAAGCCTAATGCGTTTCATCACGCTTGGCAAAAATCTTAGGGTCAATGAACCATTTCGGTTCAAAATCTTTATTGGGCCACCACTCATTGGGTCGCTCACGCTGAGGTGGTGGGGGCGGTGCTTGTTGTGGTGGTTGGGCTTGTGTAGGCGGTCTTGACGAACAACTCGTCGGTACCGAGGGTTTCTTCGGTAGTGGTTGTGATGAAGAACCCGTCGTGGGTTTCTTTGGTGCAGCACTCGCCGTGGTTTGGCGAGTTTTCGGGGCCATCATATACACACCACTAAACAAGGGATTTGGGCGAGGGTTTTGCCCCAATTTTTCTAATCCTAGGTTATGGAACCAAATTGTCAAATTTAAAATTTGAAAGAGGTGGAAATTTACCTCTTATCACTAGTAAGAGTTGCTTGTGTGATGATCCCAGCTTGAAAATGGCCAGAAATCGCCAACTTCAGGTGTCACTCACAAGCCCTAGGACCTCCCCAAGAGAACAAAAAAAAAACAGATGTTAAAATTTTTTGATGGTGAATGGAAAAAAAAATTGCATGCCGTATACATAGCCTCAGAAATCGATCGAACGATTTTAAATTGTTCTAATGATTTTTGAACATTAAATGCTGCCATCAAAAATACGTTCGATCAGTTACTAATTTCGATCGAACAATTTCCAAACTCCTTTTTTAGTCAATTTTTTATCTCACTGGCCCAGGGATTTCGTTCAAACGATTTGTAAAATTGATCGAACAATTTCCTGGCAACTGCTTAGACCTTACCTTAGTGGATTTCATTTGATCGAATTTTAAATTCGATCGAACGGTTTTCTTCAAAACAGAGCTAAGGCTGCTTTTGCATGCCTTCACCCTCTATTTACAACAATCTTCAATTTTCCCTTGAATTTACAAGACCTTAGCCATTATTATTTTTTTATGCCTAATTTATACCCTAAAACAATATGCATCATCTATCTATTGCCACAACTCACATTTCAAATGGTTAAAATGGCTTAAGCCACCATTGGTGCATCAATGTCACAACTACATAGACTTCAGTGTCAATTAACTTGGTTTTTCATATAGCCTTAAAATTTGAGAGGTCACATGAATTACAAGAAATTTTGAGAATACACATTGCACATTGCACTTGTCATTTAATGTTTCTCAAACAGATGTGGGTACAGTTCTTTGATTTCAACCTCGCGTTCCCAAGTCGCTTCTTCGGCCGGATGATTTCCCCACTTGACAAGCACTAATTGGATAATCTTAGTGCGCAAAGTTTGTTCTTTTCGATCTAAAATCTGAGTCGCCCCTTCGATCATGGTCATGTCTTCATGCATCTCAATAAGCTGATTTCCCAAGACGTGTGTAGGGTCTTTTACATACTTTCGGAGTATAGAGGCACGAAACACGTTGTGTACCCGATCAAACAAAGGAGGTAATCCAATGCAATAGACTACTTCACCAACTTGACCCTAAACTTCAAAGGGCCCAAGGTAACGGCGACTTAACTTTCCCCTCTTCCCAAACCTCATCACACCCTTCATGGGTGATACTTTCACAACCACATGATCGCCAACGAAAAAGTCTACGGTCATCCTTTTTATATCAACATAGCTCTTCTGTCTGCTCTGAGCCGATTTAAGCCTCTCTTATCATACGAACAATGATGGCATTATCTTCAAGTAACTTCAAACCCAGTATAAACTTTTCACCGATTTCTTCCTAGTTGATAGGCAATCTACACCGCCTTCCATAGAGAGCTTCATATGGTGCCATTCCAATGCTTGCTTGAAAACTATTATTATATGCAAATTTGATCAACGATAGATGTTGATCCCACGATCCTTGTAACTCGAGCATACACGCTCTGAGCATATCTTCTACCACTTGATTCACTTGCTTTATTTGCCCTTCGGTCTGCGGATGGAATGCCGAACTAAAGTTCAATCGAGTACCCATGCCTTCTTGGAATTTCTGTCAAAATTTTAAAGTATATAATGGGTCACAATCAGAGACGATGCTGCTGGGAATCCTGTGCAAATGTATAATAACTTTCATATATAGTTATGCGAATCTTCCTGCCATATACATCGTGTTGTAGGGTAAGAAGTGAGCTGACTTCGTTAGTCTATCTACTATAACCCAAATAGCATTGTACCTCTTTGTTGTTCGCGACAACCCCATGATGAAATCCATGGAGATTGATTCCCATTTCCACTACGATATGGGTAGAGGTTGCAACAAACCAGTAAGGTGTCCATAGTCTACTTTCACCTACTGACAGGTCAAACACCTTGACACGTATTCAGCTACATCTCGCTTCAAACCTCTCCACCAATAGCTCTTCCTCATATCTTGATACATTTTGGTGCTATCAGGGTGAATCGCATATTTAGGCTTATGAGCTTCGTCTAGGATAATTTGTCGCAGATCAGCATCAATTGGAATACAGAGACGTCCCCTGAATAGTAAGGAACCATCTTCCTTTATAAAGAAGTCCGATTTGGTGCCTTCAGTCACACCTTGTCAAATTTTTACTAACTCCGAGTCTTTCATCTGTAGCTCGTGAATATGCTCAAAAATCATCGGTCTCACTGTGAAATTGGCTAAGAAAGCCCCTGAAGCTTGCACCTCAATCTTTGCATCATACAATGACAGATCTTCAAACAATTTCCACCTGTGCATTCCCATCACAAGGCTAGCTAACTGAGCCGAACCCTTACGACTCAATGCATCCGCTACAACGTTAGCTTTACCTGGGTGATATTGTATGGAGCAATCATAATCCTTGAGAAACTCCATCCACCTTCGCTGCCTCATATTTAATTCCTTCTGTGTGAATAAGTACCTGAGGCTCTTATGGTCAGTAAAGATCTCAAAGGCCTCCCCATACAAATAGTGTCACCAAATCTTCAATGCAAATATGACCGCTGCTAGTTCCAGGTCATGTGTCGGATAATTCTTCTCGTGATCTTTCAGCTACCTCGACTCATAAGCAATCACTTTCTTGTGTTGGTTGAGCACGCATCCTAAACCGTTATGAAAAGCATCGCTATAGACCGCAAACCCTCCACTGCCTGAAGGAATTGCTAGTACTAGAGTTGAAGTGAGTCTCCTCTTGAATTCTTGAAAAATCTTTTCACAGGCTTCAGTCCATTCAAATCTCACATCCTTCCTTGTAAGTCTCATTAGCAGTTTAGATATTTTTGAAAATCCCTTCACAAAACGTCGATAGTACCCAGCTAGGCCAAGGAAACTACGGATATCTGTTACCATCTTTAGTTATTCCCATTGCACCACTGCCTCGATCTTAGCTGGATCTACTGTGACATCCTCCTTTGAGACGACGTGTCCCAAAAAGCTAACTTTCTCCAACCAAAACTCGCACTTACCGAGCTTGGCACATAGTTGGTGCTCACATAGAGTTTGTAGAGCGATTCTCAAATGTTCCTCATGTTCCTTCTTTGACTTGGAGTATATCAGAATGTCGTCGACGAATACTATGATGCAAGTATCCAAGCGTTGTTTAAACACCTGATTCATCAAGTCCATAAACGACGCCTTTACGTTCGTCAACCCAAATGGCATCACTAAAAACTCGTAGTGTCCGTACTGCATCATGAATGCCGTCTTCTGGATGCCTCTACCTTGACTCTCAGCTGATGGTATCCAGATCTCAGATCAATCTTGGAGAAATACCTTTCTCCTTATAGTTGATCAAACAAATCGTTAATCCTAGGCAATGGATATCGATTCTTGATGGTTAGTTTGTTTAACTAACGATAGTTGATGCATAGCCTCATCGACCCATCCTTATTCATGAAAAACAAGACTGGTGCTCCCCAAGGAGACACACTCGGCCTTACAAACCCCTTATCTAAGAGCTCTTGTAACTGCTCTTTCAATTCCTTCAACTCAGTAGGAGCCATTCGGTATGGTGCTTTGGAAACCATCTCCGTCCCAGGTGCTAAGTCGATGGCAAACTCCACCTCTCGATCAGGAGGTAACCCTGGCAACTCTTTCGGAAAGACACCTTCAAACTTGCGTATAACTAAGATTTAAGAAATGACATTCTTCCCTTCCTTGTCTTCCTTCAAAAATGCCAAGTAACCCCTGCATCCATTTCTGATCAAACGCTCGACTCTAATGGCGGACACAAGTGGCAGAAACTTCATTCTCACTCCTACGAATTGGAATGATCTCCTTGTATTCGGTCTAAAGATAATCACTTTGTTCTTACAGTCGACCGTTGCACAATGAGTTGACAACCAATCCATGCCAAGGATTACGTCGAATCCTTGCATATCCAACATAACTAAATTTGTTGCTAGTTCAAAGGCATCCCCATCTCTAATGGTTACTATCACCGACCTACAGACCAAGTCCGTATCAACCTATTCTCCAGTCGGAATAGACACAGCCAAGACAAAATCTAATATCTCTGGACTGAGCTTCATCTTCTTTGCAAATCGAGGAGTAACAAATAAATGAGTAGACCCTGAGTCTATCAACACTCTAGCCACATATGCTACGTCACTCCCCCTTCCCTACACTTGTAAAGTACCTATAGAGCACACATATTTTAGCAGCCTACTTATGCATCATATCAAAACATAAAATCAATTTGATCAAACAATTCTACATAGACAATCTATAAAAGTACACCTTTTCTATCTAAAATGTATGAATTCAATGCGATTGATGCAATGTATCAATCATCTTAATTAAAGTTTCACCTTGTATGATATCGTTGGCGTTCTAAGCATCCTGAGCCGTAACTGCATAGGCCCTTCCTCGTACGACTGGCTTCTTCGCTTGTATCGGTCTCGGTATAGAAGCAGAAGTCGTTCTCCCTTTGTTCATTTTTGAACAATCCCAAATCACGTGGCCTATCTTCCCACGCTTGTAGCATCCCCGCATTCCCCGTCTATAATCAACTGTCTTGTGAGACTTGCCACACATCTCATTTGGTGTAGAAGAGGCTGCCCTTGAGAAGCCTTGACTAGTTGATACTCCGGTAGTGGCAGTAGGGCTTTCGTATCGGATAGGTCTTGCCAATATATATATATATATATATATATATATATATATATATATATATAGGTGGCCTAGAATAATTCGTGTAAGCAATTTGTCTAGGAACTGGAGCTGGTGCTGTAAATCTCAGCTTTTTATTCCCTGAGTCATACTCACCCAATCTTCCTTGAACTGTTCTACCTCTATCCTGCTGGTCTCTCCGTTTATACATACTATTAATATCCCTTTCAGCCACTATTGCCTTTCCCATCACGTCCGCATAGTTTTCAAGTTTAAATATCAAAACTCTCTCTCGGACTTTCGGCCTCAGACCTTCCTTGAACTTGCTAGCTTTCATTAATTCGGTGGATACTAACTTAGGTGAGAATCGTGATAAGTGCGTAAATTTCACCCCATACTCTCGCACTATCATGCTTCCTTGCTCTAGGTTTGTGAAGTCTCGTTTCATTTGTACTCTCACCTGCTTGGGGAAGTACTCCCAGTTAACCTCCCTAGCGAACTCTGCCCATGTCCATAGACGGTGAGGGTCCTCAACTTCTCTTTTTCTCAATACTGATTTCCACCAGGGATCGGCATCTCCCTCAAGCTGGAAAGAAGCCCAGCCTACCTTCTTATCCTCTGTACTTCGAAGACTATCTAAAAAATTTCCATCTGATTCAACCACTTCTCTGCCTCCAACGGATTTGTCTGCCCATAGAAACTAGGAGGTCTCATTCTTCTAAAATCGAGGAATGACGAGGGCAACAATGCTGGAGGAGGTGGTGGTGGCTGCTGATGATTGACATTATTGGCCACCAATAGTGCGGTCTGCTCAGCCAATACTCAGTCTGTTGCGTTTGCTGGGCCATTGCAGCAGCCACAGCTTCCATGGCCAATGCCATCCTATCTGTAGCATCACCTCTCCTATCTCCCCCATCAGAAGGATTCCTTTGGTCTCTACTAGACCCCGCATGGAATTCATCCTCACTTCTCAGATTCTTACTTTGGCTACCTCTAGGTCGACCCCTTCCTCTAGAAGACATCACGCTCTGCACATGAAACCAAAGTTTCATTAGCAGAAGATCCCTACACTCTGACAAAATCTAATACTTGTCAGAAATTCTAAAGAAAAGGCCCTTATTCCAACTATGACAACCCAGATTTTGGCACCCTGAAACTCGTGCCATCGGCACAACCCTTGAGGCCATGCCCTAATGAAATACGCGAGACACTTGGTATATCCACACAACCATAGGTAAAGCATGCACAAGGGATAAAAGCTTATCTAAATCTCCAGTTCTATAATATAATGCCAAAACACATATACCAAAAGACAGTTCTAATCCCATGCCATTACATGGGCAAAAGAACCAACCCGAACCATCAGTGACATATCACAGGCCACCTCTGATGGCTCGATAAAAGAATATCTCACATAAATATATTGTCCCAACAAAACAGGCTGGACATACCAAGCCGTATAATCTCTATCTCAATATCACAGAGGGTCTTCTAAAAGAACTTCACTACATACATGCTTTTGTAATCAAGTGTACAGGTTCAGAATATTTCCTATCTCATACGCAATTTAAACCCATGGATTTCTCAATTCAAGCTAGCACGTAACCACCCCAAGGTTCGGCTCAACCTAGGTATGGCCAAACACATGCAACATATCACAATTGGTGTAAAAATATTGGGTTTAGAAGCCTAACCCCCATTTATAAATAACTCATAAGCAAAACTCAACAAAAGCCTGATTTAGCCCAAACAGATCGAACGATTCTTAAATCGATCGAACGGTTTGGAAAATCGATCAAACAATTTTAAATCATTCAAATGAATTCCCAAAATCGATTGAACGGTTTTATTTCATTTGATCGATTTCCTCATAAATCCTTTAAAACTATTTTTTTATTTTACAGCAAAACCGATCGAACGATCTTAATTTCATTCGAACGGCTTTCCAAATCGATCGAACGATTTTCAAATCGTTTGAACAATTTCTTCAGAAAACTACTCTACAGTCCTTTCTTCTTTGGCCAAAATCGATCGAACGGTTTAAATTTGGTTCGAACGATTTTTCAAATCGATCGAACGATTTCCAATTCGTTCGAACGATTTCTCCAGAACTCTGCTTATACTTTCTTTATTCTTTGGCAAATCGATCGAATGGTTACTAATTCCGTTCGATCGGTTTGCCCATTTCCAGAACAGATCGAGTTCCATCCTTTAGAACTCATCTCTTTAACATCTACTTCCTTTCCTTACCCATTTCTCACACCTAATCAATTAGATCTATAATATAGCAACTATAACTCATTAAAATAGCCGATCTTACCTTTTTAACCGGTCAGATCCCTTGATCTCACGCTTCGTTTACCACAAGGGTTTCACAAAGTCGAGATCCCCGATCTCACTTCGATGCGAATGCCTTAAATTAGCAAATCCTTCCTGATCCTCTCTTAATCATACCTATTAAATGTCCACTTCTCATTTATTTCCTTCTAAATTTCTCAACAACCTAATCAAATGAGAATTTATTTCTCCCTTATTCCTTATAACTTACTAATGATTTGGGTGTAAGGCATAGATACCTAACTAGGTATATGTACGCATATCATCTCACTCTTATTACCCTTATACTCTACATTTCACACTTAGCTCATTCAACTAAAATCAACCAAGTAAGTCAACCAAGTCAACTTTGACTCGGTCCAACAAGCGACCAGTCGGGCACACTTCCCGAGGTGCACTATTTAAAGTACGAAATTTTTCGAGATATTACAATATACTCACATATATGGTGTATATGCTTAGCATTACATGTAACAATGGGCTCTACTATGTTGTAGAGCTAATATACTCACATATATGATACATATGCTTAGTATAATTAATTAAATAAAATAAATAATTTATTACATGTACCAAGGTTTGAACCTAGAACCTAACCTTCACAAACTACCAAATCTACTACTAGAGCAATTCACTAAGATATGTAAAGGGACAAAAAAACTAAATTCATATATAATTTTTTGGTCATTTGGCTATTTTTTTTGTTAGGATATATTATTTTCCTACAATTTTCTGCATATGTATCCATACATAGGATTTGGTAAATCCTGCATTTTCCCAGCTAATAATGTGGTTATCTAAATAGCGGAAAACAAAGGAAAATAAAAGAATACCATGGTTTCCTACAACTTGTATCCATGAGAAAATATAGGAATATTATTTTACTCTCCCATTGTTCTCGTGTTTTTATCCAAACAGACCCTAAGATTTTTAGATCTGGGATCTCTTATCAAACGATGCACATCTCAAAAAGTAATCCACATACAAAAAGCACTTGGCACTATTTTGGGCGCCAGACATTATCATCGAAAAACAACTAATGCCACGTGATTGAGAGCTTAAAAGCACAACCAAAATAAGCAATTGTCGTGTGGTGGTTGTCCAATTTAAGCCTTTCAATTTATGGGGCTGAAACTTAACTGGATTGATCAGTCACCTTAATATAAATTCTATACGATGTTCTCCAATGCTAAATCGAATTGAACCTGTCTCCTACTTCACATCTTTATTCACAAATAGGTGCCACAATTAGTTTATCAAAGGTTTCCTGGCACTCAAATGTCCCACCTAAGATATTCATTGATGAATAATTATGATCATCCAACAAATGTAGAAACTAATCTATAGTCCATGTGGTTATTGATTAGATCGGATGGTCCAGAGAATATGCATATACCAATTGGTCTATACAGATGGTGGGCACCATCTCTTGAAGGTGCTCAGCACCACACTATATTTTCTTCAAAAGCAACTGCAATGAAGACTCCCCTAGTCTTCTTTTTTTTCTATGCGGCAATCATGTTCGTGAGGGGCAATGAGTAATAAACTGTATACATGCTTCAGGTAAAAAAACTAATTGATTAAAAAATCCCTTCACAGACTGATTTAGCAATGCACAAATGACCTATGCACCCAATATGAGCTCTAGTTAATCAATGAGTTTGTATTAGGTACAAAAGCTGTGAATGAGCCTGTTTTAAAATATGAAACCTGAGATTCATAAAAAATAAAAAAATTTAAAAGAAGAGGTGGAGTGAGATTGGTTTATGTTCCGCCGTGGTACAATAACTGTGTACCTAACAGAGACTCAGTAATAGCAATTTTGTTGAAAATAAAAAGGCGTACAAACGTAGATGCATTAAAAGAGAAGTGGGCAAAGTGAAACACATTATTACATTCCCTCTCATAAAAATACCTGTTCTTCCTTCCCTTGATCCTCATGTTACAATAATCATCATTCTTTCTGACTTCTAAAAGATTGTTTGATATAATAGTTGAATCACAGTAGATGAGCAATAAACAAAGAATGGTCACATGTGGGAGTTTGACCTTGCTAGTTTTGCATTAAACAGAGGTTGGAGAGCTTTGATAACGATCATCATATTTGGTAAGAAATCAGCTTCATATTGAACAAAAAGAGCTGCCACTGCTGCCATCTAATATACTCACAGAGTGATGAACAAGTCCACAGGAACGTACAAGTTATATCTTTCAACGATTTCTTACCAAATCTCTTCCCAAGAGGCACATATTCCCATGCCTGAATATCCCTTGCTGTCAACAACATCCTGGTTAATGGGGTTTCAACAATTAAACCATATGAAAAAATGACAATTAAAACAGAGAAGCACCACTCCACTCATTCTCATCACAAGTCCAAAAATATGTTCTGCTGCCTCATTAACATCCACAGGTTTTCCTAATTCACTTCTGAACCAATTACAACACCTTGGAGCATTATCACAAACAATATAGGTGAGTTAATAAACAATTTTTCCACTGTGTTATATGGTTAGACTTATAGGTGGCGGCAACAATAACTAAACCTGAAAAGAAATGAGATACAAACAATAAATTGGCCATGGACCAAGATCTTATAAAAAATAGTATGTGTGCATTCTACTATGAAAAGTGACCGATGATGCAAGAATGGTATCTACCAATTGGCTAAAGGATAACCATTTCAAGTTCAAAATCAATCTTCCTTGAAGGTCCAAAATATGGTGGATAATTTCCGGTTGGATGACCTGGACCTCTGACAAGCCATAAGAAAAATCTGTTTACCATAGCTTAATGAAGAATTATGCATAATACATTCAGACAATCAGGGTTAATGTGACAGCCCAAATTTTGACATCCCGAAATCCGTGCCATCAGCACGACCCTCGAGGTCATGCACCTTAAATCTAAGCGGAACATCATGTAACAAGTAAAAGCCAACAATTTAAAAAAAAACCAAAGCTTTAAACTAACTAAGTCTCCATGTTTCAATAAAGTCTAGCAACCAACAGACAGTTCCGGTCTCATGCCAATTCATGAGCAGAGGAACTGTCCCGAACCATTGATGACAATCTTATCACCCGCGATGGTTCGCCAAAAGGAAAGTATAGTATTCAATTACATTTAAAAGAAAGGACTTGACATGCCAAGCCACAAGTACTCTCTACTCACTACTCAAAACGTAAAGAACTTCTAAAAGAATTCCTCAGGAGGAGGTTCTAACTCTTCCCCGGCCACGTAATCCGAACCTTCTGGATCAACGTCTCTCGAAGCCTGTGTTGTCGCTAGTGTTGGACCTGCGACGTATAGTCTAAGGGGTGAGCTACATCCTAGCTCAGTAGAGAAACGTAAGGAACATATAGATTAATTCTCATATATATGTTGTGCAGTTTTAAAATATAATTTATCTGATGTTACTATTTGGAAAGACAATTGAAATAAATGAAGAAGATGAGGAATACAACTACTTACCTTGCATGGTTTTGTTCATTCTCACCTTGCTCGTTTAGTTGTGAATTCGGCCGAATAACTTAACTCTTTAACTTAAATAGTCCCCGAGCAATATAGCATCGAGCCCCAATGGAATACCCACCATCGTCGTCTAACTAGACAGTTGTTAATTTGTATTCCCTGGGAATACTGCCCAAGACCCTTTCTCATAGATGGCTGGGTCTATTCTCAAATCTACATCCCTGGGATGTGCTACTGTATACGGATTAGCCGCCGTACCGGTCACGGATATCCTGCCGAGTCAGTCGTGGGTATCCCGTCACGTCGTGGGGTATTCTAAACAAACCTTAAATAACAAAATATCCAGTGTGCTTTACATATAGTTATTCACCGTGATTGTGCTAATTTTTATATATTAGGCCTTATCACCTTGCTTCCTGTTCCCCCCTGATTCTCATCTGCACCCCTGGGATGCTACTGATTTATCGTATCATATAGGTATTTACTTGCAGTTTTGCGTCCCCTGGGGACCCCTGGTTTCATTTTCTGAACTCTACACACGCACACTCTATTTATGTGAAAAGATGAGATAATTAGCTTAGCAATCAGATCTGTACTACAAATATGAGTAATTGAACAATGCACATGTTTCGATAAGGTTCCCTACCTCAAGGCAAAACCCAGTGGTCCTTTCTCGTAGTGACGACACGTACTGATCTCCCGTCAACCTACATTGCATGCGAAAGGACATGCCTTAGAATGGTCACCAGTGGTCACTAGCACTCCTGGAGCGTATAGTTCCCACGAGGTATATTTATATATATAAACAATTTAAATCAGTTTTGGTGCCTCGCTCGAGCGGTTGCCTAGCCTCGCTCGAGCGACCTCTTAACCTCGCTCGAGCGGTCAAAACGAGATGTCGAAGCCTAAAGTGAGACCTCGCTCGAGCGAGCTTATTCCCTCAATATGGGTCTCGCTCGAGCGAGCCCAGAACGTACTTTGTTCTCGGGCATAAATATATATTTTCTGTCCTCGCTCAAGCGATACGTTTAGATCGCTCGAGCGAGGAGCGAAAACCATCGCTCGAGCGAGGAGCGAAAACCTTCACTCCTAGATTCGTTCGAGAAATCTATCCTATTTCTTTCAATCTTTAATATCATTAATCGGTCACTGCCCAATACATTGTAGGTTATCATTAAAACATACCTAAGCACTTATCAAGCATTATATCATACCTAAATTGGCGGATCTCGTAATCGGTTCGATCTAACGTTCGAATTTTTGCTACTTCGAAGAGATCTCTACGTTCCTGGTCCGACCTTCTCTCCAGGTATTCCACCGGTTTACACCCCAACAAGGCCTTAGCCTTTCCTTTCTACAAGATTCTCCTTTCCTTCTCTCTATTTTCCTTCTCTCTATTTAGGTTAGAATTATGTTACGTAAGGGAGAGACTTCTCTCCACTTTCACTTATATAGTGAAAGGAAGGAAAAAAAATAGCATGTTACACACATATACACACCGTGTGTATATGTTGACCCTGGTTTCCTTGTGAACCACACATATACGTGCGTGGCACATGGCTTACACAGTTTCGAAAATCTGGGGTTGTTACATTCACCCCACCTTATAAGATTTTCGTCCTCGAAAATCGATCATGTCCCAAAATAATGTACCACATATTCTACAGGCTGTGTCATTGGTTAACCCATTACTCATTTGTTAGTTAGCCGTATGGTCCAGTGACCCGAAATAACCTGCTTAAAGATTACAACTATTCGTACCAAACAAGAGTACAATCACCTGAAACAGCGGAAAGAGTTTAGAACCTGATAAACGATTTTATCATAAATGAAATGATGTTCATACCACATCACGCATGAAAACTTTTATCATGACCTACTGTTATTCCATCAAAGACTCATCTAATGAAAATAAAAACATATATATATAGATATCAAAATTTAGCGTGACCACCAAAATATAATTTGTGACAATCATGTCACAGTAGTATCAACCATTTACCATACCAAAAAAAAAAAATTTAACATCGCAATATTTCAAAAAGAAAAGTTATATCCATAGCGAGCTAGTCGTCACCCTCCTCGTATTCATCGTCGTCATCGCCTGTGTCCCCGTCATCATCACTCTCCGCATCTCCTCCATCGCTATCACCAACGGTCTCTCTGACGTGGGTGGCACCAGCTGTAGTGGTCCTAGTAGCCTGGCCTGAACTAGACGTCCCAAAAATGGCATCTTTCATCGTCAGATGCGTTTGCGGATATGCTCGCCCATGAGGTCGATGAAGCGCCTCTGGAACTTGATGTAGTCGGTCTCCTGCAGAGGAGGATCTCCCGCAACATACTGGTGTCGGTGGTATGCGGATGTGGTGGAGGCACAATGGAGGGAGTAGCTGGTCCAGTTGATGAAGGCTGTGGTGCTTGCCTTGCAGCCTGACGATCTCTTTTCTTGTTTACATTGTTTTGAAGCCCCTTTATGTTTCGGCTTAGGTCTTGGGCTATGTAGGGGACAACGTTATCGGTAAATGATAACTCGTCGGTGTTGATCTTGAATCCATCCTTCCCATTACGCGCATCGAGGAGTCGGGATATAAGACGTGCGTATGGGAGGCGGTTGATCGGTGGAGGGATAGCGCCCCTAACACTTCTTTTATAGGCATGCACCATGACTTTTATGACGACCATTGGAGCGTTAAACCACCTATTGTGGAAGGCGGAGTGCAAGGCTCGTAAAATAGTGTCACGACTCTCTTGGTCATGACCGGTAGGGTGTAAATTTTTCTTGAAGATGATGTCAAAAAACCACATGTGTGGTGGTAACTGGGATCGGGTGATGGATTGACCCAATGCAGATGCGCCGCCAGTAATATCATCAATGATCGTTGGGAACCCGACTTCCCCAACAAGTGGAGGTTGAGTGTTTGGGCTTGGGGTGTAGGTGAGAGGGCAGTTCATGATGGTGGACACATCGCCGCCTCCAAAAGTCAATTCCTTCCCGTCAATTGTGACGAGGATGGTGTCCTCATTGACATTAGTTTTGAGGGTCTGATAAAATAATCGGACTAATCTCGGATAGTATTAAGGTCCAAATGGTGTAAGTAAAGGTCGGAGTTTGTGGTTTGTCAGAAATCCGATGTCCATTTTGTGGATGTCGGATCTATAAAGCACGAGGGATGAATTTCCCATTCGGCTTCCATTTCTTTCGTGCCCCACCAATCATCTAGTTGGATCGAGATGGGTGCTGGTGGTGGTGGGGGTTGTTGTTGTGGTGCCTTATTTCGCAATGATGGCGATCGGGTCGCCATTCGCTTCCTCGGTTGGGGATTAGGGCTTGAAGAAGCCATTAAATTTATAGAGTTTAAACAAGTAAAGGAAGTGGAGAAAGTAGATTGTACCTAGCGAAATGGTTCGGACGGTTCGGATTTTTTTTGAATCCGGTTGAATCGGTCGGAAAAAGGCTTGAAAGTGAAAACCCTAGACCCTCGCTCGGCACTAAACTCCTCGCGTGAAGAAGAACTGAGCGTTTTGCATTCTGTCCACTATATATAGTCTGTCCTCGCTCGAGCGGTCGTTAGTTATCGCTCGAGCGAGCACAAAATTGTAACTGGTATAATAATTTGGCCTCGCTCGAGCGGTCTTGGAAACCTCGTGCGAGCGACTAATACACCTCGCTCGAGCGGTCACTATTCTTCACTCGAGCGAGCCCAGAACACGTCAGGTTTGTTATTTTATGTAGCTCGCGCTCGAGCGAGTGTGAAGTCTCGCTCGAGCGAACCCATCACATGATTCAGTCATCCATAAGCTCGTATCTTGTCTTCCTCCGTTCTTTGTTCGGGAACATTGTGATCCAATCACCCCTAACTTCCCTTATGGACACTGTGATCGAAAATGCATGAGGAGTCCGCCGTAACAAACTGTTTAAGCTAAAAAGAAAAAAATATAGAAGTTTATACATGAAATCAAAGTATTATGTGACGTCACTATTTACAAACATAGCTAAGTGGCGCTCTCAAACAACTTTGGATATTGTTCTTTGACATCAGTCTCCTGCTCCCATGTTGCTTCTTCGGTCGGATGATTCTTCCATCGAACAAGTACTAAGGGAATGATCTTGGTGCTTAGTACTTGTTCCTTTCTATCCAGTATCTCTGCCGGCTCTTCTATCATGCTCATGTCTTCACACATCTCTAGTGGTTGACCTTCCTAAATGTGGGAAGGGTCACTCACATACTTCCTGAGCATAGAAAAGTGGAAAATGTTATGTACTCGATCGAACACCGAAGTTAAACCAATGCGATATGCAACTTCGCCAACTCGGCCCAACACTTCGAATGGTCCAAGATATCGTGGACTCAGTTTCCCCCTCTTTCCAAATCTCATCACGCCCTTCATAGGTGGTACCTTGACAAACACGTGTTCACTCACCTTATCATCGACACTGGTTCGCTTGATATCCGCGTAGCTTTTCTGCCTGCATTGAGCCGACTTAAGTTTCTCCCTAATCATTCGGACGACTGTGGCATTATCTTCAAGCAACTCGGGCCCTACAACAAATTTCTCACCAGTTTCCTCCCAATTGATGGGCGATTTACACCGTCTTTCGTACAATGCTTCATACGGTGCCATTCCGATGCTCGTCTGAAAGCTGTTATTATATGCGAATTCGATTAACGATAAATGTTGATTCCACGATTCTTGCATTTCCAACATACAAGCTCTGAGCATGTCTTCTATTACTTGATTCACCCGTTCTATTTGTCCATCAGATTACGGATGGAAAGCTGAACTGAAATCTAATCGTGTCCCCATTCCTTCCTGAAACTTCTTCCAAAATTTTGATGTATATAACGGATCTCGATCGGAGATGATGCTACTTGGGATCCCTTGTAGGCGTACTATTTCCTTCATATAGAGTTCTGCGAGCTTTCCTGCTGTATACATCGTGTTGTAAGGTAGGAAGTGTGCTGACTTGGTCAGTTGGTCCACAATTACCTAGATGGCATTATATCCCTTTGCTGCACGCGGTAGTCCAACGATGAAATCCATAGATATTGATTCCCATTTCTATTCTTGTATTGGTAGAGGTTGCAATAATCCTGCAGGGTGTCTATGATCAATCTTCACTTGTTGACACGTCAAACATCGTGAAACGTATTCTGCTACATCTTGTTTTAAACCTCTCCACTAGTAATTCCTTTTCAGATCTTGGTACATTTTATCTGCGGTGTGTCGCGTAACTTGATTTATGCGACTCGTCAAGGATAGTTAAACTTTAGCTCAACATTGTCCGGAATAAATTCGACCCTTGAACAACAAGAACCATCCTCCTTGATTGAGAAATCGATCTCATGTTCTTTCAACTATCTTGACTCGTAAGCTATCACCTTCCTGTGTTGGTTGAGCACGCAACCCAAACCATCATACGAAGCATCACTGTACACTGCGAATCCCCCACTGCCTGAAGGAATTGCTAATACTGGAGCTGAAGTGAGTCTCGTTTTGAGTTCTTGAAAACTCTTCTCGCACGCCTCACTCCATTCGAATCTCGCATCTTTCCTTGTAAGTCTCGTGAGAGGTCCCGATATTTTTGAAAACCCCTCAACAAAACGTCGATAGTATCCTGCCAGTCCAAGGAAACTACGGACATCGGTCACTGTCTTAGGCTGTTCCCAATTCACTACTGCTTCGATTTTGGACGGGTCTACTGTGACACCATGCTTGGAGACCACATGCCCCTAAAAGCTAACCTCTTCTAACCAAAATTCGCGTTTGCTGAGTTTGGCGTAAAGTTGGTGTTCACGCAAGGTTTGTAGAGCGAGTCTTAGATGCTTCTCATGCTCCTCTTCTGACTTGGAATATATCAGAATGTCATCGACAAATACCATGACGTAAGAATCCAGATGTGGTTTAAACACCCGGTTCATTAAGTCCAGAAATGACGCCGGTGCGGTTGTCAACCCAAACGGCATCACTAAAAATTCGTAGTGTCCATACCGTGTTCTGAATGCAGTTTTCTGAATATCTTCGGCCTTAACTCTCAACTGATGGTATCCCGACCTGAGGTCAATCTTAGAGAAATATCTTGCTCCTTGCAGTTGATCGAACAAGTCATCAATCCTCGGCAACGGGTATCGGTTCTTCAGTTGAGTTTGTTTAGATAACGCATTGACCCATCTTTCTTCTTTACAAATAAGACAGGTGCCCCCCAAGGAGACACACTCGGTCTCACAAACCCTTTAACCATGAGTTCTTGCAACTGTTCTTTCAATTCCTTCAACTCAGCAGGAGGCATTCGATATGGTGCTTTTGAAACAGGCTCCGTTTCTGGCGCTAAGTCGATAGCGAATTCCACTTCCCTCTCTGGAGGTAACCCTGGCAATTCGTTTGGGAACACATCTTCGAACTCTCGTACCACTGCGATTTCCGAAATGACATTCTTCTCTTCCTTATCCGTCTTCAAGAATGCCAAGTAACCGCTGCAGCCTTTTCTGATCATGCGTTCGCCTCTGACTGCTGAGATAAGTGGTAGGTGTTTTGATCTCTCCCCTCGAAATCTGAACGATCTCCTAGTGTTAGGCCTGAAGATAACGACTTTATTCTTGCAATCTACCATCGCACAGTGTTGTGATAACCAGTCCATGCCAAGGATTATGTCGAATCCTTGCATGTCCAACAAGATTAATTGCACATCTAATTCGTAGGTGTCGCCGTCCTGAACACTCACCACTACCGATTTGCAAATTTTCTCTGTATTCACTAACTCTCCAGTCGGGATTGATACTGAGAGGAAAAAATTCAATATCTCTGGAACAATCTTTATTCTTTTTGCAAATCTCGGAGTACTGAATGAGTGGGTAGACCCTGGGTCTATCAACACTCTTGCGTCGTATGCTACGTAGCATCCTTTCTCATAAACGGGTAATTTACCTATAACATACAGCCATACACATATTTATAGCACACACCTTACACATTAATCTAAGTTTTAGTAATGAAATTTATACTATTTACAAAAGAATACACCTTCTCTATCTAAAATTTTAAAAGAATAGAAATTTCTTTATTTTAAAAGGAACTTTACCTTGAATGACATCATGTACGTTCCCTGCTTCATGGGCGGTGACTGCGTAGGCCCTCCCTTGCACGACCGGTTTCCTTGCTTGAATTGGTCGTGACATCGAAGCTGAAGCTGTCTTCTCCTTGTTTGCCTCAGGACAGTCCTTAATCACGTGGCCCATCTTGCCACATTTAAAACAACCTCGCATCCCTTGCCTGTAATCGGCCATTTTGTGGGACTTGCCACACTTGGCACAAGTGTCCTTTGGTGTTGAAGATGCCGCTCGTGAGAAACCTTGTGTTATCGTAGTTCCAGTAGAAATGACAGGACTCTCATACCTCATCGGTCTCCCTGATGCCAGTAATGGAAACCTTTGATATGTGCTCTGTTGTGTCAGTCTCCCATATCCTGCTTGGAACGGTTGTCTCTGATTCTGTACTAGGAAGCTCGGCTTTTTGTTTGTTGGCTCGTAGTTCCCAGTTCTGTTCTGATCCACATTTGTTCTTCCTTGTTGTTCCCTTTGACGGTAGCGGTTGTTGTTCTCTTCTTCCACCACTAGTGCCTTACTCATAACCTCTCCGTAGGTTCTTAGCTGAAATGGAGCAACTCCTCCTCTAATATCTGGCCTCAAACCCTATTGAAACCTCTTTGTTTTCATTGCTTCTGTAACCACGTAGTCAGGAGCGAAATGAGCGAGTCTCATGAACTCCACTCCGTACTCCCTTACTGTCATATTTCTCTGTTGAAGTTGTAAAAACTGCACTTCTATCTGATTTCTCACCACTTCGGGGAAATACTGTTTATTGAAGTCTTCCACGAATTCATTCCACGTCCATGGTACATTTGGGGTCTCCTGAGCCCTAGTTCGCGACACAGACTTCCACCAAGGTCCAGCCTCCCCATCTAACATGTACGCCAAGACGCTCTCATCTTCCGTGCAAGTGAGTACGTTGAAAAGCTTTTCCATCTCACTTAGCCAATTTTCAGCAGCCATAGTGTCTGCTTGCCCTGAAAAGTTAGGAGGTCTCATCCTCCGAAATTTCGTAAATGCTGAAACTGCTGGGGGTGCTAGTACTACTGGAGATGTAGGTGGCTGATGCTGATGACCAGTATTTTGAGCCGACAAGGATGCTGCCATGGCAGCCGCCGTGGTTTCCATAGTGTGCATCATCCTCTGACGCTCCTCTCTCTCTTCATTTCTCTCCTTCATTTTATCTTGTTCTCTCTCATCTTGACCCTGATGGTCTTGATCATGATTTTCGGCCTGGTCTCTATTCCCTTGACTACTACTCTCGGGAATTTCTCTTTCTCCCAACGGTACTATGTTCGTTGGCGAGATGAACTCACCTCTACTGCATAAGTTCCTATCATGACCACCCCTTGCTCGACCTTTCCTTCCCGAAGACATCACGATCTGCATATGAAATTAGCTTTCGTCATCAGAAGTCCCTATGCTCTGACAAAAGAAATGATTGTCAGAATTTCTAGAAGAACGGCTTTAATACCAACTGTGACAGGCCAAATTTCGACATCCCGAAATCCGTGCCATCAGCACGACCCTCGAGGTCATGCACCTTAAATCTATGAGGAACATCATGTAACAAGTAAAAGCCAACAATTTAAAAAAAACCAAAGCTTTAAACTAACTAAGTCTCCATGTTTCAATAAAGTCTAGCAACCAACAGACAGTTCCGGTCTCATGCCAATTCATGAGCAGAGGAACTGTCCCGAACCATTGATGACAATCTCATCACCCGCGATGGTTCACCAAAAGGAAAGTATAGTATTCAATTACATTTAAAAGAAAGGACTTGACATGCCAAGCCACAAGTACTCTCTACTCACTACTCAAAACGTAAAGAACTTCTAAAAGAATTCCTCAGGAGGAGGTTCTAATCTTCCCCGGCCACGTAATTCGAACCTTCTGGATCAACGTCTCTCGAAGCCAGTGTTGCCGCTAGTGTTGGACCTGCGACATATAGTCTAAGGGGTGAGCTACATCCTAGCTCAGTAGAGAAACGTAAGGAACATATAGATTAATTCTCACATATATGTTGTGCAATTTTAAAATACAATTTATCTGATATTACTATTTGGAAAGACAATTGAAATAAATGAAGAAGATGAGGAATACAACTACTTACCTTGCATGGTTTTGTTCATTCTCACCTTGCTCATTTAGTTGTGAATTCGGCCTAATAACTTAACTCTTTAACTTAAATAGTCCCCGAGCAATATAGCATCGAGCCCCGATGGAATACCCACCATCGTCGTCTAACTAGACAGTTGTTAATTTGTATTCCCTGGGAATACTGCCCAAGCCCCTTTCTCATAGATGGCTGGGTCTATTCTCAAATCTACATCCCTGGGATGTGCTACTGTATACGGATTAGCCGCCGTACCGGTCACGGATATCTTGCCGAGTCAGTTGTGGGTATCCCGCCACGTCGGTGGGATATTCTAAACAAACCTTAAATAACAAAATATCAAGTGTGCTTTACATATAGTTATTCACCGTGATTGTGCTAATTTATAATATATTAGGCCTTATCACCTTGCTTCCTTTTCCCCCCTGATTCTCATCTGCACCCCTGGGATGCTACTGATTTATCGTATCATATAGGTATTTACTTGCAGTTTTGCGTCCCCTGGGGATCCCTGGTTTCATTATCTGAAGTCTACACACGCACACTCTATTTATGTGAAAAGATGAGATAATTAGCTTAGCAATCTGATCTGTACTACACATATGAGTAATTGAACAATGCACATGTTTCGATAAGGTTCCCTACCTCAAGGCAAAACCCAGTGGTCCTTTCTCGTAGTGGCGACACGTACTGATCTCCCGTCAACCTACATTGCATGCGAAAGGACATGCCTTAGAATGGTCACCAGTGGTCACTAGCACTCCTGGAGCGTATAGTTCCCACGAGGTATATTTATATATATAAACAATTTAAATCAGTTTTGGTGCCTCGCTCGAGCGATTGCCTAGCCTCGCTCGAGCGACCTCTTAACCTCACTCGAGCGGTCAAAACGAGATGTCGAAGCCTAAAGTGAGACCTCGCTCGAGCGAGCTTATTCCCTCAATATGGGTCTCGCTCGAGCGAGCCCAGAACGTACTTTGTTCTCAGGCATAAATATATATTTTCTGTCCTTGCTTGAGCGATACGTTTAGATCGCTCGAGTGAGGAGCGGAAACCTTCACTCCTAGATTCGTTCGAGAAATCTATCTTATTTCTTTCAATCTTTAATATCATTAATCAGTCACTGCCCAATACATTGTAGGTTATCATTAAAACATACCTAAGCACTTATCAAGCATTATATCATACCTAAATCGGCGGATCTCGTAATCGGTTCGATCTAACGTTCGAATTTCTGCTACTTCGAAGAGATCTCTACGTTCCTGGTCCGACCTTCTCCCCAGGTATTCCACCGGTTTACACCCCAACAAGGCCTTAGCCTTTCTTTTCTACAAGATTCTCCTTTCCTTCTCTCTATTTTCCTTCTCTCTATTTAGGTTAGAATTATGTTACGTAAGGGAGAGACTTCTCTCCACTTTCACTTATATAGTGAAAGGAAGGAAAAAAAATAGCATGTTACACACATAAACACACCGTGTGTATATATTGACCCTGGTTTCCTTGTGAACCACACATATACGTGCGTGGCAGATGGCTTGCACAGTTCTGAAAATCTGGGGTTGTTACAGTTAATCTACGTTATGAGCAATGATTAAGGAGATACAACTTCAACATATATAATAAATTCAATATGAATTAGCTTCTAGTCTGTCAACTAGATGCTTACATCAGAAGCTGATTGAAACGAGAAAATAATTGCATATATATATATATATGTGTGTGTGTGTGTGTGTGTGTGTGTGTGTGTGTTACTGGAAACCATGCCTTTAACATTCTCTTTCTTAATAAAGAAAAGTCTTGATGGATAAGAAAGAGAAAGCTTTTCCAATTGTCTCATTGATGTTGGAAACCCAAGTAGAGGTTAGAAAGGGTCTGAATGAAGTTATAACTGTTGCTTAAATAGAATCGTTGCATTCCCGGGAACACAATCACAAAGTCATATCTATCTTTTCTAGAGATACCTCCTATATATGAAGGCGACATGCAACCCAAAAAGAATCCCAGTCTAAATCAACTTTTGAATGTAAATAAAGATATAATTTTATGTGAAATAACTATATAACTATCCTAAGTCAATAAGTTATGTCCATAAGGAAACTCTCAGGACAACACATCTAATATCTTAATCATGTACAAAAGAGCCCAATCGAAAGCTAGCTCCAACCATGCCCCTAACAAAAATCTCCTACTCGTAGTTTAGGCACTTCAATGACTAACCCATCTTCTTGTTGGTTTACTGTAAGAATATTGGTGTGGAATAAGTATCTGAGATTCAAGACACTAATGGCAGAAATAATGGTAAATTAAATATCCAACGTCCTAACTTGAAAAAACTGCCTTATAGAGTTTTCAAGCTAAGGTTTATTGTACATAGGAAATTGTTTAACTGCCTTTCAGAATTTATACCAAATGGTGTATGAAACTCGAAACTTTTGAAATTTTCCAAGACCTTACAGATGGAAAGAAAAGTAACAGAAAAGATAAAAACAAAGCTTAACGTGCCAGATTTCAATTTGGAAAATTGAAAGAAAAAAATGAACCGAAAGTGACTCAAGTCGTTTTAGTTTGGTTTCGATGCAGGATATTTCACCTTAGTGCAAGCCTGTCAAGATATGTCTCACGGATTATTGGAAGCCATTTAGCGAACTGATCCATTATACAAGATATTGCAAACCATTTCTCACAAATAACATATATCAGGATGGAATGGTAAAAAAACACACCCATATATGGATAGCATGACCCAGATTTTGTACCATAGCAAATTTACATAAGATGACCCTTTTACTCTAGAAATAAAATAATCATATAAACATACCTAACTAGATCAAAGTCAGCAAATAGGGAACACAACAGTTATGCAATATTGTCAAATTAGCAGAATATGATAGGTTGCAGATCAATCGGGCAACTTCTTAAAGTCTATCATTTGATGTATGGACATTTGATAAATTATGTGGGAAAAAAATTACAAACTTCCTTTGCTGTAGTAAGTGAGTGGAGTCTCAGATCCAACCATCTGGTCCTAATCAATATGACCAATCAGGAAGGCTAGCTTCAACAGATGATGATATTATGTAACAAGAGGGGGGATTATAGATATATCAATCTACCTTGTCTGTATAACCTTGCTGAGAAGAATTAAAGAGGAATGCCTTTAAATGCTTCCCAAATTCGAGATTGATAGCACGCTCAGTGTTCTTGATGATTACTAATTTCGAATTCTCCTCTAAATGGCTACAAAGCTTCCCGAATTCCTTCGGCTTCTCGAGACAATAATGATGATGATGATATTAATATAGATGGTTTCATTTTTCAATCAATTTTGTAATTTCTATTAAAAATATGTGTACGGCTCAGCCAATTCCAAGTACGTAATAAGGCTTCATTGGACACCCATTTTATAAAATAAAAAAAAATCAATGCAAATCCAAAAAGGCCATGAAGATATTTAATTTAAATTTTTTGTGATCTAAATGTTATCCAAATAACAGGCAAGACCCAGCAAATCCACAAAAAATAAAATGGACTTGAAGTTGCCCTATACAAATAAGTAAACCATGAACCACAACTAAGAAAAAAGAGGATTACCTGAGTGATCTTGGGAAGATCTGAAATTCTCCCATCATTGATCAGTGCTAGGATCAACTCTCTTTTCTCTTCAACACACTTTGTACACATCACCTGCCCACAAAACAAAATCACAAACCAACCTCAATTCAGAGCTCATTAACTCTGTTGATCCATATGTCACTTTCAAAACAATGCGAAGAATCCCTATAAGAGATGGAAAAACTCATAACTAAGTAATCATTCAACCTATTGAATCATGCAGAATTTCTGAAAAATGATGTCTAACATATAGTACTATATAGAAGCCTTCAAACCTCGCTAAAATATAGCTAAAACTGAAAACTAAAATATTGGTTTTGGTTCAGTTTGGGTACCTCTATTGCAGCGTCACACCCTTTCCAATCTGAACTACAACCCTCTTCCTAAGATATATTACATGTCACTCTGTATGCAGAGAAACGAACATAAGGTTCAATGATGAAGTTCCGTAATTTTAATTCTTTTATAATAGTTATTATTTTTACTTAAAAAATGCGAATGGTAAACCCCTACAAAGGAATTCCATGTACATGATCATGAAATATTTGCAATCATTCTTATTACGGATGCTATGCATGGTTCGATCATCTATCCGACTCACCTCCCACCGATCAGGCGATAGGTCAGGAAATTCTTGTCGACTTGACAGAAATAATAGCTTAGAGCGACCGTCCTTCTACAGAAAATATAATATACCAAAATATGAAATATTAATCACTATGGATGTATGTAGTAGGAAAGTTTAGTTCATCAAAGATGACAGGATTACAAAACATTTCAGTTCAGTCTTCCAATACTGTAAGATGTTTTCCATGCTATCGAGAACTTCGATCATACGGGAGCGAGGTTTGCAAATAGCTAGAGCCTAGTGCGTGAAATGCTTATTGAGGCATATGAATACCTAGACATATTTGCAACTCAAGTTATTCTCTAGAAAATAGGGCATGTGAAATGTCATGATAAAATCATACATATAATAGAGAAAGTTACCATATCGCTCTCTAGAAACTCAACATCTTCTAGTAGCACCCAAAGATTAGTAGACCAGCCATAAGTTTCTGGGCGTGTAACCAGGTCTGAAATTGTTAAGACCGCCTGATTTGCTCTTTGCCCACTTTGTAAATGCAAATAACTCTGCTTGTAGCATATTCTACATTGTGATAAATTCTTAAACATTACTAACATGTGAAGTAAAATAGGTGGAAGAAAGGAAATATATGTTGATATTGTACCCATTACCATGAAGTATGAATCCTTGAAGTAACATCTCGTGAAGAGATGTGGATATTCACACTCCACATCAGTCAGCATTATTTATTAGTACCAAAAGTGGGTTTAGAACCTACATCAGTCAGCATTATTTATTAGTTCACATATTCATATAAGTTTTAATAAATACTACTAAGAGGAAGAGTACGCAATAAAAGGGCAGACTTACATTGCCGGTCAACCAATTTTCCCTAACAGTACACTGCAAGTCAGCGTATTAAACTCTATGGCCCCCAATACGTATGCATCCTTTCCTACAATGAGTGGGACCTTATGTTAAGTATGACTTTCTCAAGGGTCGAAATGACTTTCTTAAGGATATGGTGCTACTTATGTTGGAGGGTGTGGTACATTAATTAGGTTCGATAGGAAGACCTCGTCCTCATCTGTCAAAGGCTGTAGGGGAGTGTGGGGACCCACAACAAGGGTGGAAGTAGATGTTGGCTCCTCCACAATCATCCCTCTTTCGCCGACGCTGACAAAAGGGGACCTCAAATATTTTGACGACGGCTTAACCCCTTTCTCAATTTCCTTAAGAATCTCCCCTTTGGTCTGAAATCGATGCGAAAATATTATTTATTACTATCTTCTATATGAGAATAATGAGTAAATAAATTATACCAAAATAGGCTATAAAATAACTTCACATCTAACCTTCCCTTCCTTGGTAGTTGCTCACTCGAGTCGTTAATGACGACTTTGTGCTCCATTGCTAGCACATGAGGTGTGGCTATCAATGTGATAGAGACTGAACACTATTAAAAACAAAAGTATACCATAAAAATATGTAACATAATTGATGACATTGTATAAAGGAATCAACTATATGAATATGTGTTACTACAATAGGAGCATTCCAATCTAACATGCTCTGCACGACCGGGTCCAGCTTCGCAAAATTAAGTAAAATAAAATATTTTTATTTTGAACAGATGAATACATTCAAATAGAATTCCAAGTAGTAAAAAATTCATATGAAAAGACTGTTACCTTTTGACAAACTGTGGGTTCGATCTTAGGGCCCTTATCTGTTGGCATGACAGTGTTGGGGCTAGAGTTTGTCGATAAGGTATGCTCAGGGCTGGAACCCATGTGAAGGTCATGAATGACAATAACTTCTCAATATTAGGAAAGTAAAATATTTATTAAAAGAATTTATAGAATGTAATGAAATACAGAAGGTGCACGTTAACCGATTTGACACTCATTTCTTGCTCCACCAAAGTGAGTCTATTACACAGCTCTCTCATTTCCACATCATTTTTTGTACTATTTCCTACAGTTCTCTCATTTCCACATCATTTTTTCGTACTATTTCCCATAGCTCTCTCATTTTCACTTCATTTTTTGGTAAGATTTCATCATGAGATTTTAGAGTTTCCTTTAAGCGAAACATTCTCTGCGAAGAATTGAGAGAGTTGATTTCTCATTCTCTTTCGTCTTTTCTTTCTTCTGAAGTGGTGTCCCTCTTGCTTCCCTTCCTCCCTCTCCCCCTTAAATTTTTTTCCCTCTTCTTTTCCCTCTTTTCTTTTTAAATCTCTAACTTTCACTTACCAATAAAAGAAAGCATAATATATTATAACTTATAGCTCACGCAACAAATAAAATATCACTTTAACGGTTACTTACATTATGCTTGGACGGATGAACCGGTGAAGAGGCTAGTGAAAGAGGAAGAAATGGGGCGGCTATCTCCGGAGGAACCTAAAAGACCTTTTTATGAGCATTTAGCACATGATAAAATATACGTGCGTTAAATAGTTAAATGAAAGATATTTAAAAATAAGTAAATTACCATGAGATGCCTGTTATCCCAAGCCTCGCGAATGATCTCAATTCCTAACTCCTCTTAGGTAGGGGTGAGCTGAAAGGACGCCTAACACAGACAAAATGAACTGGGAAGTAAATTATACTAGAGCAGAAGCTTGCATTCCTGAAATCAAGAATCGTAGTAAGTCTTAATACCAATTTGCATTCCTCAAACTTTAACGCCATTAATGCATGGAGGAAAATTATAGTGGTTCCATCGCTTGAACCGAGGAAACTGTGCTCCATCTCTTACATGCGGGGTAGTAAAGTTTTGATGCTCATACACCCACAATTACAAAAGTTAAAAAATAATTGAAACTTTCAATTTGACCATAAGGTAGTAGAAATAAATTTTTGATGTATAAAAAATTCAAACATTAAAAGATATAAGGCTCACCTGCACAGCTATAACACATTCATACGTATTGTAGAAGCCCTCCAAGTTGAAGTTATTTTCATTTTGCATCTCTAGGAAGAGTGTGTTGTAGACGACTAGTCCCCAAGGATACTTATTAAATCAATCTAAGTCATCTACGAGATGTATATATTTCTTATCTAATGAATCGGATTTATTATATAGCAAAAAAACTATAAGAATGAGGCAGAGTTTCAATTTCACATAGTCCTCTACCCCAAGTTCTTGTTCAAAAAACAACCTCTATGTCATCGGCGCTAACCGAGGTCACACGCCCAGAAAAAATCTCCCAATAAGAGATGTGGGCTCTATTGCTTGTAGGTCAAGCTCGATCAAAGTGTCCTTGACAACTCTGAATCCCATTATCAATGCAATGTCTATAGGATCGATTTGGAGGATAATTTCACCAATTGTTACTAAGTTCGGAACACTATATCTCCTTAATACACATGTGAAAATGGAATTTAAATGCACTAACACCTATAAATTGGCCAAAGCAAGAATTAGAAATAGTCTCATCACAATCGTTGCGCAAGTATTTCAAACATCTCTCAAGCTGATAGATGTTGATTTTATAGTACATCTGGCACACGAATGAGCCTATAGGAAGCAAAAATAAAAGCAACAGGTTAGGCTTATATATATGGAAGAGATATCATGATTGAAAAAAAATTAAATAATATCAAACTATATTACCATTGCTTTAGTCTTTGGTTTAAAAAGACCTAAAAACAAGGGAAAACAGATTAATATCATAAATCGACCGGTATAACTAATTAACCATATATTTCCAATGAAAGAATATTTTTTATTTACTCTTTTCAATCCCACACGATGCATTCAATATTAAACGTACCAACAACATGTATTGTTCGTAAACCAACACACTAGTACCTACTGTTCAAAAACTAAGGTACAATACTCGGAAGTGGCATACATCAGAAGGTATCAATAATAAGTAATGACCCACAACAAGTAAATAAGAACACTTATAGGTCAGTTCCCACCATCCTTGGGCAGTTTACAGAGCAGACTATAGTAGAATAAAAACAATAGATTGGCTCACCCTATGGCAGTTCCAAATTGACCTAAGACATTTTAAACTAAGCTAGGGCAGTTTATCTCACCCTAGGTTAGTTTGAAACTGTCGTAGGTCAGTTTATCTCACACTAGGATTAAGGATTTAAGGTTTAGGGCAGCTTTCTAAATGGTTTTTTGTATAAAAACTATAGATTTCCTCGCCCTAGAGTAGTTTCAAACTGGCCTAGGGTAGTTTATCTCTCCCTAGGTCAATTTGTAACTATCCTAGGTCAATTTATTTCACCCTATGATTATGGGTTTAAGACTTATGGCAGTTTCTAAACAATTTTTTAGGAAAAAAATTATAGATTGCCTCGCCCTAAGGCAGTTTCAAACTCACCTAGGGCATTTTAAACTGACCTAGGAAAATTTCAAACTGACCTCAAGCAATTTATCTCACCCTAGGTTAGTTTGAAACTACCCTTGGTCGGTTTATCTCACCCTAGGTTAAAGGGTTTAAGGTTTAGGGCAGCTTTCTAAACAATTTTTTAGCATAAAAACTATAGATTGCCTCGCCCTAGGGTAGTTTTAAACTAGCCTAGGGCAATTTATCTCACCCTAGGTCAATTTGAAACTGCTCTAGGCCAGTTTATCTCACCCTATGAATAAGGGTTTAAGGTTTAAGAGAGCTTTCTAAACAGTTTTTTAACATAAAAACTATAAATTGCCTCGCCCTAGGGAAGCTTCAAACTGTCCTAGGGCATTTTAAATTGACCTAGGGCAATTTATCTCACCCTAGGTCAGTTTATCTCACCCTAGGATTAAGGGTTTAAGGCTTATGGAAACTTTCTAAATGGTTTTTAACATAAAAACTATATATTGGCTCGCCCTATGGCAGTTTTAAATTGACCTAAGGCATTTTAAACTGACCTATGGCAGTTAATCTCACCCTAGGTCAATTTGAAACTGCCCTAGGTTAGTTTAATTAAGAGTTTAAGGTTTAGGGAAGCTTTCTAAATGATTTTTAAAAATAAAAACTATAGATTGTCCCGCCGTAGAGAAGTTTCAAATTGACCTAGGGCATTTTAAACTCACCTAGGGCAGCTTTCTAAATGATTTTTTAGCATAAAAACTATGGATTGCCTCGCCCTAGGGCAGTTTTCAAACAGACCTAGGGCAGTTTCAAACTAACCTAGGGCAATTTATCTCACCCTAAGGAAATTTGAAATTGCCTTAGGTTAATTTATCTCCCCCCTATGAATAAGTTTTTAGGTTTAGGGGAGCTAGCCATTTCAAATTGACCTAGGGCATTTTAAACTTACCTAGGGCAGTTTTAAACTGACCAAGGGCAGTTTATTTCACCATAGGTAAATTTGAAACTGCCCTAGGTTAGTTTATCGCACCCTATGATTAAGGGTTTAACGTTTAGGGAAGCTTTCTAAACGGTTTTTTAGCATAAAAACTATAGATTGCTTTGCCCTATGGAAGTTTCAAACTGACCTAGGGCATTTTAAACTAATCTAAGACAGTTTATCTTACCCTAGGTCAATTTATCTCACCCTAGGATTAAGGGTTTAAGGATTAAGGCAGCTTTCAAAACAATTTTTTAACATAAAAACTATAGATTGCCTCGTCTTATGGCAGTTTCAAACTGACCTAGGGCATTTTAAACTAAACTAGAGCAGTTTAGTTCACCCTAAGTCAATTTGAAACTGCCCTAGGTCAGTTTATCTCACCCTATGATTAAGGGTTTAAGGTTTAAGGCAGCTTTCTAAACGATTTTTTAGCATAAAAACTATAGATTGCCTCGCCCGAGGGAAGTTTCAAATTGACCTAGGACAGTTTCAAACTGACCTAGGGTACTTTATCTCACCCTAGGTCAGTTTGAAACTGCCCTACGTCAATTTATCTCACCCTAAGATTAAGGGTTTAAGGTTTAGGGGTTAGCTTTCTAAATGGTTTTTTTGCATAAAAACTATAGATTGTCTCGCCCTAGATTTTAAACTGACCTAGGGTAGTTTATCTCACCCTAGGTCATTTTGAAACTTCCCTAGGTCAGTTTATCTCACCCTATGATTAAGGGTTTAAGGTTTAGGGAAGCTTTTTAAATGATTTTTTAGCATAAAAATAATAGATTTCCCCGCTCTAAGGAAGTTCAAACCGACCTAGGGCAGTTTATCTGTGACAGCCCGGATTTCAGTGCCCCGAAACCCATGCCGTCGGTGGGCTGGCGCTAAGGCCGAGCCCGTGAATGGGTCACCTAACGTCACAACATGCACCACGGAATCTAAGCAGAACCAGTTCCAACTCGCAGCATAAGCAAAACAACTATTTTTAGTCTTCAATCCAAAAACTCAAAAAATAAATGGTTCTAATTCCATAAAAAGCCTATGGGAAAAGAACCATTGAGAACCACCGGTAAGGATTCTTCCTTACCGAGCATGGTTCAACAAAATTAATCATTTACATCATATAGAAGTCATCTCTCTCTCCTTATCCAAAACAAGGCAAAATTTAATACACAACCTAGGGCCGGACCTACCCAGGTCTAGCACAAAGAAAACAATCCTCGGGATGAGGCTCCTCAAGATCTTCGTCGGGGGAGTAGTCCGGATCTTCCTTCTCCGAAATCTCCGCCTCAGCACCTTCACCTGAACCTGTGACATTTATAAAGGAATGAGCTTCATCCAAGCTCAGTAGGGAATGACTCATAGCATGTTTATCATAACATCAAACATATATCTTATGGCATAATGTAAACAAAATTACTCTGAACACATGCAAGATGATGAATCTCATAATCTCGGCACTCACACATGCGCTGCTAATGAATTCATGACGTGCTCACATCTCTACTCCGACACAAGAAAGAAGAAAACTTAAAGGTGTTTTACTTAAGGTACTAAAATGAGGAACTATAGCCTCAAGCCCCCGATGGAATACCCACCATCGTCACTCACATGGGTCATTTGCACATAAATCCAAGGTCCTGTAGAGTTGGACACTTGGCCGAACACATATTCACCGTTATACGGTAGGAATCGCAAAGCACATTTCACAAAGGGTGTACGGATTAGCCGCCGTACCGATCACGGATATCCTGCCGCATCAGCCACGGTTATACCGCCGCGTCGGTCGGGTATTCACATAACCTTAAATCGAAAGTGCATACGTATAGCTTATCGTCGTGTGAAGTGATAATTAATTTATATCGAAAATCAGAAAGAAGTACGAAGATTTCACATACACATATCACATAGATTTCAAAGATTTCATGTCTTATCTCTTCATGTCTTAATTTCGAACCTTTCGTACACATATCTTATCTCTTCGAAATGCGTAAGCGGAAATCACATAGCTGAATCGAAGATCATATCATAACATAACACACATGCTTATGAAACGATGCATATAATACAAAGATTTCCCTACCTCACAGATTCGACCCGTGCTTGCTCAAGCCTTCACAAAGGTCGACTCTTTTTACTCACGAGGCTCACTTAAACAAGATCATTTTCATTGATTAGAAGGAGGAAAACACACTGCCAAAAGTCCCCGTGAAATCTCACAGTCAAAACTCACCAAACGCAGAAATCTGGAGAATTCGATCAATCGAATCCCTATTTCGATCGATCGAAATCCATTTTCGATTGATCGAAATAAATTTCGATCGGTCGACCTCTTCCAGAATCACCAAACATTTTCTCACTCGATCGGACGAATTTTCCTAATCCATCGAACGAAAGAAATTCAATCGATCGAAACAAAATTCGATCGGTCAAATTCCACATAAGGCATTTTCATTTTACCTGAACCCAGTTCGATCGGACGAATCCCAATTCGTTCGATCGAAATTTTAAATTCGATCGATCAAATTTAAATTCGATCGATCGAATTTAAATTCGATCGGTCGAATTCTCACAACAGAATTCTAATGTTCTGTTTCTATACGAATCGATCGATCGAACTACAGGGTCGATCGATCGAAAACTTTTTGTTCGATCGAAATCATTTTCGATCGAACAAATTTCTCAAGATATCATCTCATCCCATTTTTAATGCCATTTCGATCGATCAAACCAGAATTCGATCGATCGAAATGAGCAGATTTCGCTCATTTTTGGGTTTTTCACCCCCGATCTCTTCTCACTTTGAATCAATCTCATTTTCTTGAGATTTTCATAAGGACACGCACTAAATCCACTCCACACTATAGATCTAAAATAGACATTCACCCTCCTCACCTTGATTCAAGCAAATCCTCTTCCTTGCTTCAAAATGAGTCAGGGTTCGCTAAGCGGCCGTAGTTCGTTCCGATCTCCAATTAATCCGTCATTGCATTGGTGATGAACGAATCGATAGCACAATGGTGAGCTTTCAACCTTAAGTTTCACCCTCTTTCATCTTAACTCTCATCCACAAGCATTTAATACACTATTAAATGCCTTGGGTTTTCTTTTATACTCTATCTCTTCTACTTGAGTGTAAAACAGCTACGCCGAAGGGACGTGTGTGAGGGTTTCAAACTCCCACATCCAGTCTACATAAGATCAATCCGGTCCGTTGGATTTGATCTATAGACATTATATCATTGTAAAAAGGGGGTCCTCGGTGCATGATCCGTCGGCACACGCACCGAGTCTTACGGATCAAGGCCCAAAAGGTTGGGACGTTACATTTTCTCACCCTAGGTCAGTTTATCTCACCCTAGGATTAAGGATTTAAGGTTTGGGGCTGCTTTCTAAATGATTGTTTAGCATAAAAACTATAGATTGTTCCACCCTAGGAAAGTTTCAAACTGACCTATGCCATTTTAAACTGACATACGACAGTTTCAAACTGACCTAGGGCAGTTTATCTCACCATAGGATTAAGGGTGTAAGGTTTAAGGCAGCTTTCTAAACTGTTTATTATCATAAAAACTATAGATTGCCTCGTCCTAAGGCAATTTCAAACTGACCTAGGCCATTTTAAACTGACCTAAGGCAGTTTATATCACCATAGGGCAGTTTATCTAGCCATAAATCATCACACATCTCAAAAAACCTATCTATTTCTGTGAACCATTCAATCTATGTGCACATAGGTAGCTTGAAGACTCATCACAGCTAAGAAGAAATATGATTTTCTGAGATGGGTTTTACTTTGGATCATTAAAATTCATCTCAACCATGAAAACACATCTCATTCATCACGCCCAAAACACATCCATCTCAACCATGAAACGTATCAATCCCTTAAGAGATAGAGAGGAGAGAGAGAGAGAGAGAAAAGAGCATACGGAAGCTTTCCGTCTGCCGCTGCGTGCAGCAGGGAAGGAGAGAGAGAGAGAGAGGGAAAAAGAGAGAGAGAGAGACAGTGAGGTCGATTTGCTACCGCAGTTGATCGACGACGTCAGTGATATTTCCACGAAGAAGAACGGGAGCGTGAGAAGGAAAGAAAGAGAAGGGAAGGAAGGAATAGTGTTGTATTAAGTGATTTTTTATATGGAGGGTGTAATAGCCCTAAAATCTCGAATAAGAATTCAACTGTTTCGATAAGCGTGTCTGGCATGGGAATCGAGACAGATTTAAAATTTTGAGAATTATATTATTAAAAATAATATTAGCCTATGATTAGATGAAGTCACATGTTAATTTCTCGCCTAAGCCCAAGTCATGTAGGACGTCGAGGCGGCACGTTGCGCCGTAGCGACCGTGTTCGCGCTTCACACCAGAGTAAAGCTTAGGGTTTAGATTGAAATATCAGAGATATTTCATTTTAGTTAGCTTATAAGGGAAGGAAGAGCTGGAATCTCTCTATCTATTCTTCATCTTCTTCTCCTGCTTGTCCTGATATAGCCTAAACCTAAGCTAAGAGATGATGGGTTAAAACAGTTGTTAGAGAACCGTGTGTAAGAGAGCTTAGGATAACAATTACGTGATTGAGGAGGTTGAAATCGACGTTAGTACGTCGTCTCTGATTCGGCAAGAAGGTGTGCCTTCGCTATGCGTAAAAGCGGAGCCGCTAATTGCCAGTTCCGAGTCAAAGGGGTGACAAAGCCCAAGTTTCGGATTCGAAACCCTCTTCCGGATCGTTTTGCTGGAACCCCGAAAGGGCCCAGTTAGAGGTGAGTTTTTACGCTTCATGATGGCAAGATTTGAGTTTCCTGTGTAGGTAGATAGAAGTCTGTTAATGGTAGTTGAGAACCATTAAAAGAAAAAGGTCAAAATAAGAAAAATAGGTGACCTCCATTAATGACAGAGATCTGTCATTATTGATCGATCAATACTAGATTGATTGATCAATGAAGGGTGTTGATCGATCAATAAGGGTATTAATCGATCAATTCATATAAGCTTTAAAGAGAGAACAATAGACTTGAATTTCTGGATGTTCAATGCTCGAGAGTTATTGATCGATCAATTTACTAATTGATCGATCAATTCTGAGGGTTGATCGATCACAGAGAGAGTGATCGATCAATGGCAGAGGTTGATCGATCAATGATGGTATTGATCGATCACTGGTGTGTATTGATCGATCAATGATGGCATTGATCGATCAATCTGTATAAAATAACAAAGAGAACAGGAAGAGGGAAATTTGAAATTTTAAGTTATTGATCGATCAATGAGGTCATTGATCGATCAATGAGACAGATTGATCGATCAACTGAGCTAGTGATCGATCAATTTTCCTCTATCAAAGTGTGAAGAAAAAGCGACTATTGATCGGTCAATTGAAGCATTGATCGATCAATGATAGGAGGTGATCGATCAATAGAGGCTATTGATCGATCAATTAACTCTGTTGCTTGTGAAGTAATTGGAGGGCATTGATCGATCGATGGGGTCATTGATCGATCAAAGAGGAGGATTGATCGATCAATAAAGGTGTTGATCGATCAATCACCCCTATTTTTGACCTGTTTTGTTTTAATAAATTGAACACTACTGGACGTCGCGCCAGTTGACATTTTGGCATGTCTGACACATAGTATACTGCATTTATAGTCTAGGATCAGACCATTACGCTTTGAAAATCTTTGGATTTGCTTAGAAAGAGGTCTGACCTGAGGTAGGGGAAAACCAACCTAAACTATTTTTTACTATGATTTCATGATTCTTTCATATCTACACACTAATTTCTGTTTTAACAAGCATGTTAGCATATCATAAATTTTTGTTATCTCTTATTCCAATTTTCTGATTTTGTATTTTGAAACCTGCTCCTGATTTCTGCTATCTGATTTGTGGGGTCTATGTGTATATGTGATTTGATGATTTAACTAGATGATCCCCACCGACTTGGCGGTATATCCGTGCCTGGCACACTTGTGCATCTGCTTTGTAATTCCTCGGCACAATTGCACTCCATAGATGAGGCATTGTTGCACCCTGAAATTGTTCATGTGAACGATAATTGGTTGGGGTTTCCTATTGGTAGATTCCTGTTTACTCCGTGTTATATATTCACGGGAGTTTCTTAAATTAGAAAACATATACAATTTAAGTCACTGATTATATACTTGCATAACATATGTTTCTTGTTCAAAAGCTCAATATTTGATCTGATTTTGCCCTGTTTAAACGTTCTGATTTGATTTCCTACTTTGAGATATCATGTCCTGTATATTCATTACATTTTAGTTGGGATTCTTCTATTGAGCTTAGATGTAGCTCACCCTGTTTTCGTTAACATTTTAGGTTCTGAGGCTAGAGCTCCCGGCACCGAGAGCGACCCTAACTACCAGCCTGATCTAGAGGCTGAGGACGAGGAGACTGACGTCAAGGCGGACGACTTTTATCCTTAGTCTGGGTATACGAGTCTTTTATTTTTGGAATTTTTGTATGAAACTTTAGATTATTGTGTGCCTGGTGGCCACTTTCTGTATTTACTTTCTATAGATATTTTTCTTTTCTTGTATTATTATACATTCCATAGGAACCACTATCAGGAACCATTGTTTGGGTGATGGATGCCCATCACCAGTGGTTCTTCTTGGTTCCTTTTTGGAAATGTATATTTTTTTTTAGATATATATATACATGTTGTGTTTATTGCTTCTTTCTTTTTACAAATCCTTATGTGATGACTCGATCTACCACTGTTGGACAGTGTCTGCTTGATTTTCGCTATACGAGCAGACACTTCATGATTTATCCTGGGGATCATCTAGAGTATGATCCTGATGGCACGAATTTCCAGGCATAGAAATATGGGCTATCACAGTTGGTATCAGAGCTGAGGCTTTAGGTTGAACTACGGGTCATGTTGGATTGTTTTCACAATCTAGTACTGATCAGTGTTATTGTTTTCACAATGACAGACCAGTATGGGCCCTAGGTTCAGAGGAGGACGCAGCAGAGGTAGGGAAGGTTATAGAGAGGTTCCTCTGAGGGAGATCCCCGATGTTGTTGGAATGTCACGGGGATTAGAGTTCCTCTCACAGGCTAATGCGGTTCCAGTGGGACCGAGAGGAGGTAGGAGAGGCAATGAGGAGAGAATGGAGCAGGTGTTGAAAGCCTTGGAGCGTCGCTCGACCAAGCAAATGCCGACTCGTGACTAGACCACCTCATCAGCCAAGCGAGTTCGCGGAGTATAGGAGAATGAGACCTCCTAACTTCTTGGGTCAGACAGATCCCATAGAGGTGGAGGGATGGATAGAGGAGATGGAGAAACTTTTTGAAGTGCTCTAGTGCAATTATGTGGAGAAAGTGCGCTGGGCCACTTTCAAATTAGATGGTGATGCCGGACCTTGGTGGAAGTCAGTGTCACAGAATTGACAGAGAGAGTTTCCTCACACTCCATGGACCTGGGAGGAGTTCACGGAAGTATTTTACAATAAATACTTTCCTAAGATTGTGAGGCATCAGTGGGAGGTTAAGTTCATAGAGCTCAAGCAGGGTGCGATGTCAGTAAGAGAGTATGGTGCTGAGTTTGATCAACTGGCTCGGTTCGCACCCTAGCATGTATCCACTGAGCTGATGAGAACACGTAAATTTCAGCTTGAATTGAGATAGAACCTATAGAAGAATGTCGCCATGTGAGAAATGGAGACGTATGAGAGTGTCATGTCCAAGGCTCTCATTGCAGAAGAAGAGAACCATAAGCAGTTTGCCTGGATGGACAAGCAAAGCAGAGAGAGGTCATTTCAGGGGCAATCTTAGGACCCTGAGCAAAATAAGAGGGCTAGATTCTCTAGACCTCGGAGAACCCTACACACTCCCGACCGGCGATTTCTTCGGGGCCGAGTTCGTACTAGAGAGCAGCAGTGCCTACATTTTCCAGACCATTTCGACCGTTTGGTTCTTCTGGTAGCGAGGCCTCAGTAACCCAGGGATCTTCAAGGGTCTCTTCATTCACTCTAGCTGTGTCATGTGCAAAGTGTGGAAAGCCACACAAGACGGAGGAGTGGAAAAGGGAGACAGGGGCATGCTTCAGGTGTGGCAAGATGGGCCACTTGGTTAGGAACTGCCCAGAGGAGAGCAAAGACGGCAAAGAGCAGTCAGGATCAGTATCTACACAGAGATCTTCTCGACCTGTGGTTCAAGGTCAAGCATATGCTGTTACCGCGCCCGATGCTCTGACATCGAATGATGTCATACAATGTATGATTAAATTTCAAGAGAGATTATTTATCTAGTAGGATGGACTGGAAATTAGTAAAATAGAATTATTTTGATTAAATGATCATGATAATAATGCACATTACACGTATACATCTTAAGCACTTGATCTACTTGTGTAACTGAATTATAGGTGAGTTGAAAGTATATCAGTGCTATGATATTTGTTTTCATCGAGCACAAGTTTTGGTAGACCCAGGCTCTACACACTCATTTGTTAGGCCTCAATTTACGAAAGAATTGAGTGTCACTCCTGAGCTCTTCGAGTGCCTATTGACAGTGTCTATTCCTATGGGAAGTGCGGTGAATGCAGTCACGGTGTGTAAGCTGGTGATTGTGTTAGTAGAAGATCACGAGACACTGGCAGATTTAATTTTGTTAGATATGAAAGGGTTTGACATCATTCTTGGAATGGACTGGCTATCCGCTTACCATGCGAGCGTTGATTGCCTTCGGAAGGTTGTAGTTTTTCGCCCTCCAAAGGAGCGATCATTCAGATTCTTCGGGGTGAAGTCTAAGGTAGCTCCGTTGATATTAGTTATTTGAGTCGAAAGGATGATGAAGAGTGGATGCAGTGGATATATGGCCTTTCTGCAAGAACAACGGGAGGAGACAAATGCGATATCCGATATTCACGTTGCGTGCGAATATCCCGATGTGTTTCCTGAGGAATTACCAGGATTACCACCAGCTCGGGAGATTGAGTTTGTAATAAATCTGGTTCCGAGCATTGAACCAGTATCTAAGGCTCCTTATCGGATGGCTCCAGGAGAATTACAAGAGTTAAAGGAGCAATTACAAGAAATGCTTGACAAAGGACTCGTTCGACCTAGTGTGTCTCCTTGGGGAGCACCAGTGTTGTTTGTCAAAAAGAAGGATGGTTCAATGCATCTATGCATTGACTATCGGCAGTTGAACAAGTTGACGATTAAGAATCGTTACCCGCTCCCTAGGATCGATGATTTGTTTGATCAGTTACAAGGAGCGAGGTTCTTTATGAAGATTAACTTGAGGTCAGGTTATCATCAACTACGAGTTAAAGCAGAAGATGTTGAGAAGACGGCGTTCAGAATCAGATATGGACACTATGAATTCTTGGTTATGCCATTTGGATTGACGAACGCACCTGCGTCTTTTATGGACCTGATGAATTGAGTGTTTAAACCACACTTGGATAAGTCTGTGGTTGTCCTTGTGGATGACATCCTTGTCTATTCTAAGACAAAGGAGGAACATGAAGGACATCTGCACATAGCCTTATAGACCCTCAGAGATCACAAATTATATGTGAAGCTCAGTAAGTGTGAGTTTTGGCTGGGCCAAGTTAGCTTCTTGGGCCACATTGTCTCTGCTAAGGGTATAACAATCGACCTGTCAAAAATCGAGGCAGTTGTGAATTGGGAACAGTCGAGAATGGTAACAGAGGTCCGTAGTTTTCTTGGGCTAGCAGGATACTACCGACGATTTGTAGAGGGGTTCTCCAAGCTATCAAGTCTGCTTACTTAGCTCACAAAGAAAAATGCTAAGTTTGATTGGACTGATCAATGTGAGAAGAGTTTCCAAGAACTGGAGACGCATCTGACTACAGCACCGGTATTAGCTATACCTTCTGGCAGAGGGAGTTTCGCTATCTATAATGATGCATCTTACAGTGGTTTGGGTTGTGTCCTCAACCAGCACAAGAAGGTTATCGCGTATGGCTCTAGACAGCTTAAGGAACATGAGAAAAATTACCGACTCATGATCTGGAGTTAGCAGCGATGATCATTGCTTTAAAGATCTAGAGGCACTACTTATACGGTGAGACATTTGATATCTTTACCGACCACAAAAGTCTCAAGTATCTGTTTACCCAAAAGGAATTGAACATGCGACAGCGCAGATGGATGGAGTTCTTAAAGGATTATGATTGTTCCATCCAGTATCACCCTGGGAAGGCCAATGTTGTGGCAGATGCTTTGAGCAGGAAGTCTTCAGCTCAGTTGTCACATCTTATCACTAGGGTACAGTGGTGGCATCTACTTGAGGACCTGGCCTTCTGCGATACACTGATTGACGTCAAAGGTTCAGGGGCATTGATGGCTACTATTGTGATACGGCCCACGCTGTTGATAACATGTGTAAGCTCCAGATGATTGATGATGAGCTTATGGCCATTAGAAAGGATGTGATCAATGGGATCAGACCTGATTTCTCCATCAAGGATGATGGTACTTTGTTATTCAGAGATCGGATGTGCATACCTGATAATAAGGATCTGAAGGATACAATTTTGGAGGAAGCGCATAAGTCTACGTATGCTATATATCTCGGGAGTACCAAGATGTATCAAGATCTCAGGCGAAGTTTTTGGTGGAGAGGACTGAAGAAAGATGTTGCGGATTATGTTTCTAGGTGTTTGGTCTGCTAGCAGGTGAAATTAGACCATCAGAATCCAGCAGGTTTATTACAACCATTACCCATGCCAGAGTGGAAATGGAAAGCCATTTCTATGGATTTTATTTTGGGATTGCCGAGCACATTGAGGAAGAACAATGCCATCTGGGTCATTGTAGATTGACTGACGAAGTCTGCACATTTTCTGTCGTACCGGACTATATATACAGCCAATAAGCTTGCAGAGTTGTACATGAAAGAGATAGTTCGGTTACATGGCATACCAGTCAGCATCGTGTGTGATAGAGATCCACTCTATACGTCATAGTTCTGGCGACGATTTCAAGAAGGCATGGGTTCTAAACTGGAGTTTAGCTCAGCGTTTCATCCTCAGACAGATGGGCAGACTGAGAGTGAACCAGATCATAGAGGATATGTTGCGTGCATGTATGTTAGACTTCCATAGTTTATGGGATTAATATTTGCCTCTGATCGAATTCGCTTACAATAACAGTTATCAGTCAAGTATTGGGATGGCGCCTTATGAATCCTTGTATGGACGATGATGCAAGTCTCCTTTGAATTGGGAAGAAGTCGGTGAGAAGCTTGTTTTGGGACCAGCTATCGTGGACAGTGCAACCGAGACAATTAGGTTGATCCGCAAAATATTGAGGGTTGCTCAAAGTCGCCAAAAGAGCTATGCCGATCTCCATCGGACACACGTTGAGTTTCACGTATACTCAAATACGTTCGAGAAAGTTACTATTCCTAGATAAAATTATTAGTTGTGTAATTAACCACTATTTTCAGGTTGGAGACAAGGTCTTTGTGAAGATCTCGCCAACAAAGGGCGTTATGCGCTTCAGAAAGCGTGGGAAGTTGAGTCCTCGATATATCGGCCCATTTGAGATACTCGGTCAGGTTGGCGAAGTCGCTTATCGAATTGCTTTGCCACCACAGTTGGCGAGCATGCATAACATTTTTCATGTTTCCATGCTACAACAATACATGCGCGACCCGACTCACGTCTTGGATTTCCAACCAATTGAGTTGCAAGAGGACCTAACAGTGATAGAGGAACCGATCGCGATTTTGGATCATAGAGATCAAGTTTTGTGGACCAACTTGATTCCACTGGTACTTGTCAAGTGGAGAAATCATTTAGCTTCGGAAGCTACTTGGGAATGCGCAACTAAGATTTGCGAGGCAGTATCCACATTTATTCACCTGACGTCGAAGGTACTTTCACCGGTCGATTTACATTCATTGTTGTGCGTGCATGCTTGACTTGTACGGGTGCCATATGTAGGGTTCGGTACGCCTTCGTTTTTAAGAATGTTGTTGGTCCGCATTAGTAAATTTAACATAAATATATAAACAAATTGATTTCTGATGTGATTGATCGATCAATTTAGGTATTGATCGATCACCTTTGATGATTGATTGATCAATGATGTCATTGATCGATCAATGATGTCATTGATCGATCAATACTAGTTAGCTTATGGGGTTGAGATCGATTGATTGATCAATCAATTTTGATATTGATCGATCAATTTTGAGAGTGTTGATAGATCACCAAGGTTGGTTGATCGATCAAAGTGGACAGTTGATCGATCAATTCAGATATCATTGATCGACCAGCAGGGGATGATTGATCGATCTATGCATCGCGTTAGGGCTTTTAAGTGCTATTGATCGATCAATTAGAGCATTGATCGATCAATCCTGGGGTTTTAAGTAGCATTGGGTTTAGAACGCTCATTTGCACATCGCCTATTATTGATCGATCAAGGGGGTTTTCCAACCTATCGAATTCAACCTTCCGTCCGACATCTTTTTTCGGCCATCCGACTTCCTTCTCCCGCGTGATTTGCTTCGATTTCGCTCGGCCAAATCGGTACAACCCTTCCTTTTGCTTCTTGTGAGTTCTTTTGTACGTTTTTGAACTTTTACGCCATGGGACCGCGAACAAAGAATGCTTCGCGTAAGGTACCCACTTCCCAGGCTCGTACCCCCGTACCGCCAGCTGATTCGGCTGCCCAAACCTCTGTGCCACTCGTGGCACCTTTTGCGGACGTGGTTCCACCCTTCCAAACACCCGTCCCGACCCAAATTGAACGTGAAATCCCCAATCCATGGTGGACTTCCAAAACTTTTCTTCCCGAGTACGTCTTCGCCTCTTCCCTTTATGAGGATCGGCCCGAGATGGTTTGGGCCAAGGGGTACATTCAATGGCTCGGGTTGAAACCCTTACTTGAGCCATTCCACGAACACTACTGTCCCCGGATCGTGCGGCTCTTCTTCCAAAACCTTCGTTGGGGTGATGGTCGACACCAAATCGTCACTTCCATTGACGAGTTCGAGTAAAAATTGAACCAGTTTCGTGTAGTGGCTGCCCTTCAGTGCACGTCAGTTTACATTGAGACTTGTGGATTGGATGCCCCCTATGTTAAAGATGTCCCTTTTCCCGATGTGATCACCAAAATGACCCAAGGTCAGCATGGGAAAGGGCAATCCATCACACGGGCCTAATTACCTGACCAGTTGTGGATGCTTGATACCTATATCAAGTGTGCACTCAACCCATTCTTGCACAAGTCCTCTCGGACTGGTGTTGTGCAACAGGCCCTCTTTTATGCCTTTGAGAACCGTTGGTTCTCTATGGCTGACTTAGTCATTGATGGCATCATCAATGCCAAGGACCTAATGTCAGAGAAGATCAAGACTGGGGTCAAGAAACAGATCCCCTACGCTCGCCTGATTACAAAGATGGTGGAGCAATACATTGCTCTACGCGAGGCGTATAGTTTGGCTCCCAGTGAGCCACGCTTGGTCAACAACACTAAGGTCTTCCACCTTAAGGATTGAACCAAGAGCTACAACCTCCTGGTTAGACGGCTACCAAAGGGTGAGGAGGGAGCAGCTGAGACCGTCAAGCCTGCCGTTGCATAGGGTCCACTCGCCCTGTCCCCACCACACCACGTCGGCCACCTCGTCACACCACGTCACATCCCCCTCCTCCTTCCTCAGTCGACGTCGCAGCGATGCTTCGTGAGCTCGTGGAGGGTAACCGGCGCATACATGAGCGGTTGGATGGCATGGAGGCGTTCCAACGATAGATTCATTGTCGGTTGGATTACCACGAGGGCATGCACGAGCTCGTCATGCAACGTTTATACGCCACTACGTCCACCCCTATGATTGCTCAAGCCCGTCAACATATGGTGGATCCTCGCGACTACCGTACACCGCCACCCCACCCCAATAGACCGACACTTGGCGAGGCTGGCTCATCTGCCATCCCAACAGGTACTACCTATACTTTTTGTGTATAGTTCTATTATTTCTTGCCTAGGTGTAGTGTACTGTATTTCTTCTGCATTCATTTCATATTATATCTGCATGCCTTTTGATTTCCTGTTCATATGCTCGCCTGTTATTTATACTCCCTGAAAGTCCTACGACCTCCCTGACATTTTCGAGGACGAAAATTCCTAAGGGGGGGATAATGTAATAGCCCTAAAATCTCAAACAAGAATTTGACTATTTCGATAAGCATGTTCGGCACGAGAATCGAGATAGATTTAAAATTTTAAGAATTATATTATTAAAAATAATATTAGCCTATGATTAGATGAAGTCACGTGTGAATTTCTCGCCTAAGCCCGAGTCATGTAGGACGTCGAGGAGGCACGTTGTGCCGTAGCGACCGTGTTCGCGCTTCATACCGGAGTCAAGCTTAGGGTTTAAATTGAAATATCAGAGATATTTCATTTTAGGTAGCTTATGAGGAAAGGAAGAGCTGGAATCTCTCTCTCTCTATTCTTCTTCTTCTCTTGCTTGTCCTGATATAGCCTAAACCTAAGCTAAGAGATGATGGGTTAAAACAGTTGTTAGAGAACTGTGTGTAAGAGAGCTTAGGTTAACAATTACGTGATTGAGGAGGTTGAAATCGACGTTAGTACGTCTTCTCTAATTCAGCAAGAAGGTGTGCCTTCGCTACGCGTCAAAGCGGAGCCACTAATTGCCAGTTCCGAGTCAAAGGGGTGACAAAGCCCAAGTTTCGGATCCGAAACCCTCTTCCGAATCGTTTCGTCGGAACCCCGAAAGAGCCCAGTTAGAGGTGAGTTTTTACGCTTAATGATGGCAAGATTTGAGTTTCCTGTGTAGGTAGATAGAAGTCTGTTAATGGTAGTTGAGAACCATTAAAAGAAAAAGGTCAAAATAAGAAAAATAGGTGACCTCTATTAATTACAGAGATCTGTCATTATTGATCGATCAATACTAGATTGATCGATCAATAAGGGTATTGATCGATCAATTCATATAAGCTTTAAAGAGAGAACAGTAGACTTGAATTTCTGGAAGTTCAGTGCTCGAGAGGTATTGATCGAACAATTTACTAATTGATCGATCAATTCTGAGGGTTGATCGATCACAGAGAGAGTGATCGATCAATGGCAGAGGTTGATCGATCAATGATGGTATTGATCGATCAGTGGTGTGTATTGATCGATCAATAATGGCATTGATCGATCAATTTGTCTAAAGTAACAAAGAGAACAGGAAGAGGAAAATTTAAAATTTTAAGTTATTGATCGATCAATGAGGTCATTGATCGATCAATATGACAGATTGATCGATCAACTGAGCCAGTGATCGATCAATTTTCCTCTGTCAAAGTGTGAAGAAAAAGAGACTATTGATCGATCAATTGAAATATTGATCGATCAATGATAGGAGGTGATCGATCAATAGAGGCTATTGATCGATCAATTAACTCTGTTGCTTGTGAAGTAATTGGAGGGCATTGATCGATCAAAGAGGAGGATTGATCGATCAATCACCCCTGTTTTTGACCTATTTTGTTTTAATAAATTGAACACTACTGGACGCCTCGCCAGTTGACATTCTGACATGTCTGACACATGGTATACTGTATTTATAGTCTACGATCAGACCATTACGCTTTGAAAACCTTTGGATTTGCTTAGAAAGAGGTCTGACCTGAGGTATGGGAAAACCAACCTAAACTGTTTTTGACTATGATTTCATGATTCTTTCATATCTGCACACTGATTTCTGTTTTAACAACCATGTTAGCATATCATAAATTCCTGTTATCTCTGATTCCTGTTTTCTGATTTTGTATTCTGAAGCCTGCTCTCGATTTCTACTATCTGATTTGTGAGGTCTATGTGTGTGATTTGATGATTTAACCAGATGATCCCCACCGACTCGGCGGTATATCCGTATCTGGCACACTTGTGCATCTGCTTTGTAATTCCTCGGCACAATTGCACTCCATAGATGAGGCATTGTTGCACCCTGAAATTGTTCATGTGAACGACAATTGGTTGGGATTTCCTATCGGTAGATTCCTGTTTACTCCGTGTTATATATTCACGGGAGTTTCTTAAATTAGAAAGCATATACAATTTAAGTCACTAATTATATACTTGCAAAACATCTGTTTCTTATTTAAAAGCTCAATATTTGATCTGATTTTGCCCTGTTTAAATGTTCTGATTTGATTTCCTACTTTGAGATATCATGTCATGCATATTCATTACATTTTAGTTGGGATTCTTCTATTGAGCTTAGATGTAGCTCACCTTATTTTCGTTAACATTTTAGGTTCTGAGGCTAGAGCTCCCGGCACCGAGAGCGACCTTAACTACCAGCCTGATCTAGAGGCTGAGGCTGAGGACGAGGAGACTGACGTCCAAGCGGACGACTTTTATCCTTAGTCTAGGTATACAAGTCTTTTATTTTTGAGATTTTTGTATGAAACTTTGGATAATTGTGTGCCCGGTGGCTACTTTCTGTATTTACTTTTTGTAGATATTTTTCTTTTCTTGTATTATTATACATTCCATAGGAACCACTATCAGGAACCATTGTTAGGGTGATGGATATCCATCACCAGTGGTTCTTCTTGGTTCTTTTTTGGGAATGTATATTTTTTTTTAGATATATATATATACATGTTGTGTTTATTGCTTATTTCTTTTTACAAAGCCTTATGTGATGACTCGATCTACTACTGCTGGACAGTGTCTACTTGATTTCCGCTATACAAGCAGACACTTCGTGATTTGTCCTGAGAATCATCCAGAGTATAATCCTGATGGCACGGATTTTTGGGCGCAAAAATCCAAGCTGTCACAGAGGGTCTTTTAGTCTTAAAAAGAAAAATAGGCTTTCATATGATAATTAGGACTTAAGGGGTCCAATTGTAATAAATTGGGATAGGGGAGGATTTTTGCGGGAAATTGGCCAATAAAATAAGAATATAGAATTGCAACAACAATATAGAATTATTGTTTTAATAGAAGAGTAAATTATTAATTATATAGATATATCAAATTTATAATATTTTAAGGCTTAATTAGTTTATAATAAAACAATAATATAGAATTGCAACAATAATATAAAATTACAGTTTTAATAGAATGATAAATTATTAATTATGTAGGAACATTAGATTTATAAGATTTTAAGGCTTAATTAGTTTATAATATGACAAAAATATAGAATTGCAACAACAATATAAAATTATAGTTTTAATAGAATGATAAATTATTAATTATATAGATATATTAGATTTACAAAATTTTAAGGCTTAATTAGTTTATAATAACACAAGAAAATAGAATTGCAGCAATAATATAGAATTACAATTTTAATAAAAGGATAAGTGATTAATTATATAGATATATCAGATTTACACTATAAAAAATAAGACAATTAGCAGCGGCCAAAAATTATTGCTATTAACAAAAAACTATTAGAGAGTATTAGTGACGAGGGTATTAGCGGCAGTTTTTTGTTAATAGTGACAGTTTTAGCTACCGCTAATAGTCTTATTTTTTGTAGTGTTATAAGATTTTAGGGCTTAATTAACTTATAATATGACAAAACTGTAGAATTGCAATAACAATATAAAATTACAGTTTTAATAGAAGGGTAAATTATTAATTATATAGATATATCAGATTTACAAGATTTTAAGGTTTAATTAGTTTATAATAAAACAAGAATATAAAAGTATTATTTTAATAGAAGGGTAAATTATTATATATATATATATATATATATATATATATATATATATATATATAATTTACAAGATTTTAGGGTTTAATTAATTTTAAACTCATCGATGCGCGATCGAATACACCCTACACGATGGGATCTGAGAAGAATAGAGAAGATTAATGTGTACCCACTTGTTGAAGCATGAACGATTTGTTCTTGTGGCGGTTCAAGTTGAAGAGATTAATGCCTAAAGCGTCTGTTCGTCCAAGTCGTCTTCTCTTTCTTCGTCCTTCGATCTTGTCTTTGGTTGAACGAGAGATTTGAGAGAAGGCTAGAGTGTTTTGAGAGAGTAATTTTAATTGTAGAGTAGGTTTTATTTATACTCGTAGCAAAGTTTTACGTTAACCCTAATTAAGACATTTCGTAAAATATTCAATAAAGTTGAATTTTTCCACGAAAGAAGATAAATGTGCGTGAGTGCATAGATTGTCAAAAGTTTAAGCAAATAGTATTCTCTTCCGAAATTACAGTTATACCCTTTAATATATTTCATCTCTTAAAAAAAGCGTAACTTTTTATATTCTTGTCGAAATTAGATAAATTATAAACAGTATTTTACATCATTTAACATCATTAAAATAGTCAAAATGAGTCGAGTTGTTATAACTTTTCATCCCAATCTTTCACCCAATAGATCGTGAGACCATGAGTGTAGTTTTAGACAGACTGTTTTTGATAGCATGGCAAGGATCCCAAAAAAGTGGCTCTAAAGTGGCAAAGCTCAAATCACCCACAAACATGATTTCTGGCCATTGTTTTGGAAACTGTGCCACGTGTAATCACAACATACCCATTCTGATGATACTCTCATAGTCTCAATATCCCTTGTGGGGATGAGTTGGGTGAAAAACGATTTCCGTCGTCCGATCTCAAGCGGTCAATGGGTTTTAGGGAGCAAGCTTCAAATATAATACGCGCATTCAGTAATGGTGCTGTCACCAAGAGAGTTACTTTGTTTAATTTGATTAGTGAAAAAAGTGGATAAGTTTGATGGATGATGACGCAATCAATAGTGGTTAGACAGTAAGAATAATAAAGAAAGTCGACTATTGTTGGCCACTTTGTTTCCAAAATGGTAGACAACATTAACTTAGTGGAGTCAAGTGGAGTCAAGTGGAGTCAACTGTTCCCAGCTAAGTTTTACAAATCCAATACATTTAGCCTAAGGGTACCACTAAACGGGCCCACGCCTTTTCCGAAAGTGTCAACAGTCAACTGCAAACATCGATGACTCTCGAAAATCGTTGATTGCTTTAGATCAGATGATAGAGATTATTTGTCACCCGATCTACCACAAAATAGATCTTAAGATCATGGCGCAACTATCATACGGTAAGTTTGTGATCCCCATATCACAAATCTCTAAAAATGGCCCTAAAATTAGGTTTAAGCGTGATCAATGTCATTTAATTCAAGGGCCATTTTTTTGGGATCTGTGACACTTAGAATAAGAAATTGACCGCTTGATAGGCGCGCCGTGATCTCAAGATATATTGTGTGGAAGATCGGATTGAAAACCGATCTCAATCATTTGATTCTAAGGAATCAATGATTTTCAAAGAGTTTGAGATACGGGCGCTCTCAGAGAATGTGCGGGCGCACTTAGAGGTAGCCATAGCGTAATCCGGGTTTAATCATGAAGGGTGCAACTACTTGCAAACGAGATTTATGTTATTGTACATAATTTAAATAGAAAATCATATTTTTGAGACTTGTGTCATATGGAACACCATCTTAGTTGTTTGACATAAATGCACCAAATATAATCTTTATCATTTGATTCTATATGTCCAAGCTTAGATGGTACTTATATATTACATCATGCTCAAACGACATTCTTTAGGATCTATATTACATAAAAAAGAAAAGAGATCGTCTAAAGACTAAAGTTAGGTTCATGGTCTCAACATTCACTGTGTTAAAGATTTAGATGGTCTGATTTGAAGCAATCAAGGGATTTTCAGGAGTTTCAAACGTAGGCGACCTTAGAGATTGTGTGGGGGCGATGAGCACGCCATCTTTTTCTTCCCGTACACACAAATAGAACTTAGAGTAGCATATACATCTAGAAAAGCTTGTTGTGTGTAGAAAAAATATTTATTTAAGCTAAAGAAACACAAAATTAGAAAAGTTTTGGCGCATCCAGATTCCAGAAGCTGCTGGGAACATATATATATATATACCTTTTTAAAAATGATACAGTTTTTCAGCTCATTAAAAAAAAAAAAAACAATGATACAGTTTTTGGGCCTTTATTAGCACCAATAAGTATTTTATATTATTATTTCATTTCCATTAATTGACGTGCTAGTAAGAATAGTTGGTGCGCAACATGAAATAATGTTTAAGAAGAAAAAAGTGGTGAGCACATAGCCGCACCTCCTTTTATTTTCCTAAACCCCGCGCAGTGACGAATGGCCACTATACAGCCCCATGTTCTGAGCCATGGGAGGCCATTTGATCAAACCAAGTTATTGAAGTGACCATGCCAATGTATCAAACTCAGTATCGGTATTAGGTATCCATCTCGCCAATAAGCCATCGGTGAGTGTATATATATATATATATATATATATATATATATATATATATATATATATATTAAAATAAAAGGTAAATAAAATGATTTTGTTTTTGTATCGGTCAGTATTGGCTGATACAAACCCATATCTATCCGATATCAATACAAATACGTATACCACCCTAATATTAGGATCGGCGTGGTACGGTATCAATTTATTGAAAAACCAGTACGTATCAAGATCAGCCGATACTTGATAGCTTGAGCAATACAACCTAAATATTCCTAAGTTAAAAGAACAAATGGCGATCGAAAAATTCGAATCATTGAAGCTTGGGTGCTTAAATGTAGGCCGTTGTTGAAATTAAATGTGGACCCCAAATGAAACTGCTCAGATTGGATGATAGAGAACATTTTTTTAGGGTAGCCTCATTTGCAATATTTAAAGTTTAAACCTCTAAAGAACAAAGGGTTTCCCATCATAAAAAATTGTTGATTGTCATGAATTTGACAAGGGGATCATTTTTCCTCCCAATCTTCAACATAATAAATCTCGAGATCATGGCGCACCCACTACGTGAAAAAGCCAAAAAAATCATTGCCCTAAACTGTTGTAAAAAAAGGAGTGATTTTTTTTTACCACTATACAAGACAGTGGTTTATGAACTTCAACAATAACTGTTCTTAACAGTTAGAAAAAATCACTGCCTCTTTTATAACTGTTTAGGGCAGTGATTTTTTTATGCAATTTTTAAAATATATATATATATTTTAAAAAAAAATAAATTACGTTGACAATTTTTTATGCAAATTTTTTTAAAATAATAATTTTTTTATGTTTCTTTTAATGCAAATTTTTTTATGCTGTTTGTAATACTTTTTTTTTAATGTTTTTTTTAATATATTTTTTTAATACTTTAAAAATATATATATATAAAAAAAAAGTTATTAATTTCATATTTAAACACATCCATTCAACTCAAATGCAAATCATTCAATGTCATTAATAAATAAAATAGATGCCCAATTCTTTTATTCAAACAAAAGATTGCATCTCAACTTATGATCCAACCTTTCAAATCAACCAAACATTTTGAACTTTACATGCTCAATCCTTTTATTCAAACCAAAAAAAAGAAGAAAAGAAAGAAAGTTAACAATTTAAAGACCCCATGACCTATTTTCATAATTAAAAAAAAAATGTACTTCACCTCTCCTGCCAAGTATCCCTGTCCCCTAGTGATCCGTTTGAGGTTAACTTTAAATAAAAAAGCTTCGCCTAAAATCAAAAGGAGAATGTAATATAAATATATTATATTTATATTTAACAATATTATAAGTTTTGAGTCTACGAGTTTTCAAACCATGGTGAAATAAAATAAAAAATTCAATTAGAGTCACAGGCTCACAAAGAAATTTTTTTAAGACTACTATGAATTAAAGACAACTACTTGATCCTTGAAGTAGTCTAAAATAAAGTCTTCCTATCTAATAAAAACCCATTCCAAGTCTAGTTGAAAGTCTTGATAGTTGATAATCAGAATAACTAAAGAAGTTTTTTTTGTTAGGTAATGTGAAGTCAACCTGCAAGATTAAATGGTCTCATTCCCATTTTGTTGGTGGAGATATCTACATCGAAGTTGAGAATGATCAGAATTAGAATAGCTAATCATTGGAGAAGATGAAAGAACATTGTGGCTAAGATTTTTGCATAGATTATATTCAGGCCTTGTGAATTCAGGGATGAAGCAAAAGTGGCAATTATCTTGGTCTAATTTGAGAAACTTTCTTACTGCAAGGAAGCAAGAAATAATAGTATAAAATGGAAATAAAAAGTTCAAGAGCCAAAAATCATTTTAATTTTTATTCAAAGCATTCCAAGTCCATCGGAAAAGTTTCCAGTACTATTATTTTCCAAATCAATAAGTAATAAAGATATTGGCAGAGCGTGACAATCTAAGGAAAGAAGAAACCGAAGTGAACAAAAGACAATATATGTTCAATACCGATCATATCTCTATTGCATAATCTGATAAACTAAGGCTAATACTTTGGAAAGCGAAACACAATGTTACAAAGAAGAAACAAACTGATCTAGAGCATCTGGAGAATTTCAAGTAATGAAAGAAAGTTCTAAAAGGATCTATAAATGACTACTTTCTGATCAACATAAATATCTGCATATATATGATCAATACATTGTTTCTATAATCATTAAGAAATTCTGCAATGAGCTTAATAGCATGTGGTTGTACTGTTAGTTACAAGGTTCATATGATGAAAGAAAAAGGTCAAATTTTTAAATTTTGATCAATTGAACAATTACCCTTTGATCAATTGTAATTATAACCCTTGTTTTCTATTTATTTACCTAAAAAAGACGCTTGTTCTTTTTAAATAAAAAGAGAAAGAAAGAAACTTTCATGGAAAATGTAAGAACATTAATGATTTATTTATCATACTCGAGTCTGAGTCTACACAAAGCAAGAAAAGAAATTGCTACTTAAGGGGAGTCATCTAAAGCCTTTTTTTTTCTTATAAGCTGGGAATTGAGCTTGCAACCCAGAGTTATATTGTCAATCTTCCATTGGGCGAGTCATCTAAAGTCTAAACTATTAAATGAGCCCAGTTCTTTCATTACATGAAAAGACACCCAACTGATAGTGCCTCGATAATAACCTCATGAGCTGCATCATTGCCCCAAGTGCAGATTAGTAATTTGATATCTTTGCATAATAAGGGAGCTATTTATTGCCAATCTTGGTGAGAATTGGCTTCATATTTGCCAACTGACTAAACCATGGAAATGTTTTGTGATACTTTTGTTTTTTTTTCAAATTCATGCGTAAGCTAGGACCCAACTGGCAATATCAATTTTGCAAAACACCATGTCAATTGAACCATGGGTTCTACACACTTCTTTTCCTTCTCATTTCAGTATCTGGGCAGAGTAGCAAGAATCAGCCCTGTGTATGTAGGTGGGTGGGTGGCTGGGGGTGATTGGAACCCTTGAGGTTGTAACAGAAAGTTCTAACTCCCACCTCTGATTACTAATAAATGGCTCAAACAAGGCCATATATCCATCTATTTTTTATTTATATTTAGGAATCTCCGCAATATTGTTGCAATGACTTACACTTACTGAAGAAAATATAGAAACATAACTCTCACGAATGGAAACAAGCAAAGTGCGCCTCAACCACCCATGTGCACTTCACACACGCATGGGCGATGCAATGGCTTCGCCTCCTAGTACACACTATCCTCTCAAGACCAACTAAGAATAGGATGTGAGAGGCATTATATACGCTAGATAATTTTTTAGCTCTTTCCAATATGGGACTAAGTTTGTATTTAGTGAAATAAGTTGCATAAAATTTGAAACTTTAAATTTTCCTCCTAATTACTATACAAAAGAATCAAGTACCCATTAATTTACACAAAAACTCAACAATCCAAGAGAGTAAACCAAAGGAAATAAAACAACAGGTTCAATTTTCTTGAAACTGAATTAAATATTTCTAGCTAAAAATGTAACAATAATGATACCCATTTTAAAGTGTTGGGTAACAGAGTTCATTATAATTGAAGGGGAGAGAAAAATTATTAGTTTTTCATCTCCACTGCAACACAAAAACGTTCAAGCTCTCACTACGTCAATATGGGATACGATGTGATGGACGAAAGAGGGAATGAAATGTTCTCATAATGATCTTGTTGCAAGGATTAAAACCTAACTGAAGGTAGATGCCACCAGCTTGAAGCTCCAAGTCAAGCAAATTCTGGCAATACTTAGCAAGCCAACCACCTGTAGCATTTATTTCTTCATTTAATCTTGAGGTTACTGCTGCCTTTGCATCTTAATCAAGGTTTACTTTCTCTTCACATATCCATATAGTTACTATAGTTTCTCTAAACACCTTTACATGGTCACTCTCATAGGGTAGTTTATCTAACTGGCGCCTCTTCTCCACTCTAATTTTTCTTGTTAACCATCTTTCCAAGTTTACTTTTCGTTAAATTTAGACAATACTTCTGATCTAGGTCCATCCAAATTCTAAAATCCCTCATGCTCATTAATTTATATTTTCGCATAACAAGTGAACTATTATTTTACAAGTGGCCAACTGACCAAACCATGAAAGTGTTTTGTGATTTTTTGCCTCTTCCCTCAATAGGACCCAACCGGCAACCTCAACGTTGCAACATAGATTGTCAATTTAGCTATGGGTTCTACCCACCTCTTTTCCTTATATTGCATTATATGGGCTAGTAGAAACAATCAGCCAAAGGTGGGGCCCCTACTTATAGATTTCATCAAAATCTTCTGTCTCGGGCCATTAATACTTATATATGGCTCCATCACGGTCCTATATCCACCAGTTTTTGTATCTCCATTTTTTTTTTTTGGGATTCTAGGCAATATAGTTATGATGACTTTTAATGAAGAAAATCAACCATAATTCTCCTTCATTTGTATTCTTCCTAGGTAGATACAGTTCTTGACTTAAGAACTTCCACTTCCTTTAGCATTCTCCCATTTGTCCCATTAACCATTTGGGACCTTCAAAAACGTAAAGTCAACATCTTGGATGACACATAAATTCGATCTACAGTGTCCTTTACATGTTATCTCCCTTTTAATAAGGTAGGTTTTACTTTCCTTTTAACAGTTGACATGTACAACTTGGTCATCCCCACCAATGAAAACGTGCAAACTTGGTGACATCTAAATCCATGTTTAGGAATATATATCATCTCACGGAAATGCATCTAATTCTAAATTCTGAAAATAAACAATTGGAATAATGCATTTCGACAAAATGAATAGATATCGCTCGCTAGGCCTCTACCACTGCCCGCTAGACCTCCTTGGTTCCTTATAAACTTTTCATTATGGTGGTCCATGGTTCAAGTGGTAGCAGAAGAAAGAACATCAACAAAAATAAAATCAATAGATTAGCTCTCAAACCAGATGATATAAAATTCAATCATACATTGATAGAAAGGGATTCCATTATTCCAATAAACTACTAGCAAAAATAAAGGACTCGTGATGAAGATTTCACATTTCAACTCATGAAAAAGTATCTAGTGAAAAGTGCATGTTGAGTACTGTACCACTAAAGATTAGAATAGATTACGAGAAGATGAAAGATGAAAATTCTTCTTACCGATATAATTGGGTCCCATTGTTTATTGATACGGAGTTGTACAGCTACATTAATGAGGTCATCCCACGTATCATGAGTGGGAGCTAGATTGTTAAGTGAAGTTCAAAGTGTGCTAGCATCTGTTTCCTTCTGCACAAATCTGAAAAGCTCTCGAGCCAGTGGGCTCATCACAGGGAAGACCCCATCGACAAATCCAGATCCATATTTCCATCCCCGCTCCCTAAGAGAACCACCTATGTATAGATGATGATTTGAACAAAAATCAGCAATGCTGCAGCTAGATACTGACAGAGAGTTATTACTTATTATATAAAATATAGCCGATAACACCATAATGATTCAGCCTAATGGATATGCATAGGTGTGCAACCAAACAATCCAAAAGATATAAATAATGCTCTCTTCGGAGCACTCAAAAAATTATTAAATTATAATAAATGGTCTTCAATCCAACATGAGAAAAATGACTTTCTATTGATCATGAAGCTAAGCCCAATGATTAAATAAGCTAGCCAACTCGGTTCATCTTTTGCTGATCCAACACAAAAAATTTCGAATTTTTTACCTAAGCCCTAAAATTCACATTGGAAACACATGTAGGTGAGACACCTTTTATACCCATTATCAAATGTGACGCAACACACACACACACAAATATGGAAAACAGGGCATACTCCCCTGAAGTACACAAAATAGGTACTCCAAGGTCATGTGAAGCTCTAGCACTTTAAAATAAATAATTAAAAAAAATAAAACTGAAATTTTAAATTGAAGGTCAAATTTTGAGTGATTCAACAGTCCAAATTTTAAGCCTCAAAAAATACGCACTGAGAAGTTGTTTTACTCAATATTATTTTTTATTTTCAGCAATGATCCGAACAATGCAACCTGGATTCATGTGGACCTTGGAGGGTGAAGGTACTCCATTGAAATACCTTCCTGAGATCCTGCATATATATATATATATAGATGAAACGGAACATTTTTAATAATGGAAGGAATATTTTGGCATAGTGAAACATGGGAAGAAAGTATTACCCTTTTTCCTTGACAACTTTTTGGCATCAAACCTTTTCATTATCCCATGTTTATCAAGAAAAACACCCTCTGGATTGTCCTTCTCAACGGTCTCATAGGATCTCTTGGCACCCACTCTAAAAATGTTCTCACAACCACAATGAACACCTCTGGACCTTGCTTTTATCAAGGGACAATATAATGTGGATCCAATCATCAACCTACAAAAACTACCAATAAAGCTAACAATATGATTGATCACTGTCCATATAATTTCCAAATTATGAGCTGACACCTCAAGTTTACATTCCATAGTAAGGGCCTACCTCTTATTTTCTATATAGGAATAGTGCATTATAAGTACTTCATTTCTCAATACTTGTGCATAGGACATTGTAATTCTGTGTTAATCAACTAAGAATGTGTAGTCTTTTCAATTATTTTCTATGATGAGAGTATTAGCTTCAAGTCCGTTGATGGTGGGTAGATCTACCATGTTTTAGTTGTCCTACAGGAGATCAACAATTCGTGAGAAAAAATGAAGAAGCTATTTATCTTAAGAGCATTTCTTAAAAGGTCAAATATTTGACATAAACTTTTGATGGAGGAATCATACTACTGTCTCCATCTTTGGTTTGAGAATGTCACATTACATACATGATAGATTACTCGTGAAAAATGAAATTTGATGCAAAACACATGGTAGCTTGATAGTTGCAACATATATTTGTGGATTGAAAATCGAGTCAGATATCTCTCTTGTAGCTGTAAAACAAACAAGAATAGCCATATCCAAAGAAAAGGATGGATTACTATAAAAATTTGAACACAAGAAACAAGAAGAAAATAATAACATAGAGATGTGCATCGCATAAAAAATATAATAAATAAATTAATAGCCTAAAATAAAAAATAAAAAAACTAACCTCATAGAGTGCGGTGATTGGCTCCCTGGGCAGAAAAACGCCCTGGAGTACTACTCCATCAAGAAATTGGATCCGAATAATAGTGGCTTTATACCTCCTTCTAGCAGCCTTTGCCTGCTTCTCCTTCAAAGATTTAGGAATCAAAAGCTGATTGTTGGATCTGAGTCAGTTTCAATAGGATGCACAGATTTATCACATATTACATACAAAAGATTTTATGATTCTCCAATATTAAAATATAATAATTGTTGCCCTGATCACAACTTGTTGGATCTGAGTCAGTTTCAATAGGCTTGAGAATGAGTCCATAACTTAGATCTAGCATGTTCGGTTGACTCAGTTGAGCCAAGCTAGAAACCCAAAAACCAGACAGTCATTGAACATTGCAAATTATAGAGGATTGAGTGGAATAACATTGTACCTGCTGATGAGGCTGCAATCCAGCAACTTTTGTCAGTGCTATTTGTGGCCCGACAGTAAAAGAAGGTATGTTAGAACCATCCAGCTCTTCTTTCTCCTGCAATTTCATAAAAGCCTAGAAAATCTCACACGAAATTTATGCAAGAATTGGAGGAGATTTCATAATAGTGTTCAAATAGATAGACTTACCTCCGACTCAATACAAGAAAAGTCAATATTGGATCAGGGAATAAAGCTATGCATACCTTTTCAGCGGCCAATTTTTCAGCCCTAAAGTAGGAGATGAACAAGATATTCTAAAAAAAAGATTGATGGCTAATTCATTTCATGTATTGCTTCTTTTTTTTTAAGTCTGAAAAAAAAAACGAAAGTGCAGAGTTCTGATTTTTTCCTTCTCAATTTTCTCCAAATACAAAAAAAACGAATAAATAAATAAAAATCCTCTGAAAAGCTATGGCATGTCAAAAGCCGACCATTCGCAGATGTTCTTAAATCATCTCATTTGATCGCAGTTCTTCATTTGATCTTTATTGTTCCTCCTTTGCTTTTTAGGGCTTGGGCTGCAACAAGAAAAGTGAGAACTTCAACTTTTGCTTTATTTTATATATATATAAATAATAATAAAGTATGCTCTAACACATCACTTTCTATATGAAAACAATGAAACAATATTCAAAAGCAAGAACAATATTGATTGCGCAATCGGGTTGGATCGGGCATGATGTGAGTAGGCTAGATGGAAATAAAATCACTCATTAAAATAGAATCAAATTTACCCCTAAACAAGATCAAATAAAATCTACAAATCCCTTGGGCCAAGTAATGATATCACCAATTGTAACGTCGCCAAATGTTCCTTCGCTCGCATATAATTCTGTATTGACCTCGAAAATATTATCAATTATGATGGCGTATGAATCTCTTGACGTTGTTGCCTCTCTATGCATTCGCCCTAGTCCAATGGCTTTATTCTTTAAGTTTTTCAATAGACAGCGCATGGATGGTTGGTTCACAGTGATAACTAAAATTTGGTAACGTATAGGTAAATCACACCCCCAGGTCTCCTTCCATAGACCATTTTCAAATCTAACCAGTAGGAACCAACAAATACCAATATCTTTTTTGTTGATTTTGCAGCACAGCTAGCTAAAAATGCAGAACTGAACTAATATAAAAAATAACCCTACTGCAACAGATATCTTTAATCAACTTTATTTATAATTTAAAGATTAGGGACTTCAAAATCCAACCAATCATTATCTAAAATCTCCTAACTTTATTTATAAGACTGACTTAGATAGTGTTGCAAGTACAAAATCTTTCTTTTTAGACTATGTGCTGAGTGATGACATAAATTGTGTGCAAGTAGTCTATCATTTTCTATTATCATGTAGCAAAAGATGTAGCTTTGGCTATTAAGCAACCACAATATAACCATTTTGACTTCACAGGAAAGTATCACTAGAGGAATGAATAACAATTGCTATCATACTTTATTTATAAATATTACAAACCTTATTGTAGATCAAGTCTTGTAGCTCCTCAGTAGATAATACAGACAATTTCTTTGACAGATCAGCACGTTTGTGAATTGAACCAATGTTAGACAATGCAAGCTCTCGCAACTACAATTGACAAAAAGATTATAGTTGTGGTCATGATAAAATGAAAATTAGTACAGGTATTGAATATAGGAGAATATGTTTTGCTTACTTTAACTCACTAAGGTTGCTTATAACAACAATGACAAGATAAGAAAAAGGTAGATTCTTAAATACAAGTAAAAATGGAACAATCATAAGCATGGGTCAAAATATAAACAATAAATAATAATAAAGTATTTTAAAGATAATTCCCTCTATTTCACCTGATTATTTTTACTGGTCCCAACACAAACTTTAATCACAGAATACTAACACAGGAAATAACAGCAGCAGTAGAAGATGAAAAGTGGAGTAGCAGTGTTGGATTTCATCACAATATCGACAGCAGCAGTAATATCAGTTTGTACTAAACATGATCAACAAGAAGATCAATCTCAAAAGACTATATTCTAGTAGTAATTAAGAGGTTCATAACCCTCAAAAACTCAAATCAGTGACTCAAAAATCACAGCAGGAAACCAAAGAATAAAAACTTTATATGTGCAGCCAGCCACATCACGCCACATAAGCTGCCTATAAAAGTGTCTTTAAAAAATTGTCCACTTCATAACATTGTCCCTAATAGACATGATTTTCTGCAATCAGCAACAGAGTTACCTAAAGCCTGCCAAGATATAGATTTTTGGTTATTAAGTAGGGAAGTTTAGTAAATAATCCCAAAGATAGAACAATGGATTGATTAGTAGGCCCGTGCTAACAAACCTTTACGGCAGATAGGGACAGTAGACCTGAATAGAGAATGGTTGGAAATTTTTCCTAGCAAAAACATTGAAAAGCAATCAATAGCTGTCTCTCAATTGGGAGTGTAAAGATGAATTTTGACGGATGCTCTTGGCAACCTAGGACGGGTGGAATTGGAATAATTAAGGGATCCGACGGGATACCGTACCATCTAGTGAAGACCAAAGCTGGTCAAACCAACAAAACAACGGTATACACCACTGCGGCAGGCCTACTCGTCCAGCAAGTATGCACATGATTTCGAGCTGCTTAGTTCCCTCTATGATGCATAGATATTCGATTGCATTTTGCATCTTGTGTACATAGATTTTGGGCTATCATTGGCTTTACAGCTCCATTTTGTAGAGATTATGGAATGCAGCAACTCACATTCTGTAGAAATTATGGGTTCTTTAGACTTCACAAAGTCGGATAATGGGGGTGGATTTTTTCACAAGTTAGCCCACATAGATCCTAGGGCAGTTATAGAGATTGAAGCAATAGTTCACTCAAAATCCATAACTGGGGCCAATGTTCTTCTTGGATCCGGTGCTATTGTAGGTTCTTCTGCTACCATTGGCCACTCAACCAAAATAGAGTATGATCTTTAGTTTGTGCAACCATTTATACTTCCAATTTTATTTTTCCTACAAATAATGAGTTGTTTTAGTATGATGTGTGTGTGTGTGTGTCTGCACTGTTAAAGGCACCACTCGCCCTTAGAATATATTTTAAGTGACGTTAGTACCCTTTTGTAACAAATCCCTTTAAGCCATCTAAGATTACAAATACTGCCATCGATCCTCGTTCTTCTTCTACACTGCTGTTCGATGCCATCTTAATTCCTCTCCCTCTAAACACCTCTGATCGACGATATCTGAGCAGAGGATGTTTTGATGGAAATATATGATGATGATGGCTTGATCTGTGTCTCTATTTTCTGAGCTACTTGTTATGATGGTTGTGAAATTGGAAGGCCATAATTTATAACTGTTTACTATCTCTTCAAAAGCCAAAATTATTCAAGAGCTGTTTAGTGGTTTAAATTGAAGAGCTGGTTTGGTGTCAAAAGCCTGGTTTTAGAAATAGTTGGACATCACCTGTTTGAAATGTGTTAAAAAATATATAAAATATAAGGTATATCATAATATAATCTCAGTTAGAAATAATGTTTTTAATAAACAAAATAAACTAGGACATAAGCTATATGTAACCATATAAGAATATACGATTATGAGAAAGTTGTCTCATATCCTCACTATATCAGGATATATAACCGACACTTAGAGTAACACACACACCCCAACTAAAGACATACTAAGGACACACTAACACTCCCAATAAAGTTGGAGCATGTATATCGATCATTCCCAACTTGGAGGTGATCTCAAAGTGAAGCCATTAATGCTCACATGATCACTTAAGTGGCTCACATGGTCACTAAAATAGATAAGAATCTCATTCTATAAAACAAGTTTGACAGCTAAGGTCAGTTTTGACCAAAAAATTAGAATGGGATTCTATGTTGAATTCACTTGACTGATACAAACAGAGGTTTATTGTTTTATATTATTAGTAGTTCTATTGTGTTTAGAAATCCTATTTAATAAGGACTTTAGGTTTAGAATTAGATTAAAAACAGGGGATATGTCCTAAGTGAGGGATTTCTTGATTTTATGGAATCGTGGAGACTTTTGAGAGTTTTGGGCATTACAAGAATCCTAATTATCCAGTTTGATTGCTCTCTCTATTGTGTGGTGGATGGGATCATTGAAGTTATGTTATTTATTTACTTATTTTATGTTTTTCTTCTCTTGGACATCTTTTAACACATCAAGACCATTGCTATATGGAGCAGCTATAGACATGTCCCCAAATCTCAAGCTAATATAATAGAAATCTGGACTCCCAAGACCATATATAATTCAGTATCACAAATATTCGAGGGGGAAATCGAAGGGGTGAATTGAGTTGAAATTGGGCCTGCTGCATCTTACCTTCCCAAAGTCAATCCAAATGTGAGCCGGGTCCTAATCTTGGTACCAGACTGTGCCGATATCAAGACGAATCATCTAGGGTATCGGCGATACAAACTTTGTATCAGCATAACAATAGAAAAAGGTGAGGCTAAATGCTTGTATTTATGAATTTTTTTTTATAAAATTAATGAAAATATAATATCCCCATCTAATACTAAATACATATTGCCTTCGCTTTCGGACCAGATTTCGAACTCTAGTCAAGAGAGACTAGGACGTGCTACAATGAATTCCACAATTTTCCCATTATATATATATATATATATATATATATATATATATATATATATATATATATATATATATAAGAGGCTTAGAGAATAGTTTTCCTAAAAGATACTGTTAAAAGTTGAAGGAAATAGTTCCTAGGCAGTTTAAACTCAGTGATATGAATAAAATCACTTATCTTAACTGATTTTATTGTTCATATGGTTGTCTAGAATTATCCATCTACCATAATCATAACCATAGTGCAAAAGTAGGAGATTGGGAATAAGTCGGAAAGGGAAAAGATCAGAAAAAATATCACCAAAAATTTGCAAAGTTGGGAAAATTTTGACAAAATTTTGGAAATAACAGGGGAAAACAACAAAATTTGGGGAAAATCAGCAATATCAGAATTTACAGCTATTTTATAGTATCAGATACTGAGAAGGTGCTGGAAAGTGATTATATATATATATATATATATAGATTATAGTATACTATATATCAATATAATATAGTATTACAGCTATTTATAGTACTATGTATATTTTATAGTATTCTCATATAGTATATAAATTGGGAATCAAAATTATAGGCCTATGTTTTAAGTACAATTTGTTTGCTAGACAACAAGTCGCTGAACAGACAATGTGTCTGATAACCATATTCAGACCTGACCATAGTTAGAATAGTGAGTTGAATCTTGCTTGCTAGTGTTTTATAGTTCAAAATGCTTGATGTATATGACTATTTTAATTACAAGTCTGATTATACTAGCTGGAGAGTATAACCATATGCTAAGTTTCCAGCTTATTATAATTATCCTAATTTTATAGTATACTGGGTGGTCAGTATAATTTTTTACTATTGTTTTAACTTTGTATTGCATTTTCAAAATTTTACTACATTTGCTTCATAAAGAAAAATAATGCTAATGGGACAAGAGTGTAAGATAGATCATATATCAATCATTGAACACTATCACTCAATTGGCACATCAAAGACCATCGATTCATTAAGTAGTTTGATGCCTTAGTCTAATAAATCAACTAGGCCTATGAGACTCGGATTGAGTAATATTCTAAGATCACCAAGCTCAATACAGTGAGCAGCCACTCCGAAAAAAGATAAAAAACTAGTCAACGAACCATTAAAAACCTGCATCTTTCAACTCACAATCTCTTCAAACACAGCAGCCACTGTGATTGAACGAATTTACAGTGAGTCAGGGATAAATGATGGCTAAACTCGATTGACTCAAGGATATGAAAAGAAGGCAGTCCACTACTCTAAGCAGTCCAAACAAGTTCATCAACAAACGAAAAATTTCTTGATTCATCCAGTAAATGATCTAACCACAATCCATAGGAGAGACAAGCAAATCCATCACCAGCATTAACTTTGCAAAATACAGGAAGTAAAAACAAAAAATAAATCCAATTTTAATAAATACTGAATAACCAGGACTCAGAACTATACAATAAAATTTATCGTAGATAAAAAAATAGAGATAGAAAAATTTTAAATGCAGATTAACGAGTAATAAAAAGTTACCTTGTGAATTATAATTTGAACCAAAATTAAAATCGATTTAGATTGGGCGGTCAGTATCGTCCGGTGAGCATGCTTGTTTCGGTTCTGCGATCATGTTTATCACGCATAATATGGATCATTCAAGCACTATCCAACTAATACCAACTCAGCTCAAAATGCAAAATAAAAAAATAAAAAATAGATTATGATCGTCGGATTCAGAGATGACCACAGAGGGATAATAGATCTATAATTGTCTAAATCCAAAATAAAAAAATAAATGAATAAGTACCTTTGCGTCGAAGAAGGAGGTGCACAGTTGTCGGAGAACTTTCAGGCTATCGAAGAAGGATCTGTAAGTGTCTAGATTCTAGAAGACTCTAAATCTAGAGAGTTAGGGTTTCAGGAGGAGGGAGATGACCTAAATCTGGAGAGTTAGGGTTTGAGGAGGAGTGAGAAGACCTGAATTTGAAGAGTTAGGGTTTGAGGAGGAGCGAGATGACCTGAATCTGAAGAGTTAGGGTTGGAGGAGGGAGATGACCTAAATCTGGAGAGTTAGGGTATAATTTTTTGAGCTAATCTGAATCTGATTAGCTGGGAAGGTGATCTGAACGGAGATTGAGAAATGTGATGCTTGAGGATCGAGAGATGCAAGCGTTGATCGGCTGAGAAGATCATCTGAACGGAGATTGAGAAAAGGGATGTTTAATGGGAAGGAAGATGGGCTGAGAAGATCACCTGAAGCGTAAGAAGATCACCTGAAGATGGGAAGGATCGAGAGATGATCGGCTGAGAAGATCATCTGAAGCGTTGATCGACGAGAGCCCTTCTAAATGAAATAGGTATCTGAACTGAGATTTATATTTGAGTTGCAACTATAGGCTCGATGGATTATATTTTCTGGCTGGATCGTGGATACAACTATAGGCCCGATGGATTGCACGTGAGATCATCACGTGATGTGAGGATTAGTTATTAAACCACTATTTTAACTTAGAAAAATACTATTTTAGAGAGTGGAATATTACACCACTATTTTAAGCAGTGATTTATTTTATACTCTTAGAGTGGTTTTTCCCTCATTTTAACATAGTGACACCCAAATTCGGCCCAATGCTTGATTAACTGACACTTTAAGAAAGGCGTACCCTTCGAGCTTCCGAGAGAACTATCTGAACCCTTAGAACTTAACCCAAACCATTAGGAACCCTTCCCTGATCCTTAGGAATCAACCCTAACCCTTAGAACCATTCCTGGACCAGTTTCGAACCAACTAGAGCCGTGGATGGGAGGAGGAATGTCAAAGTTTGTATGGACATCTACAACAACTAAGACCTATACCATTGGAAAGTAGAAGTTCTCAGTTTTCCAACGAGCCAAGAATCGCCTCGATCCAAGTTGTATACAAAAGGTAATGGCAACTTGAAAAATGAGAAAAATGCAAAAATTTACAGTAGCGTGTATAATATACACGCAGGAGCAAATTCTGGCAAAATTTGGCTTAGCGGGTATAATATACACGCTAGGCCTATTTTTGCTTCAAGCTTCAGGCACGGGCCCCAGACTTCCCTATTTTCTCAGGGAGCACTGTTCCTAAGCCTAGCGTGTATAATATACACGTTAGGTCATTTAGGAATAGTGTTTTTGGGAAAATGTCCAGAATTTCAAAATTTGGGCTTGGACTAGCTAGTGTTATTCACTGAAAAGTACCACTTCTCACCTCTTAACCTAGCCTTTGCTGGACCTTGAAGCTCACTAATAATCATGTATTAAGTTTATTTTGTAGTTAACAATAAACTATGCAGCTTAATACAAAATCCTTGCCTTTTGGTCCAAAGAAGAGAAAGAAAACACGCAAAGATGACAGCTAAGCCAAAGCCTAATCGAACACCCTGGTAGTGCTCACCATGGTGACTCATTTGCTGGTCATCATTGACCAAAAGTCTAACAGATGAATGAAGTTACCTGAGAATGGAGAAAGCTGCAACAGCAACAAGTGCAAGGCATCAAAGGATCAAAAGAATCATCTCATAGAGTTGAGAAGCTCCCTGCAGAGCTAAGGATACAGTGGAAGCTGCCCTCGCGCAGATGGGACGCGCAGTCAAGAGGAGAGCAGTAAAGACATCGCGAAGATCTCGCATCTTAAAACCCTCAAAATTTATGATCGCAAAGTTCTCACTGAGATCGAGCCTTAAAGCAGTTGTGTGAAGAACATAGCGAGTCCATATGCATGAAGAACAATTTGTCACCTTGCAAAGTTCTCGCGAAGCCCTGGAAGAGAGAGGCGCCCAGAATTTTCCTCGCGCAGCTCTCCCACACTCTGAAGCCTAATCAATTACTACATGAGCGCAGGAGCCTACCTCCGTGAGTATCGAGCGAGAGAGGACTTCTGAAGCTCTACTACGTGAGAAATTCCAGGCGCTCCAAGTCACCTCCGCGACAGCATTACAGCGCAAAGCAACTACACGATCAACTGAGAACCTACTACGCGAGTGAATAAACCTCATAAGCCAAACGCTCCTCTGTGAAGGAAAAGCAACTGCATGAGTGAATTAATGCAGATGTCAGCCCTGCGAAGCTCCGGCTCTCCACTTCTCAACCTTACCTCAAGGACCATTTGAGAACTTCCTAAAGCTAGGGCACACTTCTCGAGGCATGGATTTTGAGGCACACATCTCAAAGCATTCAAGAGTTATAACAGTGCCACATCTACTGGAAAAATTAGGGTTAATCTCTTTTGAGCCAAGGCCTTATGGATAGAGTATATAAGCTGTACTTAGAGTTTAGTTTTTTTCCTCTTTCCTTCATCCTCTGTCGATGGAGAATTCCAACAGGCTAGGGTTAGGGTTTGATCATCTCTTTTTCTTATTTTTCTTCTATCTTAGCTTAGCATTGGCTGGCTAATTCTTCTGTAAACAGTTAGGTTTAGTTTTATTTCAGTTTTGTAATAGGCCTTTTATACATTGGGATCTTTTGGATGAGCAGTTGTGTATAGATTACAGCCTTGAGACAGTTCATTATAAGTTTTGCTTTTGTCAATGGATTGTTGTTTTAATGACTAGTTGAATCTATAGACCTTGTCGTTTCCGTAGATGTCTATAGGATCCATGCTTTGGGACTAGCCCATTCAGTTTCTAGTAGATCTATTATTTACCATCTGATTTTCCTGGGTTCAATAGCCCCATGGATAGCAAGCCGAATCTGTAGCTAGATCTGGAGAGCTCGTAGCCCTAGGAGTCCATGGTGGCAGCAACAGTTTACATGTTCTTTCTCAGATCTCTGTGGTATGGACAGACCTATCGGATACCATGTGGCCATTTGAGTGGATAGAGTATAACCCTAAGGTGGTGTCCAGCCACATGTCTGAGAAGGATTCTTCTCCTCTGCACCTAAGCTTCTAGAGTCTTCTGAGGAGGTTTGTGCACAAACTGGTTCCCCTCTGTTTTACTTGACCGATATCAGATGTTAGATCTAATTTCTCTGTAGTAATTGTAGCTTGACGCTGAGTCATTGCAGGCCTTTTGTGGCAATGACCAGCTGAATCTAAATCTTTATTCAGCATGTTGCTGGTCTTTTTTGTGGGCACAGTGAGCCGTTGGCCTTGGCAAAGCACTTAGAACTTTATGGGTTGGAATACCTATGGATGTTAGCCAAATCTGTGCGTAGATTTGAGGAGCTTGTAGCACTGGCATTACATAGTGTCTGTAATAATATTCATGGTTTGATCTGGTCCAGTGATTGGGAAAATGATCAGTCCACTCCTCTGTATTAGATTAGCAACTTCTGGCCTAATCAATTGGATTTGACAGACTCTGTAGGATAGGCTATGGCCATTTGAGTGGACAGCCTATAGCCTTAAGAGCACCCCAAATGGCATGGGTTAAGTTAGATATTTCTACCTTGTTGAGGTTAGTAATAGCATCTAAGCAAGGACCACTACAGAGACAATCTAAGTCTGATTTACATTACTGTATTAAATCTATCTTAACCTGCTTACTCTCCATCATTTGTGTACTGTAGTTTGGCATACACCATCAGCATCTTCTTCTTAACCCTTTCTTTAGGATAGGGCTGCACTTTATTTCTCTTTTGTTAGGGTTAATATTTAGTGTAGTCGTGACACCCAACTCCCATTCTTTAGGATTGTCAGATATGTAGCCAGATCTGGAGGCCTAATATTATAGTCTATTTTGGGCTCTAGATCAATTTCTCCGTGGGACAAACTCTTACTTATCAAAACTTGCTATAATAGGCCCTATATCTTGCAGGTCTAGGATGCTTTAGGATTGCTGTTTTCACTTATCTTTATCCTCTGTTTCACTTTGATGTTAATTTTCTTTCAACACCACATAATAAATCAGCACAATCTGAAAAGATAACAAGTTTTTGGCACTACTGCCGGAGATATTGATCTTTTTAGTAGACTTGAGTTGTACTATAATTTAGACTTCCAAATTCTTTGTAGCTATGCCTAATCTAGAATAAAGTACTACTAATACTTTTTAGAATTTTGCATAAATGGACAGTAGAAGAAGGGAAAAGCTAGAGTTGTAGCTGGAGTATAGCTAGCTCTGTTTGTACTTCTTTTTCTCTAAATCTCAGCCCATTTATATTTAATGCCCTGTTATTTGTTTGGTGCAAATCTATGTAGTTGTTATTTTTTTTTTTGAAATTTTTTTTATGCTTGTGAGCATTCTCTGTACTTATTGTGAGTGTGAGTATATGCATGGTAGAAGGTCCTTAAATCCTGAGTTAGAACCTCCAAATATAAAGGTTGAAAGAATCCTTAGACCTAAACACACCATACAGGTCCCCACTGTTGAAACTGAACCAGCCATCATGGCTGAGAAGCAGAGAACATTAAAGGAGTACAATGCACCAGGGGAGTACACCTCTCCCTTCTGCATCCAATTCCCCTCTGTTGAGGGGAATTATAAAATTAAATCCTCCACCATTAATATGCTGCCTTCATTTCATGGGCCTAGTAAAGAAGATCCCTGCAAACATATCGACCAATTTTTGACACTTTGCACTATTTTCAATATTGCTGGCTTGGGACCTGAGGCCACTAAGCTGAGACTTTTTCCTTTTTCACTAGAGGACAATGCCAGCACATGGCTATCAAAGCTCCCAGCCAACATCATACAGTCATGAAGTGACCTTCAAACCAAATTCCTGACCAAGTTCTTTCCAATGAATAAAATCAACCGGATGAGGACAAGTATTTTGTCATTTACTCAGTTCTCAACTGAGGATTTTTATGAAGCTTGGGAAAGGTTCTAGGAGTTATTAAAACAATGCCCCCACCACCAAATTCCAATGTGGCAACTAGTGCAAGTATTCTAACAAGAAATTAATTTCAAGAGTAGGGATATGATGGATGCTTCATGTGGTGGTAGCTACCTCCACAAGAAAGCTGAGGAAGCTTGGGAGCTGTTTGACATAATAGGAAAAAATTCTAGGTAGCAACAGTCTCTGTCAACCAATGATAGCTAGACCCTAGCTAAGATGGTGAAAGAGGCCACCTCTAGAGGTGGAATATATGAAGTAAAGTTGCAAGGTGAGTTGGAGAGGAAGGTGGACAATTTGTCCTTGAAATTTGATAAATTAAAGATTATGATGCAGCCCCGAATGGTTGCACAGGTGGAGGAAGCATGTCTGATATGCCAATCTCTCACACATTCTATTCATGATTGTCCATCTGCCAACCAGTTTTCTGATTTTATTATGGAGCATGCCAATGCTGCTCAAACTTTTGGGTATTCTTGGAGGAACCACTCAAACCTGAGGTGGGGACAAGATTCATATCCTCAACCCCAGCAGCAGCAAGCGGTACCTCCTTACAGACCCAAGCACCTGTTTAATCAAGGTTACCCACCAAGGTAAAATTTTCTGCTACCTGCTCCCTAGTCTAACCAGTTGGCCTTGCCCCCACAAGCCCAGATCCTCTTCATTTGAAGAGCAGATGTTGGCTTCAGTATAAAATTTGGAGAATTTGGTGCAGATTGTCAATTCTCATGGACATAATATTAAGAAAATTGAAGACCAATTGGGTCAAATTTGCAATGCTTTGAATAGAAGGGAGGAAATAAAATTTCCTAGTCAACCCCTGACCAACCCAAAAGGTCAGTATATGATTGGTGATGCATCCTCTTCTCAGGAGGAAGCTAGTGCTCAGTGATCCAAAGATTGGTAATAAGTGTACCATATGTATGAAAATTCTATTTTGATTTGTGTTCTTTAGAAATCTGTTAGTTGTGTTTTTAGTGTGATGTTGAGTGCTTATGTTGCTTTGTCTGTGTTTGAATTTTGTGATTGAATATATGTGCATATTTGTCATCTGAATTTGTTGATGAATTGTTGAGGTGCCCTTATCATAGTTTGCATGTAGTTGAGCTGAAAAACTATTTTTAGGATTCTGCAATGTTGAAGTAATGTTGATAATGGGCATATATTTCTCATGATTGAAATGAAGTACCTGTCTGAGGGTTGGTGCTCATGCACAATGATTGGGTGCACAACAACATGGATGCACTAACCAATGTGCTGCACTGAACTAACAGAGTAAAGGTTGAGAAGAAATGTTGTCTCGTAGAGCTAGAAGGTTTAATCTGCTGCGCGAGTCATCTCTTGGCTTTCTCGCGCACTAAATGCCTGAGCAATGGCTATAAAAATGCCTCGCAGAGTTACCTTTTTGCTCCATGAGCCCAATCGGTGCGTGAAGTGTGTCTATTATGTTGTTCTATGCGAGTACCACGCAAGATAAATTTCTAAAGCAGCACAAGGTCTCGCGCACCATACCCAAAGTCTCAGCTCCGCGAAATAGATTGTGAGGCAGTTTGTTCTTCTGCGCGACAGACCTTCTCGCTAGATTATAAGCCAACTGCGTGAGAATCTACCCCGCGAGCATCTATTTCCAAGTGCACGAACCGCGGGATTAGCTCTTAAACTCTACGAAACCCCTCATTTTCTTCATTTCATCTCTCTGCCCTAGCTTCCTCGCACAAAAACTGAATCCCCTTTCTCTTCTTTCCTCTCTACATTTCAAGCCACTCCACCTCAGGCATTTTTCTCCCACCATTTTGTTCCCCAGCTACTCCTGGTCACTTCGAACAAGGTTTGGGGGGATTTGAACTGCTGTGCACATTTTTAGGTGGAACCCTAGCTCTCAACTGGTACGATCTCCATTTCTCTCTCTATGCTGTGATTGATTTATTAATTAGAGAGAAGAAGGGCAAAAATTTGGTGCTTTTGTGCTTACTCAGTGTGTTATGTATTTTTTTTAAGAGTAGTGAGCCCTAATTTTGATAAGTTGAACACCCATGGCCACAGATTCGCAATTCATAGATACCTTAGTGGCAATGCTGAACCCATATGCCAGTGACAGCCCTGTGGCCACTAGAAAATCCACAAGGATTACAGAGGCCTCCACATTGGAGACCTCTGAGGTGTCTCCACTTATTGTTGAGCCCCAAGTTCCACAAGCTAAGAAGAAATCAGCCCCAAAGAAGAGGGCCAGAGAGCACCCACCTACTATGAGCCCTGAAAAATCAAAGAAGAAATAGAAAAATGGCAAAGTTGTGGCTCCTGAAGCTGAGGAGGAAGAGACTACTGAATACTGCAGGGTCCCTTCTGAATTTATGCAAGCAATCTAGCTGGAGGGTGAAACTATTTTTGACAAAGCCTATTTTGAGGAGCTACCAGAGACCTCTGCCTCCATTGAATATCTAACCAAGGCATCTCTGTTGCCCTTGTTGAGGCCCCCAATGCAGCTGATTTTTCCAAGACTAGTGAGACTGTTCTATCAGAATATGAGGTTGAAAACTGGTGATGATGGGAACTCATCACTGCTAGTATTGATTGATGACTTCAAGATTCTGTTCAACCAGGCAGACATTGTAAACATATTGGGGATACCAGCCAGGTACAGCCCTGAGTGTGGCTTGGGTCTTCCTTTGACTGCCACCATCACTGAGATAGTAAGGGCGTTAACTGGAGGAATCACTACCTCAGGTTACTCAATTAGGAAGAGGGATCTGCACCCTAACCTCAAGCTCATGGATGCAATATTGAGGAAAAATGTTTATTGCTCTAGTCATGAGCAGGAGAGGAGGTACCCCATAGTTGATTCCCTCTTCTCATTTCACAGGAATCATTACTTGAATGCAGCCAAGTTAATTTTTGAGGGGATTAAGGACCTATGTGAGAAGGTGAAAATAAAGAAGAAACATCATGCCCTTCCCTACTGCAGGTTTATTTCTGTATTGTTGAAGTTTGAGAAATACCCCTTTCAAAGGGAGGAGACAGTGACCCTAAACCCCAAAAAGAGTAGAAAAAAATAGTGGGGAATCAGTGGCACAATGATGGAGAAGAAGAAAAAGCAGAGGGAGGAGTTACTGAGAGAAGAAGCCCCCACCATTCATGAAGCAGTTGCTGCTGTTGCATCATCTACCTCCAAGGTGCCAACCAGCACAACCATCACCTTCCCAGCCATTCCCTCTACCTCCATGTCAGCCCCATCTCTTTTACCACCACCTCCACCCTCAACCTAGACCTCACAGCCTCACACAGGTCCAATACCCTTACCTGAGACTATATCACCAATCACCACAACCATGCCACCTCAATCCCACCACCAACCACCATAGCCACTGACACCCTACCCATTTATACACCCTTACCTATTTTTCTAGCCCACACTAACCCACCTGTCAAGACCCCATACCAGAAGAGAAGAAAAGCTGCCAAAACCCCCACTGGACCCCATCCCACCTATATCTCCCAAACAATTCCAATCCCTAAAATCACAATCATTCCAGACCCCATACCCACACCCTATGAACCTAAACCCCATACCTTGGACACCCCACCCTTTGTACCTATCACATGTGAACCCCTAGACCAATCATTTCTATTATCCCATGACCATGCCCCATTTACAGGAAAGAAATTTTCCACTATGATATCTATTATCCTAAGAGACATCAACCTGGAGTATATCCCTCTCCCAGACTCACCTCACCCTCCACACTTCACCCCTCCACATCAGACATCACCACATGCCACTACCTTCACTCATAGACCCACTTTCCCCTTTCAACCAGTTTCTCCTATCCAACACCCAGCCACTACCATACCTGACCTATTACCCCAAATTCTGCACCTCCTACTCTCCCTTCATGCCCAAATGTTGGCCAATATCCAAACCCAAGCCTCTATTGAGATCTACATTCATTCCATAACCTCCACCCTCCAAAATCAGGCCTACCTCGAGCCCAATTTACAGGCCATTCAATCAACCTTGGCCACTTTATCCCAACCATCACACTCACCAACTATCCCTACCTCCACACCTTCACCTACTCTTCCCCCTTTTTTCCAATCCTTAACTTTAACTACAACCACACTCCTCCCTACCTTCACTGAAGCCTTTACACAAACTGACCCTGAACCTATCCCAAAACTCCCACCTGTTGTAGCTACTTTTGATGTTGTGACAGATGTGGATGACTTAATGCCCACCTCTTCCAAGTCAATCCAAATAGATTCTGAACTAGCACCCCAACCTGAGCCTCCATCCCCATTTTCACAGCCCACACCCTTTTCATCCTTGGCTGGCCCTTCTTCAAGTGAGGAGCAACCCTTGATTCATGCCTCTTCTTTTTCCATCCCCCCATACTCCACCCTCCTTCATGCAATGAACTCCAATCCTTACCTCAAAAAGGATGTCATTCGTGGTATGGTTGCAATTAGAACATCAATCAGGACACCCTATGAAGAGAGGATCCATCTCATGAAATTGGATATAGAAATGCAGCTGAAGAATATAACTAAGGGTTGGACATGAATGTTGAGACTGTATGAAGCCTAAGAGCATATGACTGCATAAGTAAAACTGAATACTGAACAAGAGAAAATGGCTGCTGCAATAGAAAAGCTTAGGGCTGATGGATTGGAGAAAAGGTTGGCTGCATTAAAGGAGATCAGGGAGCTCTTTGTAGCGCGAACTGCATTGGCTGAACAAAAGGCTGAAATTCTGGAAAGGCAACTTGCTCAATCAACTAGGGGAGTACCTGTCACTACTGCTGGACATGCTCAAGAAGCTGCTGTTGTGAAGAAAGACAAAGTAAAAGGGATAAAAATTAAGAAAGAACCAACAAATGATTAGATGATTAATTGTTGCACATGTATTTAGTTAGGAAGTAGTGTGAAATTTTGTAGTTTACTTTCCCTTACTTTATACATATTTTTTCTGTTATTATAGAACTTCTTTTTGTTATGTGATTGATTAGTTCACTTTCTTTCTTTATTTTTATTTGTTTATGTGTTGTTTGTTTTGTGTTGAGTGTTTTTTCTTTTCTTTTAATATCTCTGTCTTGGGCCTATTGTACATCCACATCTACCTTTGAATCAGTGAGGACACTGCTCCTCATAGGTTTGGGGGCATGGCAGGACTTGCCAATGAAATAGTTAACCTAAGTGCAGCAGAATCAAGTGAGTAAGATAGAAATGGAGCCATGTTCACTTAAGAATCATTAAAAAAAATAAGAAATTTAAAAATAAAAATTTTGCAGACCTTTAGGCATTACAAGCTTTTAAATTTTAGCATTATCATGATATGAACACCAAGAAAACTCACTTGTATCAGTACTTAGTGAATCATTAAAGAGAGAAAAAGGTAAGGATAGGCATAAGAGTTCGATGGAAGACCCTAACTAGTGAGATTTAAGCCTATAAAATTTTTTTCCTTCCTTTGAGGAGTGACTGAGGCAATTCTTTCAGCTCTAAGGACTGGCTAAGTCAATGCCCTCACTAGAAGTTAGGTACCTCCAAGTTGAAACAACTGACAACACTCATGACACCTAGAAAAGGATCAAGGCCTTCTCTTGGACAGTATGAGCTTAAACAGACCAAATCCTAATCAACTACCCTTATGCACACATCTTTTGAGCCTTAATTTCTAATTTTCTTCAAAATACACCTGAGTACTTGTACCTGAACCTATGGACCTAATTCAAACCTACCCTCACTCTGAGAATTCAGAAGGTAAAGGAGAAGGAGCTAGAGATGGATAAGATAGGGTCAACATTGGGTGAATGGAGAAGAGATACCTAAAGCTTAGCAGTGTAGCAACTAAGGAGAGAGGTGGCAATTCAGAAAAGCAAAAATATAAAAAAAAATAAAAAAATGCATCCAAAAAAAATAAAAACAATAATGAAGAGGAATAAGAGAGGAGTCAAGAGGAAAAGTTCATTGGAAAAATCGAAAACAAGAGGAGAAGCTGGCCACTTCAAGTCTAAAGAATTTTAAAGAAAATGAAAGGTGCTGAACTAAAGAAGGTGAAGTCATGAGTCACCTCTTTCACCTACTGATTTCTCAATTTTAAATCCCTTTTCAACCTTTCATTCTTTATAACCTATCCCATAAGCCACATTACAACCAGTCAAAAGACCCTGTGATCCAAAGTTGAATGAGTTGTCATGCAGAGACAAAGAGTTTTCTAATCTATGGTGAGGATTAGCCAATGATGTCAGAACTTTGATGCTTTGCCTATGCTCATGCTTACAGACCCATTTGGGGCCTGTAACTGCTCTTGAGCTTGAGAGAAAATGGAAACCCTCAAAGTTCCATGTGAGAGCTTGCCCTGGTGAGCATTGGGTTTGATGTTGACTGTATTGGGCATGACCTATAACCTAATTTTTGAATTAATGATGAGCTCAGTACTGACTTACATGTGATGTTTTCCCTTGTTGTGAGATAATTAAAAATGATGTGCATCTATGTAAAAGTTGTAGTGATTAAATGTCTGTGCATATTATATGTTCAAATTTCTCACATTTTTTTCTATTGAATCAAAGGTGAACTGATGCTCTATTTCTTGATAGCTAACTTGATAATTTTGCACTTTTGCTAACTGTTTTATTGACAAGTTTGTGGGTATATTCACTGGAAACCCTCAGGAGACTTCACTCCTCCACTAGGGATCACCTAAGGGTTTAAAGGGCTTGATGCATAAGCTAAATGCATATGTGTTCCCTATAAAAGTGGCATTTCAATTCTTAGAGTAGTTGTTTTGATTTTTTCTTTGCTCAGGGACTAGCAAAGATTACGTTTGGGGGTGTGTTATTCACTGAAAAGTATCACTTTTCACCTCTTAACCTAGCCTTTATTGGACCTTGAAGCTCACTAATAATCATTTGTTAAGTTTGTTTTATAGTTAGCAATAAACTGTGTAGCTTAATACAAAATCTCTGCCTTTTGGTCCAAAGAAGAGAAAGAAAACATGCAAAGATGATAGCTGAGCAAAAGCCTAATCGAACACCCTAGTAGTGCTCACCATGGTGACTCATTTGCTGGTCATCATTAATCAAAAGTCTAATAGATGAATGAAGTTAGATGAGAATGGAGGAAGTTGCAACAACAGTAAGTTCAAGGCATCAGAGGATCAAAAGAATCATCTCGCAGAGTTGAGGAGCTCCCTCGTGGAGCTAAGGATGCAGTGGAAGCTGCCCTCGTGCAGATGGAATGCGCAGTCAAGAGGAGAGAAGTAAAGACATCGTGAAGAACTTGCATCTTAAAACCCTCAGAATTTGCGATCGCGAAGCTCTCGTGGAGATCGAGCCTTAAAGCAGTCGTGCGCAGAACATAGCGAGTCCATATGCATGACGAACAATTTTTCACCTCGCGAAGCCTTAAAAGAGAGAGACGCCCAAAATTTTTTCTCGCGCAGCTCTCGCGCACTCTGAAGCCTAAACAGTTACTATGTGAGTGCAGGAGCCTACCTGCACGAGTATCCAGTGAGAGAGAACTTCTGAAGTTCTACTGCGTGAGAAATTCCAGGCGCTCCAAGTCACTTCTGCGACAACATTGCAGTGTAAAGCAACTGCGCGATCAACTGAGAACCTACTACGCGAGTGAATAAACCTCCTAAGCCAAACGCTCCTCCACGAAGGCAAAGCAACTGCGCGAGTGAATTAATGCATATGCCAGCCCCACGAAGCTCGGGCTCTCCACTTCTCAACCCTAACTCAAGGACCTTTTGGGAATTTCCCAAAGCTAGGGCACACTTCTCGAGGAATAGATTTTGAGGCACACATCTCAAAGCATTCAAGGGTTGTAACAGTGCCACGTCTGCTGAAAAAATTAGGATTAATCTCTTTTAAGCCAAGGCTTTATGGACAGAGTATATAAGTTGTACTTAGAGTTTAGTTTTTTTCCTCTTTCCTTCATCCTCTGTCGGCAGAGAATTCCAGCAGGCTAGGGTTAGGGTTCGATCATCTCTTTTTCTTACTTTTCTTCTCTCTTAGCCCAACATTGGCTAACTAATCCTTCTGTAAGTAGCTAGGTTTAGTTTTATTTCAGTTTTGTAATAGGCCTTTTATACATTGGGATCTTTTGGATGAGCGGTTGTGTACAGGCTGTAGCCTTGAGACAGTTCATTGTAAGTTTTGCTTTTGTCAATGGATTGCTGTTTTAATGACTAGTTTAATCTATAGATCTTATGGTTTCCTTAGATGTATATAGGATCCATGCTTTGGGACTAGCCCATTCAGTTTCTAGTAGATCTATTATTTACCATCTGATTTTCTTGGGTTCAATAGCCCCATGGATAGCAAGCCGAATCTGCAGCCAGATCTGGAGAGCTTGTAGCCCTAGGACTCCATGGTGGCAGCAATAGTTTATATGTTCTTTCTCAGATCTCTGTGGTATGGACAGACCTATCAGATACCCTGTGGCCATTTGAGTGGACAGAGTATAACCCTAAGGTGGTGTTTAGCCACATGTCTGAGAAGGATTCTTCTCCTCTGCACCTGAGCTTCTAGAGCCTTCTGAGGAGGTTTGTGCAGGAACTGGCTCCCCTCTATTTTACTTGACCGATATCAGATGTTAGATCTAATTTCTCTGTAGTAATTGTAGCTTGAGGCTGAGTCATTGCAGGCCTTTTGTGGCAATGACCAGCCGAATCTAAATCTTTATTCAACTTGTTGCTGGTCTTTTTTATGGGCACAGTGAGCCGTTGGCCTTGGCAAAGCACTTAGGACTTTATGGGTTGGAATAACTATAGATTCAGCCAGATCTGTGCGCAGATCTGGAGAGCTTGTAGCACTGGCATTACATAATGTCTGCAATAATATTCATGGCATGATCTGGTCCAATGATTTGAAAAATGATCTGTCCACTCCTCTGGATTAGATTAGCAACTTCTAGCTTGATCAATGGGATTTGACAGACTCTATAGGATAGACTGTGGCCATTTGAGTGGACAGCCTACAGCCTTAAGAGCACCCCAAATGGCATGGGTTAAGTTGGATATTTCTACCTTGTTGAGGTTAGTAATAGCATCTCAGTAAGGACCACTGGAGAGACAGTCTAAATCTGAGTTACATTACTGCATTAACTCTAGCTTAACCTGCTTACTTTCCATCATTTGTGTATTTTATTTTGGCACACACCATCACCATTTTCTTCTTAACCCTTTCTTTAGGATAGGGCTACACTTTATTTCTCTTTTGTTAGGGTTAATATTTAGTGTAGTTGTGACACCCAACTCCCTTTCTTTAGGATTGTCAGATTTGTAGCCAGATCTGGAGGCCTATTATTATAACTCATTTTGGGCTCTAGATCAATTTCTCTGTGGGATCAACTCTTACTTATCAAAACTTGCTACAGTAGGCCTTGTATCTTGTAGGTCTAGGATACTTTAGGATTGCTATTTTCACTATATCTTTATCCTCTGTTTCACTTTGGTGTTAATTTTCTTCCAACACCACATAATAAATCAGCACAATCTGGTAGGACAAAAACTAGTCGCAACATTGTCGGTCATCACTAGAAACTTGGACCCAAGTAGGTAGTGCCTCCACGTCCTCAAACAGTTTACTACCACCGTCATCTCCTTCTCTTGAATCATATACTGCTGCTCAGTATCATTCAGCTTTCTGCTCTCGAAGGCCACTGGATGTTCTTCCTGCATTAATACTCCTCCTATCGCGTAGTCGGAGGCATCCGTGTGTACCTCAAATGGCTTGGAGTGATCAAGTAGCTTCAGCACGGGGTCACTCATGACCACCGATTTTAAATCCTCAAATGCCCTCTGACACTTCTCCCACCACTGCCACGACCGATCCTTGTTCAAAAGGTCTTTCAATAGTGCTGCATGGTGTGAATAACCGGGGATGAACCTTCTATAATAATTGAGGTGCTATGCGATAGGAGGAGTATTAATGTAGGAAGAACATCTAGTGGCCTTCGAGAGCTGAAAGTTGAACAATACTGAGCGGCGGTATACTGTTCAAGAGAAGGAGATGATGGTGGTAGTACACTGTTTGAAGACGTGGAGGCACTACCTACTTGGGTTCAAGTTTCTAGTGATGACCGATAATGTTGCGACTAGCTACTTTTAAACACAGAAGAAATTGTCACCGAAGCAGGTCTGCTGGCAAGACTTTCTAGCCTTGCGACTAGCTACTTTCAAACACAGAAGAAACCATCACCGAAGCAGGTCTGCTGGCAAGACTTTCTAGTCGAGTTCGATATGGACTTGGTGTACAAGCTTGGCAGGACCAACCAAGTCACAGATGCTTTGAACCGTAAAGCGGAGTTGGCAGCCTTTGACCACCCAAAGTCTGGGGTGGGTTTCTTTAGGACCACTGCACCCTACTAGCCCTCATTTAAACCCTTTTACGATTTAGAAGGCTACCCTATCATCTACCATTAAACCCAAGCTCCCACCTATCTAAACCCTTGAAAAACTCAAAAACCTTATATTAGAGATTGCTTAATTGCTAAACCCATTAACTTTTAAGCACCCCTCTAATCTACCCCAACTCTATAAATAGAGAGCCACCCCCCCTTTGTTTAGTGCTTGAAAATTTTCCAAAAAAGAGAGAAAGCGTTAGAGTTCCTTCTCCATTTTCTAGCACTAAACCCATAGAATTCCGGAACCCAAGTTTATCTTTTACACCCCCTTGTCCATCATAAATCCCTTAGGTTTGCCAAAATCAAAGCCTTAGCCTACCTCTCCTATCCTCTAGCTACCAGGCCCTAGAGGTTCAAACCCATTTATCATCGGAAGCACATCAGAAGCACATCCACGCGAAGGTCCACGACGGTGCTACAAGGGCTCGAGAGCTCCGGCTCTCCCCTCTATTCCTCTACCTTCTTTACTTTTTCTCTATCCTAGAATTGAACCATTCGGCTGCTCAAATTTTGACAGGCAGGAAGGGCTCAATAGGATCGGTGTGCCTTTCGGCAAGGGGAAGTGCTACTCATTTTCTTTTATATATATATATATATATATATATATATATATATATATATATATATTATATACACATCTAAGTAGCCATAGTAGAGACCGCTTACGAGCTGGTTGATCGGGTGCCTAACACTTTCCCGATTGATAATCGAAGTCCTTACTCAAGAGACTTTGGTGTTAATCAGTAAATCAGAGTCATAACTTACACTTCGATGCCTAGAATATTGATTTTGGTATCCCGGAACACCAAAAGCTCTGGGTGGAGACTCAATCCTTTGTTCAAAGGGAGTGCATCGTCGCGATGGACTCGCAAAAGCCCACGGTTGCACAGATGGCGACTCTGTTGAGGATCTTTTAGAGCTTCTACTTGAAGTTGGCTCCCTTTGCATGTGTTTTTCTTCTTTTTACTAACTTTTTTTTTTATTCACCCCTACGATTCTGCCATTTTTACTTACCTCGATTCTGTATTTTTTTTAACTTACCCCTACTTTTCCATCATTTACATGCCTTAGCCAATTGGCGAGCATACTTGAGCTCTTTATCACCTTAGTCGATTGGCAGGTTACTTGATAGTTTTGTTTTATTTTTGTCATTTAAATGTCTTAGCCATTTGGTTGGCCTACTTGAGCACTTTCTAGTCATCATATTCTAACAGTGGACATCGACCCTTAGAGGCGGCACGAGATTCTCACCACCCAATTTTGAACTTAAGTAAACTCCCTTAAAATTGAACCAAAGGGACTTAATTCATATGTACGCAGGTAGATTTTAAAAAGGGGGAAATAGGTAGCGATATACCCGTCCCGATTCCCGATAGAGCTGCAGCCCTAGTGGTGATGATCTCGAAAGGAACCATCTCATCCAGTATCTGAGAAGGCGCTTATGCCAAAGGTATATCAGATGGGTGACTGAACTTTTCAAAGCCTTAACACCCTTGGAGAAGCGCATTAGTCATCCCGAATCGGCCTTGTATCCCTTAGGCGCGGTAAGGAGAGACCCGATAAAGAATAAGAGAAGTGTCCCCGGAAGCATTGCTTCCAAAAGCCCAAAAATAGCCCAATTCAGGTCTGCTGCTATTGCAGAAATATGTACATATATAAAGTTTAGCCTAGCGTGTATAAAATACACGCTAAGCCAAAAATCCCTAGATTTAGCTTTGTGTGTATAATATACACGCTAAGCCAAAATTCCAGTTTTTTTTACCTTGCGTGTATAATATACACGCTAAGCCAAAATTCTAATTTTTTTTACCTTGCATGTATGATATACACGCTAGGCCAAATCTCCAAAACTTTAGCTTTGTGTATAGAAAATATACGCTTAGCTTGTTCTGCTCGAGTAAGGCAAAGAACCGAGAGAAGAGAAAGAGGAGAGGTCCAAGCTGTAATGACTGTGCAACGCAGTACCAAAATGGTGCCATTTTGGTTTGGGGCAACACTGCAGGCCCCCACACCAACAAATATAGCTCTAAGGCTGAATAATCTCCCATGGGCACAAATGACCCCTAAACAAATAAGGGCCCTATATAAACGAGTGTTCACTCCCTTAGGGCAGTCCCTAAATATCCTGTTGCCCCTAGTGGTTGAAAAGGGTCTGGTCACCATACTCCAGCCGCGACCTCCACCAAACCCAATCCCGAGGGGTATGATCCTAGTGCACATTGTAATTACCACCAGGAATTGGGGCACCCAACTGATCGATGTTATCCGTTAAAGAATGCGCTACAAGACTTAATTGAGGCAGGGAAGATCATTCCTCCAGCACTTCCCCAGAAGAATCAGCACACTAACATTCACCTGGAGTCGTTGCCACCATACCCAAGGGCCACCATTAACATGTTGGTGGGAGAGATGGAAGAAATCAACCCCTCGGAATACATCGCTGTAGGGGAAAGCATCGGGCTACCAAGCTAGTGGGATCAAGAGAGTAAAACCATAGGGGTAGTCGAACCCCTAAACTTAGTCGATTATTTCCAAAGCCCAACACCTCAAGCAACACTAGTTCAAATAGTAGCACCTCTAGATCTGAGGTTGTACTTTCCCTCGCCAGCCCCCCGTTAATCTGGTTCAACCCAATTGGGCCTCCCCCCAGTATACCATCTGTTTCCAACACCGACTCCCATCAATTACATAGTGCCCAATATTACCCCAGTTGGCCCAATCTTACCACACCATCACCAGTCTATCCATCACCAGTCAATCATATCTGGCCCAGCTTTGCCACACCGGCATTGCTAGTTCAATCATATCTGGCGCCACCATCCATCCCATTCCAAAGCCCAAGATTATCATATTATCCCCATCAGGTCCCACTCTACTACAATCAAACGGATGCAAATACGGGCGACAACAGAAAAGGGGCAGTTTAATTTGTAACCCGGTCAGGCAGAATCGTGAAACAGCTTGAGATACCGATACCGGCCCAACCAGAAGAGAAAAGAAACCTACAGCAGTACACTCGCTGGAGAAGATGAGCCGAGAATATGCATTGGAAACGCAACTGAAAAGAGCTTCGGCCCACATCACCATCTGAGACCTATTAATGATGTCTCCAGCATGCTTCTAAGCTCGAATGGGGGTACTGAAAGACGCCCATGTATCAGGCAAGGTCTCCCCAGATGAAGTGGGGCAAATAATTGGGCAAGTGTTGGCCCCCAATGCCATCTCATTTTCGGACATTGATCGTCTAGCAGGAGGGAACCACTCCAAACCCCTCAATATCACGATCGAAACTAGAAATGTAGCAATTCCGTTGGTGTTATTAGATAATGGATCGGCATTAAATGTATGCCCTTTGCGAACGGCAACCACTCCAACCCCTCAATATCAATGTATGCCCTTTGGGATCGATTCGCCTATGTTCCGACCAGCTAGGATAGGAGCCCGAGGGTTTGATAATACGAGGAAAGGGGTGATAAGAGAAGTCGATCTTGAGCTCACCATTGGGCCAATGACCTTCTCAATCCTGTTCCAAGTCATGGACATCAAGTCCTCCTTCAATGTACTGCTAGGACACCCATGGATGCACGAAATTGGTGCAGTGCCCTCCACCCTACATCAACTGCTCAAGTTCATCTGGGAAGAGAAAGTCATATCCATCTTGGGAGAAGGGTGAGAAGAAAGAGAGAAAATGACCCACAACATCAAAAATCTTAAAGTGCTAGATGTACCGCATACAGTAGAGGATACTGAACTTCATAGCTTTTAGTATGAAGCATCCACGTCAACATCAGAACCCCTTGAAAAGGTCACCTCGAAAATTAGCGGAGGAATAGATGCGACAGTAGCCATGCTTCAAAAGTGGGGTAATCAAAAAGGAAAAGGGTTGGGCCCTCACTTGCAAGGCAGGAGGGACCCGGTCAGAGCCAAGCGCGGACAACAGATCAGATTTAGTTTAGGCTACAAGTGTACCGAAGAAGAGGTTCAAGAGAACAAAGAGAAGGATCGCACCATCATCGCCGCCAAATTCAGGGGGATAGACCTGGAAGATGAACCCCGATCGTGGCCTCACATCTGAAGCACATTTGTGAGCCCAGTAGTCATCAAAATTGACCAAAATAGGGCAACACGGTTGACCCTATATAAATCAATGGCTATCCATGAGAACAATCCCCAAATCATTCCCTCTAATATTGAAATAGACCTCGGCTCCCTATCCCTTTTTGAGGACGAGGTACCCTCGCCCATACAGCAGCCAGTCCTAAACCACCCCAAGCCATTTGTAAGGTTCAATGATAAACATGATGGAGGCTAACCCTCAAAGGCCATCTCAATCAGCTCCCTCCACAAGACTAGGTAAAGGTGCGACACCTAAGGTGAGGAATTGGGCATCAATGCCCCTAACTTTGAAAGTATCAAATGGCCGTAAATACGACACCAGCTTCCCAAAAAAAATAACTTGTAAAAAGTGAGATTAGCCCTTGACAAGCAATACCATGTGTATATAGAGACTCGCCTTGCCAAGGGCTCATCTCTGAAGAAAAGAAAAATCCTAAAAAGATAGAAAAAATACAAGAAACTCCAAAAAAATTGTCTTTTAAAATTCTCAATAAAATTAAGAAAAATGATGCCTTAATTGAAAAATCTGCTCCACGTGAAATCAATCCCTTTCCTGTAGAAATAGAACAAGAGGTAGGAGTCACGAGTCTGGATGAGGAGATCGTTGTTGAGGAGCTTCCCAATGAGCTCCTTAAGCAATATTCCAATTTTGAGCATGGCCCTACCTCGATCATTGAAGAGACTGAAGATGTTAATCTGGGCACCGATGAGGCTCCTAGAATTACTAAGATTGAAACGTCATTGTCTCCCGAGGGAAGAAGAAGCATGACTGATTTCCTTCGATCATACCAAGACGTCTTCGCATGGTCATACGAGGAAATGCCTGGTTTGAATACCGATTTAGTCAAGCACGAGTTGCCACTATATCCCGACGTTAAGCCAATCAAGCAAAAGTTGAGACATCTCCAGCCAAAATGAATGCTGAAAGTAAAGGACGAGATATAAAGCAGTATGATGCAGGATTTCTCATGGTCTCCAAGTACCCGCATTGGTTAGCCAACATCGTGCCAATACTGAAGAAGGATGGAAAGGTTCGCATGTGCAGCGACTTCAAAAATCTGAATAAGGCAAGCCCAAAGGATGACTTTCCTTTGCCACACATCGACATCTTGGTCGATAATACTACCAGGCATGGAATGCTCTCAGTCATGGATGGATTTTTTGATTACGATCAGATCAGAATGGCAGAGGCAGACTGAGAAAAGATAGCGTTCATTACCGCATGTGGAATCTTCTGTTACCGAGTCATGCCTTTCGGATTAAAGAATGTCAGGGCAACATACCAAAGAGCCATGATAGCCTTGTTCCACGACATGATGTACCGAGAAATTGATGCGTATGTTGATGATATGATCACCAAGTCACCAAAAAGGAGCGACCATCTGGTCAATCTCCTAAAATTGTTTGAGAGACTTAGGAAATACAGGTTGCGTCTGAACCCTTAGAAATGCACATTTGGCACCATGTCAGGAAAACTATTGGTCTTCATCATTAACATAAGAGGCATCGATGTTGACCCGATCAAGGTAAAAGTCATTATCGAAATGCCACGGCCATCTACCGAGAAAGAGGTCAGAGGCTTCTTGGGTAGGATACAGTACATTAATCAGTTCATTACACAACTCACTCCTATCTGCACACACCGATCTTGAAGTTACTGAGGAAAAACTCACCCGTCGAATGGAATGATGACTGCCAAGCATCATTCGACAAGATCAAGAGTTACATCCTCAGTCCTCTAGTTTTGGTACCATTAGTACTTGGGAGACCGCTGTTAATGTACCTCTCCACGACAGAATTCTCAATGGGATGTGTTGCAGGGCAGCATGATGAAACTGAAAGAAGAGAGCAGACCATTTACTACCTGAGCAAGAAGTTCACTGATTATGAGACACGCTATTCTCATATGGAGAAAGCATGCCTGACTCCCATATGGGCTACACAGAGGCTTCGTCACTACCTACTCTCTCAGGCAGTTCTCCTCCTAGCATGAATGGATCCTCTTAAGTATCTATTTGAAAAGATGGCTCTCATTAGCCGAACCACACGCTGACAACTCTTATCGGAATTCGACATCACATATGTCACTCAAAAGTTGATCAAAGGGCAAGCACTCACTGATCATCTTGCTGAGAATCCCTTACCTAACTACGAGCTTTTGAGAACTAAATTCCGAGATAAGGACAATTTGTTCATGACAGAGGATGATATAGAAGAGGCAGAAGAGTCCTGGGTAATACACTTCGACGGTGTAACAAATGTCGAAGGTCAGGGAGTTGGCGCTATTCTGATCTCTCCAAAGGGATCCCATGTACCACTATCCATCAAGCTTAACTTCCCCTGCACCAACAACATGGCCAAATATGAGGTCAACGTTGCTGGCTTACAGGCAGCTCTAGACCTTAATGTAACTCACCTCAGGGTGTTTGGTGATTCACAGTTGATCATATGCCAAACCAACGGAGACTAAATGATAAAAGATGAGAAGTTAATCCCATACCATGAACATCTCAAAGATCTGATAACATGCTTCGATGATGTTACCTTCTCCTATGTCCCGCGAGTGAGAAATCGCTTTATCGATGCACTAGCAACATTGACATCAATAGTCGAAATTACCTACGACGTGAAAATGAAGCCAATCATGATTGGACAAAGAATCGAGCTTGCCTTCTGCCTCCAGATCGAAGGATTCACAAAGATAGATGATGAGCCTCTGTGGTTCTTAGATATCAAGAACTTTTTTGAAACTCGAGCTTTCCTTGAAGGTATGTCCAAGACAGTCAGGCGGATCATCCAATGTTTAGCGGCTAATTATGTCATCTTTGGCGAGTGGCTCTACAAGCGATCGTATAACAATATCCTTCTCCGATGCTTAACTAAAGGAGAGGCAGCCAACATCATGAAAGAGATCCATGAAGATCCTACGGCAAGGGTATTGTTAGACCACCATGGAAACTGACTGTTATAAGCATATTCAAAAATGCTACAAATGTCAAGAACACTCTAGTCTGATACATGCTCCTGCTATAGATCTACTGATCGGACTTACTTATGTATGTAATTAATTAAGTCTTAACCTATTGCAAGCGCACAATGGAAAGTGCAATACTAGCATAGGAACATTCCCACGAGGATATGTTTTATATTATATATATTAATTTTCTAAAACCTTTTAGTTATCTTTTAAGATCCTAAACTACTTGAGAAATATGAATAAAGAATGATTTCTTAAACTATTTTACAGAAAATAAATCCTAAATCCTCCTTCTTCAGATTGTGGTCCTCAATCACAATCTTCAGTTATCGAATATTTACAAATTTAAAATACCGTTATACTATATCTTAGTCTTCTAGAATTTGGGCGTCAATAAAAAAGTAGCGTCCTTCAATATAGATTTATACTAATCTTTAATCTACTAGAAATTTGGGCGTTAATCAAACTCTAAAAAATCAAAGATGGAAAATAAAAATCATTACACTAATTTGTAAACCTGAGTCGTCAATTCAAATTAAAATTTGGAGATGTTTACAAAGCAGGAAATTACAATAAAAATAAATCTAAATGAGAAAGCAATAAAAATTATATCTTTCACCCCTCAGTCACAGTCGTCAATTACTTCTGAGAAACTATAAATATCTACTCTAATCTTTCAGCTCTCAATTCCAGTCACTAATTGTGATCGAGGAACCTTGGATATCTAAACTAAACTACTGTAATGATTGGAAGAAAACCCAACCTCAGGCGTCAATTGATACTGAGAATTTATTCGATAATTAATTCCTATACCAAGCCCTCTTATTTATAGATCATAAGGGGTCGGTTTATAAAAATCCTAATTCTAATAAAAGAAACTACTAAGACAAAAGTTTCTTATTATAATTCTATTTCTAATCTTATCTTTCCTTACTTTCAACAATCAATGTACTTCTGGATTTTCTCCTTTATTTCAGCAATAGAGTCCTTTAAGAGTCTTCCTTCGTCAATCTTCTCAAATCCACGATTGGTCAGACTTCTAAGTTAAGAGTTCTTCTAATTATATGTATGGCGGTGTAAATCCTCACGTGATCAGCAGCTTCAGAAAGCTTCTTTTTGTATGATCGTAAATCACGATTTTCTAGCTTTTACTCTCTGAACGATTCTTCATTTACGATTGACCATCTTCTGTTTTGTATCATACTTCACTCTTGAGCGACTTTTCTGAAGAATCATAAATTATGATTTCTCACTTCTTCCCTTTGCATGTTTCAACTAAATCATAAAGTACGATCTTCCATCTTTCAGTAGGCGATGATTCGTCTTTTTCGTTCAATCATCTTTCTAATTGCTTTATGAGTTTTTTTTGATGAATATTAACACTTTGACTCTATTTTACTATTTTTCTTTAATATATGTACATTAGTAGCAAACTAAGGTCAAACATCCCTAAGTTAAAGGTGATAAAATAGTATATTATGTGACTGATCATCTACACAGCATGCCTACTCCATGGCCATTTGCCACATGAGGCCTCAACGTCGTCTGAAAGGTCAATCTGAAGGCTTCTAACGGATATATCAGTTCATCCTCGTCGCCATTGAATACTTCACCAAATGGGTAGAGGCAACATCTTACACAAACATCATGGCCATTCATGTCGAGAAGTTCATCAAGAACAACATCGTGTTCTATTCGGCATGCTCAAGGATATCATCACAGATAACGACACCAACTTCGTGAACAAGCGCATTAGAGCCTTATGCGAGCAGTACAAGTTCAAACATCACCGCTCGTCACCATATCGGCCGCAAACTAATGGGGCCGTCGAAGCAACCAACAAAATACTTGTCCGCATCCTTGAGAAAATGGTCGTCACATATCGAGATTGGAGTGAAATGCTACCTTTCGCACTATGGGCCTATCGAATGTCAATCTGTACCGCTACAGGGGCAACACCATTCTCCCTTATATATGGAACTGAGGTCGCGCTATCGGTCGAGGTACCGTCCCTCCACATCCTCATCAAAACAGATCTACACAAAGCCAAATGAGAGAGATCTCGTTTGAATAATTAAGCCTAATAGATGAAAAGAGACTTCAAGCTTTATGTCATACCCAAGTTTACCAAGGAAGAATCGCACATTCTTATAATAAGCGTGTTCGCACTCGAGATTTGAAAGTAGGCAACACTGTACTCAAGAAAACCTTCCCCTCTCTCCACGCCGATTCAATTGGGAAATTCAAGCCCAACTGGGAAGGGTCCTATGCCATCCCAGAAGTACTCCCAAGGTACGCACTCCACCTTACCGCCATGGACGAGGATCATTTTCCTGAATTGATCAATGCTAGATACATACGCCGATTCTACTCCTAGTCTCCACGGCAAGGTAAGTATTGATGAAAACGAATGTGATTGCTTAAGGACCCATTAAAAGAGGTCGTCATTTCAAAGCCAGGTAGCCAAAAAGTGTCCCTGATTACTTATACCTTTTGCTACCCCATTTTGAGCTAATGGCCTTTCTTTCATTAACCCCCCTCCTAAAAAAAAGGAAAATGTGTGTATATACTAACAAAAAATAATAATAATTTACCATCAAAATCTTAAAAAAATCATAAAAGAAAATTCTCAAAGAGTGGATGTCTAAAAAAAGTAAAAAGAACAAACAAATAAAAAAGAAAAGAGATAGAAAAATCATGGGGCATGTACAGTAAAAATCCCCCAATAAAGAAGTGTATTATGGCAGCTAAAACCCAATCAAGAAAACCCTTTTACCCAAGAATGCCTTCGAAATTCCTAACTTATCCAATGGCCAAGACACATCCTTGAAGAAAGCCCTCTTAAACGTCTACAAGTAGTCATAGTATCCGTTGAGTCAGCACGAGCCAAGCTGAGAGACAACACAGAACTCCATCCAGCCGACTATAACAGAATCAATGTCCATGTTGTGGTCTTTGAGAAAATAAATGAAATGAAAAGAAAAAGAAAATATATAAGCTCAAAAGCAAAAAGGATGTGGTGAAAACCCGCAAGGGTGCCACTAGTATAATGAGCGAGCTTGTACGGACTAGGTGAAAACCAAAAAAGGCGCCTGGGGTAAAAATGTATACCCATGGACGTAGTGAAAACCTGAAATGGCGCTACGGGTAAAAAAGAGGGAAATGGCGGGCATGGTGAAAACCCATCTTGGGCGTTGTGAGTAAAAATGTTCAAAAGAAAGAAAAAAAATTGATTACTTTGTTGGTCACATTTTCGAGCTCTGGGCTTCATTTGGGCCGCTTATGTTAGTTCAAATCAGGTCCTGATCAGGTGTATCTTCACACTGCACCGTCAAACGCATGACTTGAGGTAAGGATAAATGGGTTGGTTCAATCCGAAGGGATGGGTGTTCCAACCTTGGTAAAAAATATGAACCTCACTCAGATCCGACAGCATGAATGGGTTCGACTATGCTTAAGGCATCAAACAAAAAAAGAAGAAAAGAAAGAAAAAGAAAAATAAAAAAATTCAAGAATATATACTCCTTTTTTATGTCCATGTACATATTTGCAGACTGTACTTTCATCTCAACAAAGAGAGATAAAAACAAAAAACTAAAAAAATTTAAAAATATAAGTTTTAAAGAAATAAAAAATAAGAAAAAATATAGGTAAAAGTTTGCTTCTTTTGTTAGCTAAGATGCACATTTATTATTTGTATAAACAAAAAGGGACTGACGCTTTCTTGAGAATGTGCAGGAACATCAAATGGCCCAAAGTCTCGAAGCAGTCAACCTCTCAGCAATGGACAGATCAGATGAAGCATCTCACCTATGATGTCGGTTTATTCAAAAAATGAAAAAAAGAAACCTGTGTTTTCATTGTACTGTGTGACGCACAGCTACGCACACGCTTGCTTCAATGCAGTAAATTGTTACTATTTTTTCAGCAATGCAGTTGTGCTTAATCAATGCCCTAAGTCTAAGGTTCGCCTTGGATCTTTGAATCCTACTTTAAAGTACGAGCAACCATGCCAATCTCGGCCAAACAATCAACGTTTCGATCGGATTGATACCACCACGAAATGAAATTACGTATAAAACAATGATGTTCAAATATACATGCAGAAGGGGTCATTCTCGGTCGTAGGCTTAAAACCTGCACGGTATCCTTATAAAGTGTATGTCATGCATCTGGGTATCCGTAGGATGGTTGTTTGTTCCTATAAATTATACATGGACGGGATTTGGGTCGGGACTTCCATTATTCACCTTTATTTTTATCGTCTCTGATGGGTGCATGTTTATGCATAGTCGTTCGTTTGTAATATCATTGTCGACAGAGACCAGGATTGGATGTCTCCTTCTGTGGACACCCGGTTCTGGCCCGATTCTTTTGATATCATATGAACTTGAGTGTCTTAGCTTCGATTTCATCACGAACTATTTTGGAGGATTAGACTTTCGGTCTGTGCTATCTGGGCGTGCACCCTCGGATAGCTCCGTTATAAAAAAAAGAGAGCGAAAACACACACTCCCAAACACCATTGTGACATCAATGTTCTCTCCACTCAGGAAGTTGTGCTAAATGAATTTCGAGATCTGTTGAGTTCACTCAAAAATTTCGAACCCTACCTTGGGCAGGGGCACCTGTGCCGAACAAAATGGGGCAATCAATTCCTCATGAGATTGGCACAACCGTTGGATCTTCGTGTCATTGCTTTACGTCAATTTTGAAGTATTGGTCGATCACCCTCCTACTTGCAGGGTTGTCTTGTTCAAAATGAATTTCAAACATCATGCATCTTCAATTATACCATCACAGCTATGCCTAGTAATGTCGCTAAGCGCCTGAGGACCGATAACCTTGAGGAATGGATATTTTTTCCCGACATATAGGGCTTCCGTAAACTCACCATGCTACCATCTGATGTTTGAGATTCGCTTTGAATATGGCGGACCCCTTAGTATGCCTTGGGCCTTTTCGGATGTCTCTTTTCTTTGGTATTTAGTCATTAGTGATCAGATAACAAAGAGGGACATTTGTAGACACCCAAATTCGGCCCAAGGCCCGATTAGCTTACACTTTAAGAAAGGCGTACCCTCCGAGCTTCTGAGAGCACTACCCAAACCCTTAGAACTTAACCAAACTCTTAGGAACCCTTCCGATACCCTTAGGAATCAACCCTAACCCTTAGAACTTTTCCCGGACCAATTTTAAACCAACCAAAGCCATGGATGGGAGGAAGAATGCCAAAGTTTACATGGAGATCTACAATAGCTAATACCTATACCATTAGAAGTAGAAGTTCCCTTCTTTCCAACGAGCAAAGAATCACCTTGATCCGAGTTGTATATAAAAAGTTACGACAACTTGAAAAATGAGAAAAATGTGGGAATTTACACTAGCATGTATAATATACACGCGAGAGTATATTCTGACAGAATTTTGGAAGCTTGAACTAAAAATAGGCCTAGCGTGTATAATATACACTCTAGGTTTTGGAATAGTGTTTTTGGGAAAATGCCTAGATTTGGAAATTTGGGTTTGACCCTTGGACCACCCGAAACCATTGCACCCCCACTTGTCCTCTTTTTAACCCTTTTGCCATTTAGAAGGCTACCCTATCATCTACCATTAAACCCAAGCTCCCACCTATCCCAACCCTTAGAAAACCCAAAAAACATTAGATTAGAGATTACCTAATTGTTAAACTCATTAGCCTTTAAGCACCCCTCTAATCTATCCCAACTCTATAAATAGAGAGCCACCCCCCCTTTGTTTAGGGCTTAAAAATTTTCCAAAAAGAGAGAAAGCTTTAGAGTTCCTTCTCCATTTTCTAGCACTAAACCCACAAAATTCCATAACCTAAGTTTATCTTTTACACCCCCTTTTCTATCATAAATCCCTTAGGTTTGCAAAGAACAAAGCCTTAGCCTACCTCTCTTTCTCCTACCCTTTAGCTACCAGGCCCTAGAGGTTCAAACCCATTTCTCAACCCGTTTTCCATCGGAAGCTCACCAAAAGTACATCCACACGAAGGTCCACGACAGTGCTACAAGGGCCCGAGAACTCCGGCTCTCCCATCTATTCCTCTACCTTCTTTGCTTTTCTTCTATCCTAAAATTGAGCCATTATGCTGCCCAAATTCGGTAGGCTGGAAGGGCTCAATAGGAGCACACCATATTTGCACTTTAGTGCTTAGAATATTGATTTTGGTATCCCGGAACACCAAAAGCTCTGGATGGCAACTCCATCCTTTGTTCAAAGGGAGTGCATTGTCGCGACAGACTAGCGAGAGCCCACGGTTGCACAACAAGGAGGTAAAAAAAAATAAAACATAAAATGATTTACTGAAATATAGAATTAAGGAGTTTCGACATCGCAATCACCCACTAATTCAAGATTAAAAAATGTAGTAAAACCAAATTACTAAGTGAGAAATCAAACTCTTCATTTATCCTCATCCTTACTTGATTAATAGTATTCTTAAGGATATATATGATGCTATTTTCCTTCAAAAAGAAAGTTACCTCCCATTCAAAATATTCCAAACAACAGCAGAATATTCAATCTTGATAAAAATTGCCTTCTTCAAGCGATTCCTTGCTCTTCAAGCGGCAATCTTATTTAGCTCCCACATTTCCTCCTCAATGACTGATAAGGGTTATCTATGAGCATGCATCCTATGAAGGTGGAACCTCCAAATCTAAGAGGAATGGAATGTGGGATGTTAAAAAATAAGTGATCATTTGTTTCATTGTCCTTCCAACATATATAGAACACATCTCGAAGGTAGTATCATTATTCCTCTCTTAATTAGATTCTCCATAGTGAGGAGTTCATTCAATTAGAACACAAGCCATGCACAAAAACTATGCTTGGATACTATATATATATATATATTGTCCCTGTGCCAAAATAATTTGGCCCAATCAACTTTTGGGCTCGTTTGTCTAATGGACTCCTCTCAAGCTGATCTGAGTGTAAATTTTCATGTAGCACTAGGCTTCCAAACTATAGAATCACTTAAATGGGTTTCACTTATAACGTTCATAATCCTGTCCCAAGTCCTTTCTTGTAATAACCTGAATTTTCTTATTTTATTTTAATGGTGTTAGATGTGTTTTGCACCATACATAATGTTAGTGCTTCACACCGAAACTCACCCTATTTTTGAAAATTTATGATTTTTCCTATATCAAAATTAGATTCATTACAAAGTTCTCGTCGATATGATTCCAACGATATATAATTTGGTGATTTCTGACTAGAATATAAAGAGTTACGCCAATTTTAAGTGATGAAATAAGTTAAAGGGTATAAATGTAATTTCAGGAGAGAAACACCAATTGCTTCGATACTTACACAAAGCGTTGGAATGAAATATTTTTTCAAGCTATTCAAGTCACGAATGAATTCTTTTGTATAAAAATAAATCTCTTAAGAAAAGTCTTAATTAGAATAAACCTAAAACTTCATACCATTATAAATAAAACTTTAAAAACTCTCTATTCTCTATAATCATAAATTATTCTCTCCCAAGACTTAGACGAACCGATGCTTTGGGCATCAACCTTTTCAACCCAAACCGTCGTAGATCTACCGTTCTCACTTCAAGAGGTGGGTACCCATCAATCCATCTTATTCTTCTCAGATCTCGTCGTGTAGGATGTGTTCGATCGTGCATCGACAGGTTTAAAATTTTTATTTAAACCTTAATATCTCATAAATTAATAGATCTGTATGTTTAATGTTATGCTTTCCAATGAAAGTTATATATTTTATAGATCTAAATATTGTATACTTGTCTTTTAATTTATTAATTTCATAATTTGATTTGCTAAGAAAATCTGTCCTTTTTGCCATCCCTTATATTTCTTTTTTCCTAATGAGGATCTTATGTTAATTATTTTCTCATATATTTCTTTCTACCTAATTAGAATCTTATTTAAATTAGTTTCTTTTATCTTAATTAGAGTCTTATGTTAATTATTTTTTCGCATATTTCTTTTTCTTAGGATCTTATGTTAATTATTCTTCTTATATTTCTCTCTTTTTATATACATGAATATTGTTATAAAAGAAGAACATGACTAACCTTAAATATAATTTTATTATATTTATTTTATTATTATTTTTGGGTCTTATTTCGAATCCGTGAGATTGATGTGATAATGAACCCATAAGACCTTGTATGAAAGACACTGATTAATTTGGGATCCGATGTCACATTTAATAGGGGTTAGTAGATAGAAATCTATGTTAAAATATATTGGGATTGCACTATTATGAAAATTTGAGTCCGAACTCGCGGCCATGAACCCTAACTCGCGACCATAAACCTGAGCTCACGACTATCGATATACTAGTCTCTGTATTTTAGCCATACGTTTTTACTCCGACCTCGGATTGATGCGATTCTTACGACATTAGAAAGAAGACAGCGAGCTTTATAACTTTATGTGAAATATCAATTTCATGAATATATATATATATATATATATATATATATATATATATATTTGTCACTTCAATGCGACCTCTTCGATAGCACGAAGTATTAGAAATTTGATGTCATAAAAATAGAACTTTGACATTCACATTATTAAAATCACATTAATAACTATCCTATCCTATAAGTGTATTGGTGTTATATAAATATATATACGTATAAACATAATGAAATCTAAATGTAAATCTATGATGTATGTATGATAGTGCTACGCTTTCATCTTTATCATGATACATGAGTTATGAATACGTTAAGTCATATATACGTGAGTGTATGAGTCATGCCTACGTTTGAGCATGGTGATTTGCTGAGATGGTATCGAAGTGAGAAATAAATCTTATATGCGTACCTTACAACTCATGATGGTATGGGATATCATGACGAGTCAGTGAGTGCGAATTCAGTGTAACCTTATATACGATGGCATATGCAGTGACTCACGTACATATGACCTAACGTATTCATAACTCATATATCATGATAAAGATGGAAGCATAGCACTATCATACACACATCATAGATTTATATTTTGATTTTATTATGTTTATACGTATATATATTTACATAACACCAATATGCTTATAAGATAAGGTAGTTATTAATGTGATTTCAATAACGTGAATATCAGAGTTTGGTTTTCATGAGGGATTGAATTTCTAACACTTCGTATTATCAAAGAGGTCGCGTTGAAGTCATAAAATTGATATATATATATATATATATTACTATAATTGAATAATTAAATTAAAAAGTATTTATAATTACTAAGTTGTAATTTATCATATCCATCGATCGAAAAACCTTAAGTAAGATATAATATACACAAGAATTTTAGTCATGAAAATTAGAAAATAACATAAAATTTATGTTGCCTTGGGTCATTCAAAACTGAACCCGAATTGTTGCTTTATTTTGACCTCTAAACCGTCTGATTCATGAAATGACTATTTCATATAAAGTTGTAAAGCTCACTATCTTCTTTCCAATATTGTAAGAATCATATCAATCTAAGGTCGGAGTAAAACGTTATGGCTAAAATACCCATACCAGTACATCAATGGTCGCGAGCTCGAGTTCGTGGTTGCGAGTTTGAGTTTGTAGCTGCGAGTTAAGGCTTGTGGCCGCGAGTTTGGACCCAAAATTTTATGATGGTGCAATCCCAATATATTTTAACATAGATTTCTATCTACTAACCCCTATTAAATGTGACATCGGATCTTAAATCAATCAGTGTCTTTCTTATAAGGTCTTATGAGTTCATTATCACATCAATCTCAAGGATTCAAAATACGACCCAAATATAATAAGAAAATAAATATAATAAAATTATATTTTGGGTGAGTCATATTCTTCTTTTATAATAATATCGATGTATATAAAAAGAGAAATAAATATATGAGGAATAATTAACATAAGATCCTAATTAAGATTAAAGAAATATACGAAAAAATAATTAACATAAGGTTCTAATTAAGATAAAACGAATTAATTAAAATAAGATTCATATTAGGGAGAAAGAAATATATGATAAAAGAATTAATATAAGATCCTAATTAGGGAGAAAGAAATATAAGGGATGGTAAAAAGGGCAGATTTTCCTAGCAAATCAAATTACGAAATTAATAAATTAAAAGACAAGTATACAATGTTTAGATCTATAAAATATATAACTTTCAAGGGAAAGCATAACATTAAACATACAGATCTATTAATTTATGAGATATTAAGGTTTAAATAAGATTTTTAAACCCATCGACGCGCGATCAAACACATCTTACGCGACGGGATTTGAGAAGAATAAGATGGATTGATGGGTACCCACCTCTTGAAGCGTGAACGATAGATCTACGAGGGTTCGGGTTGAAAAGGTTGATGCCCGAGACGTCGGTTCATCTAAGTCTTGGGAGAGAATAATTTATGATTATAGAGAGTATAGAGCTTTTAAAGTTTTATTTATAATGATAGAAAGTTTTAGATTAATTCTAATTAAGACTTTTGATAGGGGATTTAATAAAATAGGAGTTTTTCCATGCAAGAAAAATTCATACGTGATTTGAATAGCTGGAGAAAAATTTTCGTTCCAGCACTTTGAGTAAGCACCGAAGCAATTGGTGTTTCTCTCCCGAAATTACAATTATACCCTTTAACTTGTTTCATCACTTAAAATGAGCGTAACTTTTTATATTCTTATCAGAAACTGTCAAATTATATATCGTTGGAATCGTATCGATGAGCATTTAGAAATGAGTCTAATTTTGATATAGGAAAAATCATAATTTTTTAAAAAGAGAGTGAGTTCCGGTGTGGAGCACTAAAATCGTGCACAATGCAAAGCACATCTAACACCATTAAAATAAAATAAGAAAATCTGGATTATTACATTTCCATTCTCAGTGTGGAATGTGGGAGATTCCAATTTCCATCATGCAAAACATCTTTAACACATGCTTCTTCAGGAATACCATATCGAATCATCAATCTTCTACCACAAGATCTCAAAAGAGGTAGTTCATCAACCCAAGGATCTTTCCAAAACCTTGTATTTTCCCAGTATTGGAGATATGTGCCACATGGAATCAACATGTCACTGTCTGATAGGTGTGCCATGATCTCGCTATTGTGTAAAAGATTGGGGCAGAAAACAATCTCCATCGTTTGATTCAAGGAAGTAAACGATTTTCTATGGTGAGAAACTGTGTGTTCTTCACAAGTTTTACAAGGTACAAATAACGCTACCCATTTTTAATCAAAAGAGTGGATGGTAGAGAACCTTTGGACATGTCTTAAGGTATGAGTTGAGTTCAAATGATTGCCTGCTAGTTGAATATATTACTTGAATTAATAAAAAATGTGTCACATGGCAAGAGATCCTAATGGGGAAGGCAACAAAGAACACTAGCAAAATCGAAACTTTGGTATTCGGGATCAATGAACCAAAAAACCTTCTAAACTCCCTTGGAAGCTCCTCTGTCTGGGCCTCTTAGAGCACCTATCTAATCCCAAGGACACGTGCATCCATATCTTTGTTTAGAAAATCTAAATAAGAAATAAAGGAGTTAGAAAAAACGAAGAGAGGCTTCACCTGAGACTATATTGTGAAAAATCTTAACATGATTTTATTAATCTTTGTGAGTTTATAAATAGACTTCCGTTTACACATATAATAAAAATAAACACAATCTCAAAATATCCCAATCTTAACAATTTATATTAAGTTATTATTCCTAATCTTAAACCTTGGTTATGCATATGCATAGCTCTTTAAAAATCCGAACAACCTTAAAAATTCTCTATTACTTTGTTCACTATTGTTCATATGTAGCAAGGGTGTCACAGGGTAGAGATTGGTTTTAGATCATTTATCTATTATCCATTTACTTATTTTGTTCTCCTATCTGATCATGTTGCACCATTCGAATTTACGATGTCAAAGATTCTTTAATATTTCTAATGTGATGAGTGTACACATTTACAGATAATAATTTAGAAATATTATTAGTCTCATAATAATAATTATTATGAAGGTAAAATGTAGCTTATTTGGTTGGAAGTACGCAATACCGGCCCTGGACCAAGGCCATTGAAGCGGCCCTCGAAATTTAGGGGCTCCCAAACCTTGAATAGCGATTTTTAAAATTGATTTTTGCATTTGAAATTTTTTTTAGAGGGGCCCCATGCCCAGTTGACATGGGCCCCTCACAATGCAAATTAAGGTTGGACGAGTGGGCCTGACATAATCGGGTGGGCTCACTTAAGCTTTAAGACTTTAAACGAAGAAAATAGGGAAATTTGCATTTTTGGCCCTATAAGTTTGCATATTTGCATAAACGGCCCTATAGTTTCATCACTTGCATAACAGGCCAGCTCCAAGCCTAGCCGCTTCCACGTCAACATATATATATATATATGCTTCTCTATGCTTATTTGCCCATTTCAAAAACTTTTTCTTGGATTGCGATTTGGAGATTCAACTACAGTTGGTATAACTCAGAGAACTACAACAAGCTAGGTAAGATATTTCTCCATTATCTTTGTAAGATATTGCTTTCCCTTCATTTTTAACATATACCGGGTAGACCTAGCTAGTTAAGATATCGACCGCTATCTTAAGATATCGGCTGCTCTCTTAAGTTAGCGGCCGATATCTTAAGATATCGGCCGATCTCTTAAGATAGCCTTTTAACCAACCAATTTTATTTTTTAATATTATAGCGCTAAGACAAGTATTACCCTTTTAACCAACCAATTTTCATTTTGTAAAATATTATAGGTTGAAATGGATGTTCCCCTTCTTTGCCATTTTAATTTCGTCCGTGTGGGAGATAATACTTACAACGGAGGACATCGGAGGATTGTCACTGTCATGGATAACATATCATTTGATGAGTTTATGGAGAAAATGTACAAGGTCAGTAGGACACGACCGAAAGAACATTCTATTACACTAACGGTTTCATTATGCATAGGGAATGAGCTTGTGTTTGCTGAATTGTCTGACTTTGATGATCTTACAAACTTATTCAGAGCATATCGTATTGGTGATGGTGTGATAAATATTTATATCAAAAAATCATTAGTCACTACCGCCGCAGAAAATTTACCGTCTTTAGAAGCATTTCAACAGTTCCCGAAAACAAACGAAGATGATGGTGGTGTGAGAATAGAACAAGAAATACGGTGTGAAGAGGAGAGCATCGCTGCACCGATGATAGTCGACGATGATAGAAATTTGAATATAGGATTTTGCCCCTACAGTAGGCCTCTGGAGCAACCCTCTTCAGACATTCCAATGAGTGAAGGAGATGAAGATCAAGGATATTGTCATCAAATGAATCCAATGCATAATACATCTCAGTTCAACTTCGATTCGATAAATCAGTGGGAAACATTTTTAGTCGGTCTTAGTCCACATCAATGGCCTTCCGAACCAATAGCTTCAGAGCCAACGATAATCGAGCCATCAACACAATAGCCTCTCGTACATCAAACATTTTCGCATTGGCCAACATCAATCCAAACAACTGCACATCAACCAAACGTATATCGACGGGCTCAATCCTAATCACGTAATAACCATCCAGTCGATGACTTTGATAGTGATCCTGAAAATAATGAAGCACCGCCGTCTCCCACTTCGCGTGTTCATACTAATAGGGGAATTGATCAACCTCTAGTAGATGAAGACTATTAGCTTAATGACTCGGAAGGAGAGTCTATGGATTCGGATGATGAGAAAATGTATGAAGGGGGACCAATTACCATTGGTCAGGCGTTTAGAAATAAGAAATCCTTTCAAAAAGCTCTTAAAGAATTTGCAATAGCAAATAATTTTCAGATTAAATTAATAAAAACCAGTCCTCTTCGAGTTACGGCGAGGTGTGTTGAAGTAGGATGTGCTTGGCGAATACATGCATCGAAATTAGTAGGTGTGGACACATTTGCTGTGAAAACTTTTCACCCGGAACATACGTGCGGAATGCCAGCTTTCGGAAGCGGACATTGCCAATGTATGACATTGTGGATAGCTTCATTCGTGAGAGATAAGCTATTAAAGGGCTTTGACGAGACTCCTGCTTCAATAATTTTTTATATTAAAAAAAAATACGGTATAATAGTAGGTTACTAGAAAGCATGGAGAGGAAAAGAAATGGCTTTGAATGACATCTGAAGTAGCTGGAAGGAGCACTTTAAGATGTTACCATCATATGTCGTCGAATTACAACGGGTCGATCCAGACGTACAGACCGAATTATGTCTCGAGCCTGATAATGCATTTCAGAGATTCTTCGTGGCATTCGGACCTTGCATTCAAAGCTTTGGTAATACTTTACAAAGAATAATATCGGTAGATGGAACGCATTTGCATGGACGATACAATGGAGTGTCATTAATAGACTACGGGGATGTTATTCCCTATAGCGTTCGGCGTTGTACCGAAAGAAAATAAAGATCATTGGACATGGTTCCTTGATCTATTAGAGAGACGTGTAATCGGTGACTTTGAAGAGCAGCTTGTATTGATATTAGACAGACAGAAAGGTTTGATGGAAGCTGTGGAAAAAGTTTTTCCTAACGCCTTTCACAGCTACTGTCGACACCTAGCTCTAAATCTATTTGATACATATAAGGATACAATCTCTAGACCTCTTTTTTGGGTTGCTGCCCGTGTATTTTCGAAAGCAAAATTTAAAAGAATTATGCAAAAAATCGAAGACGACGCCCCCCCGGAATGTACAAAATGGATTAAAGAAATTGGTGATCATTTTTGGGCGCGTGCTTATTTTCAAGGGAGGCGTTATGATATGTTGACAACTAAAATAGCTGAAAGCATAAATAGTGTATTGAAAATAGCAAGGGAAGAACAGATTGTGAGCATGTTAGAAACTATTCGTACAAAGGTAGCCGAATTTTGTCTTCGCCGTCAGGAGAAAGGAAATAAAATGACACACGTGTTAACACCGATGGCCGAAAAACACATAACACGAAATTCAGGATGGGCCCGTCGAAAAAATGTTATACCATATGATCGCGATATATTTCAAGTTAAATATGGTGATTACACTCACAGTGTCGATCTAGATAAGCGAACATGTACATGTAGACATTGGGCTATTCTTGGATTACCATGTTTACATGCGATCGCCGCATTATCACGCTGAAACAGAGAGAGAGAGATCTCCCAATTTTGTGATCACTGGTTTACCAGTAACTTACTTAGGGAAACTTACAAAGAATACTTTGTCCCGACCGTTGACAAGCGCCAATGGACTTCACAAAGAGACAACATTCAAGTTTTTCCTCCGCACAAAATACGTCAAGCAGGCAGTCCGAAGAAACGTAGAATAAGATCTAAGGGCGAAGTTCAACCACTGCGATATAAAAATTGTAACAAATACGGTCATAACCATCGCTCGTGTAAATTTATTAGAATTTGAGTGCCACATGGAGCACAAGTGGACTGTATAGTTAATAAACCCACGTGAAATTAACTTATACTAATTGACAGATTTCTTTGGGCCACATTGCACGATTCAAAATAAACTACTTTGGATCAGATGAAGGTGACCATTAATCATCATTCATCATCTAAATAAACTTTTGAGAACATGGCCTTAGTATCATAAGCTAATTTTTAGCGAACAATCAGTTGCCGATGACTTAATGGCGGCCGTGTCACAAGGAGACCATTAATCATCTATCGGCCGATGACTTAATTCATCGGCTGATAACTTAAGTCAGCGGGTATTTTGAAATTGAAGATCAAATATAAGTCTTTTTATGATGTTTATAAAGAATTGTTAGGCAATTTGGATAAATTGATACAACGATAATTACACAAGTTGTTATTGTTACAAAAATCTATATACAAAAATAATCTATAAAATTTTACAAAGATATGAAATAAAGTAGTTTAACTCTTCTTCCCAAACGTGCACATTAAATGCCCGATTTCCGCTCTAAATTGTTGCATTTGTTTTTCTTCGAAATCAATATTCCGCCGTTGGGAGAAGTATTCCATGTATTTCAAAACATATACACCGCAGTCCCAATCGTTAGTTTGGATCAGTAAAATGACACTGTTGAACGCCGATACCTTCCATTGTTGATCGAAAGCTAACTTTAAACTGACAGCGTAAAGAAGACGCGGAAGGTGATGCAATAGACACCCTTTATGCTCTTCGAACCTCTTTGAGCACTCTTGGTCTGCTGGATCTATTAATTTAATTTCATGATCAACTAATGAAATTATAGCCAACGCCCAGTGGTTATGTTTTTGGCTATGCATCAGAAGATAAATCTGCATAAAAACGGAAACAAAATTTTAAATAATTAATTTTATTTTATTTAAAAGCCGTTAACGTTAAATAAAATGAAGTGTAGTATTTATTAAAAAACATACCGTTCCACAATCTACTGCGTGAATTCTACGTTTATCATTTGTGAGTAGTGGTTCCAGTGGCTTTATATTGTTACGAACCTTCCACTCATCACAGTAGGCCTGTCATTTATCGAAGTCGCTAAGTGCGGCTAGACCTTCATTATCGATAAATTTTTCATATTTTTTATCGTTCGCTATAAACATGGTCTGAAAAGGAATTATGCAGTAAGTAAAAAAATTAAAAGAAGTGTGAATGAAAAAATAAAAAAATGAAACAAACAAAACAATAAATAGTTGAAACCTTACCAGGGCGGACGCAGAAGCGAACCAACTTTTTTCGGTATTTGCCGTGAACGTTTGATCATTAATAACTTCAAGGACTCTTGAGTATCCGTCGATGACTTCATTGTCAAGCCACGAGCGTCCTTTGAGAACCTTTAAAAGACCAACTGTGATGTCAACACCCATGACAGTATTGACGATCACATTGTCCTCTCCCTCCGGCCGGTTCCAAAAATTGAGCATATATTTGTGCTCCATCGATTTTGGCTCATCCTCCTCCTCCAGAACCAATCTTGGTTTTTTTATAACGACTTTACTTGTAGGAGTCTTTCTCTTCTTCCGAGCACGCAAGTCATATCCTTCGGCTTTACTTTTTCCAGTTGATAGTTTAACAAAAATTGATTTGAGGGATGCTGGCTATGACTCACGAGAAGGCTGGGTAAGAGGAGCACTCTCATCACCGACTTCCATCAAGGGCTATTTAGTAGGAGGTGGAGGAGCTGCAGAAGTTTTGGGGGCTGTGATTTGATGAGTAGGTCGAGGAGCAGTGGGTTTTTGGCTTGGTTGAGGAGCAGTGGGTTTAGGGTCAGAGGATTTAGGGGAAGAAGTTTTGGGGGAAGTTGACTGATGGGTAGGTTGGGGAGCAGTGGATTTTGGGCCAGAGGGTTTAGGGGAAGAAGTTTTGGGGGCAGTGGATTGATGGGTAGGTTGGGGAGCAGTGGGTTTTGGGCCAGAGGGTTTAGGGGAAGAAGTTTTGGGGGCAGTGGATTGATGGGTAGGTTGGGGAGCAGTGGGTTTTGGGCCAGAGGGTTTAGGGGTAGTGGATTGACGGCTTGGTGGAGGAGCAGTGGGTTTAGAAGCTGTAGGCTGAGTGGCAGGGGGAACGAAGGTCTCAAATAAAACAGACGAAAGAATATTATCCTGCATAATTACAAAATACATTAAAAACTGTCATTATTTACAAAAAAATTTTATATTTGGGATCAAATTAACGACCGATTTATTGATCGATAATATAAGTTGTCAGACGATAATTTACATTATCGGTCGACTAGCGTATTTGGAATTAATCTTTAAAAACATATAATTTTTTTTAATTTAAAGAAATGGTTTAGTACCTTCGTCAAATGAGATGTGACTGCATTAAGGTCCTTCTGCATTAAGGCATTTCTTTCTGTTAAATTTTAGACCCGATGTTTTAGTGACCCTACTTCCTCTTGTAATGACCCGACTTGCTCTTGGAGAGTTTTCTTCTCTCTCCCTAGATGTTCAATTTTGAGTGCTTGCCCTTTAAGCATTATAAATGCACATCGAAAGTCTTTTTTTATTTCTTTTACAGCCATGCGGAGCGTCTTACATTCTTTTCTAAGCTCCGTTACTTCTTTGGTTGGTTAGCCTCTAAGTCGCTTCTTATTGGTCAAATAATCTCGATTTGCCTTTGCCCTTTGATTTAGCATGCTGACAACAACGACTTCATACTCGTCGTCTTCGTCGCTGTCATTATCGTCATCCTCATCTCGGTTTTTCGGCTCTTCATCTCTTTCTGGAGGACGTGTCTCGTAACTTGGGAGATCGTCGTATTCATATATATCTTGTTCTTCATCACCAGGCTCGTCGGCCTTTTCCTGCTCCCTTTCCATCTCTCTTTGCATAAAAAAGAGTCGAACCGATCTATACTGTAATTCGTACTTTACAGCTTCAAGCTCTAAAATGACTTTAGACTTGAGAAAATTTTCTCGATATAAATTAGGATTACGGCTGAATTTCGGGCCTTCCCATTTCATTAGACTGGGAAATGGATCTTTGAGCTCAGTACGAGCGGTGGCGACTCCAGGAAAGTGCTCAAACGCCTAAATCTGTAGGGCGATGGTGCATCCGTAGATGTTGTATTACCTCTTTTCTATTTTTTTTGCCACTTCCCTTCTGCCGTATGCTTTTGATATACTATCTACTGAATTATTGTAAACTATTAGGCCCCACGGAAACTTGTTGAACTCTTCAATGTTATCTACTAGGGCCAAGTACCGTGCGTCCACTTCCTGGTATGTGTCCGAAAGTAAAAAATAACATAAGAAAAACAATAATGATAGTTTCAAAAATTCATCGTTGGATAAATCAGCACTATCAACTAATTCTTCAATACGAGGTCTTTTAGCCGGCTTCCCCCAAAAGAATTTTTATTGAATAGTTTCTTCCTCTGGCACGGCCACCTTCTCAGACTCAGGTTCCGTCAACATATTAAGGCCCAAAATGAATGCTATATCGAACTCTTGCAGCAACACAGTGGTATTTCTAACCTTGAAAACATTATCTTTAACCCAAAATCTTAAAATATCATCAACCAAATCACCAATGAATCTTAATTTCTCATTTATCCTAAACAGATGACCGAAAACTGAACCATCTAAAATCTTCTTCCTCTCTTCATTACAGTGCATGTAAAATTTCTTGACACCAACACTAGAACATTTCCGGAAAGGCTTTAGAGTCAGTCATTTTAGAATTACTTAGAGGAAACTGCAGTAACCATAAAAACAATTAATTAGCAAAATAAGGGAGGTTCAAACAATTAAGTTATCGGCCGCTAATTTACATTATCGGCCGCTAATTTATATTATCGGATGCTAATTTATATTATCGGCTGTTAATGTAAGTTAGCGGCCGATAATATAAGTTATCGGCCGATAATGTAAATTAACGGCCTGTCACGGGGTCACTCTTCTAGCAATGTCAGCCCGTGCGGCACTTAACGCCCGCTGCGCTAAGTCAGCCTATTTCTCTCCAATGAGGCACGCGATGCGGATTCCCAGATGCTATGAAGGGTGGAAGGCTTGTCCTACTCAAGCTTCGCCTCAACCTCTACGTTCGGACTTCGCCTTGCGAAGCAACGCAGCAGGTTAGAGCCGGCAACGACAATTGTCAAGGCAACAGGCAACGGTGAACGCAAGGCAACATGCAACAACGAGTGATATAGCGATAGGCACGAGCATACATCAAGCCCCCCTTGGGCTAGAACCCGCACCTCTAAGGTTGTTGGGAACCACCAACGCGATGGCCCTAGTACACGACGTAGCTAGGACGACCACGCCCTAAGCGTGGCCCGGATGCACGCACATAAGCCCACGAGGCTAGTGCACGTGTAGGGTCAACGGACCCCAACTCATGTCCCCCTATATATGGTTTAAACATCAACAGTGCCTAAATGGTAGAAGGACTTCAAACCCCTTGGTTTGACATACCGCAACACCCTCCCGCAACACTAGGCCAACTGACCATGTCGCGTCCATGTCGCGACCGTGTCGCGACCAAGTCTTCACCCTCCACCCCAATGTGTCGCGACGCCAACGTGGCTCAGCCCAGTACATATGGTGCCGCCCTCATGGCCTTGACGCACCAGTCATGCTCAACACTTGGAGAGGAAAAGTAGCCCTACGGCTGACCCGGATGGCCACGTCGCGTGCCCCCGTCACAGGCCAATAATGTAAATTAGCGATAAGTTATCGGTAAGTTAGCGGATTGTTAAGAAATATAACTGATGACTGAATGTGTTTAAATGTAGAAAAAAAAAATTACCTGGAAATTTGTTGTGCGCTTTTTTTCGCTTTCTCGCCGATAAGGCGCCGGTCTCGTTTTTACACTAAAGCAAAAAGTTAAAAAAGTTAAAGTAGAATGAATAACTAAAAAGTAAACTTTGCTTTTATACTCTAAAAGTTAAAATAATATATTATATTAATAAGGCGGTTGGTTGCTGTATATATGCTGACGTGGAAGTGGCTAGGCTTGGAGCTGGCCTATTATGTAAGTGATGAAACTATAGGGCCGTTTCTGCAAATACGCAAACTTATAGGCCGAAAGTGCAAATTTCCCAAGAAAATAAATATCCACTCTTTTTTCAATCACCCCCTATTAAGCTATTCTGATATCTCTCTCTCTCTCTCTCTCTCTCTCTCTCTCTCTCTCTCTTGGCTCCACACTACTACCGCCCTCCATCGGCCGGCCCTAACACGAGAGGGAACATCGCATCCGGCATCCCCGCTCCTCACCCTGGCACCCTCTTCGTCTCTTTCACCGACTAATCCCAAATTAGGGTAAATTAAAATTTCTATGATTTTGAGGTATTTTTTTTTTCTCTCTTAGTCGTAGTTTCTTTGATTCTATCTCTTTCTTTCTTGAATCTTGATGATTAAATTTATTTAATTAAATATTGATTTAATTTTTACCTTATTTAGTAATTAGAATTTTTTTAAGTTAAGGGGGTGTGGCAGTGGAAGGCCCCTTATACACATGGTGATTTGAAACCCTAACTGCATATTTACATTTTGCATTGCAGGGAGAGTTGGATATATATTTAATTCATAAATAATTAGAAAGGCTGATGTTACTACCACAAAATTTCGTGTCATAGCCATCTCACTTTAACAAAGGAAAAAACTATTGACTGCTTCAAATCAGACGATGGAGATCGATTTTCACCCTCCTCCACACAATAGATCTTGAGATCATGGACCTACTATCAAACCGTCATTTTTTTTTTTTGTTTTTTTTTTATAACCTGGGTATCCAAGCCTCTTAGAGTACCCGCCTAATCCCAGGGTCACATGCGCACCCCAAATTCAGCACATGTCGGGTCAGCAAAGGATATAAATCCCTAGGGTGGCCTCAAGGGAGGGAGGGGAATTTGGGGTGAATTTGGGGTGCGCATGTGCCCCTGGGATTAGGCGGGTGCTCTAAGAGGCTCGGATACCCAGGTTAAAAAAAAAAAAAATGTGAACTGTGTTTAATGGTACACGGTTCATGTTCACTTGTTGAGATGTTTGACATCTGACTGTTTTGTGGAAGATTGGGTTGTAAAACAATCTTCATCGGCTAATGGAAAAAAATAGCAGATTTTCCCTTTGTTTAAGCGAGGTGGCTATAACACATTTGGTAACACAAGCCTTAAAACTTGCCTGCTACCAACTCCTACCAATTTAATAAAGGGTACTTTTAAATACGCCTACAAAATCTTAAAATGTGCCCACACTATTGATTGCTTTAAATCAGGCAATGGAGATCATATTTCGCTCCAATCTTTAACACAAGGGATCTTCAGGCCATGAACTTATCATCAAATGGGTAGCATTTATTGCACAAGTCATAGATCTAAAAAATGTGGCCCTAAAGTCACATTTGAGTGTGATGTGTGCTTAGGGCCACGTTTTTAGAATCTGTGACATATGAAATAAAAAACTAACCGTCTAATGGCACATTCATGACCTCAAGATCCCTTGTGTGGACGATTGGAGTGAAACACGGTGTCCATCGTATGATTTAAAGCAATTGATGATTTTTAGGGTGGGCGCATTTCAAGATTCGGTGGGCGTATTTAAAGTAATATGAGTATTGTTTTATTTGTCAAAAAATAGTTGTTGCAATATTTTAATATTTCAAAGTAATATGAAAGAGGGGCCCCAGTTTAGGAACTTGCCTTGAACCCCTAAAATCTCAGGGTCGGCCTTGGAAGTACGTAGCCAGTGGCGGAGCCACATTGTTCAATGGGGGGTCCCGGGATCCCCCGTCACAAGTTTTTTTTCTTTAAAGTCTCTTAAGTTCCATCTTTTTAGGGGCAGGATCTTTTAATAAGGATCCCCCAAATCCCAAAACTTCTTAAAATATTTTAAAAACTTACTTTTTTATCCACAAATTTTTTTAACAAAAATAGACTCCCAAAATTCTCTCTCTCTTCCCATATCTCACGCCTAAAATTCTTTCTTTTCTCTGTCTCTCTCTCTCTCCCCAAATTTCATCCCAAAAATCTCTCAGTTCCCCAAGCCCATTCACTCTCCAATCCCCATCTCACTTTCTCTCTCTCTCTCTCTCTCTCTCTCTCAAGGGTCTCTCTCCCCCCACTCTCAAGTCTCAACGTCTCTCTGTCTTTTTTCTCTCTCTCTCTCTCTCAAATCTTAGCCACCCATCTCTTTCAATGACATCTCATTCACTCTCCAATCGCTCACGCCAAGATCTCTGATTGTCGTTGATTTTTCGTTGAAGTCAAAGGTATGCTATAATTGTTATTTTTTAATAAAAAAATAAAAACCTTAATTTATTATTTTTTAGTAGGAATTGTTTCTTTTTTAGAGTTGTTTAAATATTATTGTTATTTTCTATTTTGTGATTACGGTTTGATAAAAGCGATCTTACGACTATAAGGGATCCCCCATAAAAAAAATTCTGGCTCTGTCACTGTACATAGCACAGTGTTATATAGTGCACAAATTTTTATAGACAATTTTGTAGGCAGCTTGCGGCACAACTTTACTGGCTGCATACATAGTGGAGCTCAAGCGCTGTAGCAAGTCACATCGAGCCACATACGCTCTCTCCATCTATCAACAATTGTCCACCCTTTATAATTTTCCTTGGAAGTATTACACAAGATCACTGCTGGTTGAACTGTTATTAATTGACTTTGGTTCCTTCAAGAAGGGGTTAAAGCCCTATTTATGGTGCTCAAGTGGATGCAAAAATTTCTTCAACCCATCATTTGGCTGTATTATATGGGGAAATTAGTTCTTCCCACTAAATTTTCCCTCATTTGGGTGGAGAGTGGAGACCCCATAATCAATTTTTTAAAACCATTAATTATTCAACAATTCTCCAGATCTTTCTATAAAAAGCTATCTCCCCCTCAATGTATCTTAACAATCTGAGAACTAGCTTTACACATTATTTTGGTATTCCTTTTAGGCTGGGTGAGTTATATTTTTTCTGTAGGTCTTTGTTATAATCCTTAATGATTCACAAGTAAAATTTTTTATGTGAATATTGATGATGAATTGATATTAGGTACCCGAACTGAGCACCGAACCATTCGCGGTGCTCGGGTCAATCTCCTGTCAAAATATCAAATCTTGGGTTATGCACAGCTTTATATATTTGTATGCACAAAAATCAGAGAAAGAATGCTTCTGATATTTCACATATCTTAGCGCTCAATAATATGCGTGCATTCCCTAATGTTGTCCGACGAATACTGAACCAACTCCGCTGGAGATGTTCAGAGTGGGTATCCTACCAACTCGTTTATTAAATACCTTAGGCTGTGTTTGAGTCTGCTTTCCTTTAGGAGATGCCAGCTCTTCGCCTGCTCTCCAATAGAGCAGCTCTTATCTGCTCTCGCGGAGAGCTGTTTTATCACTTAAAACATGACTCTGCCAGAGGGTATAGGGCAAAGAGCTGTGATACTAAACATGATTTTAGTGTGTCACATTTTTTTGTTTTCCTTTAAAAAGTGCTTCATTATATATATACCCGTTTTGAGTAGGTAATTAAATAGCTAGTTTTGGTGGTTGGTTATTAAGCTATTTGTGATTCATCTCCTTCATAAAAGAGTTTGACCAATTTTCTTCAAGTCACTTACGTGAAATCTCCTCTTGGTAATCTTTGTGCAACAGAAATCAATCAAATGGAAAGAATGAAGTTGGTAGTTGTTGTTCTAGTTATGATGCTGGTGAACTTTTGTTTGGCCTCACATAGAAAGGCCTTGATGGATGAGTTAAATGGACAAAATAAAAAAAAAGCAATGCAAGAGAGTGTAGAAGGAGCGAAGGAGATAGGCTACAAGAAGCTTGGATATTCAGAAAACACAGTAAACAACCATCATAGTATACCTAGGGAAAAGTATAGCAGCTACACAACTCCTGGCCAGAGCAGCGGAGGGGGAGATGGAGATGGGGATGGAAATGGTGATAACTCAAAGTAGTCAATAATGGTGGTTTTGATAGTAATACAATGTTGGAATATCTATACATTCAATAATGAGGTTGATGGTGGTTTTGATATTAATAAAGTTTATATGTATGTATAAAAATAATTGGTTATATGCTAATACAAATGAGTTATGTGGTTTTACTTGTAATTACTATGTGGAATGCATTTAATTAAGAAATATTATATGTATGTATAAAAGCAATTGGCTATTTGTTAATATAAATGAGTTCTGTGGTTTGACTTGTGATTACTATGTGGAATGCATTTAACATATTTTTTTTTCAATTGGTAAGATTTGAGGGTGATGCATCTTAACCATTGTATTAAAACTCGCCTGAAACTGATATGTACTGGTTATACCAATCAGTTTCGTCGAGAACCGATAACACCCTCGTAGAGGTATTAGAGAGTACTAATATCAGCAATGGTATCGGGACAATACGAGTGAAAATGATGAATATTGGGCACAGTATGGTAGGGGTGGCACTGGATCCGGCCAGTTGAATTTGAAATTGGCCGAAGCCCATGGTGGGCTTTTTCCTAAGCTCAAGCCCGGCCCGGCTCTGCTCATGTATTTATAAATTACTTATTGACACTTGAAAATTTACTAGCCACACTTCAATTAATAAAGAATAGCTCCATCGTCAGAGTCACTGAAACCAAGGAGGTCTTGCTGTAGCCTCAAAGTTTTCGCAATGTGGTGGAATTTGAATCCGGTCCATGGGCTTGTTCAGGGGGCTGACAATTAATTTATCAAGTGATATGTCTACGCAGCAAGCATGCCAACATAATATAAATAGCTTAATATAAATAGGACTAATTTAGGCAGCATGCATGCCAACATAATGTAAATAGGACTAACATAATATACTTAGGACTTAGGTGAAAAAAATCATTCATGCCCCAAAGGTGATCTCCATGTTTGTCACAATCTCAGTCCTAAAATTTGATTTCTCCTTCTTTTCAAAAAAAAAAAAAAAAAAAAATTTGAATTCTCCAATGAAAATATTAAAACAATAAAATTAAGGTCAATCTCACTCGCGACTCAATCTAACATCATATAACTTATCCATGATAAAATGACATCGAGAAGACACAAGATTCGTTTTGGGTTGACAACAACTATTCGATTTGAATAATTCCATCGATCGGGATGACGCTGTTGGGTATTTGTGACCCACACACTAGCCTCTTTACTTATTTATTAAAACTTGAATTTGTGAGACTTCCTAAACGTGGTACAATGGGAATCACCACGCAATCTGGTGGAATTCCTAATTTATAGGGTTGTGGTAATCCCTCTTATATTGTGACACATCCTCTAGATTTAGTCTCCTTGATGGGTTAGGAGACTAATCAAGGTCTATTTAAGAAGAACAACGTCCCCTCTTTATTCACTCTCAATGTTATTCCCATCAATAGAGATAGAAAGAAAGAGAGGTGGTTTGTTCTAAGGGTCATGATCTTGTACCGAGGATCTGCCGATCAAGCACGTCTTCGCGACCATCCGATCAGGTAAGTAAGATTTGTCTTACTAATTAATCGTTCTATTTAATATGTTGATCAAACGATTCTGGCCTAGATCTAAAATCTCCAACAATTGGTATCAGAGCTTGGATGGCCTGATTTCGTTTGATCCACACAAATCATAATATATATATATATATATATATATATATATATATATATATATATATATATATATATATATATTCTTTAAGGGCGAGATTGAACGGTCGGTTCGGCCTTGACCGGCTGGGTTGGTGTCGGTATATATATATAAAAGGGTCATGCTTTAAAAAAAAAAAAAATAAAAAATTTTGAACGACGGGTCTCGGCTGCCGCCCCACACGGACTTGTCACACGCTTGCCGGTCGCCGACGCCGGATGCGACCGGACGGATGCATGGCCAAGTGTGTTAATCTAAAGTTTCAAAAAAAAAATTAAGCGACGATCCTAGTCCCATGTGGACTGGTTCTGAGCACCATCTGTTATATATATATATATATATATATATATATATATATATATATATATTTGTCTAAGAAGACGATGAACAGTTGGGTTAGGGTTCAATAGGTCCAGGTCGGGTCCGTTGTTGGCCCACCTGACCCGGGGTACCCTGACATACCCGACCCGTCCCATAAGGCCCATTGCCCACTTTGGCCCATTTGGCTCTGACCCACTTGGGCCCACCAACTGATCCAATACGGATCCAAGACCCAACCCAAACCATTTATATTTTGTCTGCAGCCACCATACTGCACTGTTTCTGACGGCTGCAGACAAAAGTTTTAAACTCGGAATTAGTTTCCGCAACCAGACTTAACACTTTTTGGGATCAAAGTTTAAAATGCGATATCTGGAGTTTTACAACTCTGTTTCGCGCATATGACCTATCAATTTTAATCTACTCGACGAGACCTACACGTTGGACTGGTCTATGGGACTGTTTAACACTGTTTTGGATGTGAAAATTCCAGTCAAAGGTTAATAAATATTTTTTGTTCCAAAAACATAGTTAAACTATTTTTTGAACATTTTCTATGGACACTCTTACTCTATCATGTCATTGTTCATAATTAATGCATGTGTACTTTCCCTTTAGAACTCTACTTTTCTTAAAATTTAGTAGTGAACCTTTTTTAGGGTATGAAACCTTGAACCAATGACATGATAGAATGCCTTGAGATAGGTTATTCCTATAAAGGGGTTTAGGAATACTGGTAAAGCAATCGTTCAGGGAAACGTTGCCAAAGTAGGTGTGTAGTCTGCCCAAAGGTGACCGGCCTATGGAGGTTACGTTATCCTTGAATTTTGAGACACTCGTCTCATTCAGATTGCCAGAGCATTCACTTTCGTGAGCTACTACTTCTGGCCAAAGCTGACTTAGAAAACTCACGAAAGGGGAATGAATAGAATAGTTATGCGTGTCTAGGTGAGAGAAGAGCGACGCTTCTGGCCTAAGCTGATGACTAGCTTCGATTAAACTAAAACACAAATGACTAGGTCTATGCGTGTCTACGGACACGAACTAGGGAGACATACAATAGGTCAAAGCTTCTGCCCTAAGGTGATGCTGAGACAATGAGTCATGTCTGTCCCTCAGAGTGGATGGTTTTGCACATGGTTAATACACTCTGATTGATTCGACCTTGACCCCAGGTATAAACTCAAATTATGTAAAGTTCTAAATGAACGTGTGCTAACAATGATCTATGTCATTGTAGCTATGGACGGATCACTGTTGCAGCAACAGATGACGAGCATTGAAAAGCTCACTAGTACTAATTATTCCACTTGGCGAATGGGTCTGGATTTGACCCTTGGTTATCTAGATTATGATTTTGTTCTATCAGAAAATAAACCAGCGACTCCTACCGATAACTCTTCAGAGTTTGAAAAATCTCTGCATGCCAAGTGGGAGAAGGCAAATCGTATGTCCATCATGATTATCCGCGCTTTTATGAGTGAGGTCATCCGTTGTGGTATTAAGACCACTGACACTGCACGCGAGTTGTTGAAAATCATCGAGGATCAGTTTGTTGGGTCTACTAAATCTTTGCAATATGGTTATCTTGTCGAGTTTGTGAACATGCGCTATGATGGTAATGGTTGTGAGAGAGTTCATTCTTAAGATGTCTATGTTAGCAATGAAGCTCAAGGATCAAGGTATTCCCATTGAAGAAACAGCTATAGTACATTTAGCTGTTGCATTCCTTCCGAGTCAGTTTGATACCTTTAAAGTAAATTACAATGCCCAAAAAGAAAAATGGGACTTGAACCAGCTTATCTCAATGTGTGTAACAGAAGAACAACGGTTGCGGGGCAACAAAGTTGAGTCTGCTCATTTTGCCCACAATCCTGCTCATAAGAGAAATTTTAAGAAAAATGATCAAAGAAAGAATCACTTCACAAATAAAGGGAACAAGAACTTTAAAAAGAAAATTGTTGTGAATGATACCGACGATGGCTGTCATTTCTATAAAAAGAAAGGTCACTTCAAGAAGGATTGTTATTTATGGAAAAATGTTATGAAGAAGAAGCAACAAAGAGAAGCTAATCAGCAGAAGCAGCACGAGGAGCCACAGACTAGATGAAAAGCTATTCTTTAGCAATGAGGAGAAATTCTGGACTTTTATTCAGTCTTTTAGACAATTTTTTTTTTTTTTTTTTAATTAGAGTTGTTTATAGTTTTTTACTCCTCTAGATGATCGTTTAACTATTACTTTTGATTCTATTAGTGTTTGATATAGTTCTCTAGTAAATAATTTATTTTAATTACAACCGTTGAGACTAGTTATATCAACCTTCTTGCAATTGAGACAATCAGTGGGAGTCAGGAATAAAAGACAACATCAAATTCACTAATGATCATAATATTTCTTAAGGTGATCAGATTAGGATATTAGAGTTTTTTATAGTCTCCTTTTGAGTGGGAGTTATCTCACAAAGGGGCTTCAACCAAAAGATTTTTAGTGCACGTGATCCGGATGGGAGTGTTAGAAACACTCGAGTACATTAATTGAGTGGGAGTTTCTTCCACAATCTTTACTCCATTCTATTTTATTGTCGACACTCTTTATATCTTTGATTATCATTTGATGCATGTTTTTCATTCTACTCAATATTTATCATGATTATCATTATTAGCATATGCAATGTTGGCCTGGGAGCATAAGTGCTCAAATAAGGAAGCTTGGGCTATCGTGATTAGGCAACACGGTTGTATAGCCTTTATCCTGATAGTTGGGTGATGGTTTTCACGTGGCGTATGCCGTAAGATATCAGGATAACATACCTTAGGGTATGAAGCAGGACGAATGCAGGTATACACACAAGTGATTGCATTAAAGTGTGCATATACTGGTGTCACAAAACCACAAGTAATACTCTTGAGTTCATTAAACAGCAATAATTTTTGTGATCATGGAATTGTCTTATTGTCAATTGTAAAGCATGGTACATTATAGGCATTCATGATCCATTATTATAGTTGTTTCTTTAACTTGAGGGGATGATGTATTGTACCAAGTTCTTTGAAAGTCAATGGTTTTATAAAATTCTAAGGATGGCCATCCGCTTTTCAAAAGGACCAATTCATGAATTTATTGAAACAATATTTTGGTAGTGTGTGGATCAAGTGGGAGATTGTTGGGTATTTGTGACCCACACACTAGCCTCTTTACTTATTTATTAAAACTTGAATTGGTGAGACTTCCTAAACGTGGTACAATGGGAATCACCACGCAATCTGGTGGAATTTCTAATTTATAGGGTTGTGGTAATCCCTCTTATATTGTGACACATCCTCTAGATTTAGTCTCCTTGATGGGTTAGGAGACTAATCAAGGTCTATTTAAGGAGAACAACGTCCCCTCTTTATTCACTCTCAATGTTATTACCATCAATAGAGATAGAAAGAAAGAGAGGTGGTTTGTTCTAAGGGTCGTGATCTTGTACCGAGGATCTGCCGATCAAGCACGTCTTCGCGACCATCCGATCAGGTAAGTAAGATTTGTCTTACTAATTAATCGTTCTATTTAATATGTTGATCAAACGATTCTGGCCTAGATCTAAAATCTCCAACAGACGCTGGGCTACAGGACAGCTGAGCGAGAAATCAAATAACAAAAATCAAGTGGTCTCTACCATTGAAACAAATCTGTGGCAGATCTGGATTTTCACCTATCTTGCCTGATTATAAATTTATCTAACCAACTTTGGTCCCTTGAAATTGTGATTTCACTCTATCTAGGGAAACATTGACCATTTTGAATCGGATGGTGGATATCCTTTTTTATTTTAATGAAAATAATCTTTTGATCATGAGCATGCTATAAGACGGTCAATTTCTAAGTAGAGGTGGCACACATGCATCTTAAAAAAATATCCTAAAAATACATTTAAACATAATGTTTGTCATGTGATTTTAGAGTCACTCTTTAGATTGTGTGCCACATAGAATGAAAAGCTCACAGGTTGATGGTAGGAGCAAGATGTCAAGATTTATTATTTGGAAAGTTGGGACAAAAAACAATCTTCATCCTTTGATTTAAAGTAGTCTACAACTTAAGCAAGTGAATCTCATTTTGAGAAGCAAAATTTTAGGTTGTAAACAAAGATATTTTAGAAAAAAAGTTGTGATAGGCACTAGTTTGTAGAAGATTGGAACGAAAACAAACTAGCGCTACCACAACTTATTTTCTCAAATATCTTTGTTTACAACCTATGATTTTGCTTCTCAAAACAAGATTCGCTTGCTTAAGTCGTTACAAAGATATAGGAGCGGGGTACCTAGTTTGTTGATTCATCCTTCCCAAGTCGAGTTTCACGTGCTTAAGAATTCATGAGGTTTAGAAGCTGTTGGATTTAATCAACTTCTGACCGTTTGATAGGTGGGCCATGATCTAGAATTTATCTGTAGAAGATTGGAACGAAGAGCGATCTCCAATATCGTATTCCAAGTAGTCAAGATTTTTAATGGGGACACATTAGGCTGCCAAGACGAAATCTTCTACTGCAAATACAAATACTCAAACATTATGGTCCAACTTTTCCTAACCATACGGAAATGTTCGGATTTGATATTCCAACACGGCATTTTCCGCCTAATTCCTTAATTCCAAACAGATCCATAGTGAATTTTGTATTCCAGTGTATTTTCCAAATTATCCACCAAGCTACCCATATTGCAGAAAAAGAAGGGGTCCAATGGATTCCTGCAAGCTAAGATACCATGGAAAACTCAAAATGTATAATTCTCAATCCTCTATCTTCCACAGTTTTTATCTTAACAGACCCTCAGAGTTTCCCTAAATCAGGCATTTTTGACCTTTAGAAAATGTGAGAATTACAACCAACAGTACCATTCCACTTTTGACCAGAGGGGACGAGATTTACTTATGTAACACCTGAAATTTTAACACCTGAAATTTTTCCGAGTTCACATAGGCGGTACAGGTGCTGGTACTAGACACCCAACTGACTTCGTCCGATAGCCCGGGGTGGGCCAGCCCATCATTAAAGAGCTATGTGTCTATAGGATAGGAAACCCATTAGTTAGAGCCAAGGTCTCAGGCCCCTCAATCAACAGCCCTACATGCGTGACCCAATAGTAATGAACCTTAAATCAGGCCTATTGTAAACACCAAGATGTCTGAGCCTGTGAATCAGATCTGGCCCATGACTTAGAAACCCTTTAGAAACCTGGCCCACGACTTAGAAACCCCAAAACTATGGCCTTTAGGCAACTTATATACCAAGTTGGGTGTATAGATCTCATAGGTGAACCAGCCCCTAATGAGTTAACTCCCATGCACGCATAAGTTGTGCATGGAAGTTGTGTGTCGGCTAAGACATGAGAGAAGGAAGCTGCTCTTCACTAATTCGCATCCACTTGAAAGATTCTCCAACCGTTAGATTGCTCCAAACCAACTGACGTCGCGAAGAAATCCTCGCTAGCGCACGATTCACCAAATTTCACGCCGTACAATCGAAGAAATTGGACGATTGATCACGTGAACCGCGGCATATCTCTCCCACGGAGGGTAGAGACTTCGCATGCAAAGACTCCATTGCTGTAAGCTGCCTATTTTAGCTTCGTAAAACCTTAATTTCTAGATCTAGGACCAATTCACGTGAGATTTTGTCACGACCCAAAATCCTTACCCAATTTCGAGGGCCTAGAATTCCGTGTTATGACACCGCATGCTGGTTAAGGCAATAAGCGGACATACACATAATCTATAAATTGACTTAACATATGGATTGAGGCATGTAAGATATCATTAAAAATAATTGACTCATAAATTAATAACGAAAAACATAGACAATAATAATGAAGTATTTAATCCTAACCATGCATCTAGGATATCAAATCAAATCAGTTTCAGATAGGGTAAAACGGTCTCAAATGTAAACTCACACAATATATCAAGGCTAAAACAAGCCTCTCAAGAAATAATGAAAACTAGAGTAAAAGGGTTCTCAATGCTGGTAAAAATCTGCTGGATCTACGCTCTCATCAAGGTGGTAGCCGACATCCTTATTTATATGAGCCATCTCCGGATCGTGACTTTCAAATCATCAAGGACGGGATAAGCAGAATCTTCACCTGAAACTGTTAGATTTTGGGAGGGGGGTGAGTTTACTCAATCGCGTAAACTCAGCGGGTTGCACAATCGATCCACCATAACTTACTCAGGTGGGCGTGTGTGCAATCGCTTGAATTGCGGTGCATTTTTAAAATATAACCAACATCTTAAATAAATGAAATAACTTATCCATAATTCATAGACTATCATAATCAAGACTGAAAAATATACTAATATAACATAAAGAGTGCATGATGCTTCTATTTTCTTATCTCTTTTCCTATTTGTCTCATCAACTTAGCATACGTAACATATAGTAAGTCTTATTAATTACTCCATACGCCTACACAACGCATTACTCGCATCTTATCTTATTTAAACGATTCGTATCGTGATGCCGCCGAGCCTACCACGCGAGGTCCACGTGTAGATAACCACCTAACCTCCATATCATAACATAAATCACCATCCAGCCAGATGAGGTTGCCGGCATAGTAACCACGATGTCCCCTTAGTTCGAGACAAGGCTATAATGTCCTTAAGACCCGTCTTGGCTACAGACGTTAAGCCCTTACGGTGGCTCGTAAGGTATGACACGTGTAGAAACTTAATTTATATTTAGCTGGCCTTCACAGCGTATCTTAACATATCATAACATTATTCGGTTCTGGGCTTAGGTCCCCGCCCCGATTTTATATTTGCGTGGGCTTAAGTTCCCACTTTCTTAATATATATGTGTCTTAACATATTATTTTCTCATTTTTTCTTAAAACTTAGTTAGAATAGGCCACGGTGCGATAGACTTCACTAAACCACGTTTTCCAAGGGACGGGTTCCGTAGTAACCTAGATGTACTTCGTGTGGTATCCCATACTACCATAGAGGGATTGCATCCGTACATGGATGCCTACATTTCAAGTTTCACGTGACCGTGAAAGAAACCCCACCGTGACGAAGGCTTAAGTCATGTGTCATATTTTATTCTTAACTTATATGCGTATGCCCTATCGTGATTTTCTATATGATGAATGTCATATGATAATGGTGAACATATATAAGAATGAATTATAACATAAACCTTAAACATTTCATATTTTTGAAGAAAATTAATAAAGAGCATAACATACGAAATATTAAAGTAAAACAGAAAATAAGAAATATTTAACTATATTTATTTTACAATAGTGTTGAAACTATACTTCATTAAGGTTAATTATATTCATGAAATTTGGTGATTGACTGGTATAGCGATCCAACCTATTTTAAAATTCTAAAGGAGCGCATGTGTCAATTCAAGAATTGTATGAGGCTTAGAGGAGGTAATAGAATGGTAAGTATTGAAAAACGTCCATATTTGACCCCTTAAACTTATAGATTGTTATTCGATCCAAGCTATTTAATGTATTTTATTTAAGCTTAGCGATTTATAAGTCTAGAGATAAGTTTAGCATAAAGTAGTCAAAGAGTTAAAAAAATAATGTCAAACCCGTGTAACCTTGGATCATCTAAAACGTATCCCGACTTGCAGCTCAATTTTGACCTTAAAAATATTAAATTCGTGAAATTGCTATTTCAGACAAAGTTGTAGATCTCGTTGTCTTCGTTTCAATGTCGCAAGAATCATGTCAATTCGAGTTCGGGATAAATAGTTATGGCCAAAATACCGAGACTGTGTCTGTTGAAGAGTTTGGCCGAATTTCACGAAAATATGGGAAAAACGATCCTATCGATTTTGGGCCTAATTTCTATATTTTTAAGACCCGAAATTTATCAAAATTTAAGGAAAAATTAGGGTTTTCTTTTTAAGAAATAACTAAATAATTTAAGATGGATTTAGAGGCACCCACCTGTTGAAGCGTGTTTCGAATCCTACGATGATTTGGGTTGATGGAGATCGGATTCGAGAGACGATATGCCCGAGTCTTTTCGCGAGAATTCCTTTCTTACGATAAATTGGTCGCGGCGATGAGAAACTTTGATGGTGTAAGATTCTCTGATAAGATCGAAAATCGATGGAGATCCGACGAGGAATTATGAAAGATGGCACTGTCAGAGCTTTTGCAGAGAAGAGGGGATAAAGAGAGACAACTGAGAGAAGAAGTAAATATATATCTAATTCCCTGTATAGGTTAACTCTAATTAAGACTTTCCGTATAAGATTTAATAAAATAGTAGTTTTTACACGCAAGTAGAATTCATACGTGACTTGAAAAGCTTGAGAAGAGGTTTTGCTCCAGCGCTTTGTGTAAGCACCAAGGTAAATGGTGATTCTCTCCCGAATTTACAGTTGTGCCCTTTAACCCGCTTCACTCTTCAAACGGGCATAACTTTTTATATTCTTATCGAAAATCGACAAATTATATATCGTTGGAATCGTATCGACGAGTACTTTGCAATGAGTCTAATATTGATATATAAAAAAAATCAGACTATTTCTAAAGTGAGTATATTCCGGTGTGGAGCGTTAGCACCACGCACTGTGTGGTACATCATCTAATACCATTAAATAAAATTCAAAAATCTGGGTTATTACATTCTCTGCCCCTTATAATATTTTCGTCCCCGAAAATTATGTACCGATTATTCAAAAAGCTCAGGATGATTTTCTTTGATGTCGTCTTCATTTTCCCAGGTCGCTTCTTTTGGCGTGTGATGTTGCCATTGGACCAACACTAATCTCATAGTTTTGTTTTTAAAGACTTGAACTTTGTGGTCGAGGATCTTGATCGGTCTTGCTATGGTAGTGAGATCCTCCTTTATATCGACGGGTTCGATCTCCACTATGTGTGATGGGTCATAGATGTATCTCCTCAGCATTGAGACATGAAAAAAGTCATGGATTCCTGTATATTGTGGTGGTAGAACGACTTTATACGCAACCTTGCCCACACGTTTTGTAACCTCGTAAGGCCCTACATATCTGGGGCTCAGCTTCCCGCGCTTTCTAAAGCGTATGACTCCCTTAGTCGGAGAGACGCGAATGAATACTCGTTCGCCAACCTGTTAAACAAATTTTTGTATTTAATCACGAATACAATTGCAATGAAATTTAAAGTTCAAAATTTTCAATGTGTTACCTCGAATTCTAAATTACGACGGTGAGGGTTGGCATACTTTCTCTGATGATCCTGGGCTATCTTAAGTCGTTCACGTATCAGTTTGACTTTCTCAGTCGTAGTTTGGACTAGTTCGAGTCCAAGCATCTTCCTAACTCCAACTTCGTCCTAACACAATGGCGTTCTGCAACTTCTGCCATATAAAGCTTCGAAAGGGGACATTCCTATACTTGCCTGGTAGCTATTATTGTAAGAGAACTCGATCAGCGGGAGGTGATCGTCCCAGTTCCCTCGAAAGTCCAGCATACACGCTCGTAACATATCTTCAACTACTTGATTCACTCTTTCAGTCTGGCCGTCCGTCTGTGGGTGAAAGATAGTACTAAAATCTAATCGAGTACCCAGAACTTTTTGGAAGGCTGTCCAGTATTTTGAAGTAAATTTTGAGTCTCGATCAGAGACAATATTGACTGGGATCCCATGTAGTTTGACAATCTCTTTCAAATATATTTCGGCAAGTTTGTTCCCATCTGTGGTAGTCTTGAATGGTAAGAAATGAGCTGACTTGGTCAATCTGTCAACTATAACCCAGATTGCATCGTTCTTCTTCATCGTCTTTGGTAGACCTACGATGAAGTCCATAGATATGTTTTCCCACTTCCATTCCGGGATGGGTAGGGGTTGTATAAGTCCGGCCAATTTTTGATGTTCTGTCTTGACTTGTTGACACACTAAACATCTCGACACGTATTAGGCTATTTCCCGTTTCATATTCGGCCACCAATACCAATTTCTCAGATTTTGATACATCTTAGTACTACCTGGATGTACTGAGTATCCTGATTTGTGACCTTCATCAAGTATCTCCTTTTTCACTTGAGGGTCATTGGGTACGCACAGTTTTTGTCTGAAGAGTAACATCCCATCCGTCCTTAGGCTGAAATCGGATTTCGATCCTATGGTTTCAATGATTTTGAGGATCTCTGGGTCTGTACGCTGTATTTCCCTGATTTTGTCCAAAATGAACGGACTCATCACAATTCGTGCCAAATATACACCATCGTCAATCTCTTGGAGGTAAATGTCTTCTTCGGCGAGTTCATTGAAGGGCTTCCAAATTTTTAATCTGGCTAATAGTGCCGAAGATTTTCTACTAAGTGCATCAGCGACGACATTTGCTTTTCCGGGGTGGTAATTTATGGAAGCGTCGTAACCTTTCATGTATTCCATCCATCTACGTTGTCTCAAATTCAGGTCCTTTTGTGAGAAAAGGTACTTGAGACTTTTGTGATCCGTATAAATCTTGAACGTCTCGCCGTAGAGGTAGTGGCGCCATAGTTTGAGGGCGAAGATAACTGCAGCCAGTTCCAAGTCATGAACCGGATAGTTCTTTTCATGAGGTTTGAGCTGTCTTGACCCATAAGCGACAACTTTCTTACTTTGTTCAAGCACACAACCAAGTCCCTGGCGAGATGCATCTGTGAATATTTCAAATTCACTAGTGTTGGAAGTGGAAGGTAGGGTGAGGATTGGTGCAGTAGTAAGCCTCTTCTTCAGTTCTAGAAAACTTGATTCACATTCATCGGTCCACACAAATTTGACATTCTTCTGTGTGAGGCGGGTGAGCGGTAGAGCAATGCGTGAAAATCCTTCAATAAAGCGACGATAGTAACCCGCCAATCCGAGGAAACTCCTAACTTCGGTAACACTCGTCGGTGCTTTCCACTCTGTAATTGCTTTGATCTTAGAAGGATCGACGGTCACTCCTTCTGCTGATACCACGTGTCCCAGAAAGGTTACTTGTTTAAGCCAAAACTCACACTTACTAAGTTTAGCATACAACTGGTGATCTCGGAGTGCCTGAAGTGCGAGACGAAGGTGTTCCTCATGTTCTTCCACTCTTTATAATCCTTAACTTTTCAAAAATCAAATTCTCATAGCCTCTTAAATTATTTATTCAAAATATACTCTCACTTCTCAACATCAATTACTTCTAACACTCTGTTATAGGTTATCATCATTATTATATCTTGTTGACCATAAAGTAATTCAAATAAGTCTGAGGTTGATCATAATAATTTATTCCTCCATCTGAACTCACTTCTAATAAGTTATTCTTATAGTCAACATCTCAACCTATAATGAATATTTAAACCATCAAACCAGTCAAGATTTATCTTCTCTAATTATTTCCCAATACGCCAAAATATATCTTCTAATTGCTCCTCAATCTTTAAAGATTCTTCTCAATTTCTCTCACATGCTCCTAACTCATATAAGTTTTCATCAAACAGATTTTTAAATCCTTAATTGAACCTTCAAATCTTATGTCATTGATCATCACACTTTCTTAAATTCCTTCAGTCCACAAAAGATCTAAAGCTTAGGGTCTATCAAAATCATTATCACATCATCACCATAGTGTACTTACATGAGTCACACAGTCCTCGAGGAAGTAAAGCTTAGGCTCTGATACCATCTCTGTCACGACCCAAAATCCTTACCCAATATCGAGGGCCTAGAATTCCGTGTTATGACACCGCATGCTGGTTAAGGCAATAAGCGGACATACACATAATCTATAAATTGACTTAGCATATAGATTGAGGCATGTAAGATATCATTAAAATAATTGACTCATAAATTAATAACGAAAAATATAGACAATAATAATGAAGTATTTAATCATAACCATGCATCTAGGATATCAAATCAAATCAGTTTCAGATAGGGTAAAACGGTCTCAAATATAAACTCACACAATATATCAAGGCTAAAACAAGTCTCTCAAGAAATAATGAAAACTAGAGTAAATGGGTTCTCAATGCTGGTAAAAATCTGCTGGATCTACGCTCTCATCAAGGTGGTAGCCGACATCCTTGTTTATATGAGCCATCTCCGAATCAGCAGCTTTCAAATCATCAAGGACGGGATAAGGTAATCTTCACCAAACCGTTAGATTTTGGGAGGGGTGAGTTTACTCAATCACAGAACTCGCGGTTGCACAATCGATCCACCATAACTTACTCAGGTGGGCGTGTGTGCAATCGCTTGAATTGCGGTGTATTTTTAAAATATAACCAACATCTTAAATAAATGAAATAACTTATCCATAATTCATAGACTATCATAATCAAGACTGAAAAATATACTAATATAACATAAAGAGTGCATGATGCTTCTATTTTCTTATCTCTTTTCCTATTTGTCTCATCAACTTAGCATACGTAACATATCGTAAGTCTTATTAATTACTCCATACACCTACACAACGTACTTCGCATCTTATCTTATTTAAACGATCTGTGCCAGGATCGCTGCTCGAGCCTACCACTCGAGGTCCATGTGTAGATAACCACCTAACCTCCATATCATAACATAAACCACCATCCAGCCAGATGAGGTTGCTGGCATAGTAACCACGATGTCCCCTTAGTTCGAGACAAGGCTATAATGTCCTTAAGACCCGTCTTGGCTGCAGACGTTAAGCCCTTACGGTGGCTCGTAAGGTATGACACGTGTAGAAACTTAATTTATATTTAGCTGGCCTTCACAGCGTATCTTAACATATCATAACATTATTCGGTTCTGGGCTTAGGTCCCCGCCCCGATTTTATATTTGCGTGGGCTTAAGTCCCCACTTTCTTAATATATATGTGTCTTAACATATTCTTTTCTCATTTTTTCTTAAAACTTAGTTAGAATAGGCCACGGTGCGATAGACTTCACTAAACCACGTTTTCCAAGGGACGGGTTCCGTAGTAACCTAGATGTACTTCGTGTGGTATCCCATACTACCATAGAGGGGTTGCATCCGTACATGGATGCCTACATTTCAAGTTCCACGTGACCGTGAAAGAAACCCCACCGCGTGAAGGCTTAAGTCATGTGTCATATTTTATTCTTAACTTATGTATGCTATGCCTATCATGATTTTCTATATGATGAATGTCATATGATAATGGTGAACATATATAAGAATGAATTATAACATAAACCTTAAACATTTCATATTTTTGAAGAAAATTAATAAAGAGCATAACATACGAAATATTAAAGTAAAACAGAAAATAAGAAATATTTAACTATATTTATTTTACAATAGTGTTGAAACTATACTTCATTAAGGTTAATTATATTCATGAAATTTGGTGATTGACTGGTATAGCGATCCAACCTATTTTAAAATTCTAAAGGAGTGCATGTGTCAATTCAAGAATTGTATGAGGCTTAGAGGAGGTAATAGAATGGTAAGTATTGAAAAACGTCCATATTTGACCCCTTAAACTTATAGATTGTTATTCGATGCAAGCTATTTAATGTATTTTATTTAATCTTAGCGATTTATAAGTCTAGAGATAAGTTTAGCATAAAGTAGTCAAAGAGTTAAAAAAATAATGTCAAATCCGTGTAACCTTGGATCATCTAAAACGTATCCCGACTTGCAGCTCAATTTTGACCTTAAAAATATTAAATTCGTGAAATTGTTATTTCAGACAAAGTTGTAGATCTCGTTATCTTCTTTCCAATGCCGTAAGAATCACGTCAATCTGAGTTCGGGATAAATAGTTATGGCCAAAATACCGAGGCTGTATCTGTTGAAGAGTTTGGCCGAATTTCACGAAAATATGGGAAAAACGATCCTATCGATTTTGGGCCTAATTTCTATATTTTTAAGACCCGAAATTTATCAAAATTTAAGGAAAAATTAGGGTTTTCTTTTTAAGAAATAACTAAATAATTTAAGATGGATTTAGAGGCACCCACCTGTTGAAGCGTGTTTCGAATCCTACGATGATTTGGGTTGATGGAGATCGGATTCGAGAGACATGTCTTTTCAGAATTCCTTTCTTCGATAAATTATGAGAAACTTTGATGGTGTAAGATTCTCTGATAAGATCGAAAATCGATGGAGATTCGACGAGGAATTATGAAAGATGGCACTGTCAGAGTTTTTGCAGAGAAGAGGGGATAAAGAGAGACAACTGAGAGAAGAAGTAAATATATATCTAATTCCCTGTATAGGTTAACTCTAATTAAGACTTTCCGTATAAGATTTAATAAAATAGTAGTTTTTACACGCAAGTAGAATTCATACCTGACTTGAAAAGCTTGAGAAGAGGTTTTGCTCCAGCGCTTTGTGTAAGCACCAAGGTAAATGGTGATTCTCTCCCGAATTTACAGTTGTGCCCTTTAACCCGCTTCACTCTTCAAACGGGCATAACTTTTTATATTCTTATCGAAAATCGACAAATTATATATCGTTGGAATCGTATCAACGAGTACTTTGCAATGAGTCTAATATTGATATATAAAAAAAATCAGACTATTTCTAAAGTAAGTATATTCCGGTGTGGAGCGTTAGCACCACGCACTGTGTGGTACATCATCTAATACCATTAAATAAAATTCAAAAATCTGGGTTATTATAGATTTAAAGGTCCATGCATGAATTTTGGGGAAATCTGACTTGCTAAAGGCTCCACGGCCGAATCTCCAAGGTCCGATGCTTCGAAACTAGTGCATGCATGATCAGTAAGGACGTGGGAGACTCAACTTCCCCAAATCCGACCCTATTGATCCAAGTTCTCGAAATGCATGCGTTGAAACATCATATATTGGATGCGTGAAGAACTTGAAATCGAATTTCTCGATTTCCGGGGTTTCGGATCGTGTCTCGTGCTATTTAAATAAGATAGAATCCATAGGTAGCGGAATCTTGTGATGTAAGACTCCACTAGGTCTGTAGGAGTGGGATTTTTCAAATATTTCATAATTTTTTGAAACAAGGAAGAAGCACAAGCCTGTCGAATTCATCAGGCTCACTGTGGTGACATGGAGTCTGATTGCGGTGAGAAATGACCTAAAGCCCTTGCCGTGGCATGAAATCAAGGCCAATTTGCCTCGGGAAAATCTCGCCGTGGCGAGATGCCTATGTATTGTGGCACCTGAAGAGCTTGCGCAGCGACATGTAAGCTCACCGCGGTGAGGTGTCCTTGGTTCTGAGGGTTGGACTTTTGTGTCTGATGTAGCCCTATTTACGTGTGTTCTGATCCGGTATGGTTTGGTAACCATTAGCGTGTATGCATGATGTAATGTAGGTTGATTGAGAAGGAGTTTGACTGAGAATATACCCTGAATTCGAGTGATTTTACCGTGCTAAGTCGACACTGAGGTAGGGAAGAACATCCTACCAAATCCGTATTTTTCTTGAAGTTCATGATATCAATGCAAGTGTTATATGCCGATATCTTCCAAATTTGCTAAATAAGAATGCTGTCACGTTTTGAATATCATAGTTCTTGGTTCTTGAAATTATGTATTTGATTTGCATGCTTTGTACATGCATCTTGACATGATATTGCATGACTTCGATACGCATTTTCTAAAATCTGTAATTAGTCTATTTCATATGTTGTCAGCTTGTATACTTCACCTTTGATATATCCTATGTTCAACTCAATAAGTTCAATTACTGCTTGTTTGAATCATGTATATGCTATGTGAATCTTGTCGTGATTCGTGTTTCGGTGATTGTAAGATTCAATTCAAGTGACCCTGTTAACTTGCTCAGAGGCTTGGTAATGGCTCAAGTGACGCTGCTAACTTGCTCAGGGGCTTGACAATCCGGCTCAAGTGACGCTGCTAACTTGCTCAGGGGCTTGGCAATTTGTCTCGATTCAAGCGACCCTGTTAACGTAGCTCAGGGGCTTGGCTTCTTAAATTGAGTGACCCTCTTAAGATGCTCAGGGGCTCGATGTCTTGGTTCAAGTGACCCTATTAACGTAGCTCAGGGGCTTGACAACTTATATTCGAAACTTAATTTTTCTATCTGCTACACGTTCCTATAATGTACTCGTTTGATTTGACCTCATGTTCTGATACGCTCGTTTGATCTTATATGCATTATTTGAAAACTCGATTAATTACATTCATGAAAGATTTAGTTTGCCTGTTTGCTAAAAGATTTTCCTGCTTGGATCATGTTTTTCTATTATGCATCAAGATTCATGAAATGAGAATGATAAATTGTAATTTAGCATTTGTGATTCCCTATTGAGCTTGGATGAAGCTCACTCCTCGACTATACGTCACAGTTGCAGGAGTTGACTTGGAGCGTGATCCGAAACGAGAGGAGGAACCGGACTACAGTCCTGACGACGAGGAGGATCTACCTTTGGAGCATTTTCCTTAGTTTGGCTTGGGACAAAAATTAACATTACTTTGGGATTTTTGAGATACAGTACAATATATGTGGATTTAAATACAATGGTGTGTTTTAGTCCACTGTCTAGATGAAGGTCGGCCTGCATCGGTGGATGTTTTACTTTTGGATATACCCCTGGATCATTGTATTCTTTCAGTGTCCTTTTTTGCTCACCCATCACAGCTGGTTCAATATTAACACCAGGGGTTCATGTGGTGTTCCTAAGTCTAAGGACCCTCTCTACCTCAGGATTTAAAGGTTGGATTGGAGGTCTGAAAGACCTTCTATTAAGCATACACACACAAAAACTCATAAGGAAAAACACTACAACATACTAAAAAAAAATTATTCTAAACAAAAATTACTGCTAAAATTCTACTGCTGAATTTAAGGCATTGACAAACAAGAAACAAAAGCTATGGAGAGGGGGTGCAAAGTAAGGCAAGTAAGCTCTAGCTGCAACCTCTAACTCTTCTTTCATGTTGTTGCCCCAGATCTGCAAGAAAACCAAAATTCTTTAGTAGTACTTTTATTCACAAATAAAAACTGTAATAAATGAATTTTATATACACAAAAATAAAAACTCAGGTCTACTAATTAGATCAAGTGTTCCCGACAACGGCGCCAAAAACTTGTTGGTTCCTTTGTGCCTGCAGACTTATTGTAAAATGGATGGTTAAAATCTGATAGAAACTGAGGGTGAATGAGATAGATTAAAGCACAAAGCACAGCCTGCAAGACACAGGGCCTATTGCAGCAAGTTTTGATAAGAAAAGATTTGACCCACAGGGACACTTGATCTAGAACCACAAGGGTTGTTTAGTAAGCCTCCAGATCTGGCAATCCTAAAGAAAGGGAGTTTTGGGGGTATCACTATCTATACTACTTTTGAAACATAAAATAAAACTAAAGTTACAGAAGGGGGTTTAAAGAGGGGTGAAAATGGATTTGGAAAATAAAATATAAAAAAGGGTGAGAAGTAATAAAATAGGGACTGATGTATCTGCTGAAACAGAGGCCAATTAAGCAAAGCAAAGGTTGGATCCACATTTGTCCTTCATTTGGCAACAAGCTCAAATGCAAGGAAGAAGAATCTAATCCAATCCAAGGATATGGACTAGTCTTAAGGCTATGATCTGTCCACTAGATTGTCACAGATCATCCCCGAAAGATATACTCCAGTCTAGGGATTGAAATCAGAACATTGAAATTACTGCAGTTGTTATGGTTGTCTGGCTACATGCTCATGCAACCATAGGAGCATACAATCTATAAAATCTAAATAGAATACCATAGAACATTACAGATTACAAGATTCAATAAAAACAACTTGCATTGATTACAAAATACTTACAATGTAGCCCTCTCAACTGCAGCCAGTGTAGACTCCACACCTTACAATTTTCACAGACTTATTACAGCATAGACACAGTCCTAACTATTATAGAGAACTCTGCCAGCAATTGCTGAGCTAAGGAGAGAAGAAAAAGATAAAAGGTGACCTAACCCTAACCCTAAAATGACTTAAGCACTCCCCCAGATTAGGGTAAGAAGTTCTATCTCTCTGCTAAAGACTACAGCTTATATACTAGTCCACTCAAAATATCTGGTGCCTTGGCCAATCAAAAAATAGAAGAGAAATGCCCTCATTTTAGCTGCTGAAGTGGCCCATTTGTGGCCAAGTGTTGCCTCAAGATTTAGGAAACTGTTTGGCATCTCGGGATGTGTGCCCTAATTACTGTGAAATCCTAAAAAAGTCCCTGTGTATGGACTGAGAAGTAGGGAGCCCGTGCCTCACGAGGCTGACTTTACTTGATTTGCTTCTCGCGTGGTTGGAGTAGCTGCTGAAGAAGGCTCGCGAGATTTCATTTGCTGTAAATAGCGCAGCTCGCACAGATGAAGCTCCAGGGAGCCCAGGTCGCTAGGATCTTGCGAGGATGGATTTGTAACTCGTGCGGATCCTCATCAAGATGATTTTTCTCTTCTCGCGTGGTTGGCTTCCTTTCTGATGTGCGCGAGATCTGTGCGACGCGTGTTTCTGAAGTTGCTCTGCGTGAGAGTTGCGCGAGCGAATAACAGTGGGAGAATTTGAACCTCGCGAGATCCTCACGAGCATATTGTGTGAAGCTTTTGATCTTCGCAAGGACTGCGCGAGGTGTTCCTCTGAGGCCCTTCCTTCAGTGAGCTGCGCGAGGGATTCTCGAGGCATTTGAATGCTGCATGTTTGAACCTTGCGAGATCTGCATGAGGGGACTTTCCAAGCAAAACTGAACTACGCGAGGGTCCATTTGTGCTTCACTGCTGCTGTGCACAGTCTGCTGCAGCAGTCTCCTCTTCCAAGGTCCATACTTCTCTCATCTGTTGGACTTCCAGGGCCCCTTTGGCAAGCCAAATGGTCACTACGGTTTGGGCCATCATGTGTATCCTCTGTTCTCTAATCAACCTCAAGACTTGGCTTGAATTTCTCTCTTTTGTGACCTCCAAAGCATGACTGTTGCACTAAGCTGCAATTTTATTAAATGGCTCCAAGGTGTAGTAAAGGCTAGGTTAAGAGCTGAAGTGATTTCTCTTTTTTTTTTCTTTTTTTCTTTTTTTTTTTATGATGGTTGCCACAGCCATACAACTGGTACACTACTTCATGCAGATTTTCTCTCTTCTCTTTTCACCAATTGTCAAAGCCTACTCACCTATCTTCAACATTTTCTCCTTTACCTTTTGAATTGTTAGAGTGAGGGTAGGGCTGAATCAGGTTAAGAGGTTCAGGTTCAAGTACTTTGGTGTTTGTTGAAGAAAAATTAGATTTTAAGGCTCAAAGAGCGTATGCACAAGGGTGGTTTTAATGGGTTGGACTTTTAGACTCAAACTATCCAAATGAAGGCCTTGATCCTCTCCTTAGTATCATGATTACTGTTAAACAGTTTCAACTTGGAGTGTCTAACTTCTAATGAAAAAGTCTTTACTCAGTTAGTCCTTAGAGTAGGAAAAGTTGCCAAAGACACTCCTGAAAAAGAGAAATTTTTACAGGCTCAAAGCTCACTGGGTATGGTCCTTAATTAAACTCATGGGCATGTTCTCACCTTTTTCTCTCCTTACTGGTTCACTAAGTGCTGAAAAAAAAAAATTCTTGATGCTAACCTCATAGAAATATTAAATTTTTAAATGATTTTAGTGTTAAAAAGTCTACATCAATTTTAACTTTCCTCATTTTCAACATTGCTTAGGTGGATTCGCTGTATTTATTTCTACATGATTACTGCTGATGTACTTAGGTTAACTATTTCATTGGCCTATCCTGTCATACCCCCAAACCTAAATTAAACAGTGTCCTCACTGTTTCAGCATATAGATAACAGAAAATAACAACATTACAGCAGAATAAACTAAAAAGAACAGCATGAAAGGAAAACAATAGACAAGGACATAATGCAAATAACGACCAAAAGACTATTTTCATTAACAAAAAGGAATATTACAGTAGACTAGTCAAAGTTTGAACAAGATGCAGAAATTATAGAACTAATTCTAAAACAGGGTTGTGATCAGGGCTGTGATCAGCCACTGGTATCCTCCTTTTTGTTCTACACTGGTATCCTCCTTTTTTGAGCAGGGTTGTGATAAGCCTGATGTTAAGACCTGAAAAGTACCACTTTTCACCCCTTAACTTAACCTGTGATTAGACCCTTAGCCCTTTAATAAATGTTTGTTAAGCTATTTTTGTAGGTAATAAACAGCAATGCAATAAGGCCATAAATCCTGCTAAGGAACCTATAATTGGCACCAAAAGTACCCCAGAAGAATGAGCCATGAATCCAGACCTGAGGTAAGCCTCGCGTAGCTGACAAAGCTCCAAAGAATTCAGGAATTTAGGCTTTGCACAGTCCTCGCTACGTTCCCCAAGACTTCACGAGAAGTTCTCACGCAGTGGAGTGACAGAAGAACTTCAGAAACCTTGAGTCGCACAGCTCTCGCGAAGTTCAGAAGTTAAAGGTCGCGCAGTCTCGCGCAGTTTAAGAGAGCTTCAGGAAAGTTGTCGCGCAACTGCCGCGCAGTAGCCGCGGGATGCAAATGTCAAAGGAGCTATCGCGCAGTTCAGAAAAGCCTCAAAGCCTCACGAGGATCCTCGCGAAGTTCCATTAAGAAGTGAACGTCTCGTGCAGTTCTCGCGCTGTTCAGGAAGAAAGCAGCCTCGCGAAGCTAGAGTTAGCCCCACCAAAATCTATTATGAAATGGAATGCTCGCACAGTTCCCGCGCTATTCACAAGTAGCAATCCAACAGCGCGAAGCTCAATCCAGCGAGAGCTTAACTACCTACCTCACGACTACTCAAAGCATCAAGAAGCTGCAACCCCGTGACGTCTGAAGTTTTAATGCAAACTTAACCATGCGAAGAACATAGCTACCACGCAACGACTCTGGGAAACGATGGCTACCTAGCGAAGCTCTGAATTTTAACCTTCCATCGCTTCAGCAGAGGACTTTCTGGGAATTTCCAAGGATTAGGGCACGCCCTCCTACGCTCAAATCTCCGTGCACGCTCCTCGAGTCATCCAAGGATCATTAATAGGCCACGTGGCATCACTAAAATTAGGGTTTCCTAACCCTAATGCGCCGCCACACCACTGCTATATTACCCCAAACTTGGTTTAGGTTTAGGGGTCCAGACTTTATCACTAATACGAGATCTGAGATCATTTTCTTTTCTGTTCTTCTGTAGTTGTAAGTAGTTTTCCTTTTTCTTTTTCTTTCTCTCTATGGCTCAGCACTTGCTGGCCATGCCTATGTATGTTTATTGAGATTAGATTAATGGAATTTGTGATTGGGTGATGTACTTTTATGGGATGTGTGCGAATGAGAGTTGCTATGTGAAAGGCTGCTGCCTTGTGATCCGCCATTGCTTTGGCTGTGATTCAGAGCAATGGAGGACTGATTCTAAGGATCCATTCAGATCCAAGTGACCTGTGTGTCTGGGCTATCAGGTCTGATACAGCCTTAGCCCCACCACAGGACCCACTAGATCTGAAATCCCCATGGGAGCCTGAGCTGGTAGCCTTGTGACCATGGTGGTGGCAGCAATATTACTGTTCTATTTTGGACTCTATGAGGAGGATAGCCCCTGGGATAGTCTGTGACCATTCAAGTGGACAGGCTATAGCCTTAGGGTGAAGCCAATCCGTAGGATCCAAGATGAATTCTTCTTCTTTGCACATGTGCTTGTAGCCTTGTGGGAGATTGTACAGAGGCAGACTCTCCTACATTTGTATAAACCCGCCATCAGATTTTAGATCTGATCTGATTATGGAGATTGTAGGTTTGTGACTGGACCATTGTAGTCCCACTCAAGCAATGGAGAGCTAGATCTAAGGTGGTACTCAATCTCTTGCTGGTTCTGTGTCTGGGCTATCATGGTCCTATACAGCCTTAGCCCCACACATAGAGCTTTAGAGGTTGAGGTTCCCTATGGATTCCTGAGCTTGTAGCCTGGATGAAATAGTGCCTACAATGATAAACTTGTTTTGACCCATCTCTGGATTGTGGTTCCCCTATGGGATAGTCTGTGACCATTTAAGTGGACAGGTTATAACCTTAAGGGATTGGATCATGGCACAGAGATGGGTTGGATTCTTTCTCCTCAGTGGTGATAATGTAGCCATTAGACAAAATTTCTATAACAGCTGACCTGGATCTGAGTCATAAATTCCAGCAGATCTGAACCCAATAGCATACTTCTCACCCTTTTTTATTTATTTTCCCACACTACATCCATCTTCTCAACCCTTTATGTAGTTAATTCATTAGGCTACCTTAGGATATTTAGAATAAGTGACCCTAAACTCCCTTCCTTTTAGGACTGCCAGATCTGTAGTCAGATCTGGAGGGACTACTAGAGATGGCTCCCTTGGAGTCAGAGATCACTGTGTGGGACAAACTCTTACTTATCAAAACTTGCTACAAATGGACCCTGTATCTTGCAGGTCTAGGATTTCTCAGTTGTGCTGATTCCATCCCCTATTTTACTTTGATTTTAAATTACTTTTACCACCAACAAATAAAGTAAGCACACTAGAAATTGCAACAAGTTTTTGGCGTCGTTGCTGGGGATAAGATGATCTATCAGCAGACCCTTAGTTTTTGTATTTTTAGTATTCTTTGTAGCTGTAAATAATTGATACTGCTGATGTAATTTTGAATCTTTCTTGCAGATCTAGACAGCAGCAGAGAAGGAAAGTGGACTGCATTTGGAGATTAGCTACCTTTGTTTGCAAATTCTCTAACCTTTAAAACTCTGTCTATTTCTCTTACAATTTCCATAGTAGTATTTAGGATAGTTGTAAATTTATGTTTTCTTAAATAGCTATAAATTTGTTAGATAAATTCTTTGAGTCAAGTGCAATGCGCCTGCAAGGAGTTGTCCCTGCTGGTGGTGTGTTTGTATGCTAGGTAGGAGATCTCTTAGTCCTACTTTAGAGCCTTTCAACCCTGAGCTAGAAAGGGGTAGAAGACTTAGAAGGAACAGGCACACCACAGTAGAGCCCCTAATTGAATCTGAGACAGTAGCAATGGGTGAAGAACAACCCAGAACTCTCAAGGAGTTGAATGCTCCGAATGACTATAACTCTCCATTTAGCATTCAATTCCCTGATGTTCAAGGGAATTATGAAATTAAAACTTCTATCATCCAGATGCTGCCCTCTTTCCATGGGCTTAGCAAGGAGGACCCTTACAAGCATATTGATCAATTTTTGGCCTTGTGCACCACATTCAATATCGCTGGTTTGAGACCTGAGGCTACTAGACTCAGGCTCTTTCCCTTCTCTCTGAAGGATAGGGCTAGTACCTGGTTGGCTACTCTTCCAAACAATGGCATCACTTCGTTGAAAGACCTACAGACCAAGTTCCTAAAAAAGTTCTTCCCTGAGACCAAAACTAGCCAGTTGAGGAAGGAAATTCTTGCCTTTGCCCAATCACCAATTGAGGATTTTAATCAAGCCTGGGATAGGTTTAAGGAAATGCTCAAACAATGCCCCCACCACAAGATCCCAGACTGGCAGCTTGTAAAAAGCTTCTACAATGGGATTGATGAGAAAAATAGAGATATGGTTGATGCCTCTTGTGGTGGAACCTACATGCACAAGACTGCTGATGAGGCATGGGAATTGTTTGAAGTAATCAGTGAAAATGCTTTTCAAAAGCTATCCCAGGCAAGAACTAGTCAGGAGTCTGTGTCAAAAGAGGGGCCTGCTGCATTGTCAAGAGGAAAAGTTTATGAGGGTCTGGGAATAATGATCTGCAGTTACAGATGGCAAACCTCTGAGCAAAGTTCGACAAATTATTGACTGTGATGCAACCCAGAAGGGCTGCTCAAGTGGTGGAGGCATGTCTGATATGCCAGTCCCCACAGCACACAGTAGAGGAATATCCATCTGCAGGGCAATATCCTGAATTGGTATTGGAACATGCTGCTGCTACGCAATCTTTTGGCCAGCAACAATCTGGTGGCTACAACAGACAGCCATTTGGATACCAGCACTAAAATGCTGGTTACCAATGGAGAGACCACCCAAATCTGAGGTGGAGGCAAGACAATTATATGCAGCCCCAAAGGCCACAGTAGCAGTTCAATCAGGGATATGCCCCTAGGTCTAATTTCCAACACCAACAGCAGCCCTATCAGCAACAAAATCAATTGGTCTTACCCCAACCTCAGCCAAGAAATGCTTCCTTCGAGGACCAGGTCTTGACTTCATTGTGAAACCCGGGGTCCTTGGCTCAGACTGGATGCTCTCACAGTCAGAGCATCCATGACATGGAAGAGCAGATAAGGAAAATTTTAAATGCCTTGGCTAGGAGAGATGAGGGGAGGCTGCCCTGCCAGCCGGTTGCTAACCCCGAGGGTCAGTTTTTAATTGAAGAAGCTTCCTCAAGTTTTGAGGGAACCAATGCCATCACTACCCTAAGGTCTGGTAGGCTGATAGACAACCAGGTGGGTAACAGACCAGCAGAGGTCATTTCCACAGATTGTTCGAATGAGTGTGATGAGGATGTTGTTGGAACACAGAGCCAAGAATTGCCTGCCACCCTGCAGCAGGAGAAAAATAAAGAGGCTGTAGTTGAGCCTCAGCAGGAAGAAAAATAAGAAAAAAGAGAAAAATAGAAGTTTAGTCATGGGCTAGCAGCTGAGGAACTAGCAGTACCTCAGTTGCCATTTCCCCAAGCTTTTGGTGGTCCTGTCCCTTTTGAGAAAGGGAATGCCCAGATGGAGGAAATGATGGAGACCTTCAGGCAGGTGAAAATCAATTTGCCCCTGCTTGAGGCAATGAAACAGGTCTCAGCCTATGCAAAGTTCCTGAAAGACCTCTGTACCCAAAAGAGAAAAGCTCGAGGCCATATGTCCAAAAAGTTAAAGTGAATTTCAGATTTAACATATCAATGCCTGAGAAGTTGCAAGATCCAGGGATACCCACTATTCCCTGCGTAATTGGAGACCATACAATCGGGAAGGCCCTTTTAGACCTTGGAGCTAGTGTTAACCTGCTGCCCTACAATGTATATCTGTAGCTAGGTTTGGGGGAGCTAAAACCTACCCCCATTGTGCTAATGATGGCTGATAGATCTGAGAGTAGGCCTATGGGAATGATTGAGAATGTCTTGGTAGGGGTAGAGAAATTCTTTTACCCTGCTGACTTCCTAGTTTTGGACATGGGCTGCAGCAAAGGTACTAATCCCATACCTTTTATCTTGGGCAGGCCATTCTTGGCCACTGCCAATGCATGCATTCAGTGCAAGTCTGGAGTTATGGAGGTAACTTTAGGACATATGAAAGTTGAGCTGAATGTGTACAACAGTGCAAAGTACCCTCCAGTGGACAATGAGGAGAGCTTTGCAGTGGATGTACTAGAAGAAATTGTGGATGAAGAATTGCCCACTCTGCTGGAGTGGAGCAACACTGTCAAGAATTTAGTTAAAGTCTAGGATATGGTGGAGGAAGAAAGCCTAGCTGTGATGACAAAAGACATGACCACGTTGAAGTCTTCGGTGGGCTCAGTGCAGCATTCCATTTGAAAACCTACATTGCTGCCTCTTCCTCCAACCACCAATGCACCAATTTTGCCATCCACCCAACAAGCACCTGATCTGAAACTCAAGAAGCTTTCAGAAACATTAAAATATGCCTTCCTTGAGAAAGGTGATAAGCTTCCTGTGATTATCTCCTCCTCTCTTACCAAAGAGCAGGAAGAGGAATTACTAATAGTTTTGAGGAAGCACAAAAGGGCAATTGGTTGAACCATTGCAGATCTGGGAGGAATAGATGCATCAATTTGCATGCACAGGATTCATCTTGAGGAGGGATCACTACCCTCCAGGGAAATGCAGAGAAAGTTAAATCCTCACATGCAGGAAGTGCTCCTCAAGGAGATCATTAAATTGCTAGATGCAGGGGTGATTTACCCCATCTCTGATTCTAACTGGGTGGCACCAATCCAAGTGGTGCCTAAGAAATCTGGCATAACAGTTATTAAAGCCGATTCTGGAGAGTTGAGACCAGCCAGGGAGACCAGTGGCTGGAGAGTTTGCATTGATTATAGAAAGCTCAACTCTAAGACCAGAAAGGACCACTTCCCTCTCCCCTTCATTGATCAAATTTTGGACAAATTGGCTGGAAAAGCTTTTTACTGTTTTCTTGAAGGGTACTCGGTAACGGATCCTGTGCATCCTCAAGACCAAGATAAAACCACCTTTACCTGTCCTTTTGGCACCTTTGCTTACAGAAGGATGCCTTTTGGGCTGTGTAATGCGCCAGCCACTTTTCAGAGGTGTATGTATGCCATATTCTCTGATATGATTGACAAATTTTTGGAGATTTTTATGGATGATTTTTCTATCTATGGGGACAATTTTGGCCAGTGTCTACAACACCTCAGCCTAGTTTTGCAAAGATGTGAGGAGACCAATCTGGTCTTAAGCTGGGAAAAGAGCCACTTCATGGTAACACAAGGCATTGTGTTGGGCCATGTAGTCTCTAAATAAGGGCTTGAGGTAGACAAGGCTAAAGTTGACCTCATTGCCAATCTACCCCCTCCAAAAACAGTCAAACAAATCAGATCTTTCCTTGGGCATGCAGGATTCTACAGGAGGTTCATTAAGGACTTCAGCAAAATTGCTAAGCCATTATGCCACCTGCTCTGCCAGGATGTGCCTTTCGACTTCTTGGCTGAATGTCTAAAGGCTTTTGAGACTTTGAAAGTCTGTCTTACCTCTGCCCCTGTACTCTAGACACCAGACTATACCCTGCCCTTTAAATTAATGTGTGATGCATCAGATTTGGCAATAGGTGCTGTCTTGGGTCAAAAAAGGGATAAGCTGCCTGTGGTCATTGCTTATGTCAGCAAGTTACTTGCTGAAGCTCAGCTGAATTATACCACAACTAAGAAAGAGCTTCTGGCAGTGGTGTATATTGTTGACAAGTTTAGATCTTACCTACTGGGATCTAAAACTGTAATCTTCACTGACCACTCAGCATTGAAGTACCTATTGTCCAAGAAAGATGCTAAGCCCAGGCTGATTGGATGGATACTCCTACTGCAGGAGTTTGACATCAAAATCAAGGATAAAAAGGGTGTGGAAAATGTGGTGGCTGACCACTTGTTCAGAATTGTGTTGGAGAAGTGTCTTGATGGTCCTCCAAATGATGCCTTCCCGGATGAGCAATTATTTACAATCCAATCCTTGGTCCCCTGGTTGCACACATTGTGAATTATCATGTTATAGGACAGATTCCTACCCACTGGACCAAAATGGACAAAGACCTATTTTTCTCATAGGTCAAATATTTTTTTTGGGAGGAACCTTGCCTATACAAGTACTGTGCAGACCAAATCATCCGAAGATGTGTTCCCGAAAGTGATGTCCCCAGTATTCTGGCCATGTGCCATGAAAATGCCTGTGGAGGCTACTTTAGTGGGAGAAAAATAGCTGACAAGGTCCTACAGTGTGGGTTTTATTGGCTTTCTTTATTCAAAGATGCATATACACATTGTAAGGCATGTGAGAGATGTCAAAAATTAGGAGGGCTGTCCAAAAGAAATTCAATGCCTTTGCAGTCCATCCTTGTTGTAGAACTGTTTGATGTATGGGGTATAGACTTCATGAGCCATTTTCCTCCTTCTAATGGTTACCATTTCATCTTAGTGGCAGTGGATTATGTTTCCAAATGGGTAGAAGCCATTGCCACAAAAACCAACGACAACCAGGTGGTCCTCAAATTTGTAAGGCAGAACATTTTCTCAAGATTTGGAACCCCTAGAGCTATTATCAGTGATGGGGGTAGCCATTTCTGCAATAGGAATTTCGAAAGCTTGCTCAAGAAATATTCTGTGACCCATAGGATTGCTACTCCCTACCACCCACAGACAAGTGGGCAAGTTGAAATTTCCAATAGGGAGATCAAGCACATCGGGAGAGATTGGGCTGATAATCTCAATGATGCACTGTGGGCTTATAGGACTGCCCATAAGACTCCCATTGGAATGCCCCATTCAGACTGGTCTATGGCAAGGCTTGCCATCTCCCAGTAGAGTTAGAACACAAGGCCTATTGGGCCATTAAAAACTTAAATATGAACCTAACTTCTACTGGTCATCACAGGTCCCTGCAGTTGTCTGAATTGGATGAGCTGAGGATGGATGCCTACACCAATGCCAGGATCTACAAGGAACGGTCCAAAGCCTTCTTTGACAAGGGCTTACTGAGAAAAAGCTTCGTACCTGGTGGTAAGGTTTGGTTATTTAACTCTAAACTAAAATTCTTTCCTGGCAAACTAAAATCCCGATAGGAGGGTCCCTATATTGTCTTAAATGTGTCCCCATCTGGTGTTGTGGAAGTCAAGGATCCCAAATTTGGGAGGACCTTGAAAGTGAATGGTCAGAGGCTTAAGCCTTGTCTCGAAAAACCGGCCGACCCTATGAACACTATTCATTTTCAAGGGACCCCTTCATCTACCTGACCCACAGTTGTGTCCATGTTGTACTATACTACTTTCGTTTCTTCAATAGTTTTTAGGAAATTGTAGTGTCTCGATGGGGTCTGAGTCTGCTGGGATTGATAGAGTTTATGTGGGGTTGGTATGATTAATTCTTCTTCTGCGATTTGCTGATTTTTGAATTGAATGCATACTGTGTGAATATTTTTTATGAGTATGCTGCACTGCATGAATTGCTCCCTATTTGGTACTAAGCCCTCGCGCATTCCAAATTGAGATTTGGGAAGCTCTCGCGCACTGCAAGCTGCAACATCCATCATCGCGAGATTCCGTTCCTATCTCGCGATCCCCTTGCCCAGTTGCGCGAGTCGCATGCATTTGTCATTTCCCATGCTGATTGTTGTAACTTTTCACTTCCCAACTCACTCTCAATTAATTGTGGCAACTTGGATGTTATTACACCGATTCATCTTCCACCATCCTCGTCTTTAAATACACTTCATCTCATCCTTTCTCCTCTCACCCTAGCGGTTCTTCCCTTGTCTTAACAATGGCAGATGACAAGCCTAATGCTCTGCCTAACAAATTTTATCCGATGTGGTTGGAACCGCCCCCACCTAAAGAGCCGGACCTCCTACAATTCCTCTGGGATGAATACGAGGAGGTTCAGCGGATCCTGGCTAAGGAGGAGAAGGACAAGCACCAGCCAAAGAAGAAACAGCGAAAGATAGAACCATCCCCATCCTCTGCCCCCTCCACTCAACCCCTTCCACCACCTTCTCAGCCCCCACATCCTTGACCCCTCTCTCCTTTCTTCCTAGGAGTTTTCTTTTTATAATCTTTTAGCTTTAATGAAATTTTCTTTTCCTGTTATTCTGTAAAGTTCTCTATTTTTGGTTGTTTTCATTCTTGCTGTTTTCTTTTCTCTGACCATAAATTTGCTGCACACGCACCTTTGAACCAGTGGGGGCACTGCTCCTCATAGGTTTGGGGGTGTGGCAGGCAGATCCTACCAATGGAATAGTTAACCTAAGTGCAGCAGAATCTTTTGAGTAATATGGAAATGGAACCATGTTCATCTAAGAATCATGAAAAAGAAGAAATTTAAACTTTTGCCAGAACTTTAGGCATTACAAACTTTTAAAATTTCACATTTCCATGATGAGATCACCAAGGAAACTCACTTGTATCAGCACTTAATGAATCACTTGAGAGAGAAAAAGGTAAGGACATATTTAAGAATTCAAAGGAAGACCATAACCAATGAGATTTGGGCCTATACAAAAAAAAATTTCTTTGAGGAGTGACTAAGGCAATTTCTTCTAGCTCTAAGGACTGGCTAAGTCACTGTGCTCACTAGAAGTTAGGCAACTCCAAATTGAAACAACTGACAGCACTCATGAGACTTAGGAAAGGATCAAGGCCTTCTTTTGGACAGTTTAAGCCTAAACAGACAAACCTTAAGCAACTGCCCTTGTCCATACCCCCTTTTAGCCTTAAATCCTAATTTTCTTCAAAAATACACCTGAGTACTTGCACCTGAACCTATGTATCTGATTTAACCTTATCCTCACTCTAAGAATTCAGAAGGTAAAGGAACAAGAGTTGAAGATGGACTAGCTATGGTCAACATTAGGTGAATAAAGAAGAAGTACCTCAAATTCTGGCAATATGGTAACTGAGAAAATGGTGGCATTTCAGAAAAGTAAAAACAAAATAAAAAGAAGAAAAATGCATAAAAAAGAAATAAAAACAATAATGAAGAGGAGTAAGAGAGGAGTCAAGAGGGAACTGTCATTGGGAAAATCGAAATCAAGAAGAGAAACTGATCACTTAAAATCTGAAATCCTCAAAGAAGATGAAAGGAGCTGAATTAAAGAAGGTGAAGTCATGAATCACCTCCTTCACCTACTGATTTCTTAATTTTGAACCCCTTTTTAACCTTCCATTCTTTTTAACCCCACTCCATAAGCCACATTACAGCCCAGTTAAAGCCCTTGTGATCCAAAGTTGAGTGAGCTATCATGTGGAGATAAAGAGTTATCCAATCTATGGTGAGGATCTGTCAATGATGTCAGAACTTCAGAGCTATGCCTATGCTCATGCTGACAGACCCATTTGGAGGATGTAACTGCTCTTGAGCTTGAGAGAAAATGAAACCCTCAACAGTTCTTTCTGAGAGTATGCCCTGGAGAGTTTTGGGTCTGATCTTGAATGCATTAGGTGTGACCTATAACCTAATTTTTGATCCAGTGATGAGCTCAGTGCTGACACACATGTGAATTGTTCTTTGGTGTAAACTGATTGGAAATGTTGTGCTTTCATGAGAAGCTTATACTGTTTAAATTTCTGTGTAGCCAATGTGTTTGAATTTCTTATATTCTTACTGATTCAAGGGTGAACTAACTCTATTTCTTGACTGCTCACTTGATAATAACGCACTTTTGTTAACTGTCTCATTGAGAAGTTTTTGGGTGTCTTCACTAAAAACCCTCAGGAGACTTCACTCCTCCACTAGGGATCACCTAGGGGTTTAAAAGGCTTGGTATATATGCTAAATGTATCCGTACTCCCTACGAAAGTGGCATTTAATTTCTGTAGTTATTTTAGTGTAGCTTTGCTAAGGGACTAGCAAAGATTAGGTTTGGGGGTGTGTTAAGACCTGAAAAGTACCACTTTTCACCCCTTAACTTAACCTGTGATTAGACCCTTAGCCCTTTAATAAATGTTTGTTAAGCTATTTTTGTAGGTAATAAGCAGCAGTGCAATAAGGTCATAAATCCTACTAAGGAACCCATGATTGGCACCAGAAGTCCCTCAGAAGAATGAGCCATGAATCCAGACCTGAGGTAAGCCTCGCACAGCTGACAAAACTCCAATGGATTCAGGAATTTAGGCTTCGCGCAGTCCTCGCTACGTTCCCCAAGACTTCACGAGAAGTTCTCGCGCAGTGGAGTGACAGAAGAGCTTCAGAAGCCTTGAGTCGCACAGCTCTTGTGAAGTTCAAAAGTTAAAGGTCGCGCAGTCTCGCGCAATTCAAGAGAGCTTCAGGAAAGTTGTCGCGTAGTAGCCGCGGGATGCAAATGTCAAAGGAGCTATTGCACAGTTCAGAAAAAGCCTCAAAGCCTCGTGAGGATCCTCGCAAAGTTCCATTAAGAAGTGAATGTCTGCGCTTCATTGCTCAAGAAGAAAGCGACTGAAGCCGAGTTAGCCTGAAGATCTATTGTGAAATGGAATGCTCGCGCAGTTCCCATGCTATTCACAAGTAGCAATCCAACTGCACGAAGCTCAATCAGCGAGAGCTTAACTACCTACCTCGCAACTGCTCAAAGCATCAAGAAGCTGCAACCTCGCGACGTCTGAAGTTTTAATGCAAACTTAACCACACAAAGAACATAGCTACCACGCGACGACTCTGGGAAATGATGGCTACCTAGCGAAGCTCTAAACTTTAACCTTCCATCGCTTCAGCAAAGGACTTTCTGGGAATTTTCAAGGATTAGGGCACGCACTCCCACACTCAAATCTCCATGCACGCACCCTGAGGCATCCAAGGATCATTAATAGGCCACGTGGCATCGCTAAAATTAGGGTTTCCTAACCCTAATGCGCCGCCACACCACTGCTATATAAACCCAAACTTGGTTTAGGTTTAGGGGTCCAGACTTTATCACTGATACGAGATCTGAGATCATTTTCTTTTCTGTTCTTCTGTAGTTGTAAGTAGTTTTCCTTTTTCTTTTTCTTTCTCTCCATGGCTCAGCACTTGCTGGCCATGCCTATGTATGTTTATTGAGATTAGATTAATGGAATTTGTGATTGGGTGATGTACTTTTATGGGATGTATGCGAATGATAGTTGCTCTGTGCAAGGCTGCTGCCTTGTGATCTGCCATTGCTTTGGCTGTGATTCAAAGCAATGGAGGACTGATTCTAAGGATCCATTCAGATCCAAGTGACCTGTGTGTCTAGGCTATCATGATCTGATACAGCCTTAGCCCCACCACAGGACCCACTAGATCTGAAATCCCCATGGGAGCCTGAGCTGGTAGCCTTGTGACCATGGTGGTGGCAGCAATATTACTGTTCTGTTTTGAACTCTATGAGGAGGATAGCCCCTGGGATAGTCTGTGACCATTCAAGTGGACAGGCTATAGCCTTAGGAAGCCAATCCATAGGATCCAAAATGAATTCTTCTTCTCTGCACATGTGCTTGTAGCCTTGTGGGAGATTGTACAGAGGCAAACTCTCTTATATTTGTATAGACCCGCCATCAGATGTTAGATCTGATCTGGTTATGGAGATTGTAAGCTTGAGACTGGACCATTGTAGTCCCACTCAAGCAATGGACAGCTAGATCTAAGGTGGTACTCAATCTTTTGCTGGTTCTATGTGTCTGGGCTATCATGGTCCTATACAGCCTTAGCCCCACACATAGAGCTTTAGAGGTTGAGGTTCCCTATGGATTCCTGAGCTTGTAGCCTGGATGAAATAGTGCCTACAATGATAAACTTGTTTTGACCCATCTCTGGATTGTGGTTCCCCTATGGGATAGTCTGTGACCATTTAAGTGGACAGGTTATAACCTTAAGGGATTGGATCATGGCACAGAGATGGGCTGGATTCTTTCTCCTCAGTGGTGATAATGTAGCCATTGAATAGGATTTCAATAACAGCAGACCTGGATCCGAGTCATAAATTCCAGCAGTTCTGAACCCAATAGCATACTTCTCACCCTTTTTTATTTATTTTCCCACACTACATCCATCTTCTCAACCCTTTCTTTAATTAATTCATTAGGCTACCTTAGGATATTTAGAATAAGTGACCCTAAACTCCCTTCCTTTTAGGACTGCCAGATCTGTAGTCAGATCTGGAGGGACTACTAGAGATGGCTCCCTTGGAGCTGTAGATCACTTTTCCCTGTGGGACAAACTCTTACTTATCAAAACTTGCTACAAATGGACCCTGTATCTTGCAGGTCTAGGATTTCTCAGTTGTGCTGATTCCATCCCCTATTTTACTTTGATTTTAAATTGCATTTACCACCAACAAATAAAGTAAGCACACTGGAAATTGCAACACCTACTGCATGGGAGTCCATTGGGTTTCATTTTCTTCTGCACTCTCAGGTGGATGTCCATCATCCCCTCGAAAATTAGTTGGGCTATATTGAAGCAATGCCTAGAGAGGAGTAGATGGCATTAGCAATGGGTGTCCTTCTCTCCTGCTGGTGTCCAACCACACAGATGTTCTTCCTAAGAACACTATCCATAAATAGTAGGTTGGGTTTCAGATCTCTTCTTCTGATGGAGTCTCCTGATGCCTTCTTACCCTTGGTTACTTGTTCTGTAATTTTTGTGATGGAGGCTGTCAGTGGAGCTCCCAAGGTGCACTTAAGGTCATAGGCAGCTGGGATGCCTAGAGCTAGGGCTACCTGAGGTGTTCCCACAAAAATCTCAAAGCCATCCACTAAGATCAACAGTACAGGGTATCCCTTATCAGACTTCTTCACCCTGATGTTTTGGTACCACAATTGTACCAATCTGGGGTACACCAGGTCCTTCAATGGTTTTAGCAACTTGTCCAAGGAAGCCTTGGTCAAAAATTTGATTGTTGTAGCAGCCAAGGCTTCCTTCTCAAAAAATGCCTTATCAAAGGTAGTCTCAGGCTCCAATTTTATGGCAGCCATGAATTCATTAGGAGTTGTTAGGGGGTTGAACTCAGGAACAACCTCCTCACCCTTCTTCTGCTTTGACTTTTTGGGGCTCTTGGTGACAGTTCTAACCCTCTTTTTGGGTTTATCCACTTGGGGCGCTGGGGCATCAATGGCCTCCACAGTAGAGGATTCAACTATCCTCATTGATTTTCTGGTGGGAGTTGGTTGGTCAAATTGAGGAGGGTTCAGCAAATTTTGTAAATAATCCAAAAAATTAGAGTTGTCGGTCATTTGTCAAAACTTTATGCAATCACAAATCGCAACAGCCTATAGCTCACTAGGGTCTCTTAGCTAAAACTCCTCCCAAAGATAAACTTTTATCCAAAGACCAACAACTGATTAAAGGCACAGTTGATAGAGTTAGAAACTTATCCCAAAATAGCTAGGGTTTTGAAATGTGAGATGCTCAGTGGATCAAATAGAACTTCTCTAGGTGCAAAAGACTCAGTCTAAGATGCTTAGCACAGTGTCCAACGCAAGGTGTGAGTGGTGGAGCAAAATGGACAGTGGAGAAGGGAGTTGGAAAGTCGGGTTAGGAATGTGGCTTGAGAGATTTTGGTGAAGTATGCAGCGAAAGGGAAGCTGTCGCGAGGCTTTAAAATGATGAAATCCGAGCCTCGCGAAGCTCTCGCTAGAATCTCGCGAAGGTAAATCAAATGCACATGATCCTCACGAGCTCACAAAGGCTTGGAAGAAAACTTACGCGGTTCGATTTGAACTGTGCAACTAGTTGTTTTAATACAAAATAGGGCCTCGTAAGGCTCTCTCTAAGCTCTGCTTCAGGTAATTCTACTCGCAATGTTCTCGCGCTACTCATTTGGTACACATCAGAGCCTGCCAAGGCCATTTTTGTCACAACCCTATTTCTCCACATCAATTTAGACACATGTTCCCTTTATGATTCATGACTCATGCACACTTTATCATACTTTCTACATACAGATTGTTCACAACATAGATCACTCATGCATAGATCATTAAAAATGAAATCAGATTATCCAATGTAACATGATGCATAGAATCCAAATTACACAGCTCATCCAAACCACACATGTAAATTAAACAACCCATCATAACTGAAGACTTCCATACCTAGACTCATATTCTCTAGACACAATCAATAACAAATCACAGAATTCAATAGCACACAAAAACATACAAAATAATAAATAACAAAATTTCAACATCACACAAACATAATTATGGTACACAATATACAAAGCTAGGAATTACACATCATTGGGAGGTTCTTGAAGGTGCATGGTTGTAGAGGTCTCCATAGATTTTTTCACACACCATTTGATCCTCTGCCCATTTACTTTCATAATCCTCCTAGAAGTGGGGTCCATAATCTCCACAGCCCCCAGATGAGAATGCATGGATGACAGTGAAAGGTCCATCCCATCTGGTTCTTAACTTTCCTAAAAAAAAATTTAGCTTGGAGTTGAGCAGCCACACCTTGGCACCATCCTCAAAGTCCTTTCTCAGCAGGCCCCTATCAAAGAAGGCCTTGGCTATTTCTTTGTAAATTTTAGAGCTTGAGTATGCATCCAGTCTCAATTCCTCCAGTTCTGACAACTACAATCTCCTATTTTCACTAGCAGCAATTAGATCTAAGTTTAATCTTTTAATGGCCCAAAGGCCTTGTGTTCCAACTCTACTGGCAGATGGCATGCTTTGCTATAGACTAATTTGAATGGGAATATTCCAATTGGGGTCTTATAGGCTGTCCTATAGGCCCATAATGTATCATTCAATTTTATTGACCAGTCCTTCCTATCAGCCCTCACTGTTTTCTCCAGGATATGCTTAATCTCCATATTGAAAATCTCTACTTGCCCACTGGTCTGTGGGTGGTAGGGAGTAGCAATCCTATGGGTAACAACATACTTCTTGAGCAAGCTCTCGAAGTGTCTGTTATAGAAATGACTGCCCCCATTTGAAAATATAATCAACAGCTACAAAGATGAAGTTATAACTCATTGAAGGAGGAAAGGGGCCCATGAAATCTATCCCCCATATGTCAAACAGCTCCACAACAAGGATGGGTTGCAGTGGCATTGAATCTCTCTTTGAAATGTCACCCATCCTTTGACATCTTAAAGATGCTTTGCAGTGTGCATGGGCATCCTTAAACAAGGAAGGCTAGTAAAACTCACACTGCAGTACCTTTGCTATTGTCTTTTTCCTACTAAAGTGACCTCCACAGGCATATTCATGGCACATAGTGAGAATACTGTGGATGCCACTATCAAGAACACATCTCCTAATGACCTGGTCTGCACAATATTTAAACAAGCATGGATCCTCCCAGAAAAATATTTGACTTATGAGAAGAACAAGTCTTTGTCCATCAAGGAAGGGAAGGGATCCTGCCTCCAACATGGTGGTTGACTATGTTGGCAAACCAGGGGACAACGAACTAGATGGCAAATAATTACTCATCAGGGATAGAAGCTCTTAATGGTATAGCAACACACTCTTCAACTAAAATCCTGGATAGTTGATCAGCCACCACATTCTCTACTCCTTTTTTGTCTTTAATTTCAAGATCAAACTCCTACAACAGCAGGATCCATCTAATCAATCTTGGCTTTGCATCTTTCTTAGCCAGCAGGTACTTGAGGACAGAGTGGTCAGTGAAGATGACAATTTTAGACCCTAGTAGATAGGACCTAAATTTATCCACAGTGAACACCATTGCTAGAACCTCTATTTCAGTTGTATAATTCAACTAAGCTTCTGTTAGTGATTTCCTGGCATAGTAAGCCACACTAGGCAGTTTATCTTTCCTCTGGCCTAGCACAACTCCCACAACTAAGTCTGATGCATCACACTTTAATTCAAAAGGCAAGGAGTAGTCAGGGGCTTGGATCACAGGGGCAGAGATTAAACATTTTTTCAACACCTCAAATGCCTCAAGGCATTCAACATCAAAATTAAATGACACATCTTGGTACAGCAAGTGGCACAAAGGTTTAGAAATTTTACTGAAGTCTTTGATGAACCTCCTATAGAATCCTGCATGTCCTAAGAAAGACCTGATTTGTTTGACTATTTTTTATGGGGACAAGTTTGAGATTAAGTCAACCTTTACTCTATCAACCTCAATGCCTCTAGGGGAGACCACATGGCCAAGCACAATGCCTTAGTTGACCATGAAATGACTTTTCTCTCAACTCAAGACCAGGTTGCTCGCTTCACATCTTCGAAGAACCAGGCTGAGGTGATGCAAGCATTGACTGAAACTGTCCCCAAATACAGAGAAATCATTCATGAAAATCTCTAAAAACATGTCAATCATAATTGAAAAGATTACATACATGCATCTTTAGAATGTGGTAGGAGCATTACACAGTCCAAATGACATTCTTCTATAGGAAAAAATGCCAAATGGACATGTGAATGTGGTCTTCTCCTGGTCTTGAGGATACACAGAGATCTGGTTGTAACTAGAGTATCCATCAAGAAAATAATAGAATGTTTTTCCTGCCAGTTTATCTAAAATTTGATCAATGAAGGGCAATGGGAAGTGGTCCTTTCTGATTTTAGAGTTCAGCTTCTTATAGTAAATACACACCCTCCAACCAGTGGTCTCCCTGGTTGGCATCAATTCCCCAGAATCAGATTGTGTGACTGTGATGCCAGACTTTTTGGGGACCACCCAGATAGATGAGACCCACTCAGAGTCTGAAATGGGGCATATGACCCCAGTATCTAGCAGTTTCACAATCTCCTTTAAGACCACCTCTTGCATATGGGGATTAAGTTTCCTTTGCATTTCGCTTGAGGACTTGGAACCCTCTTACAAATGTATCTTCTTCATGCACACTGATGGATCTATCTCTCCTAAATTTGCAATGGTCCAGCCAATTACTCTCTTATGTTTCCTAAGGACTTCAAGCAACTCCTCTTCCTACTCCATAGAGAGAGAGGATGAGATGATGACTGGTAATTTCTTATCTTATCCCAGGAAGGCATATTTTAATATCTCTGGCAGTTGTTTAAGCTCCAGATCAGGTGGGCATTCTATTGAAGGCAACAAAGGTGCCTTGGAGGGCTGAGGTAGGGGCAGCAATTTGAGCTTCCATATGGAGTGCTGCACTAGACCCGTTGAAGATTGCACTGTATTTCTATCTTCATTAATGCAATTTGGGACCTCTTCCTCAGCAACCTCAGTCCACACATGTTCAAACTCCTCGCAGACTTTATCCCAATCCAGTAGATTAGATAAATTTTCCTCTACCAAATCCTCTAGTACATCCACTGTAAAGCAGTCCTCATTGTCCAGCTGAGGTTGCTTGACAGCATTATACACATTTAATTTCACTTTCATGTTTCCAAATGTAACCTCCATCACCCCAGACCTACATTGTATACAGGCCTTGGTTGTGGCCAAAAATAGTCTGCCCAAAATGACAGGGATAGGAGTGCTACTCTTAGAGAGTTCCATGTCCAAAATAATAAAATCAACAGGGTAAAAGAATTTGTCCACCCCAACCAACACATCTTCAATAATTCCCATAGGCTTTCTCTCTGATCTGCCAGCTAGCTAGAGCACAATAGGAGTTGGTTTCAGCTCTCCCAAACCTAGCAGTTCATATACTGAATATAGCAGCAGGTTAACATTGGCCCCCAAGTCCAAAAGAGCTCTGCCTATGGTGTGATCACCAATAATGCAAGGGATAGTAGGTACCCCTGGGTCCTGAAGTTTAATTGGGGTGGTAATAGACAAAACTGACTTGACCTTCTCAGCTGCAAAGACCATCTTAGATAAATGAATCCTAACTTTCCTCTTTTAGGTACAAAGATTCTTAAGGAATTTAGCATAGGTTGGGACCTATTTGATGGCATCAAGCAGAGGTAAATTGATCTTAACTTACTTGAAGGTCTCCAACATTTCTTTCATTCTAACATCCCCCTTATCAAAAGGAAGGGGGCCTGTAAGAGCATGAGAAAATGGTAGCTGGGGTATTGCTGGTACCTCAGCTGCTGGCCTAGCTATCTCATGGTCAATTTTTTATTTTTTCCTTTTTTCATCATTTATTTCTTTTTATTGGGGCTCAACAATAGCCTCATTATTATGCTCTTGCTGGTCATAAAAAAGGAATGAGTTCATTTCCTCATTTGCACTCTTCTCTTTTTCCATACTCTCCATGCCAATTTGGTTATCCATCACCCTGCCACTCCTGAGGGTTTTGACTACTTTAGCCTCCTCATGGGTTGAGGAGCCTTCACCAATCATATAATGACCCTTTGGGTTGTTCATGGTCTGGTTAGGTAGCCTGCCCTCCTCTCTTTTAGTTAAAGCATTGGAGATTTGACCAAGCTAGTCTTTAATTTTCTTTATGCTTTGATTGTGATAGTTCACAATTTGGGATAAAGAGCTAAGGTTTAGCAATGTGGATAAAACATGTTCTTGAAAAGATGGGGCTCTAGGCTGTGGTGGGGGCAAAGCCAATTGCTATTGGGCAGGCTGCTAGAAAGGCTGTCTAGGTGCATAGCCCTATGGTTTGTATTACAATCCAGGTTGTTATTGCTGCTAGAGTTGTTGATAATTGTCTTGCCTCCACCTCAAATTGGGGTAGTTTCTCTATTGGTACCCAGCAGGCTGATGTCCATATGATTGGGCAGCAGCAACATGTTCTATGACCAATTCAAGGTATTGACATACTGATGGACATTCCTCAAATGAGTGTGTGGGAGACTGGCATATCAGGCATTCCTCTTCCACTTGTGCAGTCAGTCTAGGCTGCATCACACCCATTAATTTATCAAATTTCATGGTCAGGATATCCACCTTTCTTTCCAGGTCACTGTGCACATTGACTTCATACATCCTTCCTCTAGAGGTGGATTCTTTTACCATTTTAGAAGGAATCTCAATGTCATTTCGGGATAGAGACTCTTGCTGCATGGAATTCTCACTAATAACATCAAAAAGTTCTCAAGCCTCATCAGCTATCTTGTGGAGGTAAGTGCCCCCACATGAGGCATCCACCATATCCCTGCTCTTGGGGTTAATTCCTTGGTAGAAGCTCTAGACAAGTTGTCATTGAGGAATTTGATGGTGTGGACATTACTTCAACAGCTCTTTAAACCTTTCCCATGCTCCATGAAAGTCTTCAGTTGAGAATTAAGCAAAGGAAAGTATGCTCTTCCTCAACTGGCTGGTTTTAGACATAGGAAAAAATTTAGCCAAAAACTGGCATTGTAGATCATTCTGAGATTGTATGTTGCCTGTTGGGAGCATGGAGAGCCAAGTTATGGCTTTATCCTTTAGGGCAAAAGGAAGAGGCCTTAATTTGGTAGCTTCCTCTCTCAAGTTAGCAATATTGAATGTGGTGCATAAGGCAAGGAACTCATCTATGTGCTTATATAGGTCTTCTTTACTTAGCCCATGGAATGATGGCAACATATTGATGGTTGAGGATTTGATCTTATAATTTTCTTCAACTGCAGGAAATTGAATGCAGAAGGGGGAAGAATATACCCCTGGTGCATTATATCTCTTTAGTGTCCTTTGTTGCTCACCCATCACAGCTGGTTCAATATTAACACCAGGGGTTCGTGTGGTGTTCCAAAGTCTAAGGATCCTCTCTACCTTAGGATTTAAAGGTTGGATTGGAGGTCTGAAAGACCTTCTACTAAGCATACACACACAAAAACTCGTAAGGAAACACACTACAACACACTAAAAAAAAATTATTCTAAACAAAAATTACTGCTAAAATTCTACTGTTAAATTTAAGGCATTGACAAACAAGAAACAAAAGCTAAGGAGAGGGGGTGCAAACTAAGGCAAGCAAGCTCCAACTGCAACCTCTAACTCTGCTTTCTTGCTGCTGTCCCAAATCTGCAAGAAAACTAAAATTCTTCAGTAGTACTTTTATTCAAAAATAAAAATTGCAGTAAATGAATTTTATAAACACAAAAATAAAAACTCAGGTCTACTAATTAGATCAAGTTTTTCCGACAGCGGTACCAAAAACTTGTTGGTTCTTTTGTGCTTGCTGATTTTTATTATAAAATGGATGGTTAAAAACTAACAGAAACTAAGGGTGAATGAGATGGATTAAAGCGCAAAGCACAGCCTGCAAGATACAGGGCCTGTTGTAGTAAGTTTTGATGAGAAAAGGTTTATCCCACAAGGACACTTGATCTAAAACCACAAGGGTTGTTTAGTAGGCCTCCAAATCTGACTACAGATCTAACAATCCTAAAGAAAGGGAGTTTTGGGGTGTCACTATCTATACTACTTTTGAAACAGAAAATAAAACTAAAGTTATAGAAAGGGGTTTAGAGAAGGGGAAAATAGATTTGGAAAATAAAATATAATAAAGGGTGAGAAGTAATAAAATAGGGACTGATGTATCTACTGAAACAGAGGCTGGTTAAGCAAAGCAAAGGTTGGATCCACATTTGTCCTTCATTTGGTAACAAGTTCAAATGCACGGAAGAAGAATCCAATCTAATCCAAAGATATGGACTAGTCTTAAGGCTATGATCTGTCCACTAGATGGTCACAGATCATCCCCAAAAGATATACTCCAATCTAGGGATTGAAATCAAAACATTGAAATTACTGCAGCTACTATGGTTTTCTAGCTACAAGCTCATGCAACCATATGAGCATACAATCTATCAAATCTAAATGGAATACCACAGAACATTACAGATTACAAGATTCAATAAAAACAGCTTGCATTGATTACAAAATGCTTACAATATAGCTCTCTCAACTGTAGCCAATGTAGACTCCACACCTTACAATTTTCACATACTTATTACAGCATAGACACTATCTTAACTATTACAGAGAACTTAGCCAGCAATTGCTAAGCTAAGGAGAGAAGAAAAAAATTAAAATGGTGACCTAACCCTAACCCTAAAATGACATAAGCACTCCCCCAAATTAGGGTAAGAAGTTCTATCTCTCTGCTAAAGACTATAGCTTATATACCAGTCCAGTCAAAATATCTTATGCCTTGGCCAATCAGAAAATAGAAGAGAAATGCCCTCATTTTAGCTACTGACATTTCCCATTTGTGGCCAAGTATTGCCTCAAGATTTAGGAAATAACTTGGCATCTCGGGATGTGTGCCCTAATTACTATGAAACCCCAAAAAAGTCCATGTGTATGGACTAAGAAGTAGGGAGCCCATGCCTCACGAGGCTGACTTTATTTATTTTACTTCTCGCGTGGCTAGAGTAGCTACTGAAGAAGGCTCGCGAGGTTCCATTTGATGTACATGGCGCAGCTCATGCAGATGAGGCTTCAGGTAGCCCAGGTCACTAGGATCTCGCGAGGATGGAGTTGTAACTCGCGTGGAACCTCATCAAGATGATTTTTGCACTTCTCGTGTGGTTGGCTACCTTTCTGATGTGCATGAGATTTGCGCGATGCGTGTTTCTAAAGCTGCTCTGCGTGAGAGCTGCCCGAGCGGATGATGGTCAGAGCATTTAAACCTCGCGAGATCCTCACGAGCATATTGTCTGAAACTTTTGATCCTCGTGAGGACTACGCGAGGAGTTCTTCTGAGGCCCTTCCTTCAGTGAGCTGTGCGAGGGCTTCACAAGGCATTCGAATGCTGCATGTTTGGACCTCACGAGATCTGTGCGAGGGGATCTTCCAGGCAAAACTGAACTGCGCAAGGGTCCATTTGTGCTTCACTGTTGCTGTGCACAGTCTGCTGCAACAGTCTCCTCTGCCAGGGTCCATGCTTCTCTCATCTATTGGACTTCCAGGACCCCTTAGGCAAGCCAAATGGTCACTACGGTGTGGGCCATCATGTATATCATGTGTTCTCTTATCAGCCTCAAGACTTGGCTTCAATTTCTCTCTTTTGTGGCCTCCAAAGGATGACTGTTGTACTAAGCTACAATTTTATTCTTAACTACAAAACACACTCAAAAGATAATTATTAAATGGCTCCAAGGTGTAGTAAAGGCTAGGTTAGGAGCTGAAAAGTGATACTTTTCAGTGAATAACAGTACATAATGGATAGTGTTGTGAGTTTTTGTTGTCATTCATTCATGCTATAGCTCTATTATTATCTTCCATTTTTGTACACTTTGCTTTCGATTTTGTAAGCTTACCATTGTGTGATGGCCAATCCTTCCTATGGTTTATTGTGAGGAAAGATCGAACTATCAGGAAGTGATGCTAACACTTCGATACCATAGCGTCACTATAATTCGAATCGTATGTGTGATCTAATGATGCTAGTTTTGTGGTAAGGAAACCCAGGTCGTCATAGGCGGTATAAAAGCCCAAGCTTCACATCTTACGGGCATACAGAGCTATGATGTAGGTTAGGAACAATGACATTAGGTTCAGCTATTAAGTTCTAACTAAGACTTTTGTCTTAGGACTAATCTGACTTTGCGTTTGCTTGGTCATGACAGGCCAACATGCCTCCTAGAAGGGGAAGACTGAGGATTTTGCGCACCAATGGTGTGACTGATGGCGAAGGGATCGCCACACCTCCGAATGCAATTCCTCTAAGCAACAACAATCGTGACTCCGGAGTTGAAAATAATTTAGGCAATGCCTTAGCTGGAGAAAATCAGGCTGGGAATAACACGGGGAATAACCAGCAACTACTTGAAACCATGGTGAATACCATGGCAATTTTGGCAGAGAGAAGGCAACCATCTGGTTTTCAAGACTTCCGAAGATTGAGACCGCCGAGTTTTTATGGGCAAGTCGACTCGATGGAGGCTGAGAAATGATTAAATCAAATTGAGAAGTTAATGCAATGAGTCCGTTGTATGGAAGAGGAGAAGGTGAGTTGGGCTTCATTCCAACTCGAGGGTGATGCGGACCCGTGGTGGAAATCGATTGAGAGGACTCGAGCGTCGGGAACATTGTGGACCTGGGCTGAATTTACCGATGTCTTTAATCAACAATATTTCCCGACAACAAAGTGGTGTCAAATGGAAATCAAATTTGGCAATCTAGTACAAGGGCAAATGAGTGTTCATGAGTATGAGACCGAGTTCACCTATTTATCATGGTTTGCACCAATGTTGGTAGCCACCGAGTTGATGAAAATGCATAAATTCAAGTATGAGCTCAAACCAACCATCAGAGGGAGAATATCATTGTTCGAGCGAACCACTTATGAGAGGGTAGTGAGACTAGCCCTCATTGCGGAAAGGGACATCGAGGATATATATAGAGCAAGAGATGAGCAAGCGAGGATTAGAAAGGCTCAAAATCAAACAACGAACACGGAGCAGGCCAGTAAGAGGCCGAGGTATCTGATGTCGCCACCGTCACAACCTGCCCCTACGATATCAATGAGGTCTTTCAATCCGGCAAGTTTGCCACCTCTACCCCCAAGACCTCCAAGACCTTTCAATGCATCAGGGTCAACCACCACAGGTGTAGCAAGGACACAACCAATGGCTTCTCGTGCCGCTTTCTCCACACCATCAATGACATGTTTGAAATGTGGGAAAGGACATAAGACCGAGGAGTGTCGTAAAACCATGGGAGCTTGTTTTAAATGTGGATAGATGGGGCACCGCATCAGGGATTGCCTAGAAATGAAAGGCACTGCAAACACTACAACACCAAATTTGAGGTCTACACGGCCCACAGTACAAGACTGGGCATATGCAATTTCCGCACATGATACCCAAGCCAAAATTTTCATTCAAGGTATGATTTTTTCTTGGAATTGTCAATTTACTTGCTCGCATTTTAGATGAAGAAGGTACATAAACATAAGAATCCCTACAATCATTATACTTCGAGCCATAACATGTAGTATATGTGACTAAATTTTATAATGACTGTTGAATCTAGGTGTCATCTGTTTGAGCAAGGAAAGTGATATATGTAACCACAAGGCACTAGTGTTGATAGACCCGGGGTCTGCACACTCATTTATTACACCAAACATCGCCGAGGAGATAGGCCTCACACCTAAGCCTTTAGACTTTGTCTTGGTCGTCTCTACTCCAACGGGAAATTCAGTGAGTACGGATACCGTGTGCCGATCAATCATCGTCACCATGGCTCATCGCCAAACAACGGTTGATCTAATCTTGCTCAAAATGCAAGGATTCGATGCAATCTTTGGCATGGATTGTCTAACCAAGCTGTACGCTAAGGTAGATTGCTTAGAGAAGGTTGTCACACTCTACCCCAAGAGGGGTAGGTCTTTCAAATTCAGTGGCATCTGACCAGACGTTGTACCTTTCATATCCACAATTCGAGCCAAACGACTGATCAGTAAAGGATGTCAGGGATACCTTGCGTTCATACAAGGAAAAAAGGATCAAAAGGTCGACATTTCAAGCATTCCGATTGTCTGTGAGTTTCCCAACATTTTCTCTGAAGAGCTACTGGGTTTACCTCTGGATAGAGAAGTCGAATTTACAATGAACGTAGCTCCAAGCAAGAAACCAATGTCAAAGGCTCCATATCAAATGACACCAGTCGAGTTGAAAGAGTTAAAGGAGCAGTTATAAGAATTACTTGACATAGGATTTATTAGGCCCAGTGTGTCTCCGTGGGGAGCACTGGTGTTTTGTTCGTTAAGAAGAAAGATGGGTCCATGCGACTGTGCATCGACTACCGACAATTGAACAAGTTGACCATAAAGAACTGGTATCTGCTCCCAAGGATTCATGACCACTTCGATCAGTTGCAAGGAGCTAAATTCTTTTCTAAGATAGACCTATGGTTCAGTTACCATCAGATGAAGGTGAGAGCTGAAGATGTTCCAAAAATAGCTTTTCGCACGAGATATGGTCATTACCAGTTTCTCATGATGTCATTCAGATTTACAAATGCACCAGCATCATTCATGAACCTCATGAACCGCATATTCAATCCATATCTGGATCAGTGCGTGGTCGTCTTCATTGATGACATTCTCATATACTCAATGACACGAGAGGAACATGATCAGCATTTGCGTCTAGCATTGCAAACACTACGAGACTCTTTGTTATACGTGAAAGTCAATAAAAGTGAGTTTTGGCTGGAACAGGTGAGCTTTCTGGGGCACATTGTTTTGAAATCCAGTGTAAGGGTAGATCCATCCAAGATAGAGGTTGTGTTAAAATGGGAACAGCCTAGAACTGTTAGTGAGATTCATAGTTTTCTGGGACTCGTCGGCTACTATCGCAGATTTGTGGAAGGGTTTTCGAAGATCGCTGGACTTCTCACGCAACTCACTCGAAAGAACATCAAATTTGAGTGGACTGACGCTATGAGAAGAGCTTTCAAGAACTCTAGAGAAGATTGACCTCTGCACCTGTGCTTACCAAACCATCTGGCAGTGGAGGGTTTGTAGTATTCACCGATGCATCTCACACTGGATTAGGTTGTGTGTTGACCCAGCATGAATGAGTTATTGCATATGGTTCAAGGCAGTGGAAAGACCATGAGAAGAATTACCCCACACATGATCTAGAATTGGCTGCGGTCATTTTTGATTTGAAGATATGGAGGCACTACCTCTATGGTGAAACATTTCAAATCCTCACCGACCATAAAAGCCTTAAGTATCTTTTCACCCAAAGGGATTTGAATCTCAGACAGAGGAGATGGATGGAATTTCTCAAGGATTACAACTGCGTCATCCAGTATCATCCGGGGAAAGCAAATGTGGTAGCTGATGCGCTTAGCCAAAATTTATCTGCTCAGGTGTCGCACCTTGTGGCCATAATACATAGATGGAAATTACTTAGGGACTTAACCTCGTGTCTCACTGTGTTCGAAGTGAAGGAATCGAGAGTACTTTTAGCCAATATCAAGATCAGATCAATCCTCTTCGATAGGATCAAGGAAAGCCAATTGAAAGATCCATAGTTGATGGCTATCATGCAGGGGATAGAAAATGGAAATCAGCCGAAATTTTTTGTCAAGGACGATGGTTCCTTATTGTTTAGAGGTTGATTGTGTGTGTAGACCGATAGTGAATTACGGCATGAGATATTGGAAGAAGCCCATAGATCCGCATATGCTATACATCTGGGCAACACTAAAATGTACCACGACTTGAAGAACTTTTGGTGGAAGGGGATGAAGAGAGATGTCGCTGAGCACGTAGCGAGATGCTTGGTCTGTCAGTAGGTTAAAGTGGATCATAGACACCCCACTGGTCTATTACAGCCACTACCAGTACCTGAATGGAAATGGGAAAATATTTCTATGGATTTTATACTCGGGCTGCCAAGGACACAAAAAGGACACAATGCAATCTGGGTACTTGTCGACCACTTAACCAAATCTGCACACTTTCTACCCTACAGCACGCGCTATTCAACCAGCAAATTAGCCAAATTGTACTTGAAAGAGATAGTAAGACTTCACGACATACCCGCAAGCATAGTATCAGTCCGGGACCCACTCTATGCATCTCAATTCTGGCTGCGATTCCAAGAAGGGTTGGGTTCGAAATTAGAATTTAACTCAGCATTTCACCCTCAAACCGATGACAGACAGAAAGGGTGAATCAGGTGATAGAAGATATGCTCAGGGCCTGTATGTTGGACTTCCAAGGATCATGGGACAAACATTTACCCTTGATCGAGTTCACATACAATAACAGCTGTCAGGCGAGCATTGGAATGGCTCCTTTTGAAGCACTCTATGGCCACCAGTGTAAGTCTCCACTCAACTGAGAAGAAGTCATAGAGCAAATATTATTGGGCCCGAAACTCATTGAGAGCACAAAATGATACCGTCTGACACATCCGTGAGCGACTAAAAGTAGCTCAAATCCGTCAAAAGAGGTTAAGTTGATCTTAAATGAGCAAGCGTGGAATTTCAGGTAATCTTTACCCACAATGCTATTAATTATGTCAGTATAGTATGTTAAATTCTAAAAGTCATGCTCTGTACAGGTTGGAGATCATGTGTTTGTCAAGATCTCACCGACCAAGGGTGTGATGCGATTTGGGGAGGAAAGCTCAGCCCGAGATATATTGGCCCTTTTGAAATTTTTGGTCGTGTCGGTGAAGTAGCCTATCGCTCGCTTTGCCGCCTCAGCTGTCTACCATCCACAACATTTTTCACGTGTCGATGTTGAGGATGTATGTGAGAGATGCATCGCACGTGTTGGACTACCAGCCAATCAAAGTTCAAGAAGATTTGACCCTGATTGAAGAACCATTCAAAATCTTGGACTGTAAGGAGCAAATTCTAAGGACGAACCATATTCGACTGGTCCTAGTACAATGGCGCAACCATACTGACACCGAAGTGACATGGGAACAAGAAGCGGAAATAAGAGAACAATATCCGGGATTTTTCCAATGAGGTCAGTCACTTTGGCATGTCACTGTAGAAATTATGTTGCAACCTTATGAAACTTTATGTCATAACAAACTCATAGTGAGCTTGAGACTAAATCAGACGATATCGTGGGTGTGTCATTCAATTGGCACAGATTGAATAATGGTTGTTAATTTACACCCTTTTATATTGTCATTATAGTGCTCATGTAAGGAGATATATAGAAAAAATTCAGACAACTTAAACACTTGTCAAGTTAGTATATCATCAATAAAAAGCCCCTTAAAATTTGTAGAAACTAGCCTCCATATATACTGCTAGCGTATAGTAAAGCCCTGGAGTATAAACAACCAATTCCCCTACCGTGCAAGCCAAAACAAAGCCCAAAATAGAAAATGATATTTCTAGCCTCAGAGTCTGGGCCCCCTCTCTCATTTTCTCTCCCACGTGAACCACGACCTTTCGCATTCGAATAGTTCGATCTTCTCACGTCAAAACTCCCAAAGCTCGAGGAATCAACATGCCAAAGCTTCGTCGAGTCTGAATTTTCATCGATTTAACCCATCTTGTGAGGTAAAACACCAAAACCCTCATGTTTCTTTCTAGTGCTTTGCATGGCATCTAGGAAGAAGGCCACAACTAGGATTCCAGCTCCTAGACCTAGACTCTCCGCTACCACCAAGGGCAAGGCCCCATCAAGTTCCACTCCTCCACCATTACGGGAAAAACCCAACTGTTGATTGATATTCGAACTGTTGCTGCTATTTTATTAGAAATCAGTGGAGAGAATAAATCATGAGTGGAGATGTGGAGATGGGTCATTACCGCAAGTCTGAAACACACACAGTCCTATAAGATACAGGGTCTATTATAGCAAGTTTTGATCAGTAAGAGTTTATCCCATAGAGAAATTGATCAAGAACCCAAAATGGGCTATAATAGTAGGCCTCCAGATCTGGCTACAGATCTGACAATCCTAAAGAAAGGGATTTGGGTGTCACGACTACACTAAATTAATCCTAAAAGCAGAGAAATAACATATAGCCCTATCCTAAAGAAAGGGTTAAGAGGAAGATGGTGGTAGTGTGTGCCAAAATAAAATATAAAAATTATGAGAAGTAAGCAGGTTAAGCTAGAGTTAAAGTAGTGATGTAACTCAAATTTAGTCTGTCTCTACAGTATTCCTTGCCGAGACATTATTAAAAGCCTCAACAAGGTAAAAATATTCGATTTAACCCATGCCATTTGTGGTGCTCTTAGGGCTATACTCTGTCCACTTTAATGGTCACAAGGTATCCGATAGAGTTTGTCAAATCTCATTGGTTAAAACAGACATTGCCAATCTAACCCAGAGGAGTGGACTGATCATTCCCCCAGCCACTGGGCCAGATCCAGCCATGAATACTATTGCGGCACTATGTAATGCCAATGCTACAAGCTCTCCATATTTGCGCACAAACCTGACTGACATCCATAGGTATTCCAACCCATAAGATTCTAAGTGCTTTGCTAAGGCTAACTGCTCACTAGTGCCCACAAAAAGGACCATGCAATAGGTTTAATAAGGCTTTAGATTCAGCTGGTCATTGCTACAAATAGCCTGTAATGACTCAGCCTCAAGCTGCAATTACTATAAAGAGATCAGATCTAGCATCTGATGTCGGCTAGGTAAAGCAGAGGGGAGCCAGTTCCTGTACAAACCTCCTCACAAGGCTCTAAAAGCTCATGTGCAGGGGAGAAGAATCCTTCTCAAACATGTGAATGGACACAACCTTAGGGGTATACTCTATCCACTTGAATGGTCTCAAGGTATCCCATTGGTCTGTCGATACCACAGAGGCATGAGAAAGAACATGAAAACTGTTGCAACCACATTGATCCACAGGCCTCCGAGCTCCCTGGATCTCACTATAGATCCAGCATTGCTTTCCATGGGGCTATCAAACATAGAGAAATCAAATAGTAAACAATAGATCTACTAGAAACTGAATGGGCTAGTCCCAAACACATGGATCCTATAGACATCTAAAGAAATCATAAGATCTTTAGATTCAATTAGGCATTAAAATGGCAATCCATTGATGAACATAAAACTTACAATGATCTATCTCCAAGCTGCAGCTTGTACACAACTGCTCATCCACAATCCCAATGTATACCAAAAACCTATTACAAACTGAAATAAAACTAAACCTAACTGCTTATAGGGGGTTAGCCAGCAAGTGCTGGGTTAAGAGAGAAGAAAAATAAGAAAAAAAGATGATCAAACCCTAACCCTAACCTGCTGGAGTTCTCAATCGACAGAGGATGAAGGAAAGATGAAAATAATAAACTCTAAATACAGCTTATATACTCTGTCCATAAGGCTTTGGCTATGAAGAGATTAACCCTAATTTTTCCAGCATACGTGGCACTGTTTCAACCCTTGGATGCCTGGAGATATGTGCCTCAAAATTTATGCCTCGAGAAGTGTGCCCTAGGCTTGATAAATTCCTAAAAAGTCCTTTAGTTAAAACTGAGAAGTGAAGAGCCCGAGCTTCGCGGGGCTGGCATCTGCATTAGTTCATTCGCGCAGTTGCTGAGCCATCACGGAGTAGCCTTTAGCTGGTGAGAAGTGCTTACTCGCGCAGTCAATCTTCAATTTATCACGCAGCTCATTTGCGTTGTCTTGCTATCGCGGAGATGATCTGGAGAGCTAGAACTCTTCGCACAGATAGAGCTTCAGAAGCTCTCTCTCTCACTGAGTGCTCACACAGTAAGGCGCCGGCGCTCGCGCAGTAATTGATTAGGCTCAGGGTGCGCGAGAGCTGCGCGAGAGAAATTCTTGGTGTCTCTCTCTTCTTTGGCTATGCGTGAACTCCATGAGGTGACAGATTATTCTTTGTGCATATGAACTCGCTATGTTCTGCGCGCAGCTGCTTTGGGCTCGATCTTTGCGAGAGCTTCATAAGGATAAATTCTGAGAGTTTTAAACTGCAAGATCTTTGTGATATCTTTTCTGTTCTCCTCTTAACTTCATGGCCGATCTACACGAGGGCAACTTTCACTGCATCATTAGCTTTACGAGGGGGATCTTCAACTCTACGAGATGATTCTTTTGTTACTTTGATGCATTGCATTTGCTGCTGTTGCAGCTTCCTCCATTCTCAGCTAACTTCTTCCATCTGCTAGGCTTTTGGTCGATGATGACCCGCAATTGAATCACCATGGTGAGCACTACCAGGGTGTTCCATTAGATTTTGACTCTGCTATCATCTTTACATGTATTCCCTCTCTTCTTTGGACCAATAAGCATGGATTTTGTATTAAGCTGCACAGATTATTGCTAACTACAAAATAAACTTAAAATATGATTATTAGTGAGCTTCAAGGTCCAACAAAGGTAGGTTAAGAGGTAAAAAGTGATACTTTTCAGTGAATAACACACCCCCAAACCTAATCTTTGCTAGTCCCTGAGCAAAGGAAAATTTAAATAACTACTCTAAGAATTTAAATGCCACTTTCATAGGGAGCATGAATACATTTAGCATATGTACCAAGCCTTTTAAATCCCTAGGTGATCCCTAGTGGAGGAGTGAAGTCTCTTGAGGGTTTTCAGTGAAGATACCCACAAACTTCTCAATGAAACAGTTAGCAAAAGTGCAAGATCATCAAGTTAGCTGTCAAGAAACAAAGCATCTGTTCACCTTTGAATCAATACAAATATGAGAAATTTAAATATATGGTATGCACAAACATTTAATCATCATAAACTTCTCATGAATGCATAACATTTTCAATTAGTTCATAACAAGGGTGACAACACCTGTATGTCAGCACTGAGCTCATCATTAATTCAAAAAATTAGGTTAGGTCATGCTCAATACATTCAATGTCAAACCCAATGCTGGCATACTCTCACAATGAACCTTGAGGGTTTACATTTTCTCTCAAGCTTAAGAGCAGTTACAGCCCCCAAATGGGTCTGAAAGCATGAGCATCGGCAAAGCATCTAAGTGCTGATATCATTGGCTAGTCTTCACCATAGATTGGGATACTCCTCATCTCTGCATGACAACTCATTCAACTGTGGATCACAAGGTGGGTTGTGATGTGGCCTATGGTATGGGTTATAAAGAATGGAAGGTTAAGAAGGGATTCAAAATTGAGAAGGCAGTAGGAAAAGGAGGTGATTCATGACTTACCTTCTTTAATGCAGCACATTTCATTTTCTTTAAAATTCTCCAGACTTGAAGAGGCCAGCTTCTCCTCCTATATTTGATTTTTCAAATGAAATTTTCCTCTTTGACCCCTCTCTTATTCCTCTTCAAATTTTTTTTTATTTTTTTTTAGATTCAATTAGACCATCAGATCTTTATTTCTCTGACCTGTCACTTCCTTCCTCAACTGCTACACTGCTAAGCTCTTAAGTTTCTCTTCTCCATTCACCCAATGTTGACCTTATTTTGTCCATCTTCATCTCCTTTTCCTTTACCTTCTGATTCTTCAGAGTGAGGGTAAGTTTGAATCAGGTCCATAGGTTCAGGTACAAGTATTCAGGTGTATTTTAAAAGAAAATTAGAATTTAAGGCTCGAAGGGTGTATGCACAAGGGCAGTTGATTAGGGTTTGGTCTGTTTAGGCTCAAACTTTCCAAGAGAAGGCCTTGATCGTTTCCTAAGTATCATGAGTGTTGTCAATTGTTTCAAGTTGGAGATGCCTAACTTCTAATGAGGGCATACCTCAGCCAGTCCTTAGGCCTGGAAGAATTGCCTCAGTCACTCCTCAAAGAAAGGAAGAAAATTTTGTGTAAGCCCAAAATTCACTAGTTATGGTCTTCTATTGAGTTCTTAGGCATGTCCTTATCTTTTTCTCTTTTTAGTGATTTACTAAGTGCTGATGCAAGTGTGTTTTCCTGGTGTTCACCTCATGGAAAGGTTGAAATTTAATTAGTTTGTAATGCCTAAAGGTCTGCAAAAACTTTAAATTTCATTAATTTTCATGATTCTTAGGTGAACATGACTCCATTCCTATTTTTACTTACTTGACTCTGCTGCACTTGGGTTAACTACTTCATTGGCAGAACCTGCCACACCCACAATCCTATGAGGAGCAGTGTCCTCACTGATTCAAAGGTGAGATGTACAGCAGGTATAAAACATAGAGATTAACTACCAAAAGCTACAAGAGAGAAAAACAACACACATAACAAATAACATAAAAACAAATAAACAGAAATAAAGAAAGACAGATTGGAAACAAAACAAAATAAAATAGAGAGCAGTGTTATTATACAACTAAAGTATGTACAAAGTAGGTGGAAGTAAACTACACAAAAAAAATGACACACTACTTCCTAACTAAATACAAGTGCAAAATTTAATTATCAGAGTCCTTAGCCGCAGCCGGTGGTTCCTGGAATTCCTTCCCCTTTGCTTGCTTCAAAGTGGCAACCTTAGACAGTGGTCTTTTGGAAGTAACTTTCCTAGGATTGGGTGAGCTTTTTCTTGTTGGAGTGGGGGAAGGTTCTTGTGTAGGTTCCTTGATTTTGAGTCTAAGTTTAACGGGTCTAGGACTCATGGCATCCGGACCTGATTGTTGAAGAGGTACATCAGGGTTGAGTTCTTTAAAGAGAGCCTCAACCATCTCCCGGTCAGTTTGTGCATTTGCCCTCTTCTCTAAGGCTGCAATAGCCACTCCATAATCATAAGCACGCTCCTCAGTCAACCGTAGTTTCTCTTTCAGTTCCTTGATGACATCTTCCTGACTCTTTACTCAATTCTTTCCTTCATTGTATTGGGCCATAATCTCCGGCCATCCTTTCTTGATTTCTTTTTTCTCGACCTTATGAGCAAGCCTTAGTAGCCTAAGTTCTTCAAGGAGGTGTTGCCGCACTGTAGCTTTCAAGTCAGCCATGCCCTAGACTACATATCTTTTTATGTAGGCATTTGCATTCATGGCTCTAATGAGGGTGAAGTAAGGGGGCATGGGGGTAGAAAAGATAGGATAGATGGGCATATCAGCACTGGAAGAAGGGCCAGCCTGAAAAGGAAGGGGACTGGATGAGGACAGAGGTGGGGTTGAGGGCAGAGGATGAGGGACATGGAGGGTAGGCTCCGATGGAGGTAGTTGAGGGCCAGGTTCAGTTTGAGTGGAGGCCTCTCTAAAGGTGTTGAGAGAAGTATCAAGGATAGGTGCACTGGGAGTAAGAGCTGGTGGGGGGTTAGGGATTGATGTAGGGACAATTGACTGTTGGGGCTATTGGGTGAGAGTGGTTAAAGTTGCCTGGATGGATTATAAAATGTTTGGGATGGAGGCAGGGTTTGGTAAGGTGGAGTGGAGTGAATGAAGATTGGCCTCAATTGTGGCTTGGGTTTGGGTATTGGCCAACATTTGAGAGTGTAGGGAAAGTAAGAGGTGTAGGATTTGGGATAAGAGGTGTAGGATTTGGGGTAAGAGGTCTAGTATGGTATTGGGTGTGGGTTGGATAGGTGAAACTGGTTGGAAGGGAGATGTGGGTCGATGAATGAAGGTAGTGGCCTGTGGTGGTTCATGTGGTGGGGTAAAGTGCGGGGGGGAGGTGAGTTAGGGAGAGGGGTTTACTCTAGGTTGATGTCGCCTAGGATAGTAGACATCATAGTAGAAAATTCCACTCCTGAAAATGGCTCACTATCATGGGATAAGGGAATGGATTGGTCTATAGTTTCACTAGGGATAGGTACAAAAGGTGGGGAACTCTCAATGGAATAATGTGGGGTTTCAAAGGTGTGGGCTTCAGGTTCATAAGGTGTGGGTATCGGTTCTGGAATGGTAGTGGGTTCAGGGATTGGAAGTGTTTGCGTTATATAGGTGGGTTGGGGTGCAGTAGGGGTTTTGAAAGTTTTCCTTTTCTTCTGGTATGGGATCTTGACAGGTGGGCTAAGGTGGGCTGGAAAAATAGTTAGAGGGATAGTGGTTATCATGGTTGGTGGTTAATGCTGTGATGATTGGGGAGATAGGCTTAGGTAAGGGTACTATGCTTATGAGGGGTAGTGATGTCTGGATGAAGGGTGGAGGTGGTGGGTCAATGGGTGTAGATAAAGCTGAGGGAGAGGGGGTATGTGCTGGCAATGAGGTTGGGGGCCTGGCTGGCCCAACAGAGGCTGCTGCCTCAACAGTAGCAGCAGCAGCAGCAACCACTTCCTGAATGATGGGGGCTACTTCTATCAATAATTCTTTCCTCTTCTTCCTCTTTCCCATCATTGTGCCACTGATATCCCATTGTTTCTTTCCACTATTTTTGGGGTTTAGGGCCATTGTCTCCTCCTCCCTTTTGAAGGGGTACTTTTAAAACTGCAGTAAGGCGGTGATCAGCCTGCAGTAGGGGAGGGCCTGAGGTTTTTTCTTTACCTTCACCTTCTCACACAGATCTTTAAGTCCCTCAAAAATCAACTTGGCTATATCCAAGTAGTGGTTTCTGTGAAATGAGAGGAGGGCGTCAGCTATGGGGTACCTCCTCTCCTGCTCATGACCAGAGTAATACACATTTTTCCTCAACACTGCATCCATGAGCCTGATTTTAGGATTCAGGTCTCTCTTTCTGATTGACTCTCTTGAGGCAGTGATTCCTCCAGTTAATTCTTTTACAATTTTAGTAATGGAGGCTATCAAGGGGGGCCCAAACTCCACTCAGGGTTACACCCAGCTGGTATCCCTAGTGTTGTTGCAATGTCTGCCTGGTTGAACAGCATCTCAAAGTCATCAATTAAGACCAGCAGTGCTGGGTTCCCATCATCACCCATTTTTAACTTCATATTCTGATAGAATAATCTCACTATCCTTAGGAAAACTAGTTGCATTGGAGGCCTCAACAGAGGCAACAGAGATGCATTGGGCAGATACTCAATGGAGGCAGAGGTCTCTGGTAGCTCCTCAAAGTAGGCTTTATTAAAAATGGTTTCAGCCTCCAGCGAAATTGCCGACACAAACTCAAAAGGGACCCTGAGGTATTCAGTATTCTCTTCCTCCGTAACCTTAGGGGCCACAGTCTTGCCCTTTATCTGTTTCTTCTTTAAAATTTTAGGGCTCTTAGCAGGTGGGTGCTCTCTTGCCCTCTTTTTTGGGGTAAATTTCTTCTTTTCCTTTAAAAATGTGGGGTCATCACCAGGTGAGGGCACCGCAGAGGTCTCCACTGTGGAGGCCTCTGTAATCCTTACAGATTTCCTAGTGGCCACAGGGTTGCCACTAGGAGTAGGGTTTAGCATAGCCGCCAATGTATCGATGAATTTTGAACTCATGGCCATGGGTGCTCAGAATTTTATTTTTTTAAATGAGGGTTCACAAATCTCAGAAAATACAGAAGGCAATGAGTACACACAGAAGCACTAAATTTTGGCCCTACTTTTCTCTGAAAATCAAATCAATCACAGCACAGAGAGTAAATGGAGATCGTACCATTTGAGAGATAGGGTTCCACCTCAACGTGTTCACAGCAGCTCAAATCCCCTCAAACCTTGTTCAAAGAGACTGGAAGGTGCTAGGGAACAAAATGGTAAGAGGAAAATGCTTAAGGTGGAGTGGCTTAAGGGGTAGAGAAGAAAGAAAGAACTGAGAGCTCTGGTTGAGTGTGCCGGAAACTAGGGCAGATAGATAAAATGAAGAAAATGAGGGGTTTCATTGAGTTTATAGAGTAAATCCTACAGTTCGCGCAGTTGGCAATAGGTGCTTGCGGAGTAGGATTTTCGCGCAGTTGGCTTTTAAGTTTGCGAGACGTTCTGTGCACTAAAGGGCAAACTGCTTCACATTGAGAATCGCGGAGCTGAATCAGTGGTGCTAGTGCGCGAGGCTCTGTGTTGCTTCAGAGAGTTACCTTGCACAACTCTCGCGTAGAACAGAACTAAAGCCATGCTTCACATACAAATTTGGTTCGCGGAGAAGAAGCAGCTCTGCGAGGCAATTTTTTATAGCCTTTTCTCCTGCTTTTAGCACGCGAGGAAGCCCAGTGGTAGCTCGTGCAGCAAATTTAAGTTTTCTTCAGCTCAGCGAGATAGCATAACTTCTCAACCTTTACTCAACTCAGTGCAGCACAGTGGTCAATGCATCCATGCTGTTGTGCACCTAACCATTGTGCATGGGCACCAAACCTCAGACAGGTAATCCATTTTAATCATGAAACACACATGCCCATTTAAATCAACAAATTCATCAACATTGTAGGATTCTAAAGATAGTTTTTCAGATCAAGTTCAATGCAATTATGATAAGAGCAGCTCAACCAATCATCCACAATCATGAATAGAAAATTCCAATGACAAAAATATACATGTATCCAACACAAAATTCAACACAAAATTCAAAAACAAATAGATGAAATTCTATAGAACACAAATCAAAATAGAATTTTCATACATATGGTACACTTATTGCCAATATTTGGATCACTCGGCACTTGCCTCCTGCTGAATAGAGGATGCATCACCAATCATATATTGATCTTTCAGGTTTGTTAGGGGCTGACTAGGCAATTTTTCTTCCTCCCTCCTATTCATAGCATTACAAATCAGACCCAGCTGGTCCTCAATCTTCTTGATGCTCTGTCCATGAGAATTGACAGTTTCCACCAAGCTCCCCAAATTCTGCATTGAAGCCAGCATCTGCTCTTCAAATGAAGAGGATCTGGGCTGTTGTGGGGGCAAGACCAACTGGTTAGACTGTAGGGCAGGTAACAAAAAAATTTGCCTTGGTGGGTAACCTTAATTAAACTGGTGTTGGGGTATGTAAGGAGCTACCATTTGCTGCTGGTAGGGTTGAGGGTAAGAATCTTATCTCCACCTCATATTTGGGTGGTTCCTCCAAGAATACCTAGCAGGCTGTTGTCCAAAAGTTTGAGCAGCATTGGCATGCTCCATAACAAAATCAGTAAATTGGTTGGCAGATGGACAATCATGAATAGAATGTGTGAGAGATTAGCATATCAAACATGCCTCCTCCACTTGCGCAAATATCCGGGGTTGCATCACATTCATCAATTTGTCAAACTTCAAGCTCAGATTATCCACATTCCTCTCCAGATAACCTTGCACCTTTACTTCATATATTCCACCTCTAGGGGTGGCCTCTTTCACCATCTTAGCTGGAATTTGACTCTCATTGCATGACAGAGATTCCTGCTGCATGGAATTTTCCCCTATTATGTCAAACAGCTCCCATGCTTCCTCAGCTGTCTTGTGGAGGTAACTACCACCACAGGAAGTATCCACCATATCCCTGCTCTTGGCGTTAGTTCCTTGATAAAACACTTGGACAAGCTGCCACATTAGGATTTGGTGGTGGGGGCATTGTTTTAACATTTCCTGAAATCTTTCCCAAGTTTTCAAAAAATTCTCAGTTGAGGACTGAGTGAATGACAAAATATTTGTCCTCATCTGGCTTGTTTTGTTCATGGGAAAGAACTTAGCCAGGAATTTGGTTTGAAGGTCACTCCATGACTTATGTTATTGGCTGGGAGCTTTGATAGTCATGTGTTGGCTTTGTCCTTTAGTAAGAAAGAAAAAAGCCTCAATTTAGAGGCCTCAGGCCCCAAGCCAGCAATGTTGAAGGTAGTGTAAAGTGCTAAAAACTGGTCGATATGCTTGTAGGGATCTTCTTTACACAGCCCATGAAATGAAGGCAGCATACTGATGGTGAAGGATTTAATTTCATAGTTCTCCTAAACAAAGGGAAACTGAATGCAGAAGGGGGAGGTGTACTCCCCAGGTGCATTGTATTCTTTTAATGTCCTCTGCCTCTCAGCCATAATAGCTGATTCAGTTTCAATAGCAGGGCCCTGTGGTGTGTGTCTATGTCTAAGAATCCTTTCAACCTCTGGATTTGGAAGTTCTAGCTCAGGGTTTAAAGACCTTCTACCATGCATATACTCACACCCACAGTAAGTACAGAAAATGCTCACAAGCACACACAAAGAATATTTCAAACAAAAATCAACAGCTACTCAAATTTACACTAAACAAATACAAGTAAGTAAGCATAAATAGACTGAGATTTAGGGGGAAGGAAGTGCAAACAGAGCTAGCTACACTCCAGCTGCAACTTTAGCTTCTCCCTTCTTCTATTGTCCATTTCTGCAAAATTTCATAAAGAATCAGTAGTACTTTTATTCTAGATTAGTCACAACTATAAAGAATTGATTATTCTAAATTATAATACAACTCAGGTCTACTAAAAATATCAATATCCCCAGTAGCAGCCCCAAAAACTTGTTGGTCGATATTCGGACTACTACTGCTATTTTATTAGAAATCAGTGGAGAGAATAAATACAAGAGTGGAGATGTGGAGATGGGTCATTAAACTAAGTTTGAAACACACATAGTCCTGCAAGATACAGGGTCCATTGTTACAAGTTTTGATAAGTAAGAGTTTGTCCCACAGAGAAATTGATCAAGAACCCAAAATGGGCTTTAATAGTAGGCCTCCAGACCTGGCTACAGATCTGGCAATCCTAAAGAAAGGAATTTTGGTATCACGACTACACTAAATTAATCCTAAAAGCAGAGAAATAAAATGTAGCCCTATCCTAAAGAAAGGGTTAAGAGGAAGATGGTGGTAGTGTGTGCTAAAATAAAATACCAAAATTATGAGAAGTAAGCAGGTTAATCTAGAGTTAAAGTAGTGATGTAACTCAGATTTAGTCTATCTCTGCAGTGTTCCTTGTTGAGATGCTATTAAAAGCCTCAACAAGGTACAAATATCTGATTCAACCCATGCCATTTGGGGTGCTCTTAGGGCTATACTCTGTCCACTTTATTGGTCACAGGGTATTCGATGGAGTTTGTCAAATCCCATTGGTTAAAACAGACATTGCCAATCTAACCCAGAGGAATAGACTGATCATTCCCCCAGCCACTAGGCCAGATCCAGCCATGAATACTATTGCGGCAATATGTAATGCCAGTGCTACAAGCTTCCCAGATCTGTGCACAGACCTGGCTGACATCTATAAGTATTCCAACCCATAAGATCCTAAGTGCTTTCCTAAGGCTAACTGCTCACTAGTACCCACAAAAAGGATCATGCAACAGGTTGAATAAGGCTTTAGATTCAGCTGGTCATTGCTACAAATGGCCTGCAATGACTCAGCCTCAAGCTACAATTACTACAAAGAGATTAGATCTAACATCTGATGTCGACTAGGTAAAACAGAGGGGAGCCAATTCCAATACAAACCTCCTCACAAGGCTCTAGAAGCTCATATGCAGGGGAGAAGAATCCTTCTCAAACATGTGAATGGACATAACCTTAGGGCTATACTCTGTCCACTTGAATGGTCACAAGGTATCCCATTGGTCTGTCCATACCACAGAGGCCTGAGAAAGAACATGAAAAATGTTGTAACCACCATGGTCCACAGGCCTCCGAGGTCCCTGGATCTCACTACAGATCCAGCATTGTTTTCCATGGAGCTATCAAACCAAGGGAAATCAGATGGTAAACAATAAATCTACTAGAAACAAAATAGGCTAGTCCCAAATACATGAATCTTATCGACATCTAAAGAAATCATACGATCTTTAGATTCAATTAGACATTAAAACGGCAATCCATTGATGAACACAAAACTTACAATAAACTATCTCCAGGCTGCAGCCTATACACAACTGCTCATCCACAATCCCAATGTATACCAAAAACCTATTCTAAACTGAAATAAAACTAAACCTAGCTGCTTATGCCAGCAAGTGTTGGGTTAAGAGAGAAGAAAATAAGAAAAAGAGATGATCAAACCCTAACCCTAGCCTGCTGGAGTTCTCAGCTGACAGAGGATGAGGGAAAGATGAAAATAATAAACTCTAAGTACAGCTTATATACTCTATTCATAAGACTTTAGCTCTGAAGAGATTAACCCTAATTTTTCCAACTAACGTAGCACTGTTTCAACCCTTGGATGCCTAGAGATATCCACCTCGAAATTCATACCTCGGGAAGTGTGCCTTAGGCTTGGGAACTTTCCAAAAAGTCCTTTAGTTAAAACTGAGAAGTGGAGAGCCCGAGCTTCGCTGAGCTGGCATCTGCATTAGTTCATTCGTGCAGTTGTAGAGCCATGGCGGAGTAGCCTTTAGCTTGTGAGAAGTGCTTGCTCGCGCAGTTAATCTTCTATTCATCATGCAGATCATTTGTGTTGCCTTGCTGCCGCGGATATGATCTGGAGCGCCAGGACTCTTCGTGCAGATAGAGCTTCAGAAGCTCTCTCTCTCTTTGAGTGCTTGCGCAGTAAGGCGCCTGCGCTCGCGTAGTAACTGATTAGGCTCAGGGTGCGCGAGAGAAATTCTGGGCATCGCTCTCTTCTTTGGCTATGCAAGAACTCCATGAGGTGACAGATTTTTCTTTCTGCATATGAACTCGCTATGTTCTACGCGCAACTGCTTTGGGCTCGATCTTCGCGAGAGTTTCGCGAGGACAAATTCTAAGAGTTTTAAACTATGAGATCTTCGTGATGTCTTTTCTATTCTCCTCTTGACTGCATGGTCGACCTGCGTGAGGGTAACTTTCACTGCATCATTAGCTTCATGAGGGGGATCCTCAACTTTGCGAGATGATTCTTTTGTCACTCTGATGCATTGCATTTGCTGCTATTGCAGCTTCCTCCATTCCCAGCTAACTTCCTCCATCTGTTAGGCATTTGATCGATGATGACCAGCAATTGAATCACCATGGTGAGCACTACCAGGGTGTTCCATTAGACTTTCGCTCTGCTGTCATCTTTACATGTATTTCCTCTCTTATTTGGACCAATAAGCATGGATTTTATATTAAGCTGCACAGATTATTGCTAACTATAAAACAAACTTAAAACATGATTATTAGTGAGCTTCAAGGTCCAGCAAAGGTTAGATTAAGAGGTGAAAAGTGGTACTTTTCAGTGAATAACACCAACCCGTGGTGGAATGCCAAAACGTTTGAATCTGAATGGTCCTTTGACTAATAATATTTCAACAGTGATGAAACACTCTTTTGGTCGAACTTTTATCTTAGATGAGCTAACCTGACGACAATTCTCAAACCGTTCCAAGAACACTACTACTCGCGGATTATCAAACTATTTTACCAGAACCTCGACGTTCAGCTGGAGGGAACACTCTGTACAACCATAGACAGTTGGGTGTTTAGATTTGATCATGATCAGATAGCCATAGCCATGGATTTCCCATTAGTATATAAAGAAAATTGCGGCTTAGTGCCACCCAACCTCGAGAAAGTGCCCTTCCACCATATAGTCACAGAGATGACCCACGAACAACACGGGCTGGGGTCAATCTATAAGAAGATCACAATTACCGGCCAAAATGTGGTGGATCGACATCGTCTTCTGATGTAATCTCTATCCCTTGAGAAGAGAAGAAGGGAGGGTAGGAACATTACTGCAAGCCCTATTCGCGGTTTTTGAAAGCCGATTGTTTAATGCGGCGGAGGTAGTCGTCGATGGGCTGATCCATGCCCACAACCGGATGTTAAAAGTGAGAAAGAAACCATTGAATATCATGCCATATGCACGCCTCATATCTCGACTGATTGAGAGCTACCATGATCAGGGTGGGCACTGTACACTACAGTCGGATGAAATGCGCCAGACTGACAACATCAAGCATTTTGGCATCGAAGAATGGATATCAAGCCATAAACAGTTAAACAAGAAGGTGCAGGAGCTACCACAACTGTCAACCACCTCTTCCGACGACCCCATCACTCTGACGGAGATTGTTAGGCGAATGGATTTTTAGCAAGCAATAATCATGGGGATCATGCACCAATGTTTTCCTGACAATGCCTCTTAGCGAATCACTAGGGAACGAGATTATAACTCGAGTTTTGCTAGGAACGCGACTGGTTCTAGAGTCGGTCCCTCTGCTAATAGAACCAGATGTCGAGATAAACAATCAACGGAGCCGTCTGGTGATCTCTTTAAACCTTGACATGTTAATTACCTTTAGAAGATGTTAATTTCATTAGAAGTCAATATTGTCCTTAACTGAATGTTTATTTAGTATATGGGACATTTTTAAGTGGATTATGCATGAATATCACACTTTCAATATGTAGACTATCCTGCATGGTAGACATATCTAGAACTGATAAATCCTAATAGTTATGATGATAGCTTATCATCAATACAATTCAAACTGCTGTCAATTATAGAATCACAGTGTAGGATAGCATCGAAAACTTTACTCTAGCTTAGAACATATTGCAAATTTGAGTAGAATCCTTATAACCACATAGTAAACAAACTCTTATGAATCGTCGTGACGACGCAACGTATGTCAAGACTTCTCACACAATCCTGATACATTTTCTAAATCCCACTTTGCTCGTCCATTTTCGAGGATGAAAATTCATTTAAGGGGGGAGGATGTAACACCCTGAAATTTTTTTGAGTTCACGTACGCAGTATAGGTGCTAGTATTAGACACCGAACTGATTTGGTCCAATAGCCAGGGGTGGGCCAGCCCATCATTATAGAACTATGTGTCTAAGGGATAGGAAACCCATTAGCTAGAGCCAAGGTCTCAGGCACCCCTCAGTCAACAGCCCTACTTGCTTGACCCAACAGCCCTACTTGCCTATTTCAGCTTTGTAAAACCTTAATTTCTAGATCTAGGACAAATTCGCGCGAGATTTAGAGGTCCATGCATGGTAGACATATCGATTTCCGAGGTTTCGGATTTTGTCTCGTGCTATTTAAATCAGATAGAGTCCATAGGTAGCGGAATCTTGTGATGTAGGGCTCCACTAGGTCTGTAGGAGTGGGATTTTTCAAATATTTCATGAGTTTTCGAAACAAGGAAGAAGCACAAGCCTAGCGAGCTCATCAAGCTCATCGCGGTGACATGGAGTCTCCTTGTGGCGAGAAATGACCTGAAGCCCTCGCCGCGGTGATAAATCAAGGCCAATTCACCTCTGGAAAATCTCACCGCGGTGAGATGCCTATGTATTGTGGCACCTGAAGAGCTCGTCGCAACGACATGTACGCTCGCCCCGGCGAGGTGTCCCCGGTTCTGAGGGGTTGAGTTTTGTGTCCTATGTAGCCTTGTTTGCATGTGTTCTAATCCAGTATGGTTCGGTAACCATTAGCGTGTATGCGTGATGTAATGTAGGTTGATTGAGAAGGAGTTTGACCGAGAATATACCTTGGATTCAAGTGATTTTACCGTGCTAAGTCGACACTAAGGTAGGGAAGAACATCCCTCCAAATCCGTATTTTTCTTGAAGTTCATGATATCAATGCAAGTATTATATGTCGATATCTTCCAGGTTTGCTAAGTAAGAATGCCATCACGTTTTGAATATTATAGTTCTTGAAATTACATATTTGATTTGCATGTTTTGTACACGCATCTTAACATGATATTGCATGACTTTGATACGCATTTTCCAAAATCTGTAAATAGTCTATTTCATTTGCTGTCAGCTTGTGTACTTCACCTTTGATATATCCTACGTTCGACTCGATAAGTTCAATTACTGCTTGTTTGAATCGTGTATATGCTATGTGAATCTTGTCTTGATTCGTGTTTCGATGATTGTAAGATCTGGTTCAAGTGAACCTATTAACTTGCTCAGGGGCTTGGTAATGGCTCAAGTGACCCTACTAACTTGCTCAGGGGCTTGGCAATCCGTCTCGATTCAAGCGACCCTGTTAATATAGCTCAGGGGCTTGGCTTCTTAAATTGAGTGACCCTATTAACATAGCTAAGGGGCTCGATGTCTTGGTTCAAGTGACCCTGTTAACGTAGCTCAAGGCTTGATAAATTATATTCGAAACTTGATTTTGCTATCTGCTACACGTTCATGTAATGTACTCGCTTGATTTGTCCTCATGTTCTGATACGCTCGTTAGATCTTATATGCATTATTTGAAAACTTGATTAATTGCATTCATGAAAGATTCAGTTTGCCTGTTTGCTAAAAGAATATCCTGCTTTGATCATGTTTTTATATTATGCATCAAGATTCATGAAATGAGAATGATAAATTGTAATTTAGCATTTGTGATTCCCTATTGATCTTGACTTGTAGCGTGATCCGGAACGAGAGGAGGACCTGGATTACAATCCTTACGACGACGAGGATCTACCTAAGGAGCATTTTCCTTAGTTTGGCTTGGGACAGGAAATTGACATTACTTTGGGATTTTTGAGATACGGTACAGTATATGTGGATTTAAATACAATGGTGTGTTTTGGTCCACTATTTATATGAAGGCCGGTCTTCATCGGTGGATGTTTTACTTTTGGATACATGTACATAATGGATAGTGTTGTGAGTTTTTGTTGTCATTCATTCATGCTATAGCTCTGTTATTGTCTTCCATTTTTGTGCACTTTGCTTCTGATTTTGTAAGCTTACCATTGTGTGATGGCCCGATCCTTTCTATGATTTATTGTGATGAAAGATTGAGCTGTCAGAAAGTGATGCTAGAAATTCGATACCATAGCGTCATTGTAATTCGGATCGTATGTGTGATCCGACGATGTGGGTTTTGTGGCAAGGAAACTTGGGCTGTCTCACCTATCTACTAAACACCAACTACATAAAAAAGAAATTAGAATAATAGCCATCTCTAATTGTAACAAAATGAGAATCACCAAAGTTAAGGCTACCGAATCAAGCCTTCTTGCTGAAATTGAAGCTCTTGATAAGATGGAAGAAATGAGGGCCTTAACCACTTATTAGATAATCAAAAGGGGTAGATCTAAAGCTTATTTGGAAAATATCACCCTCACCCAAGAGAAGGAATGGAGATAAAAAGCATGTGTGCGGTGGCTCAAAGAAGGTGATCGCAATACTAGTTATTTTCACGCTTTTCTAAAAATCAGAAGAGGGATAAATACTATTTCTTCGATCCACAAAGATAGTGTTCACAAAACTAAAAATGAGGAAATTGCTTAGATTGCCATTGAGTTCTATTCAAATCTGTTCAAAGAGACCAATATTAATTGGCCTAGACTTCGTAATATCCAACTGAAAAAGCTCAATCCCACTGAAGCCCGTGTCCCTGGTCCTGACAGTTTCACTTTTCGTTTCTACCACAAATTCTGGCATACAATTAAAGATGCAGTCATTGCTATGGTTAATAAGTTTTGGGAGGATGGATTTATCCACAAATCTATAAATGCTACTTTTATTACTCTTATCCCGAAGGAGAAAGGAACTGCGGAAATGAAGAGGCTCAGACTCATCTCTCTAATGACCAGCCTCTATAAAATCATTGCTAAAATCTTGGCCAACAGAATTAAAAAAGGTGATTAGCTCTTTCATTTCTAAGACACAATGTGCTTTTATCGAAGGCAAACAGATTCTTGATCTTGCTGTTGTCGCTCAAGAGTGTGTCCACTCCAAGCATATCTCCAAACATAAAGGTATTCTGATCAAAGTGGAAATGGAAAAAGCGTACAACAGAGTCAGTTGGGATTATCTCCTTTGGATGATGAAACAAATGGGATTCGAAGATAAATGGCGGTCCTAGATACATGGTTGCCTTTCCAGTGCCCATTTTTCCATCATTATTAATGGGAAAGCATACAGATTTTTTGAAGCTTCAAGGGGCCTTAGACAAGGATGTCCTCTGTCTCCATACCTCTTTGATATCGCGAGCGAAGGGCTTTTCCTCCTATTCTAGTAAGCAGACTATGAAGGATTGGTTACGTGGTTCTCTAATCCGAGAAGTAATTCCAGAGTAAATCTTCTCCAATATGCGGATGACTCTCTTATCATGTGCAATGGTGACCCTAGTTAGATATCTCAGGTTGGCAACCTTCTTAAGATCTACGAGGATGTTTCCAATCAATGTATGAATTTTGATAAATCTAACATATATGGGCTAAATGTTGATAAAATCACCTTAAGCTCTTGGGTTGCTAACGCGGATTTTTCTAAGGCCAAACTCCCTTTTAAATACTTGGGCATTCCTATTGGTACTGGTAAACTATGAAGTTCCGAATGAGACCTGATTATTTCTAAGGTTAAGAACAGATTGAGTTGATGGAAAAGGAACTTAATCTCCAACATAGGTAGACTTACTTTGATCCAATCTATTCTTAGTGCTATTCCTACATATTTTCTCTCCCTTTGTAAGTTCCCCATCAAGGTTTGTAATGAAATTGAGAGGCTTGAAAAGAATTTTCTTTGGGATGATCTCAGAGAAAAAAATAAAATACATCTTATAAGTTGGGATAGAGTCACTAAGCCCAAATGCTTTGGCAGTCTCGGTATCCGTTCAATTGAGGATATGAATAAAGCACTTGTTATGAAATGGTTGTGGTGTCTGGGGGACGATTCTAATCATTGGTGGAAAGAAATTGTCATCAACAAGTACCGATGTGCTAAAAGGGTTCGGAAATCAGCGACAAAAATTATAGAGCCTCTTCCTGGTGGTGTAGAAGCATTCTATCTATGAGAGAAGACTTCCTAAAAAATATTTGTTTTATTTGCGGTAAGGGGGACAATATTCACTTATGGTCTGATAGATGGCTAGAAGGAGAACCGAAGCTACTTTCTAAGTTTTCAAACTTATTCAACATCGTCGTTGTTCCCAATATCAAAATAAGTGCTACCTTTAGTTTGAAAAACCCCACCCAGTGGTTTATCATTTTCAGATGAAGACTTACTGATGTTGAAATAGCAGAGTACTCTTTGCTCTCTGATTCATGGATAATGTTAAATTAGACCTAGATGGTGACGATCCCAGAGCTTGGAACTACGGTAATCATAAAAGCTTCTCTGTTAAATCTGCTTTCAAATCATTGCATCGACATCTCCACATCGTGGACTAGGCTTTCATCTGGGATTTCCGTATCCCGACTAAGATAAGTTTCTTCCTCTGGGCGGTCTACTAGAACAAAATCCCTACTATCTTCAATCTCATCTGGAGAGGCATGCAAATTGATCAAAAGTGTTTCTTTTATGGCTGCACTAAAAAAAACATCAAGTACCTCTTCCTTACATGGGAGAAAAATATGGCCCATTTAGGGAGTTTTCTTTAAAGCTCTAGGTATCTCATCTTGCATACACAAGAACTTAGTTATTTTTCTTTCGGCTCGGATCAGTGCGATGCTACGGGTATTAAGAAATGGATATGGAACCATCTCCATATTTCCACCATTTGGAATATTTGGATATCTCACAACAACATCAAATGGAACAGCTTTTCCTTTAATGCTAAGAGGCTCATTCAAGACAGTATCATCACTATTTACAATTGGGCGATAACGGATGGCAAAGGCAATTCTTCTCTCTTCAACATTAGAAGATTCGAAGTAGAACAACTATTTTTTTTTTCACTCTCTGTAGGGGGGTCACTTTTCTGTTGGGTTTTTGGTTTTCCATTTTTTGTTTGTTGGAGGTATTTTCCTGGACATCCTGGTTTCCTCCGAGTGTAGGTTTTTCCCTTATCTTTCGGGTTTCCTATGCCACCCAAGTACCTATTCTGATTTTCTCCGAGAAGTTCGATTTTCCAGATAGCAATGCTTGGGTGCTTCCTATTGTATTACTTGGAATCTCTGAGGCATGAGGCTAGCTTTTATTCTATTTGATAATAATAAAACAACCTTTAAAAAAAAAAAAAAATTGCATGTGCTAACCTTTTATGAGATTTGCTCCAAATGCATCATGTCACTGAAGAGAATAAAATTAAAATGACCTATCAAATAAAAAAGAGAATAAAATTAAAATGCTAAGTTTAGAAAAATTATAAATACAATTCCGAAAGGGAAAAAAGTGAAAAAGATAAGAAATAATACATATTAAAGTAGAACATATCATAGATATACTTCAAAATTTTCGAAACAAATATATAAAAGGGAAAAGGGCATATGGTTTGAATGCATGGATGAGCCCATACATTTAAAAGATCACGTGACACATGGCACATGATCCCAAAACAACACTCATTTGGGATCATGTGCCATGTGATCTATAAAGAAATTAAAAAAATAAAATAGCTTTTTTTTTTGTAAAAATCATTGTTGAAGTTTGGGTACCACCCCACACATTCTAGATTGAATTTTTGGTGCAAGTTGGGGTACCACCCCACACATTCTGGTGCATTGAATTTTTCTCACTTTTAACACATTTTGGATGGTGGATATGCATCAAATTATGCCCAAATATTTTGGGCAGTCTCGTATCTTTGTTGGGCAAGTTGGCGTGGCATCTGATCCCTTGAATGGGTGCCACATGGATTTATAAAACATCTGAACACGTTTAAAATGCATTTTTTCAAAAATACTCGTATATTTAAAAAAAAAAGGTGATGTTTATGTTTTAAACACGTTTTCTATGAAAAAAATTCTGAAAATTTCCTCATTTTTGTTTGGGAAAGAAATAATATTTCTTTTTAAATACTTTCATTACTTTTTCTCAAACGCTTCCGGATTTTTTCCCGAATTTCGACTTGGTGACTATATATGGCTAATAAAATACTATGAGTAGGTCAATAAAAAAGCATCCTTTTTCCATTGTTCTGGACTTCTAGTGCTCTTAGATATATGTGTAGCTCCTAAAGTTTGACCAATTTGGTCGTGAGAGATTAATTAATACATGCATGTTCTTGTGTGTATTTTGACTTATCTTGTTTGAAAGTACGTTAAAAGACTTGGTATAGGGTAACCAAGCTGTTTAATCTTGAGAGTGAAGGGGACATTGTTTTGTACACTTGAAACCATTTTTTTTTTATCAGTAAGCTCGAGGTTGGAGGGTCCTCACCCATTTATATTAAAAAAGGAAAGCAGTTACAACATCATAAAAAAGAGTCCAATACACTGAAAATGTTGAAGTGCTTCGGCATCGCTATTACCCCTCGAAACATCCTTAGTTAGGTCTCTGTTCACAATAAAAAATAAGGATCTGGTCCTTCCTATGTTGATAAAGAATTTCCTCAGGGATTGGATCCCATCGAATGACGGAAACAGAATCAAGACTTTTCTTAGCCAAAAAATCAGCACATCCATTAGCTTGACGATGAACATGGGAGACTAAACTCTTGGAAATGATCTTGAAGTCTAACAATCTCATCACAAATTTTCCAAAATCTCCAAGGGGCATCCACCTTTTGCTTGATAATATCAATTGCTTGCAAAGAATATGATTCAATCCAAATTTTCTAAAAGTTAAGTTCTCTTGCCAACTAGAAACCTTTCTCAATAGTCATAAGTTCACACCCAATAATACAATTATTTTCCAAAGGTCTAGAAACACAACTGATAATGTTGTCACTCCCATCTCGGCATATAACTCTGAGCACTGCCTTATCATTGACAACAGAAGCATCCACATTTAGCTTAATGCATTCTCCAGATGGTGCCACCTACTGACACGTAGTCTTCTCTCCAATTAGCTATTGCACTTCCCGATTAAGATCCTCATCCCCTATGCAACTGTGGATTTGGATCGAACCAGTCATGAAGATGTGAACTTGTGAAAAACTTAGAGTCACCACCCAAAGCTTTTGGTGTCCCGGGAAACCCAAATCAATTTTATAAGCACCAAAGTGCCACAAATATGACTCTGATTTACCGATTCAAGCCAAAGGCTTTTGGGTAGGGGCTTCGGTTATAGATCGGGAAGGTGTTAGGCACTCGATCAACCTACTTAATGCGGTCTCTACTTATGGCCTAAACAAAAAATAAAAATAAAGAAGCAAAAAGCCTTTCCTCTTGCCTTCAGGGCGCTAAAATCCTATTTGTGGCCCTCCGTTCTTACCGAAATTTCGATGGCGTAACGGTACAAATGCGAGGATAGAGAAAGAACAAAGAAGGTAGAGGAGTAGAGGGGAGAGCCGGAGCTCTCGGACCCTTGTTGCACAGCCGTGGACCTTTGCGTAGGTGTGCTTCGGCTAGCTTCTAATGGCTTGTACGGTTTGAACAAGGGTTCTAGCTCCTAGGGCTTCATAGCTAAGAGGTAGAGAGGGAAGGCTAGTGGGTAGTTTTCATCTAAGCTAAAGGATTTTGATGAAAGGTAAGGTTTAGAAAGGGGTTTTACGAATTCTGGAATTTGTATGCAAAATGGAGCACCAAAGGGAGAGGGAGCTCTTTCTTAATTTTTCTCTCTTAGGAATTTTCAAGCTCTTTCAAAGGGAGGGGTGCCTCTCTATTTATAGGAAAAGGAGAGGTTAGGAGAGTGCTTAGAAGTTAAATTAGTTTAGCAATTAGGTAATCAAGCATCTAAGGTTTCCTAGGATTTTTTAGACTTAGAAAAGTGTGAAAGTAGCTTCAATGGTGGATGATAGGGTAGTGTTTCAAATCACTTAAAGGTTGAAAATAGGATAAGGAAGAGTGCAACATAACAAATGAAACACACCCAGGGCATCAAGATGGCCAACTAGTCAAACGCTAAAGATAAAATTCAAACTAACAGTTACTGTAGCTAAGCCTGGCACAACTAATACTTGTGCCAAGCTTAGATACAGTAAAACAGTGTCGAACAGTGCTTGGGAAGTTCTTTGCCCGCAGGGGGGTCCACATAAGTCTGGCGCATGTATTACATGCGCCAAATCCCATATGGATCCCCACCCAAAACCCTAATTTGTCAGAATTTTCAGAACGCTATATCTTTCGATGTACAGCTCCGATTGAGGTGATCCTTAGCTTGTTGAAAAGTTAGAGACTTATACTTTTCAATGGTATATGATTCAATCATAGTAGAAGATCTCAGCTAGTCCCGATGCACTATTATTTGATCTTTGCCTGCGAAAGTCTAGGTATGGTCGGAAGGGATTCTAAAGGTTGGGATTGGTTTCTAAAGGTTCGGGGAGGTTCCTAAGGGTTAGGGGTGATTCCTAGGGTTTGGGATGACTTCTAAGATTTTGGAAAGGTTTCTAAGGGTTTGATACATGCCATCGAAAGCTCGAAAGTGTGCCCTCTTAAAGCGTGTTTCGATCGGGCCTTGAGCCAATTTTGGGTGTCTATAGATGCCCCTCTTTGGTATCCGATCACTAATGATCGATTTCTAACAACAAAAGATATCTGAAGAGCCCTAAGACATTACTGACAGGTCCGCTATATTCAAAATGAACCTCAAACATCAGGTGAGTAACATAGTAAGTAAACGAAAGCCCTGTATGTCAGAAAAAAACATCTGTTTCTCAAGGTTATCGGTCCCCAAACGTTTAGCGACATTACTGGGCATAACCGAAATGGAGCGAGTTGTGAAAGCCTAATATGCTGGGAAAAACGTCCACTTCTTAAGATGATTGAAGATGTTTGATGTTCAAGTTTCATTCTGAATCCAACAGCTCCGTGAGTAAGAGGGTGAACGACCCATACTTAAAAATAGGCACGAAGCAAATACACAAAGGTCCACAGTTTGCGTCCAATCCTATGAGGCATTGACTGCCCCATTTGATTGGTCTCGAGTACCCCTGCATGAAGCAGAGTTCGAGGTCATTGGGTGAACCCAATGATCTCGAAGTTAATATAGCATGACTACCCGAGCGGAGAGAATTGATGTCGCAACGCTTTTTAGGAGTACATGCCGCTTTTTTGTTGAACTTTTTGTTATTTTATGTGGGGTTTTTGTATGGAATTTTCTTTATGATCTCTGTATTATTCCATGTGAATTTTTTGTGATTTTATGTGGATTTTTGTGTGAAAATTTTGTATTTTATGTGAATTTTTGTATGAAATTTTTTATGATTTTATGTGGATTTTTTGGTATGATTTTATGTGAATCTTTTTGAATTTTTTTGGTATGACTTTATGTGAATTTTTTGGACTTTTTGGTATGATTTTATGTGAATTTTTTTGAACTTTTTGCTATGATTTTATGTGAATTTTTTTGGTCTTTTTGGTATGATTTTATGTGAATTTTTTTAGATTTTATGTTATTTTATGTATGATCAGGATTCTTTGAGTATGCTCATTGATCTCGATCCATTTATTCTAGCACAGCTTCCCAGGCAAGTCAAATGAGAGTTGATATGTCATTTGGGGGGGGATGTGCACCTACAGAACAACAAAATAAAATAAAAGGAGTCTGGCCAGGAGTGTATAAACCACACCTAGCCTGAAACCAGCCCAAAAGTAGCCTGGCGCATGTATTACTTGCACCAGGCCAAATGGGGGTCAAAATACACTTGGCGCATGTAATACACGAGCCAAGCAAAACCTGAGGATGAATTTATGCCCCCCGAGCCCGAGCCAAAAGAGGGTTATTTTCAAAAACCTTCTCTTCCCTCTCTCTAAAACAAAACGAAACCTCCGCCTAGGGTTCCCTCGCATTGATTCCTAACAGGCTTCATCGCCGGTGCTTGCTCGCGTCAATTAAACACCCGCTCCATGCCGGATCGAGGACCCTATTTTTCTTTGAAAGTAACTACTTTAACCCATTTTTACTTGATTTTTCCTGAATTTTCTTGCAATGTAATCATGATTTTTGCAGCTCTATATGATATATGGGTATTTCTCTTGTAAGCATGCTTATTAATGATGGGTTTGATGTTTATTCCATGAATGATGCCCTATTTTTGCTTTTTTATGAATTTAATTAGGACATATATCATCATTTCATTTTTTTTTGTTTTTGTTTTTATTTTTGCACCTAAAGAAAGTATTTTTTGTATATATAATTTTTTTGTTTATTTACTGTTGCACATAAAGAAAGGATTTTTTTTTTTATATATAATTTTTTGTTTTTATTTATTTTTACACATAAAGAAAGGATTTTTTTTGTATATATAATTTTTTGTTTTTATTTATTTTTACACATAAAGAAAGGATTTTTTTTGTATATATAATTTTTTGTTTTTATTTATTGTTACACAGAAAGAAAGGATTTTTTTTTTTTTTTGTAATTTTGTAAGGAAGGGAAATTTTTTTTTTTAAAAGTTGTAAAAGAAAGGAGAATTTTTTTGTTATTGTTTTATTTTTAATTTGGTTTTATTTTTTGAAAAAAAGAGGGGATTATCATACTTACCTTCCCTTGACCTGTAGCACAATGGTTTCTTATTATTTGATCAAACCTGGCATGATTGCTCGTATTTGCCACAGAATGTCGAGTGAAGAAGAATACGTGTAGGAGGAAGAACAAAAAGAGGGGCCAGAAATTGTCTATGGTCCCCGGGGAGAACAATTCTTTGTGGTGGAGCGCCATGCCGGCTCTTGGTAGGAAATAGAGGACGAGGGCACCTATGCCGGTCTCCTCTATCAGCAGCATATTCACATCTCCAATTTTGACATCGCCGGCAAGGTAAAGGGATAAATTCAATTTTTTCTTGTGCGATCTTGCTGTGTTTCCATGATCTGATGCCTCATTTTCCTTGGTGCAGGACTTGTCCTAGATTGTGTTTCGGGGGGGGGGGGGGGGGGTGGTTGGACTTTCAGCAGTTTTATCGCTACCTCCCACCGATCGTGAAGTTTTTGCTTGAACAGGCCGGCTTTGGAGAGTTCCTTTCATGCCCCGCTATGCAAGCTGACTCGGCCTATCTAAGGGCCCTGATTGAGCGTTTCCATCCAAAGACCATGACCTTTCACATGGCCACGGCCGAGATGATGCTAACTCCCATGGATTGGGCCATGATTACTAGGATCCGGATAGGGGGAGTTCCGGTGGCCAACCTTGCAGTGCCTGATCGGGATGAGATCATTCAATTGGTAGGGGCCTATCCCCCTTCCACAAGTTTGCAAGGTACTGAGGTCAAAATGTCCTAGCTGTTTGATCTCTTTGAGCTACATGAGTTGTTAGATCTGGGGCAACCAGAAATGGGCGTTTTCATTGAACCAGGGTGCGCAGTCATGTTGGCCTGCATCTCGCTCCTCTTGCTTTTGGGCAAGACCCTCTTCACAAATTCAGTGGTGGACAGGTCTCCCTAGCCTTGCTCAACCTCATGGACAATTGGAATGACGTGCATAGATATGACTGACGCGGGGCTGGCTACACTGTGTTGATGTCCAGCCTAGTCTGAGTCTCTGTTGGAAATGCAAAGTCCGTCATCGTCTTTTGGCCTGCTTTGGACGTAATTTTTAACTCTTTTGCTTTTTTAGTTTATTTGGATAATCATTCTTTGCTTCTGGCCCATCTCTTATGCACTACTCTTATCAGGCATGGGGGTATTTGCACTTTCAGCCTGGCTGCCCTCTTCTTCAATCTAAGATATACACTTATCCGCTTCTGAGCAATTGGAATACACAGCGCCGTAGGGACGTTGGCATGAAACACCTAGAGATGGCCTGAGGTCCCAATTCGACCTGCTAATCCCAGAGCAGGTAAGGTTATTTTTCGTCTTTTTCATTTCAGAGTTTCTCCTTGATATTGTGTTGTATGTTTGACTGATCGGACACTCCTTGATTTGGGCAGGTTGTATACAACCCCTATATTGGCTCTCCTTATTGGGATCGAGCTGCTGTAGGTCCATCTCGCCTCTTCATCAATTGTCGCATCGTCTTTTTCTATGGGGCTTGGGCTAGGACCTATTACCTAGGAGAACAGCTAGTTCATCAGTATCAGGACTATCCTATAGTGCCCTCGGCTCCTCCTATAGATGTCATGGCACCCGTGGATAGTATAGAGGAGCTCACTGCCAGATTCCTTCAAAACGGGGTCCCCATTGATGCCCTCCTGATGCCCGGAGACTATCGGATGTGGTATGAGTCTTTGCCTTATCGGTCTCTTCTCCCACACTTCGTTCCTGGCGCAAACTTCTTACAACAGTTGAGCATCCACTCCTGCATTGTTTGATTTAGAGTTGTGGTGCTAATGGTCTGATAGAGTTTCAATGATACTTAGCTACTGTGCAATCAATTGAAGCAATCATAATAGACACACCTTGTGGGTCGAGTTCCATTCTTTTTCAAGCTTATTTTTCCATGCTTCACCCTTCGTCAACTGGTAGGAATCTGGATGAGATTTGAGATATTTTTGTGCTGAAATCTACAGAATAGTAGGTTAGTTGCAACACATGCCTGCTATTCAATTTATGGAGTTTCTGCTATAGTACATTGCAAAGGGTTGCCAAAGTGCTCTTTGGAATAAGGGTTGCCAAACACATGTGTGGACTGCTTTAATGCACATGATGGGTGGACACCCATTGTATATTAACTCTATTTGAAAACAGTTGGCTTAAAGATGATGCCATCAAGCCATCTTGTGCACCATATTGGCATCATGATGAAGCCATCTACTACCCCCTTGGGCCGTCCTCAATCTGCGTCTTTGTCTTTTTATGCCCAACAAAATTATCTTGTGGTTCTTGATTATGTTTGACTGCATTCAACTATCCTGGCTCATCCTTAAAAAATTTCCAGAGGAAATTGGGTTAGAAATACTAAGGGCATCACTTATTGATGTGGACCGTCATTTCTTCAAACAATAATTGCTTCATTAACAACATCCCTCCGTTTTCTACAATGTGCAAGCTTATTATTCACAAAAACAATAATAGCCATGCAGCACCAGTTCTTGGTTAGCAAATTGATGTTTTAGTTTGATACGGAGAGACTTGAAAGTTCCTTATTTATTTTTGTAATGAAAAGCACATGCTTCAAGAATTTCTTTTTGAGAGACTTATGCTAGTTTCTTAACTTGCATATATTTTTTTGTAACTTGGAAAAGATGAAATAATATTCATAGAAATAGAAGCATCACCCAATAAGTCCTATCTAGTAATTAAATGGAGGCGAATGGATGCAATCGACGGCTGATGGCATTAGAACCAGAAATAGCTCTAAAAAACTCTCCCACCAAAGTATTAGTGAATCTGGAGGCACCTATGTATATATCATATCAGATAGCATAATAGCAGTCTTTGTAATGTTCTCTAGGAGGGCAGAGATGACGATCACTATTAGTAGTTCTAGGATTAGAACCAACAACATCAAAGAGAGTTCTACCATTGTAGAACGCTTTGAGGAATCCATGATAGGGATAAACCTAACATATTGCGATGAGTATGGAATGCATGTCTCAAAACTGATTTATTGTCTTTTTTTAAAGTCCAATTTTCACATGATTTTTTACTCAGATAATGCAAAGATTGTTTTGGATTGCAGAAATCTTCATTTTTCATTTATAAAATGGATGAATGCTTTAACTAAAAATGGTGTGTATTTGGAGAAGCAACTTGGGGCTGCTTCTCCATTTTCAGCTAGAGGTAACCAAGTCCTTTGGTCGAAAGTGCTTCTTACCCAATAGCCAATATTTAACCCTAAAGAGTGCTTTTCGGAAGCAAATTTGCCAAAAAGGGCCATAGTGAATCCTTTTTAATTGTTAGAACTTTTTGTTCTTTGCTTTGGTGGGGGCTTTTCCATAGCTGCAAGTATGCATGCATGTGCATTTAATCACAACGAATGAGGTGATCAACTGTATTAACTTAACACTACTTTTGATTCACTTGTAGCCTTTGCTCTTATTTTCTGTCTTTCCTTAAGTAAGCGCTTTGGAAATGAGTTCTCTAAGGGTAAACTACCCAATAGTATCATATGGATGGACATATTTGCAATATGAAAGGTGATAGTGTTCTTATTTACTCTTGGTTTTGAGCGGTAGACTTAAATTTTCATGAATTTTTCCTAATTCATGTAAAATAACAATTTCACTTTGTTTGCTAATTTTATAACAGAGTTTTTCAGCAACAATTAGAAGAAGCTCTGTTGGATCTTGGATGCCAATGTCGAGGTGAGCTTGCCAAAGCACACCGGACCTGCATAGACACTTGGTTTCGTAGCAGAGGTTCAAATAAGTGTGAGATATGTCTACTACCTTGACTCAAAGCTTCCAAGTTATCTGATTCCAAATGATACTAGCTTCTCCTAAACCTTTTTGCTCAGGCAGGTGGCTGTAAATATCGCAGCTCCTGAATCTCAACCAAGTGTAAGTAGTTTTGAGTAGAAAGATCTATGATAAAATTAGTTAATTATCTCTGTTGCTTGGAGTCATTGGTGTTTGACAATATGTTTATTCACAGTAGATACACGCAAATACACAGGAGTCATAGATAACACATGCCAAATTCATCACATACGACTAAGTGATCGTACGTAAATTTACTGTTTTATATATTGTAGCATCTTAAGTGCAGTGCATTTTATATGTTGTACTTTAAGAAGCGTGTATTGAACTTGCTTGCACCACATACAATATGGTACATGTGATCATAACACAATCTGATTCAAGAACAAAAAATGACAAGGTGTGGGACATTATCATATGTTAAATCAATCTAGAAGCTCGGTATATGTGTCCCAAGGTGTGGGACCTTATCATATCTTATATCAATCTAGAAGCTCGGAATATGTGTCCCCAGACTCCCCACATACAATTACTGTAAGAATATGAACTGGAGATTCACCAATTATCATCGCCATAACCTTATCTCATCTATTTGGGGTCGGCTGATGGAGTTACCAATAGATAGCAAAGATGTGTTTCAAATTTCAAACATATGAACTTGTATTCCATATAGATATTATTGGTTGGTTTAGTTCAATTTATCTAAAATATAGTTGATACTGGTTTCAATTTTGTTCATTATTGTAAAACCTTGGGGTCGCATGATATTTAATGCTACTGTTGTTGTCATCCTTGATGTTTTCGTAAGTAGATAATTGTGGGTGTTGGATTGGAATTGATGTTCTGTACATATGATTGGTAGCAAAATCTGGAATGGTCCAAACTCATGACCTAGGATTAAAAATTAATCACATGGTTAAGAAAAATGATTTACTTATCCAGAAAATATGATTTATTAGGAACCGTCTCTCTTGACTGTCATTTGAACACCGTTTTGGTGTTTAAATGATCTTACACCATTAAAGGTGTAAGATGTGAACAGCCCAAGCCATCAAAGTGATAGCTCATACAATTAGTTTGATGGACTGATTCCTCTTATAGCATGATTCTTTGGCTGAGACATGCACCAATGAAGGACTGCCGCTTGGACTATTTAGGTTGATCACAAATATATGTCATATAGTCTAACAGTAAAGCGTACTTTAATGGTGTAAGATCAGTCACACGCTGTTTTGGTGTTTAAATGTTGGTCACTCCCCATAATTCTGATATTAAATAAATATATGATTCTTTTTTGCGACAGGAAAATTATTGGGTTTGGAGGGTTGATCCAGCTTTTGGGGGATATAATAGTGGACAAGGAGAAGACCAAAGGGTATGTATTTCATTGTGGGCTATCATCAGTTAATGAAAAATGCATTGCCATCACCAGCAACATCATAATCATCAGTTTATACCACAGGTGTGGGACCAAAGGTGATTCATATTCCAACAGGGGAGAAACTCTGTATTTGATGCAACAATGGTGAGTTTCTTCAACCCTTTTATGAGATCTCATCTTGATATATTTGCAAAATATTAGAAATCCTGAAAAGTAAAATTTTTTGGTTGACAGATGTAGTCTATTATGTATCGAATCTAAATCATTCGAGCTATATGTGAAAATCTGGAGTCATCTTTATAAATGGAGATGCCGACTATTTTCTGAATAATTTTGATATTTGAATGCCTACCTGAAAAGAATACTGATTGCTAAATACTGCACATGCTTTTACCTTTACCGCACGCTTCGATACCAAGCTAATTCCATGTTCTTTTTATTTTGGTTTTGAGCCATGAAGTTTCATCGTTTCATGGCCACACTTGAAATAGTTTCAATTCCGTTACAGAGACTAATCTTAGGGGACTCTTATGTACATTTAGTCATCATTATTGCCTCCTACCACCTATTTTTGGCCGGATTTTGAGTTCTATTTCTCTGCTCTTTTAAGGGGGGTCTCCTATACCTTGACATAGGGCTAGCATAGTGTGTGGCTTTGTTTTCAATTTTAGAAATTATTTGGTTGCAATATAATTTTGTAATGGGCATGTCTTGTGAATGGAAGAAGACATCATTTTGCCTCTCTTTTGAGCTATCCAATACTATTGTTGGGGATAAAAAAAGGCTTGGAATTTATTACAGCCGTATGTAGTATGGCAATAGTTACTTTTATTGAGAATTTGTAGGATTCTATAGTTAGAAAAGGAGTTTTAAAAATTTATATAATCTCTGATTCTCTATAGTAGAAAAGGAGCAGTGAAATGGTCCTTCATTTCCAAAAACTCCATTCTTGACAAATACAGAACTTGCTTGAACAACTTCCTGTTGTATGACATATCTCTACTTTTTTTTCTGTTTGCTCGGCTGCAACTCTTATTTCTCTTTATATAGTTTAAGTTCCATCTATAAAAGAAAATATAGGCAAACTAGATTTGCATGAGGCCAATGGAAAAAGACTTGGCTTGCATGTAAGATGTTCACATTGTTGTGCTCTCCAGAGCGTCTCATGTACGCTTTATATCACATATAACCAACTTAATGACATTGGTTGGGCTGGGTGTCTGGGTACCCAGCAACCTTTAAATTGGCCATTACTCTGCTCTGCCACTCATGGTTTTGAGTAAAACTTTCATAAAGTAAAAGTTACAGTGGAAATAGCTAAATCTCCATGTATATGCATACTTGTGTCATTGTGACAATGGGTAAAGGAAACAATATGTAAAAAGTCAAAACTTCTATTGAATTTACTTCTCAGGCTGTCCTCTTAATATATTCTGATTCTGAAAATTATTCTATTTAATATGTTCTGATTCTGAAAATTAAATGTGTTTGACTATACGAATAATGCGTTTACTTCGCTTTTTTTGTTTAGTATCCTTGAGTTAGCTCATTATCTCATTATTGTGATTCATCAGTCACGACCAATAGGGTGAAGGCTCAACCCACCATGCCTTCTCATATTATCCTCTTCAGCTTCGGTTGTTTTTCTGATATTTTTGCCTCTTTCTAGAAATATTTGCCTTCTTTGAACATAAGAAATTATGGTACTTCATAAGATCTTCTCGCAAAATAAATTTGGTTGAGGTGGTGTTCCTGATATGGCATATATATTGTGTTTGTTTCAACATCAAAATTGATGAGTGGGTGAGTTCTAGCTCTGATCATTCTTACTGGATTTTTCTTTGCGGTTATCTAATCCCTCTTTCTTGCCCACAACGTTATCCCGTTTTTATTCTATTTTCAGATTAACTGGAAGAAATATCCGGAATTCCAACTTGTTCAGCCACAACCAGGTACTTGCATTGATGTAGCTTCTGGTTTTGATTAATATAAAAACTTATATCTACCTGAATCTAATACTAGGTCATTCATGATAAGAAGCTATTGGGATTTAGGACTTACATCCAAATGTTTGATGTTTAAGACATAAGACATGTGATAAAGCATAAAGCCTCATATTTCAACACCATTTTATCGTGGGTTGCACCATATTAGATGGCGTTTTATAGTATATGTCAATCCATATCTAATTGAGGTTTAATTCTTGTCACTATTAGGTTGAAACTCCCTCTCTCTCACCGTCCTACTTTAATCCATGTGGTTTCGAATAGCACACAGTAGTCATTTGTACAAATGGCAAAACATCAAAAAATTTCAATCTGCCTAAAAAGTATGCCCTTGAGAAGATCCGTACCATGCAATTTGGGCACTGGAATATGTGCCTTAAGTTAGATAACAATCATCCAACAGCCCATATTAAGTGCATGGATGACATGGTTTGAATCCATGGTCATGTTTTGTAGGCTAATTGACATCTTATGTTGTTCATTCATTATCCCACTTGGTTATTTCAGGGCAGCATTTTCCAAAAATTAGGTTTAAAAACCCATATGATAAGGGTATTCCAGGCAACATCAAGGAGTTTCTAAAACTAAAGGAATACGCTCATTTGATGCATGTCTTCCAAACCAAGATGCTCAATCACTTGGCCTCTTGCGCGGGGATTGATCCAATAGTACAATGCAGAAGAACAAGCAGATGAGCTTATAGAGACTCTGTTGGTTCCCAGCAGCAATTTTTCAAAGCTGAGGTAGAGTGCCATATTCTAGTTGTTTTGGAGCTGTATTGCAACCGTAGTTTTGTTTTTTTTCTTCCATCTTCGCATGCGAAATACGAACCACAAGTTTGTTGTAGAATACTGATAAAAAATGAAGCTTCTTAGAATGCATTTATTTTAGATTATATTACCAAAGCAGGTACCAACTTGTAACATACTACCAAAATATGAGGGATTCGGATTTAAATATATTTTTTGAAAATATTTACAAAACAGGGATCAATCTTATTATGTCCCACTCTTCCAAAATACAATTGTGTTTGACTCATTCTTTTATTGATTCCTTCTTCAGGTTCCCAAATATTGGAGTATTTATGTGCTTAAAGTGTTGTGGCGAGCGTGCACAGAAGTCTTGGTACGCACATCTCCAAGATAGCCTCATTGTTTTGTTTTCTCATTTTATTAAGTAGTTAGTTTGCGAAAATAGTTTAGCACTATCAATTCCCATGTTTCATCGTATTTTCTTTCCTATCACAGATCATATTCATCTTAGCCTTATCCCATCTATTTGGATATGACAAACTATTATAAATTTAGCAATTATATTCATTGCCATTGAATTTCTACGTATACAGAATAGTGCATAAGTGAGCGATGAAGCTTTCCCATGATCTATTGTGTTTTGTGCTTTGGAAAGCTCATCACCTTGGTGTGATTCAAAGTGTCATACACCTTTAAAATAAACGACTACCATGTAGATCTCCAAAATTAGTCTTAGCAGCAGCTCACACAAACCTTTTAGCCTTTTGCTAGCTAGCATTGCACTTATATATTTGCAGCTTTTTGGATTTAACTAATACAAATTTCTTGGCAGTGTTGTGACCATCTCTATCTTCTGGATGAGTCTTTGCAAACATCGCTCACCAAAGGTCGTCCAGAGGCCGAGTATTTTTTCTATTTCTATAATTTAAAAGGCAGTTGAGCATCTTATATTATACATTCTGCAGGTGCTTGTGGTCTATTCTGTGATTACTTGGCATTAGTGTTGTTTTAATTTCTTGGTTTCCTGAATTGCAGTTCTTGAGGTTGGTGATGGAGTTTTTGAGGTACTTTCTACCTCTGGGGACACATTTGGGTGGTGACAATTTTGATAAGGTTGGATCATATTTTCATCTCTGCAGTAACCATTTAAGAGCTTAGTGTTGTGGATTTTAATTATGATGATATTGTCATTCTTTTCCTTTGCTTATTTATTGTTATCTTATAAATCAAACAAAGAATCGTCGATTGGCATTACCCCATGCCCATATGCACGCATTGACATGTTTGGGGAAGCATGTGATAAACGGGAGGGTCGAGCACCCACATTTGTATACCATGGGTATGATGATAAAATTTGTATTTCTTTTTATATTTATACCTTCTGTTGGTATTTATATAAATTTGTACTTCTTTTTATACTTATCATTACCGTAAAATTGAAATTTTTAGTATTTAATGTGTTTAATCAGATGTATTTATCAAGATCACATACTTTTTCTATACTCATTCTTGATTCATAGGTTTAATTGCATTTCCAGTTTTGGACCCTGACCTGTTATCCACTTTTGGACCTAACCTGGATCTGTTAAAAGAACAATATACCTATATATTGTGTAGCAAATTACAGGTACCAAGTTGAGTTCGGGTCGGGTTTGGGCTAACTTGAATACAACCTATTTATATAACATGTCAATATTTTCAACCAGACCTATTAGATGGGGACTCCTTAGATAGAAGTCACCAATATCTCAATTTAATGATGTTCTTCTTTTGATTTCAGGCGAAGCTTTTTAATTTGAAGCTCACCTCAAACGGATCACTAGGGGACGGGGATACTTGGCAGGAGAGGCGAAGCAAATTTATTTATTTATTTATTTTTTTTTTTTAAAATAGGTCATAGGGTCCTTAGATTTTTAACTCTCTTTCTTTTCTTCTTTTTTTTGTTTGAATAAAAGGATTGGGCATGTAAAGTTTAAAATATTTGGTTGATTTGAAAGGTTGGATCATAGGTTGAGATGCAACCTTTTATTTGAATAAAAGAATTGGGCATCTATTTTTTTTATTAATGGCATTGAATGATTTACATTTGAGTTAAATGGATGTGTTTAAATATGAGATTAATAGCTTTTTTTATATAATTTTTTTTAAAGCATTAAGAAAAATATTTAAAAATTACATTAAAAATGCATTACAAAAAGCATAAAAAAAATTTGCATTAAAAAAAGCATTAAAAAAATTATTATTTAAAAAAAAATTGCATAAAAAATCGTCAACGTAATTTATATATATTTTTTAAATAGTATTTTTTTTTTTTTAATTTTGCATAAAAAATCCACTTCCAAAAGCAGTGATTTTTTCTATATTTATTAAGCGATAGTTCATAAACCACGCTTGTATAGTGGTAAAAAACCACTCCATTTTTTACAAGCTGTTTGGGCGTTGATTTTTTCAAAAGTCCTTGTCAAAGACGGTAATTTTTGAAAAATCACTTTATTTAAGGCGTTGATTTTTGACTTTTTCACGTAGTGATAGGGTGAACAAGTCAATTATCATATGCCACTTCTTAGTTAAAGTAGATAAGCCCTATGGCAGGTTCAGATTGCAGAATATTTTATAAATGAGTCCAACATGGAATGAGCCTAATGATGTTACCAAGTAGGATTTCGGGAAATAATTGGCAAGGCAAAACAATGGGAACAACTAAATAAAATTCCAGAAAATTCAGGAAATAGTTGAGAAAATAATTAAAAGGTGAAAATATCCAAAATATTTTTACCTTAAGCCTAAAAAAGCTATAACCAAAAATTACAATCCACACATGAGATTGTAGGAAGCCACAATCCACACACAAAATAATATTATTAAAGTGGCTAAACATCATGTGAAAATAAAATAGCTCATCAAGGGGTTTAAATTATTTGATCTAGGAAATTTAATATGGGAAAAGGGTATAGAGGTTCAAATGCATGGAAGAACTCATATGCATTCGAGTCCAGATCACCACAGGATCCCAAAACAACACTCATTTTAGGAGCATTATCATATGACTTTGATCTATAACAAAATTAAAAAGAAAATTTTTTAGTGGTCAAAATCATGGTCAAAGTTTATTTACCGACCCACACATCTTCGTGCATTTAATTTTTTCCCCTTTGACTACAATTTAGATGGTGGATAGGGCATCGGATCTACGCAAATTTTTGGGGTGATCACTAATCATCCTTGGGCAATTTGTCGTAGCACCCGATTCCTTGGATCTGTGCTACACGAACCCCACCTAGTTCGAATGCTTGGATCCACCATGCATTCGAACCCATATCTCTGGGCCTCATTTAATATGGGCCACCCAATGGAATTTATTGTCAATCCAGATTATCTAAGGGGGAAAACATCAAAGGGTAGCTCTATTAGCACTTAGGGAATTATTGAGGGGCACCTACACTGAAATTATTGACTGCTTTGAATCAGACAATGGAGATCATTTTTCACTCAAATTTTCTGTATAATGGATCTTGAAACCATGGGCGTACCATCAAAGGAGGAGTTTTTTTGTTCCATGTGGTACACATCCCAAAAAGATACCTGAAAATCATGTAGCATACCTAATGGGGACATCCAAAGTCGCCCAAGCGACCTCTAATTTGTCCAAGTGAATTTTGAGTCGATACTTTAGTTAGTTGCATTTTTTATTAATTTGCTTTAGGTGTAGTTTTCTTATTTAAAGTATTTAGGGGTCAACCAAATATGTGTGACATTTGATCATTAATTTCCTCACTTTTAGTGCAATCATTGAAAAAATATTCATAACCCTTTCAATACATGTCAGAATTGCACGATTCTTATCTTTTTGGAAAGCTACTTCGATAAGCGTTCAAACAAGAATAATTTCGTATCAACCGGACATCATTTAACCTTCAAAAGTAATCGCATAAAAGAAAATGGGATTAGTGGTGAAATTAACTATGATTGTTAGATTATAAGTTTTGACAGTTAATTAGGAGTTTTATTTTTCTTAGAGTTTCTTAACCTATATAAAAATATGTAAAGACTTTATTTGATTTAGTTGATTGATTAATGAAATTGAGAGCTGCTTTTGTACAAACCATAGAGAAATTGTGAAAAAATTTCAATCGAAAAAGTTAATATTTCAAAACTCGATGCGCGAATCTTCTTTTTATCATGCGTAGGTACGAAGCCGACGTACATCCACTACAAAAAAAAATGACTTTTGAAGACCGTTATTGGAGACGGCTTTTCGAAGCCATCTCCAATAATCATTTATTAGAGACAACCATTTCAAAAGCCGTCTCAAATCCTTTTATTAGAGACGGCAATAGCCGTCTCCCTGTATAAAATAACATGTAGAGATTGTCAAGACGGTCTCCATAAGGTTCACTTATGTATAGGTAGCTGAAAACTTTAGAGACTACGTGAAATACCGTCTCAAAAAGTCTCAATAACACCAATAGTTTGGTCTTTAGTGTATAGTCAAATATAAGTCGTTATATTTTTTGTTGCTGCAAATAACCTAACTCGGTCTGGCCTTATAAATAGGCAACGCAAACAAATTCACTTCACTTCTGCAACTCGTGGCGAGGTGAAACTCAGTCTCATTCACTCTAATCTCCGAGAGGAAAACCCAAGTGAAACCCTGTCTCATTCATTCTCTCCGGACTTTGAAATCGTGAATCCCTAATCGATCTCCTAATTTTTCTCTCTAATCTCTATCTCCATTCTCCCGCCCTCTTAAATTTGCAATCAGATTCATCATCTTGGCTCAACTTCGTTTTAGATTTGTTGGAAGAAATCGAAAAGGCTAACGTGTTCTAATTGCTTGAATCGGATGTAAGTGAATCTAGGCGAATATGATCCTCGAATAATCTTGATTTTGGGGTCCTAGCAGTTTGAATCGGATCCAAAAAAGCAAACTCTAATTGCTTAAATCTGAGTTAGACAAAGTTTAAATCTAAGGTATGATTCAATTTCGATTTTCATTCAAGCTGCATTTCGATTATGATTTCGATTCAGATTTCAAGTTGACTTCAAATTTTGATTCGTGAGTGAACGAATTTTGATTTTGATTCAGATCAAGTAGATTTTGAATTTGTAAAATTTGTTTGCAATTTGTTTGGAATTAGTAGAACTTTTTTGGAAAGCAGTTTGACAATCTATTTTGATCGTCATCTAACGGAGTTTGGATCACCTCGCAGGCCGATTTGCAGAAGTGATTCACTGATTATGTCTATTTCTTCGCATCTCCCCTCACCTGTAAAAGGTAATTATTAATTGATAATTGTTTTGGTTCTAGGTTTATATTTTGTTTTACTATCTCTTGTTCTTATTTCTATAAATATCTTATTATTATTATTATTGTTTTTAAATGCAAAATACTCACTGATATGAATTTTTCATGTAAAAAGTCACTGATCTGTCACTACAAAAATAAGGTGTATTAGCGGCACTTGTTTTTAAGGCAATTTTTGGTAGCGACAAGACTTATAGCGGCAGTTTTTCGTAGCGGCAAGACTAATAGCGGCAGTTTTTTGTTAAAAAAACTGCCGCTAATAGTCTTATTTTTTGTAGTGTGTTTTGGTTTTTATTTACATTTTTGGTTTTTATTTACATTTTTTTTTTCATTTTTAGGCATTTGTAAATGTAAAAATCAGAACATCATATGTGGATGCCCTGTTTGAATAGAATTGGTTGGTCTCTCAATGGCATGGTCTTGAACACACAAAAGCCCCACATTTATGCATCTCAGCTACTCAGGCATTGAATAGGAATCCCTAATTTCTGAATCACTTAACTCTATTGCTCTGTTTTCCTTTCATAATGTCCATGCCTGAAAAAAATTAATTTCAATTATAACATTCAAGATAAAAGAGTTTAGAAATAATAACATTAGGGATGCACAAAAAGAGTTCATAACATGTGTAGAATATATGTGATTGCTCTGAGATGAGTGTGTAATATATGTAAAAACATTATAATATCCATGCCTGAAGAAATACTCTGAGATTAGTGTATAATATATGTGATTGCTTACATTTTTTGTATCAAAATTTTGTCTGTTATCCATTCAATTTCTTTTCCAAATGTGTAAAAGAGAGAGAGAGAAAATGTTCATAACCTGTGTAGCATACAAAGCTCATTAAATTAATCCATCTATGCCGAGTTTCCTCGTCATAACACAACTGTAACAATTAATGGCTCCGGACGTCATTTAAACACCAAATGGTGTTTAAATGATCTTGCACCATTAAATTACACTTTTGATCTTACACCATTAAAATGTGGTATACTATTATGCCACATTATACACTTCTGTTATCAATATTGAAGGAGGGCACTCATTTCTATCCAGAATTCAACGGTCTCACTTAGAGGGTAGGGGTCAGTACTGGCCTCATCTGGGAACAATTTTTAGTAGGTGCTGCTCTTACATGCATTAAGAAGTAAACAGCGGAAAAGCAATTTCGTTATATTCTTGACCCGGAGCCTATCATAAACTTTGCAATTGTGGGAAGATGGTCAATAAAAGAAGTGATTAATTTTTTGCATAATATTTTTATAATTGACTAGTGTAAAATGGAAATAAGAAAAACAAAAAAGAGTAACTCTATTTGCACCTAGTGAATTACCGACTCCGGACTGTCATTTAAACATGAAAATAGTGTTTAAATGATCTTACACCATCAATGGTTTAAGATGTGGGTGATCCAAACCATTAAATTGATAGATTATAGGTTGAAGTGCAACAGGCTCAAAAATGGTGTTTTAGCTATAATATCAATGGTTGTTTTTAGGCTTAATGGTTGGAATTAGTCCAGAATGTGTGTCCAACCGTCTATGTGACTACATGACGTGCACGGATTTCCAATAGATGGTAGTCCTTTCTTGTCACACTGTAACACAGATGTGTGGACTTCTTTAATGCACATGATGGGTGGGTACACATTCTAGACTAACTCTTAATGGCTGATATTAAAGATCGTCAGTTGAATGGTTCACATCCACTTATCGGCATGTTTCATTAGCCAGTGGCATTCCAATGATAGATTTCCACTTGGGAAATTTAGATTGATCATGGATGTATGCCACATGACATAATGATAAATCTCACCTCAATGGTGAGATAGAAAAGTGACATTTTAATAGTACAAGATAATTCAATCACCATTTGGTGTTTAAATGTTGGTTAGGTGCCACTATCTTTTTTTTATTTCATGTGGCACATCTCAAAAAGTGACCCGAAAAATCATGTTTGAGTGTGGTGTGTGCCATGTGATTTTCAAGTCACCTTTCGGAATGCATGCTACATGGAATAAAAAATTGATGGTCAGGTCATGGTCTCAAGATCATTGTGTAAGATTGGGATGAAAAATGATGTCCCATCTTCTGATTCAAAAGAGTCAATGGTTTTAAGCGTAGGTGGCCTCAATAATTCAGTAGGTGTGAATAGAGCTACCCAATAAAAAATGAGTTAGTCTAAATGAGTGCATCATGTGCAATAAAGCAGTGCACATGCCTGTGTGACTACATGAAGTGCACGGACTTTCATGCATTGGAAGTCCGTGTATATTACGTAGTCACACAGATTTGTGGACTGACATGTCCACCCATTGTAGACTAACTCTTAAAAAGATTAGAGAAAATGAGTGGTAATTTAAGAGAGCTCCAGTTTGTGAACTCTTTTTGTGCATCCCTAATGTTATTATTTCTCTATTGGTGCATTTTTATTTCGCAATGATTAAATGAGCCAGTTTTCAATCTAGCTTTGGGAACTAGTCCATACCCACCCCAGGTTACTAATCGGGTAGGGTTGGGCTAGTCCATTAATGCATCAGGCCTACCTACCTTAGCACATACCCGGCACATTACGGGGCCCGGTCAGTCCGGCCTCTAGCCTGGCCATTGATACCCCTAAGAATGGTTGACTTTGCATGTGTTGTTTGAATGGGAATTGTGACAGTCCGGATTTCGGCACCCCGAAACCCGTGCCATCGGCACAGCCCTCGAGGCCATGCCCCATAATGTAAGTGCGGAACACTTGATACATCCCATTCATAAAATTAAACAAAAGAAAATAATGCAAAATATTGCTCCATTTCTACACTATGTTAATCCAAAAACACATGCCCAAAAGATAGTTCTAATTTCATGACTCCTCATGAACAAAAGAACCAACCCGAACCATTAGTGTCGTAACTACGGTCACTCTCAATGGTTCGGCAAAAGAATATTACATATACGTTTTTCCTTTCAAAAAAAAATAAGGCTGGACGTACCAAGCCGTAATTCTCTTTCTCTTTACAAAATACTATCAAAATACGCAGTGAAAATCTTCTAGAAGAATCTCTCCGGAGGAGGCTCAGTCTCCTCCCTTGGAAAGTACTCCGAATCACTGAGATCACCCTCGTCTGTAGCAATTCCTACATCCTCATCAGTTTCTAAACCGTCACCTGTGACATATAGTCAAAGGGTGAGCTACATCCTAGCTCAATAGGGCAATATCACAGCAAATATATCCATTTTACAAACATATATTTCATGACAAGAATAGACATGCATTCATAGTTATATCATTTCTTGAAAAATAACTTTAAGATATGACAAGACAATTTGACTACTTTTATCATTTTGATCATGCATTTCTTTCAATGACTACTAGTTTCCTTAGTTGCAATCAGGCTGAGATCATAACTTAAATCTTAACTTAAATAATCCCCGAGCAATATAGCATCGAGCCCCGATGGAATACCCTCCATTGTCGTCTAATCAGACTATTTTTCATGGAGTTGTCCTCGTCCTTGTCTCTTAGGCGACGGGCTTAATACTACTATACATCTCTGGGATGTCTACTGGTGTACGGATTAGCCGCCGTACCGGTCACGGATATCCTGTCGCGTGTGTTATGGTTATCCCGCCGCGTCGGTTGGGTATTCTCTGAACCTTAAATCGAATTGTGCAATAAATATAGTTATTCACCGTGAATTTGTGCTAATAGATAATAACACTCAGCCCGTGCATTCATGTTTACTGTTTATCTCTTTAACATGGATCTTTCATCCACTTCACATCCCTGGGATGTCATGCTGTCTATTGCATCTCTGCGATGCCTGTGTGTTCTTACATCCCTGGGATGATCTTTCTCTTACTTAACAAATTCCTCTTTTACTTGCGTAAACACATGCACTATTGCCATTTACTTTATGCTTTGCATTAACTATAACTCAACAAAATTTAACGAAGCTTGCATCTTACACTATCACTACATATGGGCTCGTAATATAGTATACTAGTTAGATATTCTCCTACCCTACATGCGTCTCGAACCATTAAATCCTCAAACCCGATCCTACTATGAGTAACTCAACGGTTCAGCTTAACCTAGACATGATCAACATATGCAAAATATTATTACAATATTTAAACAGTGGGTCAAGAAGCCTAGGTTCAATTACAATTTATTTACAAACTAAACTAGGCTCCAAAGCCTAAATTCCTCAAATCGATCGAACGATTTCCAAATCGTTCGAACGGTTTCTAAATTGTTCGAACGAACTCCATATCGTTCGAACGATTTCTAAATCGTTCGAACGAATTCTCCATTTACTTCTTTATCTTCTAAGCAAACCGTTCAATCGATTTTTATTTCGATCAAACGGTTTCCAAAATCGAACGAACGAAATTCAAATCGTTCGATCGATTTACTCAGAAACCCTTCTCTGTTTTCAAATCTTCTCCTCAGGCCAAATTCGTTCAAACGGTTTGGAAATCGTTTGATCGAATTTGCCTATTCTCAGCTTTGGATCGAGTTCATCAATTCTTGAACTCCTCCAACCCTTCCAAACCTTCACCAATCTCATGTCTTTATATCTATATTTATATATATAAACATATAGCTTAATCAAACTAATTTTAAAGAATCTCTTAAGAAAATTTAGCTCACCTTCAAACGGTAGGATCCTTTGATCCCAAGTCTGATCTTACTAGGGTTTCTCAAACCCACAACTAACACCTCTCCTCGATCCCGAGCTCGATCCGTTAGACTTTGCGAGCCAAGATCAAAGAACTATATTCAATGCCTTCGTATGATTGTTCACATTTACTCTCTCTCACTCTCTCTCTTTCTCATAACTCTCCTCTCAACTACTCTATTCAAACAATTTATTTCCCTTTTTCTTTCTTTCTTATAGCCTTATCCTTAGATTGGGTGCTAAGCGTCTATAACCATCTAGTGTACGTGTGTGCATATACATTCACTTATGTCAACAGCCCTCCATTATCATAAATTATTCAACTCAAATTTACTAATCCTAAGTTAATCAAGTCAAAGTTGACTCGGTCAAACACGTGACCCGTTGGTCCGCTTCCCGAGGTGCGCTATTTAAATAATAATTTTTCGGGACGTTACAGGAATGCTCATATTTTGTTTTGTTATTTATTTTTCTATTTGTCATCTCTAATCAATAATAAAGTAGGGGCATTGCTATAAATCCAAAGTTTGCACTACATAAATAGAGATTGACTTTGTTCACCAATTGTTCATAATCACATATAAGTCTATGACAGCCTACTTAGCCCACTTTGCTTCAATGTCTAATTTTTCACTTTCATGGCTTGGCACGTTGAAAAACATATGCATCATAATCAAAAGGATTTTACCAAACAATGCTTGGTTAGCAGATTCTTTGTGGTTTAGAATGCAATACAAATAAGGTACCTTTAATAGCACCCACCCATTTATATAGCCCATTCATTTTTGTTTGTGGCATGCGCATATTTGTTGTATTTTCTGTTTTCTCAGTCTTCTCCAAATTGAATCAGAGCTATAGGAAATAAGACATGTTGAATTTGTTTAAGGACTGTCTTATTATTCTATTATTGAGATAACCCAAGGGATTTTCTTCTTAATGAAAAAACATCCGAGGACAAAGGATCTTAGTGTAAGTCTTCTCGCTAATATTCTTAATTTTCTTTATTATATAGATAAAATTAGATTTATTATATAGTTGCGGTAAACGTCATCTTAATATTACTATTCTTTCACTAGCTCTGTTTCTTAGAAAACCACGCATTTCCACATCTCATTTATTTTGAGCTTCTATTTGATGGGTGATCCATACATTATGAGTGGTAAAGTGGTCTGCACGTCCTTTCATTATTCAGCTGATTAATCTGTAACTTTTATTATAGATTAATGATCAATATACAGTTGATTACATATGAATATCATCATACACAATAAGTGCCCGTCTGAAAAGTTGTATGTCAAATAATTGACATATAACCTTTCAAATTATCTATCTGAAGATAGATAGTTTGGGAATATCGTGTACATTAGTTGTTCACTAATATGATTTTTAGAGCTTTCTCAAATGATTTCAACATATTTCTCTTTTGTTCTTCGGATACATACTTTCATATATCATTTTGTATTTTTCGTTGTCCATTGTGGATAATGAAAAGAATAAAATAGTATGAAAAGTCCGCGTACTTAAAGAACTACGTGGAGATGTTGTTGAAATTTCTAGAGAAACTCTGAACTCATATTATGTGAACAATTAAATATGACTTGATGCTCTCGAATGGGCAAAACTAATGAATATGGTACAAGAAATATAAACATTTATCATTTAAAAAAATATTAAACTATACATTCCCTATACTTTTAGGGGTTTGAAACTTTTATATGATGGAAAAGAGTTGGGTAAAAAAGTCGAGATGTTCTAGAGACTATGACGAAGAGTTGGCTGCATTTGTTGATCACGATTTAGCCCATGGAATTACTTGCAATGGGAGGCTCAAGTGTCCTTATACAAGGTATTGTAATTGTGTTTACCTAGAACCCGACTTATTGAATGAGCATTTGGTAATAAACGGGATGATAAAAAGTTATGTTGTATGGACTTATCACGGAGAGAAGAGAGGGCCACTGCCTAGACATGAAACCGAGGTAGATAATAGAGCCGATGACAACGAGAATATTTTGGTTGATGACATTAGGGGGATGGTGCAAGATGCCTTTGGAACAAAGTGAAGTACTCAATGCTAGTACTGTTGAATTCTACAAATATGCACATGATTTGGGGAATCTCTTGTATCCTGGATGTAACACACATACGACATAGTCTTTCATTGTGAAACTTTGGCATATCAAGGCCCTTGGTGGATGGAGCAATAACTCTTTTACGTTATTGTTGGACTTACTAAGGGAGGTTTTGCCTAAAGAGTCGACGTTGTCGGAGAACTTCTCACAAAGCAAAAAGATTATTTCAAGCTTAGGACTAGATTATAATAAAAAAATTAACGCATGCCCTTACGATTGTATGTTGTACTGGAAGGAGTCTGAGAAGAAAGAAAAATGTGACGTCTGTGGGACGTCGCGATGGAAGAATCATGAGATTGATGATGACAAGAAGACTCCTGCAAAGATTCTTTATCACTTCCCTTTAAAACAACGATTGCAACGTTTGTATTTATCATCAAAAACTGCAGCTGACAGGAGATAGCATGACGAGAAACGTACTAAAGATGGGGTGTTAAGACATCCTGCAGATTCCCCAGCATGGAAACACTTTGACAAGATCAACCCAACATTTGAAGAGGAAAATCGTAAATTGAGTTTAACAAGTGACGGTTTTAACCCATTCTGGACAATAAGTATTGCGCACAGCACATGGCCTGTTGCACTTATCCTATATAATCTGCCCCCTTGGTTGTACATGAAGAAGCCGAACATGATCCTCTCATTGCTTATATCGGGTCTAACAAGTCCTGAAAATGACATCGATGTATACTTGAGGCCTCTAATAGATGAGTAAAGGAATTATGGGAAGAAGGGTTGAAAACATACAATTCATCAAAGGAGGTTTTTAAATTGCAAGCGGGCTTACTTTGGACAATTAGCAACTTTTCAGGATATGCTATGCTTTCGAGTTAGAGCACTAAAGGATATAAAGCATGTCCTTATTGCCATGAGAATACATGCAGTGAACGGTTGCCAAATTGTGGGAAGCTTTGCTATATGGGTCATCGCCGATTTTTACCTTTAGATCATAGATTTTAAAGAATAAATGATGGTACGATGGAAATATCGAAGAAAGAGAAGCTCCAACTGCACTAACCGATAAGCAAATTTTGGAGAAGTTAAGAAATTATCAACATAACTTTGGCAAGATCCCCAAAACTAACTATTCTATGAAGAAGTCAAAGAAGATGAAGAAAAAAATATCAAAAAATGCACCTCATATACCAACAATGCCAAATAACTGGAAGAAGTTGAGTATATTCTTCGAGTTACCATATTTGTCAGAATATTTACTAAAACACAATTTGGACGTTATGCATATCGAGAAAAATGTGTGCGACAATGTAGTTGGTACACTATTAGACCTAGAAGGAAAGTCAAAGGATGGTTTGAAAGCACGTCTTGACTTGATAACAATGAACGTAAGACATGAGCTCCAACCAAAAGAGCATGCAGATAATAGTAAAGTGTATCTATCATCTACATGTTACTCTATGGATAAAAGTGAGAAGGAGATGTTCTACCTATCCTGAAGAGCATGAAGATTCTTGATGGTTATGCCTCTAACATTTCAAGCAGCGTTAACGTCAAAGATCAAAAGATATCCGGGCTCAAAAGTCACGACACACACATTATTATGCAATAATTTCTACCTCTTACTATTCGAAAGACGATGCCAAAAAATGTTAGTTCTGCTCTAATAGAACTAAGCACGTTCTTTCGTGATTTATGCTCTAAAGCATGTATCTACATGAGCGCATACTATTAATTTTGTGCAACCTATAGTGGATTTTTTTACCTTCATTTTTTGATATTATGGTCCATTTACCCATACACTTAGCATCAGAGGCAATGCTTGGTGGACCTGTCCATTACCGCTGGATGTATCCCATTGAAAGGTATGATCCATAAAATCTCTACAATTATCTTTACATTTATCAATTATGTTTGATTTTCCTCAATGAAAGTACATTCATTTCTATGCATATAGATACTTGTACACACTTAAGTCATATGTACGCAACAAAGCCTATCCCGAAGGTTCCATTGTAGAAGGATACCTGGCTGATGAGTGTCTCACATTTTACTAAAGGTACTTACAGAATATTGAAACACGATTGAATAGACCCATCAGGTATGCTGAAGACACTGCAATTAGAGGTGCCGAATAATTCATTCTCACCAATATCGAACGTTAAAAAATGCATAACTATGTGTTGTTCAATGATGATAGCGTCGCTCGATATGTGAAGTAATAACTCCCAACCTCTTTTTATTGTCGGACCATTTGAATTCAATCCATTATACTCACCTCACATCCATTTAATACAGGCAACATAAATCATACATTAACCTGAAGTATCATAAGCATAAAACTGATTACGAGAAATAAAATATACACAAAGAGCAGTTTGGCGATTGGTTTAAATCACATATAAGTGTGAGGAGATAATTATTTTTATACACTTAAAAGTGGCACTAACTTTGTTATGCACATCTAATAGATTAAATCAATGATTGAGGCCAACAGTATGTTGTCGGTGAGACTCAATTTACTCGTTGACTTTCCATACACTCATGCAAGAAGATTCAATGGATACACTATCAATGACTATGAATTTCAAACAACTAATAAGGAGAGGAAGGCTACAACACAAAATAGTAGTGTGGTGGTCATTGCAAGCACTCCAAACTATTCAAGTGCAAAGGACAAAAATCCAATTTTAGGGGAGATCACATAATACCGACGTCTCGTGGACATAATTGAGTTGACTTATCACCAAGGGCTGAAATTAGTGCTATTCAAATATGACTGGGTTGATGTTGGACAATGTAAAGGTATTAAAACAGACCAGTTAGGGTTTACGCTTGTGAATTTTATACATTTATCTGCATCTCAGAAAGACAAACCCTATGTGTTGGCATCTCAAGTAAAGAAAGTTTTCTATGTTGAAGATCCAACCGAATCAGGCTGGCATGTTGTCATCAAGAACAAGCCCAGGGACACTTTCGATATGAGTGGAGGCGACAATATACTACTAGACAGTGAACCATATGGTAGCCAAGTTCAAATTGGTGCCCGAGAAGATGATAGTACTTTTAATATCATGAGAGAAGATGTGGTTGGAGCAATTGTAGATGCACCTTTCCAAGCCCCTTGTACCCGAAAATGTCCTTCTGATGGATTCATTGATGACAAAGAAGATGAAAATTGATTTTAGATTGATGTGCAATGATTTCAATTCTATATAGACGGAGTTTTCAATCCTTTCGCCTATGTTGATTCTAGTTAGTATTACTATGAGTTTTGATGTGAATGTCAGTAAATTAGGTAAACCTTGGCTTCATACTACTTGATACCTTGATGTTGCATTAATGGTATATACCATTGATGATGCATAATAATACGGTCTAAATGTGGTATAAATTTAGTCCAATTATATCTCCATATCTCTTAGTTGGATTACTCCAAGATAGCTGCAATTAATATGGGTTAAGTGCCATTTGTCCATAAGAAACCAATTGGTTTCTAATGTTTGTAATTTCTATTACCAGTAATAGTTCCTTAATTAATTAAAAGACTTTTAGACCCCTCAACTTCTTTTTAAATATTCAGGTGACTTAAGTTTTGAACTCTCCCATCACATTCAAACATGGAAAATTATAATGAGCTTACCTCAAACAGCAAACCAACAACGGTCATCAATCAAATGATTCTTCAATTATTATTCTAGCGGGATAATGCTTGCACTTATTTCAGCAGCCATCAATCAGATGATGCTACAAATAATTTTAGTGGTCATCATTTGGATGATGTTATCATTTATTTCAGCAGCCATCAATCGGTTGATGCTATCAGTTATTATTATAGCGATCATCAATAGGTTATCAATCAGATGATGCTACCATTTATTTCAGCAGTCATCAATTTGATAATATTGTCAATTACTATGATAGCAGTGATCAATCAGAAATATTGTCGATTACTATGATAGCAGTCATCAATCGATTATCAATCAGAAAATATTACCATTTATCTCAGCAGTAATCATTCGGATGATGTTGTTGATTACTACCACAGTCATCAATCGGATGATATTATTGATTACTACTATAGCTGGTTCTATGCTGCATTATGCTTGTATTTATTTTTTGAGGGCCATTTGAAATCATTCTTCTCTTTTGTTAATCCAGGATTAATAAAAAAAATAGGTTATTTCATTTCTTAAGTACTTGTTTGCTCATTTCCATTTGAAGTGCAAGCAAGCACATTTCCATCGAAGCTTAGAAGAAGCAAAAATGTAAGCATATTTTTACAAATAAAGTTTCTTTACCAAGCATAAGAAAAATTCTCTTTCAGGAAATTATAACTATTCTTTGGTTTCATGATGCATATTGTGAAATCTGCTCATTATCTTCATTTTATCCTTACAATGTATTGAGTGTGGTAGCATCAGTTCTTGATGGCCTAAGTTGTCGAGTTTTGGTCCTTGATAGTTCTTTTGTTAGTATGATGGCATAGAATATAAATCTGAAATCTTGAGCTTGTTCCCTTGACGTCTCAGTCATGTCTAGGGCTTTCCCTTATACCCTATGTTGTATTGATTGATATATGCAGAGTTTCATATTGTCATTCTAGTTGGAGATTTCAGGCACTCGTAACCATTCATGATAAGTTTCTACGTAACATAAATTTACTTCATGGATTTTACAGGGTATCTTCATTAGTAACACAATGACAAACACTCATTTTTCATTGCCAAAGAGGAGCCATAAACACAATTTTATCCTAAGTTGATTTTGTATTTTTACTTCATGAAGTTAGTTCAAGATATTACTGTGTGGTCTTGTTCAATGATACTGTTTGATTTTTATTGTTCTCCTGTTTTAGCTTCACTTATACATGTACAAATACACACACACACACACATATATTATTTGTTTGATTTTTTTATAACTTACGGTATCCCAAGCTTATGCTTGGACTAATCCCTAAGGGATGCCTTCGTCTCCACTGTGCCACGAGTATTTCATGGGTTGCGCACCTTATGGGGCATCCTGTTATCGCAGAAGAAGAGTCGTACATATACACTACATATTATGCACCTCACGAGTATCTCAGATTACATATATATACACCCATATATTCTTTCCTTTGATGTTTTTATCTTTAGAAGTTCCATAATTATAGGTTAGTTTTTAGTGGCATTCCCATCTTATCTCTTCTAATGAATCTTTTCCTTGATTGGTAGGTTATTGATAAGCAGTATTCTATGGTTCATCATCTTGTCAGCATTCCATGATAGGAAATGATTTAATCAAATAAATTTTGAAGCTTTTCATGTGCATTTGATTGTGTGAAGGGAATTTTTTAACTTAGCTTTAGTTTGGATGGAGTGAGGCACAATCACAAAAACACTAAATAAAATTAATTACAGTCTACAAAATGGTTTTGCATAAATTATAAATGTTCAATATTTAGAAATTGTGTACTGATGGGTCGAGTAATGCTAAAACTGATCGACAATTTTGATGGGTTTTCATTTCAGATTTGTGGTCATTAATAAAATATCAGTCGAATCATCTCAGATTTGACCTTTCACTGATTTGGCACTTATTTTGTAAGGTTGGCATATTAAAATTAAACCATGTGCCACCCTTGTTGCTTGGGTCGAGTACACAAAGATTCTGAATGCCTGAATTATGAGATTCAGTTTTTAGATGTTAATTATGTTAATAGTTACGAGATTCAATTTTTAATAATTATTTGTATCATTTTGCTTATATTTGGAACATGTTGAGATTTAATGGTTATTTGACATTTTTATTCGTGTCAGATGGCTGACGTAGATCCACCCCACCCCCTAACGTTAAGAAAGGGCGAGAGAAAGTAATACTTAAATTTAAAAATAAAATGAAAGAAGGGGAGAAAATTCTTATACTATTGTATAAGGGGCATATCGTAGGGGACGATCAAAGTAAGATGTCCTCGATGATTGGGCAAATAACGAAGGATTGCATTAGATTTCCTGTGGATGTTCCAAACTTTACAGATATTCCTGAGCAGAGTTTCAAGAGTGTTTATGAGAAGTTGATGGTAACAAATAACATAGTTATATTAAATAATTAAATTCTTTATTTTTTATTTCATATTCATATTGATTGATAATCAATTTTGTTAATTAAATGTAGAAAATTTTTTACATGCCTTCCTATGACGACATTTATCGATGTTTGCACTATACCTTGCTCCAGAGATGGAAGGCTAATCGGTATCATATAATAAAAAAAAGTACTTCGACCCCTACACAACTACGGGAGAACGATTTGCCCATTGCTCCGATAATGTGGATAATGACCAATGGAAATCCAATTGCCCGTTACTGGGATGTGAGGAGTTTAAGGTAAATTTTTAACTCATTGCTTATTTTAAAAAATTCCTTTCATTAATATAAAATATAATAATTTTGTATGATATAGGTGATTAGTGAGCGTAATAAAAGAAATTGCACAAAGCTAACTGTGCCGGGTACAACTAGAAACATTACTCACATAAATAAATTTTACAAGGTATTAACATGCAAATATAAATTATAATTTGTCAATAAACTTCTACTTTTTATAATTTACACATTAAATTCGTCATTTTCTATAGTTAAAGCAGATAGAGGGGAAATCACCCCCAAGGGTGCGAAACTGAAAGTTGAATCACACAAAAAAAAATGGCAAATCGGTGAATGACGCGACAGCAGAGATAATGATAAGATATTTTTTTAATTTATAAGAATTTTTTTAAATAATAACTAAATATTTAATTTATATGAAAAAATTTCAGTAAAAGATAGATGAACGACTTGCGGAGGGCTCACATGGCAGGCTATCACTTATTGGAGACGGCTTGGCTATCACTTATTGGAGACGGCCCCTATTTGGTCTCCAAAGATAATGGAGACGGGACTATTCGAGACTACATGGAAGCCGTCTCCAATACTATTGGAGATGGCTTAGACATCTTTGGAGACGGTCAAAAGCCGTCTCCAATAAACTTATTTTTTATAGTGATCCTTGGTTTGAAGATTCAGAATCCTTGGTGTGCAGCCTTGGAACCCTATCTTTTCCTTTTACTTTCTTAATTATTGTCAGGTGAATAATTTCCTTTATTTCTTTGATAAAAATTTAAAATAGCAAAATTCTTATTTGTTTAGTTGTTGGGATCTTTTTTCACAATTTATTATTATTATATTCATTGATTTTTCCTTGAATTAATTAAACTTATAAAGCCTTTAATTTCTTCAAACTCTAGAGGAGTTAAGAGACGATCCCACAATTATAACTTGGTGCCCTAGACTTAGATCGAAACTCATGTTCACTCATTGTAGCCATTTTTCTATATCGGAAAACTTAATACATATAAGTGCTAAAATTGATTTACACAAATTGTCTTAAATAATTTTCTTAAATTATTTTGTGATTAGGCAATTTGAATATTTTTGTTATTCAATTAAATCTCAAATTCGTATAAATAGGGTTTTAGTGTTTATCATGCATCAATACCTGACGCTTAAACCCAATTTTTAGGTCACTTTGTGGGATTTGTACCACTTGAAATAAAAAATGACTCATAGTATGCCTATAATATGAAGATCCATTATCCGAAAGATTGGGAGTAAAAACAGTTTTGGTCTAATTTTGTAGGTGCGAATCGGGCTACCCAAAATCAAATTACGATCGCCCATGCATCAAAACAAAATATGCTAATCAGATTCCAATTCTTTTTGTTCATATGCTTTGGAGGGTTCTTGAAGGAAATGCCTTTTGAGCTATACAAAGATCGTTAAATGTTCTGCCACTTGTCAACTTCCATAGGTAATATAAAGTATGCGCCAAGCGGCATCATATAACCTAAAAAGTGATCGTGAGGTTTTAACGTGGATCTCTTACATAGTTACATGTAATCCACCCCGATAACCATGATAACCCAAAGTTGTTAAAAAGAGATTAAATCTAATCAAAAGAACTTCAATAATAACTAACGAACATGGGTTGGTGTATTGGCTACGATCACGCCTCAAGAAGCAGAGATTTTGAGTTCAATTTCACCCGTAATCAATCTGCCACAAATTTTTACTTTAAAAAATATTATGCTCGATCGAGTCTCAGATCACGTACCACTGGACACATGATAGTAAGTTAGACCATGTACCACAGGACACATGATAGTAAATTAGACCGCATCCTTTAAGGGTTCACCAAATGTGAGTTAGCGGATTTATTTTTTACATTATTTTAAACTATTGACTTAGGGTTGCGTTAAACCTGTGAAGACCACCCAACCCCCAGCAATAAAAAATCGTTGACTGCCTTGATTCAAAGAATGGAGATCGTTTTTTCACCCCAATCTTTCACAAAATAGATCTTCAGATCATGGTGCACCTATTAGACAGCCAAATCTTGATTACACAGGCACACATCCCCCAAAGTGATCTTCTGATAGATATGCCCATGATCACGATCACTTTTGGGGATGTGTGCTACATGCAATCAAGATCTGACCGTCTAATAGGTGCGCCATGATCTCAAAATCTATTTTATGGAAAATTGGAACGAAAAACGATCTCCATCGTCTAGTTAAAGGCAGTGGATGCACCCCCCACCCCCACATTGACTTATTGCAAGATTTTTTAGGTGGTTTCCCCTCAACCAATCTTTTGCTCCCATGGCTTTTAGGTCAAACTAAGTAAGCGGGAGAAATCCTGTAAGTTTGATTGAGAGTGGTAGAGTGGTAAATCTCCAACCCAAAAAGAATAAAAAAACAGGCAATTTGAAAAAGTCATGCGCATCCAGGGAATCGAACCCTGGTCAGTACCGTGGGAGGGTACTATGATACCACTACACCAGATGCGCTTTGTATTTAAATGTCTGAAATTTAAATTACAAATAACAAAGTAAAGAACAAATTGCTTGTTAACCTAAGATTGGTGTAAAAAGATCAAAATTCAAGCCACCCAATCTTATCGTTCGCTCAAAAATACATCAATCAATTCTTAATCATGCACCTCATTTGTTGTATAGCTAGTGGACCGTTCTGATCGATATGGAAGGTCCGGATCGATCCATATGCTAAAATGGAATGATGTATCCACCAGAATGGTGTTCAAAAGATCTTACATCAGTAAATTAGACTCTTGATCTTACAACCTTAAAGTGTGGTTTACTATTATGTTGGGTGGTATACATATATGTGATCAATCAAAATCGTGTAACAGGGAATCTACCATTGGAACTTGTCTCGGCCAAAGAATAGTGCCCCTATTAGTGGATATGATCCATCCCATTGATGAATTTTAGAATTGGGCATTAAAAATTATGCACAACGATTGGTATTAGAGTGCACCGAAACAGATGGTCAAAGTTCCCAAAAAGTACGATTTTTTAAGCTCATTGCCCTTCTATGTATGATCTATCACTTTAATGGAATGGACCCATCATTATCTTAGGGCGTGTTCGAGAGCTCAGAATAACCAAGAATCTGAATTTGGGCTTAGATTAGAGTTAGGATCTGCATTTTTTGGGAAGAATTTGCCGTTCGAGAGTGGTCCTAGGGAGCTGGGAATCCAAGTTGTTTCCGAAGGAAAATGGCAAGAGGTCGTCCGAGCATTTTGGTCGGATTAGCTCAGAATCTATCGGTGTTGTATATTTCAATAAATAATATGCATCAGATCCCACCCTATTCAACAGTCATAAGACAAAAGGAAACTCTTCTTCCCCAAGTTGCTTTTCTAGGAGGCCTTGAAGTACTACAGTCCAACGCAAGCACGGTTGAGATGGCATTTCATCCATCAGATCATCTTCCCCAAGCTTATGATTTCCCTGCATTTACATGGCGTAGTTGGGTGAATTAGAAAAATGGGTAGGGGCCAAATTGATCAGACAGTGAGAAGATAGCTGATGTTGATCGGATGGTTGGGTTAAATGGGAACTTTTTAAAAGAGGGCTGTGAACAGAGGATTAATGGGGGTTAGAGAAAAGTGAGAGACTTTAGAATTAAGAGCCTACTTACTCTTTTGCTGCGTGAGATTAGAGATGATTTAGGGTTAGGGCATCTTATTGTATTTATAGGCTACAGCTACCCCAAGTATATGATCTACCAACTTTGCCCTCGTTATTAAACAGTTTCAGAACTCTAAACGGATAGAAACAAGGGTAAACTAATAATTTTCTATCACTATAGGGGTAGTATATGGTACTAGGAGTATACATATATATTACTGTTTATCTATTGCAATTCGGGCCGGATTCAGGCTAAAATTGTGATAAGGGTATTAGGCTGACTGGCTTAAATCCTCTTGCCCATCTCGGAGCCTTTGTCCATTACATGTTAATGGACAAAGGGGCCCATTGGTCTCAATGGGCCCACAACGGGCCAGGTATGGGCTAAGATATCTAGACCCGATATTAAATGGGTTGGCTTAGCCGGATTAGTAAACCGATCGCATATGAGCTAGTTCCAAACGTCTAATAAGGTTTAGCTCATTTAATCATCACTCGAACCCGCCCCAACTTCATCAAATGAGTTCGATTAATAAGTCGGGTCGAGTGCTCTAGACGATGGGCCAATGGATTGATTCAATTTTGATACCAGACCTACACCTAACAAGGTTGATTTTAATTGATGGGATAAATGAATTTCTAATATCCTTAAAATTCGTGTACATACGATTTAATTTGACGGATCGAGATTGGCGGACTGAGAAACAATTAAACTTATTATATTCGTCAATTTTGTATTAAATTTGCTATCTGTATGTGATGTTTTGATAATTACCTTTTATGAAATCTTATTTGAAAAAAAAATATCCGTCAACTATGTTTGTCATCATATGCATTAGCAGCTCCTAAAATTTCAATCAAATCCGATTACGACACATAACCTGATGATTGAATAACATTTATATGGTCGTAGCACAATCATCCATTTAACCCTGTAAATATCGGTTTAACCCTATAAATGGGTATTAATGGCCCATTTTAAAGTAATGGCCATTAAATCAGATTCGAAAAAAGACTCCATCAAATATGTTCAGCCCCATCTCGATTGGTTGCTCGTAAATTTTGAGAGAAATCCGAGTATGGCACATAAATTGTGATTAGATCACGTTTCTACAGTCATAGCATAACCATTGATTGAATCGATTCTGAGGATTTTCTTAGAGGAACTTAAAAACAAAGGATTCTGAGTTTTATAAGAATCTGTCAGGAATCTTAGTAACTTAAGAACGCATATGGGAAAAATCAGAAATATGAGTCTGCTAAGACTCTGTCAAGATTCTGAGTGTCCAAGAATCTGAACTTTTCTGGGAAAAACCAAGAAACACCTGAACAAGGCCTTAATGAATAATGGACTCCCAACATCTTAAACTATTAATGGTGTAAGATCATTTAACAACTCTTGGGTGTTCAAATGGTACTTAAAAATTCATTACACCAAATACCAAAATTTCCTCTATTTACAGCCCAAGATTTTCCCTTCTCAACCAGGGTTTGATTGCTTTAAATCAAATGGTGATTGTTTTTCCTCTCAATCCTTGTTAATATATCTTCCTACCATTATATTGTCAGATTTAATTCCACATGGAATACATCCAAAAAAGGAACATGATCATGGGCGTACATCAAACGTGATTCTCAAATGACATTTCAGGATGTGTGTCACATGGAATCGGAAACTGACTGTATGATGGCATGCCCATGATCTAAAGATCGATTGCATCAAAGATTAGAGACAAAAATGATCTTCATCATCCGATTCAAAGTAGTCAACGGTTTAAGCATGAGAAACTCTGGTTAACAAAGAAGAATTTTGGGTTGGAAATAAAGGTATCCAATACGAAAACGTTTATTATTAAACTTATTTACAATTAGATGAAAATTACATCGTGGAGGGGAGCTCACCCTAGAGCTAAGAAAAAGTCCTCACCGTCTCACTTTTCAGATTGTCCCAAGGGTGCTAGACATCATATGAAAATCTCCTGACTCGTGGGGAGGTCCTTCTTAGAGACTTGTAAGGAGAGTCCTTTCGAATTTCTAAGGGACGTATGCAATGACTAAGTCTAATATATCAAACGAAAATCAGACATCAAGCATGGCGTAAATTTGAATCTAAAGAATTTTCTTTTTTCTGTTTTGTTGTCATTTAAAAAAATTTTAAAAATTCTTGAAGAATTCTTCCGCGACGAGGACTCTATTTCCAAAGGAATTGTGGCTGAAACCCCGGTTTATGCTTCTCTGAGAGGTCAGGCAGGATTAAACGATGAAAATAGAGACGTGGTGGATCCAGTAACTATAACATCAGATTTATCAACGCTGAATGAGTGTCCCTTAGAGGGAAATAAAAGGGAGAAAGCGTTCGATATTCTATGGTTCAGCAAGAGATTGGGAATCGTTTTTAATGGGTATGAGGAGGATTTTTTAGATCTTCTTCAGAGCATTGAGCAAAGATGTGCAGGGCCAGTGGAGTATGGTGGAACAACAAGTCAAAGGTCAAAGCTTTCTAGAAAAGACAGGGAACTGAGAAGGCTAGAATCCTCTCTTTCCTTCAATGGAAGCATGGTCAAGATCGATCGTGCGCTGGGTGGTGTCTTTGGTTGTCGATGATAATTATGTCATGGAACATAAGGGGATTGGGGTCTCGCCAAAAACAGAGATCGGTTAAAGAAATGGCGATCAGAAATAAGCCTGATATTCTTCTTATTCAGGGTCCAAATTATCAGGAAGTAGTCTTCAAATTCTGGGGAGAATGGGTCTTAGAAATTCAATGAGATGGGAGACCATCGATGCGATCGGAATGGCGGGCAGAATCATTTCTATTTGGGATAGCTCCGTATTCAATAAAATTGCTACGGCCAAGGGATCACGCAGTCTATCCATTCTATTTAAAAGGGCACCAATGGGGTAAAATTTATTCTTTCTAATGTTTACGGACCGCATACTGACAGTGAGTGATCTATGTTTTGGGATGAGCTAATTTTTTGAAGAAATTGCCTCTCGAGTGATCCTATCCCGTGGTGCATTGCAGGAGACTTCAATAAGATAAGATTCTGAGGTGAAAGAAACAGATCAAGTAGCTACTCTTTTGGAATGCAGGGGCTGCTGAATTTTCTCACAACACATAATCTTCTCGATGTTCCGATGAATAGAGCCACTTATACTTGGACGAGCTTTCAAGACAATCCTTGCCTTTCAAGGCTGGACAGATTTTAGTGTCGGATGGCTGCAGTTTGGTGATTAAAGATTTTCGTGTGGAAGCTCTCACTCGTCCTACATCGGATCACTGCCCAATTATCATGGGCCCCCATATTTTCAATCCAAGCCCGAAGCCGTTTAAATTCTAGATGATGTGGTTTGTGGATGTTCAGGTTTTTTAGGTCATCAAGGATGAGTGGCAATCGGTTCCCTCTGAAGGTTTTGCCGGGAGTACTTTCATGGCTAGGCTCCGGGCAACTAGAACAGCCCTTTCTTTATGGAATGAAAATGTCTTTTCTAACATTTTCAACATTAAAAAGGAACTTTTGGCTGCAATCAAAGTCATCGATCTAAAAGAAGAGGCAAATCCTCTCTTTATGCAAGACAAGGAAACCAGAATAATTCTTAAATCTGAGCTTCAATCTGTGCTGGGGAAAGAGGAGATATATTGGCTTCCAAACTCTCGTGAGAAATGGGTAAAAGACGGGGACACGAATTTGAAGTTTTTTCAAGCTCTAGCCTCCAACCGAAGACAGAAATATTATTTCTAGAATGGAGAATGACAGGGATTCCTTGGAGTCACAATCAGATATAGCAGAGCTGTTGGTCAATCATTTTTGTGACAGATTCAAAAGCGAACGATGGTGCAAACCAACGATGGACGGAATCAGCCAGCCTTCAATTCCTATAGCTTCTAGGGTAGAGCTTGAATGGGAGTTTTCTGAAGATGAGATTAAAAGTGCAGTGTTTGATCTTCAAGGTGGTAAAGCTCTTGGACCAGACGGGTTCCCGATGGCGTTTTATCAAAGGTGCTAGAAGCTCATAAAGTATGATATGATCAAAGTTTTTGTCAAATTTCATTCTAGAGGGATCACCAGTAGGGAGATGAACGCAAGTTTTGTGGCATTAATTCCTAAGAAGGAAGGAGCTTATGAGGTGCAAGATTTCAAGCCAATTAGTCTTCTTAATGGTCTTTACAAAATTCTTACAAAAATGCTTGCTAATCAGCTTAATTCGATGCTACCATCGGTCTTCCTTAAAGACAGACAAATTATGGACAGCATTTTGATTGCTCATGAGTTGATTGACACGTACTATAAGAAGAAGCAGGGTTGATTCTTAAATTGGATATGGAAAAAGCGTATGATAAAGTAGATAAGTTGTTTCTTGACAGTCAATTAAAAAGTATGGGTTTTGGTGATTGGTGGAGGGATTGAATCAAGGGCTGCACGTCATCAGTTTGGTTATCAATCCTAGTAAATGGATCAGTAGAAGGTTTTTTTTAAATGGAGCAAGGGATTTGGCAAGGAGATCATCTCTCTCCTTTTTTATTTCTTCTGGTGGCGCAAGGTTTTTCCGCCTTAATCGATAAAGCATCGGAGGTTGGTGTGTTCAAAGGCTTCAAGATATCATCAAATAGCTACGAGATTTCTCATTTGCAATATGCGGATGATACTATTCTCTTCATAGAAGGGGGCGAGAAGGAGCTAATTGGGGTAAGAAAAATATTGCGTTGTTTTGAGGCTATTTATGGCTTGAAAATTAATTTGTTTAGGTCTAGCTTGATCAGAGTTTCTAAGGTCGATGCAGACGTGGATAGGCTCGCTAGCACTGTTGGCTACAAGGCTGCTCATCTTCCATTCAATTATTTGGGTCTTCCAATAGGCCCTGATTGTCTGAAGAGAAATTTGAGATTCCTAATCATTGAAAGGGCAGAAAGAAAATTGGAAGGATGGAAAGGAAAGATGTTGTCCTTTGCTGGTAAAATCACTCTTATTAAATCCACACTTTCAACGCTACTGATTTATTTTATGTCCATTTTTCAATGCCCAACATGCGTCATTCAAAAGCAGGAAAAAATTCAGCATAATTTTTTATGGGCTGGTTCTGAAGAAAAATCAAAGATTCACTCTGTTGATTGGCGCTTACCATACAGGAATAAGGTTGATGGAGGTGTTAGAATTATTAGATTAAGGCCTTTTAATAAGACTTTACTAGTCAAATAGTTGTGGTGAATAGAAACATAAAGGAATTCTTTATGGAGGAGAGGTCTTATAGACAAATATGGCTCTGGCGGCAATCTTTGGGATGTTGAATCGGGTGCTCATCACAGACCGAGTTTTTGAAATTTTATACATAAGCACTAAGAAACATTTAGGGATAGCTCCAGGATTATCATCGACAATGGAGGAAGCACTTCTTTTTGGCATGATAGATGGATTTGCAATCGTTCCCTTAAGCACATTTTTCCCAACATATTCCTTTTAGCTATGATTCAAGATGCTTCGGTATTGGAGGCAGTGGATATATCGAAGGGGAGGCAAATTCATTAGAACTTAGCTATGCCTAGAAGACTCTACGATGTCGAGATAAACCAGAGTTTAAAGCTATTGGATATTTTGAGTTCCTTTTCAGGGATTAAACCTCTTAGCTCTCAGATTACCTGATACGGAATGATCATCCTTCCGAAGGGTTTAAGGTGTATTTTCTTTATCATAAATTGGCGAGTGCGGTGACTCCAAAGTTGCCGTAGCTTTGCATTTGGAAAGCAAAAGCTTCTTTCCGTGTTATTGTCATCACATGACAAGTGATGATCAACAAAATTCTTACGGTCGATAATTTATAGGCTAGGGGCTTCTTCTTAGCTAATTGATGCGCTATGTGTAAACAAAAGGAGGAAAGTACTAACCACATGCTCATCCATTGTACTTTCACTATCATCATTTGGAATTTTATCCTTGGGTGGTTCAAAACGTCCTGGGTCATGCCAGAGAAATGTGGCACTCTTGTAGGATTGTGGAGCAAATGTATTGGAGGTTGCAGAAGAAGGGAAATTTGGGATTTTATTCCTTTTGTAATTTTTTGCGTGATTTGGAAAGAAAGAAATAGGAGGGTATTTGAAGGTAAGAAAATTGAGAGTCACAGATTGACTGAGAAAGTGCAAATTAAAGCTTTGCAATGGGCGCGGGCCAAGAATTTGATTTCTCCTTATTCGATTTAAGACTGCATTCAGAAGATAGAGGTAGTGGACGCAAGTAGGGCCTTCCAGTTTGAAGATTAGTGAGAAGAATTTCTGAGTTGAAGAAGTTCTTAGCGGAATAGTTTGTTTTTGCTTAGCTTCTTTGGTGTCTCTCTATTGAGTTTCTTGCTCAATGGGGGGTGTGCTTCAGACTGTTCAGATAGTTTTCTATGATCTTGGGGCTACATGTTGGGTTTGTTGTAGCTGTGTTTTTTGTAATCATTTTTTTTTTAATGCAAGGGTAAGATACTATAACCTCAAGTGAATTATAAAAAATAAAATAAAATAAAACTAAAGAAGTAGTCTTTAGTATACACTGAAATATATTACAACCATAACTATGTCTGCATGTGTGCATTATTATTATTATTATTATTATTGAGGTCTCCAAATTTGATTTAGAATCATCTTCAATTCACTTTGCACTGCACAGGCATGCGAGGATTTGTATTACATCAACCGTTCTGTATTACAATGATGTGCATTCTCTAATTAGACTCTTCTAAAGCATTAAAGTTTGGGGAGCGTTATTCACACTCGTAGTTTCTTGTGAGTACACTCTGTCACAAAAACAAAAATCATTTGACAGCATTGAACAAAATGATCGAGATCATTTTTCACCCCAATTTTCGACATAATAGATCTGATTATGGCACACCTATCAGATAGCCAAATCTTTATTCTAAGTGGCACACATTCTCAAAAGTGATTGTGATCATGAGTGTATCTATCAAACGGTCACGTTTGAGGATGTGTGCCACATGGAATCAACATGTGACCGTCTGATAGGTGCGCCATGCTCTCGAGATCTATTATGTTGAACATTGGGATGAAAAATGATCTCTACCATTTTATTCAAGGCAGTCAATGATTTTTATGGTGAGAAACCGTGTGTTCTTCACAAGTTTAACGGGTGCAAATAACGTCACCCTAAAGCTTGTCTGCATATTTAAATCTTGCCTGTCTATACACTGTCTTAGGGCTCGTTCGATAGCCGAGAAACACTCTAAATCCGAGTTTGTACTCTGAAAGCAACACTTTTCGAGCTCTTTTTGTGGTTTTCTGCCGTTCAAGAGTTCACTTGGGTCCCACATGCTTTCCACCTTTTTCTAAGTGAATATGACAGGAGGACGTCCGAGCAAAACTCTTAGAATCACTCAGATTCGGAGTCAAGCGAGGTTAAAGAAAAAAAATGCCTAAAATCGTATGGGCACTACAAAAATGAGACTATTAGCTCACCAAAAACTGCTGTTATTAACAAAAAAAATTTATTGTTTTAATAGTGACAGGCCTAGTAGTGGCAGTTTTTGGTGCTACTACTAATAGTCTTATTTTTTCTAGTAGGGTACCATTACTTACACCCATGAAAGTGTGACCTCAACCCACTCCCTCTATTTGGCAGCATTGGCTGATTTTGAATCAGATGATAGAGATTATTTTTTGTCCCAATCTTTCAAACAAATGATCTTGCAAACATGGGAGTATCATCAGTCAATAAATTTTTATTTTACATGACACACAACCCAAAAAATAACTCTAAATCACATGACACACATCACGTGCCAATATGTAAAAAAAAGGATACTTTTTCAGATGTGTGCAATATCGATAAAACATTGACCGTCTGATAGTAATCTCATGTTTTTAAGATCGTTTGTGAGAGAGATTGGGACGGACCATGATCTCTATCGTCTTACTCAAATTTTGTCATTGCATTCCGAATGGAGGAGATGGTATGAAGTCATTGTTTTATATGGTGTACATAGTGGTAAGCAATTCATTTATGACTTAATTTATGACTTAGTGATAGGAGGAGAGTGGTATTAGTATTATGTGCATTGGTTGTGTACCAATATTAGTCGAATATTAGTCGAGGGGTCAAGTAATTGTGTAAATATTAATGGGTACCATTATTTGAAATCAAATATTCTCTATTCATAATTAGAGCTTTTACATTGACTGCCTTAAATCACACGATAGGAATTGTTTTATGTCCCAATCTTCTTCAATATAGATCTTGAGATGATGATACACCCATCAGCCGGGCAACCTACTTTGCTCATTGGGTATTGATGAGGTATTAAACATGTGTTACATCTCATCCATGGCACCTCCCTGAAGGTTGAATGGGTAGCGCTTGGTTCTCATATCTAGTTGGGATGATCATACTGGTTCTCTTAAATATATAATGACTACCTCATATTCTTCCGAGGATGAGGATGATGACGGCGCTACCTCGTAGTCATCTTCGGGATTATATATCACTTTTACTACATTCTATTTTACTTTGTATTCCTACAATTTAGCTTTTCACTTAAGTCAATTTTGAATGTACGAGGTTAATGAACCTCGTAAATTAGCAAGGCCGGCCCTGACATTTTGCGGGCCCAAGGCGAGTTCCTAAAATGGGACCCCTATTTCATATTACTTTATAATATATAAAAAATTCATCACAATTTCTTTTTTGACAAATAAAATAATACTCATATTCTATTTTACTATATATAATTTGAAAATGTAACTAAGAATTTAATTCAAGTAAATATTAAAAGAAAATGCAATACAACAAGCAAATGCAATACTAAAAAAATTCATTTAAATATTTCTCTTCTCGCATTTTTAGTGGTAACGTCACTGATTAAAGTTGTATAGTCAATCTTATCCACCATATCATTTTCAATGGATAGCATAACTAATCCATTTAATCTTTTTTGTCACATCGTTGATCGAAGATATAATTTGATCAACTTCAATTTGGAAAAACTTATTTCACCAAAGACAACTGTAACTGATATAGTCAACATTATCCTATAAGCAATCCGAACATTTGGGTAGCAACCTTCCATTTGTTTCAAATAATTTAACACTTCAATCGGCATTTTCACTTCTTTCGGCAAGTATCTTTCAAGACGTTCAATTCTGAAGATAAATCTAGCCCATCAATATCAATATGTTGTTCATGTTTGAGAACATGTTCAAGATTTACGCAAAAAGTCTTCAAATATTCTTCATTGACTGAACCTAACTTCTTCAAATCAAACCAAAATCCAAAATGTTGCTCATATATTTTAAACTGTTCAAACCTATGCTCAATTGATGAAAGGCCTTGATCAATAATGTAAGTGAAGTAATTAATTCTGAACGATTCTTCAGCTGATTGTGACACTTCTTCACTTATATTTTCATCAAACTGTCTCTTTCTCCGAATAATGCATTTTTCATGAAATATAGGCTCAATCCCCATTTGAGTCGCAACTTCTTTAGCTTCAATTAAGGCCTCTGCAAATCCAATTTCTCTATGCCTTTTAAAATAGGTAATGAGTCCTTCTAACTATTGGATAGCAATATTAATATTCGTACTTTCTTGTTGAAGAAACTTACTAACAGCATTCACAGCAAACAATACATTGTGTCAAATAATCATAGCTACTAAGAACTCATAACTCCCAGGTTCATTTGTTGCGAGGAATTGCGCATCACTAGAACTTATATTATTATTTTGAAAAGTCGACTCTGTCAAGATAAGTAGAGCATCTCTTATTTCTAAAGTTTGATACCTTATTGCTTTAATACATTGAACACGACTCTCCCAATGTATTTGTGATAGCCCCTTAACTGTAAAACCTTTCACATTATCCGTTAAAATTTGTCACCGCTTTGTAGAAGATGAAAAGAGTGTGTATATACGTTGCACTACACTGAAAAATATTAAAGCTTTAGAACAAGAGTTCACCATGTCAGAAAGTGTAAGGTTTAGACTATGACAAGCACATGAGGTGTAAAATGCTCTAGGATTTATTTCAAGCAATTTTTTTTGTATACTTTTGTATTTTCCTTTTATATTAGATCCATTATCATATCATAATCCTCTTATATCATCAATATTGAGTTCAAGAGTCTTCAAAACTTCTACAATAACATTAAAAAGCCCTTGTCCAGAAGTATCACTGACTTTCAAGAATTCTAGAAAGAACTCTTTTACTTGTATTTGACTTTGTGATTCATCAACATGTCTTATAACAAGAGACATTTACTCTACATGGCTAATATCTGGAGTGCAATCAAGTATTATCGAATAGTATTTTGCTGCTTTGATTTTCTAAATAATTGTACTTTTGATCGTATCCCCCATCATTTCTATCAACTCATTCTAAATTTTATGACTTAGATAATGATAATGGATTTCTTTATTTTGGATTCATCGAAGGTGCTCTTGCATTATTGGATCAAATTTGGCCATCATTTAAACTATGCCCAAGAAGATTTCATTCCTCTCTTGATAGATCTTCTCATTATCCCTTCGAAATGCTATATTCTTAGATGCAAAAGTCTTCACGATAGAAGCAATCCTTATTGATACACGCCTCTAATGCTCTTTCTCTCTATTTTTTCTTGGACCTCTTGATCAATTATCTCATTCTTTTCCAATCTCAAACCCAACTCAATCTATTTGTTCATGCTTGTAATATGTTCTCTAGTCTTTTCATGACTTTTCAATCTTTCACTTATATTCTTCCAATCATTGAATCCTTCTTTAGCCAATTAAGTAGTCATTCCTTCCGTGAAAAATAATTTATAACTGAAACAATAAACTCTTTAGCTAGTATTTCAATATACTAACTATTTTCTATCATTTTTTTCTCCAAATGCTAATTGTCGCATGTAATGAGAAGATGAGAACTTCCTACCATAAATATTTCTCAAAAAACTTCCGTTCTCATCTCTCAAAGGTCCATTCTCTACTAAGAAGCCTCTAAGACTCTATTGGGCATTGTTCCAATTGTTCGGATCATTTATATTTAAAGGCCAACATTTGCTATTATCAATCTCATTCTCATTCTCATTTATATTTTCTTCTTCACTCACCAAGTCTTGGCCTTCATGTTCTTCATCATTATCGTATTCTTCCTTATTGCTCAAGTTTTCAAGATCTATATGTTTACTACTTCCAAAGAACTTGTAAATGGATCCTTCTTAAGACTAAATAAAAAGTTTTTATCTTTTGCTTCCTCCTTGTTTTCTCAGCTCCAGAAGGATAGCTTCTATTAGACATGATTTTGAGTACGGTATTCCTCAACTACAAAAATGAGTTTAAGACAAGGATAAATTGTTAATACCATATATATAATGATTCATTCGAAGAATAAAGATTCATTTCTCAAATAAATGAATATTTCTTAAAGAAACATCAATGTCTATCATTTAATTATCAACATAATAAATAAATTTATAAATAAAAATAAGGGCACTAAGTTGCCAATACCATATATATAAATATAAATAACTCTTCATCCATCATAATATCAAACATTGTAGAACTTATGATGAATTGTAATATTAACAATTTAATATACTGATAAAAAACAATTGATTAAATCATCATTCACCCATCCACCAATCAACATATGATAGTCAATAGTCTAATTTGCTAGTGCTATTTAGCTAGCAATGATAGGCTATCATGGCCCTTTACAGACTAAACAATGGGTTGCTTTCAGTAATTTCTTTTATGATGCAAAATGTGGTGAGACCATGCCACTAGAAAAGCTATTATATAGCTCAAGTTGCCATTGTTCTTTCTTTTTGCCTAATTTATCTCATATTTTTTAACTGCCATTGTTCTACCTTTTTCCCTATCAAACACACACTTGTTCAATACTTGCTGATCAGAAATTACTAATTAACCACTAAAAATTTAGCAACAACAACATACACTTCTATCAAAACCAGCAAATCTAACAATAAAACCATCAAAAATTCTATCAAAACCAAATTTTAAATTAATCAGCAAATCTAATTTTCAAAAAAAAAGAAGAGTAAGAAAAGGGGCTTACCGAACGATCGTTGGCGGCCTGCGGGAGTGATCAAGCATGGGAGAAAGGGAGAGCAAGTTGAACACTATATAATCTCCAATGTGCAGAAATCTTTTATCCTATAATCCCATCTAAACATAGAAGTTGAGATGTTAAAGACTTAAAGGTAGAAACACAAAAGTTGAGATGTTATATAATAATAGCATGCTCGGATGTTCAAACGATTAAACCCAGCTCACCCATCAAAATAAAATAAAATAATGCAAGAGAAACCAATTGACAATTAACAAGACAGGCGGATAGAAAAATGAAATGGGTTATTGAGATCTATTCTTTTAAATAGAAAATATATTTAAAAAACATGTTTTTCCCTCAATATAGCAGTATGTCACACACCGCGCAACATCAAATCTCTCTCATTGTATTTGTATAGTATACATTATATGTATAGTATTGTGTACATAGAGTACTCGGGAGGCTCCATGGAATATTCTAGACTAAGAAAGGTCTAGACTCATGGAGGAATGGGGAAAGCTAAGGAAGAGTCTAGAATATTATGAAGGAAAGGGACTTGGAAAGGTGGAGAAAAGTGTTGGAAGTGTGCGGAACCAAAGACTAGTGCGGAAACTTCTAGAGAAAATTCTAGAAGGGTCCACAACCGTTGGATATATGACATGTGTATAGATCTACTACCATTCATTGTATACTAGGACTCTATAAATAGTCAAGAGGGCCTCATTGGCAAGGCACCTCAGAAACCTCCCAACTTGTAAAGAATTCTTGAGTTGAATACAAAGAGCATTCTTTCACATTCCCTCTCTTGAGTTCTCTTCTACTCTTAGTCCCTTAGTGAGTCTTTGGGATTAGGCTGATCTTGCAATGCTAGAGAGGGACTAAGCGCAAGAGACGCACGGATTATCGAGGCATGACGCTAGGTCCGTGACAAGGAGCAGTATATAATGTGGATAAAGTGAGAAAAGAAGAAGCTATCAAGTATCAACTCAATGAAAATGAAAATAATTTAATAGCAACCTAATAAAAGCAAAGGTAGAACTGTAGAAACACAAGACAAGACTACTTCTAAGAAGCTAAGTTGATACCTGATTTTATGATCAGCTCCAATCACGAAAATCGATGGAACTTACAGTGTTTCAAGTAAGTATACTTGAGAGAGAGAGAGAGGCGCTGGACCTGGAGAGAGAAGAGAGGGTTTGGAGTCTAGAGAGAGAGAGAGGCGTTGGCTGCTAGAGAGAGAGAGAGGAGAGGGTTTGGGTTTGGGTTTAGAGAGAGAATCGCTAGAGAGACTAGAGAGGAGAGGGTTTGGATAGGCGCTGAAGAGAGGAGACGGGGCCCTTTATATATATATATATATATATATATATATATATATATATATATTAAACCTAAGTTTTACAAGAACTTTTGGACTTGGGGGGCCCTGAAAATCGGGGTCCCAAGGCAGCCGCCTGGCTTGCCTCGGTCCAAGGCCGACCCTGTAAATTGGCATTAATGATATCGGCCGAGGTACTTACATGAGTATGTAATGTTTGTTGCCTATATATAATGCTTTTGGTATTGTAAGAACATATATTTAAAAACGAATCCATCAAATAAGTACTATTTCAGATTGGTCGCTTGCAAAATCTTAGCCAAATCCGAATACAACAAGTAATCCAATGATTAACGTTTGTACGACAGTAGCACAACCACCGATTCAAACAATTCTGGATTTTTCAAAGAACTTAAGAATGATTGGGAAATTAGTTTTTATGAGATAAACCAGGAATCAGAGCAACTTAAGAACACATCTGGGAAAAGACGGGAATCAGAGTTTGCTAAGAATCTAAGTTGTCAAGATTCACAACTTTTCTGAGAAAAGCTAGGAAACACCTGAACAAGGCCTTAATATTTATGGATTTTATAGGTTGATGCGTTTTAATTTATGTCACGATAATCTAGTGTACTATCAGTCAGTATTAGTCATTGTGATTAGCATGTTGTCCCACATCAGTATGATTTAAACTAGAGTGGAGTGTCGTGGCGAAAAAATAGGGGTTAATTGCACTGCAGTCCCTATGTTTCTATGATATTATATTTATGTCCCTGTACTTTTCATTATTTGAAATTCAACCAAATATTTGGATGTCTTATGCATTAGAGTCCCTACAGTAACCTGACATAACCCAACTACTCAATCTACTTAAATATGTATGATTTATTTAATGAAAATGCCAGATTTTCCCTTCCTTTGTAACAATACATTCGCATAGAGTTTTAATACTCAAGTTTCAACTACTCTACAGCAAAGTAAATGTGAATTTTGCCTCCTTCAAGTTTTTACCCACCTTTCATCTACTCCATTGACCACACTGCCTTGAGTTTTCATCAACTGGTATGTTGCCTTAATTTTTGGGTTAATTGAACTCAAAAATCATGTGACACACATCACGCTCAGATTATTTTATGATAACTTTTTGGGATATGTGACGCATGAATAAAAAATAGACGGTTTAATGGTACGCCAATGGTCTCATGATTAATAGTATGGAAGATTGGGATGAATATCTATCACCAATCTTATTCACAGCAGCCAACAGGTTTCAGTATAGACACCCTAGTAATTGGGTAGGAGCGAATAGACCTACCCTTCACGAAAAGAGGAAAAAAGGAGGCTTGGGCAACTTTGTGTGCTTGGGCCAATTTTGTGTGCAAATCACGGCAGCTAACAAAATAAAATAAAAGAAAGATATGTTCATAAAGGATGATCATAGTGACAAATTTTGTTTTTGGCATTATTTTGGCAAGGGGTATTTTGGAAAAATTTCAGGAAATATTTGAAAAAGATTTAGAAAAATTTCGGGGAATACAAAAAATATATATACATAAATTATATTTAAAATATATATATCTGATTTACTAGTTTTAAATGGCTAAAATTTAATTTGGGATTAATGAAGGAAACATAGAAGTTGGTGAAAACTCAAGGCAGTGATCAATGGAGGAGATGAAAGGTGGGTAAAAACTTGAAGGAGGCAAAGTTCACATTTACTTTGTTGTAGAGTAGTTTGAACTTGGGTATTAAAATCTTATATGAATGTGTTTCTACAATGGAAGGGCAAATCTAGTGTTTTCATTAAATAAACCATACCTAGTTAACTGGATAGAGTAGTTGTGTTACGTCAGGTTATTATAGGGACTCCTCCGCATAAGACATTCAAATGTTTGGATGAATTTCAAATAATGAAAAGTATAGGGGCCTGCATACAAGGTATCAAAATCGGTATCAGTCTCGAGTATCGGTTTGCCCGAGGCCGATACGACTCAGCCGATACGTATCTAAAGACCGTCACTACAGCAGCTCTTAAGCTTTCTACACAGTGATAGCATACGTCAAATCTCTCTCCTCTTTCCTCTTTGACGGATAGTAATGAGTAATGGCTTGTGACTGTGACTACATTTATTGCATTTGGAATTTTGAAAGGCAAAGCATCTATGAAATGAAAGAGAAGCCGTCTCAGAGCAGTTACCTAAAACCCATTTATTTGTTTGCAACCTTTATTTTTGGCAACGCCTTATACGTATTGGTCTGATACATATCGGTTTGGCTAAAAATCGATACGTATCGCCGATACGTATCAGTATCGATCGATTTTTTATACCATGCCTACATATAATATCATAGAATTATAGGACTACAGTGCAATTAACCCAAAAAATAGTCTTTAGTGTACATCAAAATTCAAAATTATTACAAGATGCATTATTATGACTTGTTTCATTTGCAACAACAACCTCCATTTGAATCATGCGCTCCTAGCAAGGATCAAAATTTCGGGTTTAATTTCAGTTTCGGAGGGGACCGAAACTGAAATTTTGGCCTAAAATTTGAATTTCGGCCGATAATTTCAATCCCATACAAAAAATGACCGAACTTTCGGTCCCATATTATCGTTTCTGTGGGGACCGAAACCGATAATTTCGGCCGAATTTTTGATCCTTGGCTCCCAGTGGATTTAAGATCATCTCTGCTCACTTGATCAGTATCACATCAGTTGTTTTGTATTGCAATGAAATCCATTTGCACCTCAAATTATTGTATTACATTTAATTCTTGTTTGTCTTATCACCACAGACACACCAAAATATTGTACTATGAAAAATTACTAATTTAGCACCCAATGCATAATATATAGGGAAAAGGGAAAATGCGCTCGGGGGTAGAGATTTCTCTATGCTCCCCCAATGGGGAGCGGACACATGGAAAGTGTTTTTGCACTAACTCGGGTTAGCCACAGCGGGGCTTTCCAAGTGTCAGTCGTAGGTAAAGTAGACAGTAGGGGAATTAGGAAAGGCTATACCTGACGACTCCTGGAAGGAAGCGTTGTTTCCATGGGGAAGATCTTGTCGAATGTAATGGCAGTAAATTTTTTTTAAATTGCTATAGGTTCCTTCTTTTTCCCTCCTTATTCAGGTTCATTCTCTCTATTGTTTTATTTCCTCTCTTAAGCTTGCAACTTTCTCATTTTTCCTGGAGCTCTGATTGGATAGAAGCGCAAAGAGACAACTTTCCCCATTTTCCTGGAGGGACGTACTAAATAGAAGCGCAGAAGAGGCAACTTTCACAAAAATCCCCGAGCGCATACTAGATAGAACCGCAGAAGAGACAAGTTTCTCTATTTTTCTAGAGTTCGTACTGGATAAAAGCGCAGAAGAGATAAGTTTCTCTATTTTTTTGAAGCATGTATTGGATAGAAGCGCAGAAGAGACAACTTACAACACAGAAGAAAGCTCTTTCTCTATTCTGGAGCACGTACTGGATAAAAGCGCAAAAGTGATAACTTGCTCTTTTTTGAGATAGCAAGTACTGGACAGAAGACCAGAAGATTGACATTTGAGGTAAGTATTAATTCATTTTCCTATGTATTATTTTTAGCTTACAGAACATTCAAATATATATGGCATCAGATGCGTCGTCGCTTTTGCGCCCACATGACGACGCTTCGTATGTGAATCGGTTTTCTCATCTGCTCGTAGTTGATGAATCTCTTCACTTATTTACAAGGTGGAAATACCGCTTCGTATTTGAAGCGATAAGAAGCGACGGCACAAAGATTGAGAAGCGGCTTGTCACGGGGTAACTTTTTTCGATGCCCGTGCGGCGCCTCGCTGCTGCTACAGCGAGGCTAGCCTAACTCAAATACCAGTTTTTCATGAAACATAACCTAACGCTGGTTATCACGCTCGTGCAACATCTCACTGCTGCGCACGATGAGACCAACTCATCCAACCATCACTCTGATACCACCCGCCTAGAGGACGGGAACTCCCGCATCGTGGTTGCCTTCACCCGAGGTAAACCCTCTCAATGCATCGTGTCTACTCGCGACACGCATGCCAGCACCTCAGTGCCATTTGGCCTGTCTAACTTCACCCTATGCAGTGCATTAGTCCCTCACTTCAGACAGTGGCATTCATCTCTTCATGCCATCAAGCCAACGATCGTGTGTGGCCCACGCGACCAGCACACTTGGAGTAGCATCCAGCTCTTCATACTATCCAACCTAAGCATCGTGTGTGTCCCACGCGATCAGCACACTTGGAATAACATGCATCTCTTCATGCTATCCAAACCAGGCATCGTGTGTGGCCTGCGCAACCAGCACATGTCTGCATCAGGCCCTCAGCTAGTACGCACCACTGCGTCCCACTTAGCCCTTGAGTGCCCTTGTGAGATCACCGACCCATGTGCACTGCGATGCCGGCACGGGGCCACATGGTAACCTCACCCCAGGTGACACATGGCATCGCCGTAGCGCCGCATCGCTGCAGCGATGTTCTAGGCCCACCCCTGACCTAGAAAGCCCATGCGCTTGTCGCGCAACGTAGGGCCTCATGTGTGGGAGAATAGCTCCATAACTCCCTTCCCCCAAGTATGGTCTAACCACCAACTTGAGCTAAACAGCAGAGTAACCTCAAACCCCTTGGTTTGACATACCACCATGGCACACGGCCTCCTGCCCGTGGCACACACTTACAAAGGTGGTGTCTTACCATTAATTATGGCACACAAACTTCTGTTCGTGGCACACATTTCCATCCTCCAAGCCCGCACGTCTTGTGAGGTCACGCATCAGCGTCACTTACCACCATGTCGCGTCCACGTCGCGTCCGCATCGTGACCACATCGCGAGGCCCTCATGGCCTCATGCCCACACAGCACTATGTCGTGACCATGTCACATCCGTGTCGCGACCATGTCACAAGGCCCTCATGGCCTCATGTCGCGTGCCCTCATGGCACCACATAGCGTACCCTCGTGGCACCGCATCACGTCTGAGTCGTGACTGTGTCTCGTGCCCACTCGACACTAATTTGGGTCCGTCATTGCACCCCGATGCCACATGCCCTCTTAGCATCGCATCACTTGCCCTCTTGGCACCACATCGCTTACCGTACAAGCTAGATGTCACGTGCCCTCTTGGCATCACATTGTGTGCCATCATGGCACCACCTCACATGCCTTGTAGCACGCAGACGTCGCGTGCCCTCTTGGCACCACGTCGCATGCCCCTACGTGGAGCACCGCACTACGTGCCTTATGGCACTAGGACGTTGCGTGCCCTCTTGGCACCACGTCACATGCCCTTACGCAGAGCACCACACTCCAAGCCCTTCACGCATCTAGTCACCATACTAGATCGCAGCTTAGTTCGGGTCACCGTCGCATCATGCATAAGGGACACATGCACGCGTCGCAGGGCCACGCGCCTCTAAACACACACGCGCAACATAGCTAGCCACTAGGTCCTCCAGCCTACCTGCTAGCCATACGCCTAGTTAAAAGGCGATCGTGTTGTCTTACTGACACCAAGACCTGCATCAGTTCCTCGACTTCCGTCTTCACCCCATGCAAGGTCCACATAAGTACCTAGCCCCGAGGTTTAATACCTCCTTGCTAGCTCATCTTGGTTTCATTCGTGCCTACGAATAAGGACTCCCCTGGTCCTTCGCATGGCTCCGCACTAACGTAATCCATCACTATGCCGCTTCGCGTGGCTCCACACCCACGCAGTCTATCACTATGCATGCACTAAGAATTAGTGATCATAGCTCTCTTTAGTACCTCGACACTGTGTGTCTTCACCCAAGAGTTCGCCTAAGACGCTATGCCTACGGCTCAACCTAGCTATAAGGCCCTCTCACCTTGCCTGCTAGTAGATCGATGTGCATCGTTATGCACTAGGGTCGTGACCACGTCACATCCTCCCAACTTAATGCATTGACGTCCCCGACAACATCCGAACTCCTACGTCAGTTCCTCGACACACATTTTGGTCTTCACCGAAGCACAACTCGAATCTGAATCGCAGTTAGTGCACTTTACTGCTTTCATTCATAATTCTATGCTAGTACTTCAACCATTTTCAGTGTCTTCACCCCACGTAGTGTTCTGAATAACTTGGTCCGATCAATATTTCACCCAGGTATCTTTATATACCAGTTCCTCATACAATCAGAAATAAAATGATCGTTAACAACCAAGTTTACGCAACTCATTGCACCTCGCAGCTCTCTAGGTTCTTAGCAGTTCATCTTCACCCAGGAGTTTACCTTTCATCTACATTGTCGTCTAGCACCTCAACCCCTCTGTGTGTGACTCAATCGCATCTCTATCACAGACGTGCAACTCAACTACACCCAAGTAACTCTGGTTGTCACAAAATCAGAGCACACCTCATCGTTCTAGCTTGCCAATATAGTCCCAATCGGAACGATCTAGCTCTAATACCAAATGTCACAAGGTAACATTTTTCGATGCCAGTGTGACACCTCGCTGCCGCTACAGTGAGGCCAGCCTAACTCAGATACCAATTTTTCACGAAGCATAACCTAACGCTGGTTATCACGCTCGTGCAACATCTCACTGTCGCGCACAATGAGACCAACTCATCCAACCATCACTCTGACACCACCCTCCTAAAGGACGGGAACTCCCGCATCGTGGTTGCCTTCACCAGAGGCAAACCCTCTCAATGCATTGTGTCTACTCGTGACACGCATGCCAGCACCTCAGTGCCATTTGGCCTGCCTAGCTTCACCCTGTACGGTGTACTAGTCCCTTGCTTCAGACAGTGGCATGCATCTCTTCATGCCATTCAAGCCAACAATCATGAGTGGCCCACGCGACCAGCACACTTGGAGTAGCATGCAGCTCTTCATGCTATCCAAACTAAGCATCGTGTGTGGCCCACGCGACCAGCACACTTGGAATAGCATGCAGCTCTTCATGCTATCCAAACCAGGCATCGTGTGTGGCCCACGCGACCAGCACACGCCGGCATCAGGCCCTAGTTAGTGCACACCACTGTGTTCCACTTAGCCCTTGAGTGCCCTCGCGAGATCACCGACCCATGTGCACCGTAACGCCGGCACGGGGCCACATGGTAACCTCACCCCAGGTGACACATGGCATCACCGTAGCGCTGCATCGCTGCAGCGACGTTCTAGGCCCACCCCTAACCTAGAAAGCCCATGCGCTCATCTCACAGCGCAGGGCCCCATGTATGGGAGAATAGCTCCACAGCTCCCTTCCCCCAAGTATAGTCTAAACACCAACTTGAGCTAAACAGCAGAGGAACCTCAAACCCCTTAGATTGACATACCATCATGGCACACGGCCTCCTGCCCATGGCACACACCTACAAAGGTGGTGTCTTGCCATTAATTATGGCACACAAACTTTTGCTCGTGGCACACAGTACCATCCTCTAAGCCCACACGTCTTGTGAGGTCACACATTAGCGTCACTGGCGACCGTGTCACGTCTATATCACTTCCACGTTGCGTCCGCATCACGACCACGTCGTGAGGCCCTCATAGCCTCATGCCCACATAGCACTGTGTTGCGACCATGTCACGTCCGTGTCGCAACCATGTCGCAAGGCCCTCATGGACTCATGGCACCACATAGCATACCCTTGTGGCACCGCATCATGTCTGAGTCGTGACTGTGTCTCGTGCCCACTCGACACTAAGTCGGGTCCATCATTGCACCCTGATTCTACTTGCCCTCTTGGAACCGCATCACGTGCCCTCTTGGCACCGCATCGCCTACCGTACAAGCTACATGTCACGTGCCATCTTGGCATCACATTGTGTGCCGTCATGGCACCGCCTCGCGTGCCTTGTAGCACCCAGACATCGCGTGCCCTCTTGGCACCACGTCACGTGCCCCTACGTGGAGCACCATACTACATGCCTTATGGCATCAGGACGTCGCATGCCCTCTTGTCACCACGTCGCGTGCCCTTACGCGGAGCACCGCACCCTAAACCCTAAACTCTAAGCCCTTCATGCATCTAGCCACCATACTAGATCGCAGCTTAGTTCAGGTCACCGTCGCATCATGCATAAGGGACACATGCATGCGTCGTAAGGCCACGTGCCTCTGCACACACACGCGCAACACAGCTAGCTACTAGGTCCACCCGCCTACCTGCTAGCTATAGCCTAGTTAAGAGGCGATCGTGCCGTCTTACTGGCACCAAGACCTGCATTAGTTCCTTGACTTCCGTCTTCACCCCATGCAAGGTCCACACAAGTACCTAGCCTCGAGGTTTAATACCTCCTCGCTAGCTCATCTTGGTTTCATCCGTGCCTACGGATAAGGACTCCCCTGGTCCTTCGCGTGGCTCCGCACCAACGCAATCCATCACTCTGCCGCTTCGCGTGGCTCCGCACCCACGCAGTCTATCACTATGCATGTACTAAGCATTAGTGATCGTAGCTTGCTCTAGTACCTCGACACTGTGTGACTTCACTCAAGAGTTCGCCTAACACGCTATGCCTATGGCTCAACCTAGCTATAAGGGCCTGTCACCTTACCTGCTAGTGGATCGATGTGCATCGTTATGCACCAGGTCGTAACCATGTCACAGGCTGGAATGGGTTACAAGTGACGGCGCTACGTGTTAGAAGAGATGGCGCAATGATTGAGAAGCATTCGAAAATATATAAATTATAAGCACATGCTTCTTATTTGAAACGATAGGAAGCGACAACACAAAGATTGAGAAGCGACAACACTACGAGTTAGAAGCGCCATCGCTTCCATATTGAAGCGTTGGCGCTTTATATGGTCGCGTCATCACTTTCTTGTGGATCAGTTTTCTTATCTGCTCGTAGTTGATGGATCCCTTCACTTATTTTTAGGGAGGAGATAAAAAAAATTATAAGCATTCGAAAATATATAATTTGCAAGCACACGCTTCTTATTTGAAATGATAGAAAGCGACGATGCGAAAATTGTGAAGCGTCATTGCTTCCATATTAAAACGCTTGCGCTTGGTATGACAACATCATTACTTTTTACATAATGTGTTTCCTTATTAGCCCATTTTTGGTCTAATACAGGGCGCTATAATGGACTCGATTGGAGGATTCAATGTAGCTGGTGTTGATTTAAATCTCCCCCTTGAGATGGTTTCTTTTACAATAGGAGTTCAACTTGGTGGTGATAGGGATATCAAAATCCTGGATTCTTATGAAGGCGCAGAGAATACGAGCAAGGAATGGAAGCCATGTATGGGCTTAAAGTTCCAATCTGAAGATGAGGCATATGACTTCTATAATTTATATGCAAAGAAAATTGGTTTCAGCATTAGGAAACGTAACACCTATAAATCCGCAAGGGGGGGGATTATAAAGAGAAAATATGTATGTTCATTCGAAGGGATCAAGCAGCCTAACAAGCGCAAATTACATGCCAATAAAAAGTGTTCAAGAGATAACAGATGTGGATGGGAGGCAAGGTTGAAGATTAGGATCGACGAGCAAAAGTTGTGAGATGTTATGGACTTTAGAGAGCCTCATAATCATTAGTTGTATTCACCTTCGAAGGTAAAGGAACTACGATCACATAATAAGTTGAACGGGGCAAGTAAATCGTTGATAGGAGCATTTGATAGCATAATTTCTCCTTCGAAGATTTCAACTATTTTATCAAGTTTGGATGGAGAGGCTGGCATGACGGTAAACCCTCAACAAACTCGAGATTACCTAAAAAAGATAAGAAATGAGAGTAATATATATTTGATGTGTAAAAATTTGATCAAATCCTTCATTAATAGGTAAAATAAAGGAGATAGTTTCTTCTTTGAAGCCGAACTAGACGAAGAAGGTCGTATGCGTAGTATATTTTGGGCTGAACACAGGTCAGAGGTGGCGTATCAACAGTTCGATGATGTGGTGGTATTCGACACCACTTACAAAATAAACAAATTACTACTACCGTTCACCCCATTCACGGGAGTCAACCATCATTGGCAGACGACGCTTTTTGGATGTGCGTTGCTCGCAGATGAGACAAAGGAGATCTTCGTTTGGTTGTTTAAGACGTGGCTGAAGTGCATTAGTGACAAGAAACCTAATGTAATCATCACCGATCAATGCCACAAGATGAGCAAGGCCATCTCTAAAGTTCTTCCGGGGACCACGCATCGCCTCTACTTATGGCACATAGGGGGAGGAATGAATTGAACCATTTCTCTCAATTGAAAGTAAAGTTTAAGAATTTCGAACAAAAGTACAATCAGTGCAAGTTTAGTAAAACAGTTGATTTTGAAAGGAGATGGGCAGAACTAGTCGAGGAGTTTCAATTGCAAGACAACGAGTGGTTGAAATAAATATACGCTCTTGGAAGGAAATGGATTTCATGTTACTTGAGTGATACCTTTTGGGCCGGCATGATCACTACGCAATGCGAAGAAAGTATAAATTCTTTCTTCGATACTTATGTCAATTCCCAGACGAGTTTGATAGAATTTGTCAAGCAATACGATCTTATCGTCCAATCACATTGCGATAAAGAAAATATGGAGGATCCCATCTCAATGTTTACGACACTGGCGCTCTTGCTCGAAAATTCAATCAAGACGCATGCCACTGCTATGTATACGAGAACCATGTTCGATAGATTCCACTCAGAGTTCTGAAAGTTTGCCTCTTTAAAGGCCAAAAGGTGCTCGAAGAGGAAGCCGAGGTGATTATTGTATTCCAAGTTTGTGAAAGTGGTAAAGTGGTGGGGATGCCAGGGAGGATAGCAGTCAAACATTCAAAGTTTGTTTCAAATGTGGAGATGCCACGGTCACTTGTAATTGCAAGCACTTCGAGACAGAGGGTTTGTTGTGTTCTCACATCTTCAAAGTTTACTTCAAGCAAGAGGTAGACGAAATTCCTTCTAAGTATATTCTATATCGATGAGCGAAAGATGTTAGATATAGTACTGTAAGTTTGGGGGTGAGTGACAAAGAGGATTCCAACTCTGTCTCTAAGATGAAAATATAGAAGGTGAGAGAAGCTGGAGTGAAATTAATTCAGTTGGAAATAGAATTGAATCGTTTGGTGGATTATACGTTGGAAGGGATGATGAAACTATTAGAAGGTGTAGAGGCCATTAGAGCGGAAGAGGGGAATGAAAGAGGGACTAACATCACGTCCTGTCCGGGCACCTCCTCCCAGCCTAGCTAAGGAATTTCATTGCAAGAATATACCAACATTACAGTGCGAGATCTAATACGATGTGCCACCAAAGGTAGGCTAAGCAACAATAACTTAATAAAGTCTAGAATCGAGGTTGGTTTTGAACAATTATAAAAGAAGAGACGCCATTGTAAGGGTTGTGGTCAATTGGGACATAAAATCATAACTTGTGCGCTTCTGAAGGTCAGGATGATGGCTGATAGCGCTAGACAAAGTCAAACAGAAGAAGATACGAGGGAACATGCTGTGTCACCGAGTCACATTGATTAGGAAGCATAGACGCATCCATTCAAAGTGTAATCATTTTGTATATGAAGCATGGGCGCTTCTCTTTCGATGCGCTGACGCTTCGCTACATTGTATTTATTGTCATATAGCTAACCTATAGTAATCTGTTCATGTGTTAATTTTTTTTTCTTTTTATCTGTTCATTCTCAGTGATTTAAGGATTGATTTCCATATTTCGTGATCATCATTCAAAGGGGACGGCGTCACATACGGGAAGCGATGACGCTCATGAAGGAAGTGACGAAGCTAAGTTTTTGAAGCGTGGTAGCTTCGTCATTGAACCGTCTGTGTTGGCGCTTCTTTTTAATCCTGTGTGCCTATTGGATCTCAAGCAAATGAAGCGCCTGCGACTCAACTTGGAACCATTGACAATGTTAACTTTTCATGAACAGTTTTCTATGGATTGACATTTTCCTTTTCTCATGGAGCATCATTTTACTTACTACTCAGAGTTATTTATGAAGAAAAAAGATTTACTAATCTAGGTACAAAAGTTTTTATTCATAAATCAAATCTATTTCTTTACATCGTCTTTCTTTATATTGTCTTTCTCTATCGTAAATGAGTCTTACTGTCGAAGCTCTATTGCATCTAAACTAAAGCATCATTGCATCTTAGCTTATGTGTTATCGCCTCTTGGTTGATGCGAAGGCGCTTCCCAGTTCTGTGATGTCGCTTCTCATTTATATCATCTTCCTTTATCGTAAATGGATCCGATGAAATTGAATATGAGTCTGATGCCTGCTAACGCTGGATAGAGAAGTATTATCACTGATTCACAGTGAATCAATATTATAAAAAGTGTAAACACTTCGAGTAGTAAGACGTGCAAGTGCCTCTCAATCAAAGCGTGATCGCATTGTTCTAGAAGCGTTGGAGCGTGACATTGTATTTTCAGCATCGACACTTTATTTTTGATATGCTTATCTTACTAGAACAAGTAAATGGGTATGATGAAATTAAACAAGGTTCTGATGGCGGTGGTTGGTTGGGAGAGGATGTCACATTTTATGAAAATGTCGGAGGTGATGGTTGGCAGTGGAGGTAGAGGTGTAAATGTTGGGGGAAATGGAGGTAGAGGTGTAGGCGGGTGTAGGGAATTTGTTATGCTAGCAGTGGAGATGGTAGCGGTTGTTGTGGCTGGGGTGGAGGCGAAAGAAGAATAACCACCTGCGGAGCCGGGAGAAGAAGCACCGGCTCCAGAGGCAGGAGAAGAAGGGGCTCAGGGTCTCCCACCACTGACAGCATAACTTGAAGGTCATCATCGTCCGGAATGACGATAACTTCTTCAGGGGGAGGGGGAACCACATGCTCGTTGTTAGAGACGACGACCAATTCATTGTCGGAGACGACGACCAGTTCGTTGTCGTCAAGGATGTCGATAACCAAACCATCGTAGGAACTGATAAAATGCTGACACGCGATACAATGGCTCCTTCTCAAAACATTACAATGGATTTCGGTCTAGGCAAAGAAAGGTGAAATGATAATCCAAGGAGATACAAAAGATGAAAAAAATTAGGCGCAATGATACCCTTTAAATAATGATTTGTCATGCAACTTCATTAAATAGACTATTGTAGGTATACTGCCGCCACAGAGGGATTTCGTAAATCTTTGCACTTCTTCTTTATTATGCCGGTTGTACATAATCCACGAACTTTTCTTGAAATATGATAAAAACTGCATCACTTTTTTATATTACCAATGGCACTTATCATTAGAAGCGATATCACTGATAAATCGATGCGTCATCGCTTTTAAATAGAATTATCATTGCTTCTAAATAGAAGCGTTAGCACTTCAATTACCTGCGATGACACTTCTTGACGGTAAGCGGCGTTTCCTTTTTCTGAATTTGGAAGATTTCAAATCCTGGAATGTGTTGTCTTTTCGGGCAATATTTTTCAACATAATTTATTGTTGCGGCTCTTCGTATCTAAAAAAAATGTCTTTTAGCCTTCTATCACTTTTACCTTTATTCCATATCCTTTCTTTTGCCTCTGTCCCCAAGCCAAACTCCCTTCACTATTGCGGAGCAACTCGAGCTATCATTTGACAGTACGAAAGCATTTCGTCTTCTTGATCGAACCTTTCTAAGTTCGACGACCGGGGATATTGAGGAACTTCTTGCCCTTCTCGCCCAGAAGAAAAGGAGGTTTCAAAGTTTGATGGATGTGATTCAATCCTTGATGGCCGTAATTGAAGATATTTCTTACAACTTGGAGAGGCGACTGCGCGAATTACGACACAATCCGAAGGGGGAGTCGTCTACCTCTCCATCCTCTTAATGTCTCAGGTGGCTAAGTTGTGCTGGTGTATGTCTGTCTCTATAGATTTTTCTTAGGTTTTCTTCTTCTTTCTTCTACTTTGTATTTTTATAAGTAGTACTTTATAAGAATAAAATATCTTTCGTTTATATGAATTCGATCTCACAATTTTTTGTTTAAATGAAAGGAAGAAGGCCTTCGCAGAGCTTCTCTTATTTATATGATTTCTTTATTTTTTGGAAGTTAATATTTACAGAGATTAATATGAAAGTTAATATTTACAAAGATTAACAAAGAAGTTGGTTAAATAAAAGATTAACTTAGAAAAAATCTAGTCAAGGATTGATATGGTAAAGTTTGTCATGGACGCTTCAAATTTCAAGCGTCATCGCTTCAAATTATAAGCGTCATCGCTTCAATTATGGGCGGGGATGCTTCTTGAGTTTAGCGGCGCAGCTTTCATGTAGTCTTATCCAATATAATTTATTGTAGTAACCGTTTGTATTCCAGCATCGTGTTATCGCCTCTAAGCGGCGTGTGAGTGGCCTTATGATTTTTGATGGGTGTGTTATCTTTTTTCGCGGAATTCGTTTCGACACGCTCATTAATTGAAGCGTCGGTGCCTACATCATAAGTGCAACAGCTTTCGTCTCCAAAACCCCTTTATCGTCGAATTTTCTCTTCTTTCTTGTACAGTGATGTTCTGTAATTAGTCTCAGTTTATATGAATACAAATATTTTCATTTAGTTTCATAAAGAGGGATAATTCCAGCTTCTAAGGATAATTTCACGAAATTTAAAGGCAATGATTTCATAAAGAGGATAATTCCAGCCTTCTATGATAATTTCACTTAAATTTAAAGGCAATGACACTTCCATTTCGAAGCGATGGTGACTTCTATTTAGGGCTAGCACTTCGACTTACCGACATTATTATTAGAAGTGTGATTATTAATATATTTATTAAAGCTACCAGCACTTCGAAAAGAGAAATGAGAGACATCGGCGGAGTGCTAGTAATACAAAAGCAGAGATTGTATTAATGTATTCATATTTTTTTAAAAAGAACAACAAACTGTATAAGAAATGTCTGATTGAATCTTTTGGCCTGGGGGACTAATTGGGGCTAGCACTTCACACAAATTTTATCGTTCATATCAATACAATCTCTACCTCGGCTACCACTAATATTCAAAGGCCTCAAGGCGCAGGTCACTTCTTATTAATTGCGCTAGTGCTTCCGTTGGACTACTTGTGACATCACTGTATAAAAGAAGATGAAATAAATAACAATTTACAAATCATGCATTCGAAGGTTTCATTCATAACTCAAAACTATTTTTTTATATCTTCTTTCTTTACACATCTTTCTTTATATTATCTCTATTTATCGTAAATGGGTCTGATTCAGCCCTTGATGAGGTGACCGTAAGCATCCATACGAGCAAGGTCTTTTCGAAGATTCAATACTTTTCCTATGAAATTTTTGAAAGTAGGTTTTAGTACTAGTGCATCTACCTTCTTCCTTTTCCATGTAGACATTTTAAAGAATTGAAATAAAGAGAAAGAAGGAAAAGTGAAAGTGGAGACGAGTTGGCTGAGGAGGAAGATGGGTTGAGGAAAGAGAATGAGTGGAGGAAGAGCAAGGAAGAGGTCTTATAATTTTGGTCCCATCAAGAGAGATGGCTCCCTCTTGTTATAAATTTTCAACCCACCATCCTGGTAGAGGAAGTCGCACAGACGACGCAACGTTCAATGGTGAGGTTGGTGACATTGTGAAGAAATGAGGGGAGGTGAGATGGAAAAAAGGATCAGTTTGGGACGAGGTTTAAGGCAACGGTCTCAGTAGAGGATTCAGCGACTGAAATGAGTCGCTGGCGCTTCAACTTTTCTAATCTCTTTATTGCAGCCTGAAGTTTGGCTTTTTGCTTTTCAAGGATTCAATCAAGCCTACTACTTAGTTCATCATGATCTGGTTCTTCTGCCATGGGATTTGGGCTAGTAGACGGAGAAAGACGATGGGTTTGGAATGTGAAGAGTTTGTGACGGGTCATGGCTTTATAGGAAAAACGGGTAGGCTTTGAAACGTCCCTTCGAAATAAATTTTGAGGCTCCGTGGAGGAACTTCTCTCAAATAACGGACCACTGTTTGATGTTACCCATGGCACTTGTTAATAGCAGCGTCATCGCTTCTAATTCCAAGCATCATCGCTTAAATCATGAGCGGTGATGCTTCTTGATATAAGTGGGGTTTCGTTTATTAGGAATTTCAAGAACTTGAAAATTGTAGATTGTGTTGTCTTTTCATACATTCTTTTCTAACATAATTTATTGCAATGATTGTTCATATCCCACCCAGTAAAAATGATTCTTAATGAGCTTCAAATGGTAGATTTTATTATATTTTTGCCCGGTCTTATCCAACATTAATTATTCCAGCGATTGTTCGTATCCCAATAAATATGCCTTATTTCTCAAAAAAATATAAAAATGCCTTAATCATGCCGCTTCATATGCAAGTATCCTAATAATCATGCTGGTAATAATAATGCCTCTAGCTTGAAACGCTGACTCCCCATTACCATAGCGCTGACGCCTCATTACAAAAGCGCTAATGCCTCAACTGAAGCATAAGTTAATAAATCTCGTATATTAAAAATTCTCGCGGACTTTGGTTCGACACGTCGTCTCCCTGTGTTATTTGTATTCCAACACAAAGTGCCATTTAGACTTCCGTCTCAGGCTCTCAGCTAGCCAATAAAAATTGACTCATAACGAAGTGAAGCGCTGACGCAGCTATAAAGAGCGATTGTGCGTCAAGTTACAAGCGTCAGCGCTCAAATAAGTCGAACCGTATCAAATTTAAATTAATATAATATTTCTTAATTGTACGATTTGTTGTTCATTTTTTTAATATATGAATAAATTAATACAATCTCTGCTTTTCGATGTACTAGTATCCCTAATAACCATGTCGCTAATAATAATGTCCTAATAATTAGAAGCATCATCTTTTCTAAATGGAAGCATCAATGCTTCTAATTGGAAGCGTCATCGCTTTTAATCAAGCGTTAGCGCTTCGGTTGATAGCGAGGTCTCTTCTTGACGCAAGCGGTGTTTCGTTTATTACTAATCCCATATGATATCGCTAATAAAAAATCAAGCCTTATATTCAGCTCGCTTCATTTTGACTCGTCATCGCTTCTAACTCAAAGCGTTATCGCTTTTAACTGAAGCGTTCTAGTATATTTACAAATCTGTAACTTTTGGGATAAGAGAGATAAAAAGAAATTTTCTATTAACTAACTCCCTCTTGCTGTGGGTGTAGATTGATACAATCTCTGCTTCTGTCGTTTAAATTAATACAATCTGTGCTTTCAAGCTGCGTGTCATCGATTCTAAGCGACGTGTCAGTGGCATTACAATTTTCGAGGGGTGTGTTATTTTCTCTCGCAGACTTCAGTTCGACACGTCATCTCCCTGTCATTTATTACCATTGTCAGAGTATTAACACGTAGTACCTATTTTGTGCGATATGACACATAGCACCTTTTTGTGCGAAGCGGCGGTTCGTATCCCAATAAAAATGCCTTTTGTGTCTATCTTCATATTTGGGCACCTTTAAATCCACCCACCAAATCTTTGAGTTCACCCACGATGAAACACACTGATTGGTAGAATCAGATGATGGGGATCATTTATCCTCCCAATCTTTCACACGATGGATCTTAAGATCATGGGCCTACCAACAAACGATTAGAATTTTTCCTAGGATTTATTTTTGTTGGAGATTTCGTGTCGATCGCTACAAATCCTTAAGTAAGACGAGTCGTCGCTTCCAAATCGAAGAGTTTTCGCTACAAAATCTCTTCTCAATCACGAGCGGTGACGCTTCTTGACCTAAGCAGGGTTTCGTTTATTAGGAATTTCGAGGACTTTAAAATTGTAGACTGTGTTGTCTTTTCATGTAGCCTTTTCCAACATAATTTATTACAGTGACTATTCGTATCCCAGTAAAAATGATTCTCGAGAAGCTTGACATGGTAGATTTTGTTAAATTTTTGCCCGATCTTATCCAAGTAAAAATATCTTCTAGCCTTCCGTTAGTTTAACCTTCACTCCATATCTCTTCTTTTACCTTCTGTCCCCAAACGTGACCCCCTCCACCTTGTCGGAAAAAACTAACTCCGAGATTATCGAAGGCTGTAGAGACCTCAATCGTATTATTGAATGTTTGAAGGCGGATATTCTGAAACAACAGCTCACGCTTTTGGCAGAGATGTAGGCACGGTTTCAAAGGCTGAAGGACGAGGTTGAAGACATTTCTGCCGCGATTGAAGACATTTCTGCCAAGTTTGAGGGGGAGTCGTCTACCCCTAAATGATGGCTTCTCCGACGGCTTTACTGATGTCGCTTCTTCTTTTCTATGTTTTCTTTTTTTTATCTTGTACGGTTTGTTGTTCATTTTTTCATTATATGAATACATTAATACAATCTACGATTTTATTGTTTAAATTGATACAATCTCTCCCAATCTTTAACATGATGGATCTTGAGATCATGGGCCAACCATCAGATGGTTAGAATTATTCCTAGGTTTTATTTTTATTGGAGAATTCGTGTCAACCGCAACAAATCCTCAAGTAAGACGCGTCGTCACTTCCAAATCGAAGTGTTATCGATACAAAATCGCTTCTAAATTGAGGATTGTGCTGTAATTTTGTCCGGGCTTATCCAACATTAAATATTCCAGTGGATGTTCGTATCCCAATAAACATACAAGTGTAAGTTGTCACTTACACATCATTACGATGTGCTAACGCAGCTACAAAGAGCGACTGTGCTTCAAGTTACAAGTGTTAGCGCTCAAATTAGACGTTTATTAAAGTGTCATCGCTTCTAAATTGAAGCGTTAACGCTCCTGAGTTGAACCATCAAGGGCCTAAAGCACAGGTCGAAGCGCTAGCCCTAATATTCAGGGCGCAGTCGCTTCTTATTAATATTGTTAGCGCTTGCGTTAGACTACTTGTACCATCACTGAATAAAATAAGATGAAAAAAAAAAAATTATAAATCATGCATTCGAAGTTTTCATTCATAAATCAAAACTATTTCTTTACATCGTCTTTCTTTACACATATTTCTTTACACTGTCTCTATTTATCGTAAATGAGTCTAATGAAAGTCATGATGGTTCTGATGCATTAGACGATCTAGCAGACCCTGATTCAGCCCTTGATGAGGTCACCACAAGCATCCGTAAGAGCAAGGACAATACTTTTTCTATGAAAATTTTGAAAGTAAACTTTAGTACTAGTGCATCTACCTTCTTCTGTTTTCATATAGGCATTTAAAGAATTGGAAATCACGTGTCATCTAAATCCAAAGTGGGCCGAGACAGTGGAGACGAGGAGGTTGAGGCCGAGGCGGAAGGAGAAGGAAATAAAGAGAGGAGCATCTTCGGAGAAAAGGAGGAGAAAGGAATGCTCCTCCAAGAGCTATCGAACACTCCTCTGTGCCCTTCTTTATTTTGCATCCTCACTACTACCCTTGGGACGGAGGATGACCTTAAAAATTACAGCTCATCCTCACTTTATAGGAAGTCACATTCTGGCTGGGTTGTGATGGGTGATATATTAGGAAGTGGGGAAGATGGGTTCTTGGTATATGATTCGGTTTTGGGTTAGGTTTAGGTTGAAGGCTAGTTTCGGTGGATGATTCAACATCAGGTATAGGTCGACGGTGCTTCAAATCTTCTACTTTTTGGATTGCAACCAGGAGTTCGGCTCTATGTTTTTCCAAGATTCTATCAAGCCACTTGCTGAAATCACTTGGGTGATGCTTTTCTATCATAGGGTTTATGGTTATGGATCCTAGGAAGACGAATGAGATTGGTGCTTGGAATGGTGAAGGTCTGGTTTCATAGGGAAGGAAATGGTTCTGAACTGTCACTTCGAATTGAATTTCGAGGTGTAGGTATTAAGGCTTGGGTAGTTGGCAAGTGGAAATTTTTGAATGCGATTCTTGTCTTCTTCCACCATGGACGGGTGTGCTGTCTTTTCCCACAGACTTCATTTCAACACGTCATCTTCCTGTCTCAAAAATGATTCTCGAGGAGCTTCAAATTGTAGATTTTATTCTATTTTCATCGGATCTTATCCAACATTAATTATTTCAGTGACTGTTCGTATCCCAATAGATTTTGTTGTACTTTTTTTTTTAATATATGAATATATCAATACAAACTCTGCTATTGTGATTTAATTTAATACAATCTATGCTTTCGAAGCGTCACCGCCTATGTTCGAAGCGTCATCGTTGTAAATTCGATGAATCATCGCTTCTAAATTTGAGATGGATTATTTTATATTTTCATGCCGTCTTATAACATTAATTATTGCTCGTATCACAATAAAAAAGTATTTTTTCTCAAAAAATTTGAAAATGCCTTTTAGCATTCCGTCAGTTTATTCTTTTGACCATATCCTTTCGCTTCTCATTTCGAGCGTCATCGCTTATGTTGGAAGGTTCATAGTTGTAAATCCGACGCATTATCGCTTCTTTGTGACAAGCAATGGCTTTATAGGAAAAAGGCTAGGGTTTGAAACGTCACTTCGAAATTCACATAGTAACTGGCATCTCAATTCTCTTCCTTGTTGTACTTTTTTTTATTATATAAATACATTAATACAAACTCTTCTTTTATCGTTTAAATTAATACAATTTGTGCTTTCCGATGTGCTGGTAGCCCTAATAATCATAAAGGTAAGAATAATGCCTCTATGTTGAAGAGCTACCTCTAATAACAAGCGTCACCACTTCTTATAGGAAGTGTTTTCGCCTCTAATGTGGAGCATCATTGCTTATGTTCATCATTACAAATTCGACGCCTAATCGTTAAAAATTCGAAGCGTCATCGCTTCTAGTACGAAGCGTCATCGCGTCTAATTTGAAGCGACATCGCTTCTAATTATTGCTCATATCACAATAAAAAAGATTTACCTATTAAAAAAGTAAGCCTTAATATTTACAAATCTGTTACCTTTTAGATAATACACATAAAAAGAAATATGTTACCTTCTCTAATTGAAGCATAGCCGCTTCAATTGATGGGGAGGTCACTTCTTGACGTAAGCTAATAAAAAATGCAGGCCTTAATATTCAGCGCACCTCATGTTGACGTGTCATCGCTCAAATGTAATTGTGGATTGCATTATATTTTCAATCATTTCGCTAATTGTTAGAAACGGCAACGCCTCAAACAGTCGTAGTCATCATGCTGCATGCACTACCGCTAAAGACATTTAAGCGTCAGCGCTCAAATAAGATGTTTATTATTACAAGCGTCAACGCTCGAATAAGACGTTAATTATAACAAGTGTCAATGCTCCTAAATTGAAGCGTTAACCCTTTCCCATGACACTTCAAGTTTTAAAACTCTTTCATTTAATTTCACCAATAAGATAATATGTCTTTTGAAAAGTATGTAAAATGTAAGTTACAAATGTATTTAGAAAATGGAGGCTGTGACGCCCCAGTAGTGAGAGCGCTGACACCCCATTATCAAAGCACTAACGGCCCATTTCCAAAGCATTGATGCCTCAATTGAAGTGTAACTTTTGGGAGATTAACAATATATCCTGTAAATAAATTCCGTATATTAAAAAATTCTTGTATAATATGATCAGTGTACATTGTATATCTATCCTACGTAAAACAAAAAATGTGAATGTACATATAATCTTCAGTACAATGCTATGTATGTCAACAAATGTGAATGTACATTTATGTAAAATAAAAAATTTATAAAAGAAAATCGAAATCGTCACTGTCATCCCAATTATCTTCCTTGTGGGTACCGATGGTATGCCCAATATCCACCCTGAAAGTTTCGATGTCTTCCTATTTGAAATATGGTTGGAGTTCCTTGCTTAAATAATCTATGTATTTCATCACGAAAATTCCGCAGTCAGAATTATTTTTTTTAATCGGTGCATCAACAGCCTTACTGTCCCAAGGCCATTTGTCAAAAACGGAAGCGGGGGCGCCATGCATATATAACAGGGATGGGAGGTAATGTGTCTGTCAATAATATATATATATATATATATATATATATATATATATATATCAGTTACACATTTGTTGACGTACAATGAGCGCTGATGCCTCATTGTGAAAGCGCTGACAGCAAAATGTCAAAGCACTGACGACCTATTTTAGAAGTGTTGACGCCCCATTTTAAATGCGTTGACGCCTCATTGTCAAAGCGGTGACGCTAAATTATCAAAGAGATTATGCCTCATATTAAACCCGTCAATGCTTCCGCTAAGAGCAATAAGCGATTATGGCGTTACTTTTAAGAGTATTATAGTGTCGCTTACCAGTGTCTTTATCGCCTCGGCAAATTTGGTTTCCGCAGAAAGACCTGGGACGAGGTCAAAGACTTCGATTTTATGAGGGTGCCACAGCAAGCGCCCAGTGTGATGGGTCTGGGATGTGAATCGGAATAAAAAAAATTTCACACTCAATCGCATTCAAGGCGCGATTTTTATTTGTGAAGAAACCCAGCAACGGCAGCGTGCCTTGTTATGTGAGAAAACTTTTGCAGTAGTATGTGCTCTATTTCTCCATGCATAGGGCGCGTGTGGACCACTCATTTTAATGTACTCCTGAAAATCTCTAAAATCCATGCTCATACAGTTGAGTCCGACGGCAGCCATCCGGAAAGTCTTCCTCTTCTTCTCAATGTCTTACCGTTGGTCCATGACCCTAAAGTGCGCGGTCATTATCTGCATACGAAAGTATAAATATCAATATAGAATCAGTGATGCGGGACAAATGCTAAAATCCTGATAACTAGAGAAAAGACAAACTAAAAATGATAGATTCCAAAGCTTCACACCAAGGATTTTCCAAAGCTTCACACCACGGCTGTACATTGGCTTCGCACCAAATTGCACAAGAAATGATTGCTCACTCCTCAAGGTTTTGAAGGATTCACTCCCCCGATTGAAAACTTTTCACAAGCTCTCTAGGGACTGCATAAAAGCAACTCTCTTTCATTCCATAATCAAAAACTTCCTACAATATTCTTCTTAATGACCTTATATTGGAGGTCTTATAATAAAATAAAACCCTAAAACAAATACTAAATAAAAGATAAATAAGCCCCTAAAACTTAAGTTTGAAATAAATAAAATAAAAAATTTAAACTAACTCGGTGCGATGTCGATCGATCCAAGTTGAAAATCGATCGATCGAAATTGAAAGTTGATCGATTGAAATTCATATATATGAAATATCGCCGTCGACATTCAATCGATCGAAATAGGACTTTGATCGATCGAATTTCAATTTCGATCAATCAAATTTGCCCTGTGCTCCTTCATTGCTCCAAAATTTTCATCGTTATGCCTCGTTTCCCTCCTTTATGCCCAGTTCTGATTTCTTTACGGGCCATTTGAAAGCCCATTTATGGGTCCATTTCTTCCTTGCTGATTTTCTTCGATTGGATCGGCCACGGTCCAAACATGCGGATCTGAATTCCTCAACTTTGAAAAAGTTCGACCTTGAACTTTGGTCGACATCAATAAGCAGTATCAAATATGCTTATTTCCCATGGATCTCGAACTTTTGAATGGTCTCGAACAAAGTAGGGACGATCGCAGATGCCTGTACTTCAATGATTGCCGGTTCGGTCTGGCCTATCATGGATGCTTGGGCTTCAACGATCTTGGGCTCTTCGACGGTTTCGAGATCTGCCACGATCTCAACAACTGGTATGAACTCTTCAACCGGACGTTATTCCGGCACAAGATAAAGGCGCGGATAACTAGATCTGCGTGAACAACGGGCGCCATCGGTTCTTCCATAGGCATGGAAGTACTTTGATTTACTATAGGTTCGGTATCTTCCATCGATACAGGTACAACCACGGGTTCGGGTAGAGGATCGATAACAATGTTAAGTGAGATGAAGTCGGCTCGGATAACAACGGTGACGGGCTTGATTTCTTAAATGGGCTTTGGGTTAACGAACACGGGATTTGAAAGCTTAAATCTCAAAGCTTCATGTCTCACCGATATGATTTCTTCTTATAGTTTGAGAAGAAAATCCTGAAAAAAAATTTGAACAAGACCCCTGTTTGATGCCTCCGCTATCCGACATGTATTTGTTAACTCACGTCTAATCTCAAGAGTAAACGCTCGATCATATAAAGCTAACCAATATTGAGGTGTTGAATTCAAATACCTCAGACTCTACGATCTAGTTTTTACTGCCTCCCATGCTTGTCTAATCTTACCAATTGTCTGATAGGAATCAAGGAGCTTTCGCCGATCCACGAATGATCCCATTCTAGCCATCATGAATCCATTCAACTCGTGCAAGGCTTTGATAAATTATTCTTTACTCATGATGGACTTCAAGGCTCTGATACCAAAACTGACGCTGAACAAATGCTAAACTCCTGATAACTAGAGAAAAGACAAAGTAAAAAGAATAGATTCCAAGACTTCACACCACGGCTGTAAGTCAGCTTTGCACCAAGTCGCACAAGAAATGATTGCTCACTCCTCAAGGTTTTGAAGGATTCACTCCCTCGGTTGAAAACTTTTCACAAGCTCTCTAGGGTTTGCACTAAAGCAACTCTCTTTCATTCCATAATCAAAAACTTCCTACAATATTCTTCTTAATGACCTTATATAAGAGGTCTTACAATAAAATAAAACCCTAAAACAAATACTAAATAAAAGACAAATAAGCTCCTAAAACTTAAGTTCGAAATTATAAAAAAAAATAAAAATTTAAACTAACTCGGCGCGATTTCGATCGATCGAAGTTGAAGATTGATCGATCGAAATTAAAATTCGATCGATCGAAATTCATATATATAAAATATCGCCATCGATATTCAATTGATCGAAATAGGACTTCGATCAATTGAAATTTTTGATCGATCAAATTTCAATTTCGATTGATCGAATTTGCCCTGTGCTCCTTCCTTGCTCCAGATTTTTCATCTTTACGCCTCGTTTCCCTTCTTTATGCCCGGTTCTGATTTCTTCCCGGGTTGTTTGAAAGTCCATTTATGGGTCCATTTCTTCCTTGCTGATTTTCGTCGATTGGCTCGACCACGGTTCAAACATTCGGATCTGAATTCCCAGTCAATCTCTTCGACTTTGAAAAAGTTTGACCTCAAACTTTGGTCGACATCGATAAGCGGTATCAAGTATGCTTATTTCCCATGGATCTCGAACTTTTGAATGGTCTCGAACTCAGTAGGGACGATCGCAGATGCCTATGCTTCGATGATTGCCGGTTCGGTCGGGCCTATCATGGATGCTTGGACTTCAACGATCTTGGGCTCTTCGACGGTTTCGAGATCTGCCACGGCCTTAGCAACTGGTATGAACTCTTCAATCGGACGTTGTTCCGGCACAAGATCAAGGCAGATAACTGGATCTGCGTGAACAACGGGCGCCATCGGTTCTTCTATAGGCATGGAAGTACTTTGATTTACTATAGGTTTGGTATCTTCCACCGATACAGGTACAACCACGAGTTTGGGTAGAGGATTGATAACAATTTTAGGTGAGATGAGGTCGGTTGGGATAACGATAGTGACGGGCTTGATTTCTTGAATGGGCTTTGGGTTAACGAACATGGGATTTGAAAGCTTAAATCTCAAAGCTTCATGTCTCACCGATATGATTTCTTCTTGTAGTTTGAGAAGAAAATCCTCAAGAAATTTTTGAACGAGACCCCTGTTTAATGCCTCCGCTATTCGACGTGTATTTATTAACTCACATCTAATCTCAAGAGTAAACGCTCGATCATATAAAGCTAGCCAATATCGAGGTGTTGAATTCAAATACCTCAGACTCTGCGATCTAGTTTTTACTGCCTCCCATGCTTGTTTAATCTTACCAATTGTCTGATACAAATCAAGGAGCTTTCGCCAATCCATGAACGATCCCATTCTAGCCATCATGAATCCATTCAACCCGTGCAAGGCTTCGATAAATTGTTCTTTACTCATGATGGACTTCAAGGCTCTGATACCAAAACTGACGCTGGACAAACACTAAAATCCTAATAACTAGAGAAAAAATAAACTAAAAAGGATAGATTCCAAGGCTTCACACCAAGGGTTTTCTGAAGCTTCACACCACGACTGTACGTCGGCTTCGCACCAAGTTGCATGAGAAACGACTGCTCACTCCTCAAGGTTTTGAAGGATTCACTCCCTCGGTTGAAAACTTTTCACAAGCTCTCTAGGGTTTGCACAAAAGCAACTTTCTTTCATTGCATAATCAAAAACTTCCTACAATGTTCTTCATAATGACCTTATATAGGAGGCCTTACAATAAAATAAAACCCTAAAACAAATACTAAATAAAAGACAAATAAGCCCCTAAAACTTAAGTTCGAAATTTAAAAAAAAAAAAAATTAAACTAACTCGGCGTGATTTGGATCGATCAAAGTTGAAAATCGATCGATCAAAATTGAAATTCGATCGATCAAAATTCATATATATGAAATATCGCCTTCGACATTCGATCGATCAAATTTGCCCTGTGCTCCTTCCTTGCTCCAAAATTTTCATCTTTACACCTCATTTTCCTCCTTTATGCCCGGTTCTGATTTCTTCATGGGCCGTTTGAAAGCCCATTTATGGGTCCATTTCTTCCTTGATGATTTTCTTCGATTGGCTCGGCCACAGTCCAAACATGCGGATCTGAATTCCCCGTCAATCAGGGAAGCGACATGGTTGAATAGGGACTAATACTTACTAGGTCTTCTATTTCTTGTTTGGATTGCAGGCAGCACATCAACTCGACGGTAATATGTTGGGACCCAACGATCGAGATGAGAGTCCTAGGTTCAAATTAAAACATAAGTGGATCAGTCTCTAACGCTTCGAAGTAGATGCGTTAGTGCTCATATTATAAAGCGCTGACACTCTCACATAAAGGCGACGACGCTTCGACAATGATGCATTGACGGTTTGAAAGGCTTGTTAAATGTTGTATGGAGAAAATATATTTACTCGTTCCATCTGTTGAGCAATACCCAAATAACATTCATATAGGCCTGAGGTGGTGCATCAAGGGCCGATAGTAAAGCCACCACTTCTGTTCTGGCCTTCTTTTTACGGGTTTGGGAGACCAGCTCTCCCTTTCTTTTGGAGTGAGTTTGCGAGGGAGGAATCGTGAGGCCTTTGGCCCGGGCCCTCTGACTTCTCCTGAAAGATAATGGGACTTGGTCCTCCACTTCTTCTTTTCCCACAGAAGATCCCTCCTCGGTGCATGATTACGTAAGGGGCTTCTCAGGCTGTTCATCATGAGATGTAGTAGGCGGCGATGGTGGTGGAGGTAGAGATGGTGGCTATCATTGGTGTTTCTTTTTCTAGGGGGTCGGGTGGACCGCAGTGGTGGTGGAGGCAAGACTTTCGATTGGGTAAGGGGTTCGGTTTGGGAGGGAGTATGGGGTTTGGGTGGGGCGCGGAGTCTGAATGTCGTTGGGGCTTCAGCTTCGGCTGGGGCTTGGGTTGAGTCTTGGGCTGGGGCTATGGGTGAGTCTTGGGCTTCGGCTTCGGCTTCGGCTTCGGCTGGAGCTTGGGTTGAGTCTAGGACTGGGGGCTTTGGGTGGATCTTGCGCTAGGGCTTCGGCTTCAACTTGGGCTGGGGCTTCGGCTTCTGATGAGGCTTGGGGTGGGGCTTTTAGTGGGTCTTGGGCTGGGGCTTCGGCTTCAGCTTGTGCTAAGGATTGGGCTGGGTCATGGGCTAGGGCTTGGGCAGGGTCATGCGCTAGGGTTTGGGCTGAGGCTTGGACTTCGGCTTGTGCTGAGGCTGGGACAGGAGTTTGGCCTTGGGTTGGGCTTGGACTTGGACTTTGCCTTGGGGTTGGGATCAGATTATGACTGGGGTTTGAGCAGAGGCAAACCTGTGACGTTGGGGGACAAATGTCTGATTATCTCTAGCCGAGCCCAACAAACTTTCCAACACATTGCGTGCTTGTAATATAATAAGAATATCATATCATGTTTAAAAAATAGTTAACATGTAAAAGTATTTATGCTTCATATATGAAGTGTCGACGCGTCATAGAAAAGCGTCGACGCTTCATATGGAAGCGTCATCGCTTCATCGTTAGATTTTTGCAAGCTCAGCATTTATCTAGCATAGTTTACAAGTATACCTTCAGTTGCTGGTTCTCCTTTTCCAACTGAAGAACCGTTACTTTTAGTTGTTGGTTCTGCTGTTCCAGTTGAATAACCTTTACATGAAGGTCGTTGATTGACCTCTCACAGTCTGCAATTCATGAATCGACAAACTGCTTCCATTTTTCATCAATTTACAGTTTCACAAACTTACGAAGAATGGGTTCTTCTTCTTCTTCCTCCGCTGCCTCTTCTTCTTCTTCTTCCTCCTCTACCTCTTCCTCATCCGAGGGGCTAATCACATCAATGTCCATTCTTTTCCTATGCACAGAGATGAGAGGGACATGTTGTCCTTCACTTGATTTGGTAGGTCTCTACCCTGCTTTCACTGCCCCTGCTACCACAAGGACGGTAATTTCATCACGTGTGGCCTCCAGTTGTCGGATGTGGGCGGCCTACAAGATGATAGATATTCCATATTATTTTTGACTAATTAAGAATTTGGGAATGCGTGACCGCTTCCTTAAGAAGTGATTGCGCTCGTTATAGAGGCAGCATCGCTTCATATAATAGCAATTGCACTCATATTAAACGCGTCATCACTTCATTTCATAGCGATTGCGCTCCTGTTAGAGGCATCCTTGCTTCATGTGGAAGCCATTGCGCTTCTACATTATAGTGATAGCGCTTATATTTGAATGCGATATCGCCTCATTTCAATTTTACCTTGTGCTCGAATTTCGTAATGTAGGAAAGCCTCGTTTAGTTGTTTGCTTCCCATTTCAACAGCCTTGGAGAAGTTAACGGTGCCAGTAACCTTGTGTGGGGCGCACCTATCGTTAATCTCGTACGCCCAGATCTGAAAAAAATAAAATAAATATTATATGACTTTCGTAATCGTCAGTGCTTTATAGGAAATAAAATAGGACATTCTCTGAGAGACGGCATTTACCTGTAGGGCAATAGTGCAGCCGTAAATTTTGTATTCCTGCAGTGCGTTTCCTTTCTCAGCTCTACCCCTCATCGTCTTTGCTTTCTTCACGCAGCCTAGAAGTTTAGTGTACGCATGGTGGCCCCATGGATATAAGTTGAAATTGGGGAGATCATCAACGAGGCCGAGGTGAGAGTTGTCGAGGTTGTAATGTGAGTTTGGAAATAGGACAAAGCATGAGGACTAACAATGCATGTAGTTTCAGAAGTTATCACAAGATCCGCCGACTCTCAAAATTGCCACTTTGATGTATGACCTTTTAACCACATTGAGGCCCCTAAAAAACCTATATCTAATGGTACGTTCTTCAGGAATCTCCATCCTCATAGGGTAAATGGGAGAGCGGTCATTCGAAGACCAGTTATCAAAGAAAAATCAAGAGCCTAAAATCTGATAATGTCAGACTTGGCAGTCCCAAAATTCCAGACATTGCCATGGTCCCAAAACTTGATGATTGCGTCCAAGAGGTTGTTGACGCTTCTTACGCCCTTTGGAGCCACAAAGAATACACAGAAGACTAAATCATTGAGCAGATTTTTTCTCCCCTCAGATGTCATGTCATAAAGTTCTCGGCACTTTACGATGGTGCACTTAGTCGCTAGGGTTTTGAGAACCATCTTCAAAATATGTGACACAGAAAAATAAGTTTAGAGAAGAAGGTACTAATAATAAGAGAGGCGTCGCTTCCATGTACATGCGCAAGTGACTCAAATGTTGGAGCGCCGATGCTCCAAAAGCCACAGCGGGGAGGCGCCCCCGCCCATAAATGTTAGAGCACCGACGCTTCATCTATGGAAGAGATGGCTCTTCTATTTGGTATTTTTAAAGTGAAATAAAAATAAAAGTGCACTCACCTTGTTACTAGATGCAGGAAAAGGGTTTCGCCGCTTTGATGTTTCTTATTACGCTCCGAGAATATGAAAATATGGAGGGCAAAGGTGAAAAGTAATTTGTGAATTTGAAATTCACAAAATTGCCGCCTTAAATATTTTTCTCGAATGGGAATGATGGTCATTGCATACCACGATGTCATGCGCCGTAATCACGTCCGCTTCTCCCCGATCTTTATTTAATGTTCTGACAATGGTAATAAATGAAATGTTTTCGGGGGTTGCTTTGCACATAATGGTGCAACGTGTCAAATTTTGGGGCGCTTCGTATCATGTACGAAGCGCTAACGCTTCCTTGTCATAGCGGATTCGCCAACAAGAGATAGCGTCAGCACTTCTTACTTGAGCGCTAGCGCTTCTCATGAGGAGTGCGAAGCTTCCTCTGACAAAAAGGCCATTAATGTTCAACATTCGACCAATAAATGCTAAACATTCCACCAATTAATGTACTCCCCTATGGGGTGCCCGAAGGGGTCTCTCAGACATTCAATTAAAATGGTAATGATTACCATTGAGAACCACGAAGTCGTGCCCCACTTCTCATTTAATGTTCTAACGACGGTAATAAATGAAGGCTGGATGCGCTATGTGTCAGAAGGAAGTTGTCTTTCATCTCACAAAGAGAGCACAAACGCCTTGGTTACTAGCGCAAATGCTTCATTACGAAGCACAAACGCTTCGGTTAGTAACATTAAACACTTCGTTCGGAAGCATTTTCGCTTCGTACCGAAGCGTAATTTCGAATTGTATTATCCACTATTGAAAACTATGATATCATGCGCTGCTTTTAATTAATGATATTACGTCAGATAAAATTAGGATGTCAGGCACGAACTCCCAGTGCCTCGCCACATTTTTGCTATTCTGATTTTGCCTTTCTGATTTTGTCAGTATCAATGACAACCATGATTAAAGCGCAATGAAATTAGGAAAAGGAGGGACTGTCGCATCTGAGACAGAGGCGCTATGTGTCGAGCTCATATCAATATGCGCAGAGATATCTCTATGCCCGAGCGCATATCCCCGGGCCTCTATATAGATATAGATATATATATATATATATATATATATATATATATTAAAAATTAAGAAAGTTTCAATATAAAAAAGGAACAAGATTTGTTGGCCAGGCAATAATAATCCAAGGACCAAAATAAAGTGTATATATATATATATATATTAAAAATTAAGCAAGTTTTCATATAAAAAAGGAACAAGATTTGTTGGCCAGGCAATAATAATCCAAGGACCAAAATTAAGTTATCTAATCTCAGCAAGTTCTAGAAAGGACCAAAATAAAGTAATCTAATCTCAGCAAGTTCCAGAAAATCCTCCATAAATCTTTCTCTGCCTTTAGCAAGGTCGTCAAAATTTCAAAAGACATGAGAGGAACTTGATTCAATGGCATATTCTGCTAACTCCTTAGCTAAGGCATGGGCTTCTACAAAAGAAACAGCAGTTGACCAATGAATTCCTTCTAGCTAGGAGCTTGAAACAATGTTGAAAGTTTCTATCAAGGGACTATGAATACCTGTTAGGATATTTTAAGTGCTTGCTGCTGACTTTATTGGAGACAGTGATAAGAATGTGTTGGTGAAAATAAATCAAAGGTGGATTGAAAACTACAGAGCAGCAAGCCTAAATATACACAGTCCTGCAAGATACAAGGCCTGTTGTAGCAAGTTTTAATAAGTAAGAGTTTGTCCCACAGGGAAAATTGATCTAAAGCTCCAAGGGAGCTATCTTTAGTAGGCCCTCCAGATCTGGCTACAGATCTGGCAATCCTAAATGGAAGGGGATTTAAGGTCACTAATGTTTAAATCCTAAGGTAACCTAAAGCGTAAACTACATAAGGGGTTGAGAGGAATGATGGAGTGTGAGAAAATAAAATTAAAAGGGTGAAAAGTAAGCTATTAGGTACAGATCTGATGGGTCTTATAACTCAAACTCAGATCTGCTGCTATAGAAATCCTGTCCAATGGCTACATTATCACCAAAGAGGGGAAAGGATCCAACTCACCCATGTGCCATGATCCAATCCCTTATGGCTATAACCTGTCTACTTGAATGGTCACAGACTATCCAATAGGGAAACCACAATCCAGAGATGGGTCAAAACAAGTTTATCATTGTAGGCACTACTTCTTCCAGGCTACCAGCTCAAGAATCCATAGGAACCTCAACCTCTAAAGTTCTGTGTGTGGAGCTAGGCCTGCAATGTGCACTAGCCTGGACACACAAAACCAGCAAGAGTTTGAGTACAAGCTTTTAAGCTTAGCTGTTCACTACTTAGAAAGACAGCAGTGAGCCAATCACAAGCCTACAATCTCTACAGTCAGATCAGATCTACCATCTGATGGTGGGTCTATACAAATACAGGGGAGTCTGTCACAAGGCTACTGTTGCGAATCCCAGTGTGCTTACTTTATTTATTGGTGGTAAAAGCAATTTAAAATCAAAGTAAAACAGGAGATGGAATCAGCACAACTGAGAAATCCTAGACCTGCAAGATACAGGGTCCATTTGTAGCAAGTTTTGATAAGTAAGAGTTTGCCCCACAGGGAAAGGTGATCTACGGCTCCAAGGGAGCCATCTCTAGTAGTCCCTCCAGATTTGACTACAGATCTAGCAGTCCTAAAAGGAAGGGAGTTTAGGGTCACTTATTCTAAATATCCTAAGATAGCCTAATGAATTAACTACAAAAAGGGTTGAGAAGATGGATGGAGTGTGGGAAAATAAATATAAAATGGTGAGAAGTATGCTATTGGGTCTAGATCAGAGGAGTTTTGTAACTCAGATTCAGATCTGATGTTATAGAAATCCTTTCCAATGGCCACATTATCACCACTGAGGAGAGAATCCAACCCATCTCTGTGCCATGATCCAATCCCTTAAGGCTATAACCTGTCCACTCAAATGGTCACAGACTATCCCATAGGGGAACCACAGTCCAGAGATGGGTCAAAACAAGTTAATCATTGTAGGCACTACTTCATCCAGGCTATAAGCTCAAGAATCCATAGGGAAGCTCAACCTCTAAAGCTCCATGTGTGGGGCTACGGCTGTATAGGACCATGTTAGCCCAGACACATAGAACCAGCAAGGGATTGAGTACAACCTTCGATCTAGCTGTCCATTGCTTGAGTGGGACTACAATGGTCCAGTCACAAGCCTACAATCTCCATAACCAGATTAGATCTAACATCTGATGGCGGGTCTATACAAATATAGGGGAGTCTGACTCTGTACAATCTCCCACAAGGCTACAAGCACATGTGCAGAGAAGAAGAATCCATCTTGGATCCTACAAATTTGCTTCACCCTAAGGCTATAGCCTGTCCACTTGAATGGTCACAGACTATCCCAGAGGTTATCCTCCTCATAGAGTCCAAAATAAAATAGTAATATTGCTGCCACCACCATGGTCACAAGTCTACCAGCTCAGGCTCCCATGGAGATTTCAGATCTAGTGGGTCCTGTGGTTGGGCTAAGGCTGTATCGGACCATGATAGCCCAGACATGCAGGTCACTTGGATCTGAATGAATCCTTAGAATCAGTCCTCCATTGCTTTGAATCACAGCCAAAGCAATGGCGGATCACAAGGCAGCAGCCTTGCACAGAGCAACTCTCATTCGCACACATCCCATAAAAGTACATATCCTATCACAAAACATCAATTAAACTAGTTCAAAAATACATACAAAGGCATAGCCAGCAAGTGCTGGACTATGGAGAGAGAGAAAAAGAAAAAGGAAAACTACTTACAACTACAGAAGAACAGAAAAGAAAATGATCTCAGATCCCGTATCAGTGATAAAGTCTCCCCTTAAACCTAAACCAAGTTTGGGTTTATATAGCAGTGGTGTGGCGGCGCATTAGGGTTAGGAAACCCTAATTTTAACGATGCCACGTGGCCGAATACTATTCCTTGGATGCCTCAAGGCGCGTGCACAGAGATTTGAGCATGGGAGTGCGTGCCCTAATCCTTGGAAATTCCTAGAAAGTCCTCTGCTGAAGCGATGGAAGGCTAAAGTTCAGAGCTTCACTAGGTAGCCATCGTTTCCCAGACTCGTCGCGTGGTAGCTCTGTTCTTCGCGTGGTTGAGTTTAACTCTGAAGCTTCAGCTATCGCGAGGTTGGTGCGCTCTCACTGGATTGACCTTCGCGAGGTTGGGTTGGAATAGCGCAGGAACTGCGCGAGCATCACTCCAATGGATCTTCGCGAGGATCCTCACGAGGCTTTAATAGTTTCTGAGCTGTGTGAGAGTCCATTTCTTGATAGATCTTCGCAAGAATCCTCGTGATAGCTTTGAGGCTTTTAATCGATGCCTCCTTTGATGCTTTGTATCTCGCGAATCGGCGTAGTCATGAACAACTTTCCCAAGCTCTCCTGTCACTCCACTGTGCGAGAACTTCTCGTGAAGTCTTGGGGAAGGTAGCGGGGACTGCGCGAAGCCTAAATTCCTGAATCCTTTGGAGCTTTGTTAGCTGCGCGAGGCTTACCTCAGGTCTGGATTCATGGCTCATTCTTCTGAGGGATTTCTGGTGCCAATCATGGGTTCCTTTGCAGGATTTATGGCCTTATTGCACTGCTGTTTATTACCTACAAAAATAGCTTAACAAACATTTATTAAAGGGCTAAGGGTCTAATCACAGGTTAAGTTAAGGGATGAAAAGTGGTACTTTTCAGGTCTTAGTAGCTACAAGCACAAGTGCAGATAAGAAGGATCTATCTTAGATTTGTGGATTGGCCTCACCCTAGGGCTATAATCTGTCCACTTGAATGGTCACAGACTATCCACAGAGGCTATCCTCTTCACAAAGGTCTAAGACAGAATAAGAACATTGTTGCCACCACCATATTCACAGGGCTACCAACTCAAGCTCCCATGGGGATTCAGATTTAGTGGGTCCGGTGGTGGGGCATAGGCCTGCAATGTGCCTAACCTGGACACACACAGGTCACTTGGATCTAAATAAAACCTTTAAAAATAATTCTCCATTGCTTATAATACAGCATAGCAATGGAGGATCTCAAGGCAGCAGCCTTGTACAGAACAACTCACAAAACACCTATCCTATACATGCATAAGATCCTATCATAAAACTCCATTAGAACTATTCCAAATAGACATACAAAGGTATAGCCAGCAAGTGCTGGACTATGGAGAGAAAAAAAAAGAGAAATAGAAACTGCCTAAACCCTAACCTTAGCCTACTGCAATTCTACAGATGATTGAGGAAAAAGGAATATAGAAGACAAGTCCCTTAAAACCTAAACTAGGCTTAGGCTTATATAGCAGTAGGCTCTCTGTGAATTAGGGTTAGGAAAACCCTAATTTATCAATGCTATTGTGGCCCATTTCTGTTCCTTGGATGCCTCAAGGCGCGTGCATAAAGATTAGAGCATTAGAGTGCGTGCCCTAATTGCTGGAAGTTCCCAGATTGCCCCTACAGAAGTAGGGTGAAGTTAAGAACCCGCGCCTCACTAGGTAGAAAGGCTTTCCAGGTCTTATCGCGTGATAGAATTGGCATCGTGTGGTTGCTTTGACTTGAAGCTCTTGAAGTCACGGGATTGATACTTTGGTTGTTGCGAGAATGCTCTTTCTATTTGAATGGCACGAGAATTGCGCGCGCGGCTCGTTCCTTGATGAATCCCACGACGATCCTCGCAAAGAAACAATGTGCATGGGCTTCTGGATCCCGTGAGCAGTTTCTTGAAAGTTTGTATCTCGCGGCCACTGTGCGACAGCTGTGCGCAGAAATGCCTAGAACTCTCTCTCCTTAGTGAATCGCGCGAAGATTAAGGACTCCTCTTTTGAGCGGTGCGAGACTGCGCGAGTGCTTCGCGAGCGCTTATGACTGAGCGTCGCGAGAACCGTGCAAAGTCTGCTTTTCAATCCCTTCTGTCATCAAACCGCGTGAGCAGTTAGTGTGCTGCCTTTAAAAGCCCGCGACAACTGTGCGAAGCATTTTCTCTAGTTCAATTGAACCCTGCGACATCTGTGCGAGACATTCTTCTTGACTTATTTCTGCTTTGCTGTGCCTATGCTGCAGCCAATTCTCTGTTTGGGTTCAACCTCCTTTCTTCTGAGGAACTTCTGGGGGAACAGTAGGCTTCTTGGCATGGTTAGGGCCTTATCTATGGCTGCTGCTTATTACCTACAAGATAGACTTAAAACACATTTATTAAATAGTTAAGGGTCTAACAGAGATCAAGTTAAGGGATGAAAAGTGGTACTTTTCAGGTCTTAACACACCCCAAACTTAATCTTTGCTAGTCCCTTAGCAAAGCTGTAACTAATTAAATGCCACTTTCGTAGGGATCACGGGTACATTTAGCATATGTACCAAGCCTTTTAAACCCCTAGGTGATCCCTAGTGGAGGAGTGACGTCTCCTGAGGGTTTTCAGTGAAGACACCCACAAACTTCACCATTAGATCAGTTAAGTATAGTGCAGTTAATGACAACACAGATTTCAATATACAAAGCTTCATTCCACACCCATTCTTTAACACTTTGAGGAAACTATAGCAGTAATGCAGGCCATTTAAAACTCAAAATTAGCAAGTGTTTGCATCACCACCATTCATTTAACATTAGAAATTCAAAGTGTAAAAATCAGTACCCAGCTTGCCTTAAATTCAAAATTCAGGTTGGATACAACCCCAATGAGGTTAAAATTTAGACCCAATTCTTACTAGGGCTATCTCTCAATATTGACAATCTGAAGGTGTTCACATTCAAAATAGCTCAAGAGCAGTTACAGACCCCAAATGGGCCTGCAAGCATGAGCATAGCAAAGCTTCTAATTTCTGACATCCTCATGACTTTTCACCATAGATTGGACAACTCCTCATCTCCACATGACAGCTCAGTTCACTTTGGATCTATAAGGTCGTTTTTAATTAGGTTGTAATGTGGCTTATGGGTGAGGGATATAAAGAAAGAAGGGGTAAAAAGGGAATCAAAATTAAGAAATCAGCAAGGTAAGGAGTGATTCATGACTTCACAACCTTCATTTAAGTAAAACTTCATCTTACTTGATATATTCCCGAATCAAAGTGGCCAGCTTCTCCTCTTCTTTTCAATTTTCAGATGATGTTCTTCTCTAGACTTCTCTTTTTTTTTCTCTTTTTATTTTTATTCAATCATTTTTATGATTTTTATGATGACTGCCACACAAATACCATTGATACACTGCTATTCATAAGTTGCTTTTCTTCATCTTCCACAGAATGTTGGACCACTCTCACTATCTTTAACTCCTTCTCCTTTACCTTCTAAATTCTCAGAGTGAGGGTGAGGTTGAATCAGGTTATGAGGTTAAGGTGCAAGTATTCTGGTGTTTGTCAAAGAAAAGTAGGATTTTTAAGGCTCAACTAGTGTATGCAAAAGGGGCAGTTGTTAAAAGGTTAGATTTTCAGGCTCAAACTGTCCAAATGAAGGCCTTGGATCATTTCCTTAGTATCATGAGTGCTGTCAATCAGTTTTGATTTGGAGGTGCCCAGCTTCTAGTGAAAAAGTCTTGATTCAATCAATCCTCAGAGCAGAAATAATGCCAAAATCACTCTTCACAGGAAAATGATGGGCCCAAATCTCACTAGGTATGGTCCTCAAATTAACCCATGGGGTGTAGTTTCACCTGTTTCTCTCCTCTTAGGTTCACTAAGTACTAACTGAAAAATTTTCTGATGTTAGCTTCATGGTGGTGCTAGGATTTTAGCATTTTCAGTTTTGAAAAGTCTGCAAAAATATTTTTATTGTTTACAAGTTTCCTCTTTGCAGAAAGTTAGGTGGAAATTGACTTTATTCATCCCAGTTATACCACCATTACTGCACTAAAATTAACTATTCTATTGGCAGACCTACCCTGCAACACCCCCAAACCATGAGGAGCAATGTCCTCCCTCGTTCAAAGGTGAGAAAGTACAGTAGATTCCATACAGAACAAATAAACAGACAAGAAGACAAACAAAATTACATAAGAGCAGCCAAATAGAACGAAGTAAAAATGGAAAACTGAACAGTATAGAACAAAAAGAAAATTTTATTAGAATATAAAAATGCTACAAAAAGATTTATAAAAAGAAAAGCCTAAGAACAAACAAGGGAGGGGGGGAAAGAACAAGGATCACGGGGGAGGTGGTGGTGGAGGGTTTGAAGAAGATGGTGGGGGAGATGCAGGTGGTTCGATTTTTTGCTTCTTCTTATCTCTCTTCTCCTTTTTCTTCTCCTCCTTGGCTAGGATCCGCTGGACTTCTTCATACTCATCCCAAAGAAATTGTAAGGGGTCCGTCTCCTTAGGCGGTGGGGGGTCCAACCACATAGGATAGAATTTGTTTGGGAACTCGTTGGGTTTGTCATTCGCCATGGTTATGAGGAGGGTCGGACTCCTAGGGTTAGAAGAGAAAGGATGAGATGAAGATGAACTAACTTCGTATTTAAAATACTTGGACGGTGGAAAATGAATCGGCATATTAAAGTTTTGTCCCTTTCCAAGCTTGGTAATAAATTGGGAGTGTTCGGGGAATGATGAATCGCACAACTGATTATGGGAAAAGAGAGCTCTCACTAAATGATGGTCTAAATTTAGCCTTGGTATTTAAGTGGATCTCGTGTATCGCGAAGATGTGGAATTCTGCTTTGCGCGCGCTCAGGACTCCGCGAGCAAGCTCTGACATAGCCCATGATTATGAAAATGAGGCCATTTTAACCCCTTGATCGAGATCAACACTCGACCTCTGTGCACCATTTGTGCTGAGGTCTGTACTTGCACAATGTCATGCATTCACTCAGTTACCATCTACATCTACCCTTCACATGGATTCCTTTTTCAAATGAGAATAGCCTCCCCAATACTAGTACATGCCTAGCAAAAATTGCAAATGATAAAACAGTTTGATGCAAACAGAGTCTAAATAGTGACAATGCTAGTACTTTGTGCAAAATTCATCTCCCATGTTACTGACAAAAGTGAACAGTGTTAAGACTAATTAAAAAAAATAAACAAGCACACAAAACAGATATGACACATAAATCAATATACAAAAGAAAAAAAGATTTATTAACTGAGAGGATAGGTACAACTGTGATTTCAATGAGAAGATAAGAAGGGAAAGGAAACAAAATCCTAAGAACAATATATTCTAAGAGGAGGGAATGGAACCACCAACCCATCTTTTGGCATGTTTCCTCATTTCACTTTGCTCTCGAGCTTGGACTTGGTTCTATCCGCGGGAGCTTTGGCCTTTTTCTTCTTGGTAGTCTCCTCAGCTGGACCTTTTTTCTTTGATTGCCTTGGCTTTCTTGGTTGGGTTGGTGGTTTCCTCATCGTTGGAGCTTTTGGTGCCCTCACCCTTATATTTGGTTGCTTTGATTTTTTTAGTTTTTTGGGTTCCTTAGGGGCTTTTCCTTTTCTTTTCTGAGTGGGGATTACAGGGGATTTGCCTTTGCCTTTGGGTCCAGGGTGGCCAGGGGGTTATGCCTCTTCAGACTGGGCAGCTGGCTCTTTGCTAATTTTTATAGAGGCTGTTGTGTAAGCAGCCCTCTTAGCAGTGACTTTCCTCTTTTTAGGATAAGTTTGCTCAGCAAGAGGTGCAGCAGGGGATTGGGTAGGTGGAGGCTGCTCTGTAGGAGGTGATGAAGGAGGGGCAACAGGGGCCTTCCCTTTATCTCGCTTGCCATGTGGATGTGCCTCCTCAAATTGGGCAGCTGGCTCTGGAGTAGCTTTAGGTTCAGGGTCTGGCATGCGGACAGAGAGTGGGGTGGGCTGCTGAGCTGCTGTTCTGATAGCAGCCAATGCAGCTTCCAATGAGGCTATCTAAATTTTAGTTTTGAGGAGGTCAGCTTCATGGATTTCCTGTTGGAGTCTATAGATCTCATGTGCATTGTTGAGCCTCTTTTCGAAAAGTCTGGCTTTCATCTTCTCTGTAGCAGTGTTTGCTTTCTCCAGCTCCAAATTCAACTGATTATAAGCAGCAGTGGATTTGGCCTTCTGATAGGCCTCCAAGATATTAGTCCACCCCAAGGAAATTCCCAGTAATTGCTTTCTGTGGGCTTCCTTCATTTCATCAATCTGCTATAGTAGGGGGATCTCAATGGACTGTCTAAGTTAGGCCATGTCCCTCAGGACATCCCTCCTAAGGTAAGGATTGTCCCTCATGGCATGGAGGATGGTGAGGTAGGGAGGGATGTAAAAAAAATGTTTGGGTGCTATAGGCAGAGAGGAAGTGGAAGGAGCAAAATGTGATTGGTCCTAGGTGGGAGAAGTGGAAATAACAATGGGTAAGTCTAGTTGTGGGGGGAGGGTAACAGGTTCTGGGTCTGTTTGTGTCTGTTTGTCATTGAATGTTGGAGGGGGTAGGATAAGAGGTGGGATGGGGGGGAAAGAAAATGAAGGAGGCTCACTAGGAGTAGGTGGTGGTGGGGGAGGGAAAAAGAGAATGGTGAAAGGCATGAAAGGGAATGGGGGGGTTGGGGGATAAAAGGGATTGGGAGTGGTGAATGGGGTTGAGAGTCGTAGAGTCCTGTGGGTCATTGTGTCGCTGGAAAGACCAGGGGGGTTGGAGTGGATTGGTGAGGGATGGGTGGGTTGGTTAATGTCTGTAGGGTGGATTGGATGGATGTGAGTTCAGTCTGCATTTGGTCCTGGGTGTGTGTAGTGGTGGATAGTTGGGATTGGATGTCTTGGATGAGGGAGAGGATGAGTGTCAGTGTGTCCGGGCTAGGAGGTTGAGTTTGTGTAAAGGATGGCACAGGTTGAAAAGGGGAGGAAGGTGCATGATGAAAAGTAAAAGGAGGAGGAGATTGGGGTTCTGGTGAGTGATGTGGTGTTGGAATTGGGGAGTCCGAGAGGGGGGTGTAGTGGGTGGGCATGGTGTCAAGGAAACTAGCCATAAAGGCTTGGAATCCGATGGTTGTGTTAAGGTGGAGGTCTATGTCTGTGACTGGGGATGTAGTAGGCATGGCTGGAGTGGTGTCTGGGTCAATGTGAGGTGCGTCAGTGGGGATGGAAGGGATTGTGGGTGGTGTCTGGGAGATGGTGGGTGTTATCGTAGTAGTTTTTCTTTTTTGTAGAAAATGAGTGGAGGGTTGTCAGGTTTATGTGAAGATGAGGGGGTATTGGGGCTGTGTATTGAGGTAGGGTTGGGGATGGTGAGGGGTTGACATGAGGGGTGGTGTCCTCCCCCGTACCAATCACAGGAGAAGGGGGTGTGGGGATGGATAATGAAGACAGAGGAGGGTGAGAGATAGATGGAATAGGGGTAGTGGATGCTGAAGTAAAAGGTGGGGGGGCTGAGGTGGCTGCTGCAGCAATGGTGGTAACAGGCTCTGGAATCTCCTCTGCAGTGATAGGGGTGGGCCTTGTAACAGCTACCTCTTCTGCTTGCTTGGGAAGGGCCTGAGTCTCAGCCTTCTTTTTCTTCTGTGCTTTCATCAGGCTTCTGCTGATTCCCCATTGCCTCTTGGCAAAAGTAGTAGGAGCAAGGGTGGTAGTCCCCTCTGTTTTTGCTATCTTGTACGCCCCCTTTAGTAGTAGCTTGGTGATGACTCTGGCATAGGGGAGTGTGTGTGGCTTCTTATTTTGCCCCGATTTCTCCACCGGGTCCTCATTGCCTCAAAGATTAATCAGGCTACATGGAAGCCATGGCCCAGAGAGAAGGAGTAGACTGCATCAGTAATAGGGGATCTCCTCTCCTGCTGATGGCCTGAGCAATATATGTTCTTTCTTAGGACCTGGTCAATGAAAAGGAGTCCAGGCTCTAACTCTCTTCTTCTGATAGAATCCCCTGAGGCCTTTAATCCTCTAGTCAAAGCTCTTGTAATTGTATCAATTGAGGCACTCAGGGGGGGCCATATCCACAGCCAGTGTCAAATACTGCTGGGATGCCCAATACCTCTGCAATCACCTTGGGGTTCACTAACATTTCAAAATCATCAATGAACACCAGCAAGCATATTTGTCCATCCTTGTCTTTTTTTACCCTGATATGCTGGTAAAAGAGTTGCACTAGCCTAGGGTAGGCTAGTATTGGAATTTCTCTCATCAAGGGTGTCAGGCCAGCTTTGCTCATAAACTGCACGGCAAGGGCAGAGAGAGGCTCCTTCTCGAAGAAAGGTAGGTCGAAAGTTGTCTCAGGCTCCAAGGGGGATTGAAGCCATGAGCTCGGAAGGCATAGAAAACTCAGGGGTTGGCTCCTCCACCTCCTCAGCCACTTCCTTTCCTTTTTTCTGTGCCTTTGAAGTCTTGACCTTTTTAGGAGTGGTCTCAACAAGGGCCTTATCGTTGCCCCTCTTCTTTGGGGCACTCTTGGGGGCCATTCCAAACTCTACTTTTGAATATGAGAAATGGAGACTGAGATTTGAGTGCTTACCCTAAAATTGTAGGGTTTGGTTCGATCTGTCGCACAGGGCACCGCAAGATCTCTAACCAGAGGGCAATAGATGGGGGTGATGCTTGGAACAAGTCTGTAGATTCCTGGTGTGAATGATGGGTTGTAGTTTCGACGCTGGAGGAGAGAAGAAGAGGAGCGCCAGCAGCTAGGGTTTCCCTGGATGAAGAAGGAAGAGAGAGTACTGGGAAAGGAGACAAGCGCGAGGTTAAAATACTTGTCGCTAAGCTTGGCACGCTGTGGAATATCTGGTCGCGGGATTGGAAATGAACCTAGCAAAGGTGCTATTCAACTTGGATTGCGCGATAATCTCCCAAGTTGGCCTTGGAGCATGCGACAGCTTATGAAGAATTCCATGTGAATTGCGCGAGAGGTTCCCAGGTCTCCTATTGGATTGCGCGAACGGCTCTGAGGTTCACTTTGAATCTCGCGACAGCTAATGAAGTATCCCTATTGAAAACTCGCGAGAGTCTCCCAGGCTTCCTGCTGAACCTCGCGACAGCTTATGAATAACCTCGCGACAGCTTATGAATTGCTCTATTTGGATCGCGCAAGAGGTTCCCAGGTTTACTTGAATCGCGTGGCAGCTATTGAATGGTTCTATCTGAACTACGCGAGAGTCTCCCAGGCATCCTTTTGAACCCAGTGACAGTAAAGTAGTAAACACAGAGCATGTGCTCTCTATTCTGTCATTCCCATTTGTGTTGTGGTTGGAACCTAGGCATGACTCTCACCACCAGGGGTACCCCCAGACACTTTAAAATCAACCATTCAAACAAGGACAATAAAAATCACCCTCCCACATTGTGTATTCAAGCAAAAATCATCAATTCAAGAGCAGTAATCATCAAACCAAGCATAAAGAAAGCAAACCAGACAGGTCCAGATTCAAGTGGGGCCACTACAATTTCCTAGAGAATTTGAACAAAAGAAAACAAGAAAAATCTAACAAAATCAAAGTACATATGATACAATATTGACACACCTGTGGATCAGTTTAATGAAGGATCCCCTTGGAAGTGAATGGTGTCCATGGGTTTAGCAGGTTTTTCAAAACAAGGCTTAAGCCTCTGACCATTCACCTTCAAGGTTTTCCCAGACTTGGGATCCTTGATTTCCACAGCACCAGATGGGGAAACACTCATGACAATGTAGGGACCTTCCCATCTGGATTTCAATTTGCCAGGAAAAAATTTAAGTTTGGAGTTAAACAATCAAACCTTGTCACCAGCCATGAAGCTCTTTCTCAACAGCCCCTTGTCAAAGAAAGCTTTGGACCTTTCCTTGTAGATCCGAGTATTGGCATATGCATCCATCCTCAGCTCATCCAATTCTGACAGCTGCAGCAACCTGTGATGACCAGTAGAAGTTAGGTCTAGATTTAAATGTTTAATGGCCTAATAGGCCCTATGTTCTAACTCTACTTGGAGATGACAAGTCTTGCCATAAACCAATCTGAATGGGGACATGCCAAGGAGAGTTTTCTAGGCAGTACTATTTGCCCACAGTGCATCATTTAGTTTTTCAGCCCAATCCTTTCTGTCAGTCCTCACTGTCTTCTCAAGGATGTGCTTGATCTCCCTATTAGAAATTTTAACTTGGCCACTGGTTTGTGGGTGGTAGGGAGTAGCAATCCTATGGGTGACAGATTATTTCTTGAGCAAGCTCTCGAAATTTCTGTTACAGAAATGGCTACCCCCATCACTGATAATGGCTCTAGGGGTGCCAAATCTTGAGAAGATATTTTGCTTTATAAACTTGAGGATAACCTGATTATCATTAGTTCTTGTGGCAATAGCTTCTACCTATTTTGAAACATAATTCACAGCCACTAAGATGAAATGATAACCATTTGAAGGAGGAAAGGGGCCCATAAAGTCAATACCCCACACATCAAACAGTTCCACAACAAGGATGGGCTACAAAGGTATTGAGTTTCTTTTGGACAGCCCTCCTAATTTCTGACATCTTTCACAGGTCCTACAGTGTATATTGGCATCTCTGAAAAGAGAAGGCCAATAGAACCCACACTGCAAGATTTTTTCAGCTATTTTTCTTCCACTAAAGTGGCCTCCACAGGCATTTCAATGGCACATGGTCAAAATACTAGAGACATCACTCTCGGGAACATATTTTTGAATGATTTGGTCTGCACAATACTTGTATAAGCAAGGTTCCTCCCAGAAAAAGAATTTGACCTGTGAGAAAAACAGGTCTCTGTCCATTTTGGTCCAATGGGCAGGAATCTTGCCTATAACTAGATAATTGACAATGTGTGCATACCAAGGAACCAAGGATTGGATGGCAAACAATTGCTCATCCGGGAAAATATCATTTGTAGCAAGGTCATCAACACCCTTTTTCAACACAATTCTGGACAAGTGGTCAGCCACCACATTTCTACACCCTTTTTGTCCTTGATTTCAATGTCAAACTCCTGCAATAGGAGTATCCATCTAATCAACCTGGGCTTCGCATCCTTCTTGGACAATAGGTACTTCAATGCTGAGTGATCAGTGAAGATTACAGTTTTAGACCCAAGTAGGTAAGGTCTAAATTTGTCCACAGTAGAAACCACTGCCAGAAGCTCTTTCTCAGTTGTGGTGTAATTCAGCTGAGCTTCAGCAAGTGATTTGCTGAGATAGACAATGACCACTGGCAGCTTATCTCTCCTTTGGCCCAAAACGGCACCTATTTCCAAGTCGGATGCATCACACATCAACTCAAAGGGCAGTGTATAGTCAGGTGTTTGGAGTACAGGGGCAGAGGTGAGGCAAATCTTCAAAGTTTCAAAAGCTTCAAGACATTCAGCAGAAAAGTCAAAGGGCACATCCTGGCAGAGCAGGTGGCACAATGGCTTAGCACTTTTGCTGAAGTCTTTAATAAATCTCCTCTAGAATTCAGCATGTCCAAGGAAAGATCTGATTTGTTTGACTGTTCTTTGAAGGGACAAATTTGTTATGAGGTCAACTTTGACCTTGTCCACCTCGATCCCATCTTTAGAGACTACGTAGCCCAACACAATATCATGTGTTACCATGAAGTGGCTCTTTTCCCAACTTAAGACCAAATTAGTCTCCTCACATCTTTCCAAGACCAGGTGGAGGTGTTGCAGACATTGGCCAAAACTATCCCCATATACAGAAAAATCATCCATAAAAATTTTCAAGAATTTATCAATCATATCAGAGAATATGGCATACATACACCTCTGAAAAGTGACTGGGGCATTACACAGCCCAAAAGGCATCCTTCGATAAGCAAAAGTGTCAAAAGGGCAAGTAAATGTTATTTTCTCTTGATCAAGAGAGTGCACAGGGTCTGGTTGTACCCTGAGTACCCATCAAGAAAACAATAAAAAGCTTTCCCAGCCAACTTATCCAAAATTTGATCAATAAAGGGGAGAGGAAAGTGGTCTTTTCTGGTCTTAGAGTTGAGCTTTCGATAATCGATGCAAACTCTCCAGCCAGTGGTCTCCCTGGCTGGTCTCAGCTCTCCAGACTCAGTTGTGATAACTGTTATGCCAGATTTCTTGGGAACCACTTGGATAGGTGCCACCCATTCAGAATCAGAAATGGGGTAGATTACCCCAGCATCTAGCAATTTGATTATTTCTTTGAGGACCACTTCCTGCATGTGAGGATTCAATTTCCTCTGCATTTCCCTGGAGGGTGTTGAGCCCTCCTCTAGATGGATTCTATGCATACAGATTGATACATCTATCCCTCCTAAATCTGCAATGGTCCAGCTAATTGCCTTCTTGTGCTTCCTCAAAACTATTAGTAATTTCTCCTCTTGCTCATCGGTAAGAGAAGAGATAATTACAGGAAGTTTTTCATCTTTCTCAAGGAAAGCATATTTCAATATTTCTGAAAGCTTCTTGAGTTTCAGATCAGGGGCTTGTTGGATGGATGGTAGGATTGGTGCTTTGTTGGATTGAGGAAGGGGGAGCAATATACGTTTCCAAATGAAATGTTGCACTAAGCCCACAGAAGACTTCAATGTGGATGTCTTCTGGCATTAAAGTTGGGCTTCCTTCCTCTATCATGTTTCAAACTTCAGTTAAACTTGTGACAATGTTGTCCCACTCCAGTAGAGTGGGAAGTTCTTCTTCAACAACTTCTTCTAGTACATCCACTGCAAAGCATTCCTTATTGTCCAGCTGAGGGTACTTTGCATTGTTGTACACATTAAGCTTAACTTTCATATGTCCAAAAGTTACCTCCATGATCCCTAACCTGCATTGAATGCATGCATTGGCAGTGGCCAAGAATAGCCTACCCAAAATAATAGGTATAGGGGATGTACTCTTGTTGCAGCCCATCTCCAAAACAAGGAAGTCTGCAGGGTAAAAGAACTTGTCTACCCCCACCAAGACATCCTCAACCACTCCCATGGGTCTCCTTTCAGACCTATCAGCCATCAATAGCACAATGGAGGTGGGTTTTAGCTCCTCCAAACCTAGCTGCTGATATACACTGTATGGCAGCAGGTTTACACTGGTTCCAAGGTCTAGAAGGGCCCTTCCAATTGTATGGTCTCCAATTATGCATGGAATAGTGGGTATCCCTGGGTCTTGCAACTTCTCTGACATTGTCATGCTTAATACAGAATTAGCTGTATTAGTTGCAAAAACCTTTTTGGATAAATGGCCTCTAGCTTTCCTTCTCTGGGTATAAAGGTCTTTCAAAAATTTTGCATAGGCTGGGACCTATCGAATTACATCAAGCAGGGGCAAATTGATTTTTACCTGCTTAAAGGTCTCTTATCATTTTTTCTATCTATGCATTCCCCTTATCAAAAGGGGCAGGGCCACTCAAAGCTTGAGGAAATGGCAGCTGAGGTACTGCTGGTTCCTCAGCTGCAAGCCTATGACTGAACTTTTATTTTTTTCTTTTTTCATCTTTTATTTCCTGCTGAGGCTCAACTACAGCCTCTTTATTTTTCCATTGTTATAAGGTAGCAAGCAACTCTTGACTCTGTGCTCTAACAAAGTTCTTTTCACTTTCACTCAACAGTTCTTTGGAAATGACCTCTCCTTGTTCCTTTCCCACCTAGTTGTCTACCAACCTGCCAGACCTTAGGGTTGTGATGGCATTAGCTCCCTCAAAACTTAAGGAGCCTTCTTCAATCGAATATTGGCCCTTAGGGTTGGCCACTGGCTGGCTTGGTAACCTGCCCTCTTCTCTTTTGGCCAAGGCATTAGATATTTGGCTAAGTTGCTCCTCTATTTTCTTTATGCTTTGACTGTGAAAAGTCACAGTCTGAGTCAAGACTCCAAGGCTTTGCAATGAGGTCAAAACCTGGTCCTCGAAAAAAACATTTCGGGGCTGAGGTGGGGGAACTACTAACTGATTTTGCTGCTGGGGCTGTTGCTAATGCTGGAAATTTGACCTTGGGGCATATCCTTGGTTAAATGGCTGATGTGGCCTTTGAGGTAAGGCCAACATCTGTTGTGACTGCATATGATTATCCTGTCTCCACCTCAAATTTGGGTGGTCTCTCCATTGGTAACCAGTATTTTGGTGCTGGTATCCAAATGGCTATTTGTTATAGCCACCAGATTGTTCCATCACATACTCAGGATATTGCCCTGCAGATGGACACTCTTCCACTGTGTGTTGTGGAGATTGGCATATCAGACATGCCTCCATCACTTGTGCAACCAATCTGGGATGCACCATAGTTAATAGTTTATCAAACTTATTAGAAAGATTGGCCATCTGCATTCTCAGGTCATTGTTTTCACTAACTTCATACATCTTTCCTTTGGAAGTTTCAGCAAGTCCCATTTTAGGAGAATGCTCATGAATAGTTCTAGACGAAGACATCTTTTGGAAAGCATTTTCACTGATGACCTCAAACAAGTCCCATGCCTCATCAGCTGTTTTATGATGTAAGTTCCACCATATGAGGCATCTATCATGTTTCTGCTTTTCTTATCAATCCCATTATAGAAGCTCTAGACAAGCTACCAATCAGAGATTTTATGGTAGGGACATTGTTTGAACATCTCCTTAAATCTGTCCCATGATTGATTAAAATTCTCAGTTGGGGATTGAGCAAAAGCAAGTATTGCTTTCCTCAACTGGCTGGTCTTTGTCTCTGGGAATAATTTGGTCAGAAATCTTGTCTGGAGGTCTTTCCAAGTAGTGATGCTGTTGTTTGAGAGAGTAGCTAAGCAGGTGTTGGCCCTGTCCTTTAGGGAGAAAGGAAAGAGCCTTAATCTGGTGGCTTCTGGTCCCAAACCAGCAATAGAGAATGTTGTGCACAGGGCCAAGAATTGGTCAATGTGCTTGTAAGGGTCTTCCTTACTAAGCCCATGGAAAAAGGGAAGCATTTGGATGATTGAGGTTTTAATCTCATAGTTTCCCTGAACATCTGTGAATTGAATGTTGAATGGGGAATTATAATCATCAGGAGCATTCAATTCCTTCAATGTTCTGGGTTGCTTCACCCATGACTATTGTCTCAGTTTCAGTAGGGGGCTCAACTGTGGTGTGTCTGGGCCTTCTTGGTCTTCTGCCCCTTTCTATCTCAGGGTCAGGAGGCTCTAATGTGGGACTGAGAGATCTCCTTCCTAACATGCACACACACCAACAGCAGGGAAGACAACTTGCAGACACATTGCTGAGAAAAAAAATTACAACTATCATAATCAGCTGCTATGGAATTTTCAAAGGAGAAATAGACTGAGTTTTTTAGGGTTAGAGAAGTGTAAACAGATGTAGCTAAATTTCCAGTGCAATTCTACTCTCCTTCTCTACTACTGTCCAGATCTGCAAGAAAAATTCCAAATGTAAATCAGCAGTATCAATTATTCACAAGCACAGCTACCAAAGAATAAAAAATATAAAAATCTTGGGTCTACTAATAGATCAAAATTCCCCGGCAACGGTGTCAAAAACTTGTCAGGATATTTTAAGTGCTTGCTACTGACTTTATTGGAGACAATGATAAGAATGTGTTGGTAAAAATAAATTAAAGGTGGATTGAAAACTACAGAGCAACAAGTCTAAAAATACATAGTCCTGCAAGATACAGGGCATGTTGTAGCAAGTTTTAATAAGTAAGAGTTTGTCCCACAGGGAAAGTTGATCTAAAGCTCCAAGGGAGCTATCTTTAGTAGACCCTACAGATCTAGCTACAGATCTGGCAATCCTAAATGGAAGGGGATTTAAGGTCACTAATGTCTAAATCCTAAGGTAGCCTAATGCCTAAACTACAGAAAGGGTTGAGAGGAATGATGGAGTGTGAGAAAATAAAAATAAAAGGGTGAGAAGTAAGCTATTAGGTATAGATCTGATGGGTCTTATAACTCAGACTCAGATTTGCTACTATAGAAATCTTGTCCAATGGCTACATTATCACCAAAGAGGAGAAACGATCCAACTCACCCCTGTGCCATGATCCAATCCCTTATGGCTATAACCTGTCCACTTGAATGGTCATGGACTATCCAATAGGAGAACCACAATCCAGAGATGGGTCAAAACAAGTTTATCATTGTAGGCACTTCTTCTTCCAGGCTACCAGCTCAAGAATCCATAGGAATCTCAACCTCTAAAGTTTGGTATGTGGGGCTAGGCCTGCAATGTGCACTAGCCTGGACACACAAAACCAGCAAGAGTTTGAGTACAAGCTTTTAAGCTTAGCTGTTCACTGCTTAGAAAGACAGCAGTGAGCCAGTCACAAGCTTATAATCTCTACAGCCATATCAGATTTATCATCTGATGGTGGGTCTATACAAATACAGGGGAGTCTGTCTCTGCATAATCTCTCACAAGGCTACAAGCACAAGTGCAGAGAAGAAGGATCTGTCTTAGATCTGTGGATTGGCCTCACCCTAGGGCTATAATTTATCCACTTGAATGGTCACAGACTATCCACAGAGGCTATCCTCCTCACAAAGGTCTAAGATATAACAAAAACATTGCTGCCACCACCATGTTCACAGGGCTACCAGCTCAAGCTCCCATGAGGATTCAGATTTAGTTGGTCCTATGGTGGGGCATAGGCCTGCAATGTGCCTAACCTGGACACATAGGTCACTTGGATCTAAATAAAACCTTTAAAATTAATTCTCCATTGCTTACAATGCAGCATAGCAATGGAGGATCTCAAGGCAGTAGCCTTGTACAGAACAACTCACAAAACACCTATCTCATACATGCATAAGATCCTATCATAAAACTCCATTAGAACTATTCCAAATAGACATACAAAGGCATAGACAGCAAGTGTTGGACTATGGAGAGAAGAAAAAGGAAAAAAGAAACTGCCTAAACCCTAACCTTAGCCTACTGCAATTCTACAGATGATTGAGAAAGGAGTAGAAAAGACAAGTCCCTTAAAACCTAAACTAGGCTTAGGCTTATATAGCAGTCGGCCCTCTGTGAATTAGGGTTAAGAAAACCCTAATTTATCAATGCTATCGTGGCCTATTTCTATTCCTTGGATGCCTCGGGGCACGTACACGGAGATTAGAGCATTGGAGTGCGTGCCCTAATTACTGAAAGTTCCCAGATTACCCCTGCAGAAGTAGGGAGAAGTTAAGAACCCGCTCCTCGCTAGTTAGAAAGGCTTTCCAAGTCTTATCGCATGATAGAATTAGCATCGCGGGATTGCTTTGACTGAAAGCTCTTGGAGTCGCGGGATTGATACTTTGGTTGTCGCGGGAATGCTCTTTCTATTTGAATGGCGCGAGAATTGTGCACGCGGCTCGTTCCTTGATGAATACCGTGGCAATCCTCACGAAGAAACAATGTTCATGGGCTTTTGGATCACGCGAGCAGTTCCTTGAAAGTTTGTATCTCGCGGCCATTGCACGACAGCTGCGTGTAGGAATGCTTGGAGCTCTCTCTCCTTAGTGAATCGCGTGAAGATTAAGGGCTCCTCTTTTGAGTCATTGAATGCTTATGGCGCTTATGGTGAGCCTCGCAAGAATCGCATAAAGTTTACTTTTCAATCCTTACATCATCAAACCACGCGAGCGGGCGTGAGCGATTGGTGTCGCCTTGAAACCGCGACAAGCTAGAAAGCATTTTCTTTGATTCAGTTGAACCCTGCGACATCTGCCCAAGGCATTCTTCTTGACTTGTTTCTGCTTTGTTGTGCCTATGCTGCAGCCAATTCTTTGTCTGGGTTCAACTTCCTTTCTTCTAAGGAACTTCTGGGGCAACAGTAGGCTTCTTGGCATGGTTAGGGCCTTATCTACAACTGCTGCTTATTACCTACAGGATAGACTTAAAACACATTTATTAAATGGTTCAGGGTCTGACAGAGATCAAGTTATGGGGTGAAAAGTGGTACTTTACAGGTCTTAACAATACTGTCTGTTAATCAAGGCTCTGACAAGATCACTAGAATCTGATTCAATAATGATATTAACCGATGAGGGTGATAAGCATTCTAGACCCTCTAGTAATGCAAACACCTCAGCTTCATTATTCGATGAAAAACCATAGTTTGAGCTAAATGTTGTAATGATTTTGCCCTTACTATTTCGAGCGGCACCTCCACCTATACTCTAATTCTTGTTCTCATTAAAGAGGCCGAATACATTGAGCATCACTGCCAATCTCGAAGGCCTAGACAGATTTATAGTTTGCACTCGTTTCCTAGGTATATGAATAATATTAATACCAGGCTTACCAACTTCATTGAGAAGCTGAGCTTCCTTTCTTGAAGCCTTCATTTTAGCTGAAATACTCCCCTGAAGATCAAAAACCCACCTTAGAACCTTTTGAGTGACTTCTTGATAGTGTCACCTGTTAAGCCCATGCCTTATTTTGTTTCTTAGAAGCCAGATTTCCCATATTAGTTGTCATGGGATCATTCTTCGAATCATATTTATTTGAGTAGCCACTGTACAGTGAAACCATTTAGCTAATTTTTTAAAGTAATGCCTACCTATCATTATAACATCAAACTTAGTCGTCGAGAGGCTCCAACAACTTTTAGCAAAACGGTATTGTCGTATTCCCCTAGTGTTGTTTATTGTGTGGTAGAAAAAAATTTAAAGACAAAGTAAAATAAAAGAATGGATTCAGCACAACCAAAGTAATCCTAGACCTCCAAGATACAGGGTCTACTATAGCAAGTTTTGATAAGTAAGAGTTTGTCCTATAGAGAAATTGATCTAGAACCCAAAATTGGCTATAATAGTAGGCCTCTAGATTTGGCTACAGATCTAACAATCCTAAAGAAAGGGAGTTGGGTGTCACGACTATACTAAATTAATCCTAACAACAGAGAAATAAAATGTAGTCCTATCCTAAAGAAAGGGTTAAGAAGAAGATGGTGATGGTGTGTGCCAAAATAAAATATAAAAATTGGCGAGAAGTAAGCAGTTTAACTTCAGAGTTAAAGCAGTAATATAACTCAGATTTAGTTTGTCTCTACAGTACTCCTTGCTGAGACGCTATCAAAAGCCTCAACAAGGTAGAAGTGTCCAACTTAACCCATGCCATTTGGAGTGCTCTTAAGGCTATAGGCTCTCCACTCAAATGGTCACAGCCTATCCTATAGAGTCTGTCAAATCCCATTGATCCAGCCAGAAGTTGCTAATCTAATCCAAAAGAGTGGACTGATCATTTCCCCAACCACTGGACCAGACCAGGCCATGAATACTATTACAGCACTATGTAATGTCAGTTCAACAAGCTCCCCAGATCTGCTCACAGATCTTGCTAACATCAATAGGTATTCCAATCCATAAAATCCTAAGTATTTTACCAAGGCTAACGGCTCACTGGTGCCCATAAAAAGGACCATGTAACAGGTTGAATAAGGCTCTAAATTCAGTTGGTCATTGCTACAAAAGGCCTGCAATGACTCAGCCTCAAGCTGTAACTACTAAAGAGACATCAGATCTAACATCTGATATCGGTTAAGTAAAACAGAGGGGAGCCAGTTCCTGCACAAATTTCCTCACAAGGCTCTAGAAGCTCATGTGCAGGAGAGAAGAATATTTCTCAAATATGTGGCTGGACATCACCTTAGGGCTATACTCTGTCCACTCAAATGGTCATAGGGTATCCCATTGGTCTGTCCATACCATAGAGGTCTAAGAAAGAATATAAAAATTGCTACAACCACCATGGTCCACAGGCCTCCGAGCTCCCCAGATGTTATTACAAATCCAGCATTGCTTTCCATGGGGCTATCAAACCAAGAGAAATCAGATGGTAAACAATAGATCTACTAGAAACTGAATGGGCTCGTCTCAAAAACATGGATCCTATAGACATCTAAAGAAATCATAAGATCTTTAGATTCAATTAATCATTAAAATAATAATCCATTAATAACAATAAAACTTATAATTAACTGCCTCCAGGCTGTAGCCTGTACACAACTGCTCATCAAAAATCCTAATATATACAAAACCTATTACAAACTTAAATAAACTAAACCTAACTACTTACAGGGGGATTAGCTAGCAAGTGTTGGGCTAAGAGAGAAGAAAATTGAGAAAAAGAGGTGATCAAACGCTAACCCTAGCCTGCTGGAGCTCTCAGCCGGCAGAGGATGAAAAGAAGGATCGATCCTTAAAACTAAACTCTAAGTGTAGCTTATATACTCTGTCCATACGGCCTTGGCTCTGAAGAGATTAACCCTAATTTTTCTAGCAGATATGGTGCTATTACAACCTTTGAATGCCTTGAGATGTGTGCCTCGAAATTCATGCCTCAGGACGTGTGCCCTAGCCTTAGGAAATTCTCAAAAGATCCTTGAGTTAAAACTGAGAAGTGGGGAGCCCGTGCTTCGCGGGGCTGACATATGCATTCATTCATTCACGCAGTTACAGAGCCTTCATGGAGTAGCTTTTGGTTGGTGGGAAGTGCTCACTCGTGCAGTAAATTTTCAGTTAATCGCATAGTTCCTTTGCGCTGCAATGCTGTCGCGGAGATGATCTGGAGTGCCTAGACTTCTTGCGTAGTAGAGCTTCAGAAACTCTCTCATTGGGTACTCGCGCAAGTATGCTCCTGCGCTCACATAATAATTGGTAAGGCTTCAGAGTGCATGAGATCTGCGCGAGGAGAATTCTAGGTGTCTCTCTCTTTCAAGGCCACGCATGAACTCTGCGAGGTGAAATTTTATTCAGTACACACATGGACTCGCTATGTTCTTCGCGCGGCTGCTTTAAGGCTTGATCTCCGCAAGAGCTTTGCGACCACAAATTCTAAGGATTTTAATATGCGAGATCTTCACGATGTCTTTATAGCTCTCCCCTTGACTGCGCATCCTATCTGCATGAGGGCATCTTTCACTGTATCCTTAGCTTTCCAAGGGAGCTTCTCAACTCTGCGAGATCTGTCTTTCTATGCTCTGATGCATTGCACTTGCTGCTGTTGCAGTTTCTCCATTCTCAGCCAACTTCATCCATATACTAGGATTTTGGTCAATGATGACCAACAAATGAGTCACCATGGTGAGCACTACCAGGGCGTTCCATTAGGCTTTGGCTCAGCTGTCATCTTTGCATGTCTTCTTCCTCTTCTTTGGGCCAATAAGGATGGATTTTGTATTAAACTATACAGATTATTACTAACTACAAAATACACTTAACAAATAATTATTAGTTTGCTTCAAGGTCTATCAAAGGCTAGGTTAAGAGATAAAAAGTGGTACTTTTTAGTGAATAAGACACCCCCAAACCTAATCTTTGCTAGTCCCTGAGCAAAGAAAAATTTTAAACAACTATTCTAAAAATTTAAATGCCACTTTCGTAAGGAGCACCGATACATTTAGCATATGTACCAAGCCTTTTAAACCCTTAGGTGATCCCTAGTGGAGGAGTGAAGTCTCCTGAGGGTTTTCAATGAAGATACCCACAAACTTCTTAATAAACAGTTTACAGAGGTACAAAATTGTCAAGTTAGCTGTCAAGAAACAGAGCATTAGTTCACCATTGATTCAACAAAAGAAAATATATGAGGAATTTGAACATATGATTATGCATAGACATTTACTCATCACAGCTTCTACATAGATGCACATCATTATCAATTAGCTCACAGTAGGGGAAAACATCACAAGTAGGTCAGTACTGAGTTCATCATTAATTCAAAAATTAGGTTATAGGTCATGCCCAATACATTCAACATCAAACCCAATGCTTACCAGGGCATACTTCTCACAAGGAACTTTGAGGGTTTCTATTTTCTCTCAAGCTCAAGAGCAGTTACAGGCCCCAAATGGGTCTATAAGCATGAGCATAGGCATAGCATCTAAGTTCCGGCATCATTGACTAATCCTTACCATAGATTGGATAGCTCTTTGTCTCTGCATGACAGCTCATTCAACTTTGAATCACATGGTCTTTTAACTGGGTTGTAATGTGGCTTATGGGATAGGTGATAAAGAATGGGTGGTTGAAAAGGGATTCAAAATTGAGAAATCAGTTGGTGAAGAAGGTAATTCATGACTTTACCTTCTTTAATTCAACACATTTCCTTGTCTTTAAAATTATTCAGACTTGATGTGGCCAGCTTCTCCTCTTATTTTTTATTTTTCAATAAACTTTTCCTCTTATTTCTTCTCTTATTCCTCTTCATTATTATTTTTCTTTCTTTTTGGATATATTTTTCTTTTTATTTTTATTTTTTTGATTTGTCACCTCTCTCCTTAGCTGCTACACTGCTAAGTTTTAAGTATCCCTTCTCCATTCACCCAATGTTGACCTTATCTTGTCTATCTTCAGCTCCTTCTCCTTTACCTTCGAATTTCTTAGAGTGAGGGTAGGTTTGAATCAGGTCCATAGGTTCAGGTATAAGTACTCAAGTGTATTTTGAAGAAAATTAGAAATTAAGGCTAAAAAAATGTGTGAACAAGAGCAGTTAATTAAGATTTGGTCTGTTTAAGCTCAAACTGTCCAAGAGAAGGCCTTGATCCTTTCCTAAGTGTCATGAGTGCTGTCAGTTGCTTCAACTTGGAGGTGCGTAACTTCTAGTGAGGGAACAGACTCAACCAGTTCTTAGGGCTAGAAGAATTGCATCAGTTACTCCTCAAAGGAAGGAAAAATTTTTGTAGGCCCAAATCTCACTAGTTATGGTCTTCCATTGAGCTCTTAGGCATGTCCTTACCTTTTTCTCTCTTTAATGATTAACTAAGTACTGATACAAGTGAGTTTTCTTAGTGTTCACATCATGAAAATGCTAAAATTTAAAAGCTTGTGATGCCTCAAGGTCTGCAAAATAATTTTTTTAATTTCTCAATTTTTTTTTATGATTCTTAAGTGAACATGGATCCATTTCTATCTTACTCACTTGATTGTGTTGCACTTAGGTTAATTGCTTCATTGGCAGAGCCTGCCACACCCCCAAACCTATGAGGAGCAATGTCCTCACTGATTCAAAGTTATATGTGGATGTGTAGCAAGCTCAAGACAGAGATTTTAAAAGAAAATGATACAGTAGGAAACAGATAACCCCTAACAAACAATACATAAATAAACACACAAAAATAAGATAGTGAACAAAACATTATAACATCTAAAGTATGTAAAAAGTAACGGAAAGAAAAGTACAAAATTTATAAACTACTGCTTAACTAAATACATGTGCACAATTTAATCATCAGAGTCCTTGCCTCAGCAGGTGGTTCCTAGATTCCTTTCCCCTTTGCTTAGTTCAAAGTGACAGCCTTAGACAGTGGTCTTTTGGAAGTAGATTTCCTGGGCTTGGTTGTGCTTTTTCTTGTTAGAGTGGGAGAAGGTTTTTGGGTAGGTTCCTTGATTTTGAGTCCAAGTTTGACTGGGCTAGGACCCATTGCATCAGGAGTTTTTTGTTGGAGAGGTACATCTGGGTTTAGTTCTTTAAAAAGAGCTTCTTCCAACTCTCAGTCAGTTTGTGCATTTGCCCTTTTCTCTGAAGCTATAATAGTCACTCCATAATCATAAGCTCGCTCCTCAGTCAATTGCAGTTTCTCTTTCAGTTCCTTGATGACATCTTCCTGACTCTCTACTCTGTTCTTCGCTTCGTTGTATTGAACTATAATCTCTCCCCATCCTTGCTTGATTTCCTTTTTCTCAAACTTATGAGCAAGCATCAGGAGTTTAATTTGATCAAGGAAGGGATGCCGTACTGTAGCTTTCAATTCAGCCATGCCCTAAACTACATCTCTTTTTATGTAGGCATTGGCTTTCATGACTCTGATGAGGGTGGAGTAAGGGGGCATGGGGGTAGCAAAGATAGGATATATGGGTAGATCGGTAATGGAAGAAGGGCCAGCCTATAATGGAAGGGGACTGGATGAGGACAGAAGTGGGGTGGAGGGCAGAGGGTGAGGGACATGAAGGGTAGGCTCCGGTATAGGTAGTTGAGGGTCAGGTTCAGTTTGGGTGGAAGCATCTCTAAAGGTGTTGGGAGAATTTTTGGGAGAGGTTCAATAGGTGTAAGAGCAGGTGGGGGATTATGGATTGATGTAGGGAGAGTTGACTGTTGGGGAGGTTGGGTGAGAGTGGTTAAAGTTTCTTGGATGGATTATAAAATGGTTGGGATGGAGGTAGGGTTTGGTAAGGTGGAGTGAAGTGAATGAAGATTGGCCTCAATTGTAGCTTGGGTTTGGGTATTGGCCAATATTTGGAAGTGTAGGGAGAGTAAGAAGTGTAGGATTTGGGATAAGAGGTCAGGTATGGTATTGGGTGAGTTGGATAGGTGAAACTGGCTGGAAGGGAGATGTGGGTCTATGAGTGAAGGTAGTGGCCTATGGTGGTGTCTGTTGTGGACGGTGAGGTGAGTCTGGGAGAGGTGTCTACTCAAGGTTGATGTCTCCTAGGATAGTGGACATCATAGTAGAAAATTCCTCTCCTGAAAATGGCTCACGATCATGAGAGAAGGGAATAGATTGGTCTACAGGCTCACCAGTGATAGGTACAAAAGGTGGGGAAGTATCAATGGAATAATGTGGGACTTCGAAGGTATGGGTTTCAAGTTTATAAGGTGTGGGTATGGGGTCTGGAATGGTTGTGGTTTCAGGGATTGGAATTATTTGGGTGATATAGGAGGGATGGGGTGCAGTTGGAGTTTTGGTAGTTTTATTTTTCTTCTGGTATAGGGTCTTGACAGGTGGGGCTAGGGTGGGCTAGAAAAATAGGTAAGGGTGCAGAAATAGGTAGGGTGTCAGTGGCTATGGTGATTGGTGATATAGAGTCAGGTAAGGGTAGTGGGCTTGTGTGGGGCTCTGATGTCTGGGTTGAGGGTGGAGGTGGTGTGGACATGAGTGTAGGTAAAGGTGGTGTTAAGGGGGTTGGAGTTGGCATGGAGGTAGAGGGAGTGGCTGGGGAGGTGATGGTTGTGCTGGCTAGCACATGTGAAGTGAGGTTACCTGACATCAAGCGATGCTTGATGGCATACTGCGATGATGGCCTACTTCATGAATGGTGGGGGTTGCTTCTCTCAGTAACTCCTCCCTCTTCTTCTTCTTCTCCATCATGGTGCCACTGATTCTCCACTATTTCTTCCCACTCTGTTTGGGGTTCAGTGTCACAGTCTCCTCCTCCCTTTTAAATGGGTACTTCCCCCACTTCAGTAATGCAGTAATCAATCTACAGTAGGGAAGGGCATGAGGTTTCTTCATTATTTTCATCTTCTCGCATAAATCTTTAATCCCCTCAAAAACTAACTTGGCTGCATCTAAGTAGTAGTATCTGTGAAATTAGAAGAGGGCATCAGCTATGGGATACCTCCTCTCTTGCTCATGCCCAGAGCAATACACGTTTTTCTGCAACTCAGCATCCATTAGCCTGAGGTTGGGGTGCAAATTCCTCTTTCTGATTGAGTCACCTGAGACAGTGATCCCTCCAGTTAACTCCCTAGCTATCTCAGTAATGGTGGCAGTCAAAAGAGGACCCAAGCCCCACTCAGGGTTATACCTTGCCGGTATCCCTAGTATCCTTGCAATGTCTGCCTAGTTGAACAGTATCTCGAAATCATCAATTAAAGCCAGTAGTGCTGGGTTCCCATCATCGCTAATTTTTAATTTCATATTCTGATAAAATAATCTTACTAATCTTGGGAAAACCAGCTACATTGAGGGCCTCAACAGGAGCAACAGGGATGCCTTTGTCAGATATTCAATGGAGGCAGAAGTCTCTGGTAGCTCCTCAAAATAGGCTTTGTCGAAAATGGTTTCAGCCTCTAGCTGGATTGCTTGCACAAAGTCAGAAGGGACCCTGAGGCATTCAGTAATCGCTTCCTCCTCAACCTCAGGGACCTCAGGGGCCACAATTTATCCTTTTTCTGTTTCTTCTTTGATATTTCAGGGCTCTTAGGCGGTGGGTGCTCTCGGCACCTCTTCCTTGGGGCAGATTTCTTCTTCTCTTTTGGAATGGTGGGCTCAACAACAGGTGAGGGTACCTCAGAGGTCTCCAATGTGGAGGCCTCTGTAATCCTTGCGGATTTTCTAGCGCCATCAAGTGACTGTGCTCAAAGATCATCGCAAATAGGGTATCTAAAAATTTTGAACCCGTGGCCATAGGTGCTCAGATTATCAAAATTTGGGCTCATAACTCTGAGAAAATGTCAATCACACTGAGTAAGCACAGAAGCTTTAAATTTTCCCCTTCTTCTCTTCTTTTAAATAAATCAAATACTGGACAGAGAAAGAAATGGAGATCATACCAGTTGAAAGCTAGGGTTCCACGTAAAATTGTGCGCAGTGGCTCAAATCCCCCCAAACCTTTCTCGAAGATATCAGGAGTAGCTGGGGAACAATATGATGAGAGGAAAATGCCTGAGGTGGTGTGGATTACAAAGTAGAGAAGAAAGGAGAGGAAAGGGATGTCGGTTTTTATGCTGGGAAACTAGGGAAAACAGAGGAAATGAAGAAAATGAAGGGCTTCGTTGAGTTTATAGAGCAAATCCCGCAGTTCGTAGAGTTGGCAATAAGAGCTCGCGGAGTAAAATTTCGTGCAGTTGGCATTCAAAACCGCGAGACGTTCAGTCGCGTAGAAGAACAACCTGCCTCACGTTAAAATTTGCGGAGCTGAATCAGTGGCTTTGGTGCGCGAGAGCTATTACCTTTCATAATTATTACCTCGTGCGGCAGTCACACAGAATACCACACATGGCATATTTTTACGCTCAGAGTGGGCTCGCGGAGCAGAAAGTAACTCCGCGGGGCACTTTTTCAGCCATATATCAGGTCTTTTAGCGCGTGAGCAAGCTAAGGGATGGCTCGCGTAGCAAATTTAAGCCCTCTAGATCTGCGCGACAACATTTCATCATAACCTTTACTCTGTTAGTGCATCCATGCTGTGGTGCATCCAATCACTGTACATGAGAGCCAACCCTCGTACAGGTACTTCATTTCAACCATGAAAAACATGTGCCCATTTTTATACATCAAATCAACAATATTGCAGACTCCTAAAAAAAAAAAATTCAGCTCAACTTCATACAAGTTATGATAAGGGTACCTCAACCATTCATCAACAAACACACAGCAAAATCAGATGACAAATATGCACATGTATTCAATCATAAAAATGTAAACACAGACAAAGCAACATAAGCAATTCAACATCACTCTAAACACACAACCGACAAATTGCTAAAGAACACAAAACAAAACAGCATTTTCATACATATTATACACTTATTACCAACCTTTTGCTCGCTGGGCACTAGCTTCCTCTTGAGTAGAGGATGCATCACCAATCATATACTGACCTTTCAGATTTGTTAGGGGCTGATTAGGCAATTTTTCTTCTTCCTTCCTATTCAGGGCATTACAAATCTGGCCCAGCTGGTCCTCAATCTTCTTGATGCTCTGTCCATGAGAATTGACAGTTTGCACCAAGCTCCCCAAGTTTTGCATTGAATCCAGCATCTGCTCTTCAAATGAAGAGGATCTAGGCTATTGTGGGGGCAGGGCCAACTGGTTGGACAGTGGGGCAGGTAACAGAAAATTTTGCCTTGGTGGGTAACCTTGATTAAACTGGTGTTGGGGTCTGTAAGGAGCTACCATTTGCTGCTGCTGGGGTTGAGGATATGAATCTGGTCTCTACCTCATATTTGGGTGGTTCCTCCAAGAATACCCATCAAGCTGCTGCCCTAAAGTTTGAGCAGCATTAGCTTGCTCCATAACAAAATCTGAGAACTGGGTGGCGGATGGATAATCATGAATAGAATGTGTGAAAGATTGACATATCAGACATGCTTCCACCTGTGCAACCACTCGAGGCTGCATCACATTCATTAGTTTGTCAAATTTCAAGCTCAAGCTGTCCACCTTCCTCTCTAGATCGCCTTGCACCTTCACTTCAAATATTCCACCTCTAGGGGTGGCCTCTTTTACCATCTTAGCTGAAGTCTGGCTATCATTGTGTGACAGAGACTCCTGCTGCATGAAATTTTCCTCTATTATGTCAAACAGCTCCCAAGCTTCCTCAGCTGTCTTGTGCAAGTAACTACCACCACAGGAAGCATCCACCATATCCCTGCTCTTGGAATTAATTTCTTGATAAAATATTTGGACAAGCTGCTACATTGGGATTTGGTGGTGGGGGCATTATTTTAACATCTCCTGGAATCTTTCCCAAGCTTCATAAAAATCCTCAATTGAGGACTGAGTGAATGAAAAAATATTTGTCCTCACCTGGCTGGTTTTGTTCATGGGAAAGAATTTGGCCAGAAATTTGGTTTGAAGGTCACTCCATGACTGTATGCTATTGGTTGGGAGCTTTGATAGCCATGTGTTGGCTTTGTCCTTTAGTGAGAAAGGGAAAAGCCTCAGTTTGGTCGCCTCAAGTCCCAAGCCAGCAATATTGAAGATAGTGTAAAGTACTAAAAATTAGTCTATATGCTTGTAGGGATCTTCTTCACTAAGCGCATGAAACGAAAGCAGCATATTGATGGTGGAAGATTTAATCTCATAATTCCCTTCAACAAAGGAGAATTGAATGCAGAAGGGAGAGGTGTACTCCCCATGTGCATTATACTCCTTTAATGTTCTATGCCTCTCAGCCATGATAGCTGGTTCAGTTTCAATAGCAAGGCCCTGTGGGATGCGTCTAGTTCTAAAGATCCTTTCAACCTCTAGATTTGAAAGTTCTAGCTCAGGGTTCAAAAACCTTCTACCATGCATATACTCACACCACAGTAAGTACAGAAAATACTCACAAGCACACACAAAGAATATTTCAAACAAAAATTAACAACTACACAGATTTACACTAAACAAACAACTGGGAAGTAAACATAAATGGACTGAGATTTAGGGGAAAGTAAGTGCAAACAAAGCTAGCTTCACTCCAACTGCAGTTCTAGCTTTTCCCTTCTACTGTCCATTTCTACAAAATTCCACAAAGAATCAGTAGTACTTTTATTCTAGTTTAGGTACAGTTACAAAGAATTTGAAACTCTAAATTATAGTATAACTCAGGTCTACTAAAAAGATCAATATCCCCCGACAGCAGCGCTAAAAACTTGTTGAATTCCCCTAGTGATGTTTATTGTGTGGTGAAAATAAATTTAAAGATAATATAAAACAAAAGAATGGATTCAGCACAACCAAAGTAATCCTAGACCTGTAAGATACAGGGCCTATTGTAGCAAGTTTTGATAAGTAAAAGTTTGTCCCACAGATAAATTGATCTAGAACCCAAAATGGGCTATAATAGTAGGCCTCCAGATCTGGCTATAGATCTGACAATCTTAAAGAAAGAGAGTTGGGTGTCACGACTATACTAAATTAATCCTAACAACAGAGAAATAAAATGTAGCTCTATCCTAAAGAAAGGGTTAAGAAGAAGATAGTGATGGTGTGTGCCAAAATAAAATATAAATATTGACGAGAAGTAAGCAGGTTAAGTTCAGAGTTAAAGCAGTAATGTAACTCAGATTTAGTTTGTCTCTGCAGTGCTTTTTGCTGAGACGCTATCAAAAGCCTCAACAAGGTAGAAGTGTCCAACTTAACCATGTCATTTGGGGTGCTCTTAAGGCTATAGGCTGTCCACTCAAATGGTCACAGCCTATCCTATAGAGTCTGTCAAATCCCATTGATCAACCCAGAAGTTGCTAATTTAATCCAGATGAGTGAACTGATCATTTCCCCAACCACTGGACCAAACCAAGCCATGAATATTATTGCAGCACTATGTAATACCAGTGCTACAAGCTCCCCAGATTTGCGCACAGATCTTACTGACATCTATAGGTATTCCAACTCATAAAATTCTATGTGCTTTGCCAAGGCCAACGGCTCACTGGTGCCCACAAAAAGGACCATGTAATAGATTGAATAAAGCTCTAAATTCAGCTGGTCATTACTACAAAAGGCCTGCAATGACTCAGCCTCAAGCTGCAACCACTACAGAGACATCAGATCTAACATCTGATATCGGTTAGGTAAAATAAAGAGGAGTCAGTTCCTGTACAAATCTCCTCAAAAGGCTCTAGAAGCTCATGTGCAGGGGAGAAGAATCTTTCTTAAACATGTGGCTGAACACCACCTTAGGGCTATACCTTATCCACTCAAATGGTCACAGGGTATCCCATTGGTCTGTTCATACCACAAAGGTTTGAGAAAGAACATGAAAACTGCTGCAACCACCATGGTCCATCAGCCTCCGAGCTCCCCAGATCTCACTACAGATCCAGCATTGTTTTCCATGGGGTTATCAAACCAAGGGAAATCAGATGGTAAATAATAGATTTACTGGAAACTGAATGGGCTCGTCTCAAATACATGGATCCTAGAGACATTTAAAGAAACCATAAGATCTTTAGATTCAATTAATCATTAAAATAATAATCCATTAATAATAGCAAAACTTACAATGAACTGCCTCCAGGCTGCAGCCTGTACACAACTGCTCATCAAAAATCCCAATGTATACAAAACCTATTACAAACTGAAATAAACTAAACCTAACTGCTTACAAGGGGATTAGACAGCAAGTGCTGGGCTAAGAGAGAAGAAAAATGGGAAAAAGAGGTGATCAAACCCTAACCCTAGCCTATTGGAGCTCTCAGCTGGCAGAGGATGAAAAGAAGGATTGATCCTTAAAACTAAACTCTAAGTGTAGCTTATATACTCTATCCATACGGCCTTGGCTCTGAATAGATTAACCCTAATTTTTCCAGTAGACATGGCACTATTACAACCCTTGAATGCCTTGAGATGTGCGCCTCAAAATCTGTACCTTGAGATGTGTGCCCTAGCCTTGAGAAATTCTTAAAAGGTCCTTGAGTTAAAACTGAGAAGTGGGGAGCCCGTGCTTTGCGGGGCTGGCATATGCATTCATTCATTTGCACAATTACAGAGCCTTCGTAGAGTAGATTTTGGTTGGTGGGAAGTGCTCACTCGCGCAGTGAATTTTTAGTTAATCGTGTAGTTCCTTTGCGCTGCAATGCTGTCGCGGAGATGATCTGAAGTGCCTAAACTTCTAGCGCAGTAGAGCTTCAGAAGCTCTCTCGCTGGGTACTTGTGCAAGTATGCTCCTGCGCTCGCATAGTAATTGGTAAGGCTTCAGAGTGCGCAAGATTTGTGCGAGGAGAATTCTGGGCTTCTCTCTCTTCTAGGGCCACGCATGAACTCCGCGAGGTAAAATTTTCTTCAATACACACATGGACTCACTATGTTCTTGGCGCGGCTGCTTCAAGGCTTGATCTCCACGAGAGCTTTGCGACCACAAATTCTGAGGATTTTAATCCACGAGATCTTCGTGATGTCTTTACAACTCTCCTCTTGACTGCACGTCCTATCTGCGCGAGGGCATCTTTCACTGCATCCTTAGCTTCGTGAGGGAGCTTCTCAACTCTGAAAGATCTATTTTTCTATGCTCGGATGCATTACACTTGTTGTTGTTACAGTTTCTCCATTCTCAGCCAACTTCATCCATCAACTAGACTTTTGGTCAATGATGACTAGAAAATGAGTCGCCATGGTGAGCACTACCAGGGTGTTTCATTAGGCTTTAGCTTAGCTGTCATCTTTGCATGTCTTCTTCCTCTTCTTTGGGCCAATAAGGATGGATTTTGTATTAAGCTGCACAGATTATTGCTAATTATAAAATACACTTAACAAATGATTATTAGTCTGCTTCAAGGTCTATCAAAGGCTAGATTAAGAGATGAAAAGTGCTACTTTTCAATGAATAACAAAAGACAGTCGCAAAATAAATGATGAATGGTTTCCTCCTCCATCTTGCAAAGAAGGCATTGGGAAACACTATAGGAATCTTTCATGTTCTTACTATAAAGTTGACTGGTATTGTTGACCTGAAGAATTTCCAAGCAAAACTTTGAATTTTTGTGGGACAATTACTCTTCCAAACCTAATTCCACTTTTTGTTTTCCATTGACTTCACTCTAACCATATCCCAAGCTGAAGCAAATGAAAAAGAGTCTAATTTAGAATCCTTCCATATTTTTGTTTGAGAAACATAGTGGGGAACTTGCATATTGCCTAATTCATTAGCTAATTCATCATGAAAATTGTCTCTGATTTTTTCATATCCCATTGTCTATCTGTAACAACCCGGATTTTTATTAATTTTATTTAATAGTGTTAGATGTATTTCCTCACTACACACGGTGTTAACACTTCACACCGGAACCAACCCTATTTTTAGAAAATATTATTTAATCTACGTAACTCTTTCACTTTTCTTATTTTAATCTTTTAAAAAAAATTAGCCATACCCTAACTCTTATTCTTTTCTTCTCTTAAGAAACCCTAGGTATCACGACCTCTCTTCCTCAACTCATCTCTCCCAAACACTCTTTAATCCATTCCCTCAAAAGTCTTGTGTGTTCTTCCACAAGAACCACCGCGACCTCTTTCTACCATTAAGATCAAGGAGGAAGAAGAAGGAGAAAGCTTAAACGAATCGGCGCCTTGGGCATCGACCTTTCAACCCAAATTGTCGTAGATCTACCATTTACGCTTCAACAAGTGGGTACCCATCAATCCCCTTCGTTCTTCTCAGATCTCGTCGCATAGGGTATGCTCGATCGCGTATCGATGAACTAATTAAAACGAACTCTTATAAATATTCTTTTTATATAAATATTACTATAAAAAGAAGGACATTACTAACCCTAACTATAATATTATTTTGATTATTTTCGTTTCTTTTTGGGTCTTATTTTAAAACCCTAATCTTTCTTAAATTTCAAAATCGATCAATCGATTCTTATTTGCGATCAATCGATTCTGGACCGAACCAAAGTACTTCTTTAATAAGTACTTTTTTACATTATATAGTTGATCGATCGATTCTTATTGCAATGATCGATTCTTGACCAAACTGATTTACTTAATTCCCTTTAAATGCAATCGATCGATGCTAAAACTGATCGATCAAAATGCGTCCAAACAAACAGTAATTTTCTTTTAAATGCGATCGATCGATTCTAAAATCGATCGATCGATTTATGATCAAGCTAACAATGAAATTTTGTCTTTAATCTCGATCGATCGATTCAAAATCGATTGTTCGATTTTTCAATAATTGTTGTGCCAATGTTCATTTTAGTTTGTATTCTGGTGTATGTCTCCATTATACTTTTTGTACACTCGATTTGAGACCTGACCTTGGACTCAAATTTCAGACCCGATTCGAAGTCTAGTGCCCCGAAGCTTCAGTTCTTTTTGGCAAAATATCAAATACTCTACCCCTCATTGTTATGACCAAAATTCCTAATGCATAGGTCTGTTGATCTACAATCATGAATGATCTAATATTAAAATCATATATCTTTTATTTAACTATCCGATTATAGCATATTAGATGCCACCAATGAAGTCAAACTTGAACCTTCAGTTTTCTTGATCACATATACACTAAGAACTACACAAATTGTATAATCGTATTGGTATGCTATATACATATATATATATATATATATAATATAATTTTAAATTCAATCCATCTATTAAGCAAATATGAAGATATTTCTATCACTAATATGTTGTACGAGTGATGAATATGTTAGGTCATATACGCAAGTATGTAAAATCATGTGTACGCTTGGGCGTGGTGATTAACTGAGATGATATCGAAGTGGAGAATATATCGTATTCGCATGCCTCACAACTCATGGTAATATAGGACATCATGACAAGTGTGGTGAATGCGGATTCAATGTAACCTCGTACATGGTGTCATATATGGTGATCCTATCATTCCTGAGTCTGAAATATAATAGATTAAGTACAGGATTTGTTTAAGGTTAAGTTAAGTATTAAGATATGAGTATAATAATAAGACGTTGTGTAGACCAGTATAAGATTAAAAACTTAAGTCTGTACGTGTCGTTCCTTACGTAACCACCGTAAGGACCATAGCATATACAGTCAAGACGAGTCTTTGATAAGGCAATATGAGTATATTATGATGTATGTATTCTCGCCTTTAGAGATCGTACGCTTATCGTCAATCGTTCTATAGATTGGATTGGATGTATGAGTATATTATGTTATGGTGATAAACTACTATGATGACCCTCGCATGGTAAGCTCAAGCAGCAACTCTGGCACATGTCGTATTAGGATTACGAGCATGTATGTATGCCCATGCGATGTACATACGCATGTGACGTGATAACAAGTTTTATTATATTTATGAGGTATGGTGAGATACGTTAGGACTAGAGTGTCTATAGCTCATGGTCTTACATTTATGGTATGAAATAAACTCTACAATACTTAGAAATTTATTATTTTCTTCTTCAGTTATACTGCTATACTATTTTTATCACTCATGAGATGCACCCATAATGCACCTGAGAAGGTAGGGTGGATTGGTGTTGTATCCACTGAGTTGCGCGTTGTTTAGCAACTCAGCCCTCGTAGCATTTATTATTTCGGGTGACTATATCGACGGAGTAGACGTTAGCTATTCTAATCTTGTTAGCGTTGACCTATTGACCCAACGAACACAGAGTACCAGGAGCCTTGGGAGAGCAACGTGACTGGTTATCAGGAGAACCTTGGTGTTGACTTCGATCCTAGTGTCGATTACTAACAGTGTAATTTCGGTACTGAGATTAGGCTCTTTAGGTCAGTAGATTATTAATTTTGTTCCTCACATTTATTGATTATCTACAACTTCGTATATCGGATTTATTTCCGACTCTTACTTTCTTTGATTAGTAATTAGTTAATGAATTTTATCGCATATATTATTCATTTGTGGTTGCCCTGATGTTTCATTCTTTTATTGTTAGATTTACGAATTTTGTGAAATCATATAATTGTAAGAACTCTAATTATGTGTATGTCCGCTTAGCGTTTCTGAGATATGTGCTAGTCATAGCACAAAATTTTAGACCCTCGAAATAGGGTTAAATTTTGAGTCGTGACACCATCTTTGATTACTTGGCATATCAGCATATTATATTTAACTGGTATGTGAAACTGGTTTATTTTCCAAACTATATTATCTATGATTAGCTTTAACCATGGCTTCTCTGCTTTCCAAATTTTGGAGTCTAATGATTTTTGTGCATTTTTTGAATGTCTGCAAGGTTTCTTATATCGAAGCCACCTTCAAGTTTGGGCTTTACTATTTCATCCCAATTTAACCAATGGGCTTTATTTTTATTATCGCTCTATCTCCAAAAGAATCAAGCAAAGGATCTTTCCGTTTCTTCGATGATATATTTCAGGAAAGGAAATATTGATAGAAGTATATGGGTATAGTGGTGAGGATGTGCCTGATTAGAGTAATTCTACCCCCATCTCATTGGTTCCTTGATTTCCAACCTTAAATTCGATTAGAATTTTTTGTACCAATACCCAAAAGTCATTACGAGTTAATCGACCTTTCAATAGAGGAGCCCTTAGATAATTTGTTGGTAGAGACTCCTAATTAAACGCCATAATGTTCTTTATCCTACTAATCAGAGATAATGGAGCCTTTTTGCTTACCAAGAACGTACTCTTAGACATTTTCACTCATTGTCCCGAGGCTTTCTATTATATATAGAGAGAGAAAGAGAAAGAGAGAGAGAGTACTTTTAAATCCACTCACCGAATCTGAGTTTATCCACGCTGAAACACATTGACTGCTTTGAATTAGATGATGGAGATTGTTTATCATCTCAATCTTTCACACGATGGATCTTGATATCATGGTCGTACCATCAGACGATTGATTTTTTATTTCATATGATAACACTCAAAAAATCAACCTTAGAATCAATTTTGAGTGTTCATATGATGTTAAGATCACTTTTCTGAGATGTATGCCACGTGAAATAAATTATTGACCATCTGATGTTATGCCCATGATCTCAAGACCAATCGTGTAAAAGATTGGGACGATAAATGGTATCTATCGTCTAATTCAATGCAGTCAATGTGTTTCATTGTGGGTGATCTCAAAGATTTGGTGGGTGGATTTAAATGTACTATATATATATATATATATATATATATATATATATATGGTGTAATGATCCTCTCACTTGAGTCATAAAACATAATTCCAAGACTAACAATCATTGGTTGCACATCACATCAGATTGACTTTTTAAGTCACTTGATATGACATGCAGCCTATAAGAGTTCGAGTCATGGGCTTATGTCCCAGTACTCAAGGCATATGATCATTTTCCATATATATAGTAAGGTCATCCAATGGAAAACCTTCATTGTCCTCCAAAGCTGTCTAAAGTAGGTATCATGTTAAACTTTCGTCTGTGTGCCGCATGAATAAAGGGATAATGTATAGATTAATTTAAAAATAAATAAATAAATATATTCTCCACCCTATGATTAATACCATTTAAAAATTGGGTAGTGAATTACAATCAACTTTTGAATTGTGCCATGATCTGAGTTTTAATTATTTTATTTTATATTTTCTACAATATCTATGTAATGACTTCTTGTGATATCCAAAACATATTCCGGGTGTTACATGGACCTCCATATCGACCTTAGAAGGATGCTCACTACCCTCCAATGGAGGACTTACCCGAAATCATATATATATATATATATATATATATATATATATATATATATTGGTCTTTGGCTTACAAAATCTACAACCATGAAAAATGTTACCATTTTTAAATGGATAAAAAACTGGATGAGCAGGAAGATACGGTTTGCTGTTGGGGATACGCAAGCAGCCAGCGAATTTGTTAATATATATAGTTTAGATCAATGATTGTAGCTGCCTTGCTATCAATCTCACTTTGCCAAACTCATCAAATAATGGGTTGCCTGGCCACACAGATTTAGATGTATGAATTCCATAAAAGTAACGATTTTGGTGTTTTTATGGTGCCATTTCCTTCTAACAGAGGGTCCGAAGGGGTGGGCGACAGGGGAAGAGGGTGGTGGCTGTGGTGGACAAATCGGTATGGATAAGGCCTTGCTGGGAAGTGGGGGGAAAATGGGCTTAAGAAGCTTTTTGTAGGAAGATATTTGCTGATTTTCATCCAATTTGGATATCGGAGGAGAAGAGACAGATGGCCGGATTTTGATTGAGAAAAATTAGGAAAAATCTTGGGGCCAGTGGATCGTTTACATGGGTTGACGGCCCTTGGTGGCTGTGATAGTGCAGGGTTGAACAGGGGCTGCACTAGCCTCTGTTCTTGGTGCCATTCACAGCAGCCATAGCAGCTTCTCAGAGAGAGGGAGGGAGGGGGATCTTAATCATTTGAATTGGTGAGAGAGAAGAGAGAGGGAGAGTTTTTTTGTAGTGACTAGTGAGAGAAGAATAGTGGAGTCTTTTTAGAGAGAGAGAGAGAGAGAGAGAGACCTGGGCCAATATAATTACGGTGCAATTTTTTTAAAACAAATTCGGTGAAATCACACTAAGCATGTGCACGGACAAATTTTGGTTAATTGGTGCAATCACTTAAAATGCGTGTGCAAGTAATGGCTCCCTTTCTAATTTTTCCCCATTTTCCCCCAAATTGCCAAAATTTGCCGTATTTTTTTCATATATTTCCAGTGCCGTTTTATTCCCGTACCTAGACTTGGGCCACTATGGTGTACACACACCTACGAGCTGGTATTAGGTACCTAATCCGAGCACCGCAGGTAAATGCCAACTGCAGAAATCACAATTAAAGTCTCTTTCAAATTATTATTTTTCTTCACAAAACCCAGCTAATAATAGAAAAGTAGCAAACAATCTGGAATTCATTTACATAATCTGATCACCTTTATGGTCAGATAATTTTTCATGGTATTTGAAAAGTTTTCAAACCTAAGTTCCTGATTGGCAAGTGGGATGGATGGATAGATGTGTTGTGACACAAAAATTCAGTCGTTCTTACGATCATCTGATGCTGCTGCTGTTTGTGGCACATGCTGCGGTTCAGGAATATGTTGCGTCCCATTCAATGCATCCCCCATCTGCAGCAGATCAAAACCACCATGAGGAAGATGCAGACATAGATAAAGTGGAGAGAAAGTTATGTAAATAGCATGGACATAATAAATTAAGTATATTAATATATATTTTTTATAGCTAAGCTGAGATTGAAGCTGCGACAATATTGTCAACTTTCCATTTGCTACAGGCCCAATCAAGCATATTAATATATTTAATTACATGGGTCCCACCATGTATGAATCTAATGGTACAGGTGACAAAAGCTAAGTGCTATAATTCTCAAACATACAAAATCGCTGGAAGTCTCTGATGGCTAAAAAGCTATTCATAATCTTCGACAATCTTTTAGTGTTCATAAGGAGATTCAATCCAATATAGTTAATATTACTGAGTACTGACATTATATATATATATATATATATATATATAGAGAGAGAGAGAGAGAGAGAGAGAGAGAGAGGCCCGGGACTACGTCCATGTCAGATAGGTACCATGTGGCACCCATCATGAGGAACGGGTGTCACAGCAACTTAGACAACATTGATCAGGTACCACTCATAAAACTTGGGTATGATCCAATGCATAACCACCGTTGAAAATGTGGTCAAAGGTGCCCAAAATTATGTTGGGTGTCACCTTATCTGTAACTCATCAAACAGAGGGCAATAAAAGTTTTTTAAATGAAAATAAAAAAATTTAATCAGATGTCCCATGGCTGATCAACCGAAAAAGGGTTTTGTTTTGGATTGATCACGCCATGAGAGACGCTTGAGTTCCCAGTTGGAGTTGGATTAAGCGGAAGTGGTTATGGATGAATTAAAAGCAAAGATACAAAATGAGGTTCTATTGTGTAAGTTGTTTGAATATAAAGTGCTAATTGGATAGACAAGAAAGGAAATAATTGTAAGTTGGGACTATGGAGAAAGACTTTAAAACAAAACAAAGGCTGCGTTTGAGATTGCTCTTTGGTGACCATGGGTTAAAATATCGGGTTACCGATACGTATCGTCCGAGCTCCAAAACGATACGTATCAGACGATACGTATCGGTACCGGTCTGTATCAGACGATACATTCAATGTATCGTTCGAGTCCAATCCCGATACGTATCGTCCGATACGTATCGGTATCGGACGATATTTTGATCCATGTTGGAGACAGAGCAGCTCTATGCTCTGGCGCAGAGCACTTTAGAATGGGACTGTGTTTGGCTGTAAGTGCTCTTAGCTCTTTTAGGGAGTGAAAGAGCTGAATTTAGTTCTCCTTACAAGGGCAATTTAAACCTGCTCTTTTAAGTGGGCTGCTCTTTGCCTCCAAACACAGCCAAAGACGTGATATATGGAGTGGAAGTTTCAGTAAATTCAAGAACAACAAGGATGATTTGGTCAAACGGAAAACCACTGTGCCAAAGTTGATCCATTTTGGTATTTGGGCTCTGCTATACAACAGCACGGCACATTTGAGGAGGATATCTCAAACAAGATTGGTTCAATTTCGGCGAAGTGGACACAGGCAAGTTGTGTGTTGCGAGTTGTGAGATCAACTAGTGTCATTTCTGATGCAGAAAGTAATAGACCTACAAAAAGGAGAGAATATAAAATAAAGAAAGATGAAAGTCATGAAAAAATGGGCGGAGAAAGAAGAAGCTGCAACAATATAAAAGATGTTACAGACCCTTTTATGGGACTGTAAACTGCTAGATACATGCCTCAGAAGAGGGCCAGAATGGGAATCTTATTGAATATAGGAGTCTCAATAGACTGGGCTTGAGCCCTGCTCAGCCTGGCCCGAAATGGGCCGGTATGGGCTGAGGTATGCAGGCCTGCATAAAAAGGCCTGACCTGGCCCGGCCCGATTAGTAACCAAACCGGGTATGGGCTAGTTCCAAAAGCCCGATTAAAAATAGGCCCAATTAAGCCCAGTCGGACCCGATTATTTCAGATATTTTCTATTTGTTGGGCGGCCCGAGGCCCAGCCCGACCTGGTATGGCACTATGGCTGCAGTAGGAAGGCCAGCCCTGGCCCGATTTAATCGGGTCGGGTATGTGCTAGTTCCAAAAGGCCAATTAAAAATCGGCCCGTTTAAGGCACGGACAGGCCCATTGAGACCCCTAATTGAATACCCAATGGGCCTTAAAAAAAAATTATGAATGGGGCCATTAATTTTGTCATTAATCCGCCTTTAATCAGCTTCAAATGGCCCTATTAAATTCAGTCAAAACAGGGCACAAAAATCATGGTGAGTTAATTAGAGAATTAAATCTCAGTGCTAACATAATTGGAATTTTGGTGATTTAGAGATGTCATAACCGAGAGACATAAGATCTCAAAAACTCATACTATCTTGGTAATTCTTACCATGATCATCACAGTCTCATCCCATCTATTTGAGGTCAACTTTGCATGTCTTATTTCTCCACTCGTTTTAGATCATGGCCAAGCGCTCTGTCCTTCACAATCATTCATCCTTTCTCACAGCTTCCCTCCAAGTCCTCACTGGTCTTCCTCTTCTCCTACTTCTTTGTACTTGTAGCTTCCCAACCCTTCGTAGAGGGTCTACTTCGTGCTTCTGATGAACATGTCCAAACCACCTCAAGTGGAATTTTTTTCCTTTATAGGTGCCACTCTCAGGTTTTCTCTCTTATGAACTCGTTCCAAATTTCATATTTTTTTTGTTATTCTACGCATCCATCTCAACATACGCATCTCGGCCATATGTACTGTGTCTTCTTGTCGCCTTCTTGTAGCCCAACATTCTGCATTGTATAATATGGCAGATCTAACAACTGTCTTATAAAAACGTCCCTTCAATCCAAGTGGGACTCTTGGGTCACACAATACTCCAGTTGCTTGCTTCCATTTCATCGAGGCTGATAAATCTTATCTAAAGAAGATAAATCACCAAGAGCCCCTATTTATTTCAACAGATTGTCGTGATTTAATTTTCTTAATTAAATTACTGTGACATGGAAATTGCTAGTCAGTTTTCTTGTGGCTCACGCCATATTAGGAGTTTAGATTAAATTAGATTTGACCGTTCCATTTCAGCAGCTGATGGTAGTTAATTTCCAATATAAATAGGAATCTAAAATAGAATATCATGGGCTGGAATTAAAGCCTTAGAAAAGCCTCTAGATCGGTTACTTTTCGCTAGTCTGAAGACTTTTAAGATTCCTTTTCTAAGGAGAACAGAATAATTATAATAATGATGATTATTATTGAATTTAATGAAGCTTTGTTTTCTTTTTATGGCTGTTAATCGTGGGTATTATTCCAGGCCTATGTTTATACAGTCTTCATCAATTGAAAGATAGGTTTTTACCTTCTTTTTTTAATCGGTAAATCGATATAATTTTATTAATAGATAACAAAAATTGCAGCGGATCAAAGGAGTCGAGTGAGAAGCTCAACCGGGAAAAAAAAAAAAAGGAAAAGGTAAAAAGAGAAAAATAGAACTATACAAACAATACACTAAGGAACCCAAGAATGAGTGAAACGCCAAAACATATAGTCCCCACAATATCCGACTAGTGCCTAAGGGGACCTAGGGAAGTTTTTACCTTCTTTAATTCTGCTGCCTAGTATTCTTAACTTTTGTGTTCTTGTTTATGTTTGGGCATTTGTGGACTTTGGTTTACATTAACTTCAATTGAAGAGATATCCTATAAGATGGCAGCAAGAACTTTATTACTGTATGGTGTAGAAAGTTGGCAATGAAGAGCAAGAAGTCACTATTTGTGACTAATGTGTATCCAATGGTAATTGTGTAATAGGAAAGAAAGGGTAAAATTAGGAATGAGCATGCACATGGAGGCTTAAGGATAGACCCGATAAAGACAAAATCATGATGTCATTTGAGATTGATCGGGCAAATGTCCATCGGGTACTTGAAACTTATGTTACTTAATTCGTTGATTTGTAGCGAACCAGTTCGCCATTCTGTTCAGTCCGGTTCGGCATCATGGGCGAACCGGACTTCCTTCAGCTGAAATTTGTTGTAATAAAAAAAATATATGCTGGTAGGATTTGAACCTCCGACCTTCTCCAATAGCGCACGGGATATGCATATCACCTGACCATATGAGCTAAGAGATCTTTTGGTGAATATACATTTTAATTATAGTAATATCTTATTCCAGATAACTTCTATAAAAATTAAAAATTAAAAACCCATCCTACCCATAGCGACTTGAGTTCGAATACAAAGAACGAATTGCGAATTACAAGCCCAAATTCGAATCAAGCGAATTAGCTAACTAACTATTTAAATATACATTTCAATTATAGTAATATCTTATTCCAGCTAACTTTTTAAAAAATAAAATCAAAAATTAAAAACCCATCCTACTGCTAGCGAATTGGGTTCAGATAGAAACAATGAATTGCGAATTATGAACCTGAATTCGAATCAAGCGAATTAAGTAACATAGCTTGAAACAATCTTGTACGAAGGAAATGATGGGGACATCGGATCAAAGGCGTCATCTAATGTGAACCGTAGGCGCAAGAAAAAGCCCAAAGCACTTCATACAAAGCAAGTTGGCCACTCCAAGGAAGATCCGCAAGAAAAAAGCAAAAGAAAGGAAGAAAGTGACAAAAATAAAAATAAAGGTGTTCTGAAAATTAAGGCAATGACATCCGTGACCAAGGGCATCCGTGCCCAAGGACGCCTGTGATCAAGGTCATTCGTGATTTAGACACCGTTCTATGTTTTTGCACATCGTCGATGACGGATATTCGTGGTCATATGACGGACGTCCGTGAAAGACTTCCGCAAATTGGCAGCTACACGAATATTAAGCAAAAACTTGTCATTTAGAGTTTTAATTGTTTTAGAACTTTCTTATTTCGAATTTTATATTGAGTTAGGATTTTCTTAGCCTATATACAAGCATGTAAAGACTTTACTTTAGTTAATTGATGATTAATGAAATTGAGTGTTGTTTTGTGGAAATCTTAGAGAACTTGTGAAGAGTTTTCACCCGCAAGAGTATATCTTTCAAAACTCGATGAGTGAATCTTCGTTTTATCGTGCGCTTGGTGCGAAGCTGACGTACATCCTTAGTGTAAAGCCTTGGAATCCTTGGAGTGAAGCCTTGGGACCCTATCTTTCTATTTTGTCTGTTTTTAATTATTGTCAGGTAATTATTTTCCTTATTTCCTTTGATAAAATCAAAAATCCAAAATCCTCAGTTAATTAGTTGCTGGAATTTTGTTCACACCTTATTAATTGATATATTCCGATTTTCCCCTTTGATTGAATTAACCCTTTGGGCCTTTAATCTCGTCAAATCCTAGAGGAGTCAAGAGAATATACCATAATTGTCGCTTGGTGCCTAAACTAGAACGAAACTCAAGTTCCTTCATCAAAGCCATTTTTCTAGATAGGGAAATCTTAATCCATGTGAGCACTAAAATTGAGTCAACCTAATTGTTTTAATTAAATTTATTAAATTATTTTAATTGGTTGGGTAATTTGAATATTTCCACGATTCAATTTTATCTGAAATTAATCCCAAATTCTCATAATTAGGGTTTTAGCGTTTATCCTGCATCAAGAATGTTGTGATATAAGCACAGAGAAGCGAAAGGCCAATAAAGTGGGCGCGAAGCATTCCTGAGTGATAGAGAATTTAGCCATAAACAGCAGGTATAAAAAAAGAGTGGCTTTAGAGGGAGAGAGAGAGAGAGAGAATAAAACTTATAAATGCTATTGTTGGAATCGGATTGAAAATGCGGGAAGGTCAATGTCAGCATCTCAATGAAAAAAGAGCTCCTTGAAATATACAAAGGTCCAATGAAAAGTTGGAAAAGTAGCAGTTATGAAACAGAAAGAGGATCTAGTACTCGTAAAGGAAAACGGCAATGGAGGAGGGAGACAATAATGTAGACCGCAGCCCACATATATTAAAGAGATAAAACCTTCTACATGGGTCGTTACTGGATCAAAATATAATCAAACAAAGATGATTATCGGATTAAAACCTGATATTATAAGACTGAAAATACCAGCGAAAACAAGAAGTTCAGCCCTTGTTTGCTACGTAAAAACACAGTATAGCAGCAGCAATAACAATCACTAATCAACCTAAACATTTGTCATAAAACACAGTCCCAAGTCCCAACCAGTATTACCAAGACACGTGGAACAGGTGCCAAGTGTCAAGGTGCCATAGACGTTTGGCTTGCCAATTTATACAGATTCCAATATGGCGGCACAGCCATAAGAAAATAAAAAACATAAAACATATATAGAAATGAGAGCCAATTGAGATATGTAATGAAAAGATACAAAATCTATGTCATGAACCTAACTAAAGTTATACTATATTTTACAAATCGTTTTCAATGATCCAAACTTTTTATTTATAAGTTACTAAACTTTACGCAATTTTTTTATTATAAAACGGCGATTCATTTTATCATTGTCAAAACGAGGAACATTTTGATGGGATTATGTGATATTTTCATACATGTCTAGAATAGCGTGCTGTGTTGAGGAGTGTCCAAGTGTTTGGCACGGCAAAAATCCCAAAAATAGAAGTGCCTAGGGAACACTGGTCCCAAACAGGGTACCAAATTCGCTCTGATACCCTGCGAACCGGGAATCGGTTCGACTTGCTGCAGTTCAGTTCAGATGTGCGAACCGGGCTATACACCAGTTCTGTTCCCCCTTTAATGCTACAAGCAAAATGACACTTGCACGTTTCGAAACCTCGCCATCTTAGGCGTGCTTATCATGCGCTACCAGCGCTGCCTTCCTTTTGTTTTTGCATAGTTTCTATATATTATTTTATTTATTGTATAAAAACGTTTACACAAATAATAACTACTTACCAAATTTATTAAAATATTTTTATTTTATTTAAAACTTATTCTACCACTAGCGAATCGGGTTCACTTGGACTTAGGGAATTGCGAATTACGAACCCGAATTCTAACCGAGCGAACCAACGAATCAGGTAACATTGGTCCCAACAGCCCTAGAAATCACTGTGATAACTGTTTATTAACTGCTACAAAGATGGGTGTTAAATAATTAAAATAACAGGTAAATCATCTCTTTTCCAGCAGCAGCAATATCCACGGATTTTTGGATTTTGATATTAACATCTGAAGCTAAAGAGCATTGAGTTCTCAAGCCACAATCTAGAGAGATAAAATTTGAATAGAAAATTCCCGTTCAACAATTGGTATTCATAAAATCTCACCCGTAACTTGTAAAATCCGATCGCTACAATATATAAAGAGATAAAATCTGATCTTCTATATTTATACTTCTAAACTACTTAGGCTCCTAAAGAATGAAATAGGAATAAACTAGTTTCTAAATCCTTACTTTCTAGGACTCGAAATAGAAGACATTAGAGTTAAATCACCAGGACTTCAAATCTTTTAGGACCCAAGACACCCTTTATTCTAGACCTTGAGAACTCCGATAATGATGACCAAGAGCCCAGTTTTCTAGAACTCCAAAATACACAAAATAAAAGAGTTCCCAATCTTCACAAAATCCCGAGAATGGGTTTCTCGGTACAGCTGTTAGGTGATTCCTTGAATGGGTCTCGTGAGTCTTGTTTAAGGCAAGGGGTCTGAATGGGCCGGGTTTCGGGAGGGACTTAAACAGGCCAATTTTAATCAGGCCTCTTGGAACAAGCCCATGCCCGGCCTGATTACTAATCGGACCGAAATGGACCTATTTACTATCGGGCATACCTACCACTGCCCATACTGACGCATTTCGGGATGGACTTCAAGCAACCTGACAACTTCTATACTATTTATACAGAAATGATCTCAAATGACTGGGCCATTTAAGTCGAGTCAGACTTAAACAGGCTGATTTTTAATCAGGCTTTTGGGCATAGCCCATACCCAGCCCGACATATTAATCATGCCGGACCGTTTATATTTCCGGCTTACCTACCTTAGCCCATACTCGGCCCATTTTGGTCCGGCAAACCAATTGAGACCCTATTTAAGGCACAGTGTATATTTTAAGGCCCTTTAACTACTTGATTTCTGAACTGATACTTCCCTGTTTCAAGCTATATTTCGAGTTCTGTACCTGCAGCAAACTTCTCTCATCTTGCAGTGCATCAGACAATGTCATGGCCTCTTAACATGTAGGGCGCTGCAAATTTTATTTTATTTTATTTTTTGATAACTTAGCATAATCCCAAGATTACACTTGCACTAATACCTAAGGGATGGCCTCGCCCCCACCGTGTAAGAGTATTTCACGATTTTCACACCCTATGGGGCATCATGTTATCGCAGAAGGGAGACGCCAACACTCAGTCCCATGACCTATTGGTAACAAACCAAAGTCCCCTACCAACTGCGCCAACCACTAGTGACAAGGGCTTCACGGCCTAAGAAGAAAAAAAACTTACCATGCAGAAAAGAAAAATATTTCATCCACTAAATCTACTTTTCATGGCAGCTTTTAATATATAAACTAATTTACTCTTATTTTTATTTTAACTCCTAATTACCTTAGGACTCATGAATAGTATAACAAAGTATATAAAGAAATCAACTATTACTATTTCAATGGACCTGTCACTCTAGAAAATAAAATTTCCAAATTTGAATAAAAATCCATGAACGTTTAATCTTTAGGGCTCAAGCTCTCCTCCAAGATCACTGGAAGTCCTTGCTCAATAGGACTCAAAATCTCAAAAAAATTCTCAAAACTCAGACCGGAACGTCCAATCGTCTAGGACCTCCACAGCACCCCACGTTCAGCCAGCATTAATCCCTAAAAAAAGGTGGCGATAATTGATCTTGACCTACCCATAACTTTGTGGTGACCTGCCCAGAATTTTATGATCAAAGCCACTAAAATCTACTATTTAAAATTTTGTTTCTGTGCCCCTAAAATCCATGAAACCAGGCCCTATCTTTGGGCTTTCTTCCTGACCCTAAACTTAATAAATTGGGTCAATTTCTGCCTAATAAATTTCTGCATCTACCCCTTCTCGGGCAATCTCTCGCCCAACAGCCAGCCCTCCAAGGCAGCCCACAGGCTCCTCTTGAAATCCCCATACATCTTCCTCCACCTTGAAGATCGCGATTAATTTGTTTTTTAAATGTCCTTTATACTTGTTGGTTATGGACATAAGGTTTTGGAAGATTAAATATATAGAAAAGAACTGGATATGAATAGATAGTAATAAAGATCTTGAGAGCTAAATGCATAAAGGTGGATCAATTAAAAACTAGAGTTCTTATGCATAAAGCCAAGGGCAGATTGAATCTCCTGTGTCATAAAGTTAGCTTTTGCTGCAACTATTTGGCCTGTTTAAGTGGAAAATAACCATATAAGCGAGAACAACAAAGACCATAAAATGCTGGTTTTACAAAACATTCTATGTGATGTAAAATTTTGCATTATAGGAAATAATTGATGGGAACATCAGATTCAAGCAGCCGCCAATGACGTATCGAAGGCAAAAGAAGAATATCAATGATCAGAAAGAAAAACAACTCAAATTCGAAGAACTGAAGAAGCACTCAGTCGATTGATCAAACCCCAGCCTTCGATCGATCGATGGTAGACAATGGACACATATTTTGAGCGCTTTTATGCTTCTCAGTCAATCGATCGATCTGGAATTTTCGATCGATTGATTTTAGTTTGTGACTTCGGGCAATTTAGTTATTTCCCAGTCGATCGATCGACTCCAGAATCAATCAATCGACTAATCGCGCGAATTTTGACGGGATTTTTGTTATTTCGGTCAAAATTTCCGTGTTAGTATTTTATTTGCTTTAGGACTTTTCTAATTTCGTATTAGGGTTTGGTTAGCCTATTTAAAAGCTTGTAAAACAACATTATAATTAATTATTGGTGAATGAAAATTGCTTTTGCAAGCTTTGAGAGGGTGTGATTCTCTCAAAACCGAAAAGCAATTCTTCATCCCGTGTGCAGTTTGGTGCAAGGCCAACTCTTTCTCTTCTTCAATCTTCTTATGATCTACGAGTTGCATAAGTAGCGTAACCCTAGCCTCCGTATTTCCCTATCAAATCCATATTTAACCTATTTATTTCATTAAAAATCCAAAATCAACCTATCCTTTCATTATTAAATCATTGTTAGCCTTCTATTTTCGTACGGTATCGAAAGACCCGCTTACGAATTCGTTTGACGCCCTAAAACTGTCAGAGATCTAGTCGTTCACTAAAAACCCTAGTGTTCTAGATCTGATAGGGAACATACGGGAAAAGTAACACTGTTTTGGGTCGTAATTAAATTACTCCATCGAATCTCTTAGATAATTCTGTAATAATTTGTTAAGAGAGGTTATTTTTATTGCTTAAATTAATTTTAATTTTAATTTAACCCTAGCATTGCATGTGTTAGTTTCCGCATCAGATTTGGTATCAGAGAATTTGTTCAGTTTAGGGTTGTCGATGTTCATATAGGTTCTAGGGTTTATTTTTATTTTGTCTTGCATCTTCCCATTTTGTTTTGCATCATCTTGTTTTGTCTTGCATAGTCATGGATCCTAACAAGATAAAAGCCTTAACTAGAGACCTTACCTCTAAGTTGACCACGAGTCTATCGAGTCATCGTTGATAGTGGAATTTGTACTAATGTGGTTTCTGAGAGTACAGTTTCTCGCTTAGGGCTTGCAACCGTAGCTCATTCCCCTACAAAATCTTTCACAAAGGTATCAAGTTCCTATACAATTTGGCTCGTACAAGGACACATTGTGGTGCGATGTTGTGCCTATGGATGTGAGGCATATCAATATCATCCTAGGGAGGCCGTGGTTGTATGACATGGATGTACACTGTTCGGGAGATCGAACGTATGTTAATTAACTCATAACGGAAATAAAAATCAATCATTTACCTCCTAGAGCACCAGCAGTGAAAACAACCAAGTCCAGTGATAAAGGCCTGATAGACAAAGAGAAGACATCTAAGGCCGTTCATCATTAGCCCTCTTAAGTTTGAACAAGGCGCTAAGACAGAGGACATTGTCTATGTCCTTGTCACAATTGAAGAATCCAAAGAGTCAGGCGTTGAGATTCCAAGAGGTTGAACCAATAAAGAGTGAGTTTCGGGATGTCTTTCCTAAAGACCTTCCGGATAAGTTACCACCTCTACGGGACATCCAACACGCCATTGATCTGATCCCCGGATCTACTTTACCGAACTTGCCCCACTATCGCATGAATCCATCCGAACACTCGGAATTAAAGAGGCAAGTTCATGAACTTCTCCAAAAAGGGTTCATAAAGGAAAGTATGAGTCCATGTGTCGTACCAGTGCTGCTCACACCCAAGAAAGATGGAACTTGGAAGATGTGTTTGATAGTCGCGTTATTAATAAAATCACGGTCAAGTATCAGTTCCCTACACCGAAACTGGACGATATGTTGGACATGATAGTCGGTGCCACGCTATTTTCGAAGATCGATTTGAAGAGTGGGTACCATCAAATCCGGAGTTCGTCCCGAGGACGAATAAAAAACTGCCTTCAAAACCAATGATGGTTTATATAAGTGGTTTGTCATGCCTTTCGGGCTTTCAAATGTCCCAAGCACATTTATGCATATCATGACACAGGTGTTGAGGCCTTTTATAGGCAAGTTAGCATGACTCTCAGAGGAGCGAAGAATACACGAACCTGAAGAAGTGCATTTTCATGTCACAAAGCGTCGTCTTCTTAGGGTTTGTCGTTACCTCTAAAGGAATGATTGGGGACTCGGAAAAGGTCAAAGCTATAGTGGAATGGTCTGAACCTCCAAACAGTCACGAAATCCGTAGCTTCCATGGGTTAGCCACTTTCTATAGGCGGTTCATCCGTAATTTCAGTACACTAACTTCCCCTATCACCAATTGCATCAAAAAGGGAAAGTTTAAATGGACACATGTTACAGCAAAAGCTTTCAAGGAGATTAAGTCTCGAATGATTGAAGCTCCTGTCATGCGCCTTCCGGACTTTTCTAAAGTCTTTGAGGTAGCGTGTGACGCATCCGGCATAGGTATTGGAGGAGTGTTGAGCCAAGAGGGCCATCCGATAGCTTACTTAAGTGAAAAGCTAAATGAGGCCAAGCAGAAGTACTCTACCTACGACAAAGAATTGTATGCAGTAGTACAATCTCTTAAATATTGGAAACACTATTTGCTACCACATGAATTTGTCTTGTTCTCGGATCACGAAGCCCCTTAGATTTTTTAGTTTAAACCTGCGGCTTACGAAATGGGTTGAGCAACTTCAAGGGTTCACCTTTGTGCTAAAACATAGAGCTAGTGTGGAGAATCGAGCTGCTAACGCACTTAGCCGTAGAGTGGCAACGTTGCACTCATTAAGTGTTGAAGTGACCAGATTGGATCATCTCGTGGATGATTATCCTATATGTTCGAATTTTGGTGAAGAGTACACCTCACTTTTGAATGGACAATCGGTCAAAGAAAGTAAGTACACCCTATAGGAAGGGTACTTGTTTTTAAAACACTGATTGTGTATTCCCCGCACTTCTTTATGAGGCTTTCTTGTTTGGAAATTACACGCCAAAGGGGCTGTTGGCCACTTTGGTCGCAACAAAACCGTTGCTTTAGTTGAGGATCGATTTTATTGGCCCAATCTCATCCGAAATGTAGCCAAAATCACCAGCCAGTGTCGTGTTTGCCAACTGGCTAAGCAAAAGTGGCAAAACACCAGATTATGCATACCTTTACCGGTGCCACACACCCCGTGGCAAGACCTGTTTATGGATTACGTGTTAGGCGTCCCCAAACCTCCAAAAGCACAACTCAGAATTCGTCGTTTCTCGAAAATGACCCACTTCATCGCGTGTTCGAAAACCTCCAATGCAAGTAATATTGCCACACTTTTCTTTAATGAGGGTGTTCGTTTACACGGTTTGCCTAAGACTGTGTCTTATCGTGATGTCAAATTTGTCAGCTATTTTTGGAAGACACTGTGGCACAAAATGGGGGACTCGGCTTTAGTTTTCATCAGCATATCACCCCCAAACTGATGGGCAAACCAAGGTTGTTAATAGGAGTCTAGGGAACTTGTTGCGGTGTTTAGTAGGTGATCACATTAGGAGTTAGGATTCCATTTTACCTGTAGCGGAATTTGCATACAAAAATTCGGTTAATAGAACCACTAGTATGAGTTCATTTCAAATCGTGCATGAGCATAAGCCTAGGACACCTGTAGACCTCATCCCAATGTCTGTTCATCAAAGGTCATATGAGTATGCATCCACTTTTGCACATCACATTCATGATTTACATGCTGAGATTAAAAGAAGAATTAATGCGAAAAATGAAAAATACAAGCTTTCTACAGATTCTCATAGAAGATTTAAATAGTTTCAGGAGGATGATTTAGTGATGGTTCGGAATAAATTGGAGCGATTCCCTCAAGGAATTGCAAATAAGTTACAAGCTCGTTGTGTTGGACCCTATAGGCTCAAGGAATTGCAAAGAAGTTACAAGCTCGCTGTGTTGGACCCTACAGGATTTTGAAGCGTGTTAGTTCTAACGCTTACATCTTAAATCTACCACTAGAATTGGGGATTAGCATGACTTTCAACGTGGAGGATCTCATCCCGTTTCATGGCCTTCCAACCATCCTAGCCAACCCATTTGAGCCATTTACACCCGATGCCACCATTATTCCCCTACCCACGCCATTACCTCCACCTACTCATCCATCTCGTGAGATCATTGAAGATGCTTTGGAGGATCAAATTGTGTCCACCAATCAAGGGGGACTTCAAAAGACAAGTGGAAGAACAAAGCCGATTCAAAGAATACGTGGATAACAAGCGAAGAGTTTCAACAGATTGATCCGGATCTCTTGGACTTCTATCACAGCCAGTATTCATCGGGAATGAATCCTTCTAACTCGGGGAGAGTTGATGGAGACATCAAACTCAAGCAGTCGCCAATGACGTATCGAAGGCGAAAGAAGAACATCAAAATGATTAGAAAGAAAAACAGCTCAAATTCGAAAGACTGAAGCACTAAGTCGATCGATCGACCCCAGCCTTCGATCAATCAATGTAGACAGTGGACACTTATTCTGAGCGCTTTGATGTTTCTCAGTTGATTGATCAATCCGAAATTTTCGATCGATCGATCGACTTTAGTCTGTGGCTTCAAGCAATTTAATTATTTCTCAGTCAATCGATCGAGTCCGGAATCGATTGACTGATCGCGTGAATTTTACGGGATTTTTGTTATTTTGGTCAAAATTTCCTTTTTAGTGTTTTATTTGCTTTAGGACTTCTCTAATTTCGTATTAAAGTTGGTTTAGCCTATTTAAAGGCTTGTAAAACAACATTATAATTAATTATTGGTGAATGAAATTTGTATTTGCAAGCTTTGAGAGTTCTAAACTTTCGTGAGGGAGTGATTCTCTCAAAACCAAAGAGTGATTCTTCGTCCCACGTGTGGTTTTGTACGAGGTCAACTCTTTCTCCTGTTCTATCTTCTTATGATCTACGAGTTGTGTAAGTAGAGTAACCCTAGCCTACCTATTTCCCTATTAAATCCAGATTTAACCTATTTATTTCATTAAAAATCCAAAATCAACCTATCCCTTCATTATTAAATCATTGTTAGCCTTTTATTTTTGTATGGTATCGAAAGAACTCGCTTGCGAGTTCGTTCGACGCCCTAAAACTATCGAAGATCTAGCTGTTCGCTAAGAACCCTAGTCTTCTAGATCCGATAGGGAACGTACGCGAAAAATAACACTATTTGGGCCATAATTAAATTATTCCATCAACTCTGTTGAATAATTTTGTGATAATTTGTTAAGAGAGGTTGTTATTTTTATTGCTTAAATTAATTTTAATTTTAATCTCAGCCCTAGCATTGCATGTATTAGTTTCCACATCAATAATCTTAGTGATAGGATAACTCTAGAGTCTGGAGATTGAACTTATTGGCTCAAGAATCATCACATTAAATGCATGAAGGTAGTGCACTAAAGAGAAATTGTAGTACGGTACACAAAAACTAGATTGATGGATTCAAAGAATATAATAAAAAGGGTAATGTTAAAGCATATAGAGGGCCGGGTACCTCTTCGCGCCTACCAGATTACTGGTGGGCACCTACACTAAAAACCGTTAACCACAATGAATCACACGATGGTGATCGTTTTTCATTCCAATCTTATAGACAATGGATCTTGAGACCATGGGCTTGCCATCAAATTGTCAAGTTTTCGATTCCATGTGGCACAGATCACAAAAAAGGTGGCCCTAAAATCACGTTTGAGCGTGATGTGTGCCATGTGATTCTACAACCATGTTTGGGATCTGTGCCACCTGGAATAAAAAATTTGACAGTCTGATGTCACACCCTTAGTCTCAAGATCCATTGTGATATAGTGGAAGATTGAAATGAAAAATGATTGCCATCGTCTGATTCAACACGGTCAATGGTTTTCAGTAGGTGCCCACTAGTAATTTGGTAGATGCGAATAGAGGTGCCCATAGAGGGTCATCGCCTATGCATTAATTGCCCTGGTCCTGCCAACTAAGCTTCAATTTCCTTCAAAAAAAATCAGCAAACTATCAACTATTTAAGAATTTTATTCTTTGCCAAGTTCCATATCAAATGGAATGTCCATTTCAGTTAAGTTTAGTTTTGTCAATACAAAGATAATTGCTACCTTCATTAAGTAAACATGCAATATTTTGTCACATTTATATATGATTCCCAAATCTCAGGACCAAAGGGAAAAAAAATATCTTTACTTAAAGCAAAAACGAAATAAATCAAAATAATAAAAAAAAAATCATACATAACAACTTACTTGGACATCCTTCTTGGCCGTGGGTTTATATGGACAAGCCGCAGGGACATTTTCCACTTTTTTATATTCCCAACCAAATAACCCATATACTTTTCCCTACATGAAACAAAGAAATGTAAAAAATCAAAGAAAATTAATGCAACATGTTTCGTATGCAAATTTGTGAAGCAAAAACAATGAATTTAGAAAGAGAGAAACTACAACATAGAAAAATCCATAAACCAAAACAACCAAAATATCCCGAATATTGCAACTAATAGGTGGAAAGATCTAAATACAACAAATTCGAAAAGCAAAAAAAGGAATTACGCCTCAGTATAAACTTTCCATCACCGTCTCAATCACTTTAATTGACCATCCAACATCAGAACCTTTTTTTTCCTTTATTAAGCTTCCTAAGCAAAAAACTTAAGGTACCATTTGGATGCGTCAAATGTCATCTAGTTCCAATTTCGTCAAAATATTATTTCATTTGGGGAGGTTTTCAATATAAAATGTTTTTGTACCCATTAGTCACAAAAGTCTCCGACTTTTTCAAAAAATCGGAAAAAGTCGGTGACTTGCAGTCATCCCGACTTTATCGCTGATTAATCGGTCAAGTCGTGACTAGGCCGATTAATTAGCGATGTTTGTGATACGGTCTAGTTTTTTTCCTTTTTTATTCACTTATACTTAAGGGGGCAAAAAAGTTTAGGTTTTGTACTATTTTGTTCAGTTTGTTCATAAAAAACCTTTAGGTTTTGCCTACTTTGTTCATTAAAATAATCATTTTTAACTTGAAACATATTATGGTATACTTTTTATATTTTGTTTAAAAAGCAAAAATTATACAAGGTCTTTCGACTTTGACCAATATTTCCCTATTTCTCCAGACTTAAGACCCTTGCCGATTTATTGCCGACGCTCGACTTTGTGACTATGTCTGTACCATAATTAAATCCAATCAAACTTTCAAAAGTCATGGCTACAAGGACTAAAATTGCACCAATAAATATTATATATATATATATATATTACGAGGGTGAGGCCTCATCACTGTCATCAAAATCACAACCCCATCATTACTACAATCACCATCATCCCCACATCAAAACCTGTGTATGTATCATCAATCATCATCACCACTGTCATTCAATGTGAATTCGTAACCATGTCCATCATTATCATCACTACCACCACCACCATCATCATCATTAAGAACTAACCAAATAGACGAAAGACCTACAAATAAATCAACTTGCATGTTATGTATGGCAGGCGAAACAACCTGGTGTGTCAGCTTGAAATTAAACCTGTAGTTTAGTTATTAACATTGAAAGATGGACTTGTTCAACTGTACGCCCAAATGCAAACTAAAGGCCTGTTTGGGTGGCTATTTTTAGAGCTTTTAACTTCTTTTTTTAAAGCTTCAAAAAGCTTTTGTGGAATGACATCTTTGGCTATTTCCATTAATTTCCAAACAGAAGTTGAAATGAGAATCGATGTTGAATGAAATTTCAAGAATGGTGCTTTTCACTTTTTAGTGGAAGCCTTCCCCCCATCCAGAAATGAAAAGTTTTCTGTGTATGAGATGAAGAAAGCGCATTTGCCTCCACAAGTTGAGGGACAAATAGATCTATTCATTGTTTTTTATCTTTTTTTGTAGTTTGTTTTATAGGGTTTGTTCTATTTTTGCAACTCATTGTCCAAATGATGCGGGAACTTACTAAATGCAAAGTTAGGGCTGAGATTAGGAATAAAATTAGTTTAATCAATTAAAAATAACAATTTATCATAAATTCTCATGAAAATTCTAGAAATCTAATTAGATGCTTTAATTCCTGCCCAAAATAGCGCTACTTTCATGTACATTCCCTATCGCGGATCTAGAAGACTAGGGTCCTTATGAACGGCTAGATCTTCAATAGTTTTAGGGCGTCGAACGAACTCGCAAGCGGGTTCTTTTGATACCAAACAAAATTAAAAGACTAATAATGATTTATGATGAACAAATAGGTTGATTTTAGATTTTATGAAATAAATAAAATAACAACGGTTATGCTACTTACGCAAAGCGTAAATCTAAAGAAGATAGAGATGGAAGAAGAGTTGGCTTCGCACCAAACTGCAAGCGGGAATCAAAGAATCGCTCTTCATTTGAGAGAATCACACCCTCACGAAAGTTTAGAACTTTCAATTTTGCATAAGCAATTTTCATTAACCAAAAACTTCTAATAAAGTTATTTACAAGTCTTTAAATCGGCTAGCCAATGCAAAAAACTAGAAATCCTAGTGTAACTCTAATTCCTAGTTCAAATAAAAGAAATATCCTAATTCTTCTTCTAAAACTATAAAATAAAGTCCTAAAACAATAATGAAACTAATCATATTTCTAATAAAAGAAACAAATCCTATTTTCTAAAATAAAATAATAAAAGAGACTAATCCTAATGTAATTAGGAGTCTTGAAATTCATCACTTTCTGTGTAGCTTCCAAAAATTGACCATAACTTCTTCAATACTTGTCGGAATTACACGTTTTTTGGCTCGTTGGAAAGCTACTTCGATAAGCTTTCAAATATGACCAATTTCGCATCAATCCAACTTTGTTTGAAACTTTAAAATAGGTCAAACATAAAAGTGACGGGATTGAAAGTTGAAGACCCTCTGATCAGAGAATTTCTGACAATAAATTTTGGATTTTCTTCTTTCTGATCACTTTGATGTTCTTCTTTCGCCTCCGATACATTATGGGTAGTTGCTTGAATCGGATGTCCCCATCACCAAGCTACCATCAGTTGGCCTATCTCACCCCTCATGTTGCGTGAGATCTTGAATTTCTTTAACCTCGCCATGGTCAACAATGAGATGATGGTTTTTGCTATTCCCGCGAAGTAAAGATCATTCGCTTGGCGAATGAAGTAGTTGAATCTCTTTTTGACTTTGGCTAAACACTATTTCTCGTTGGTCGAGCTTTCAACAAAAAAACCTATGCAAGAGCGTATTCTCCTATCTAAGCTTCCTCCCTATTCATTCGCTCCCTCCATCGTTTATGGTACAGCCACGCCCGGTGCCACGAAATGATTGAGAAATATAATGGGGTCGAGATGAATTTGGTTCTTTGTATGCAATAAGTATTGCATGACCGAATAATTCAAGGAGGGGCAGCTGACTAAATGACTAATTGAATGGTGGGTCACTGGAAAAAACAAAAGCCTTCCTGTCAAGAACAGACCCACCCGGAGAGGTGGGAGGCTCCTGCCTTAAATGAATGCCTTCTTTTTACCTTGTCGAGAACTAATTGGTTTTGTTACGAGTAGATGCAGAAGAAGACGTCCCTTACTAACACTTACTGGTTTTTGAGTTCACTTGATTCGGAATCAAGCATCGAGAAGGAATAAGAACTCAGGCAGCTACTAGGCCCCTTTTGTGCCATGTCTAAGAAAGAAAAGAGTGATTTTTTGTAATTAGAATTAGAAAGAGCAGCATTCTTAATGGTCTTATTCAAGAAAGAACTTTGTTAAACATTATACCTGTTTTCTTCAAGTGGTTTCAAAATACCTTAAAAGAAGCTCTACTCCCTGAATTTCAAACTCCACTCATAGCCTTATTCACTATTTAGAGGCTGGTCCTCAACTCCTCATTCATATTGATCAAAGACTCGAGGCTCTCAATTCAGAAGATAGAAACCTGCGGGATACTCATGAAGTATATGCTTCTTTCAGGCTGACTCCATGTTGAAGCTTCTAAAAGGGGTTGATTCGGGTCAAAGAAAGAAAGAATTGAGGTTCAAATGCATATGAAGCTAAGGTGGATGTCGTATTGGCTTTTATCCTACATATGAACTGATAGGACTGCTTACAGTTGATATAAAAACTGATATGATAGGGCAGCGTCCAGTTTATATACAAACTGATATGATAGGGCTTGAACAAATCATTGAATAATAGCCTTCAAGGAAAAAGATCATGAGCAAGGTTCAAAATTCCGCCGGAATGTTCTGGCTCCGGTGTGGACAGGAACCAATGTTCTTAAAGGCGGTTGGGGCGGCCACTAGGGCAGTTCGGACCCCCAAGCGCCCAGATTTAACCTTGGACGGCTTCCCAGGCAGACTGGGTCTGGGGCACCCGCCTTGGCGGTCTGGGTGGACGCCTAAGCTGCTCAGGCAGCCGCCTGGGTGTTTTAAAGTCGGGGCAGGGAGAAGCGATTTATAAATTAATGGACTTTTATCAGGTCGGGTCGAGTTATTCGAAGGTCGGGCATATGCCTTTTTTTATTGGACACCACCCAACCTAACCCATCGACAACCCTTAAACTTTAAAACCCTTATTGCCTAGGGATAATAGCTCCTTACCAACATTTAAACACCAGAATAGTGTTTAAATGATCTTATACCACTAAAGGCTTTTAATCTCACACTGTTGAAGTGTGATTATCATTATGCCACGTGGTGAACATCTGTGATCAATCTAAATTCTCCAAGTGGCAATCTATCATTGAAACATATCTTACCCCAAGAAACATGCCTATAAGTGGATTTGAATCATACGATTGATAAGCCTATAAGTGGATCAGAATGTTATATATGTTTATGTTGAAATAAAATATGTATATCACTATATGTATGCATATATATATATATATATATACTTCAGGGCCGCCCGGATCTTGGAGCGCCCGCCTAGGCACCACCTGAGGACTTCGGCCCGAACATCCACCCAACAGCCCAAACCTGCCCAACGACTTTAAGACCATTGACCGGAACGGAAATAAGGATAATTCCGGGCACCCCCTAATTTTCACATAAATTCAGGTGGAATTTTTGTATTTTCCATGGAAAAGGTGCCACTTAAAGTGGAACCATATAAAAATTCGAAAATGCCACTTGGCACCCATTTTTTCTCTATTTTCTCCTCTCCTCTCTTCCTCCTCTCTCCTGTCTACCTCCCTCTTTGCTAGTTGAGAGTCTCAACTAGAGACCCTACCTTGTTAAATATAGCCTCATTCAATGAGATATTGGCGGATAATCAACGTAAATCCATCGGAGAATATTGTAAGATAAATTTCTACCTTCCTTTTCTTTTCTTTTTCATTTATCTAAGATAAATAGGATAAATCTAACCATATACAGTAGATCTAACTTAGATCTACCCATAGGTAGATCTAACTTAGATCTACCTATGTAAGGTAGATTTAATTTAGATCTACCTTATTTTAAGGTAGAAATTAACTTCTTTTTTAAATCTTGGCCAGAACATTGCCAGAATTTTAGTCAAAGATCGTCCAGAACTTTGGAATTTTCCATTCCGGGGTTTGACCGGAACGTTGCCAGAATCCGGATGTTTGAACCATGATCATGAGCCTCTATCTTATTATGCTTTTAGAACCATTTTTTCTCAATGTGGAATAGCCCTCCATTCCAACTTTCTTCTTAAGGCTTTGCTCTGCCCTTTTAGTAGCTCGCCTTGGCTTCCTAGCAACTTATCTTTTAAGCTAGATGTTAGGCTCACTTAGCTAGCCAAGGTCTCCACCTGCAGTGGTCGTTGTCATCCATCCTCTTGTTTTGAACCTTACATCTCTCAAGCTGAACAGAGCCTTTCACTTGAGGCGTGCTAGCTTAACTTTTTAGCTTGAGGGTTTGAAAATTAACAAAACAAAGACAGAATACATTGAGTACAAATTTAGTGAACATGATAGACTGGAGGAGGATCAAGTCTACACAAAAAGTCATTTAATGCCACATTGTCATAGATTTTGTTACTTAGGCTCTACTTTACAATCAGATGATAGGCTGAAAGAGGACGTCTCAAATAAGATTAATGCAAGTTGGATGAAATAGAGGCAAGCTAGCGGAGTATTGTACAACATAAAAGTTTCACTTACATTGAAGGGAAGTTTTATAAGAAGACGGTTATACATGCCATATTATATGGTGCGAAATGTTGGGCTTGAAAAAAGCGACAAGAAGATAGAGTACATTTGGGCGAGATGCATATGTTGAGATGGATGTGTGGAGTAACAAGAAAGAATAAAAATACGAAATGAGTGAACATGAGAAAGTTTGAGATTAGCACCTATAAAGGAACAATATACTATGCGTCGCTTAAGGTGATTTAGACATGTTCATTGATGGCCAAATGTTGACCCTATACAAAGAGTTGAGAAGGACGTATGAGCAAAGGAAGACAAGTAAAGACCTGGATGAAAGCCAAGAGAGGGCATATAAAAGACTGTGAAGTTACATAGAGCTTAGCGCCATACACTAAAAATGGTTCGCAGTCGGAAAATGAGAATGAAGTTCCAAGAGGGGGTACGGAATCATTGAAGGATGCAAGCATGGATCTAAGTGCATTTGCGACCAGTGTTACCTAGGTACATGGCACGGGTGCCAAGTGCCAAGGTGTCCTTAAAGTGTTGGCACGGCAACTTCTAAAAAACCCAATACGGCGGCACAGCTGTACAAAAAATATTAAAAATTTTATTTTTTAAAATAATGTATTACATTGGGGATAGATTATACATTAGTGAGCAGTTGGCCGAAAAGATATACTTATATTGGGGAGTTAACTATCCGGTTGTACACTTTAATACCAGCCGTTGGTATTTTTTAATGGCTGATATTAATGTTCACCAAACGGATGGTACACATTCATTTACAAGCATATTTTTTGATAAATCTGACTGTATGATTGTGCGCTTGGGCAGTTTAGATTGTTCACCGATGTGCACCTCAAAATAATCTTGAGACGGTCAGGTCAAATTTACGTGTATGATGATAGGCCATGATCTACGTGTCACGTGAAACTAAAACCTGACCGTATGATGGTAGGCCATGATCTACATGTCACGTGGAACTAAAATCTGACGATATGATGGTAAATAAAATATGGCCATATAATAGAAATTAAAATTTGGGCATATAATGGAAAACTCAAATCTAGTCGTACGATGGTAATTGTAGTTGGTCAATAGAGAATATATACCCTTTACCAAATTTTGTTGATATTAATGTTCAAAATGGATGGTACACGTTCATTTACAAGCATGATTTTTTGAGAAATCTGACTGTATGATTGTGCACTTTGGCAGTTTAGATTGTTCACTAATGTGCACCTCAAAATAATCTTGAGATGGTCAAGTCAAATTTTCGTACATGATAATAGGTCATGATCTACGTGTCATGTGGAACTAAAACCTGACCGTATGATGGTAGGCCATGATCTACGTGTCGCGTGGAACTAAAACCTGACCGTATGATGGTACGCCATGATCTACATGTCACGTGGAACTAAAACCTGACCGTATGATGGTACGCCATGATCTACATGTCACGTGGAACTAAAACCTGGCCGTATGATGGTATGCCATGATCTAGGTGTCACGTGGAACTAAAATCTGACCATATGATGATAAATAAAATATGGCCGTATAATGGAAACATGGGCATATAATGGAAACCCTTTACAAAATTTTGGTTGTCAAAAGAGAATACCCTTTACAAAATTTTGGTTATCAATAGAGAATACCCATAAGAGGGTTTATAAAATCAAAAGTTTGGTTGTCAGCACGTGACGACCAACCTTTACAAAAGTTTGGTTGTCAAGAGAATACCCATAAGAAGGTTTATAAAATCAAAACCCTCATTATAGGGTTTTAGAGGTAAAAGCCTGAGGATTTTGATTTTGTAAACCATGTCTCTTTAATGAGAGGCTTTTATAAATCTGGGGCTTATAAATCAAAATCCCTTTAAAAGCAAGCTTTTATAAATCTGAGGCTTATAAATCAAAATCCCTTTAAAAGCAAACCCTTTGCACATTATAAAGCCTCTTGCAAGACCACCTAACCCATTATAATTTTCAAAGGGGAGAGAGAGAGAGAGAGAGAGAAGAGAAGAGAAGAGAGAGAGAGCTCACCACCGGCGATGGTTTTAAACTTCTCATTGTCGTGATTTTGCTTACGAAGAAGATCAACAAAAGAGATGAAGTCAAAGGCTCCAAGAGGCAAAACCCAAATAGAGAAACCCTAGCTCGATTTCTTGTTGCAATTGATTTACCAAAGTAAGATTTTAGCCATTTTGCTTTTTCTTTTTTTTCCTACATTTAGTTTTTTTTTTCCTATATTTAGTTCATTTTTTTCCTATATTTCCGAAAAGTACATATAAAAATCATTTTTTTATTATTTTTTTCAAAGGACACGATGTTTTAACGTGTCACGTGCCGACACTTTAAGATGACATCAGCATGGCACGGCAGTGGTGTGTCGGAGTGTCAGCACGGCAAAAAAAGGGAAATGTGTCGTGCCAAGGTAACAAAGTTTGCGACCCTGCACCTGAAAATGATAAAGAGAAAAAACATGCACTCGTATATAAATAATTTTATTTGGTTCAATAGGTATAATTCATTAACTTAGGGCTTAGGTTATAAAGGTGAAAAATAAGTGCTACAGATATTTTCCCATGGACAAGAAGTTACACTAGGGTTGCCTCTATATGGGTTGGATTTATAGCTCACCTTGGCAATATTGAAACCTTGAGTCGCAAGTTCGATCCCAATTTCGATAACAATACAAAATATAATAGATAATTTTGTTTTTTCACTGCAACAAGTGCTAATGACTAAGGTTCAAATCCCTTCGTCAACACGTTTATTTTCCAAAAAATATTGATTTTTCTTGGCTGAACCAAACAGAACCGATTAGCAAACTGAACTTTGTGAACACATTGATTGTCATCTTGAGTATCAGTTTTCTTCCTATTCAAGTTGACAATTTTTTCTTAGGATGGACTTGCATTTACCACGGTCCAATCGGAGGTCACATATGCTATGACATCAATGGGGTTAGACCGGCCTCAAGATTCTAGCTTTCGTGGTAATTAGTACATAGAAGTGATGCTAACACAAACAGGGCTATAATACATTCTATTTAAACTTATTTAATGCCAAAATTTCTTATTTTTGTAATGCATTCAGCTTTAAATGCATCAAAATTTGAGGCAACTAAAGCTCGCCAGGTGTTTTAACTCCCCCCCCCCCAATTAATCAGATGTTTTACTATTTCATCAAGAAATTTCTACCTAATTTTGCATTCTTTAAAAATATATTTCCTAAGTATCTTATATAAAAATGGGTTGTAGAGCCTTCAGCCTGCTGAAACCATCATTCCTTCACCTCCTTTGATATTAAAATTGGTATAGGGCTTTGATGTTCCAATCTTGAAGGTTCCTAGCCCCAAAATTATACAGGTTTTATGGGAATTTCCTTGTGATGGTTGCTTAAAATTTAACAAGGACAGGGCTTGTTGAAACTCGAAATAATCCGGGATTGGGAGGTGGAGTTACAGATCTAAGAAACGAAAAATGCGATAAACAATCACTGACTTTAGAGCCCTTTTGACTGGCATTTTCTAAGTTGCCTAATTCGAGCACAAAATTGATCTTGAGGTAGATTCAAAGATTCTTGTTGAGCTCTTAGAGGAAAGGCTTCCCTGTGGAGAGTCAAAGGGTGGTTCCATGATATATTCGACAAGTGGATAATATTGGTTAGGGGAGTGGAGGTGGAGTTCTAAGAGACGAAAAGGGCTATTTTTTTGTTTAATTTTAGAGCCTTCTGAATGGTGCTTCCAAGTTGCCTAATTCTTGCACAAAATTGATAATTGAGGTAGATTCTAAGATACCTACACCCTACTGAGAGTGAAAGTGTGCTGCCATGGATCTTAAAGAAATTCTTGACAATGGAGTAGTGGATTCAGCATTTCTTAGGCAAGGGAATAAGTTGTGGACCGCTTAGTAATCTATCCCTCAGATCCCCCATTACTCACCCCATTACTCATCAAGAGCCATTGCTTAGGAGACAAAATGCAGCTCCCAAATTTTCAATTAAGTTAGCCTTATGAGGTATTAATCCCCTCTTTGTACTATTTTTTTCTCTATTGGTTAATCAGAACTTGCTTGCTTAAAAAAATTAAATTAAATTAAATTAAAAATAATATTATTTGAGTTTTTTTTTTTTTTTGGTTCCTTATTAACTATTTCAACCGCGAAAAATTAAGCACAAGGAATTAGGAGAAGAATTAGACTAGTGAGGACCTAGTTGGAAGCAGTGAGAAGGGACATGGAGGATTACAGAGTTACAGAGAGCTTAGCGCTGATCAGAAATGAGGAGAGAAATTGGACTCGCAAAACCAACCACAAATTCATGGAATAATGTTGTGATGGTGAACCACAAAGAGTTAAGGTAGACTATTTACTTCCTCGTAATTTTTTAAAACCTTAAATTTTCAATCTATTATTATCAAGATTTGTTCATTACCAAGTCAACTCACCCAATATCTCACTAGGCAAAAGAATAATTTTAAAAAATGGAATAATAAACAGTAAATATAAAATTGAAAAGAAATAAAAAATAAAAACAAACACAAAAAAAAAAAATGCAAAACACAAAATTGAATATATATAAATAAATAAACCCAGAAGCAAAATTATTAATACTGAATAATCAATCATTTCTAAATGAAAAAAACCCAAAAATTTAAAAAAAAAATGATAACCATAATGATAATAAAAACAGAATCAAAACAACAAACCTCCAAGCTCAAAAATTCTAATAAAATAAGAAAATCAACAGAAGAAACATATCGAACAAATAATAATAACAATAATAACAAAAGATACAGGAAAAGGCAGATGCAAAACTATAAAAAGGATCAACATAAATCAAAATTTTAGTGGGGAAAAAAAAACAAATAAATAAATATATGGGTTCTGCAGCTGATATAAATTAAGAGAGGATGAGTTCTTACGAGGATGAAATTGATGAGAAATGGCAAGGCGTTGATAAGTGGAACAAGGAAGAGAGGCAGCAGACACGCCAAGCAAACCTGTATAAGAACAACACCATAACAAAATCCAATTTTTTATTTTGAATCATATATATATACATGCGGAATAAAAAAATTTGGAAAGACAGAAATAAATAAAAAATTACTATTATAATTATAATACCATTTTTCTTCTTCTTCTTCTTCTTCTTCTTCTTCTTCTTCTTGGTTTATTTTGCTGCACAGAAGACGAGAAATCTAGCAAGAGTCGAAAACTCCGATTGGGTTTTGTTTTTATTTTGTGAAGCCCTGCTAACCTACGCCGGACAAAGGGTTAGGAGAGGATGTTAACGTAAGCACATTGTAGAATGACTCGCTTCGTGCCCACTTTATATTTTCAGTGCATAGTAACCGAGTTCGGATTCGGCAATCGCTCCGTTTAGTCCGAATACAATCGAAAAAGATTGTTGAAAAAAGTACGGACTTATAAAAGGGTACACCCGACAACCCTCGAAGAACACACGATAAAAAAATGGTTCATCGTCTTCAATCAGACGATAGAGATCATTTTTCATCCTAATATTTCACACAATAAATCTTGAGATGATGATGCAAGGCCGATCTTGCTTCTATGTGACACACATCCCCAAAAGTGATCGTGATTATGGGTGTACCTGTTAGATAATTACTTTTGAGTACATGTTCCATGTGAAATCAATATTTTAATAGGTACTCCATCATCTCAGGATTTAGTTTGGACGATTGGGATGAAAAACAATCTCAATCGTCTGATAAAGGTGGTCAACGGCTTTTTATTGTGGATATGCATGTATTTTTCACAAGTTTAACGAGTGTATAAAATGCTACCATTATAAAAGGGGCTATTAACACTCGTTTTTCTTGTGAAGAGTACATGGTCTATCACATAAAAAATGGTTGACTATTATAAATCAGCTGATAGAGATCGTTTTCCGTTCCAATCTTTCACACAATAGATCTTGAGATCATAGTGCCCCTTTTAGACGGTCAAATCTTGATTTCACATGGCACACATCGCCAAAGTATTGTAATCATGGGCATACCTATCATACAAACACTTTTAGGGTTGTGTGCTGTGTGGAATCAACATGTCACCGTCTAATAGGTGTTCCATGATCTCAAGATCTATTGTGTGGCAGATTGGAACAAAAAATGTACTCCACCATTTCATTCAAGGCAGTCAACAATTTTACAATTTTTTATGGTAGAAAATCTTGTAAAAGTTTAACATTTTGCAAGTAATATGGGTGTTATACGATCGGTTCAAGTCGGTTTTCATGTTAAACTAAAACTGAACCGATTACTATCGGTTTTTAGTTTCTCAAACCGAATCGATAGTGATCGGTTCAGTCGATTTTCGATTTCTAAACCTCAATTTTTTTATTTATAAAATAATTTTTAAAAAAATAACAGCAAGGAGGAGAGAGACAGTGAAGAATAAAAAGAGGAACAGAGACAAAGAGAGGAATAGAGAGAGAGAGAAAAAAAAAAAAAAAAACTTGTTGTCTGATGTGAAGTGTGGCTGTGTAAGCTTGTGATGGACAACGGCGAAGGATGTCACACCCCTTTTACTCGAGATCCGTTAGTGGTAATCTTGATGCGGTACAAGACACGTCTTTTCTATTCATATCCATATTCAGATATTTATAGTTCAACTTCATACTTCATTTCTCTTTTGTATGTAATGTGTCACATTTTTTAAAAAAAAAAATCTTGCAGAAAATACTTTAATTGCATAAACAATTAAATTTCATTTATCAAAGTAGTCGCGGAAACTTTAATTAAACACTATCAGTTTAATTTTTCATTTTCGTTAACCTAATTGAGCATATTTCAACTTACGACTTAATCGTAACAGTTTCAAACGCGAACGACAATATAACGTAAAAGACTTTTCTCGAATAAAACATTAAAAGGTCCATGTCATTTAAGTTCCAATACAAAGATACATTATTATTTTTTGAAAATACTTGACTTAAAACAAAACCAAAGTAAAGGAAAGATCCTATTAAAAACAAGTGCAGGTGTTGGTAGCTCCATGAACAAAATGAGCTAAACTTTCAACTCATTAAGCGCGTCGGGATCCTTCCTATTCTAGCTCCTCTATTTCTGACTAGGTGGCTATTGACTAAACTCTGAAGTTTTTGAGTCATAAAACGACCGTAAGCGATGAAGCTCAATAAAGTCTTAGTTAGCGTTATAATAGGTTTCTAATACAAGTAGTATGAAAACATTCCACAGGTGCAAGTGCAAGTAGTGTTTCCTGCAGTTGTGATAACATAACTAAGCATTAGACAAAACATTAACAGATTTCATTTAATCATGAAGATAACATATACGAGAATAATAACAGTTATAGTGCGCAATTCACAACTAACACATGAAATAAAGATGTGCAGAATCTAAGCATAGAATGAGATTCTACAAGTTACATGCAACAACCTTAGCTAGACACAATGATCTACAATTTTAATATTCACAATCACAAAGCTACAAGTATCTTTTAATTAGTTATTAGTATCTTTTAATTAATTTGGTGTTGATACCAAACATCAATCATAGTCCTGTCTGTATTTTGTATGTCAATGTTTGCGCGAACAAAGGCTGCACTCTCCATCGTTTAGCCATTCAAGGCAAGGATCAATGACCTTGTTGGTCTAATCAGATTCAATCCTCAGCTGACATTTCAATAATCCTTCATATACAAGACGTTCATTCATATACGAGGTGTTCATACGAGCCTGTTCATGAGAACAGTGATAAGTTATGTGAGGTTTTGTACTATATTGTATGGTATCATCTTTTCACTTTCAAATTTTTCAGTTTTCATTGCATTATTCATCTTTCGATATTCAAATTCTATATTCTATACATGTAATTTCAATTTTATCTTTTACATTATGTATTTTGTGCCCTAATTTTCGAGGTTCTATATTCTATATTCTGTATCGTAATTTCTGAGGTTATGTATCATGTATCCTCATTCCTGAGGTTCTGTATTCTGTATCCTCATTTCTGAAGTTTTGTATCATGCATCCTCATTTTTCTGAGATTTTATATCATGTATTTCTATATTCATATTTTTGTATTCATTTACATTTATATCTTTCATGTACTGTATTTAGAATTCTGTATTCTATATATGCTTAAGAGTCTATCTATCATGCACTGTATTCTAAACAGTTTCAAGATTCCATCTTTATGTTTAAATATGTCACTATCAATCATTTCTTTTCAAGTATTTCAATATTCTATCATATTATTTCAAAGTATTATCATTTCATTTCATATTACTACAATTTTATTTTATATTACTATTATTTCATTTTTAGGCATGTCAGTATTCTATCATATTATTTTATATTACTATCATTTCATTTTCAAGCATGTCAGTATTCTATCATATTACTATCATATCATTTCAAAGTACTATCATTTCATTTCATATTATTGTCATTTCATTTCATATTACTATAATTTCATTTTCAAACATGTCAGTATTCTATCATATCATTCATGTTACTATCATTTTATTTTCAAACATGTCAGTATTTTATCGCATTCCTATCATATCATTTCATATCACTATCGTTTCATTTCATATTCAAGCTTATTACTATCATGTTCGTGTATGCCACTATCTATAAATCAAATATTTCAGTGTTTTATCATATACAAATATGTTACTTTCTATCAATCATGTCTTTCAATATTCTATCATGTTTAGTATATCACTATCTATCAGTCATGTATATTTCAAATATTTTAGAATTCTATCATATCCAAACATGTTATTATCTATAAATAAAGTATTTTTATATTCTATCATGTCCAAACATGTCACTATCTATAATGCATCTATGAATTTTGTTATATCCAAACATGTCACTATCTATAATGCATTTCAATATTCTATCATGTCCAAATATGTCACTATCTATAATGCAAATATTTCTGTATTCTATTATGTTCAAACATGTTATCATCTATACTGCATTTCAATATTCTATCATGTTCAAACATGTCACTATCTATCATTCATTCCAGTATTCTATCATGTTCAAACACGTCACTATCTATCATTCAAGCATTTCAGTGTTCTATCATTTCCATAGATGTCACTATATATAATTCATTTCAATATTCTATCTTGTTCAAACATGTCACTATCTACCATTTAAGCATTTCAGTATTCTATCATATCCAGTGTTTTATCATTTTCATATATGTCTCTATTTATGATTCATTTCAGTATTCTATCCTATTCAAACATGTCACTATTTATCATTCAAGCATTTCAGTGTTCTATCATGTCCATACATGTTACTATCTATAATTCATTTCAATATTCTATTATGTTCAAACATGTCACTATCTATCATTCAAATATTTCAGTATTTTATCATGTTTAAAATGTCACTATCTATCATTCAAGCATTTCAATGTTCTATCATGTCCATACATGTCACCATCTATAATTTATGTCAGTATTTTATCATGTTCAAACATGTCACTATCTATCATTCAAGTATTTCAGTGTTCTATCATGTCCATACATGTCACTATCTATAATTAATTTTAGTATTTTATCCTATTCAAACATGTCACTATCTATCATTTAAGTATTTCAGTCTTCTATCATTTTCAAACATGTCATTATCTATCATTTAAGCATTTAAGTGTTTTATCATGTCCATAAGACAGGCCCGAGTTTTAAATGACTTGATCCCAAGGGAGGATCTCGTCGGCTAACACTTATGTCAAGTATTACCTTAGTTTAAAATCCAAATGGGGACTTATGTTTATCATTGTCGATAAAAACTCGGTCGTCTCCAACGAGGTTCAAGGCATCCAAGTGCATGTTTATAAGAATTCCTATATTTCAAGCCAGTTGGACTAATAGACTATTTATTACTTTTTTCTTATGGTTTAAGCATGGACCTTAGGTTTCATAAGTTCTAGGTCCAAGGGGTTATGGGTCCAATAGATTATAGGTCCAATGGCTCCAACAGGCTATAGGTACAATGGATTATAGGTCCAATAGGTTATGGGTCTAATGTATTATAGGTTCAAAGGGTGTCCAATGGGCAATTTCTTAGGTGATTTGGGCTTTTACTAGATTTCAAACTAAGTGTACGAGCTTTTCCAAGGACCGGGCTATATGTGTACAGTCATTATGGTCCTTTATCAACATTTCTTGGGTTGGGCTTGAATCTCGAGAAATTAGTTTAGATTTGTCGAGCCATGGGTCAAGCCTTTAAACTAGGTTCTTGTTCTTTTTGCCAATCCTATTCACTAAGGTTTTAGGATTTGGGCCTTATCGGGTCATCAAAGTTGGGGTCTTTGACTTGATTGACCAATTTTCACATGGGTCTTATCACAGGTTGGATTCATGATGACCATGTGATTGGACCTTCCCAATTAGTCATAGGTCTCGGGTCAAGGTCTGAGTACTAGGCCTTTATTCTTTATATATTCAAAATTTTCAGAAGGATGGTGGACAACCTACAGTAAATCATCTGTCATTTTCGATTCTGATCAAAATTTTGAGTGCTTCCAAAACTAAGGGCAAGAGCACTGATAAGAGCATCTTTCTCAGATGGTGGCATTCAAAAATATGGTCAAGGCTGATCATGGTAGACAGATCACCAAAATCTATTTTATCAGGGTTTTAGGCTAAATTTAGGCTTGATTTATTGGGTTTTAGGCTAGATTTATTCTGTTTTATCAGGATTTTAGGCTAGATTTATTAGGCCTCGGTGTCAGGTCTATAACTCTTAGTGTTGATAAGGGATCAAACATTCAGTGGCTCTTTGGAAAGATCTGCGAGTTACTCAACTTTGTCATTTATACTTTTCGGGTTAATAGTCAACGGATCAGGAGGTAATCATGCCCATCCGATGGAAGGTAGGGTATGTTTTCTGGCTGGGTGCCATTTGCCAAAATTCTGTGTTGCAATTTTTCTGAATTTCTTGTCGTCAATCTTGATCGAATCGAGGTGTGAAAATTTTCTAGGCCTTAAGGACATATTAAAGTCTATGTAATTGAATTTTCCAATGATGGATTGTCACCTGGACAATTTAGACTGATAAAAATGTGTGTCACATGGTATAGAAATAAAGCACACTTCAATGATGATGAATAGTCTAATTTAATGATGTAAGATCATTTAAACACCATTTTAGTGTTTAACTATTAATCAAGATTCATTATCCTTAATTAATTTTATGCCCCCCATAGAAGAAAATCTCGGGTTCGCCACTGCTTACAAGCCACTGTAAGGGTCCAACGTCTGCAACCAAGACGAGTCTTAAGGACAATATATAGATTTGTCTCAAACTAAGGGAATACTGAAGGTTTCAACTTAAGGGAACTTGTTGTACTAAGCATGCAATCTCATCTGACTGGATGGTGGTTTATGATATGTTATATTACGGAGGTTAGGTGATTATCTATATGTGGACCTCGCATGGTAGGCTCGAGCAGCGGCCCTATCATAGGTCATTTACGTAAGTTAAATAAGAGACGAAGTACGTTGTGTAGGTATATGGAGCAATGATAAGATTTAAGATATGTCACGTAGGATAAGTTGAAAAGACAAATAAAAAAAGAAATAAGAAATAGACACATCATATACATTTTCTGCTATGATAGTCTTTCAATTTTAAAAATCATATAAAAATGCTTGATTTTATTTTTAAAAATCATCGCAACTCAAGCGATTGCACACACGATCACTTGGGTAAGTTATGGTGGATCGACTGTGCAACCCACTGAGTTTACACGGCTGAGTAAACTCACTCCACGAAATCTAATAGTTGCAAGTGAGAACACAGATCATTCTACCTTTGATGACGTGGTGACAACTTTACCTGATACGGCTTGTTAAGATGAGGACGTCTGCTACCATTTGGATGAGGGCGTAGATCCGACTGACTAGTATAAGCCTTGAGCATTCCTTTAGCTCTAGACTTGATTATTTTCATTAAGTGACATTTTGTCAGTTGATTTTATTTTTGTACATCTTATGGGTTTACCGATAGGGCGATTTTACTTTACGTGAAACCTTAGTTTATATCTCTCTTTCATCATTAGATGCATGGATAGGAAATTAGCAAATTATCGGTTACGCTTTTGCTTTTATTTATGAGCCATTTATTATAAGTTGTTAAAATGTCTCGATCTCTTTTTCTAAGATGATTAATGGATTATGTGTATGTCTGCTTATAGCCTTAACCAGCGTGCAGTGTCATAACATGAAATTTTAGGCCCTCGTGATAGGGTAGAATTTTGGCTCGTGAAAAGAAAATAAGAATGCAAGAGAGAGATGGAGAGAAAATATTTGCAATTGTGTTTTTCTTCAGGATTTGGTTCTTATTCATTGAAAAATAATTTCAATCATTGTTCTTTTAAACTGAGATTAAGGGACAAAACTATCATTTGAAACACGTTTTTGTCTCCTAAAAGACCGTTTGTAGTCTTTCAGCTGTTGGGGCACTCTTTCGCCTGAAGTACTATTAGAGACACCCCTTTGATTTGAGACTCGTTGGCCTTGGAGACATTAGGCCCGTCCGGCCTTGTAGACTTCTCTCCTTTTTTTTTTCTTTCTTATATATTTGTGAATTTTTATTTTTTATGCATGGCTTATACAGCCATTAGTAGCAATGGTTAAAGAGTTTTGATGCGAAAAGTGTGGAGAAGTGGAACTCTATTTATAGAGTCAATCTCCCTCTACTCTTCGAAGCTCAAATCCATATGAATTTTTTTTCAACCAATTACATGAGATCAATCCAAGTAAAAAAGAATCCACTTATAAGAGAACAATCTACGTCATTAATCATTGTGAAGTTAAAAAATAACTTAATTTTTTTTTCATATCATCTAAAAAGTAAACGACCAATAGAAAATCACCAAAAAGTTTTTTTACTTTAATTTTAAATCTTTGCACACAATATTAGAAGTTGTCACAAGTTTATTATTAAATCAATAATAATATATAATACTTATTACTATAAGGGAAAATTTTAAAATAACCCTTGAACTTTCACCCTATCATCAATAACGCACCTAAACTATTGATAATATCAAATAGGCACCCAAAGTACACTTATATTCATCAACTAAACCCCTACCGTCACCTTCTGTTAATAGCTGAACGGAAAACGCTGAGTTGGTATGCAGCTCAACAAAATAGCATGCATGGCAGTCAACATGGCGAAGACTTAGCTGCCAATACTGTTGAGGTGACTTGTAATTAATACCCAAAATAGTTTGAAAAAAGAAAATGAAAGAAATATTCAAATGAACCGTTAGTCCTTCTTCTCTCTCCACATGTGAGTGTAGACACCCCCATTTTACCCTCTTGGAATATACAAATTTGTTCAGTCAACCTTTAACCTCATAACCTTGATATGGGACCATACGATGAAACAATAGTATAGGGTTGGACACAGGCTGAAATAATAGTTCTGTGGCTCAAGCCCCCATACCCTAATGTGGGAACCATACACTGAAACAATAGTACATGGCTGAACACAAGCTGAAATAATAGCTCTGTGGCTTAGGTCCCAACATAGGGAGACTATACTGAAACAATAGTATATAGTCGAAATATAAGCTGAAACAATACTCTAACATTTCAGACCTAACCCGGACTCGGACAACCCTGAATTAAGCTCCTAAAACCAAGTGCTCAATTCGTTTGCACGTCAAATCATAAGCGCCCAATCAGTCCCTTTTCAGACCAAACTTCCTTTTTCCAGACCAACCCGAGACTCGATCACCCACCTGAAACTAGACGCGCGATCGGATTGAGCGCCACATCACTGGTGCGCAATTGGCCTACGCCCGGCCTAGCCTCACTGTCCTTGACTCCTAAGTTTCCTCGATTAAACGCTTCAGAGTGGCGCTTAATTGGATTACGTATCCCAAATTGGGCGCATAATTAGCTCTAATGCTATTAGGACTAGGAAACTCGCTGAGCAAGTCAGCTAGTTGCTCACTGAGTCGGTGACCGACTCAAAGCGATTAAGCACTAGGAAATTGGCGCGTAATTTGATTAAACGCCTGAAATTGGACGTTTAATTAGGAAAAAACTTATAAAAGATTTTTTTCTTATCACGCCCAGGAGGCTGGGTAATTTTTGAGAGAGAACGGATTTTTTTGGGATTTCGAAACCAGAAAACTCCGAGGACAAACCCATAGAGCAACTTAGTCATGATTTCGAGATTCAAGCTTTGAATCTTCGAGATTTCTCTCCGCAGCCTCGACCTTAAGTAAGAATTTCATCTTTAATTCCCGACTGTAGTTCTTAATTTTTAGATGTAGGACTTTACTTAGTTTAAATCATTAATATTAATTTTCAATCTTAGACCGTAGCACCCTTTTCGAACCGTAATTCTTTATATCTGGCTCTAGTTCTCCGAATTCAGAACCATTCCTTAATCCAGCGGTCTAATTTATCGACCCTAGGCTTTAATTTAGTTCTAAAATCTCAATTTCTAGTCCTATCATTAATTTCTGGTTCTAGTCCTTAGATTCTAAAACCAGTCTTTAATCATACGGTCTGATTTTTTGATTTCGGACCCGAATTTAGTCCTAGAAATTTTAATTTCTTAGTTTAATATTTCTAAAAATCATAAATATTAATTTTAGTTTCTACAATTCTAGTTTCTCAATTTCATTCATAATTATCACTCCGAAATCGACTCTGAAAAGTCTAAAATACTATTTTATCATCTAAAATCTAATTTATCTTTAATATCAGCCACCCGATTTACCCAAGGGAGTTTACGGAGGGTACTCGAGAATGAGGCCAATCCTCCTTAACATAGTGGGCTCAAAACCCCTTTTTTTAAAGAATTTTAGAATTAATTAATTACTTTTTTTATCTTTTTAGTATAATTAATTAGTAGATTTATTTTATTTCAGCATAATTAATTAATTAAGTTAATTGGATTTTAGTATGATTGATTAATTTCTTCAAATCATATTTTAATTGGTTAATTTCTTGCTCTAATTAGAATTTCAGTCTGATTAATTCATTTGCTTTAAATTAGAGTTTTAATAAAATCAGTCTTCTATTTCAATTAGAATTCTGGTAGGACTGTTATACTTGCTTTAATTAGAATTAGAATACAACTAGCATACTTGCTTTACCCTGAATTTCAGTATAACTAGCATGCTCGATTTAATTAGAGTTTCATCAGAACTACTACATGTGCACTCCTAGTATAATTAGGAAACTTGATCACAATTAGACTTCTAATGGGATTAGGAGACTAAAATTAACTAGACTCTTAATAGGATTAGAATAAACTTATATAACTAAACTCACAACAAAATCAGGGAAGTTTAACTTGACCAGAACTATAACAATAACGGAAAATAAGAGAAAAATTTAACTATCTAAATTATAAAAAAAAACATTGCTGTTGATGTTCGCAGGCGAACGATTCAGTATAGAAGTAACCTATACCCACTCTCAAGCATTATCATTAACGTGTCGCAGCATTGTTAAATATCTGCAGCTGACGATCGCAATAAACTAGGAACCTTTCGAGAAAACTCTTTATTTCTAATCTTCCAAACGCTGCATCGCTAGAGTCCACTTGGACAGAATTGGAGCCATTGATTAAACGGGGACCGAAAGGAACCTAGAAAAAGCGTGCATCAACAAACTGGCAATCGCGATGGGACACTTTTGCAAACCCTTTTTCTAGATAGTTAGTTTTCACCTTATCTCCCTATTTTTCTTTCCATCGTGTCATTTAGATTCCCTTATATATATATATATATGAGTCTTCGTCAAAGACTCGAGATGTCTGGTATATGAAGGGTGAGTTTAGGAGACCCACCATTGTGGGGATATCATAATAACCCCATGTACGAAGAAGAACCATTTCACAATTCCAGCCCACGACAACCTGAGATTAACATGGTCAGCGAGAAAGAAAATCCCTTCTCCACCCCACACACTGGTAATAATCATAATAGGAGAGACGGTAACATCGAACAAAACCTCACCGCTCAACAGATTGTAGAACTCAGTATTCAAAGAATATAAAGAGGAGATGACGACTCCGAAGAATTGCTTCGAGGGTTGACCGCCGTATACGAAACTATTCGGTCACGACAATTTTCAAAAGAACAAGAGTGACAAGAGAGGCCACCTCCTACCCTAAGAACGGTGTCAGCCCGTGCCACACCATTGAGACAACCTGCCCACACATTCTTCAACGATGACTCTTTAGACAAGGTTTGCTCACGGGACGCTCCAAAAGACAGCACCATTGAAATCGAAGATCTCTCTAAAATGCTCGATGAGTACATGGCCAAGAGAGAGTGCTCTGGTCACTCATTCGGATTCGACAAATTTTGCCAGGACGTCGAATTTAATTTACCAATAGGATTTAAGCCACCGAAATTTACCAAATATAATAGCACGGAAAATATGAATCATCACTTGGCCCTCTTTTGTAATGATTGCCGACCCATACGTGATAATCAAGGACTTCTCATTCACTATTTCCAATGCTCATTAAAAGGAGAAGCTTTAGATTGGTTTGCGGGGCTCCCGCTTTATAAGATAGAAACCTTCGATGAATTAGTTGGTCAATTCCTAGACCAATACAAACACTTAATCCAAGAGACAGTCAGTCTCAGCGATCTAATGGCAGCTTAGCAAGGACCTGATGAAGAATTTACCGACATTGTCTCTAGATGGAGAAAACTTGCTGCTAGGATCGGCACCTCAATGAAAGAGAAGGACTCGGTGGACAATATCATCGATAACACTAGAGAACCGCTAAAGAGATCACTTGTCATAAGTGATTGCCCCGACTTTACTGCACTCCACTCTCGGGCATCCCGACTAGTGCGACACATTAAAAGAGACCTTGCTCTATCCATAGTCACGTCGAAAGTAGGCTCTTCCAGTGAATCAAAATTGAAAAATAATAAGAAAGTCTTAGGAACCGAACAGGTCAATACCATTGTTAATCAAGGATAAAATGTTGGGAGCGAAAATTTCCACTCACGAAACTTCGAGCAAAATCAAAATCAGCAACGATACACGAACCAAAACCAAGGTACTAATCAGCAAAGATATGCAAACCAAAACTAAAGCCAGAATCAGAATTAGGGCCAATATCAGAATAGAAATCAATATCCCAACACCTACTAGAATCAGAACACGATGCAGAATCGATCGGCCCACGTGCCGAATTACAATAGTGTGCCCCCACCGCAAAACTTTAACCCAGCTAAAGGTCTCTATCAGTCAAGGCGGGAACACTATCCCCCCTTACCAGATACAATGCTCAACATCTTCAGTCTATTTAGCACTCAGAACCTCCTCCGATATCCATAGGAAAGACCCCGCCCATGGCCGGCAAATCTAGACTATAGTAAGTACTGTGCCTTCCATCGATACACGGGACACAACCTAGAAGACTGTTGGGTCCTCAGGGATGTAATCTATGACATGAATGACTGAAGTCAAATCGATTGGGAAGTGCTTAGGAACCCTAGCTCTAATAATAATCAATCCCAACAAAATTTAGGGATCGTTAATAACCCCATGCCCAATCACAACCAAGCAACACCGGCTCAGGTCACCACCGTAGATCTCTCCGATCGATTCTCCTTCCAACCTTCCACCTTAGTCACTTGCATTCAACCCTCTGCTGCTTCCACCACACCAGCAAGAGCTCCTTCACCCCCGCATCCCTCGGCCCTGATCACTCGCATTGCCCCGCCGAATCCACCTCCTTATCCAAAATTCACTCAGATACGAGTCCATTCTTTTAGGGCTAGGAGACCATTCCTCCGTAGTCACCCACCATAGCCTTCAACCTCTCCAAATCTTGAACCAACGCCATTACCCCTCCCTTCATTCAACCTAAAAGAAAGTGAACCAGAAAAACATCCTGACCCATGCAAGATGCTAGTCTCTGCTTTTCTAGAAGAGGAAGATTACACATAGTACCTAACACCTTGGAGCGACACCATTCAGGTACGCGATCCAACCTCGAATTTCACCTATTTTACAAATACATCCGCGTCAAGCCGCACCGAGTTTGGTCAACAACCAACTTGCCCGATTCTCAAATCAGAAACCAATTACCCACCTATGCCTTTCCCTCGAAATAAGGATTTCACGAGCGCACAACCACCAAAGGGAAATGTGAGAGAAAGACAAGTTAATCTGCCTCCCCCACCTCACATCATCCCTCCACCAATTTCCGCACCTCAACCATTCCAACCACCCACACCTAAGGCCCATCGGCTAGGCAAAGAAACTGCGCTCAAGCCAGGGCAAGAATACGGCCTTCTGTGCATCTCTAAAAGATCCCGACCCAGATATCCATACTAGAACTCATCAAGAAATCGCCTGACCATCACCGGTTGTTGATAAGGACACTTCAAGACATGCAAGTGGATGAGGATACAATCCTAGATGAGCTTCATCAATTCACCTCAGTTATGGCACAACCTCCAGCGCTCACTTTTACAGACATACATGCCTAAAGAGTCACTCCGCGGGAGTGCGGCCCCCATATATCTTACGGTCATAATTAGAGGATTCTCCGTACCACACGCACTCATTGACACCAGAGCAAGACTTAACATCTGCCCTCTCACCACGTTAAAAATGCTCGAATACATAGAACAGGATGTCAGGCCCTCCGCATTATCACTCATAGCTTTTGATGGGTGGCGTCGCTTTGTCAAAGGAACTATCAAGCTATAGGTTCATTTCGGACCTATAACGAAAGACGTTACCTTCTATGTTTCTCATTCCGCTAGTACGTACAATCTCATTTTAGGAAGAAAATGGGCTGGAGCCAATGAAGGCTGTCGCATCCACATACCATCAATGCATCAAATTCCCATACGAGGACTCTATCGTCCGTATATACGCTGATGCACCCCTCCAGGAGATGGATACTAATTACGCGGCGAGCATACCAACCGCTCATGATTATGTGTTGAACACGGGTCATATTCAAAAGATTCGAATCCCTAATGAGACAACCATTGCGGAATTCCATCCCCCTATCCCTCTTAGTTTTCCCCCAATGCGTCGACAAAAATTAATGAGAAGAGTGGTTGGCCCAGACCTCGCCAAACTCTATGCCATTAACCTTACCGTGACAAAAGGGTGGGACCTTATGTACCAACTTGGATACATTCCCGACACCGAACTCGGAAAAAATAAGCAAGGTCGGATAGGACCCGTTGTCCCAACGCAAATACGTAAGCACATAGGGCTAGGTTACCAATCGGATGGCTCGCAAGCTGAATTGTTCCCTACCTCACCAAAATGGTCTCTATATGACCACTTCGCCTATGAGACCACTGAGAAAGCAGATGTGCCAAAGCATAAGGAAGTATCCTTCACCAAATCCCAAGAGATGAAAATTGAGCAAATGACTAAAGCATTCAACGATTTAACTAATTTAAATGACGATATTGATAAACCGCTCGAAGGAGTCAAGCCCATGTTTGACACTAAGGAATTTACAGAAGAGAGGAGAGAAGAACCTCCAGAACTCAACCCACGAGTAAAAGATTGGGAAGCCAGTGACGACGAAGATTTTTGCATAGTAACCTTGCAAGATAGTGAAGAGCACTAACGCTTAACATGGGAAAAAGATGACACTTCACAAGAAAATACTAACTCGTATAGCATTTGCCTCGGACTGGCCTTGAGGGATGGAAATGCCCTTGGGACTCCCCTTGTCTTACCCATACCAACCCTGCTGTAGGGCATGCGCCAGCATATTAGAGCGCTTCACTAGTTGGATCCAACACTATACGATAGGAGAATCGAATCACTCCAACCTCGTGACTACCGACACAAGTAATGACCTACCAGCTCAGCTACCGACACAAGAAGCATAAAATCCCAATGGTCATCTGGTTGGCCTAGGGGGAAATATTCACGTCACCCTCAAAGATTTTGAAGAGGAACTTGAACTAGACACTTCTACATCCCCAGATTTGCCGCAACTCCAAATATTTTGAAAATCTCTAGAGGAAGAGTGGCAACCTCTCCCAAGTGATGACGAGGACTACTGGATAGACATCCCGGCACTCGAGTTAGCGGAGCGAGTCAATCTAGGACTTCAAGCACCATCAGATCAAGAAGATGAATTCGATACCGTCTTCGACTCTAACCTAGAAGGATGAGAATGCGCTTGCGAATCCCCCTGCATTCTTCACCATTATCAACCTCGCTGCCGAACATGCGTGCTCATCCTAACATATTATGAAGATCAAGGAAAAGAACTCACTATCCCAGAGGATCCTTTGAGAGATCCTCCTCGGTGGGAAGAACAACATTATTATAACCTAGAGGATGATAGTTCAATTGACTACGATCTTCAGAGCTTCTTCGAAGAAGAGGCGATCAATGTGGCAGAAGAAGTCCGAGAGTTAGTGCCGCTGTCACCAGCATCACTCATTCAAAAGATCTCATCAGATGAGGACTCCAAAAAAAAAAAGCCAAATTCACAAGTCTGCATTTCCTGATGAATCGCCCGAACGGCTCCAGCAGTCTGCTTGCTCCCTCAACTAGAGGAAGCAATTCTCCCGATGCCCATTGAGGCGACCGATCCTGTACTATATTTATTAGTAAAAATAAAAAAAATAGAAAAAAAATAGAAAACCCTAAAAATTTAGAAATACAAAATCCAACAAAATTAGAAAATCCGAGAAAAGAAAGAGAACTCTTCGTCCCGAACCAAATTTGTGGGCAACAAGGAAACTTTTCTCCTAAGGTTTCTATCCCATTCTCTGCGCAAGGGTGTAAAGCATCCTGGCTAAACAAAAAATCAGTGATCATACCGGACGAGATACTTTGTGACTTTGAGAGAAGAATTAGTAGTCTTGACCTTCACCTTACCAAAAATCTCTCAGTCATAGATTGTGCCGATGAAGGGTTACCTTCCGTAAATTCAAATCCCTAGTGTAGCAATTTTGCAGTATACGAGTTTACTGAGGACGAAATAAAAATACCAGTTTCTGAGGAGGCATTGGACTTCCAATCAGTTATCAAGCGTTTCGATGAGAAAACCCAAGTTGTCGCGAAACCCATAGAAGAACTTAACTTTGGCACTGAACAGAAACCCAAGAAGGTACTGATTAGTGCAATGCTCAACTCTAAGGAACACCAACAAATTGCACAAGTCCTGAAAGAACACCTCGATTCCTTCTCATGGTCCTATGAGGATATGTCCGATTTAGACTCAAGTTTAGTAGAACATCGCCACGTCTTAGAACTCGATGTAAAGCCTATTAAGCAAAAACTCTGCAGGATGCACTCACAAACTGCCCTTCAAGTTAAAGAGGAAGTTGACAAGTTATACAAAGCCAAATTTATTCGAGTCGTTCTTTACCCTAAGTGGGTAGCCAATATAGTACCTGTCACAAAAAAAGACAGCAAAGTATGGGTTTGCATCCACTTCCGAAACGTCAACCAGGCATGCCCAAAAGATGACTTCCACTTCTACACATTGACACTCTAGTCGACAACACCGCTGGATATGAAATGTTATCCTTTATGGACGGTTTCTTGGGGATATAATCAGATCAAATTAGCAAAGTCCGACCAAGAGAAAACTTCCTTCACCATACCATGGAGAATATACTGTTATGTCGTTATGCCTTTTGGGCTCAAGAACGCAGGAGCCACGTATCATGTCATGATGGTTATCTTTCACGACATGATGCATAAATGTGTAGAAATCTACGTCGATGACATATTAGTGAAGTCCTAAATGCGAGTAGGATATGTTGAAGTGCTTCGACTAGTGTTACAAAAAGCTAAGAAATATAAGCTAAAAATGAACCCAAAGAAATGTGTCTTCGAGGTCACTTCCGAAATATTACCTGGTTTTATAGTTACCAAGTGAGGGATCGAAATTGACCCTGCAAAGGTCAGAGTCATCCTCGAGATGCCGCCTCCCAGTAATATCAAAGAGTTATGAGGCCTGATAGGAAGATTGCAATTCATTAAAAGATTAATCTCCCAGCATTCACACAGATGTGATCCTTTCTACAGACTACTTAAAGGAGGAACTGAGTATAAATGGGATGACCAGTGTCAGCAAGCCTTCGACAACATCAAGAAGTACCTTCTTAACCCACCAATACTATCACCACCTGTCCCCGAAAGGCCCCTAATTCTATATCTCTCAGCGAACGACAAAGTAATGAGAGTAATTCTAGGACAATATGAAGAAGACGGCAAGAGAGAGAAGGCTATCTACTATCTCAGTAGGATGATGGTTGAATATGAACGAAAATATACCTCCATGGAGAAGACTTGCCTCACATTGGTGTGAGCCTCTAACAAATTACGACACTACTTCGGAGCACATAAAATACTAGTACTAGCCCGAATCGATCCTCTGAAGTACGTATTCGAAAAGCCCGCAACATCAAGAAAGATCACTCGCTGGCATATGCTATTGCAAGAATTTGATATCGCTTATGTCATGCAAAAGTCAATCAAAGGGCAAACAATCACTGATTACCTTGTAGATCTCCCACTCCCAAGTGATGAACCCATACACGCGGATTTCCTAGATGAAGACCTACTCATGATTCATAACGAAGAGCCCGCTAAGACCTCATGGACCCTTTATTTCGACGGCACTCTAAATCACAAAGGAAAAGGCATCAGGATAGTCCTCCTAAGCCCAGAAGGAGTTGTTATACCTAAAGCTTTGCAACTAGATTTCTTTGTCACTAATAATGTCGCAGAATAGGAAGCCTTTATAACTGGACTATGAGTAGCACTACAATTAGGTGTTAAATAGTTAAAAACTATCAGGGATTTTGTTGTTGCTTCTTAGTGTGCATGATTTATTTGTGTTTTGAAAACAGGTTTGCAGCTGCTAAGTTATAATGAATCTAGAAAATTAAAAAGAATAAAGAAATATCAGCACAGATAGAAGCGAATTAGCCTGCAAGATCAGGGCCAATTGTAGCAAGTTTTAAATGTAAGTGAGTAAAAGATCGTCCACAGGGAATTGATTTAAAATTTAAGATAAACCTCCAGATCTGAGCTACCAGATCTGGCCTCTGATCCTATCTACAAAGCACATAAGATGGGCGGTTGAATTTGTCACGTTAACTAAATGATAAAAGTAAAGATTTAAACTAAATGATCCAGATCTGAGTTGGGGAAACGTTTGAGGTAAACTTATACAAAGAATGGAGAAGTAATATCTAACTTTGATTTGGCCCTTGAAATCTAATGAGAATAGCTGACTCAACAGAGGTGATCAATCTTCATCGCTACAAGCACGGATGTAAGAGTGATAAATCTAATTTAAGGATTAGGTTTAAGCTTAGTACATCCACTTTAATGGCCACAAACCATCCAACAGTCTTTAATCCAAAGCCTTAGTTAAGAACAAGAAGCATCACTACAAATGCCGTGAGAGATTAGGTTACCAACACTAATTCTCACAGGATTAATGAATCAAGGGAAATTGCATGCAAAACAATGAATCTAAAGGAGTCTAATGTACTGAGGAGATCAGAGGGAACCCTTGACATGAGTCCAATGGAGAATGCATAGTTTACAACAACCTTTTAAAATCCACCATTACAATTATAGAGCACAGCTTAAACAGCTCTCAGATTTGTAGTCTTGAATACAACTCTCTTTTGAATTACAGAAATATCTCACAGCTCTCAATTGAAAGTCAAAGTGAAGCTATTACAGGGATTTCAGACAAACTGTCTGGTTTGGAAATGGGGGATTAGGAATGAAAATCAAAATCTGGATACCCAAATTGAGCAAATGGTTCGTCTATTTATAGTTTTCCCTAAGCCAGCTCAGATGTGTATCAACCAATCAGAATTGGATAGATCTGTATCAACCAATAGGAGTCGAGCACCAGGATCCAGATCTGTTACGCCAATCGAAATGCTTGATCCGGTTCACCAATCAGAAGCAGAGGCATCAATTACATTATGTAATTCAAAAATCTGTTTGAGCTTCTAGAAGTTCCCGCCAAGTAATTTCATTTTGGGTGTTCACATGGGTGGAATATGCCTTTGGTTCGTGCGTAATCTTCCTAGGAATGTCCTTGGGTTTTAAAACGCATTGGGCGTGCAATGATTCTTGAATTGCCCTTGTTAAAGAATAGAATCTCGAATACCTTTTCGCAGAGCTTAAGGGTCTTTTCGAAAGTCTTTGTGACTTAAGCTCTTTTCGATTGGAGACCTTTTCGAAAAAGCTGTGACTTTGGAGATCTATTCGAAAGCTTGGGGACCTTTTGCAAAGTTCAATCTTCTCTCGAGGAGGTCGGATGCTCTTCGAAAGCTATGCTGGAGTTTTAGTCCTTTTCAGAGTTCAAGGTTCTTCTGAAAAGTGCGTGTTCTTTGAAAAGAACTCTGTAGTGCATTTCTCTGTTCGAATTGTTCCCTGCTTCGCCTATAGGTCTTTGCCTCTTTACTTTAGACCTTTCAACAGCTGATGAGGTTGTTTCTTCACTTCCTTTCTTTGGACTGACATGGATTGTCATCTTTTTGGCACTTTTAAGCTGCTTTTATGGTTAAACCAGTCTTTATTGTTAGCTGCAACATAGGTACTTAAAACACTTATTTAGTTCTCTCAAGGGTCTATCAAGGCCCAGATTAAGGGGTGAAAAATGGTATTTTCCAGTTCTCAATAGATTCCAAACTAGTAATTTCACAAATCATAGGAAAATGGAAAACTAAGGAAATGAGACTAATGGCATACCTACAAATCGCTCAATATTTAGTAAAAAAATTTGAAAGAATCTCTTTCACACACATCCCTAGATTAAAAAAATGAGCTCGCAGATTCCTTAGCCACGCTAGCCTTGGTCATCCAAATACCTATTAGGCAAAGTACCAAGTCCTTCATCGAAAAGCTGACAATGCCTGCCCACGAGGTAGCATGGACCGTCAAGAGATAATTGCTCGTCCTCCCCACAAGTGCAGGACCAAAAGAAGCAATCACCTTGGGAAACCATGTCAAGACAGGAACCGAAGTCGCTATGTTCAGATTTGAAAAATCACCGATTGATAATGGACAATCGTGGTATTTCGACATCTTGAATTTTTTGAAACATCAACATGTCCCTCCAAATGTCACGAAGATCGAACGGAAGATAATAAGGAACCGATGCGTCCGATTATTCATACTCGACGAAACATTATACAAAGAAGCCTTCACTAAATGAGTACTATTACGATGCGTCACGACCGCTAAAGGACAATACATCATCCAAGAAGCACACGCTAGTGCCTACGGCGCCCACTTCGATAGACAGAGACTCGCTGATCAAGTTACACGACAAGGCTATTTCTAACCGACAATGATCAGAAATTGCCACCTCTATGCTCAATCGTGCAAATAATGCTAAGAACACGCCGTACTCATCAAAGCTCCATCAGTTGCATTGAACACTATGACCTCGCCATGGGCATTTTCAATGTGGGCTTTCGATGTCTTTGGATCCTTCACAGACACAGTTGGGAACACTCACAAGGACGCGTTCATACTTATAGCGACCGAATACTAAACCAAATGGGCAAAAGCTGAATCCTATGTCAGAATCACCGCTTCAAGACTCGTAAAGTTTATCGTTCGAAATATCATCACCAAGTTTGGAATACCCAGGATGTTTGTTACTGACAACGAACCATAGTTCATCACGGAGAAGACGGAGAAGTTATACAAGAAGCACAACATCGATCTATGCCACTCATCACCATTCTACCCTCAAGGTAATGGACAGGTAGAAGCTATGAACAAAATGCTAATTCAAATCTTGAAATGCATAGTAGCAACAAGCAATGGTGCCGACTAGCCTGAACGACTACTAGAAGCACTCTTGGCCTATAGGACCTCTATTCATACAACCATCGACCAAACTCCCTACCTCCTTACCTATGGAATGGAGGCAGTCCTACCATATGAGATACAAGTACTATCTTTACGGATTCAACTCGATAATGAGCTATCCTTAGATGAGAGGAGAATTGCCCTACTCATGCAGCTAGAGCAGCTCGATGAAACATGTCTAAGGGTAGCTGATCACGCTCAGGTATATCAGAGGAGAGTGGCTAGGGCTTACGATAAGAAAGTCTTTGAACAAACCTTTAATATTGGAGAATTAGTCTTGAAGAAAATTATGCCTTCTAAGCACGCCCATCTGAAAGGAAAATTGAAATGAATTGGGAAGGCCCTTATGCCATAGCAGCCGCATACCCTGAAAATGCCTACAAATTGGCAAACCAAGACGGGGAAGAACTCCCTAGCCCCTGGAATGCCATGTACCTTAGAAAATATTACCTTTAGCCCTGTGATCATCACATCCCATGGTTAAATACTTATACTTATCACCCTTGTAGTCATCACGATCCATTCATTGGTCGTCCGCCTTCAATTCTCATAATATCCTTAAGACCTTCGATTTATCGCCCGCCTTTTCTCACTCGGGCAATCTGATTAAAAGACTAGTGACCTATCTAACCTCTTTCAAAAGCATAAGTAACACCCGATCCTCATTTCCCTTCTCCTGCCATTGGAGGAGACGTTAAAGCAAAAAAAAATGAAGATGTTAGGTTCAATCAAAACTCATTATTCTTACGCTAGCGGGATGCTTTTGAAACATATATCTATATATCAAAAATCGAGTGAGAGCATTACGATGAATGAACAAGTGAATGAGCTCAGGAAAGCATAAGTAAGTCGTGAGGACATTTCTGGTAACTTTATTAAAAGTGTATAAGCAAGCTGTGAGGGCATCCTTGATGTCCCTATACTACTAGATGCTGTCGTAAGGTAGCGAAAGGAGGACAAACTCCTGCTAACCATAGAATATGAGACTTTGATGGTGCTGAAATATGACGAAGAGCTTGATCATGGCATCCCATATTCCCTCTGAGAAAAAGACTATTACCTACCCATTTTGGAAAGCATTAGATACAAACTATTCCCCGCATCACTGAGCCTTACCCCCCTCTTCTATTTTTAATTTTGGACGATAAATCAGAAGCCTTATAGGATGTTTCTAGAAATGAAACCAAAAACTGATGAATGATGACTGATGCAATCACCTACTATACCTACCATACTTCTCCCTAATAACCACGGGATAGGATGACCACCACCCTGAGATGGACCCCCGTATATGAATGACCTAATCAAAGAGACCTCCCCGGTTTGATGACAGTACCGATCAACTTTTCTTCAAAACTAACTCACCAAATACCATGAGTGCTTATAGACCCAAAGTGCTCATCTCGAAACCCAGAAAAGCTCCATTGCATCTTGACGTTGGGGCATTTTTTTTTATTAGAAGAAGAATCATATCAGAAGCGCCGGCTTGACCACAAAGAAGATGAGAAACGATGAAGTTATCATTCGAAAAATGTTACCGAAGATACCATACTGCCAATCCTACCACGCTCCTACACTGGGGCATTTTTATTTTATTGTTTTGTTACTATTTCTATTTTAGCTATTTGCTTTTCCTGTTGCATTATTTTCATTTCAAAAAAAGAAAGAGAGAAAAAGAAGAGAAAAAAAGAAAGAAAAAAAGAAAGAAAAAAAGAAAGAAAAAAAAAAGAAAGGAAAAAAGAAAAAGAAAAAAAAGAGAGCACATATCCATCTTTTGCTACCAGACCCCGGTCTGAGACACTTACCCCCCTTGACAATTAGCAAGGGGGAGAACAAACTACTGATAACATTACTCTCTCATGTGCAGATATGAAGCAACCTTCAACCATCATTGGGCCAGCTCAGGAAGCATCCAAGTTCCAATGACGGTCGATGGCGCAAAAGCAACTAAAAAAAGAAGCAAAAGTAGACGCAAGAGGTAACTAAAAGAAAAGGGGCCAATCAGGTACATTCAAACCAAAAATCTCTCTATATATATGTCAAAATCTTTTCATGTCTTTTTACACTTGTCACCGGGGGCATCCTCCTATATATACAACACACACATGCTATGGATACAAAAAAAAAATACACACACACACACACACCTACTCCCTACGTTATCGTTGCGATGGACGAGCACCGCTGTTCCCAGTATCATCAGCTGGGAGGTCCATAGACTGGTCCTCTGAAAATACAATTATGGCACTCGGAGTTCTCGAAACCTCTAAACGATGAGGCCCTGCTACAGAACCCCCCTCACTCGTCTGGCTGACAAACCGCCTCGATTGAGAACGAGGAGGAGACCCCACAAGAATATCACGAATGGTCGAATCCCTACGAGCATCATTCCTGACGCGATCATGTGACGTGTGACAAGACTGCCCAGCCGAGGAACCTATAGCCCTCGACTCTAAGTCATCAAGCTGACTAACCAACCTACACACCCCTCGCTCACTCCTCGTTAGACGATACTGCAACCGATCTAGGGACACCTGCATCCCCTCCCGTGTTGTCTGATGTGCCACCTCTAACGCCTCATTCTAAGTCCTTTGTACAACCATCATCTCATTGACCAAGTCCTCGCGACTTTGCATCTCCTCGAGGATCCGTCTCACCTCAGGAGTGGCACGCGCTCATGCCGCCTTTAGGCGTCCCTCCTCAAGCTGACGAACCTGCATAACCACACCAAGTCAAAAGAAAGCCAATATATACATGAACAAAATAAGTAACTTTGAAAAGGAATGGATTATACTAGATCCAACCTCTCCTCCAGGAGCCAACCGCTCTCAAAGAAATACTAGATCAAATAGGAGGTACTAAGGAACAAATAACGAGACGGGCGGCTGCAACAAGAACAAATAAATATATTAGAAAAAGATTATAATAACAAATAAACTACAAACACAATAACTAAAACATACCTGAGTAGGGATAAGAACAGACTCCTGAGGGGGAGCCTCTGGAGCGGAGTTTGGAATAGCCTACACAAAGAACCAAACAAACCAACACAAGACATGTCAGAACAAAATAAAGATGGAATAACCTAAATAGAATTACGCCATATCAAAAAAAAAATTATTCCTGACTCTCTGAGCGCAGAGAGGCAGCAGTCTCCTCCCTCACCTGAAGATCCTTGGTAATCGGATGCTGAAATACCACAGGATATTAGTAAGCAACTAATAAAGTGTTAAGCACTGAAAAGTACCACTTTTCACCTCTTAAATTAGCCTTTGATGGACCCTAAAGCTCACTAATAATCCATTGTTAAGTATGTTTCGCAGTTAGTAATAATTTATGCAGCTTAATATAAAATTCCTGCTTTTTGGTCCAAAGAAGAGAGAGAATGCATGTAAAGATGACAGCCGAGCCAAAGTCTAATGGAACACCCTGGTAATGCTTACCATGGTGATTCAATTGCTGGTCATCATTGATTAAAAGCCTACAAGATGGAAGAAGTTAGTTGAGAATGGAGGAAGCTGCAACAGCAGTAAGTGCAATGCATCAGAGTGTTAAAAGAATCATCTCACAGAGTTGAGGATCCCCCTCGCGAAGCTAAAGATGCAGTGAGAGTTTCCCTCACGCAGATCAGCCACGCAGTAAAGAGGAGAACAGAAAAGACATCACGAAGGTCTCACGGTTTAAAACTCTCAGAATTTGTCCTTGCAAAGCTCTCGCGAAGATCTGCCCCCAAAGCGGCTGCGCGCAGAACATAGCGAGTTCATATGCACAAAGAATAATCTATCACCTCACAGAGTTCTCGTGTAGCCAAAGAAGAGAGAGACGCCCAAAATTTCTCTCGCGCACCCTGAAGCCTAATCAGTTACTATACAAGCGCAGACACCTTACTACGCGAGTACTCAACAAGAGAGAGAGCTTTTGAAGCTTTATCTGCGTAAAGAGTTCTGGTGCTCCAGATCATCTTCATGAAAGCAATGCAGCGCAAAGGAACTACGCGATGAACTAAAGATTGACTGTGCGAGTAAGCACTACTCACCAACTAAAGGCTACTCCGTGAAGGCCTTGCAACTTGGCGAATGAACTAATGCAGATGCCATCCTCGTGAAGCTCGGGCTCTCCACTTCTCAATTTTAACTGAAGGACTTTTTAGGAATTTTCCAAGGCTAGGGCACACTTCTCGAGGCATAGATTTTGAGGCACATATCTCCAGGCATCCAAGGGTTAAAACAGTGCCACGTCTGCTAGAAAAATTAGGGTTAATCTCTTCAGAGCCAAAGCCTTATGGACAGAGTATATAAGCTATACTTAGAGTTTATTATTTTTATCTTTCCTTCATTCTCTATCGGCTACGAGGGCTAGGATTAGGGTTTGATCATCTCTTTTTCTCCTTTTTCTTCTCTCTTAGCCCAGCACTTGCTGGCTAATTCCCTTGTAAGTAGCTAGGTTTAGTTTTATTTCAGTTTGTAATAGGTTTTTGTATACATTGGGATTATTGTTGAGCAGTTATGTATAGGTTGCAGCCTGGAGACAGTTCATTGTAAGTTTTGTGATTATCAATGGATTGTTGTTCTAATGCCTAATTGGATCTAAAGATCTTATGGTTGCTTTAGATATCTATAGGATCCATATACTAGTCCATTCAGTTTCTAGTAGATCTATTGTTTACCATTTGATTTCCCTTGATTTGATAGCCCCATGGAAAGCAATGTTGGATCTGTAGTGAGCTCTAGGGAGCTCAAAGGCCTATGGACCATACTGATTGCAACAGTTTTCATATTCTTTCTCAGGCCTCTGTGGTATGGACAGACCAATGGGATACCCTGTGACCATTCGATTGGACAAGTATAGCCCTAAGGTTGTGTCCATTCACATGTTTGAGAAGGATTCTTCTCCCCTGCACATGAACTTCTAGAACCTTGTGAGGAGGTTTGTGCAGGAACTAGCTCCCCTCCGTTTTACCTAGCCGACATCAAATGTTAGATCTATTCTCTTTGTAGTAATTACAGCTTGTGGCTAAGTCATTACAGGCCATTTGTAGCAATGACCAGCTGAATCTAAAGCCCTATTCAACCTGTTGCGTGGTCCTTTTTGTGGGCACTAGTGAGCCGTTGGCCCTAGCAAAACACTTAGGATCTTATGGGTTGGAATACCTATGGATGTCAGCCGGGTCTGTGCCAAGATCTGGAGAGCTCGTAGTACTGGCATTACATAGTGCTGTAATAGTATTCACGGCTTGATCTGGTCTAGTGGCTTAGGAAATGATCAGCCCACTCCTCAGGACTAGATGGGCAACTTCTGGTTTAACTAATGGGATTTGACAGACTCTAGGATAAGCTGTGACCATTTGAGTGGACAGCCTATAACCTTAAGAGCACCCCAAATGGCATGGGTTAAATCAAATATTTCTACCTTGTTGAGGCTTTTAATAGCGTCTCAGCAAGGAGCACTGCAGAGACAGACTAAATCTAACTTACATTACTGTTTAAACTATGAATTTAACCTGCTTACTTCTCACCATTTTTTACATTTTATTTCGGTACACGCCATCACCATCTTCTTCTTAACCTTTTCTTTAGGATAGGGCTATATTTTATTTCTCTATTTTTAGGATTAATTTAGTATAGTCGTGACACTCAACTCCCTTTCTTTAGGATTGTCAAATCTGTAGCCAGATCTGGAGGCCTACTATTATAGCCCATTTTTGAGTTCTTGATCAACTTCTCTGTGGGAAAAACTCTTACTTATCAAAACTTGCTACAATAGGCCCTGTATCTTACAGGTCTAGGAGTACTCTAGCTGTGCTGATTCTATTCTTTTATTTCATTTTATTTTTAATTGGTTTCCACCACACAATAAACTGAAGCACAGCTGGCTCCGCCAATAAGTTTTTGGTGTCGCTGTCGGGGATGTTGATCTTTTTAGTAAACCTGAGTTGTACTATAATTTAGATTTCCAAATTCTTTGTAGCTGTACCTAAACTAGAATAAAAGTACTACTAATTCTTTGTAGAAATTTACAAAAATTGACAGCAGAAGAAGGGAAAAGCTAGAGCTGCATTTGGAGTGAAGCTAGCTCTGTTTGCACTTACTTTCCCCTCAAATCTCATTCCATTTATGTTTACTTCCCTGTGGTTGTTTATCTGTAAATCTGTATAGTTGTTAATTTTTATTTGAACTATTCTTTGTGTGTGCTTGTGAGCATTTTCTGTACTTACTGTGGGTGTGAGTATATGCATGGTAGAAGTTCTTTAAACCCTGAGCTAGAACTCCCAAATCTAGAGGTTGAAAGGATCCTTAGACCTAGATGCACCTCACAGGGCCCTGCTATTGAAACTGAACCGGCTATCATGACTGAGAGGCAGAGAATATTAAAGGAGTACAATGCACCTGGGGAGTACACTTCTCCCTTCTGCATTCAACTCCCCTATATTGAAGGGAATTATGAGATTAAATCCTCCACCATCAATATGTTGCCTTCGTTTCATGGGCTTAGTAAAGAAGATTCCTACAATCATATAGACCAATTTTTAGCACTTTGCACTATCTTCAATATTGCTGGCTTGGGGCCAGAGGCCACCAAACTGAGACTTTTTCCTTTCTCATTAAAGGACAAAGCCAACACATGGCTATCAAAGCTCCCAACAAACAGTATAGAGTCAGGGAGTGACCTTCAAACTAAATTCGTAGCCAAATTTTTTCACATGAACAAAACCAGCCAGATGAGGATAAATATTTTGTCATTCACTCAGTCCTCAACTGACGATTTTTATGAAGCTTGAAAAAGATTCCAAGAGATGTTAAAATAATGCCCCCACCACCAAATCCCAATGTGGCAACTTGTCCAAGTGTTTAATCAAGGAATTAATGCTAAGAGCAGGGATATGGTGGATGCTTCCTGTGGTGGTAGTTACCTCCACAAGACAACTGAGGAAACATGAGAGTTGTTTGACATAATAGGGGAAAATTCCATGTAGCAGGAGTCTTTATCACGCAATGATAGTCAGACTCCAGCTAAGATGGTAAAAGAGGCCACCCCTAGAGGTGGAATATATGAAGTGAAGGTTTAAGGTGATCTGGAGAGAAAGGTGGACAACCTGAGCTTGAAATTTGATAAACTCATAAATGTGATACCTCGGGTGGTTGCACAGGTGGAGGAAGCATGTTTGATATGCCAGTCTCCCACACATTTTATTCATGATTGCCCATTTGCCACTCAGTTTCCAGACTTTGTTATGGAGCAAGCCAATGCTGCTCAAACTTTTGGGTAGCAGCCTGCTGAGTATTCTTAGAGGAACCACCTAAATCTGAGGTGGAGACAAGATTCTTATCCTCAACCCCAACAGCAGCAAATGGTAGCTCCTTACAGACCCCAACACCAGTTTAATCAGGGTTACCCACCAAGGCAAAATTTTTTATTACCTGCCCCACAGTCTAACCAGTTGGCCTTGCCCTCACAATAGACCAGATCCTCTTCACTTGAAGAGCAGATGCTAGCTTTAATGTAGAATTTGGGGAGCTTGGTGCAAACTGTCAATTCTCATGGACAGAGCATCAAGAAGATTGAGGAACAGCTGGGACAGATTTGTAATGCTCTGAATAGGAGGGAAGAAGAAAAATTACTTAGTCAGCCTCTGACAAATCCAAAAGGTTAGTATATGATTGGTGATGCATCCTCTACCCAGGAGGAAGCTAGTGCTCAGTGATCCAAACATTAGTGATAAGTACCATATGTATGAAAATTCTGTTTTGATTTGTGTTCTATAGAATTATGTCAGTAGTGTTTTTAGTGTTATGATGATTTGCTTGTCTTACTTTATCTGTTTGTTTTTGAATGTTGTGTTGAATTTTGTGTTGGATACATGTGTATTTTTTGTCATTGGAATTTACTGTTTATGATTGTGGATGATTGGTTGAGGTGCTCTCATCATAATTGCATCGAACTTGATCTGAAATACTATCTTTAGAATCCTGCAATGTTGATGAATTTGTTGATTTAAATGGGCATATGTGTTTCATAATTGAAGTGAATTACCTGTCTAAGGTTTGGTGCCCATGCACAATGGTTGGGTGCACAACAGCATGGATGCACTAACCACTGTATTGCACTGAGCTAACTAAGTAAAGGTTGAGAAGTTATGTTGTCCCACAGAGCTAGAAGTCTTTAATTTGCTGTGTGAGCCATCACTTGACTTCCTCGCACACTAAAAGCCTGAGCAATGGCTATCAAAATGCCTCGCGGAGCTGCCTTTTTGCTCCGCAAGCTCAAGCTGTAAGAGAAGCATGGCTCAGTGTGGTTCTGTGCAAGCACCATGCGAGATAAATTTTTGAGGCAGCACATGGCCTCGCGCACTAAAGGTAACGATTCAGCTCCGCGAGTTTTCAGTGCGAGGCAGTTTGTTCTTCAGCGCGACAGAACGTCTCGTGGTCTTAAATGCCAACTGCGCGAGAATTTAACTCAGCGAGCTCCTCTTGCCAACTCTGCGAACCGTAGGATTTACTTTATAAACTCAGCAAAGCCTCTCATTTTCTTCATTTCCTCTGTCTGCCCTAGTTTCTCAGCATAAGAACCGACGTCCCTTTCCCCTCCTTCCTTCTCTACCTTGTAATCCACACTACCTCAAGCAATTTCCTCCCATCGTTTTGTTCCCCAGCTGCTCTTGGTTACTTTGAACGTGGTTTGGGGGGATTTGAGCTACTGTGCATAATTTCAAGTGGAACCCTAGCTCTCAACTGGTATGATCTCCATTTCTCTCTCTACCCTGTGCTTGATTTAGTTAAAAGAAGATAAGAAGGGGAGATTTTGAAGATTTTGTGCTTACTCTGAGTGAGTGGTATTTTCTTAAAGTTGTAAACCAAAATTTTGCTAATCTGAACACCTATGGCCACGGGTTCAAAATTTATAGATACCCTTGTTGCGATGCTGAACCCATCTGTCAGTGGCAACCCTGTAGCCACTAGAAAGTTTGTAAGGATTGTAGAGGCCTCTACATTGGAGACCTTTGAGGCTCCCTCACCTGTTGTTGAGCCCTCCATTCTGAAAGAAAAGAAGAAATCTGCTCTAAAGAAGAGGGTTAGAAAGTTCCCACCTTTTAAGAGCCCTGATAAATCAAAGAAGAAACAAAAAAAGGGCAAAGTTGTGGCCCCTGAGATCCTGAGGTTGAGGAAGAAGAGACTACTGAACACCTCAGGGTCCCTTCTGAATTTATGGAAGTAATTCAGCTAGAGGCTAAAACCATTTTCGATAAAGCCTATTTTGAGGAGCTACTTAAGACTTCTGCCTCCATTGAATATCTGGCGAAGGCATCACTGCTGCCCCTGTTGAGACCCTCAATGCAGTTGGTTTTCCTAAGATTGGTAAGATTATTTTATCAGAATATAAAGTTAAAAATTGGTGATGATGGGAACCCAACACTGCTGGTTTTAATTGATAATTTTGATATCTTATTCAACCAGATAGACATTGCAAGGATACTAGGGATACCAGTCAGGTATAACCCTGAGTGGGGCTTGGGTCCTCCTTTGACAGCCACCATTACTAAGATAGCCAAGGAGTTAACTAGAGGGATCATCAGGTGGCTCAATCCGAAAGAGGGATCTGCTCCCTAACCTCAGGCTGGATGCTATGTTGCGAAAAAATGTATATTGCTCTGGGCATGAGCAGGAGAGGACTTACCCCATAGCTGATGCACTTCTCTCATTTCACAGAAATCACTACTTGGATGCAGTCAAGTTAATTTTTGAAGGGATTAAGGATTTGTGTGAGAAGGTGAAGATAAATAAGAAACCGCATGCCCTTCCCTACTACAGATTGATCACTATATTGCTGAAGTGGGTGAAATACCTCTTCAAAAGGGAGGAGAAGACTGTGCCATTGAACCCCAAACAGAGTGGGAAGAAGCAAAGGGGAATCAGTGGCACCATGTTGATGATGAAGAAGAAGAGGGATGAGTTACTAAGAGATGTAGCCCCCACCATTCAAGAAGTAGCTGCTACTGCTGCTGCTGCAACCTCTCCCTCACTTGTGCCAGCCAGCACCACACTCACCCCCTCATCCATTACCTTTACCTCCATGGCATCTCCACCTTCCACCCAGACATCACAGCCCATCACAAGCCCATCACAAGCCCACTACCCCTACTTGACCTTATACCACCAACCACCATAGCCATAGCCACCCTACTTAGGTCTATCCCCCACCTATTTTTCCAGCCCACCTGTCAAGATCCCATACCAGAAGAAAAGGAAAACTTCCAAAACCCCTACTGCACCCCAACCCACCTATGTAACCCAAACAATTCCAATCCCTGAAACCACTACCATTCCAGAATCCATACCCACACCTTATGAACTTGAAGCCCACACCTTTGAAACCCCACATTATTCCATTGAGACTTCCCCACCTTTTGTACCTATCCCTAGTGAGCCTGTAGACCAATCCATTCCCTTATCCCATGATAGTGAGCTCTTTTCAGGAGAGGAATTTTCCACTATGATGTCTACTATTCTAGGAAACATCAACCTTGAGTATACACCTCTCCTAGACTCACCTCACCCTCCACACTTTATCCCTCCACATCCGACACCACCATAGGCCACTACCTTCACTCATAGACCAACATCTCCCTTCCAACTAGTTTCACCTATCCAACCCACACCAAATACCATACCTGACCTCTTACCCCAAATCCTACACCTCTTACTTTTCCTACACTCCCAAATGTTGGCCAATACCCAAACCCAAGCTACAATTGAGGTCAATTGTTAAGCAGTGAAAAATACAATTTTTCACCTCATTACCTGACCTTTGGAAGACCCTTGAGGTATCTAATAATGTGTTTTAAGTATGTTTTATAGATAAGTAATAAATTACAGCCTTAACACAGACAACCACCAAAAAGGGCCAAATAAGCAATCTGCAGCCTCAACCTGTGCTCAAACTCCAACAATTCACAAAGCCTTAAAAACTCATTGAAGGCCATGAACCCAACTGGGTGCACCTGAGACCAAGTACAATGCCAAGGGATGAAGATTGAATCCACCTAGAGGTGGCTAAAGGCAAGACAGATGAAAGACAACACATTAGAAGTGCGTGCCAGCCAAGGAAGCATAGAAATCAAGCTATCGAGGGCTTCTCTTAAGCTACCGAGAGGATCTAGTGCCTAAATTAGAAGATACTTAGAGGATCCAAATCCTGTCGAGAGGATACCTGGAGGTACAGGGGAAGCCGAGAGGATCAATTTACATGTCGAGAGGTTCAACTGAACCCGTCGTGCATATCACCCAATCCTATCGACAACTGCTAGGCATAGTTGTCGAGAGGATGAAAAGAAGCTGTTGACAGGATCTGCGATAACCAATCAACGAGTCGACCACAACCTTTCAAGGGGATGAACGAGATGATCATCAATCCTATCGACAAGCACCATCAATCCTCTTGATAGGTCTACAAACCTGTCGATTTGCATGCAGAGCCAAACAGAACCTGTCGAGAGGATCCCAGAACCTCTTGACACTCGATTTGGGAAACTTCTTAGTTCTTTCTTCAGTAGCTGTCCATGCCAGAAGCTTGTGCACGTGTTCCAAAGTATGTCAGCGACCCCTAAGGGTATTTTTAGCACACAATGGGTCACGCATGGAAACCCTAACGGTATCATATGTACTTGTCAGATGAGAACCAATGGGAGAAGAGCCTCTAGAAGAGAAATCGGCCACATCAGCATAACAGAATTATCTCCTTATATTCTGATTAGCTGAAACGGATCTGAGGACAAATGAGGAGAGTATAAAAGCTTGGAGAAAATATAGAAGGAACAATCCATAAATTGAGAAAATCAGAGCTTAGGGTGAGATCCACAGATTGCAGAACAATTGTGTTATAATTTTGCAGTATACTTATGGATTTTAAAGGTGATTTCGATCTATATTTCACTTTTTCATATTTGTTTTCCCTAGGTTGGATATTCCTGTAGATGTTAGCCTATGAGGGTCTCATATCCTAGCATCTACAATATCTGCAATGATTTTCTTGTTCTACTCAAGATCTTTGAAGCAGAATAATCCCTAGGATGGTCTGTGACCATTAAAGTGGACAGATCATAGCCTTAGGATTACTTTAATTCTTTGATTGAGATTAGATTCTTATACCTCACCTCTGCCAGGGTAACCTGGGAAGCTGGGAGCCAGAAAAGAGGATTGTAGCAAATCAGATCTTAGCATTGCCATTGGTTCCTTCGATTGCCAGTGAGAGACCAATACCCCTAGTTGTTGTTCTCACCCTTTGATTTGTCATCTCTTCTATATCTCCCCTTACCTCTGTATTGGAATAGATCTAGATCAGTAGCACTTAATTCTGTAGTTTGTAGTTAAAGTGACAAAACCCCAAAACCTCTCCCCTTTCTTAGATTAGAATAGAGTGCCAGATCTACTCTGGATCTGGAGATTTACTGAAAGTTAGACCACATTTCCTTGTGGACATACCCTTACTTACCCTTTTTAAAACTTGCTGCAATAGCCCTGAATACTTGTAGGTTTGTGAGTCTATTTGCCTTGGTGTGTGTGCAATCCATAGATTCTATAATTGTTTGATTTTAAACCCCTTTTTTAAGCACAAGGTAAACGACCCAATAAGTTTTTGGCGCCGTTGCCGAGGATCTGTGTTTCTAACTTGGTAGATCTAAGTTTTTCTCATTGTTTTGGTTAACATTTTTTATTGTTTGAGAAGTGTTTGATTAATTGCTGCTTTAGTTTTTACTGTAGTTTAACTCCGTTTCAGATCTTGATCTGTGGAGCTAAGAGGAGCTTCGTATCAATTGGAAAAGAAATCATTACTTAAGTTTGCATCTCTTAACTCTGTTTCCATTTCTAGATCTGTAGTTTTGTATACCAGTAGTTGTGTAGTTGTCTATTTGTGATTGAATTGCTGTGATTTGTTGTGTTGTTCTTGACCCTTGAGGTGTGTATGCTTGGGAGGAGATCTCTTAATCCTGAGATTGCTCCTTTGGATCCTGAGGTTGAAAGACTTCTCAGCCTAAGCACCCCTTACACACTTTTGTTCTTAATTCTGATAATTCTATAATGGGTGAGCAACCTAGGACCTTGAAGGAATTCAATGCACCAAGGGTTTACAATTCTCCCTTCTACATTCAATTCCTTACTGTTCAAGGGAACTATGAGATCAAATCCTCTATTATCCAAATGCTACCCTCATTCCATGGCCTGAGCAAAGAAGACCCATACAGGCATATTGATGAATTTCTAGGACTGTGTACCACATTCAATATTGCAGGTTTGGGGGAGGAAGCAACCAGGATGATACTCTTTCCTTTTTCACTAAAGGATAGAGCCAGAACTTTGTTGTCAATGCTCCCACCTAACAGTATTCAGTCCCGAAGTGATCTTCAATGTCAGTTTTTGGCCAAGTTTTTCTCATGTCCAAGACACGCCAGTTGAGGAAGGGCAATATTTCATTTGCTCAAGCCCCGACTAAGGACTTTCACCAAGCATGAGAGAGATTCAAGGAGCTCCTGAAGCGATGTCCTCATCATCAAATCCCTGAATGACAACTTGTTCAAAGTTTCTATCAGGGAATTGACTCTAAAAGCAGAGATATGGTAGATGCCTCTTGTGGTGGTACCTACCTCCACAAAACTGCTGAGGAGGCTTGGGAACTGTTTGATATCATCAGTGAGAACTCTATGCAAAGAGAAACATTGTTTAGGGATTGTGAAACTCCTAGAATGGTGCGAGATAATTCCACGAGAGGAAAAATGTATGAAGTGAGTGGACACAATGATTTGGAGAGGAAAGTGGACAACTTAACCCAAAAATTTGATAAGCTCATGGGAGCAATGCAGTTAAAGGCTGCTAAAGTAGAGGAGGCATGTGTTATATTGCCAGTCCCCCACTTACTCCCTTGAGGAATGCCCTTCATCCGTCCAATTCCTAGATCTTATGATGGAACATATGGCTACTACTCAGTCTTTTGGGCAACATCCTACTGCTAGTTATCCATGAAGAAACCACCCCAATCTGAGGTGGAGACAAGATACTTTTTCAAACTAGCAATAGCAGCCACAATAGTCCATACCTTATAAAAATGCTCAGCCCTACCAACAAAATTACTCTCCAAGGCCCCACTACCAACAACCCATGGCTCAGCCTGTACAACAAACTGCACCTCCAACTGCTAGATCGCTCTCTTTTAAGGAACAGGTTTTGGCCTCATTGCTGAACTTAGGGTCCTTGTCCCAAACTATTTTGTAATATCCCAAAAAATTTAATGTTTAACTTTGACCTCGAGAATCGTGCTCGATTAGTCAAAGGGCTGACCAAGTGATGGTCAAATAATACACTTATAAAGTGATGAACTAATGTGAGGTCAATACGACTTAAGAGTAGTGTATAGTGTGAGTTAGTGGTCACATACACCTATCTCTGGTGTATGTGTTTAATACACAAGCAGGAGAGTGAATATAAGGGTTTAATAACCCTATTTCCCTTTTGTTTTGGGCTATTGAAGAAAGAGTTAAGAAGAGAGAGAGAGAAGTAAAGAGGAGTTATGAAGGATAGAGGTTAATGCAAATCAAGAAGAGGAGTTAGCATTGATTGCCGGATTCAACGTGTTAGGATCGTTGAAACGAAAAGCTGGAGCTCTAGCCATTCCAACCTAGATCTTGATCAATTTGAGGATTGATTGAAGGTGAGCTTTAAATTAATGTTAATGCATAGGTTGTAGATGATTAAATTCGGTCAAATATACTTAAAAGAGTAGATTAAAGGCATAGAAAAGAAAGGGGAAAAAATTTGGAAGAACAACCAGAAAGGGGGCTGAATCGGACCAAATCGATTAATCAAAATTGGGATTCGATTAATCGATTTTGGTCTGGAAGTTGAAAAGTCAAGTAAGCCTGATTTCGATTAATCGAATTGGATTTCGATTAATCGATTTGGATGTTCGATTAATCGATTTGGAAATCGACTAATCGACTGGGTACTTCCAGTGGCTAGAAAACAAGACCTGGGGAAATCGACTAATCGAGTTGGGAAATTGATTAATCGATTTTAGATTTTGATTAATCGATTTGGGATCGACTAATCGATTTCAGACTTTCGACCACTCGATTTGAGAATCGACTTCATTATGTTAGAGACTTCGATTAATATATTTGGGATCGATTAATCGAATTTGAATCTCGATTAATCGATTTTGAGAATCGATTAATCGATTTGGGTTTTGATTAATCGATTTTGGGAATCGATTAATCGACTTTGACAGTTTTGCTTGACTTTCTAAGTTTTCTTTGAGATTCATGGAGGGTCCAGGACCTTCTTCATTACATCTTTAGTGATGTGTTGCATGTGTTATGATGTACCATAGGTGGTATGTGTGAAAGCGAGCACAAGGAGCCGCGTGGGACCTTGATGCTTGGACCTTCAGAAACTTGAGGTAGGGAAAACCTTGAACATGTACTTAAATTGTAAGAGCATGTATGTAGTGATATGTTTATCAGAATTTCAATGTTTTAACTATGAAAAGCTTTGTGAAAATGGGTGTTTGTGTGACACCAAGAATGTGATAATGGCATCTGTGTGATGTGAGTAATTAAGATCAAGTAATCTAATGAGAATAAGACATCCCCAGGAGATGAGAAAGTAATAAAGGCATCAGTGGATGCAAGTAAGTTATACATCCCAGGGATGTATATGTGATTGAATAATTACTGTTGAGGCCTAACTGATATAAGATAGCACTTTACACGGTGAACAATTATATGTAAAGCACATGTTATTTTTGTTATTTAAGGTTTGTTTAGGATACCCCACCGACGTGGCCGGATACCCACGACTGATGCGGCAGGATATCTGTGACCGGTACGGTGACCAATCCGTACACTAGTGCGGAGGTCTGTCCGTAAATAGTAAGCACATTCCAGGGATGTTGAGTGAGAATTAGCCCCGCCGCCTAGTGAGAAAGGGGCTTGGGTCGTATTCCCAGGGAATATATTTTAACAACTGTCTATTTAGACGACGATGAAGGGTATCTCATCGGGGCTCGATGCTATATTTCTCGGGGATTACTTAAGTTGAAGATTTAAGTTTTGCTTTAGGCCTGTTCAGTGTCATTCATGATAAATCAACAGTAAAGTAAGACATGCAAAATTTTAGTAAACTTGAATGTAAATCATCAGTTTTTAAACAGTTTTCTAGGAAATACATAGACTCATCATGCTTAGAATATCATGGAATATATATGAGTTTTGATTTATATGTCCATTGTGTTTGTTCCCTATTGAGCTAGGATGTAGCTCACCCTTTTAGACTATACATCGCAGGTCCTTTGTTAGCAGCAGCTGAGGCTTCGGGGGACGTAGATCCGGGTGATTTGGATTTTGTGCCTGGAGACGAGTTTGAGCCTCCTCCCGAGGACTTCTTCTAAGAGACTCTGCTATGTACTTTGACATAGAGTAGTTTTTTAGAGCTAATTGTATGGCTTGGTATGTCAAGCCTTCTTTTTGTTAAACATGTAATTAGATTGGATTATTCTTTTGGCGAACCATCTGGGGTGATCTGTTTGTCACTGATGGTTTGGATCAGTTCTCTGTTCATGCAGTGGCATGAAAGTAGAACTGTCTGTTGTAATGCCAGATGGGCATATCACTTTTGTCTTATGCAATTAATTACTTTAATTATTTATCATTGCTTGTTATACCAATGTTTCATGCATAGTTTTGGGGCACGGTCTGGAGGATCGTGCTGATGGCATGGGTTTCAGGGTACCAAAATCCAGGCTGTCACAGTTGGTATCAAAGCTATTTCTTTTAGAAACTCTAACAATCATTGTTTTGTCAGAGCATAGGGACTTCTGCTAACAAAAACTTTGTTTTCACATGCAGACTGTTATGTTTCCTAGAGGAAGAGGTCGACCCAGGGGCGGTCATAGTAGGAGCTTGCATAGTCGAGATGATTCTATCTCTGACGTAAATAGAGAGCCTATAGGGCATGGAGGGGCTTCTGGTAGTGGTGGCCAAGGGAGCCAAGATCAGAGAGAGAATCAAGATCGAGATCAACAGGATCAAGATCAGAGAGAACAGGAAAGAGTTAGAGAATGAAATGAGGATAGAGAGGAGCGTTAGAGGATGATGCACACCATAGAGGCCATGGCGGCTGCTATGGCCCAACAGGCAGCATCTTTGGCAGCTCATACAGCTCATGAGCAGCATCAGCCACCAACACCTCCAGTGGCTCTGACCCCGCCAGCATCTTCTGCTTTTACTGAGTTTAGGAGGATGAGACCTCCTAGCTTTTTTGGACAGGGAGAGCCCATAGTGACAGAGCATTGGCTGAGTGAGATTGAGAAGGTATTCAGTGTACTGATGTGCACGGAGGACGAGAGCATCCGTTGGGCAGCCTACATGTTAGACGGAGAGGCTGGGCATTGGTGGAAGTCCGTTTCACGGACTAAGGCTCAGGAGACTCCAAATATGCCCTGGACGTGGGATGAGTTTGTCGAGGAATTTAATAAACAATACTTCCCTGAAGTGGTGAGGAACCAGATGGAGGTTTAATTTTTGCAATTGGTTCAAGGGAAGATGACTGTGAGAGAATACGGAGTGGAGTTTATGCGACTCTCTCGCTTTGCGCTCGACTATGTCATCACCGATATGATGAAAGCAAAGAGGTTTCAGCAAGGTTTGAAGCCGGACGTGAGGGGAGGAGTAGCACCATTCTAATTAAGGACCTATGGGGAGGTCATGAGCAAAGCCTTGGTGGTAGAGGAAGAAAAAAACAACAAGTACCGTCAGAGAGACCAACAAGGAAGGTGGAATACGGATCAGAGCAGAATGGGGAATTATGAACCGGTGAATAAAAAGCTAAGATTCATACCAAACAACCAGAAACCACCGTTCCAGGGAGGTTTTGGGAGGTCAGCACAGCAGAACAACCAACAAAAATTCCCATTGCTTTTGAAGATACGAGAGCCCTGCTATCACCACAGGAGCGACAGTTACTCAGGGGTTCTCGCGGGCAACTTCTTCCACACCTCGTGAGACTTGTGCCAAGTGTGGCAAGCCTCACAAGACAGCGGACTGTAGGATAGGTACTCGGGGTTGTTTTCGATGTGGCAAGGTGGGCCACCTGATCAAAGATTGCCCCGAGGTGAACAAGGGGAAGACGGCTTCAACACCTATTCCACGACTTATACAAGCGAGGAAGCCGATCGTCCAAGGAAGAGCCTATGCAGTCAAAGCTCAAGAGGCTTAGAACATAAACGATGTCATTCAAGGTGAGCTTCTTTTAAATGAAGAATTTCAATTCTTAAAATTTTTAGATAGTGAAGGTGCATCTATATTTAGAAAAATATAAGAAGAAACTTACATGTGATAAATTCTAGTATAATGATAGAAACTATATATATGTGTATGCATGAGTAGGTACGTTACAAATATATAAGAAGGGAAGCGATGTGACATATGAGGCTCGAGTGTTGATAGACCCGGGGTCTACCCACTCATTTGTTATCCCTCGCTTCATCAAGAGAATGAAAGTCGACCCAGAAGAGTTGGACTTTGTTTTAACCATAGTTGTTCATACTGGGAAATCGGTTGATACTGAAAAGGGTTGCAACTCCGTGATCATGAGGGTCATGGATGGAGACGTCTTTGAGCTACCGGTGAACCTAATTCTGTTAGACATGCAAGGATTCGACGTGATCCTTGGCATGGATTGGTTATCAACTCACTGTGGACGGTAGATTGCAAGAACAAAGTCGTCATTTTTAGACCCAACACGAGGAGATCATTTAGATTTTGAGGAGAGAGGTCGACGTCCCTACCACTTATCTCGGCAGTCAGGGCCAAGCGACTGATTAGAAAGGGGTGCAGTGGATACTTGGCGTTCTTGAAGGAGCAAAAAGAGGAGAAGAATGTAATCTCTGAGATAGCAGTTGTGTGAGACTTCGCCGATGTGTTTTTGGAGGAGTTACCTGGATTACCTCCAGAGAGAGAGATAGAATTCGCCATCGACTTAGCACCAGGAACGGAGCCTGTTTCTAAAGCACCATACAGAATGGCTCCTGCTGAGTTGAAGGAGTTGAAAGAGCAGTTACAAGAATTAATGGACAAGGGTTTTGTTAGACCGAGCGTGTCTCCATGGGACGTGATGAGGTTTGGAAAGAGAGGGAAGCTAAGTCCCCGCTATCTTGGACCTTTTGAAGTTTTGGGTCGAGTAGGGGAAGTTGCTTACCGGATGGGATTGCCACCGTTATTTGATCAGGTACACAATGTGTTCCACGTGTCTATGCTCAGGAAGTACCTTAATGACCCTGATCACGTGTTGAGCGGTCAATCATTTGAGATGCATGAGGACATGACTATGATCGAAGAGCCGGTGGAGATTTTAGATCGAAAAGAACAAGTGTTGTGAACAAAAGTGATTCTATTAGTACTTGTCCGATGGAAGCATCATCCGGCCGAGGAAGCTACATGGGAATGAGAGGCTGACGTGAAAGAACAATATCCAAGCTTGTTTGCGACAGCTTGAGAGTCAAAATTGTATCACTGCAAGCATGTTTGTGGATTTAAACTATGTTGTAATTCAATGTCGATCTTATGATCAATTTACTTAAGAGAACAATTTTATCCACATAGAGTCTCAAACGATGTGTTGAACGTGAAATTGAAATTCATCATGGTCACGACATGCCCGTAATGATGTATTTTATAGAACCAATGACCAACTGGTCATAGTTTACCAAGAGAAATCAAAGAGACATGAAAAATTTTTAAATCTGAAGAATCTGATCAAAACCGATTAATCGATTTTGGTCGATTAGTCGACTGGCATGCGCTAGTGAGTGGAAACTTGAAAAGGATTAAGAAAAATGACAAAGTGAAATTTTGATTAATCGATTTTGGAAATCGATTAATCGATTTATGTTTTCGATTAATCGAATTGGGGATTCGATTAATAGAGTAACTTGAGAATTTTAGAAGAACTTGAAGGATTTTATATGATTTCGATTAATCGAGGAAGAATTCGATTAATCGATTTGGAATTTCGATTAATCGAACTGGAAGTTCGACTAATCGAGTAACTTAAGGATTTTAGAAAAAATTTGAAGGACTGCACGATTTCGATTAATCAAAGTGAATCTCGATTAATCGATTTTGGGATTTCGATTAATCGAAGTAAATTTCGATTAATCGACTGGCTCACGCCAGTGAGCTCCAAAACATAAAAATTTAAATGAATACGATTTCGATTAATCGAAATGATTTCGATTAATCGATTTGGAGTTTCGACTAATCAATTTTGGAAATCGATTAATTGATTTCGCGCGACTGAACCTAGTTTTGAAACTGATTAATCGACTTTGAAAATTGATTAATCAAACCGGGGCCTATATATATAAATCGAAGGGATTTTCTTCCCATTTGAATTCATTTGGAAATTTTCCCTTGCGCACCTTCTTCTTCTTCTTCTCCAACCGATCGAGCAACCTAGGTTTTGGGCATTTAGATCGATTTCGGATTGAAATCGCGTGACATCAGATCAAAAACCTAAGGTAAACCCTAGATTCGAGTCTTTTTCTTCAATTTGAACTATAAAACCCTAGTTTTGAGCTATTTTCACAAAAATGCCGCCCAAAACACAATTGTCTTCGAAGAAGGCAACCTCCAAGCTTTCAGTCCGGCATAAGAACGCCGCACCGCCATCACCTACCCCATCACTGGTGGGGACTCCGTCACCGTCGGCATCGGATACCACATCCGGGGTGACGAGTGCGTCTTCGCACGAGTCTTCGCCCATGCCACCACCACCCACCAATGTACTCCAACCCAACGAGTGGTGGGCGGCTAAAACCTTTGAGATTGAGTACATTATCGATCAAACCCTATTTACAAACCCCGATGTACTGGGCGAGACCCAATGGGCTCATAATTACCTTCTAAAAGCCGGCCTCGGTAACTTTTTGAAACCAATCCGTGGGTCCTACTACCCTAGGTTGGTTAGACTATTCTACCAAGGGCTGACGGATGGCCCTACCGACGACATCGTCACGACCAAGATAGAGGGCCATGACTACACGTTCACTCGTCGCCACATCCACGAGGTGCTTGAATGTCACCTCGATTTTGTACCCGAGACCACCCTCTTCCCACCCTTCGAGGAAGAGGTGAGATTTGAAGAGATCATGACCCAGATGACCAACGGGAAGAAGGGGTCGGGATCCTCCATTAGGAGGGTCAACCTTCCCCATTATATGTGGATGCTTGATTCTATAATCAAGTGCAACCTCTACCCGTTGCGTCACAACACCGAGCGGGTGGAGATGGTGCAGCAGGCACTCTACGCGGCCTTCTGTGGCCGTTGGTTTGATGCCACCATGATCATCCTCGAGGGGATGAGATACATCAAGGGCAAGTTGATGAAGGGCAACTTGAGGCCCAAGGAGAAAATGCCCTATGCTCGGCTCATCTCGAGCATGCTGGAGTGTTACTCAAACGCTCCAGAATACGCTATATCGCCCCATGAGGAGAGGGCTACGGACCGAGTGAAGACGTTTTCAAACTCTTCATGGAGCCGTAGTTACAATTTACTCAAGTGGACCCTACCGGCTCCGGGTCCCGCACCAGTAGCAGCAACAGCACCACTAGCACCTCCACCACCCCCACCACCACATCAGGACCCACCCGTGGGTGGGGCACACCCGGTTGATCCACCAGCGGAGGGGGTACCCTCCCATACCACAGCCTCACCTACGCCGCCAACGCAGTCTGCGGCGGCCACACCGATGTCTTCTTACCGCCGGCGAGCGGCTCGCCCGGCGCCCAGTATCGAGAATGTGTTGACCCAGATGGAGGCCAACAACAAGAGGATGAACCAACGGATGGACTTTTTGATGTTCCATACACTGCGCTACATCTATTCGTTAGACTACCAGCAGTGCCTCGAGCAGGAGGCAGAGTGGACAGCAAGTCGGACTGCCTTCCATACGGGTGCCGTTTTCCATGGGAGCACATCTGCTGCCAACGCATCAGCCTCGATGCCCCAGCAGCCTGAGCGGCTGAGACGGGTCACCCACTACCTACGAAGACGACCCAGCCACCGCCTGAGCCACCAGTCCCGTCAGAGCAGCCCGCCCCAGCATCAGATCAGCCAGGGGAGGGGACAACGTGGGCACAGGACGGTAGTTTATTTTGTAGTTACTTTTTTCATATTTTGTACTGTTGTAATCAAAATTGTAAATTGTAGTATCAGCAATAGTTAACCAAACTTGTAATTTTGGAATTTTAGTGAAATGCAGATCAATTTTTGATGTACTTACTAAGATTTATTGCTCGTACTGTGTAATGTGTAACTACCTTCGGGTGTGGGTACGTGACACCGCTATATGTGGCGTACCACACCAGAGTGCCCTTGGGTTATTTTCGAGGACGAAAATTCCCAAGGTGGGGAGAATGTAATATCCCAAAAAATTTAACGTTTAACTTTTACCTCGGGAACCGTGCTCGATTAGTCATATGGTTGACCAAGTGATGGTCAAACAATGCACTTATAAAGTGATGAACTAATGTGAGGTCAATACGACTTAAGAGTAGTGTATAGTGTGAGTTAGTGGTCACATACACATATCTCTGGTGTATGTGTTTAACACACAAGCAGGAGGGTGAATATAAGGGTTTAATAACCCTATTTCCCTTTTGTTTTGGGCTATTGAAGAGAGAGTTAAGAAGAGAGAGAGAGAAGTAAAGAGGAGTTATGAAGGCTAGAGGTTCATGCAAATCAAGAAGAGGAGTTAGCATTGATTGCCGGATTCAACGTGTTAGGATCGTTGAAACGAAAAGCTGGAGCCCTAGCCATTCCAACCTAGATCTTGATCAATTTGAGGATTGATTGAAGGTGAGCTTTAAATTAATGTTAATGCATAGGTTGTAGATGATTAAATTCGGTCAAATATACTTAAAAGAGTAGATTAAAAGCATAGAAAAGAAAGGGGAAAAAATTTAGAAGAACAACCAGAAAGGGGGCTGAATCGGACCAAATCGATTAATCAAAATTGGGATTCGATTAATCAATTTTGGTCTGGAAGTTGAAAAGTCAAGTAAGCCCGATTTCAATTAATTGAATTGGATTTCGATTAATCGATTTGGATGTTCGATTAATCGATTTGGAAATCGACTAATCGACTGGGTACTTCCAGTGGCTGGAAAACAAGACCTGGGAAAATCGACTAATCGAGTTGGGAAAAATCGATTAATCGATTTTGGATTTCGATTAATCGATTTGGGATTGACTAATCGATTTCAGACTTTCGACTACTCGATTTGAGAATCGACTTCATTATGTTAGAGACTTCGATTAATCGATTTGGGATCGATTAATCGAATTTGAATCTCGATTAATCGATTTGGGTTTTGATTAAACGATTTTGGGAATCGATTAATCAAATTGTATTTCGATTAATTGATTTTTGGAATCGATTAATCGACTTTGACAGTTTTGCTTGACTTTCTAAGTTTTCTTTGAGATTCATGGAGGGTCCAGGACCTTCTTCATTACATCTTTAGTGATGTGTTGCATGTGTTATGATGTACCATAGGTGGTACGTGTGAAAGTGAGCACAAGGAGCCGCGTGGGACCTTGATGCTTGGACCTTCAGAAACTTGAGGTAGGGAACACCTTGAACATGTACTTAAATTGCAAGAGCATGTATGTAGTGATATGTTTATCAGAATTTCAATGTTTTAACTATGAAAAGCTTTGTGAAAATGTGTATGTGTGACACCAAGAATGTGATAATGGCATCTGTGTGATGCGAGTAATTAAGATCAAGTAATCTAATGAGAATAAGACATCCCCAGGGGATGAGAAAGTAATAAAGGCATCAGTGGATACAAGTAAGTTATACATCCCAGGGATGTATATGTGATTGAATAATTACTGTTGAGGCCTAACTGATATAAGATAGCACTTTACATGGTGAACAACTATATGTAAAGCACATGTTATTTTTGTTATTTGAAGTTTGTTTAAGATACCCCACTGACATGGAGGGGTACCCACGACTAACGCGGCAGGATATCCGTGACCGTTATGGCGGCCAATCCGTACACCAATGCGGAGGTCTATCCATACACAGTAAGCATATCCCAGGGATGTTGAGTGAGATTTAACCCCGCCGCCGGTGAGAAAGGGGCTTGGGTCTTATTCCTAGGGAATATATTTTAACAACTGTCTGTTTAGACGACGATGAAGGGTATCTCATCGGGGCTCGATGCTATATTGCTCAGGGATTACTTAAGTTGAAGATTTAAGTTTTTCTTTAGGCATGTTCAGTGTCATTCATGATAAATCAATAGTAAAGTAAGACATGCAAATTTTCAGTAAACTTGAATGTAAATCATCCGTTTTTAAATAGTTTTCTAGCAAATGCATAGACTCATCATGCTTAGAATATCATGGAATATATGTGAGTTTTGATTTATATGTTCATTGTGTTTGTTCCCTATTGAGCTAGGATGTAGCTCACGCTTTTAGACTATACGTCGCAGGTCCTTTATTAGCAGCAGCTGAGGCTTCGGGGGACGTAGACCCGGGTGATTCGGATTTCATGCCTGGAGACGAGTTGGAGCCTCCTACCAAGGACTTCTTCTAGGAGACTCTGCTGTGTACTTTAACAGAGAGTAGTTTTTGAGAGCTAATTTTACGGCTTGGTATGTCAAGCCTTCTTTTTGTTAAACATGTAATTAGATTAGATTATTCTTTTGGCGAACCATCTGGGGTGATCTGTTTGTCACCGATGGTTCGGATCGGTTCTCTATTCATGCAGTGGCATAAAAGAAGAACTGTCTATTGTAATGCCAGATGGGCATATCACATTTGTCTTATGTAATTAATTACTTTAATTATTTATCATTGCTTGTTATACCAATATTTCGTGCATAGTTTTGGGGCACGGTCTGGAGGATTGTGCTGATGGCACGAGTTTCGAGGTGCCAAAATCTGGGCTGTCACATGTTTACTCTCATAGCCAAAATATTAAAAAGATAGAAGACCATCTTGGCCAGCTGTCTAATGCTTTGACAAAGAGAGAGGAAGGGAGGCTACCTAGATAACCCATGGACAACCTAAGGAGATAATATGTAGTAGGTGAGGTTTCTTCTTCTCATGAGGAAGCCAAATCTGTCACCACATTAAGAAGTGGAAGGCTGGTGGACAATCAAGTAGGCTGTGGGCTTGTGAAAAATTCAGAAAAAGAAAAAAGAAGTTACTACGAAAAATATACAACAAGAGCAACTCATATTGAATAAAGATGATAATGATGATCCTCAACAAAAATATAAAAACAAAAAGAAAGATGATGAGTTGGCTAAGGGTGCAAATGGGGGGAGCAGTCCCACATTTGCCATTTCCTAGGGCGATGCAAGCACCTTCCCCTTTCGATAAAGGGCATGCCAAAGTGGAGGAAATGATGGAAACCTTTAAATAAGTAAAGATCAATTTGCCTTTACTTGATGCAATCAAGCAAGTTCCAGCTTATGCCAAGTTTTTAAAAGACCTCTGCACCCACAAAAGACAATCGAGGATACATCTTTCCAAGAAATTCTTTTCAGCAGATAAAGTGAAGCAGATACTGAATATTACAATCCCAATAAAGCTCCAAGACCCTGGAGTCCCCACTATCCCCTGCATCATTGGGGATCATATCATTGAAAAAGCCTTGTTAGATCTGGGAGCTAGTATAAATTTGCTTCCATATTCAGTATATGAGAAGCTGGGCTTAGGACAGTTAAAGCCCACACATGTGATCTTACAACTAGCTGGCAGAACTGAGAGGAAGCCTGTGGGAATCATAGAAGATGTCTTGTTGGGGTTTACAAATTCTTTTATCCTGCTGAATTTTTGGTGCTTGATATGGAGCCGAGCAAATATGCTACTTCTATCCCTGTGATCCTAGGCAGACCATTTTTAGCCACTGCAAATGCATGCATACAATGCAGATCAGGGGTCATGGAAGTAACTTTTGGCAATATGAAGGTCAAATTGAATGTTTATAATGCAATTAATCAAACTCACTTGAATAGTGAGGACTATTTTTTATTAATGCATTAGGTGAGCTTGTAGTTGATAATTTGCCCAAGTCGCTGTCCTATGATAAATTTCTTAATGATGGTAGTGATATGTTTGAAAATGCAGTGATGCCTGGGAAGATCACCCCTTTCCATGAACCCCCATAGCAGGTCTGAATTTCAACGATGTACACTATGTATACTAGCTGTTTTGTTTTGTTAATTTTGTTGTTGTTTTTGCTTTTTGTTCATCACTGTTTAGCATTTTAAATAAGGTGTAATATATGCAAGCACTAATCTGGAATCATTCATTGGCTAACTTTGAGCAGCGTCTATGTGAGTTGACTTAGGGATCGACAAAATGATGTGCAGAGTGGTACTGAGGAATGATTTAAATCGAATTGAACTGTATTTTAACCTGTTGAGAGGTTTGAATTAATTGTCGACAGGTATTGGAGGTGTAAAAGTGATCGTCGATAGGTTCTGACGATGATTGGTGAAGTTCTCGATAGGTTCAGGATACATGTCGAAAGGATATCCAAACCTCTCGAAGTGCTTGTGTCCTTGGAACCTGGAACCTATTGAGAATATGTTCGCACTGAGCTGAAATAGCTTTCGAGAGGATCTCTAATCCTCTCGAAAGGCTCATGAGTAGTTTTGGAGCCTATCGACAAGATTAAAATCGAACCGCTTGCGAGGAATGGTCACCTTTCACTCGTCGACAAGTAGGAACTACCTATCGACACTTTCCCCTATCTTATCGAAAACCGACTTTTTCTTGTTAAAACCTCACGACAGCTTCATTTTCCATCATTTGACACCTTCTCTTTGTGCTGAGTGTTACTCTGGCAATTTTGCCCATTTTTACTTTCTCCCTCTCCAACTCACTGGCTGTTATTGCAACCTCCTAACAAATTTCCACATTGTTTCAATCCATCAAAAGCTACATTTTGAACCTAGTTCGAGTTGTTTTGGTCCCGGGCCCATCAAGATATCACAAACCCTAGATTTCTGTCAGTAAGCTTTCCTTTTTCTTCGCTTTGTTGTTTCAAGTTTGGGAGTTTATATTGTGAATATGGGGGAATAATTTGAGCATCCTCAGAAGCTTGTGTGGTGATTAGTTGTGAATTTGAAGCGTTTGAGTAATCAACGGATGAGCAAGAGGACATCTTAGCAAATCTTTTCAAAATTCCTTGTAAATCTGTTACTAAAGCCACTAGGACACCCATTAGGCAACCTACAAAGCCTAAGGAGACCCCTCTGCAAAAAAGAAACTTGCCATGGATGAAGCTGGGCAGACTACAAGACACAAGAAGACCAAAAAGGCTAAAAAGGTCCAAATTAGTGAAGTGGTTGAGGAAGCCCTTGAGACAGTATCGGCCACTGAGCCTGAAATCCTGAGCTGGAGGTCAATGTCAACCAAGGGTCAAAATATCGAAAAACTGATACGTATCGTCCTGACCTCCAAGACGATACGTATAGGGTATCGGCTGATACATTCAATGTATTAGCGATACATTGAATGTATCGGTTTGATACATTGATTTTTATTTTTATTTTAAATCCCAAAAAATCCCAAAAAATTAAGCAAAATAAATTTAATGATTTTCTATTTTTTTTACTTTTTTAAATTTTATTTAAGCTTATTTGATGCATATTTCATAATAGGACAGATCCCTAATTAATGTATTGCATAATTATGACTAAAAGCTTTCAATTTTTTCCTTTCTTTTTTATTGTTTAATAAATGAAAATTTTATTAACAGACAATAAAAAGATATTAGGATATAAGTCCACAACAAAGGACAAATTACTCTTAACATAATTGATTCATTGTACATAACTAATGATCAAACTTTTATTATACATGACTAATTATCAAAATTAAAAGGTATATTATAAAAAATAAAATTAATTACTTTGGAGCCACATTAAATTCCGTGGTGGTTCTTTGCCCTCGTTATCATCATCATCGGTGCGTAAGCTTTCTCTATAATGTTAGCCATATTGATACCCATGATCATATGTGCCTCCTTGAAACTGAGGCATTAGCGGCGAATATGGCTCAGTGTAATAGGTGAAAGTTGGTTCTCCAAAAATTTGGCCAACAAAGTCATATGGCCCGGGATAGGTTGGTTGAGGCCGATAGTATTGATTACTTGCTGTTGAACCTTCGGTATTTTGCAAACTAAATCCCCCGAAGCTAGAAGTCATATAACCCACATCATCTTGTGAACCTTGTGGTGGTGGTGGAGGTGGTGTTTGGTAAGATTATGACGCTCCTTTTCCTTCAAGCCCTCCACCTCTAAATGTAGGAGTGTCATACATTGTTAACGGGTTCTCATCCCATGCGGCAATACCTCCAGAAGTATAGGGAATAATATCATCCGCTCCACCACTAGTGCCAGCATGGGTTTCATCGCCTCCATCATCACCCCCACCATCATCATTATCACTACCGGGCTGCGTTTCGTCATCAGATCCAACTACTGAATGACGATTCAATCTTTGTTTCCGCCTCGGTGGTTGGGAAGCCTGCTTATCTGCTGCTCTTTCAGCATTATTCAGCCATGCGGTGTCCTCAGTATCCAACACCGGCTCTTCTCTCTCTTCGATCCACTAATTTAAAGGGTCATCCTCTATGAATATATAATCCAACTGGATAGGATCAAAATATTTACTATCTGTAAGTTAAAATATGATAGATGAATTAGTACATGTCTGATGCTTCATCAATTAGATCAAATAAAAATTATATGAACTAAGACTTCATATAATATCTTACCGCGATTAGCCCTCTGCATATTTCTGACCCTTAATATCATGTTGTAGTGGCAATAGACTAACTTTTCCAATCGTTCCATAGTTAGCCTATTCCTTGTCTTCGTGTGAATGAGAGAGAAGGCGCTCCAATTTCGCTCACAGTTGGACGAGGAACAAGTTTGCGATAAAACCCCTCATGGAAACTCACATTAATATCGGGCTATCACTTCCATAATGCATCCACCAATCAGCAGGTTTATCATACTTGATTTGAGATTGCGCCAATGGGGTCCCAAATGACCCATGTCTCTTGCGGAATATATCAATCTATATATCAATAACCCACATATCAATAAACAGATCGTATGACACCTGCATTATTACTTATAAGGTATTATTACTCACATCTCTTATGGCTTGACCTTGCTCTGCCAACTTAGGGAGCATTCGCTGGATCACATTGAGCAAACCGCTGTACACGTTATCGGCCTCAGTCAACTCAAAACGTCGATTATACTGAAAGGTCGGATTTAAGTAGTATGTTATACATCAAATATGAACAATCTCATCAATATATAGAAGCAATGAATAATATAAAAAATAATAAATAAATAAAAATCACTACATAAGTAGTTTAGCATGTTATACTTGCAACATGTAAGTACTGGTAGAATTGTGCATCCCATCTCTTGTCGATGATTTCCTAATATCGTTTATATTTTATCGGGCATTTAGTTTTAATAGCCAATTTGGCTTTAGCCATCGACTCATAAACATACCCCATCATTGGTTTCTCATCACCATCTACCAACCTCAACACTTGTACCAACGGGGTAGTGACGGCGATCTGGTGGTCAACATCTGCCCAAAACTGGAGATTGTAGATCAGGTCGGCAACTTCATTGCAAGCATGTCTCTTTGCTCGTGGGAGTCCTAACTTATATTTTCTCTATTCTTCAGAAGAGACCATGCTTTTCAGCACACGCCAATATCTATCCAAGCTATGTAGGGCTAAAAATTGTATCATAAATCATATAATCGCAGGCCGGAGCAGCTCGTTCTTAGTGAAATCTCTCATCAAATTCACCAACTTGTCACTGTTGTATAAGTAGGAAGTAATCGTTCTTCCCTTCTGAATAGGTACTTGTGCTTTGCTTCTCTTTTCTAAATCTTCAAGAATGAGGTCCACGTAATGAGCGGCACACGGAGTCCAATACAAGCGACGTCTCTTCAACATTAACTTACGACCTGCAGCTTTATAATTGGCGGCATTATCTGTTACCACCTACACAACCCGGTGCTCTCCAACATCTTCAACTACTTTATCCATTAGTTGGAAGAGGTAATCAGTTATCTTCGTATGTTTTGAAGCATCAACTGATTTTAGAAATATTGTCCCGACATCGCTGTAGACCAAAAAGTTGATCAAACTCTTCTTTGTAGGACCTGTCCATCCATCACACATAATTGTGCAACCTCTCTCATCCCATACTTCGTGGAAGCTGTCTACGTAAGTTCCTATATCTGCATACTCATCATCTAGTAGGGGCCTGGATACCTCATATGCAGAAGGCTTTTTGACTCCTGGACCAGCTTCTACACTTGTATCAATCATACTTTTGAAGTACGGCGACTCTACAACTTGACTCGAAATGTGATTGTATATCACGAACTTTGCAATCGATTTTCTAAGCCTCTTTCCCCATTTTTTCAGTAAAATTGTGCTCAATTTACTTTGCTTTGAGCTTTCTGTCCGATGCATGAACCGATCCATGGGACCTATAGTATGACCTGTAGTAGACGGCCTGGTGTCCCTCACTGATGTTGACCTACGCAACCCGACAGTGTCATGAATATCCTCCTCCTCATCATCAATAATATGTGGCCTATGACTAGATTGACCACCAGCAGTAGGCATGGATGGGCCCCTCAAGCTGGATCGAAATCGATAATCGACTTCTTCTTGATCTTGTCGCTGTCGTGCTTCTCTAGCAATCTCCCTCATGACTCTTGCTGTCACAACATCCTCATTCTCATCCTCATCTTCATCATCCTCACGTTCAGGTGCAGAAAACTCTGGATCTCTCCTCCTTATTTTGTCATATATTTCTCTATCTTGATCGGCTTCTGCCTTTTTCTTTCCCTTAGTCGCCTGTAAACTGGCTCTGACTTTTTCTCTTACCTCTTTGGGTACATTGGGGCATCCTTTTGTCTCTCCCTTTACGTGAGCCAAATGCTCCTTCAACCGTGTGATACCTCCTCCCAATAATTTTTTCCCACAAAGTTTATATTCTATTCGGAGTCTATCACCATCTATTGTTGTGCCGTATTGCCAGGTTGAATCTGATGATCATACCATGTTAATTTCTTTCACCTGCATTAATGACCAAACGATTGGACTAAATTAAAACATTTAGATAACATTTGAAAATAAAGTTTACTTGATATGTATCGTCCGATATGTATCAGTTTTGGACCTCGGCGATATGATACATAGGCATTGTATGATTGTATAGTACCCCCTAAAAAAGTTTACTAATTTTTTTTATTACTAATTTTTCTTTAAACTAAATTTTTTATTTATTTTTAGTGTTACTAATTTTAGTGTTACTTTTTTAAACTAAACTTTTTTTATTAGTAATTTTAGTTTTAAAATTATTTTTAATTTTATGTTACTAATTTTTTTTTAAAACTAAACTCTTTTTTTTTACTAATTTTGTTTTAAAACTAAATTTTTTTGTTTTGTGTTACTAATTTTTAAAACTAAACTAGTTTTAAATTTTCTTTTAAAACTAAACTTTTTTTTTATAAATTAAACCTTTTTTTTTGTTTTTTATTACTAATTTTTTGTTACTAATTAGTATTTTTTGTGTTACTAATTTTTTTTATTACTAATTTTTCTTTAAACTATTTTTTTTTTAAATTTTTAGTGTTACTAATTTTAGTGTTACTTTTTTAAACTAAACTTTTTTAATTAGTAATTTTAGTTTTAAAATTGTTTTTAATTTTATGTTATTAATTTTTTTTTAATTTTTAGTGTTACTAATTTTAGTGTTACTTTTTTAAACTAAACTTTTTTTATTAGTAATTTTAGTTTTAAAATTGTTTTTAATTTTATGTTACTAATTTTTTTTTAAAACTAAACTCTTTTCTTTTACTAATTTTGTTTTAAAACTAAATTTTTTTATTTTCTGTTACTAATTTTTAAAACTAAACTAGTTTTAAATTTGCTTTTAAAACTAAACTTTTTTTTTATAAATTAAACCTTTTTTTTTGTTTTCTATTACTAATTTTTTGTTACTAATTAGTAATTTTTGTGTTACTAACTTTTTTTATTACTAATTTTTCTTTAAACTAAACTTTTTTTAATTTTTAGTGTTATTAATTTTAGTGTTACTTTTTTAAACTATACTTTTTTTATTAGTAATTTTAGTTTTAAAATTGTTTTTAATTTTATGTTACTAATTTTTTTTTAAAAACTAAACTCTTTTCTTTTACTAATTTTGTTTTAAAACTAAATTTTTTTGTTTTGTATTACTAATTTTTAAAACTAAACTAGTTTTAAATTTGTTTTTAAAACTAAACTTTTTTTCTTTAAATTAAACTTTTTTTTTGTTTTCTGTTACTAATTTTTTATTACTAATTAGTAATTTTTGTGTTACTAATTTTTTTTAAAGCTAAACTTTGTATTACAAAATTAGTAACAAAAAATTAGTGTAATTGATGTGTCATGGGGTATGTGTCACATGTGTGACACATCGATTACATGTGCCGCGATACCTGTCACTGTGTTCATGTGTCGCGACACATCACACGTGACACGTGTCACATGTGTCGCAACACATCACATGTGATATGTGTCACATGCATGGGTTAAAAAATTAGTTGCAAAAAATTAGTAACACAAAATAAGTAATATAAAATAAAAAAGTTTAGTTTTAAAATAAAATTAGTAAAAAAAAAGTTTAGTTTTAAAAAAAAGAGATTTTTTGACCCATGCCCTCCACCAAAGTCCACTCAATTTTATGTGGTTGAGCTTGAAAGTACTTCATAGGATGAATAAGCATCATCCAGGCAGTATCAGTATGAGCATAATCTATTCATCCAGGCAGTATGGTAGATCTAATGATAAAATTAGTAATAAATAAACATTAATTTTTTTTAAAAAAATCATAAATATGATAGATCTAATGAAAAAATAATTAAAAATACAAGTTAGATGATGGAAAATCATACCTTCTCTTAAATATCCGACGAAAATATAAGTGTAACAATCCGGTGTCTATGATTTCAGTCTCCGATGGCTAAGAAATAAGAAGTATAGTGAATCGCAAGTGGAGAAAGAAAAAGTATAGTGGTGTAGAAGAAGGGATCCTCAGGTGATTTGCAAGTAAAGAAGAAGAAGAGATCTTCGGGTGATTTGCAAGTGAAGAAAAAATTAGCTATGGAGACTATGGCCGCTGCGATAGCTTAGCAGACACAGCAGATTGCGATACTGGCTGAGCAGACGGCACTATTGGCGGCTAATAATGTCAATAATGCTAATAGTCATCAGCCACCACCTCCTCCTCCAGCATTGTTGCCCTCGTCATTTGTTGATTTTAGGAGATTGAGACTTCCTAGCTTCTATGGGCAGACGGATCCGTTAGAAGCAGAAAATTGGCTGAATCAGATAGAAAATCTTTTAGATAGATTGTAGAGTACGGAGAGCGAGAAGGTTGGATGAGCTTCCTTTCAGTTGGAGGGAGATGCCGATCCATGGTGGAAGTCTGTGCTGAGGAGAAGAGAAATTGAGGACCCTCACCGTCTATGGACTTGGGCGTAGTTTGTAAGGGAGTTCAATAGGGAGTATTTCCCTAAGCAAGTGCGAGTCCAAATGAGAAGAGAGTTCGCGAACCTACAGCAAAGAGGCATGTCGGTGCGAGAGTACGGTGTGGAGTTCACACGGTTATCTCGATTTGCACAGGAGTTAGCATCCACAGAGATCATGAAGGCAGCCAAATTTGAAGAGGGTTTAAGACCAAACATTCATGAAAGAGTATCAAATTTCAAACTTGAACGCTATGCCGAGGTGATGGGAAAGGCAATAGTGGCTGAGAGGGATATCTATGGCGTGTACAAGAGAAGAGATCAGCACGATGGGATAGGGGCAGCTCAAGGGGGAGCGAGTGAGTATAGCTCGGGGAACAAAAAGCTGAGATTTACAACGTTAGCTCCACTCCCTAGACAGAGCACGTATACAAATTTCTCTAGGCCACCTATGTCCTTATTGGCGAGACCGATCCGGTATGAGAACCCTACCGCCACCACAGGAGTGTTTGCTAGCCAAGGCGTCTCTCGGGTAGCCTCTTCTACTCCAAGGGAGACTTGTGCCAAGTGTGGCAAGCCTCACAGAACGGTTGATTGTAGAAGGGGAATGCAAGGATGTTACCGATGTGGGAAGCTGGGCCACATAATAAAAGATTGCCCGGAGATGAACAAGGGAAGAACGGCTTCTGCTTTTGCACCACGACCCATACAAGCCAAGAGGCCGATTGTACAAGGGAGGACTTATGCAGTTACGACAGAGGACGCTCGGAACTCTAATGATATCATTCAAGGTGAGTTCTACTTAAGTTTAATTACCATGCTATCAAATATAACATTTACAATGCATTAGTAGAAAAAAATTGCATTTTGTGTAGATTAAATGCCATTTAAAATTTATGTTGGTCACATGGATATCATGTTTAAATAAGTGACACAAGTGAAATGCTGAGACGTGTGTGCACTATAGGTACCTTATATGTGTATGGGAAGGAGAATCGTTGAGCGTACTAGGCTAGAGCATTGATAGACCCAGGGTCTACTCATTCGTTTGTTACTCCACGATTTGTAAGAAGGATGAGGATCAAGCCAGAGACATTAGATTTCATCTTGGCTGTGACTGTTCCAACTGGGCAGGTAGTTGATGCAGACTTAGTCTGCAAGACAGTAGCTATTAAAGATGAGGAAGTCTTTGAATTATCAGCAAATTTTATTCTGTTAGACATGCAGGGATTTGATGTGATCCTTGGCATGGACTGGTTGTCAAAGCATTGTGCAACGGTCGATTGCAAGAGCAAGGTTGTTATCTTTAGGCCGAATACAAGGAGATCGTTTCAATTTGTTGGAGTGAGAACAAAGTTCCTACCACTTGTGTCCGCCATCAAGGTCGAACGCCTAATCAGAGATGGATGCAGTGGTTACTTGGCCTTTCTGATGGATGACAAGGAAAGAAAGAATGTTATTACGGAGATCGCAGTTGTGCGCGAGTTTGAAGATGTCTTTCCAGAGGAATTACCAAGCTTACCTCCAGATCAGGAAGTGGAGTTTGCTATCGACTTGGCACCTGGAACGGAGCTGGTTTCTAAAGCACCGTACAGAATGGCTCCGGCCGAGTTGAAGGAGTTGAAGGAACAACTACAGGAGCTTTTAGATAAGGGGTTTGTCAGACCGAGTGTATCTCCTTGGGGTGCGCCGGTCTTGTTTGTCAAGAAGAAGGACGGGTCAATGAGATTGTGCATTGACTACCGTCAATTGAACAAACTCACTATAAAGAACAAATACCCATTGCCAAGAATAGATGATTTGTTTGACCAACTACAAGGTGCAAGGTATTTTTCTAAAATCGACTTGAGGTCTGGATATCATCAACTCAGGGTCAAGGCAAAAGACATTCAGAAGACTGCTTTTAGGACGAGATACGGACATTACAAGTTCTTAGTGATGCCGTTTGGGTTGACGAATGCGCCGATGTCCTTTATAGATTTAATGAATCGGGTGTTTAAACCACACCTGGACTCTTGCGTCGTTGTACTTGCCGATGATATACTCATATACTCCAAGTCAAGGAAAGAACATAAGGCACATTTGAGAACCGCTCTACAAACGATGCGTGAACACCAATTATACGCCAAACTCAGTAAGTGAGAGTTTTGGTTAGAAGAAGTTACCTTTTTGGGACACGTCGTCTCAAAAGATGGTGTCACGGTGGATCCTGCTAAGATTGAGGCCGTGTGCAGTGGGAACAACCAAAGACGGTCACCGAGGTACGCAGTTTCCTTGGTTTAGCCAGGTATTACAGACGTTTCATAGAAGGGTTTTCCAAACTATCGGGACCATTGACCAGACTCACACCGAAAGATGTACGATTTGAGTGGACCGATGTGTGTGAAGCAAGCTTTCAAGAACTGAAGAAGCGACTTACCTCAGCCCCGATACATGCAATCCCTTTAGGCAGTGGAGGTTTTACAGTTTATAGCGATGCTTCTCATAACGGTTTAGGCTGTGTGCTAAACTAGTATAAAAAGGTGATTGCTTATGGGTCGAGACAGCTGAAGGACCATGAGAAGAATTACCCGACTCATGGCCTCGAACTTGCAGCAGTCATTTTCGCATTGAAGATCTGGCGACACTATTTGTATGGGGAGACCTTTGAGATTTTTACTGACCATAAAAGCCTCCGATATTTATTTACACAAAAAGAACTAAACATGAGGCAGAGAAGGTGGATGGAATTTCTCAAAGACTATGACTGCTCCATCCAATATCACCCAGGCAAGGCAAATGTGGTCGTGGATGCTTTGAGTCGGAAGGGTTTGGCTCAGTTGGCTAACCTGATATTGGGAATGCACAGGTGGAAATTGTTTGAAGACCTGTCATTGTATGATGCGGTGATTGAAGTACAAACTCCAGGTACTCTGTTGGCCAATATTTCAGTTCGACCGATAATTTTCGAACACATACATGAGTTGCAAATGAAAGACGCCGAGTTAGTTAAGATTCGAAAGGATGTAGTGGAAGGTACTAGACTGGACTTCTCTATAAGGGAGGATGGTTCCTTATTGTTCAGGGGACGCCTCTGTATTCCTGTTGATGCCGGTCTACGACAAACTATTTTGGATGAGGCACACAAGTCAAAATACGCAATCCATCCGGGTAGTACCAAAATGTATCAAGACCTGCGTAAGAGCTACTGGTGGAGAGGTCTCAAACACGACGTAGCAGAGTACGTGTCAAAGTGTTTGACGTGTCAGCAAGTAAAAGTCGATCATAGACACCCTGCTGGCATACTATAGCCTCTACCTATACCCGAATGGAAATGGGAGTCTATCTCCATGGATTTCATCGTGGGGTTGCCACGAACAGTGAAGAGGTACAACGCCATCTGGGTTGTTGTAGATAGACTAACGAAGTCGGCTCATTTCTTGCCCTACAACACCATGTATACGATAGGCAAACTTGCGGAACTCTATATGAAGGAGATAGTACGCCTACACGGTATTCCAAGCAGTATTGTATCTGGTCGCGACCCATTGTACACTTCAAATTTTTGGCAAAAATTTCAAGAAGGTATGGGTACTCGGTTAGATTTCAGTTCGGCGTTCCATCCAAAAACTGATGGACAGACGAAACGAGTAAATCAGGTGATTGAGGATATGCTCAGGGCTTGTATGGTTGAACTACAAGGATCATGGGATCAACATCTTTCGTTGATCGAATTTGCATATAACAATAGTTTTCAAGCAAGCATCGGAATGGCACAGTACGAAGCTCTTTATGGTAGGCGATGTCGGTCGCCCATCAACTAGGAAGAAACCGGAGAGAAATTTATGCTTGGTTCGGAAGTTCTCGAAGATAATGCCATGTTTGTACGGATGATAAGAGATAGGCTTAAAGCAGCCCAGAGCCGACAGAAGAGCTATGCTGATGTCAAGCGAACGAGCCTAGACTTCGCCATGGGCGATCATGTATTTGTGAAAGTATCACCTATGAGGGGTGTGATGCGGTTCGGAAGGAAGGGGAAGCTCAGTCCTCGTTATATAGGACCCTTTGAAGTTTTGGGTCGAGTCGGAGAAGTAGCCTATCGCATCGGATTGCCCCCGTTGTTTGATAGGGTGCACAATGTCTTTCATATCTCCATGCTTCGAAAGTACATAAAGGACCCCACACACATTTTAGGCGGTCAGCCAATTGAGTTGCATGAGGATATGAAAATGGTTAAAGACGCTACTCAAATCTTGGACCGAAAGGAACGAACTCTACGCACTAAGGTCATTCCATTAGTGCTTGTCAAGTGGGGCAGCCATCCTATTGAGGAAGCAACTTGGGAGAGAGAGGCTGAGATTCGGGATTTGTATCCCCATTTGTTTGAACAACAAAATTTGTGAATGATAGATGCTGGGTGTGGAGCACACATATGAGGTGTTTGTAAATATGGAACTTGAAGTTTCAAACTTTGAATGAAAAGGAGTACAACTATCATGAGCTACGTTAAAATACGATGTTAATCTTTGTGATTTTTATATGGTATATGCAATTAAACTAAGCTTTGTGAAGGTTTACATGTAAAAATGCGGCCTAGTTCTAAGAGTTTAAAAATCTACCTAATTGGTGGACTGCCAAACAGTATGGCTGATCTATGTGTAACGTGTAACATGATCATTCACCCTATAAAGTATGGCATATAGGTGTAAATGGAAGTTGTCCATGATGTGGCATAAAGAAATTGCCTCATCTTGATATAGAATTTGAAGGGCATGAAGGAACAGCCTCACCTTCAAAAATTTTTGCAATTCATTTGATCGAAATTGAAATTCGATCGAACGAATTTCTGTAGGTAAAGGCATCAGATGTTGCCAGGAAACCGTTAGAATGAAAATCAAAATCGTTCGAACGAAATGAAAAGGACAGTCAACTTCAAAGTGTTGCCAGGGAATTGTTCGAATGATTTTCCAAATCGTTCGAACAAATTTATTTTGCATTAATTTCTTGTGCTTTCAAAATGTGAATGGGATGTACCAAGTGTTCCGCACGTACATTATGGGGCATGGCCTCGAGGGCTGTGCCGATGGCACGGGTTTTGGGGTGCCAAAATCTGGGCTGTCACTGGATGGTTTGTAAGTGAAAAATCCCTCTCGGGTGGGTTTGATAGCGGGTTGCAAATCACCCGAGGATTTGGCTATTTATTGCCAGCTTGCCGCTAATATCCGTTGCAAAAAGCAACAGATATAAAACTATATCTATTGCTTTTGCAACGTTTTAATGAATAAAATAATAAAAAAAATAAGATGCAACGGCTATTGTAACGTTTAGGAAAAAAAAAAAAAACACAAAAGGACAAAAATCAAAGAAAAAAAGACAAAGAGGTATCATACACCTGATAATTTCAAATTATCGGGCGTATCGGACGATACGGGCGATAATTTGCCCGTATCGTCCGATAATTTCATTTTCTGAAATAAAAAAAAAACAAAAGATTATCGAACGATAATTTGAAATTATCGTTCGATAATTCAAATTATCGTCCGTATAGGACGATAATTACCCTATTTTCTAAGGGGTACGATACATAGGCAATGTATCGTACCGCCCATGTCCAAAATCGATACGTATCGGGCGATATGTATTGATATCGAACAATTTTTTGATCCATGATGCCAACTTGTCCACACCCAATGAATTCGTGGATAAATTAAATCTGATCCCGAAAACAATTTTCGACACCCCCTATTTTTCTAAGCTAGGAGAGTGTCAAGATACTTTGAATTATCTAGTGAAGGCAGGCCTGATACCCATGATGAGTCCATTGAATGAAAAATCTTACCCAAGGTTGGTCAAGTTGTGGTATCAGAATCTCGAGAAAAAAACCAAGCCAGATTCTCTTGAGCCTTGCCTGGTAATCCTAATTGATCAGATGAAAATGGTGGTGGATTGCAGAGATATAGGGATAGCAATAGGAGTCCCCTATGTTTATGACCCAATTTATGGCCTGGCTGCATTTGATAATGTCTCTTTCAAATCAATGGCCAGGCAGCTGACTCAAGGCATTGTAGGGTCTGGGGACTCAATTAGAAGAAGAGATTTATCCCCTAGTTTGCGGTTTTTCGATTTAATTTTGCGAAAGAATATCTTTGTTAGTGGACATTAGCAAGAAAGAAGAACACTAATAATGGATGCCCTGTACTTCTTCGCTAAAGGCCAATTTGTTAATGCTGCCTGGTTAGTGTTTGAAGCAATGATGGAGGTGAATGAAAAATATAAGAAAGCTCAAGCCCTACTAGGGCTCCCCTACAACAAGCTCATCACTGCTTTTCTTAGGAGAAATGGATTTGTGTTTAAAGAAGATGAGGAAGTGGAGAAGGTAAAGGCATCCACAGGTCAACTAAAGAGATTGAGGAAGAAACTCCTGACACCTCTGTTGCCCCGAGCTCAGCACCCCCTCCTGCGGTCTCTACCTCAGTCACTCGTGAGCTTTTTCTCACATCTCTTGCCCCTGGCTTGGAGCCTCCACTCGTATCCTCTGCACCCTCATTCACCCCGACCATTGATCTACATATCTCTATGCCTAGTCCCATTGCTACAAGCTCCACCACCCCTCCATCTCTCACACCAATCATATCCCCTTCTTTTCCTTGCCAGTTCCCACTCCCCAAAACAGCTCAGTCTCCCTTTCCACAACCATTTCCACCTCCACCCCAGTTTTCTCTTCTCCACTCACTGACCCCATCCCTACTTTGTCCTCATTCACCATTCCGGCTAGCTCATTTACATCAACCACTATCCCTTTCAGCCCTTCCATGTCTTCTCCACTCTTCACTCCCCTGGCGAGTGAGCCATTTTTTTCCATCTCACCTACCCTAACCCAGGACCTATTGTTAAGTGGTGAAAAATGCCACTTTTCACCCTATAACCTGACCATTGATAGACCTGTGAGCACACTAATAAGATTTTGTCAAGTGTATTTTTTAGACAGTAATAAAAGAAGATCCTAATGCAGAAAACCACTCAAGAATGCCCAAAAAGGGGCTATCTCTCATAACAGGACAAACCCAGCAATAGCACACCAGAGGGTAGCACATCACTAGACCCTTGAAGCACGTGGCTATAGCAGGGCAAGGTGAAGGAAGTGAGAACAGGTTGAAAACGTCCTATCGATTGATCACCTAAAGACTTCGATAGGAGCTGAAAGCAAAGAAAGGAAGAATTCGTGCAGTTGAAGAAGTTTTTGATGGGATTTAAAGGTAAAAAAAGGATGAATTCGTGCGGATAGAGCAGTTCGATAGGATCCAAGAACCTATCGAACAGCTGAGAGGAATGAAGAAATCATCCTACCGAAATCCTACCTGAGGCGTCAAAGGAACCTACCGAATGGTTTCCTGAACCTATCAAATGGTTTCCTAAACCTATCAAATGGTTTCTTGGACCTATCGAGATGAAGATGCTAGAACAGAACCTATCGAAATGGTTCTCCAACCTGTCGAATACTCCAAGCCAAGGGCAGATAGAACCTATCGAAGGGATCTAAGAACCTAGCGAAAGAACCAAAATGCTCTATTCCAACCTGTTGAAAACTTCCTGAACTTGTCGAAATCATGTGCAGAACTTCTCAGAAATTCAGCTATGCACACGTTGTACTCCAGTGACCAGCTACACGCAACTCGAGGCACTTGGTGACCTACACGACGGTTTCAGAAGGTGCCCTAAGAAGCCCTAACCGACTCACGTGCTTTAACAGAACTCTAACAAACTCTAACGACCTTCTAGAAGGAATTTTTGGCGGGAAAAATAGAGGAGAAAGCTATATATAGAGACCCCCAATTGCAATTGAAGGGGGGATCGAGATCTGAGCCAAATTCTAGAGATTAGAGCTTGCAGAGAAATTCCATTTCCCTCCTTTAGCCCAACCATGGTTGGCTAAGTCCCTTGGAGTAGCGAGGAGCGAAGTTAGATATGTAATTGGGTAAGGTTAAGAGTGCTATTGTAGGTTCCTAGCTACACAGACTACAGATCTGAAAGTATTTTCCTTGTAGAGTGACCTTGTTTGCAATGATAATGTTGTTTTTAATGCTTTAATTATATTTAAATTTCCTTTGGTTCCATTTGGTGATCGATCGGATATGTGTAGAGGAGTCTGTATATCAGCTCACCCACTTAATTGGTAGACCTCTTGGATACCATCTGATCTCCCTGGATCTGATGCTCCTGTGATTCCTTGAGTCCGTGACCTGGGAATTGCAGCATCTGTAGTGGTTTTAATTATTCTAATTGATGCTCTGGCTTTGAAGGAGATCCCTAGGATGGTCTGTGACCATTAAAGTGGACAGATCATAACCTTAAGATGAATCTAAGCTCAAGCTCCAATTGGATTCATCTGCTGCAATCCATGGATTCGATAAAGTCTTTAGAATGGTCTGTCACCATTAAAGTGGATAGATCATAGCCTTAAGACCAGGTGGATCTTGTGATTTGGAGTGAAATTTATACCCTGCAGCTATGCTTACAGCCAGTTGAGGGAATTGTGTGCTCTTAACCTCTATAGCATGATTAATCGAATCCGATTTCAGTGAAAACCAACCTCCAAGCTACTCTTCTCCATTTTCTGCTTTTTACTCTCTTCCCCTGCAAGATCTAAGCTCCTAAACTCGATCCAATTTAGCTTATGTTTAATTTTAGCTTAGTTTAAGTGACAATCCATTTCAAACCTCTCCCTTATCTTTTAACTAAATTAATAATCGTTAGGGTGCCAGATCTGACACAGATATGGAGATTTATCATATTTCTAACCAACCTCCCTGTGGACATTCCCTTACCATTCTTTTAAAGCTTGCTACAACAGATCTTGAATACTTGTGGGTTTGTATGAGTGTGTCTGCCTAGTTTTATTGATGATTTTAGACCCTCATTTGAGGGAAGGCAAACACGCCAACACCTATCAACCACTTAAGGATTTTCATCCCTGATGACATCCATAGTGGAGGATATTGGGCATGACTATAATCCACTACCTAACTCTCCACAGCCCACATTCCCCCATTTTTCTTATTCTCAACCTCCTTCAACCTCTGACCAGCATGACCACACTTCCTCATTTCCACTACCCCCTCTCTTCTAGCACCCACATGCTATCAAACTTTACCCCTTACTCCAAATCCTAGACCTCCTCCAATCAATACAATCCCATGTCATAGCCAACATCACTACCCAATCTTCCATTGAGGGCACACTCTTATCCATAACTTCCACCCTTCTCAATCAGGCCCCTCTCTCCCAGACCTTAGCAGCCATCCAATCTTCATTGACCAATTTAGCCCAACCAGCTCTACTGCCACCTACTCATGTACCTACCCCACCTACTTCTTTCCCATACCATATTGTAGAGGTCACTCCACATGCCTTCACAGATGCCTCCACCCAAACTGACCCTGAATCTCCTCCACCCCATTTCCCACCTAGCCTTGTCATTTCACCTTCCCCTAAGGAACTGACATCCTACATTCCCTCATCTTCCTCCACTCCACTCCCTTCCCTCCCCATTATTCCCCGCCATTCCTTCTACATTCCCCCTTACCTCACTCTTTTGTATGCAATGCGGGATAATCCCTACATCCATCGGGATGTCCTAAGAGGAATGGCTGCTCTCCGCGCTTCCCTTGAAGCCACCTATGAGGAGAGGATTGCTGACATGGAGCTAGAGCATAATCCTGCTCCGGGATATCTCGCAAGGTTGGAAGGAAATACTTGTTCATTATGAGTTAGCAAAACTACTTGCTAACGCTAAGCGTCTCATTGCCAAAGCCGAGAGGAAGCAAGTTGAATTCGTCAAGAAAAAATTGAACAATTCCCATGAGATAAATAAAGCCACCCAAGAACTCGCTGAGTCCAATCTCCTTTATGCACAGAAGAAAATTAAAATTCTGGAGAGTAGGATTGCTGCACTGACCTCTCAACCATTTCAGCCAACCCCCCTAGCTACTGCTCCACCTTCCAATCCCACTTCCACTCAACCTACTCCTACTCCACCTGTGGATGTTGCTCCTCCTCCAATCCAAGCCCCTCCCCACACTGAACCTACCCCTCCAGAGCCTAAGCGAACTTCTTCAAGGAGAAAGGTCACTGTAAAAAGATCTGTCCCCTGTGGCACTAATCTGAAGAAAGACAAAGGACCTGCTGCCCAGTCTGAGGAGACACCGATCCAGCCAGCCCAGAAGTCCATACCCAAGAAAAAACAACCTCTCTCCAATGAAGCATTGTAGAAACTAGTGGATCTCTATGAATGGCATGACGGTGCTTGCAAATAATTGTAGCATGCTTTAGTTTTCTTCCTGTAGATTTACTTTTCGGTGCTGCATACTCCCTGTAGCTATTTTACTACAATTTCTTTTTTATGTTGATTTGTTGCCGGGCTGCACTACCCCCTTCTCTCTGAACAGTGAGGACACTACTCCTCTTAGGTTTGAGGGTGTGGCAAAGTATGCCTTGCCAATAGGATAGTTAATGTTAGTGCAGCCAGAATTGAACAAACATGTGTGAAAAAATGAAAGGAATCCCCACCTAACTTTTTTTATATAAGAGGAAATGAAAAACTTTTTAAACTAAAGGTGTTGGAGTTCCAACATGTGCAGGAAGTAAATGTCAAGCAATTTTTGAAAATTAGTGCTTTGTGAACTTGAAAAAGAGAAAATTGTGAGGTTATACCCCAGAAATCTGATGGAAGACCACACCCAGTGAGATTTGGGCCTGAAATTTTTTTCTTGAAGAGTGTCTTGGCAACATTTCTTTCTGCTCCAAGGACTGATTAAACCTGGCTCTGATTACTAGAAGTTAGACAATTCCAAGTTGAAATAGCTTGACAACACTCACGACATTGACGATATGAAGTAAGGCCATCCCTTGGACAGTTTGAGCTTAAAATGCCCCACCTTTGAACTGCCCTTGACACACACCTTTTGAGCTTTAAAATTTCCAGTTTTCTTTAATAAAAACCAGAAAATTTGAACCCAAAAACCTCTAGACCTGTTTCAGTTCACCCTTGATCTGAAAAATCAAGAAAAGGAGGAGAAGTGAGATAGAGATGCAAGGTTCGATGTTTGATTAAAAGAAGAAGAAAGTACATTTGAAGGCTAGTGTGATGTATATTCGTGACATTCCAACCCATAAAAAGAAGAAAATGGAGAAAATACAAAAGTAAAAGCATACGAAAAAAAAAAATAGAAAAACAAAATAAAAAGAAAAGGAATGAGAAAGAGAAGTTATTTCATTGAAAGACTGAAAAGAGGATTAGAAATTGATCACTTCAAATCCGAAAATTCAAGAAATAGATAGAATTGTGCTGAAATGAAGAAGGTGAAGTCATGAACCACCTCCCTACCTTTACTGATTTCTCAATTTGAATCCTTTTCGCCTTTTTATTCTTTTACAAATTTCACCCATAAGCCATATTACAACCCAATAAAAGACCTTACTGATATGAAATTAATTGAGCTGTCATATGGAGATGAGGAATTATTTAATCTATGGTAAAAAGAGTTAGGGAATTTCATAAATTAGAGCAATGCCTATGCCCATGCTTGCAGTCCTATTTGAGGGCTGTAACTATTTTTGGGCAGTGTGAATTGATACACCCTTCTATTTTTTATTAAGAGTGCCTACCCAATGAAATTTGGGTTTGAAGTCAAGTTTGTTGGGGGCATCATTAGCACATGATTCTCAATTTAATGGTAAACTTTGCACTATCTTTCACACAAATTACCTGGACATGAGCTGAGTGACTATGAAGGAACCACAATAGTACTTTGGTTTAAACTGTCGTATTTTTGCTGAGAATCCTCTAAAAACTAATTGGACAAAGGTGTGGATTGAACTTTATGATTGCTTGCTGCTTGCTTCAATATTCTGCACCAATATTAACTGACCTTATTAGAGAAGTTTGTGGGTAACTTCACTGTAAACCCTCAGGAGACTTCACTCCTCTACTAGGGATCACCTAGGGGTTTAAAAGGCTTGATGCATATGCTAAATGCATCTGTGTTCCCTACAAAAATGGCATTTTTCATTTTTCAATAATTGTTTTCACTTTCTCCATTGCTTAGGGACTAGCAAAGCTTAGGTTTGGTGGTGTGTTAAGCAGTGAAAAATACAAATTTTTACCTCATAACCTGACCTTTGAAATACCCTTGAGGTGTCTAATAATGTGTTTTAAGTATGTTTTGTAGATAAGCAATAAATTACAGCCTTAACACAGACAACCAACAAAAAGGGTCAAATAAGTAATCCGCAGCCTCAACTTGTGCTCAAACTCCAACAATCCACAAAACCTTAAAAACTCATTGAAGGCCATGAACCCAACTGGGCGCACCTGAGACCAAGTACAATGCCAAGAGATGAAGATTGAATCCACCCAGAGGTGGCTGAAGGTGAGACAGATGAAAGACAGCACATTGGAAGTGCGTGCTAGCCAAGGAAGCATAGAAATCAAGCTGTCGAGGGATTCTCTTAAGCTGCCGAGAGGATCTGGTGCCTAAATTAGAAGATACCGAGAGGATCCGGATCCTGTCGAGAGGATGCCTGGAGGTATAGGGGAAGCCGAGAGGATCAATTTACATGTCGAGAGGTTCAGCTGAACCCGTCGTGCAAAGCACCGAATCTTGTCGACAACTGCTAGGCATAGTCGTCGAGAGGATGAAAAGAAGCTATCGACAGGATCTGCGACAACCAATCAACGAGTCAACCACAACCTGTCAAGGGGATGAACGAGATGATCATCAATCCTATCGACAAGCGCCGTCAATCCTCTCGATAGGTCTACAAACCAATTGATTTGCATGTAGAGCCAAACAGAACCTATTGAGAGGATCCCAAAACCTCTCGACACTCGATTTGGGGAACTTCTTAGTTCTTTCTTCAGCAGCTGCCCATGCCAGAAGCCTGTGCACATGTTCCAAAGCATGTTAGCGACCCCTGAGGGTATTTTTGGCACACAATGGGTCACACGCGAAAACCCTAACGGTATCATATGTACTTGTGAGATGAGAACCAATGGGAGAAGAGCTTCTAGAAGAGAAATCGGCCACATCAGCATAACCGAATTATCTCCTTGCATTCTGATTAGCTGAAACAGATCTGAGGACAAAGGAGGAGAGTATAAATGCTTGGAGAAAATATAGAAGGAACAATCCAGAAATTGAGAAAATCAGAGCTTAGGGTGAGATCCATTTTTCCCAAAATTCTGCCTTCTTCCTCCTTTCCTCCTCTCTTTAGCCAATCATGAGTGGCTAAACTCTTATCAGTAGTTAGGGTGAGGTCTTAAGCTGTAAATTGAGAGATTCAAAGACATTGTAAGAAACTGTAAGATTCATAGATTGCAGATTACAGCACAATTGTATTATAATTTTGCAATATACTTGTGGATTTTAAAGGTGATTCAGATCTATATTTTACTTTTTCGTATTTGTTTTCCCTGGGTTGGATATTCCTATATATGTTAGCCTATGAGGGGTCTCATATCCTGGCATCTATAGCATCTGTAATGGTTTTTCTGTTCTACTCAAGATTTTTGAAGCGGAACAATCTCTAGGATGGTCTGTGACCATTAAAGTGGACAGATCATAGCCTTAGGATTGCTTCAATTCTTTGATTGAGATTAGATTCTTATACCTCATCTCTGCCAGGGTAACCTGGGAAGCTGGGAGCCAGAAAAGAGGATTGTAGCAAATCAGATCTTAGCATTATCATTGATTCCTTTGATTGCCAGCGAGAGACCAATACCCCTAGCTGCTGTTCTCACCCTTTGATTTTTCATCTCTTCTATATCTCCCCTTACCTCTGTGTTGGAATAGATCTGGATCAGTAGCACTTAATTCTGTAGTTTGTAGTTAAAGTGACAAAACCCCAAAACCTCTCCTCTTTCTTAGATTAGAATAGAGTGTCAGATCCACTCTGGATCTGGAGATTTACTGAAAGTTAGACCACATTTCCCTATGGACATACCCTTACTTATCCTTTTTAAAACTTACTGCAATAGCCCTGAATACTTGCAGGTCTGTGAGTCTGTTTGCCTTGGTGTGTGTGCAATCCATAGACTCTATAATTGTTTGATTTTAAACCCCTTTTTTTAGCACAAGGTAAATGGCCCAACACCAATCTTCAGTCACTTTACTCCACCTTACCAAACCCTACCTCCATCCCAAACATTTTACAATCTATCCAGGCAACTTTAACCACTCTCACCCAACAGCCCCAACGTCAACTATCCCTACATCAATCCATAATCCCCCACCTGCTCTCACACCCATTGAATCTATCCCGGAAACCACTCTCAATACCTTTAGAGATGCCTCCACTCAAACTGAACCTAACTCTCAACTACCTCCACCGGAGCCTACCCTCCATGACCCTCACCCTCTGCCCTCCTCCCCACTTCTGTCCTCATCTGGCCCCCTTCCATTACAGGTTGGCCCTACTTCCATTTATGAGCTACACATATATCCTATCTTTTCTTACCCCATGCCCCCTTACTCCACCCTCATCAGAGCCATGAATGCCAATGCCTACATAAAAAGAGATGTAGTTCAGGGCATGGCTGACTTGAAAGCTATAGTGCGGCAGCCCCTCCTTGAAGAACTTAGGCTCCTAAGGCTTACTCATAAGGTCGAGAAAAAGGAAATCAAGTAAGGATGGAGGGAGATTATGGTCCAATACAACGAGGCAATGAACAGAGTTGAGAGTCAGGAAGATGTCATTAAGAAACTCAAAGAGAAACTGCGGTTGACTGAGGAGCAAGCTTCTGATTATGGAGTGACTATTATAGCTTTAGAGAAAAGGGCAAATGCACAAACTAACCAAGAGCTGGCAGAGGCTCTTTTTAAGGAACAAAACCCAGATGTACCTCTCCAACCACCAGCTCTAGATGCAACAGGTCCCAGCCCAGTCAAACCTGAACTCAAAATCAAGGAACCTACACAAAAACCTTCCCCCACTTTAACAAGAAAAAGCTCAACCAAACCTAGGAAAGCTACTTCCAAAAGACCACTATCTGAGGTTGCCACTTTGAAGCAAGCAAAGGGGAAGGGAATCCAGGAACCACCTGCAAAGTCGAAGGATTCTGACGATTAAATTTTGCACATATATTTAGTTAGGAAGTAGTGCCTCATTTTTTGTGTGCAGTTTACTTCCACCTACTTTGTACATACATTAGTTGTATAATAACATTGCTCTTTATTTTATTTTCTTTAGTTTCCAATCTGTCTTTCTTTAGTTCTGTGTGTTTGTTTTTATATTGTTTTCTCTGTGTATTTCTCTCTTGTACTTTCTTCTTTGTTAATTTCTATGTTTTGAGCCTGCTACACATCCACCTATAAATCAATGAAGACATTGCTCCTCATAGGTTTGGGGGTGTGGTAAGCTAGGTCTGCCAATGAAGCAGTTAACTTTAGTGCAACAGTGTTGGTTTAATTGGGATGAATAAAATCAATTCCCACCTAACTTGTTAGAATGAGAAAATTTGTGGAAAATTAAAATTTTTGCAGACAAGTTGAAACTAAAAATTTCAAAATCTTTGCACCACCATGAAGCTAACATCAGAAATTTTTTTCAGTTAAGTACTTAGTGAACCTAAGAGGAGAGAAAAAGGTGAAAATACACCCCATGGGTTAATTTGAGGACCATACCTAGTGAGATTTGGGCCCACCATTTTCTTTTGAAGAGTGTTTTTGGCATTATTTCTGCTCTGAAGACTGATTGAGTCAAGACCTTTTCACTAGAAGTCAGGCACCTCAAAATAAAAACTGATTAACAGCACTCATGACACTAAGGAAATGATCCAAGGCATTCTTTTGGACAGTTTGAGCCTGAAAATTGAACCTTTTAAAACTGCCCTTCTGCATACACGCATTGAGCCTTAAAAATCCTACTTTTTTTTTACAAATACTAGAGTACTTGCACCTTAACCACTTGACCCGATTCAACTGTACCCTCACTGTGAGAATTCAGAAGGTAAAGGATAAGGAGTTGAAGATAGTGAGAGTGGTCTAACATTTGGTGGAAGGAGAAGAAGAGCAACATATGAGCAACAGTGTATCAGTAGTTCTTGTGCGGCAGTTCATCCTAAAAATAAAATAAAATAAAAAATTATAAAAAAAAAAGAGAAAAGAAAGAGAAGTATAGAGAAGGACATCATCTGAAAATTGAAAAGAAGAGGAGAAGCTGGCCACTTTGTGTTAGGACATTTTAGATGCTTGCTGCTGACTTTATTGGAAAATAAGTCAAAGGTGGATTAAAAACTACAGAGCAACAAGCCTAAAAATACACAGACCTGTAAGATACAGGGCCTGTTGTAGTAAGTTTTAATAAGTAAGTTTGTCCCACAGGAAAAATTGATCTAAGGCTCCAAGGGAGCCATCTTTAGTAGGCCCTCCAGATCTGATTACAGATCTGGTAATCCTAAATGGAAGGGGATTTAAGGTCACTATTGTTTACATCCTAAGGTAACCTAATACCTAAACTACAGAAATGGTTGAGAAGAGTGATGGAGTATGAGAAAATAAATATAAAAAGGGTGAGAAGTAAGCTATTAGGTACAGATCTGATGGGTTTTATAACTCAGACTCAGATTTGCTGCTATAGAAGTCCTGTCCAATGGCTACATTATCACCAAAGAGGAGAAAGGATCCAACTCACCCCTGTGCCATGATCCAATCCTTTATGGCTATAACCTGTCCACTTAAATGATTACAGACTATTCAATAGGGAAACCACAGTCAAGAGATGGGTCAGAACAAGTTTATCATTGTAGGCACTACTTCATCCAGGCTACCAGCTCAAGAATCCATAGGAACCTCAACCTCTAAAGTTTGTTGTGTGGGGCTAGGCCTGCAATGTGCACTAGCCTGGACACACAGGACCAGCAAGAGTTTGAATACTAGCTTCAGGTCTAGCTACTCACTGCTTTAGAAAGACAGCAGTGATCCAGTCACAAGCCTACAATCTCTACAGCCAGATCAAATCTGCCATCTGATGGTGGGTCTATACAAATACAGGGGAGTCTGTCTCTGCACAATCTCTCACAAGGCTACAAGCACAAGTGTAGAGAAGAAGAATCTGTCCTAGATCTGTGAATTGGCCTCACCCTAGGGCTATAACTTGTCCACTTGAATGGTCACGGACTATCCACAGAGGCTATCCTCCTCATAGAGGTTTGAGACAAAACAAGAAGATTACTGCCACCACCATGTTCATAAGGCTACCAGCTCAAGCTCCCATGGGGATTCAGATTTAGTGGATCCTGTGGTAGGGCATAGGCCTGCAATGTGCCTAGCCTGGACACACAAGTCACTTGGATCTAAATAAATCCTTAAAAACAATCCTCCATTGCTTACAATGCAACATAGCAATGGAGGATCTCAAGGCAGCAGCCTTGTACAGAACAACCCTCAAACTTCACTCCCATACATGCATAAGATCCTATTATAAAACTCCATTAAAACTATTCCAAATAATCATACAAAGGTATAACCAGCAAGTGCTGGACTATAGAAAGAAGAAAAAGGAAAAAGAAGCTGCCTAAACCCTAACCTTAGCCTATTAGAATTCTACAGTTGATTCAAGAAGGAGTACAGAAGTCCCCTAAACCTAAACTAGGCTTAGGCTTATATTGCAGTCAGCTGTCGGAGCATTAGGGTTAGGAAAACTCTAATTTTATCAATGCAATCATGGCTCATTTATGTTCCTTGGATGCCTCGGGGCATGTGCACGGAGATTGGAGCATTGGAGTGCGTGTCCTAGTTGTTGAAAGTTCCCAGATTGCCCCTACAAAAGTGGGGAGAAGTTAAGATCCCGAGCCTCGCTAGGTAGCAAGGATTTCCAGGTCTTGTCGCGTGATAGAATGGGCGTCGCAGGATTGAATTGACTTGAAGCTCTTGCAGTCGTGAGATTGATAATTTGGTCATCGCGGGATTGCTCTAGTTGTCGCGGGACTGCTCTTTCCATTTGAATGGCGCGGGAATTGCCCGCGTGGTTCGTTCCTTGGTGAATCTCGTGGAGATCCTCGTGAAGAAGCAATGTGCATAGGCCTCTAGATCGCGAGAGCAGTTCCCTGAAGGTCTGTATCCCACGACCATTGCGCGACAGCTGCGCGCAGGAATGCCTGGAGCTCTCTCTCCTCAGTGAATCGTGCAAAGATTAAAGGCTCCTTTCTTGAGCTGCGCGAGACTGTGTGAGAGCTTATAACTAAGCCTCACAAGAACTGCACGAAGTATGCTTTTTACTCCCTTCTATCTTTAATCTGTGCGAGAACAGCGTGACCAGTTGGTAAGCTGCCTTCAAAAACTCGCGACAGTTGTGCGAAGCATTCTTTCTGATTCAATTTGAACCTTGCGACATCTGCGCGAGGCTCATTTCTTAGCTTGTTGTTGCTTTGTTGTGCCTATGCTGTAGCCAGTTCTCCGTCTGGGTCTAACTTTCTTTCTCCTGAGGCACTTCTGGGGTAAAAGTAAGCTTCTTGGCATGGTTAGGGCCTTATCTGTAGCTGCTTTTTATTACCTATAAAAATGGGCTTAACACACATTTATTAAATGATTAAGGGTCTAACAGAGATTAAGTTAAGGGGTGAAAAGTGACTTTTCAGGTCTTAACACACCCCCAAACCTAATCTTTGCTAGTCCCTTAGCAAAGCTTTAACTAATTAAATGCCACTTTCGTAGGGATCACAGGTACATTTAGCATATGTACCAAGCCTTTTAAACCCCTAGGTGATCCCTAGTGGAGGAGTGAAGTCTCCTGAGGGTTTTCAGTGAAGTTACCCACAAACTTCTCAAGGAAAATAGTTAACAGTGGTGCAGTCACTGGCAAAACAAATTTTAATGAATAAAGCATCAATCCACTTTCCTTTGGAATTCAGAGGAAATCGTAGCAGTAAGGCAGGCCATTTAAAACTCAGAATTAGCATGTGCTTGCATCACCACCATTCATTTTACATTAGAAATTTAATGTGTAAGAATCAATACCAAGCTTGCCTTAAATTCAAAAATTAGGTTGGATACAACCCCAATGAGGTTTAAATTCAGACCCAATTCTCACCAGGGCTATCTCTCAACATTGAAAATCTAAGGGTGTTCACATTCAAAACAGCTCAAGAGCAGTTACAAGCATGAGCATAGGCAAAGCTTCTAATTTCTGACATCCTCATGACTTTTCACCATAGATTGGATAACTCCTCATCTCCACATGACAACTCATTTCACTTTGGATCTACAAGGTCTTTTTGAATGGGTTGTAATGTGGCTTATGGGTGAGGGATATAGAGAATCAAGGGGTAAAAAGGGGATCAAAATTAAGAAATCAGCAAGGTAAGGAGTGATTCATGACTTCACAACCTTCATTTTAGTAAAACTTCATCTTACTTGATATATTTCAAAATCAAAGTGGCCAGCTTCTCCTCTTCTTTTTAATTTTCAAATGATGTTCTTCTCTAGACTTCTCTTTCTTTTTCTCTTTTTATTTTTATTCAATATTTTTATGATTTTTTATGATGAATTGCCACACAAATACCATTGATACACTATTGTTCATAAGTTACTTTTTTTCACCTTCCACCAAATGTTGGACCACTCTCACTATCTTTAACTCCTCCTTTACCTTCTGAATTCTCAGAGTGAGGGTGAGGTTGAATCAGGTCAAGAGGTTAAGGTGCAAGTACTCTGATGTTTGGTAAAGAAGAATAGGACTCTCTAAGGTTCAAAGAGTGTATACCAAAGGGTAGTTTTAAAAGGTTAGGTTTTCAGGTTCAAATTATCCAAATGAGGGTCTTGGATCATTTCCTTAGTGCCATGAGTGCTGTCAATCAGTTTTGATTTGGAGGTGCCTAACTTCTAGTGAAAAGGTCTTGACTCAATCAGTCCTTAGAGCATAAATAATGCCAAAAACACTCTTTAAAAGAAAATAATGGGCCCAAATCTCACTAGGTATGGTCCTCAAATTAACTCATGGGGTGTATTTTCACCCGTTTCTCTCCTCTTAGGTTCACTAAGTACTAACTAAAAAAATTTCTGATGTTAGCTTTATGGTGTTGCTAAGATTTTAAAATTTTAAGTTTCAAAATGTCTGCAAAAATATTTTAATATTTTCACAAATTTCCTCATTGCAGCAAGTTAGGTGAAAATTAACTTTATTCATCCCAATTATACCACCACTACTGCACTAAAGTTAACTATTCTATTGGTAGACCTACCCTGCCACGCCCCCAAACCATGAGGAGCAGTGTCCTCACTGGTTCAAAGGTTTAAAAGTGCAGGGTAATAGTCATGAATAAAAAGTAAACACATACAGACCAAATACACAAAGTAATACAAACAAAAGAATCTATTATCTTAGAAAAACATGTACAATTATAATTACAATAATAAGAAAAGAAGTGGAAAGGAAAGAAAAGCCTAAGTACAATCTAGTTTAAGAGGATGAGGAATCAGAATCCAAATCTATGAACCAGCCCCAGCCCATTTGTTTTGCATGTTTCCTCATTTCAGCCTTGTTCTCAGAACAGGGCTTGGACTTGGTTCTGTCTGTGGGAGCTTTTGCCTTTTTCTTCTTTGCTTTGCTCTCAGCTGGACTCTTTTTCTTTGGCTGCCTTGGTTTCTTTGGTTGCGATGGTTTCTTCATGGTTGGAGCTTTTGGTGCCCTCACCCTCATTTTTCTGGTTTTGGGTTCAGGAGGGATCATAGGAGATTTTTCTTTGTCTTGCTCAGTGGGGGCTACTGGGGACTTCCCTTTATCTGGCTAGCCATGTTGTTGTACCTCCTCAGACTGGGCAGCTGGCTCTTTGCCAATTTTAATAGAGGTTGCTGTGGAAGCAGTCCTCTTAGCAGTGACTTTCCTCTGTTTATGATAAGTTTGCTCGGTAGGGGGTGTAGCAGGAGACTTCCCTTTATCTGGCTGGGCAAATGGTTGTGCCTCCTCAGACTGGGCAGCTGGGGTTTGAGAAGGTTGAGGCCTGTGTTCGCATGAGTACAGAGTGGGGTGGGTCATTGAAATGTAGCTTCTAGTAGCAGCCAATGCGGCTTTCAAAGAGGCTATCTGGATTTTGGCTTTGAGGAGGTCAGTTTCATGAATTTTCTTTTGGAGTCAGAAGATCTCCTGGGCATTGTTGAGTCTCTTTTCAAACATCCTGGCCTTCATCCTCTCCACATTGGTATTAGCCTTCTCCAGCTCCAAATTCATCTGATGATAAGCAGCCATGGTCTTTGCCTTCTCATAGGCCTCCAAGATGTTAGTCCATCCAAGGGAAATACCCAGTAGTTGCTTTCTATGGGCTTCCTCAATTTCATTAAGCTACTGCAGCAGGGGGGTCTCTATGGATTGCCTAAGTTGGGCCATGCCCCTTAGGACATCCCTCCTAAGGTAGGGATTGTCTCTCATGGCATGGAGGATGGTGAGGTAGGGAGGGATGTAAAAGGAGTGTTTGGGTGCGATGGGAAGAGAAGAAGTGGAAGGAGCCAAATGTGATTGGTCCTGGGTAGGGGAAGTGGTATTATCAGTGGGTAAGTCGAGTTGTTGGGTGAGGGTAACAGGTTCTGGGTCTGTTTGGATGGAGTTGTCAATGTAAGTTGGAGGGGGTATTATAAGAGGTGGAATTGAAGGCATGGGAGGGAAAGAAAATGACGTAGACTCACTAGGATTAGGGGGTGATGGGGGAGGGAAAAAGGGAATGGTGAAAGGTATGAAAGAGAATGGTTGGGTTGTGAGGTCAGGGCTAGAGGGGAATGGACTAGGGGGGTTTGAGTGGATTATTGAGGGATGGGTAGGTTTGTCAATGTCTAAAGGGTGGATTTGATGGAAGTGATTTTAGTCTGCATCTGGTCCTGTGTGTGTGTGTGTCGTGGTGGATAGTTGGGATTGGATGTCTTGGATGAGGGAGAGGATGAGTGTCAGTGTATCTGGGTTGGGAGGTTGAGATTGTGTAGAAGATGGCACAGGTAGAAAAGGTGAGGAAGGGGCATGATGAAAAGTAGGAGGAGATTGGGGTTCTGGTGAGTGATGTGGTGATGTAATTGGGGAGTCCGGGAGGGGGGTGTAGTGGGTTGACATGGTGTCAAGGAAACTAGTCATAAAGGCTTGGAATCCTGTGGTTGTATTAAGGTTGAGGTCTATGTCTGTGAATGGGGATGTAGTAGGCATGGAAGGAGTGGTGTCTTGATTAATGTGAGGTGTGTCAGTGGGGATAAAAGGGATTGTGGGTGGTGTCAGGGAGATGGTGGGTGTTGTGTAAGTGGTTTTTCATTTCTTGTATGAAATCAGTGGAGGGCTGTCAGGTTTTTGGGAAGATGATGGGGGTATTGGGGTTGTGTATTGAGGTAGGGTAGGGGATGGTGAGGGGCTGGCATAAGGGGTGGTGTCCTCCCAGGTACCAATCACAGGAAAAAGGGGTGTAAGGGAGGAAGGGAGAGAGGCTGATGGTTGAATGGGAGGGGATGTTGTCAGGATAGGGGATACTGGAGTAAAGGGTGGGGGGGAAGTGGGGGCTGCTGCAGCAGTGGTGGTGACAGGCTCTGGAATCTCCTCTATAGTAACAGGGGTGGGCCTTGTAACAGTTGCCTCTTCTGTTTGCTTGGGGGGGCCTGAGCCTCAGCTTTCTTCTTCTTCTTCTGGGTCTCCATCAGGCTCCTGCTGATTCCCCATTGCCTCTTGGCAAAAGTTGTAGGGGCAAGGGTGGTAGTCTCCTCTCCTTTTGCTATCTTGTACCCCCCCTTTAGAAGCAGCTTGGTGATGACTCTGATATAGGAGAGTGTGTGTGGCTTCTTGTTCTGCCCTAATTTCTCCACCAAATCCTTCATTGCCTCAAAAATTAACCAGGCTGCATGGAAGCCATGGCCGAGAGAGGAGTAGACAACATCAGCAATAGGAGCCCTCCTCTCCTGCTGATGGCCTGAGCAGTAGATGTTTTTTCTCAAGACTTGGTCAATGAAAAGGAGGTTTAGCTCCAATTCTCTTCTTCTAATGGAATCTCCTGGGGCCTTTAATCCTCTAGTCAGAGCCCTTATAATTGTATAAATTGAGACACTCAGGGGAGGGCTATATCCACAGCTAGTATCGAATGCAACTGGGATGCCCAATACCTCTGCAATCAGCTTGGGGCTAACTAACATTTCAATATCATCAATCAAATCTTTGTCCTTGGTGACCCTGATGTGCTGGTAAAAGAGTTGCACTAGCCTAGGGTAGGCTAGTGCTGAAATTCCTCTCATCAAGGGTGTCAGGCCAGCCTTGCTCATAAATTGAACGGCAGGGGCAGAGAGAGGCTCCTTCTCAAAGAAGGGGAGGTCGAAAGCTGTCTCAGGCTCCAAGGAGATTGAAGCCATGAGGTCAGAAGGTGTAGAAAACTCAGGGGTTGGTTCCTCCGCCTCCTCAACAACTTCCTTCCCTTTTTTCGGTGCCTTTGAAGTCTTTACCTTCTTAGGAGTGGTCTCAACAGGGGCCTTATCCTTGCCCCTTTTCTTTGGTACACTCTTAGGGGCCATTACAAACTCTACTTTTGAATATGAGAAAGGGGGACTGAGATCTGAGTGCTTACCCTAAAATCGTAGGGTTTGGTTCGATCTGACGCACGATGCACCACAAGGTCTCTGAGCAGAGGGCAACTGATGGGGATGATGTTAGGAATAAATCTGTAAATACCTGGGGTGAATGATGGGTTGTAGGATGGACGCTGGAGGAGAGAGGTAGAAGAGCGCCGAAAGCTAGGGTTTTGCTGGATGAAGAAGGAAGAGAGTACTGGAAAGGGAGACAAGCGCGGGGTTAAAATACTTGTCGCTAAGCTTAGCGCGCTTTGGAAATATTTGGTCGCAGGATTGGAAATGAAACCTAGCGAAGGTGTAATTGCAACTTGGATTGCGCAAGAGTCTCCCAGGCTTACCTTGGAGCGAGTGACAGCTTGTGAAGTATTCAATTTGAATTGCGCGAGAGTCTCTTAGGCTTCCATTTGGACTGTGCGAGAGGTTCCCAGGCCTCCTTTTAGACTGCGCGACAGCAAAGTACTAAATAGAGAGCATGTGCTCATCATTCTGCTATTTTGATTTGTGCTGTGGCTGGATCCTAGGCATGACTCACCACCAGGGGTACCCCCAGACACATTAAGATCAAACATTCAAGCATAGACAGTAGAAATCACTATCCAACATTGTGCATTCAAGCAAAAAAACATCAATTCAAGAGCAGTAATCATCAAAATTTGAACAAAAGAAAGCAATACAAATCTAACAAAAACAAAGTACATATGATACAATATTGACACACCTGTGGATCAGTTTAATGAGGTCCCCTTGAAAGTGAATGGTGTCCATAGGTTCAACAGGTTTTTCTAAACAAGGCTTAAGCCTCTGACCATTCACCTTCAAGGTTTTCCCAGACTTGGGATCCTTGATTTACACAGTGCAAATGGGGAAACATTCATGACAATATAGGAACCTTCCTATCTGGATTTCAGTTTGCCTGGAAAAAATTTAAGTTTGGAGTTAAACAACCAAACCTTATCACCAGCCATGAAGCTCTTTCTTAGCAAACCCTTGTCAAAGAAAGCCTTGGACCTTTCCTTGTAGATTCGGGCATTGGCATATGCATCCATCCTCAGCTCTTCCAGTTCTGATAGCTGCAGCAACCTGTGATGACCAGCAGAAGTTAGGTCTAGATTTAAATTTTTATGGCCTAATAGGCCCTGTCTTCTAACTCTACTGGGAGATGGCAAACCTTGCCAAAAGCCAGTTTGAATGGGGACATCCCAATGGGAGTCTTATAGGCAGTCCTATAAGCCCATAATGCATCATTTAGCTTGTCAGCCCAGTCCTTTCTATCAGTCCTCACTGTCTTCTCAAGGATGTGCTTGATCTCCCTATTTGAAAATTTAACTTGCCAACTGGTTTGTGGGTGGTAGGGAGTAGTAATCCTATGGGTGACAGAATATTTCTTGAGCAAGCTCTCAAAATTTTTATTGCAGAAATGGCTACCCCCATCACTGATAATGGCTCTAGGGGTGCCAAATCTTGAGAAGATATTCTGCTTTATAAACTTGAGGACAACCTAATTATCATTGGTTCTTGTGGCAATAGCTTCTACCCATTTTAAAGCATAATCCACTGCCACTAAGATAAAATGATAACCATTAGAAGGAGGAAAGGGACCCATAAAGTTAATACCCCAGACATCAAACAGTTCCACAACAAGGATGGGCTGCAAAGGCATTGAGTTTCTTTGGGATAGCCCTCCTAATTTCTGACATCTTTCACAGGTCCTGCAGTGTGTATTGGCATCTCTGAATAAAGAAGGCCATTAGAACTCACACTGTAAGATTTTATCAGCTATTTTTCTTCCACTAAAGTGGCCTCCACAGGCATTTTCATGGCACATGGCCAGAATACTGGGGACATCACTTTCTGGAACACATTTTCGGATGATTTGGTCTGCACAGTACTTGTATAAGCATGGTTCCTCCCAGAAAAATAACTTGACCTGTGAGAAAAATAGGTCTTTGTCCATTTTGGTCCAATGGGCAGGAATCTTGCCTATAACTAGATAATTTACAATGTATGCATACCAAGGAACCAAGGATTTGATGACAAACAATTGCTCATCTGGGAAAACATCATTTGTAGGATCATCAACACATTTTTCTAACACAATTCTGGACAAGTGGTCAGCCACCATATTTTCCACACCCTTTTTGTCATTGATTTCAATGTCAAACTCCTGTAACAGGAGTATCCATCTAATCAGCCTGGGCTTAGCATCTTTCTTGGACAATACGTATTTCAATGTTGAGTGGTCTATGAAAATTACAGTTTTAGACCCAAGTAGGTAAGGTCTAAATTTGTCAACAGTAAAAACCACTGCCAAAAGCTCTTTCTCAATTGTGGTATAATTCAGCTGAGCTTCAGCAAGTGATTTGCTGAGATAGGCAATGACCACTGGCAGCTTATCACTCCTTTGGCCTAAAACAGCACCTATTGCCAAGTCGGATGCATCACACATCAGCTCAAAGGGGAGTGCATAGTCAGGTGTTTGGAGTACAAGGGCAGAGGTGAGGCAAATCTTCAATGTTTCAAAAGCCTCAAGACATTCAGCAGAAAAGTCAAAGGGCACATCCTGGCCGAGCAGGAGGCACAATGGTTTAGCAATTTTGTTGAAGTCTTTAATGAACCTCCTGTAGAATCCTGCATGTCCAAGGAAAGATCTGATTTGTTTGACTGTTCTTGGAGGGGGTAAATTTGTAATGAGGTCAACTTTGGCCTTATCTACCTCAATCCCTTCTTTAGAGACTACATGGCCTAACACAATACCTTGTGTTACCATGAAGTGGCTCTTTTCCCAACTTTAGACTAGATTAGTCTCCTCACATCTTTGCAAGACCAGGTGGAGGTGTTGCAGACATTGGCCAAAACTGTCCCCATATACAGAGAAATCATCCATAAAAATTTCCAAGAATTTGTCAATCATATAAGAGAATATGGCATACATACACCTCTGAAAGGTGGCTGGGGCATTACACAACCCAAAAGGCATCCTTCGGAAAGCAAAGGTGCCAAAAGGGCAAATAAATATAGTTTTCTCTTGGTCATGAGGGTGCACAGGGATCTGGTTGTACCCTGAGTACCCATCAAGAAAGCAATAGAAAGCTTTTCCAGCCAACTTATCCAGAATTTGATCAATGAAGGGGAGAGGGAAGTGGTCTTTTCTGGTCTTAGAGTTGAGCTTCCGATAATCTATGCAAACCCTCCAGCTAGTGGTCTCCCTGGCTGGTCTCAGCTCTCCAGACTCAGTTGTGATGACTGTTATACAAGATTTCTTGGGCACCACTTGGATAGGTGCCACCCATTCAGAATTAGAAATGGGGTAAATTACCCCAGCATCTAGCAATTTAATGATTTCTTTGAGGACCACTTCTTGCATGTGAGGATTCAATTTCCTTTGCATTTCCCTGGAGGGTGCTGAGCCCTCCTCTAAATGGATCCTGTGCATACAGATTGATGCATCTATCCCTCCTAGATCCGCAATGGTCCAACCAATTGCCTTTTTATGCTTCCTTAAGACTGTTAGTAATTCTTTCTCTTGCTCATTGGTAAGAGAGGAGGAGATAATTACAGGAAGTTTTTCACCTTTCTCAAGGAAGGCATATTTCAATGTTTATGGAAGCTTCTTGAGATCCAGATCAGGAGCTTATTGGGTGGATGGCAGGATTGGTGCTTTGTTGGTTTGAGGAAGAGGCAGTAATGTAGGTTTCCAAATGGAATATTGCACTAAGCCCACAAAAGACTTCAATGTGGTCATGTCTTCTGGCATCACAGCTGGGCTTCCTTCCTCTACCATGTCCCAAACTTTAATTAAACTTGTGACAATATTGCCCCACTCCAGCAGAGTGGGCAATTCTTCTTCAACAACTTCCTCTAGTACATCCACTGCAAAGCTTTCCTCATTGTCCAGCTGAGGCTACTTTGTACTGTTGTACACATTAAGTTCAACCTTCATATGTCTGAAAGTTACCTCCATGATCCCTGACCTGCATTGAATGCAAGCATTGGCAGTGGCCAAGAATGGCCTGCCCAAAATAACAGGTATAGGGGTTGTACTCTTGTTGCAGCCCATGTCCAAAACAAGGAAGTCTGTAGGGTAGAAGAACTTGTCCACCCCTACTAAGACATCCTCAACCACTCCCATAGGTCTCCTTTTAGACCTGTCAGCCATTAACAGCACAATGGGGGTGGGTTTTAGCTCTCCCAAACCTAGCTGCTAATACACACTATATGGCAGCAGGTTTACACTGGCTCCAAGGTCTAGAAGGGCCCTTCCAATTGTGTGGTCTCTAATTATGCAAGGGATAGTGGGTATCCCTAGGTCTTGCAACTTCTCTGGCATTGTTATATTTAATACAAAATTAACTGTATCAGTTGCAAAGACCTTTTTGGACAAAGTGCCTCTAACTTTTCTTTTCTGGGTACAAAGGTCTTTCAGAAATTTGGCATAGGCTGGGACCTGTCTAATTGCATCAAGCATGGGCAAATTATTTTTTACCTGCTTAAAGGTCTCCATCATTTCCTCTATCTGTGCATTCCCCTTATCAAAAGGGGCAAGGCCACTCAAAGCTTGAGGAAATGGCAACTAAGGTACTGCTGGTTCCTCAGCTGCAAGCCTATGACTAAACTTTTATTTTTTTCTTTTTACATCTTTTATTTCCTGCTGAGGCTCAACTATAGTCTCTTTATTTTTCCCTTGTTACAGGGTAGCAGGCAACTCTTGACTCTGTGGTCTAACAAATTCTTTTTTACTTTCATTCAAAAATTCTTTGGAGATGACCTCTCCTTGTTCCTTCCCAACTTGGTTGTCTACCAGCCTGCCAGACCTTAGGGCTGTGATGGCATTAGCTCCCTCAAAACTTGAGGAACCTTCTCCAATCAAATATTGGCCCTTAGGGTTGGCCACTGGCTGGCTTGGTGGCCTGCCCTCTTCTCTTTTGGCCAAGGCATTGGATATTTGGTCCAGCTGCTCTTCCATTTTCTTTATATTTTGACTGTGAGAAGTCACAGTCTGAGTCAAGATTCCAAGGCTTTGCAATGAGGTCAAAACTTGGTCCTCGAAAGAAGCATTTCGGGGCTGAGGTGGGGGAACTATCAACTGATTTTGCTGCTGGGGCAGCTGCTGATGCTGGAAATTTGAGCTTGGGACATATCCCTGGTTAAATTGCTGCTGTGGATTTTGAGGTAAGGCCATCATCTGTTGTGACTGCATGTAATTGTCTTATCTCCACCTCAAATTTGGGTGGTCCCTCCACTGGTAACCAGCATTTTGGTGCTGGTATCCAAATGGCTGCTTGTTGTAGCTAACATATTGTTGCTGGCCAAATGATTGGGCAGCAACAGCTTGTTCCATCACATACTCAGGATATTACCCTACAGATGGGCACTCTTCCACTGTGTGTTGTGGAGATTGGCATATCAGACATGCCTTCATCACCTGTGCAGCCAATCTGGGTTGCACCACAGTTAATAGTTTATCAAACTTATCAGAAAGATTGGCCATCTATATTTTCAGGTCATTATTCCCAGTTACTTCATACATCTTTCCTTTGGAAGTTTCAGCAAGTCCCATTTTAGGAGAAGGCTCTTGAACAGTTTTTGATAAAGACATCTTTTGGAAAGCATTTTCACTGATGACCTCGAACAAGTCCCATGCCCCATCAGCTATTTTGTGCATGTAAGTTCTACCACAAGAGGCATCTACCATGTCTCTTCTTTTTTCATCAATCCCATTATAGAAGCTCTAGACAAGCTGCCAGTCAGGGATCTTGTGGTGGGGACATTGTTTGAGCATCTCCTTGAATCTATCCTAGGCTTGATTAAAATCTTCGGTTGGGGATTGGGCAAAAGCAAGTATTGCTTTCCTCAACTGGCTGGTTTTTGTCTCTGGGAAGAATTTGGTCAAAAATCTTGTCTGGAGGTCTTTCTTAGAAGTGATGCTATTGTTTGGGAGAGTAGCTAACCAGGTGCTAGCCCTGTCCTTTAGGGAGAAAGGAAAGAGCCTTAATCTGGTGGCTTCTGGTCCCAAACGAGCAATGGAGAATGTTGTGTACAAGGCCAAGAATTGGTCAATGTGTTTGTAGGGGTCTTCCTTGCTGAGCCCATGGAAAGAGGGAAGCATTTGGATGATTGAGGTTTTAATCTCATAGTTTCCCTGAACATCTGGGAATTGAATGCTGAATGGGGAATTATAATCATCAGGAGCATTCAATTCTTTCAATGTTCTGGGTTGCTCTTCACCCATGACTTCTTGTCTCGGCCGATGAGGAGCTCAACTGTGGTGTGTCTGGGCCTTCTTGGTCTTCTGCCCCTTTCTATCTCAGGGTTAGGAGGCTCTAATATTGGATTGAGGGATCTCCTTCCTAACATGCACACACACCAACAACAGGGAAGACTACTTGCAGACACATTGCACTTAACAAAATTACAACTATCCTAATCAACTGCTATGGAATTTTTAAAGGAGAAATAGACTGAGTTCTTGAGGGTTAGAGAAGTGCAAACAGAGGTAGCTAGACTCCCAGTGCAGTTCAACTTTCCTTCTCTGCTATTGTCCCGATCTGCAAGAAAAATTCCAAATGTAAATCAGCAGTATCAATTATTCACAAGCACAACTACCAAAGAATAAAAAATATACAAAAATCTAGGGTCTATTAATAGATCAAGATTCCCCGACAGCAACACCAAAAACTTGTTAGGATATTTTAGATGCTTGCTGCTGACCTTATTGGAAACAGTGATAAGAATGGGGTTAGTGAAAATAAGTCAAAGGTGGATTGAAAACTACAGAGCAGCAAGCCTAAAAATACACAGACCTGCAAGATACAGGGCCTGTTGTAGCAAGTTTTAATAAGTAAGAGTTTGTCCCACAGGGAAAATTGATCTAAGGCTCCAAGGGAGCCATCTTTAGTAGGCCCTCCAAATCTGACTAAAGATCTAGCAATCCTAAATGGAAGGGGATTTAAGGTCACTATTGTCTACATCCTAAGGTAACCTAATGCCTAAACTACAGAAATGGTTGAGAAGAGTGATGGAGTGTGAGAAAATAAATATAAAAAGGGTGGGAAGTAAGCTATTAGGTAGAGATCTGATGGGTTTTATAACTCAGACTCAGATCTGCTGCTATAGAAGTCCTGTCCAATGGCTATATTATCACCAAAGAGGAGAAAGGACCCAACTCATCCCTATGCCATGATCCAATCCCTTATGGCTATAACCTGTCCATTTAAATGGTCACAGACTATCCAATAGGGGAACCACAGCCAAGAGATGGGTCAAAACAAGTTTATCATTGTAGGCACTACTTCATCCAGGCTACCAGCTCAAGAATCCATAGGAACCTCAACCTCTAAAGTTCTGTATGTGGGGCTAGGCCTGTAATGTGCACTAGCCGGGACACACAGGACCAGCAAGAGTTTGAGTACTAGCTTTAGGTCTAGCTGCTCACTGCTTTAAAAAGACAGCAGTGATCTAGTCACAAGCCTACAATCTCTACAGTCAGATCAGATCTGCCATCTGATAGTGGGTCTATACAAATACAGGGGAGTCTGTCTCTGCACAATCTCTCACAAGGCTACAAGCACAAGTGCAGAGAAGAAGAATCTGTCTTAGATCTGTGGATTGGCCTCACCCTAGGGCTATAACCTATCCACTTGAATGGTCACAGACTATCCACAGAGGTTATCCTCCTCACAGAGGTCTGAGACAGAACAAGAAGATTACTGCCACCACCATGCTCACAAGGCTACCAGCTCAAGCTCCCATGGGGATTCAGATTTAGTGGATCCTGTGGTGGGGCATAGGCCTTCAATGTGCCTAGCCTAGACACACAGGTCACTTGAATCTAAATAAATCCTTAAAAATAATCCTCCATTGCTTACAATGCAACATAGCAATGGAGGATCTTAAGGCAGCAGCCTTGTACAGAACAACCCTCAAACTTCACTCCCATATATGCATAAGATCCTATTATAAAACTCCATTAAAACTATTCTAAATAATCATACAAAGGTATAGCAAGCAAGTGTTGGACTATAGAGAGAAGAAAAAGGAAAAAGTAGCTGCCTAAACCCTAACCTTAGCCTATTAGAATTCTACAGCTGATTCAAGAAGGAGTACAGAAGTCTCCTAAACCTAAACTAAGCTTAGGCTTATATAGCAATCAGCTGTTGGAGCATTAGGGTTAGGAAAACCCTAATTTTATCAATGCAATCGTGGCTCATTTCTATTCCTTGGATGCCTCAGGGCATGTGCACGAAGATTGGAGCATTGGAGTGCGTGCTCTAGTTGCTGGAAGTTCTCAGATTGCCCCTGCAGAAGTGGGGAGAAGTTAAGATCTCGAGCCTCGCTAGGTAGCAAGGATTTTCAGGTCTTATCGCGTGATAGAATGAGCGTCGCGGGATTGAATTGAATTGAAGCTCTTGCAGTCACGGGATTAATAATTTGGTCATCGTGAGAATGCTCTGGTTGTCGCTAGACTGCTCTTTCCATTTGAATGACGTGGGAATTGCGCGCGCGGTTCGTTCCTTGGTGAATCTCGCGGAGATCCTCACGAAGAAGCAATGTGCATAGGCCTCTGGATCGCGCGAGCAGTTCCCTGAAGGTATGTATCCCGCTGCCACTACGCGACGAATGCCTGGAGCTCTCTCTCCTCAGTGAATCGTGCGAAGATTAAAGGCTCCTTTCTTAAGCTGCGCGAGATTGCGCAAGAGCTTATAACTGAGCCTCGCGAGAACTGCACGAAGTATGCTTTTTACTCCCTTCTGTCTTCAATCTGTGTGAGAACAACGTAATCAGTTGGTGTGTTGCCTTCAGAAACCCGCGACAGCTGCGCGAAGCATTCTTTCTAATTCAATTTGAACCTTACGACATCTGCGCGAGGCTCATTTCTTAGCTTGTTGCTACTTTGCTGTGCCTATGCTGCAGCTAGTTCTCTGTCTGGGTCTAACTTCCTTTCTCCTGAGGCACTTTTGGGGCAAAAGTAAGCTTGATGGCATGGTTAGGGCCTTATCTGTAGCTGCTTTTTATTACCTGTAAAAATGGGCTTAACACACATTTATTAAATGACTAAGGGTCTAATAGAGATTAAGTTAAGGGGTAAAAAGTGGTACTTTTCAAGTCTTAACACTTTGATTCTGAAATATATCAAGTAAGATTAAGTTGTGCTGAAATGAAGCTAGTGAAGTCATTAATCACTCCCTACCTTGCTGATTTCTCAATTTTGAATCCCTTTTTACCCTTCATTCTTTATATCCTTCACCCATAAGCCATATTACAACCCATTCAAAAAGACCTTGTAGATCCAAAGTGAAATGAGTTGTCATGTGGAGATGAGGAGTTGTCTAATCTATGGTGAAAAGTCATGAGGATGTCAGAAATCAGAAGCTTTGCCTATGCTTATGCTTGCAGGCCCATTTGGGGTCTTTAACTGCTCTTGAGCTAATAAGAATGTAAACACCCTTTTGATTTTTATTACAGAGAGATAGCCCTGGTGAGAATTGGGTCTAAATTTTAACTTCAGTGGAGTTGTATCCAACCTAATTTTTGAATTCAAGGCAAGCTTTGTACTGATTATATGCACATTGTATCCCTGATGTGAACTAATTGGTGATGATGCACATGCATGTTGATTTTTGAGTTCCAAATGGCTGCATTACTGTTGTAATTTCCTCTTATTTTAAAAGAATAGGTGTGGACTGAGACTTTATTCATTAAATTTGTTTTGTCATTGACTGCACTACCTTTAACTATTTTAATGGTGAAGTTTGTGGGTACCTTCACTAAAAACCCTCAGGAGACTTCACTCCTCCACTAGGGATCACCTAGGGGTTTAAAAGGCTTGATACATATGCTAAATGTATTTGTGCTCCCTACAAACGTGGCATTTAAATTCCTAGAAGTAGTTGTTTTAATTTTTTTCTTTGCTCAAGGACTAGCAAAGCTTAGGTTTGGGGGTGTGTTGAGCACTAAAAAGTACCACTTTTCACCTCTTAACTTAGCCTTTGATGGACCTTGAAGCTCACTAATAATCCATTGTTAAGTATGTTTTGTAGTTAATAACAATCTGTGCAGCTTAATACAAAATCCCTGCTTTTTGGTCCAAAGAAGAGAGAGAATGCATGTAAAGATGACAGCCGAGCCAAAGTCTAATGGAACACCCTGAGAGTGCTCACCATGGTGATTCAATTACTGGTCATCATTGACCAAAAGCCTAGCAGATGGAAGAAGTTAGCTGAGAATGGAGGAAGCTACAATAGCAGCAAGTGCAATGCATCAGAGTGTCAAAAGAATCATCTCGCAGAGTTGAGGATCCCCCTCACGAAGCTAAAGATGTAGTGAAAGTTTCCCTCGCGCAAATCAGCCACGCAGTCAAGAGGAGAAAAGAAAAGACATCGCAAAGATCTCATGATTTAAAAATCTCAGAATTTGTCCTCGCGAAGCTCTCGCGAAGATCTGCCCCCAAAGCGGCTGCGCGCAGAACATAGTGAGTTCATATGCACAAAGAACAATCTGTCACCTCACGAAGTTCTCGCGTAGCCAAAGAAGAGAGAGACACCTAGAATTTCTCTCGCGTAGCTCTCGCGCACCTTGGAGCCTAATCAGTTACTATGCAAGCACAGGTGCCTTACTACGTGAGTACTCAGCGAGAGAGAGAGCTTCTGAAGCTTTATCTGTGCGAAGAGTTTTGGCGCTCCAGATCATCTCTGTGAAAGTAATGCAATGCAAAGGAATTGCGCGAAGAACTGAAGATTAACTGCGCGAGTAAGCACTACTCACCAACTAAAGGCTACCCCGCGAAGGCTCTGCAACTGTGCGAATAAACTAATGCAGATGCTAGCCCCACGAAGCTCGGGCTCTCCACTTCTCAATTTTAACTGAAGGACTTTTTGGGAATTTCTCAAGGCTAGGGCACACTTCTCGAGGCACATATTTCAAGGTGCATATCTCCAGGCATCCAAGGGTTGAAATAGTGCCACGTCTGCTCGAAAAATTAGGGTTAATCTCTTCAGAGCCAAAGCCTTATGGACAGAGTATATAAGATGTACTTAAAGTTTATTATTTTCATCTTTCCTTCATCCTCTGTCGACTGCAAGCTCTAGCAAGCTAGGGTTAGGGTTTGATTACCTCCTTTTCGCCTTTTTCTTCTCTCTTAGCCCAGCACTTGCTGGCTAATCCCCCTGTAAGAAGCTAAGTTTAGTTTTATTTCAGTTTGTAATAGGTTTTTGTATACATTGGGATTGTGGATGAGCAGTTGTGTACAGGCTGCAACTTGGAGACAGTTCATTGTAAGTTTTGTGATTATCAATGGATTACTGTTTTAATGCCTAATTGGATCTAAAGATCTTATGGTTGCTTTAGATATCTATAGGATCCATGTATTTTGGACTAGCCTATTCAGTTTCTAGTAGATCTATTATTTACCATCTGATTTCCCTTGATTTGATAGCCCCATGGAAAGCAATGCTAGATCCGTAGTGAGATCTAGGGAGCTCGGAGGCCTGTGGACCATGGTGGTTGCAGTAGTTTTCATGTTCTTTCTCAGGCCTCTGTGGTATGGACAGACCAATGGGATACCCTGTGACCATTCGAGTGGATAGAGTATAGCCCTAAGGTTATGTCCATTCACATGTTTGAGAAGGATTCTTCTCCCCTGCACATGAGCTTCTAGAGCCTTGTGAGGAGGTTTGTACAGGAACTGGCTCTCCTTTGTTTTACCTAGCCGACATCAGATGTTAGATCTAATCTCTTTGTAGTAATTGCAGCTTGTGGCTAAGTCATTGCAAGCCGTTTGTAGCAATGCCCAGCTGAATCTAAAGCCCTATTCATCCTGTTGCATGGTCCTTTTTGTGGGCACTAGTGAGCCGTTGGCCTTACCAAAGCACTTAGGATCTTATGGTTTGGAATACCTATGGATGTCAGCCAGGTCTGTGCCCAGATCTGGAGAGCTTGTAGCACTGGCATTACATAGTGTTGCAATTGTATTCATGGCTTGATCTGGTCCAGTGGCTTGGGAAATGATCAGTCCACTCCTCTGGACTAGATGGGCAACTTCTGGTTTAACTAATGGGATTTGACAGACACTATAGGATAGGCTGTGACCATTTGAGTGGACAACCTATAGCCTTAAGAGCACCCCAAATGGCATGGGTTAAACCAGATATTTCTACCTTGTTGAGGCTTTTGATAGCGTCTCAACAAGGAGCACTGCAGAGACAGACTAAATCTGAGTTACATTACTATTTAAATTCTGAATTTAACTTGCTTACTTCTCACCATTTTTTATATTTTATTTCGGTACACACCATCACCATCTTCTTCTTAACCCTTTCTTTAGGATAGGGCTACATTTTATTTCTCTATTTTTAGGATTAATTTAGTGTAGTCGTGACACCCAACTCCCTTTTTTTAGGATTGTCAAATCTGTAGCCAGATCTGGAGGCCTACTATTATAGCCTATTTTTGGGTTCTTGATCAACTTCTCTGTGGGACAAACTCTTACTTATCAAAACTTGCTACAATAGGCACTGTATCTTGCAGGTCTAGGAGTACTCTAGCTGTGCTGATTCCATTCTTTTATTTCATTTTGTTTTTAATTGGTTTCCACCACACAATAAATTGAAGCATAGCTGGCTCCACCAACAGAAAGTGAAACAATGACACCCAATAAACTAATGTAATTACACAAACGAGTCAAAAGATTGAATGGAACTCACCCAATGATCTAGCTCGGCTCGAAGCTGAGCCATGCTGGATCCTCCCGACTGGAGGAAGCAACTGAAGATGGATCAAATGCCGGAACGGGACCTCCAGCAGTGAGCTGGGCTCTCTACGAATAACAATAAACACATCTGTTGGCAAGCTCACAATGCTAACAATTAACAAAACCATATTTGTAAAGAAACCTACCAATCGATCAATCTTATATCGTAAGCTGGCCTCCACTTCTCGGTCGGCCTGCTGCTGACCGCGTAACAACTCGATTATCCTCGTCTGACGAGCAACCTCACCTCCCTCGCAGATTGTCCAAAATAAAATAAGATACCACAACCATGTTAGAATGATCAGGACACCAAATCCACATAATATAAAAGAAAAATATAAATTAACTCACCAGGAGTCGTCGAGTCTGCGCTAGTCGAGCCCCCAACTCATCCTTCACTACCCTAGCTTGAGCAATCGAGGAGGCTAAGGAGTGCAACATCTCCTCATCCAGAAGAGGAACACACCCCATCCGCTCCATTTCCCTATGGAGAGCGTCTAATGCCCCCCACATGCTCGTGGTGAGATGACCTTGCTCTAACGCAGCCAACCTCTCTTTCAAGGTCGACGCCGACTCCGGCCCATCGATCGCAAAAGAGCCACTCCCATGGAAGGAACGTGTGAAGAGGCACCCGCCACCCAATGCCCTAAACCACGCACATACTCCCGGGTGCCCGCCTCGTCACGCGCCCCTATAACCCTAGTCTCCCCCCAACTCTAAAATCCGCTATCTTAAGTGCCATCCGCTCCGCAAAATTCTGGCCAGGAGGGCCAGTCATCCTCTTCACCACTCTATGGCGAATCTCTGGAGGGACTCCCTGAGCGAGCCCCAGCTGTCGTACCACTCGAGAGGTATGGATCCTCTCCACCCTCTCAAAACAATGGACCCATATGTCCACATCAAAGAAGTGTCGGTCAAACTGAATCACTGGCACGCCTGCATCCTCCTCATCCGCATATGGCCTCCAAATCACCTACAACCAAGCAAGCAAGGTAACTCCTCAACGAAGATTCAGATCCTAAAAGATCCATACTTGCCCTGCGTGCATATCCTCAAAGAGACCGCACGCAGTCTGAAGATCTGAAGACCAACGACAACCCCTCAACGCCTCCCTCCACACGTGTATCCTCAAAAATGTGAACCTCACCTCCAACGGAACCCCCAGACGAAGAAAAGCAAAATGGCCATATGCCCAGAACTAAAAAAAAGAAAAAACACAAAAGAGAAACACTAAATAGATGTTACCAATAAACGACCAAAAAAAAGAGAGAAACTATGACACCAATTAACTAAAACTCACCTAGAGGAAGGGAAGGAAACCTCCGATCGACGCGATGCCCCGTCCCTGACGGTAAAGCTGCTCATAGAGGTGCGCCAATACAACCGCGCCCCATGCATAGGTGGGGACTCGATCCAAGTCCCTAATAACCATAAAAAATAACTCGGTGACGCATCCCCGAGTCGAAGAAGAGAAGAGTACCACACCAAGGAAGTGCATCAAGAATGCTCGAAACACCCTATCAGCAGCCAACTCTGGCTCCACCACGAGCTCTCAGCCCGCCACTATCACACAACGCGCCTCATAAGTCACCTTCGCCTCTGAATGGTGCCTCGGGGGGACGAATCCACTCGCAAACGTATCGAAAAACCAAGTGACTCGAACTGCACCTGGCCTCGATCCATTTGATCTATACAGCACGCCTAAAATCTCCTCACACACCTCCAAATAATATCCTGCCATCCGCCCTGTGATCGGCTCGCCCTCAAAACAAAGACTGGTGATGCGGGCCTAGTCCTCTGGAGTTGGCAACATCATACCAACTGGAAAGAGAAGCACCCAATGCTCCTCCCTCCACCTCTCTAGAATCACCGCGATCAAGCCACTATCAACCTGAAAGGGCTCCAACTCTAGGATTAGTCTAAAATTGAAAGACACCAGTCATGTCCACTGAAACTCTGACAAGGCACGGTATCAAGTATGAGACTCAGCCCATACCGAGCTGATAACCGGCTGCGGGGGCTCCTATTGCATGAAACACAAACAATAACAGTAAGACTAACACATACCTATGACGAAAGATAAACGAATTTAAAACTAAAAGTCAGACAAATATGCCCCAAATACAATGACAAGTTACAACAAACACACAAAGCGTGATAAAGACAGCTGAATAGAAACATGACCTATCTCTAGATGCCGTTATGATGCATGAGTAAGCACACAACCAAGGATCAATGCAGGTTTGACATAAATTAAAAAGATTTCCAAATCCTAATAAGCCTATGTCATAAACTAAGTGGCTAAGAAAATGAAAAAACTCTCGTTCATGGATGCTTACCCGGCCTCGAGCGAAGAAATCCTCCAGCGGAAAGTGTCTGCGATCTCGATGCTCCTCACCCTGGTGCTCCTCAGCCGCACCCTCAGCTCTCTCACCCTCATCCTCAGCACCCCCCTGCTCAATCTTGAGCACCTCCTCCCTGACCCCTAACTGATCAACCTCCAGTACCTCCTCTCTAACCACCTCCCCAACATCTACCTCCCCTACTATGTCGGTCCGAGCCTCAAAAGTCTCACCCATCTTCGCCCCTAACATCCTCTCCAACTCAAAAATAGTAATGTCATGCCTACCACCACCCTCAGACTCCATCCTAAAATGAAGAGCTCAAAAAACTAAAGAAAACAAAAGAAACGGCGCCTGAAACGGACGACCGGATCATGAGATATCACGCAAACACGAAAACTAGAGCACAAAGAAGCAAGGAAACAGAGAATCGGAAACCAAAACGGATTGCGCAACAAAAATAAAAAGTTTTAAACTATTTATAGGGAACAGTTGAATCACGCACATAAATTCAGGCGCTCAAACTAATCACGCACCACTCTCACCGCGCTTAATTCGGATCACACGACCGGTCTTAAGCGCGCAAACCAATCGTTGCCCGCTCGAACTAACCCAACCATATGATTGTGCGCAGCCTACTCAGCGCGTAATCACTTCAAGCGTCCACACAGTGGCGCGCGAATGCCAATAGTCACCCGTACAGTGACCTGCCACCGCCCTAATCACGCGCCCGGTACCATGTATTTAAATTGGTCAAACGACCGGAAACTGGCGCTTAAATACATTTTGATGCTCTGAACGCGCGTCCACTCTTTGGCGCGCAATTAATTTATGCGCTCGGAGTGAAGCGCGCAATTCCCTAGAAACACAAAACAAAAAAATACCCAGGACAACACATTCACAGGCCTAAAATAAGTGATCTTTGACACTAATTATTAGCCTAAACCATGCCCTTGTTAAGCCCGATCCAAAGCATTCCAGACTTATAGAAATATCCATCCTGATAACTAAAAGAAATTGCACCAGACCAAACCAAAAATCAAAAACCAAAAAAAATGCCCCAACATCACTTATATACTCCAACTAATACCAAGACTAAAGAAAAACTAAAAAAAAAATGTCCCCCCATCATCCATTCACTTGAAACTAAACTAAACTAAATCAGAAAAAATTGCTCCCAGAACACCCCAGATAAAAATAAATAAATAAGATCAGACTAAATAAGCATCATGCTCAAAACAAATTAAACAAGCTACAAAATTTACTAAATAGAAATTGGCACAAATAAGGTAAAAAAATATATTCTCTTCATAAAATAAATAAAATAATTACAAAATACACCGAGGGCATACCCTCTGAATATACAACTTAAAACAAGAAAATTAAAATCTGCACGTTCAGGCAGTGTACGAATCCGGATTTATTCAAGAAAATAAAAATCTCATCTTCCCCTCTTCCCTTAGCATGGCAGCAATTCGACTGCTACCCTGCATTCCCAATCCCGTCCATTCTCAAGAATTCACGCAATAAATATAAATCTTCGGGTCCAACACCTAGGATACGAAAAAGAAAGGAAGAAAAGACATTAATGAATAAGAAAGTGCCCAAAATAAAAATAATGCCCCAAAACTTTAATCCAAAACTTGGAATAAAATTCAAAACAACAAGAACCTAAAACTTTTAGCCCACACATTTATAAACTATACCTCCTGAATTATCAAATGACAAGTGTCACACCTTTAAGCCTTTCTAATCCAGTTAAATCTAAACCAAACACATACCCCCTTTGAAAGATCACAATCCATGACGGACTCAGATGAACCAATAATCACACAACACTTAGCCCCCTAAGAAACACCAATCTCCCCAAGTCTAGATAAACCAATAGGATTTAAACATTTAACACCCATCTAGACCCTTTGAAAACTCACACCTTTTAAGTGTCATGTTGAATCAAACAAAAGACCAAAACCCAAGTTAAATCAAACCTTAAACCAGACAACTAAAAAAAAAAAAAAACTCTCTCAGATGAGACCCTAACTTGTTTACGACCAAAAAATGCCCCCAACAAACCAAACAAAACCAAGTAAACCCCTTTAACCAAACTCAATAAAGCAAATTAACCTCGGGATAAGCCCTGAATAAATTTGGAATGAATCCTAAAACTCTAAGATAAATCAAAACTAAGTCAAACAAATCAGATAAATCCAATTAATCCGCTAATAAGCTTAAACGAATAAACAAGCACAACAAAACAAAAAGAAATGCCCCTTCATTCATAACTTAAAAGTTTTACAAGTATCACCGAAGGCATACCTCCTGAATATACAATCCAAAACAAAAACCTAAAAATTTAATCTACAACCCAAAATGAAGACTGGGTTCAAAACCGAGATGAGGCGAGGAGTAGATTCCGCTCGGAGCTTCCAATCGGAGCTTCAGGGATAATTGGTTGGGAAATAAATCCCTCAACTTTTTACTCCTTCTCTTTCGCTATCTTCACCTCCTCCACCGCCGCCTCCTCAACATTGCCTTCACTGCTCCTTAAAAAGGACCAATGTGAAGACTAACGCCCTCATTCCCAATACCGCCCACTCTCAGAATAACGCCATCCACGAGCATTACCTCGGGACAAAGATTATGTGAAGTAATGAGTATAGGACAAAACGACATCCCAATCGGACGGTTAGATCACTCGATATCACTAAAACACAAAATTCAGAACACAAAATATCCAGAAAAAGGTCAAAACTTGAGACTAAACCAGAGAATGAAAAACAAATGAAGTCTCCCTCGCTTATATAGAGTACGGCCTTAATCACGCGCTCGAACATGTGCGCTTAACTTAGTCACGTGCCATGCATGACTCGCATAATTCAAATTGTGCGCCCTAACCAAAGCGTGCAAATAAGCCATCGCCCACGCCAACGACGCGATGCTCCGATCGTGTGCACTCCATGAACCGCGCAAATTTATCAAACGACACACTGCCGTCGCGTTATCTGAAAGGTCACTAGTACACTTGGTGACGCTCCGATCACGCGCTTATATTATAATGCAGAATACAATTGCATGCACACTCTCACACGCGTAAACAACCCCTCAAACCTGTGATCGCACACCCAAAAATAGGCACGCAATCGTATTGAGCGACCTAAAACAGGTGCGCAACGTCTCGGAAGCTATGTTTCGGAAGCCACGTTTTTTGCCGTTTTACCACCGAATTAATTTTAAGTTAAAAATCTCTAAAATTTCAAATTTTCAAAACCCTCGAATTTTCAAAATCCCCTACTACAAAAAGAAATAAGCAAAAGAAAAAAAAAAAAAAAAAAAAGAACAACAAGGCAACAAGATAAATAGACCCAACTCACTTTTCTTTAAATAAATAAAAAATTGATTAAGCGCCCCATCACCCGCGCATAATAAATTACACTTAAACCTGGCCTTTAACTCCTAAGACCCCTGAACTTGCAATCAAGCACATATCCCATTGTACAGAATTGGATCAAGCGCACACTCCACTGTGCAGAATCATTTGTTCAGACACATTAGGACACGAATACCCAACTTACAGGCCAACCCCTGAACTTCCAATCAAGCGCATATCTCATTGCGCTGAATTAGATCAAGTGCATACTCCACTGTGCAAAATTATTTGTTCAGACACATTAGCACTAGAATTCCCAACTTAGAGGCTGACTCCAAATGAATCAAGTACATGTGCCACTGCGCAGAATTCAATTGAGCACACCTCACAAGACCCCCACCTCAATTACCAGCCTAAACTGGCCATTCCCCTGGGAAACTGAACATTGAGTATATTTAATCTAAGAACTTACAAATGCTTATTGGAAAAGGAACGCCTGACACGCATTGGTGTGAGCAATGACGCGCCCGGTCTGACATGATTTACAAAAGACTTCGATATTATATGATACTTCATTTCATTATTATCGGTCCCTTGACCTTGTTTTGGACATTTGATTGATGCCTCGATTGCATAAAATTCCTCTATTAGTCCACGCCATGCGGCGGGATGTGCCATGCCCCCACAGACCCGGAATGTGCCCTTTGACAGCTATCATTTGCCCTTCGAATCCTCCATTTTAGCTTACGCTAATAGATAAGAAATCCAAGCATGTCATGTCAGCATCACTAATTTATATTTGTGAATTCCCAAGAGTAACGAGAAGACACCTAGAATGAGGGGTGTCTACTTCTTCGACCCGTTCTTACTTCGCAAGAGCGCGCCGAAGTGGGGCATCTGTAGACACCCCTATTTTGCCCTCTCGAAATGTATAAATTTATTCGGTCAACCTTGGACCTCATAACCATGATATGGGATCATATGCTGAAATAATAGTATATGGCTGGACACAGGCTGAAACAATAGTTCTGTGGCTCAGGCCCTCATACCCTAATGTGGGAAGCATATACTAAAATAATAGTACATGACTGAACACAGGCTGAAATAATAGCTCTGTGGCCCAGGCCCCAACATAGGGAGATCATATACTGAAATAATAGTATATAGTCGAAATATAGGCTAAATAATGGTCTAGCATTTCAGACCCAACCCGGACCCGAACAACCTCGAATTAAGTGCCTAAAACGGAGCGCTCAATTCGATTACACGCCAAATCACAATCACACAATCAGTCCCTTTTCTGACCAAACTTCCTTTCCCCATATCAACTCGAGACTCGATCACGCATCTGAAACTAGACACGTGATCGGATTGAGCGCCACATCACTAGCGCACAATTGGCCTACGCCCGGCCTAGCCTCACTATCCTTGACCCCTAAGTTTCCTTGATTAAATGCTTCGAGAGTGGCGCTTAATTAGATTACGCATCCTAAATTGGGCGTGCAATTAGTTCTAACGCTATTAGGACTAGGAAACTCGCTGAGCAAGTCAGCCGGTCGCTCACTAAGTCGGCGACCGACTCAAAGCGATTAAGCACTAGAAAACTAGCGCGTAATTCGATTAAACGCCTAAAATTGGGTTTTTAATTAGGAAAAAACCTATAAAAGATTTTTTTCTTAATTCGCCCAAGAGGCTGGGCAATTTTCGAGAGAGAACAAATTTTTTGGGATTCCAAAACTAGAGAACTCTGAGGACAAACCCATAGAGCATCCTAGTCATGATTTCAAGATTTCTCTCCGCAGCCTCGACCTTAGGTAAGAATTTCATCTTTAATTCCCGACCATAGTTCTTAATTTTTAGACGTAGGACTTTTCTTAGTTTAAGTCATTAATATTAATTTTCAATCTTAGACCATAGCACCCTTTTTGGACCGTAATTCTCTACATATGGTTCTAGTTCTCCGAATTCATCACCAGTCCTTAATCCGACGGTCTAATTTACCGACCCTAGGCTTTAATTTAGTTATAAAATCTCAATTTCCAGTCCTATCATTAATTTCTGGTTCTAGTCCTTAGATTCTATAACCAGTCTTTAATCGTACGGTCTGATTTTCTGATTTTGGACCCGAATTCAGTCCTAGAAATTTAAATATAAATATAAATTTCTTAGTTTAATATTTCTAAAAATCCTAAATATTAATTTTAGTTTCTATAATTCTAGTTTCTCAATTTCATTCATAATTATCACTCCGAAATCGACTTTGAAAAGCCTAAAATACTATTTTATCATCCAAAATCCAATTTATCTTTAATCTCTGCCACCTGATTTGCCCAAGGAAACTTACGGAGGGTACTCGGGAATGAGGCCAATCCTCCTTACCATAGCGGGCCCAAAACCCCTTTTTTTAAAGAATTAATTAATTGCCTTTTTTATCTTTTTAGTATAATTAATTAGTAGATTTATTTTATTTCAACATAATTAATTAATTAAGTTAATTAGATTTTAGTATGATTGATTAATTTCTTTAAATCAGATTTTAATTGGTTAATTTTTTGCTCTAATTAGAATTTCAATCTGATTAATTCATTTGTTTTAAATTAGAGTTTTAATAAAATCAGTCTTCTATTTCAATTAGAATTCTGGTAGGACTGTTATACTTGCTTTAATTAGAATTAGAATACAGCATACTTGCTTTACCCTGAATTTCAGTATGACTAGCATGCTCGATTTAATTAGAGTTTCATCAGAACTACTACATGTGCACTCCTAGTATAATTAGGAAACTTGATCACAATTAGACTTCTAATGGGATTAGGAGACTAAAATTAATCAGATTTTTAATGGGATTAGGACACTTAATTAATTAGACTTTCAATAAGGATAGGAATAATAAAAATTAACTAGACTCTTAATAGGATTAGAATAAACTTATGTAACTAAACTCACAACAAAATCAGGGAAGTTTAAACTGACCAGAACTATAACAATAACGGAAAATAAGAGAAAAATTAAATTATCTAAATTATAAGAAAAGACATAGCTGCTGACGTTCGCAGGCGAACGATTCAGTATAAAAGTAACTCATACCCGCTCTCAAGCGTGATCATTGACGTGTTACAGCGTCGTTAAATATCTGCACCTGGCGATCGCAACAAACTAGGAACCTTTCTAGAAAACTCTTTATTTCTAATCTTTCAAAGGTCGCATCACTAGAGTCCTCTTGGACAGAATTGGAGCCACTGATTCAACGAGGACCGAGAGGAACACAGAAAAAGCGCACACCAACAGTGAGCCTCACGTGATTTTATAAGTTATAAACTAGACATTCCTTCAGAGCAAAGGACGAAGTTTTGAGCGAAGAAGACGAAGTTAGGGTTTGTAAATAGAGAAGATGAAGAGCTTGGCAGAGAAGACGAGGTTCAACGCAAAGGACCCATGTGGCGTTTGCGGAAATCTGCGGCAGATTCAAACGTTGTGGACGTCTGTGAAACCGGGGAGAAGATTTGTGAGCTGCCAGAACATAGCATGCGGAGACTTCGGCTGGGTTGATCCCCCGATGTGTGAGAGGGTTGTCCAAATTATTCTGGGACTCCTTCGGAGGTGTAATAATTTCAAGATGGAAGCCAAAATGAGGAAGCGTATATAGTATAAGTTATGGGTTTTGTTGGTTCTCAGCTAGATTTTTTTTTTATATTTGTGGTTCAAGAAATTTCTAGTTTGATGGTTGAATGGGTGGATTAGGGATTTAGGCAGATATGTTCTATTTTATTTAGGGATTAGGAAAATCCATGGATTGATGGGTGTATGGGGGATTATGGATTTCTAGATGTCCTCCCTGTTGTCTGTATGTTAAAATCTAATCCATACATCCATGTTTTTTATGCTTTAATGGAAAAACTGTCATTTGTCTTAAAAGTACCTGCAATAAGTTATGATTAAAAGTCATACCTGTAAAGTTGGCTCTTCGCTGCTTTATACAAATGATGATTCAATTTGTGGACTTCGCAAAGCTGATTCAATTTGCAAAGTTGGTTCTTTACAATAACCTCTGGTTCTTCACTGGTTCTTCAGAGACTCTAACCATTTTTTTTAATAAGAACAAGCTATGATTCAAAGAGTCTAAGCTATAATTTAATGCCCACCTGTGATCACTGCATTGAAACTCATGTTAACAAGAACAAAGTATTCATACACAATCATAACATCCACCTGTGATCAATCATGTTCTAGGTCCTCACTTGTGAAGGAGATGTAATCCATGTTATAGAACCATCATCTGATCATATAACCACTTTTAAAATTCAAATCTATGGTATTCACTTTTAATTTCCACTTTAGATTTATCTATGGTTGATAACTTAGATACCTCAACTATACTTTGCTACACAATAGGAAAAACTTCACAGGTAACAGGCTACAAAGCCATCACTCTTCAACAAATGATTAATACTTAACAACACAATACTACAAACATGCACCAAAAGATCTTCGAAAACACCACAAATTGTTCCTGTTTTGATCACAAACCACAAAAAAGTAAATACAATCCACAACTAAATGCTACAATGTTGTAGCCCACACAATACTGCAACCATTAGATGGAAAACACCTTTAGTGATAGCCCAACAACTCACAATAGACATGCAACATGCAAACAATCCAACTCCTGCTCCAAAAAACTTAAAGAAATGAAAGAAAAATAGCAACATGTCACATAGGCAGCAATGGGAAAAAGCTGACATCAGCTTCAATAATCAGCTAAGGATTTATGTCACAAGCATTCAAAAGGTACGTGGATTTTGGTCTGAAGCCACCTATCATACACCATCAATGACCACCCGTGAAGGAGAAGTAATCCATGTACTAAATCCTCACATTCCTAACATCCACCTGTGATCTCTGCATTGAAACTCATGTTAACAAGAACAAAGTATTCATACACAATCATAACATCTACATGATATTAATCTTGTTCTAAGTCATCACCTGTGATCACTGTATTAAAACCCATATTACCAGGAACAAAGTGTTCATACACAATTGGCGCATTCATATGTGATCACAAAATTGAAACCCATGTTCATAATAAAAGGACCATACATATTTACCAAAACAGACCATATATAGCCACCCACATGTTCATAAATACATACCAAAACGGACCATATAATCCACCTAGATGTTCATAAATACATCTCATATTTATCAAAACGGATCACTATATTATTCTTCTCTGTTGCATACATAAATACATCCCATAGCCAAAAATTAAAAAAGAGTAATCCTTATCTCATATTCACCTTCCAACCTAACACACTTATCATATACATTAACCAAAAAATTCAAAAAGTATAACGTCCCATATTCCTTGTCCCAAGATCACTGAGGAGATATCAATATTCGATTACTGCCCTATGGCATTTTCACCTATGTAGATAGATAAAACAAGTGAGCTTTACACAAATGATGATTGATGATTGATTATAACAAAGTTTTTATGATAGAGGATTGAGCAAAAGACAAATGAGTTCACATTGACCTGATTCTTTCTCAATACTGAAAATTTTCTCATATGTGGAGATGTCGTTGTTTCATCGTTACCTTGTTGCAATGTCGCTGTTCCATCATTATTTTGCTGCAATATCACACAATAACATGTGAATTCTAAGAAATACATAATAACAAGATGAATGTATATGCAAAAAAAATACAAAATAAGAACCTTCTTAGTCTTAGCGTTCTTACACCCCCTCTTGTTATGCCCCAACTCTTGATAGTTGGTGCATCTCATTATTGCACCCCTCTTTGATATTTTGGATGAATTTGTTGGTTCATCAGGTTTCTCGTGCCTCACCTTCTTAGGCCCCCCAGGCCTTTTCTTTATATCCAAAGGCAACATTATAGGGGTCTCGAGTGGCAGGCCGCAAGTCTCTCCCATTAATTAGATTCAGCAGATTACTATAACACCTCAAATATGTTGCAACTGCGTACATGTCATCTGCGTAGTCTAGAGGATCTTTACTCAAGAATTTGATAGTGGACATGGCATGGAGACATGGCAGCCCTGAGATATCTCATCTCCTACAGCTGCAAGTTCTCAAGGCCAAGTCAATCCTGTATTGTTCCCCCAATGACCCAACCACTTCGAACTTCTCATCTCCACACCTCCTCGGAATCCATGATTGCACCTTATCTTTCATCTTTTCAATGTACTTCACTATCTTGGGGCAGATAGGAAGGTTAGCCCTCTTCATTGTATCCCTTCTTTTTTGAATGGTCTTCCTTAGTATAACTCTTATCTTCTCGAGCATGGTGATGATGATTTATCCCTGGCACCTAAAATCGTGATATTGAAGCTTTCACAAAGGTTATTCAGGAGTATATCACACTGTAGGAAGACATCAAAGTGTGACCTACTCCAATTAATTGGTGGCTTAGCACTTAGCCACTTGTTTGCCTTTAGATCCTTCTCATTCATCTCTGCTATTGCCTTTCTGAATTCAGTGACCACTATCACCCTCGCAGCTCTCCACAAAATATCTTTTAAAACTAAACCTTTAAATTCTTTCTTGAAGTTATTATACAAATGCCTCACGCAGAGCCTGTGGGCTGCATTGGGGAATAAGGTCGAAACTGCATCGAGCAATCCCTTTTGTTTATTGCTCATAAATGTATAGACCGATGAATTGTCAACACTAAGATTCATGTATAGAATTTTTAGAAACCAACTCCATGTCTTCTTTTTGTCCTTCTCCATAATAACATAAGAAAATGGATAAATACAATTGTTGGCATCTATCCCAACACCTGAGAGAAGAATACCTCCATGGGCCCTTTGAGGTGACATTCATCTAGGCTGATGGGCCTACATCCCTCTATAAATCCCCTTTTCAATCCCCCCTCAACACACATAAAACCTCTTAAACTTCACAACTCCATCCAACCCATTAACGGGTTTCACTTCTACCTTAAAAGTAGATCCGACATTTGTGTCTCTCAACTCTTGTATGTAACCCTATAATAACTTGAATTGGATAGATGTTGTACCCTCTACCATCTGTAAGGCCATTTTCTTAGCCCTATAAACCTTTTGTACATTCACTTTGACATTCCTCTCAGACTCAATGTTCTCTACCAACGAAGTAATTGGCCACGAAGGATTAAGTCTAATCCTTTCGGCATACTTGCTCAATATCCACTTCGTGCTCACCCACGGGATATCAAAGGACCTGCTACATGTATGCAAATTTCTTTATGTCTCTACTCTATATATGGAATCGTTTGGGACATACGAGGCATATATCACCCAAGGGCATCCTTCCTTGCACATGGCCTGTATCTTCTCTCTATCACTCTTCACAAATTTCCTAACTTGATTGCATACTTTTTCACCACATTTATGAAGACCTCGTGAGTCTTGAACTCCATCCCAATACAAAATGTGGGATTATCCATGACAGTTTTCTCGTTAAATTTACAATACTTGGAATGCTTGGGAAGGTCCTTATCATCGGAGTCACTTTCTATGATCCTCAATTCCTCTTCTAAAAAGCCTTCATCATCATCACCATCTAGGACATCATCACCAACTAGAGATACAACTTTATCATTCTTGTAGACATCTACTTCCTCATCCACATGTGCATTAAACAATTCATCATCATCGGATTGTATGTAGTCGCTATCGTACAACTCATCCTCATCATCGAAGGAACTGGAGTCCCGATCATAGTCATCTGTGTCATCATCATCCTCCATCACATTCATTTTCTCTTTTCCTTTAGACCGTCCTCTTATAATCATACTACTAATTGTACTCTGAGTTCTTGAAAAGTGGGCGTGATACTTTTCATTGGTATACCTATGATATCATCATCCTCCATCACATTTATTTTCTCCTTTCCTTTGGACCGTCCTCTCGTAACCATACTAGCTTTAACTGTACTCTGGGTTCTTGAAAAAGTGGGCAGGATACTTCTCTTTGGCATACCCGTGACCTTGTGCTCTACACCACTAACTATACTTTTCAATTTCCCCATCCCAACTTGGCTTTCTTGAGTGGCCATTTCTCTTACTAAGTTGGATACAATATAGACATCAACCACACTCTTTGAGTCAATTGCATTGCCCAACTGAAGTGTGTCCAAATCAGTTTGCATCAAAGAGAATTTTTCTTTCACTCAGACATATAACTGAAATTCCCTTCTATGACCTGCTTCTTTAGCCATAGTTGTCAACTCTAGAAAGGGCATCTCATCTGTGTGACAGTAGTAAAAAAAGGTCATGATGCCCCCAATATATTTTCCCTCATGTCTACCCACAAACTGGCCACCATGGTGTAGCCTTACTGTGTAATAATCTGAACCTGAATCTGCATAGTAACAACAATGATACATAAATATTTTCTCGAAAACTGTAATAGATGAGCAATTATATGTTTCCAAAAAGTACAATACAATAGATCAATGATTCAAATATATGGTATAAAGGTTGTGTTTGGGATTGCTCTTTGGAGCACTTTAGTATGAGATTGTATTTGCTTGTAAGTGCTCTAAGGCCTTTCGATGAGTGAAAGAGCTGAATTTAGTTATATTTGAAATATCAATCCCAAAAGTTCATATACAAAATTGGGCATATCTTAGGGAGATATCTTGACAAGCTATAAACCTAACAAAATTAGAACATATTACCAATTAACTATGATAGATGAAATGTCTTGATAGTGCAAACAGATAAATATCACTAAGACCTTAGCTAATCTAAATAACAAAATGGGCTAATCTTCACGGACATGCATTATTTATATACCTCTCTGTTATACCCCTGGATATACCCCAAAGAGTTTCTACCTATGATGTAATATCCCGAAAAATTGAGCGTTGAACTTTGACCTCGGGATCCGTGCCTGATTGATCATGGATTTGACCAAGTGATGGTCAAACTTTGAATTCATGGAGTGATGAACCGATGTGGTGCATATGTGACCTAAGTGTAGCGAATGGTATTAGTTTTGAGCCACATACACCTATCTCTGGTGTATGTGCTTAACACCAAAGCAGGAGAGAAGATATAAGGGTTAATAACCCTAAAATCCCTTTTTGTTGGTTGTTGAAGAGAGAGTTAAGAAGAGAGAGAGAGAGAGAGGGAGTGAAGAGGAGTTATGGAAGCTTGGAGTTAAGGCAAATCAAGAGGAGAGTAGAGCATTGAATGCTGATTCAACGATTGGGGAATTGTTGAAGTAAAGGCTGGAACCCTAGCCATCAAACCTAACAAAGCAATCCTTTAAGGGGATTTATTGAGGTGAGTTTTAATTGAAGTTAATGCATAGATTGTAAATGATTAAATTTGGTCAAGTAGGGTTAAAAGGATAGATTAAAGGATTAGAAAAGAAGGGGAAAAGATTTGGAAGAACAGCCCGAAAGGGGGGCTGAATCTAGCCAAATAATTAATCAAAATTGGGATTCGATTAATTGATTTTGGCCCAAAAGTTGAAAAGTCATGGATGCCCGATTTCGATTTTGATTAATCGATTTGGGATCGACTAATCGATTTCAGACTTTCGACCACTCAATTTGAGAATCGACCTTACTATGTTGGAGATTTCGATTAATCGATTTGGGATCGATTAATCGAATTTGAATCTCGATTAATCGATTTTGGGAATTGATTAATCGATCTAGACTTCAGTTAATCGATTTTGGGAATCGATTAATCGAATTGTGTTTCGATTAATCGATTTTGGGAATCGATTAGTCGACTTTGGCAGTTTTACTTGACTTTATAGTTTTACTTTGAGATTCATGGAGGGTCTATGACCTTCTTCATTACATCTTTAGTAATGTATTGCATGTGTTATGATGTACCATAGGTGGTACGTGAAAGCGAGCACAAGGAGCCACGTGGGACCTTGATGCTTGGACCTTCAGAGAATTGAGATAGGGAACACCTTGAACAAGTACTTTAATTGCAAGAGCATGTCTGTAGTGATATAGAACTCAAACTGAAAATGTTTTATCTATATAAATCTTTGTGAAAAGGGTGCATGTGTGACACCATGAATGTAATAAAGGCATTTGTGTGATGCGAGTAACTGAGATTAAGTAATCAAATGAGAATGAGACATCCCCAGGGGATGAGAAAGTAATAAAGGCATCAATGTGATGCGAGTAAATTAGACATCCCAGGGATGTAAACAAGATTGAATAACTATTGTTGAGGCCTAACTGATATAAGATAGCACTTTACACAGTGAACAACTATATGTATAGCACATGTTATTTTTATTATTTGAGGTTTGATTAGAATACCCTATCGACGTGGCGGGATACCCATGACTGACTCGGCAGGATATTCGTGACCGGTAGGCGGCCAATCCGTACACCAGTGCGGAGGTCTATCCGTACACAATAAGCACATCCCAGGGATGTTGAGATGAGATTTAACCCTGCCGCCTATTGAAAAAGGGGCTTGGGTGGGATTCCCAGGGAATACATATAACAACTATCTATTTAGGCGATGATGGTGGGTATTCCATCAGAGCTCGATGCTATATTGCTCGGGGATTACTTAAGTTGAAGATTTAAGTTTTGCTTTAGGCCTGTTCAGTGTCATTCATAATAAATCAACAGTAAAGTAAGACATACAAATTACCAGTAAGCTTGAATGCAACTCACCATCTTTTAAACTGTTTTCTAGCAAATGCATAGACATATCATGCTTGAATATCATGGAATATATGTGAGATTTTAATTTATATGTTCATTGTGTTGTTCCCTATTGATCTAAGATGTAGCTCACCCCTTTAGGCTATACATCGCAGGTCCATTGTTAGATCCGGGTGATTCGGATTACGTGCCTGGGGACGAGTTGGAGCCTCCTCCCGAGGACTTCTTCTAGGAGACTCTGCTGTGTACTTTGATAGAGAGTCAGTTTTGAGAGCAGATTGTACGACTTGGTATGTCAAGCCTTTATTTTTGATAAACAATGTAAATAGATAGAGATAATTCTTTTGGGCGAACCATCTGGGGTGATCTGTTTATCACCGATGGTTCGGGTCGGTTCTCTGTTCATGCAGTGGCATGAAAGTAGAACTGTCTTTTGTATGTGCCAGATGGGCATATTGACTTTTTCGTTTTACACAGTTATTTACTTTATCTCTTTATTATTGCTTGCTATACCAATGTTCCGTACATATTCATGGGGTACGATCTGGACGATCATGCTGATGGCATGGGTTTTGAGGTGCCAAAATTCGGGCTGTCACAGTTGGTATCAAAGCATTTTCTTTTAAAAATTATGACAATCATTCTTTTGTCAGAGCATAGGGACTTCTGCTAATGAAAACTTTGTTTTCACGTGCAGACTGTTATGTCTTCTAGAGGAAGGGGCTGACCTAAGGGAGGCCATAATAGAAGCTTACGTAGTCGAGATAATTTTATCTCATACGCGAATAGAGAGTCTATAGGAGATGGAGGGGCTTCTGACAGTGGTGGCCAAGGGAGCCAAGATCAGGGAGAGAACCGAGATCGGGATTGTCAGGATCAAGATCAAAGAGAACAGGAAAGAGTTAGAGAAAGGAATGAGGATAGAGAGGAGCGTCAGAGGATGATGCACACCATGGAGACCATGGTAGCTGCTATGGCCCAACAGGCAACATCCTTGGCAGCTCATACTGCCCACGAGCAGCATCAGCCACCGACACCTCCAGTGCCTCCGACACTGCCAGTGTCTTCAGCTTTTACCGAGTTCAAGAGGATGAGGCCTCCTAGTTTTTCAGGACAGGCATACTCTATGGCAGTTGAAAACTGGCTGAGTGAGATGGAAAAGGTGTTCAGTGTGCTCACTTGTACAGAGGATGAGAGCGTCCGTTGGACAGCCTACATGTTAGACGGGGAGGCTGGGCCTTGGTGGAAGTCCGTTTCTAGGACTAGGGCCCAGGAGACCCCAGACATGCCTTGGACATGGGACGAGTTCGTCGAGGAATTTAACAAGCAGTATTTCTCGGAGGTGGTGAGAAACCAGATGGAAATCCAATTTTTGTAGTTAGTACAAGGGAAGATGACTGTGAGAGAATACGGAGTGGAGTTCATGCGACTCGCTCGCTTTGCGCCCGACTACGTCATCACAAAGTTGATGAAAGCAAAGAGGTTTCAGCAAGGTTTGAAGTCAGACGTGAGGGGAGGAGTAGCACCATTCCAACTGAGGACCTATGGTGAGGTCATGAGCAAAGCACTCGTAGTGGAGGAAGAGAATAATAATAAATACCGTCATAGAGAGCAACAAGGAAGGTGGAATACGAACCAGAGCAGAAAGGGGAATTATGAGCCTGTGAACAAAAAGTCGAGGTTCATACTGAACAATCAGAAACCACCATTCCAAGGAGGTTATGGGAGACCGGCACAGCAGGGCAACCAGCAGAGATTTCCATTGCTCGCATCAAGGAGACCAATAAGATACGGGAGCCCTGCTATCACGATCGGAGCGATAGTTACTCAGGGGTGTCTCGCGAGCAGCTTCTTCCACACCTCGTGAGACTTATGCAAAGTGTGGCAAGTCTCATAGGACAGCTGACTGTAGGCAGGGAACTCGGGGCTATTTTAGATGTGGTAAGGTGGGCCATTTGATCAAGGATTGCCCTGAGATGAACAAAGGGAAGACGGCTTCAGCACCTATTCCACGACCTATACAAGCGAGGAAGCCAATCGTCCAAGGGAGAGCCTACGCAGTCACAGCTCAAGAGGCTCAGAATACAAATGACGTTATTCAAGGTGAGCTTTCTTTTTAAATAAAGTATTTTAATTATTGAAATTTTTAGATAGAGAAGGTGCATCCATGTAGAAAATATAAGAAAAACTTGCATGTGATAAATTCTAGTATGATGATAAACACGATATATATGTATATGTATGATAGGTACATTACAAATTTATAAGAAGGGAAGCGATGTGACATACGAAGCTCGAGTGTTGATAGACCTGAGGTCTACCCACTCATTTGTTACCCCTCGCTTCACAAAGAGGATGAAAGTTGACCCAGAGATGTTAGACTTTGTGTTAACCGTGACCGTTCATACTGGGAAATCAGTTGATACCGAAAAGGGTTGCAACTCCGTTATCGTGAGGGTCATGGATGGAGACGTCTTTGAGCTACCGGCGAACCTAATTCTGTTAGATATGTAAGGATTCAACGTGATCCTTGGCATGGATTGGCTGTCGACTCACTGTGTGACGGTAGATTGCAAGAATAAGGTCGTCATCTTTAGACCCAATACGAGGAGATCATCTAGATTTTGAGGAGAGAGGTCGACACACATGCCACTTATCTCGGCAGTCAGGGCCGAGCGATTGATCAGAAAAGGGTGTAGTGGATACTTGGCATTTTTGAAGGAGCATAAAGAGGAGAAGAATGTTATCTCTGAGATAGCAGTTGTGCGAGACTTCGCCGATGTATTTTCGGAGGAGTTACCCGGATTACCTCCAGAGAGAGAAGTAGAATTCGCCATCGACTTAGCACCAGGAACGGAGCCTGTTTCTAAAGCACCATACAGAATGGCTCCTGCTGAGTTGAAGGAGTTAAAGGGGCAGTTACAAGAACTAATGGACAAGGGGTTTGTTAGACCGAGCATGTCTCCATGGGGAGCGCCGGTCTTGTTTGTAAAGAAGAAAGATGGGTCAATGCGTCTGTGCATTGACTATCGACAATTGAACAAACTTACTATTAAGAATCGATACCCTTTGCCTAGGATAGATGACTTGTTTGATCAACTGCAAGGAGCGAAGTATTTCTCTAAGATCGATCTGAGATCGAGATACCATCAGTTGAGAGTCAAGGCAGAGGATATTCAGAAAACTACATTCAGGACTCGATACGGACACTATGAGTTCCTAGTGATGCCATTTGAGTTGACAAATGCCCTGGCGTCATTCATGGATCTGATGAATAGGGTGTTTAAACCACACCTAGACTCTTGTGTCGTAGTGTTTGTTGACGACATCCTGATCTATTCGAAAACAAAGGAAGAGCACGAGAAGCACTTGAGAATAGCCTTACAAACTCTATGTGAACACCAGTTACACACCAAGCTCAGCAAGTGCGAGTTTTGGTTAGAAGAAGTTAGCTTTTTGAGACATGTCGTCTCAAAGCATGGTGTCACTGTAGATCCAACAAAGATCAAAGCAGTAGTGAATTGGGAGCAACCAAAGACCGTGACCAACATCCGCAGTTTCCTTGGATTAGCGGGTTACTATAGACATTTCGTTGAGGGTTTTTCAAAGATATCAGGACCACTCACGAGACTTACATGGAAAGATGCAAGGTTTGAATGGAGTGAGGCATGCGAGAAGAGTTTTCAAGAACTTAAGAGGAGACTCACTTCAGCTCCAGTATTAGCGATTCCTTCAGGTAGTGGAGGGTTTGCAGTGTATAGTGATGCTTCCTATACTAGTTTGGGTTGTGTGCTTAATCAACACAAAAAGGTGATAGCGTATGGGTCAAGATAGTTGAAAGAGCATGAGAAGAATTATCTGACACATGACCTGGAATTAGCAGCAGTCATTTTCGCGCTTAAGATTTGGAGACATTATCTGTACGGTGAGACTTTTGAGATTTTCACCGACCACAAGAGCCTCAGATATCTGTTTACACAGAAGGAACTAAATATGAGGCAGTGCAGATGGATGGAGTTTCTTAAAGACTATGACTGTTCATACAGTACCATCCAGGCAAGGCTAATGTAGTGGCCGATGCCTTGAGTCGGAAGAGTTCAGCTCAATTGGCTAGTTTAATTTTAGGTATGCACCGATGGAGGTTGTTGGAAGATCTAGCACTATATGATGTGAACATCGAGTCACAAGCTACAGGAGTCTTCTTGGCTAATATCTCAGTGAGACCGATGATATTTGAGCATATCCATGAACTACAGATGAAAGACCCGGCGCTAACTAAGATTCATCAAGATGTAACTGAAGGCATTGGATCTGAGTTTTCGATCAAGGAGGATGGTTCCTTATTGTTCAAGGGCCGTCTTTACATTCCGGACAATACCGATCTGCGGTGAACAATTCTGGATGAATCACACAAATCAAGCTATGCTATCCACCCGGGAAGCACAAAGATGTATCAAGATTTGAAAAAGAATTACTGGTGGAGAGGTTTAAAACAAGATGTGGCAAAGTACGTGTCGCGGTGTTTGACATGTCAGCAAGTCAAGATCGATCATAGACACCCCGCAGGTCTATTTCACCCTCTACCTATACCGGAATGGAAGTGGGAATCAATCTTTATGGACTTCATCGTCGGACTACCACGTACTGCAAAGAAGTACAATGCCATTTGGGTAGTAGTCGATCGATTGACCAAGTCAGCGCACTTCTTGCCTTACAACACGATGTACACCATGGGAAGACTAGCAGAGCTGTATATGAAGGAGATTGTCCGTTTGCATGGGATTTCGAGTAGCATTGTTTCAGACCGTGACTCATTATATACGTCAAAGTTTTGGAAGAAATTTTAAGAAGGAATGGAAACGCGACTAGATTTCAGTACGGCATTCTATCCGCAAACTGATGGAAAGACTGAGAGGGTCAATCAGATCATTGTGGACATGCTTAGGGCATGTATGTTAGAATTACAAGGATAGTGGGATCAGCACCTACCCTTGATTGAGTTCGCTTATAACAACAGCTTTCAAACGAGCATTGGGGTGGCACCATATGAAGCTCTTTACGGACGGCGATATAGATCGCCCATCAATTGGGAAGAAATCGGGGAGAAATTTGTTTTGGGACCCGAGGTACTTGAAGACAATGCCACCTATGTTCGGATGGTAAGGGCCAAACTCAAAGCGGCTCAGAGCAGACAGAAAAGCTACACTGATATCAAGCGAACTAGTGTAGACTTCAAGGTGGGTGAACATGTGTTCGTGAAGGTATTGCCTATGAAAGGCGTGATGAGGTTTGGAAAGAGAGGGAAGCTAAGACCCCGCTATCTTGGACCGTTTGAGGTTTTGGGTCAAGTAGGGGAAGTTGCTTACCGCATTGGATTGCCACCACTATTTGACCAAGTACACAATGTGTTTCATGTATCGATGCTCAGGAAATATCTCAATAGCCCTGATCACGTGTTGAGCGGTCAATCATTTGAGATGCATGAGGACATGACTATGATTGAAGAGCCGGTGGAGATTTTGGATCGAAAGGAACAAGTGTTGCGAATAAAAGTGATTCCATTAGTACTTGTTCGATGGAAGCATCATCCGACCGAGGAAGCTACATGGGAACGAGAGGCTGACGTGAAAGAATAATATTCGGACTTGTTTGCGACAGCTTGAGAGTCGAAATTGTATCACCGCAAGCATGTTTGTGGATTTAAACCCATATGTCGTAACCCAATGTCGATCTTTTGATCAATTCATTCAAGAGAAATAATTTTATCCACATAGCGTTCCTAATGCAATGTTAAATGCCATGATGACGTGTTTCACAAAACCAATGACCAACTGGTCATGCTTTATCAAGGAACCAAAAGAGACAGAAGATTTTAAGAATTTAAAGAATCTGATCAAAATCGATTAATCGATTTTGGTCGATTAGTTGACTGGCATGCGCTAGTGAGTGGAGATTTAATGAGGATTCAGGAAATGAAAGAAGCAAATGGCTTCCAAAGACCACCACCAGAGAGGGGGCCGCGTGAGCTTCAGCGGAGGATATTTCTTTTTGCATTGTAATTCAAACACTGTAAATGCTCAACGATGTAAATTTTGGAAATTATAATGAAATCAAAACCATTTTTTGGAATTACTTACTTTACGTTCTATTTTCTAGCTTTATGTAATGTGTACGTCCTTTTGTGGGTGGGTACGCGACGCCCAGGGTGTGGGGTACCCAACCAACGACACGCCTTTGGGTTATTTTCAAGGATGAAAATTCCCAAGGTGGGGAGAATGTAATATCCCGAAAAATTAAGCGTTGAACTTTGACCTTGAGATTCGTGCCCAATTGATCGTAGATTTGACCAAGTGATGGTCAAACTTTGAATTCATGGAGTGATGAACCAATGTGGTGCATATGTGACCTAAGTGTAGCGAATGGTATTAGTTTTGAGCCACATACACCTATCTTTGGTGTATGTGCTTAACACCGAAGCAGGAGAGAAGATATAAGGGTTAATAACCCTAAAATTCCTTTCTGTTGGTTGTTGAAGAGAGAGTTAAGAAGAGAGAGAGAGAGAGAGAGAGAGAGGGAGTGAAGAGGAGTTATAGAAGCTTGGAGTTAAGGCAAATCAAGAGGAGAGTAGAGCATTGAATGTTGATTCAACGATTGGGGAATCGCCGAAGCAAAGGCTGGAACCCTAGCCATGAACCCCAACAAAGCAATCCTTTAAAGGGATTTATTAAGGTGAGTTTTAATTGAAGTTAATGCATAGATTATAAATTATTAAATTTGATCAAGTAGGGTTAAAAGGATAGATTAAAGGCTTAGAAAATAAGGGAAAAAGATTTGAAAGAACAGCCCGAAAGGGGGGCTGAATCTGGCCAAATCGATTAATCGAAATTGGGATTCGATTAATCAATTTTGGCCCATAAGTTGAAAAGTCATGGATGCCCGATTTCAATTAATCAAATTGGATTTCGATTAATCGATTTGAAAGGTCGATTAATCGATTTGGAAATCGACTAATCGACTAGGTACCTCCAATGACTGGAGAAACAAGACCTGGAGAAATCGATTAATCGAGTTGGGAAATCGATTAATCGACTTTGGATTTCGATTAATCGATTTGGGATCAACTAATCTATTTCAGGCTTTCGACCACTCAATTTGAGAATCGACCTTACTATGTTGGAGATTTCGATTAATCGATTTGGGATCGATTAATCAAATTTGAATCTCGATTAATCGATTTTGGGAATCGATTAATCGATCTGGACTTCGATTAATCAATTTTGGGAATCGATTAATTGAATTGTGTTTCGATTAATCAATTAATCGACTTTGACAGTTTTACTTGACTTTATAGTTTTACTTTGAGATTCATGGAGGCTCTAGGACCTTTTTCGTTACTTCTTTAGTGATGTATTGCATGTGTTATAATGTACCATAGGTGGTACGTGTGAAAGCGAGCACAAGGAGCCGCGTGGGACCTTGATGCTTGGACCTTCAGAGAATTGAGGTAGGGAACACCTTGAACATGTACTTTAATTGCAAGAGCATGTATGCAGTGATATAGAACTCAAACTGAAAATATTTTATCTATGTAAATCTTTGTGAAAAAGGGTGCGTGTGTGACACCATGAATGTAATAAAGGCATCTGTGTGATGCGAGTAACTGAGATTAAGTAATCAAATGAGAATGAGACATCCCCAAGGGATGAGAAAGTAATAAAGGCATCAATGTGATGCGAGTAAATTAGACATCCCAGGGATATAAATAAGATTGAATAACTACTTTTGAGGCCTAACTAATATAAGATAGCACTTTACACGGTGAACAACTATATGTAAAGCACATGTTATTTTTGTTATTTGAGGTTTGATTAGAATACCCCACCGACGTGGCGGGATACCCACGACTGACTCGGCAGGATATCCGTGACCGATACGGCGGCCAATCCGTACACCAGTGCGGAGGTCTATCCATACACAGTAAGCACATCCCAGAGATGTTGAGATGAGATTTAACCCTGCCGCTTATTAAAAAAGGGGCTTGGGTGGTATTCCCAGGGAATACGTATAACAACTGTCTATTTAGGCGATGATGGTGGGTATTCCATCGGGGCTCGATGCTATATTGCTCGGGGATTACTTATGTTGAAGATTTAAGTTTTGCTTTAGGCCTGTTTAGTGTCATTCATGATAAATCAACAGTAAAGTAAGACATACAAATTACCAGTAAGCTTGAATGCAAATCACCATCTTTTAAACTATTTTCTAGCAAATGCATAGACATATCATGCTTGAATATCATGGAATATATGTGAGATTTTGATTTATATGTTCATTGTGTTGTTCCCTATTAAGCTAGGATGTAGCTCACCCCTTTAGACTATACGTCGCAGGTCCATTGTTAGCAGCGGCCGAGGCTTCAGGAGACGTAGATCCAGGTGATTCGGATTACGTGCCTGGGGACGAGTTAGAGCCTCCTCCTGAGGACTTCTTCTAGGAGACTCTGCTGTGTACTTTGATAGAGAGTCAGTTTTGAGAGCAGATTGTACGGCTTGGTATGTCAAGCCTTTATTTTTTATAAACAATGTAAATAGATAGAGATAATTCTTTTAGGCGAACCATCTGGGGTGATATGTTTATCACCGATGCTTCGGATCGGTTCTCTGTTCATACAGTGGCATGAAAGTAGAACTGTCTTTTGTATGTGCTAGATGGGTATATTGACTTTTCCGTTTTACACAGTTATTTACTTTATCTCTTTATTATTGCTTGTTATACCAATATTCCGTACATATCCATGGGGCACGGTCTGGATGATCATGCTGATGGCACGGGTTTCGGGGTGCCGAAATCCGGGCTGTCACATATGAGGTTTGTGGGGCCTCACCCTTCCATTAATAAACAAATACCAAAAACCAACTCTAAAAGCTAATGTTTTAGCATTATAAATCTATCCCTCTGTTATACCCCTGGATATGCCCCAAAGAGTTTTAGCATTTTCAACACAAGCTCAATCACAAGAGGGGCTAATCCCCATCAACATGCAATATATATATATATATATATATATATATATATATATCTGTTATGCAATAAAGTTCATTTATCTCTCTTTTATGCCTCAAAATCATGCATTATCTCTGCTATTAAACCTTAAATCAACATTACCTCTGTTATGCCCAAAGAGTTTTAGAATTTTCAGCACAATCTCAATCACAAGAGAGTCAAATCCCTATGAACCATAGCAGAAACCTAAAAAAAGGAAAGAGGAAACTATAGATATGAACCCTAGCAGAAAACTCCTTACAGACGCTAAAAAAACCCTAATCTTAGAGGACTTACCGTAGATAGGAACGATGCATGGGTTGGCTCTCTTACTCCAAACCATTTCCATGCTTCTAATTTCAAATTGGAGACTCCAAAATGATCTGTAGGTTGATTTGGAAGCCTTAACCTCTGAAGAAGAAGACCAGGCGAGAGGGAGGAAGAAGAACTAGCGATTCTTTCTAAATCCACTCTCCTATTTTTTTGGAGAGAATATTAATTACTAGTCACCTCAATAGTATTGGCAGCTAAGTCTTCGCCACGTTGGAAGCCACACATGCTATTTTGCTGAGCTATATGCCAACTCAGTGTTTTTCGTTCAGTCATTAGCGGAAGGTGATGGTAGGGGTTTAGTTGATGAACATAAGTGTACTTTGGGTGCCTATTTGACGGGGTGAAAGTTCAGTGGTTATTTTGAAATTTTCCCTTACTATAATTTTGAAACACGTATATAACAGATAATGAAACGACCTTCCGCCTGCATCAGTGTTTGGGTGTCACATGGCACTCAACGTCCCCCGCACTCATTTAATGGTTATCTAACATTGCAAAATTTTAAGATAAATTGACGAATAGGAGCCATTACTTGCACATGCTTTTCAAGTGATTGCATCGGATTGCACCGAATTTAAAAGAAAAACTTGCAAGTTTGGTGACCTCTACTTTGTAAAAACATGATCTAAGTCGTTTGATTTGAAGACCATGATTTAAAGATATCAATTGCAAAAGATTAGAACAAAATATAACTTTCATCATTCGATTAAATGGAGTCAAAGGTTATTATAAAATTCAACAATTGACTACAATAGATCATATGACAAGTATCGTGTTTTCTCCAATTTTATGTACCAGAGATCTATTGATCATGAACTTCAAATCATACGGGCCCATATTGCATTTTTATATATCACATGTCCCTAAAATATAAGTCTTTCTTTAAAACCGGTGCAATCACTTGAAAAGAGTGTGCAAGTAATGGCTCCCTTGATGGATTCATTAACAAACTATCAATGCTGTCAGAATCCAATGGTTGATATTTGTTTTGAAAAAAAAAAAATTGTTAGAAACAATAATAGATCAACCTTGTGCTTGGGTGTGTATGGCCCTCAACATTGTCCTCACACTCATATAATGGTTAGTTTATATTTTTATCATGTTTCATCTCATTATAAGACAAGGGATGAGAGTTGAACTTTTGATTAAGGAGGTCAATTCCCTGAAAGAGGTCAAACTTTACTTCATTGTTATCATTGAAACATAATTTATTTATTTTTTAATAATGGGGTATCGAGTCTCTTAGAGCACCTGACTAAATCCCCAGGCACGTACGTGCAACACTCACACATCACACGTACCAGCTAATCAGTCACATAATTTATCATTTTATCACCCTTAACTTAGTAATGCTAGGTTTTAGTTTGCTACTAATAACTTACTAATGTGCAGATATTAGAGATAAACAGTAAAAGAGAGCCTAAGTGTTAATATTCATCAAAATGAACTCAAATAGCAATAAGAATGACGATTGAGTGTATAATGACGATTCGCCGCTAAAGAAAGATGAAAAATCGTATTTTACGACTAAGCGCTGCTACTGCTAAAGGAAGAAGAAAGAAAGAAATGAGGAATTATAATTTTACGATTCTTTAAAAAGATGATTCTTTAGAAGCGACAAAAGAGTAAAGACGACAAGAGAGAAAATGCGATCGTTTATAATAGAGAAACGTTCGAATAGGAAGTTATGAAAGACAGAAAATCGTGATTTATGATTTTCTACAAAAGAGAAGAAAAAGATAATTGTGATTTGCGATTATCCAAAAAAGAAGCCTACCTACTATTGATGTTGCTGATCACGTGAGAACTATCACCACCAAGAACAGAATTAGAAGACTTCTAGAATTAGAAGTTCAGCTGATCACGGATCTGAGAAGATTGATGAAGCTATACTCCGAAAGACACTGCTGCTGAAGATTAAAGAACTTTCAAGAAGCGCATCAACTAAAGAAAGCAAGGAAACGATAAAATTAGGAATTAGAGTTATATGAGGAATCTTTTGTTTTTAGTAGTTTCTTTTATTAAAATTAGAAGTCTTTGTAAACTGACTCCTTATGATCTATAAATAAGAGAGCTTGGTGTAGGAATAATCATCGAAAAATTTCAGCATCAATTGACGCCTGAGGTTGGATTTTCTTTCGATCATAGTGTGAAATAGTTAGAATAGATTAGATATCAGAGGTTTCTCAAGAGCAATTGACAACTGCAATTGAGTGCTGAAGATTAGAGTAGATATCTATAGTTTTTCAGGAGCAATTGATGACTGCGACTGAGGGGTGAAGGATATATTTTACTTTGCTTTTTAGTTTAAATTTATAGCTTTATAAAAATCTCCAAGTTTTAATTTGAATTGACGACTCAGGTTAGAATTTATAAATTAGTATAACGGTTTTTACTTTTTCAACTTTAGTTTTCAAAGGTTTGATGACGCCCAGATTTTAAGAAGTTGTTGATTAGATTAAATCTGTATTGATAGGATCTTAGACTTGATTGATGACCAATGCTAAGAAACTAGAGATATGGTGTAACGATACTGTTTAAATTCATAAATATCTGACAACTTAAGATTGGAATTGACGACCTCAATCAAAAAAAGGAGGATTTAGATTTATTTTATACATTTAGATTAAAATAAATTCTTTTATTCATATTTCTCTAGTAGATTAAATCTTAAAGATAAATAGAAGTTTTTAAAATAAGGATTTGAATAAAAGATATAAATAAAAAGTAACTAGATAAACAAACTTCCTCGTGAGAATGATCCTATGCTAATACTATAATTTCCATTGTGTGCTTGCAATAGGTTAAGACTTGATTTTAACATAATATACATAAAAGAACGACCAAGTTTTTGGCGCTGCTGCCGGAGAAGCGGAATTCATCTTTATTTCTATTTTTATCTAATATTTCTATTCTTTTAAAAAAACTAATATTTATCTTTCTCTTTTATATTTTTAGTTTTCTTTGATCACTTCTTAAGCCTTTGCAGGTATACTCGGAGTAACAGATCATAACATCAACACTTTTGCTGGCCACAAAAACTAGAGGCTCAGATATATTTCTCTCCCTGCTTTCTAAAATATATATATAATAATATTAAAAATATATATTTCTTTTTAATAATTTAGATATACAAGGCTATAATTACCCATCTTGGCCAAGCTACTAGTTACCTTATGTTCCAGAGGAATACTCAACTACCCCGTTTTATCCAACATAAGTTGAGCAATTCTTTGCTTCTCAATGGGGAAGCTCCGAGAACTCCTATGACCCTCAGTGGGGAAACCATTATGATTTTCTAAGGATGATAGAGCAAGACTCCTCTTACGCATATCAGCAATACCCCTATAATTCATAGCCAATATATGCCACAAATTAATTTTTTTATCAACAGCCCGTTACAGACGATGGTGCCACTATTATTCAAATTATTCAAGATCTGCAGCAACATGTGCATCAACGTTCTAAGGAATTATCTCAACTTTCCCAAATTTCCCAAGACTTGTATTCCTGTTCTCAGACCATTGCAAACTTAGGAACAAAAATTTAATAGATTGCTATACAATGGGAAGAAATAGGGAGTAATGAAGGATTGTCACTACCAATCAACTTAGGAGGGAAGTTGAGTGAAGAGACTATACTTAGTCCCACACCCCACATCCAAGTTGTTCAAACTTTGCAAAGTAGTAAGGTTGTGGATAACAAAGTAGACATGCCTACACCATTAGTCAACCCTGAGCCTTAGGAAAAGGAAAACGAAGCTATAAAGGAAGTCCCACTGCCAGAAAATCCAAAAAAAATAGAAAATAAAAAATTTAAGAATGATGGTACACTCACATCTGTAACCGAAGTACCCTATGTACCAAAGTTACCTTTCCCTAATGCTTTTGGTGCATCATCACCTTTTGATAAAAATTTCAAAAAATTAGAGGAACTCACAGAAATCTTTAAAGAAGTGAAGATTAATTTACCTCTATTAGAAGCAATTAAACAAGTCCCTGCCTATGCACGATTCTTGAAAGAGATGTGTAAGCAAAAATAAAAACGACGAAACAACGTCTCGCAATAAGTTTTCCTAATCGAGCAAGTAAGCTCAATTTTACAAGCTAAGACCCCTCCCAAGCTTAAAGATCCTAGAGTTTTTACGATTCCCTGCATCATAGGAAACCATGCTATAAACAAAGCACTCCTGGATCTAAGAGTGAGTGTGAATTTGCTACCATACTTTGTTTCTAAAAATTTAGGACTTGAAGAAATGAGGCCTACTTCGGTGACTCTTCAGTTAACCGATAGATCAGAAAAAAGACCAGTGGGAGTAATTGAAAATGTTATGGTTGGAGTTGACAATTTTATTTTTCTTGTTGATTTCGTAGTATTAGACATATAACCTAGTTCGAAATCTCCAACACAAATTCCCGTTATACTCTGTAGACCATTCTTGGCTACGGCCAATGCTTGCATAAATTGAAAAATCGGGGTAATGGAAGTTTCTTTTGGAGCTATGCGAATTCAGTTAAATGTCTTCTAAGCAACCAACCAAATGGCTTCAATTGATGACGAGGAATGCTTCAGCACTAACAGAATTGAGGAATTGGTAGAAGATGGGCTTCAAACCACACTATGGTATACGGATTTGGAAGACTCAAACGTTCAACTAAAAGAGATAACGATTGTGTTGGACACTGCTAAAACATAGAAACCATGGATAGAACCTCTACCTACCGCTTCTAGTGAGCTGTTTTAACCATCTATTGAAAAAGCACCGTCCTTAGACTTAAAACCACTTTCTAACACCCTCAAGTACGCATTTCTTAGGCCTCATGAAGCTCTCCCAGTAATTATTTCATCTGCTCTTAGCAAGGAACAGGTGAATAAGCTGTTGGCCATACTTATAAAGTATAAACGTACAATAGGGTGGACTGTCGCCAACCTTAAAGGGCTTGATCCGTCAATTTGTATGCACCGAATTCATTTGGAGGACAATGCCAAAACATCACGTGAAAGTCAGCAACGGTTAAATCCAAACATGAGGGAAATAGTACAAAAGGAAATCGTAAAATTATTAGATGCAGGTATTATTTAACCAATTTTCGATAGCCAATGGGTGAGCCCCATTCAGGTAGTTTCAAAGAAATTTGGGATTACTGTGAAAGAAAATGCATCTGGCGAACTAGTACCATGACACAAAACCACGGGGTGGTTTGTATGTATTGATTACCGAAAACTTAACTCCATGACACACAAGGATCATTTTTCATTACCCTTCATTGGCCAAATTTTGGAAAAACTTGTGGGTCAAGAATATTTTTGCTTTCTAGATGGATATTCATGGTACAATCAAGTACCGGTGTATCCAGAGGACTAGGAAAAGACCACCTTCACGTGTCTTTTTGAAACGTTTGTATATCGCTGCATACTCTTTGGGTTATGTAATGCACCAGCAACATTCTAAAGATGCAAGATGGCCATCTTTTCTGACATGATAGATAGGTTTCTGGAAATATTTATGAATGATTTTTCGGTATTCGGCCGAACCTTTGATTCCTGTCTTGATCACCTAGCCCTTGTTCTAGAAAGATGTGAAGAAATCAATCTAGTGCTAAATTGGGAGAAGAGCCATTTTATGATGCAAGAAGGCATTGTCTTAGGACATATCGTCTCCAAAAGAGGAATAGAAGTTGACAGGGTTAAAATTGATGTGATCGCTAATCTACCGCCACCAACCTCGGTATGGCAGATTCGATCTTTCCTTAGCCACGATGGCTTTTACCGCCGCTCTATTAAAGATTTTTCAAAAATCTCGAGACCTTTATGTCGCCTATTAGCAAATGAAGTACCTTTCAACTTTGATGACGCATGCCTTGACGCGTTCAATAAACTCAAAGACCTCCTCTCATCTGCACCAATCATTCAATCTCCTGCCTATTCCCTACCTTTTGAATTAATGTGCGACGCTTCTGACTATGCAATATGTAAAGACCCGTATTTTTGAACCCGAATTAGACCGGTACCCTGTGTGCATATTTGACTCGACAACCAGTGTTGCCATTTACCTTTGATTATTATTTAGATGTGCTTATGTGCACGGATTCAAATTTATAGCACGTTTGGACCCTTGTGTGAAAGCCGTGCACCAACCTTTGGTGTGGCCGCGCAACTCCAGACATAAGTTGTTGGAATTAGAAGTTTAACACACAATAGGAGTGTGTGTGCTTAACACATAGAACAATCCTATTATAAGAGAGATTAGTCCTCCCGTATACAATTAGGTTAAGGTTATTTATTTTATTTCTTAAGAAAGAAGGAGACGTGAGCCATCCGCGAAGAATCCCGACCTCATCATGCCGCCAACCGATCGTGAGATCCGTCGTTGTGAAACCTTCTTTAGAAACTCCTTTTCTCTAGAACCCTCTTTTGTTTGAAACCCTTAACCTAGTGCAAGCGTGAATCGACCGTGGATGTGTTCCCAATGGTTTGGAGGGATTGAGATCATTGTGAATGGGTAGGATTTGTCGCTGTGAACTCGTGGGATCGATCGCGAAGTGAATCGTCAAGAAAATATGACGGTTTCTTTCCGAAACCCCGTTTATGCGGCTCGTTTCAACTCCGAAAATCTTTGGTTAAAAGTATGATTTTTATTAAATTTAATGAGGCGAGAAATCACGTTTTGGAAGAGGCCTGAAACTCAGATCGCACAGTTACGGTAGCTTGTGCGCGCAAAGATTATCATCGCTCGCACGAGGCATCGCCAGAAGTTTGACTGAAAAGTCATTTAATTGAAAATGTTAATTATATTGTAGTCTCTGCGCTCACTCGCACGAATTTAAGTTATAGCTTGCACGAGGATTATCATCGCTCGTGCGAGTACCAGAGTATGTTTTTGTTTTCTTTTTCTATCTTTTTCTGAATTTTGTGATTGTATGGTACTAGGTTTGTGACATATGATTTGTATTGGTATTAGGTTATATTGTGTATCTTGATACCGTCTGTTAAGCATAGTTTGAACTCCGGTTTGTGTGAGACGTTCTGAGGTAGGAGAATCTCATCACTATCGCATTTTATTTTAATTCGCATGGATATTTTGAATTAGAATCTTTGAACTTGCATATGCCATTGAAATCACGTCTGTAAACTGAAAATCTGAATCTGCATGAATTCTAAAATCTTAAATATGTATAAGAAACTTGCATCTGAACTATATTAGTATCTACATCTGTTTTATGATTCACCTGAACGACCCCTCAAAATTCCTGAATAATTTCCTAGTGCAAGTTATCCTCCTGAGTGTAGGGGCTTGTTGCATCCTGAAAAAGGGTTCATGAATGACAATGGTGGGTAGGGGTTCCCATCGGCTATATTTCTGCTCTCGAAATATAGTAACTCGGGAGGTATTTTAAGTTGAGAATTAAGTCACGAATTACTGAACTTTACATATAGAAGTTAGAGACACTGAAATACTGAAATCATGCATCTATTTTAGAATCTATTTTAAGAACTTGAAAACTGATTTGGCCTATGAAATTCTGTAATTAAATTTCAGCTCTTATTTGCATTTCTGATTTCTATGCTCTATGTTCCGATATATACATGTTTTGAAAACCATGTTAGTTAAGATAAAATGTTGTTGATGTCTTTCTTCTACTGAGCTTTGTTGGTTAGCTCACTCCGACTATAGGTCACAGGTCCAGGTACTGATGTGGCAGTTCAGGGTTGCGAGACTGATCCTGATTTCGTACCCGAGGAGGAGCCTGAGGTTCCTCCTGAGGGTATTTTTCGGCTTAGGATCTAGTTTATTTATTTGCTTTTGGTGAGAGTTTTAGACTTGGAGTTGTGGGCTCATTTTATTGGATATGATGGCTTTATGCTTGACTTTTGTTTACAGTTATGAACCATATTTCGGTGATGGTCGGCCATTATCGATGGCTCAGCACCTTAATTTCTTTCGTATTTTTCTTACCTTTAGTTATTTATTACGCTTTACTCTGATATGTGCTATATTTTTCCGACTTATCGTTTAACTGATAGGTTGGCAAACCAGCCTTTCCTATACCTAAGGGATTGGAAAAGTCAGGTCGTCACAGTTGGTATCAAAGCTATAGCTTTAGATTATCTAGGGACCCATGAGAACCCAACCGTGTCTCCATCACAATTCGCATCAGAGTTATGTCGTTAAGTCCCGAACCACTAGGGCTGTGTATGATTGTGTTTATAATCTGATTTCTGACCGATGTTGTTTTCACAATGACGGATCAGCATGGCCCAAGGATTCAGAGGCAGAAGCAGAGGTAGGACAGTTCCATTAGAGAATATTCTCGAAGGTGTCGCGACATAGGGGAGTTGAGTTTGCTACCGGTTCTAATGCAATTTCGATGGGAGTTGGAGTTGGATGAGGTAAGGAGGGAAGAAAGGAGCAAGTATTGGAAAATTTGGCCACCAATATAGCTCAGCAGACCGCATCTATGGCTCAGTAGACTGCTGTCATCGCCCAGCAATGCAGATTTCTGCCGGATAGCAATAACGATCCTTTAAATTTGCTGAATTCAAGAGGATGAGACCCCTAATTTTTTCTCGACAGATCGATCTAATGGAGGTTGAAGGTTGGTTGGGTGAGATGGAAAAGATCTTTGAAGTACTTTAGTGCACCGATGTCGAGAAGGTTCATTGGGCAACTTTCAAATTGGACAGACAGGCTGGACCATGGTGGAAGTTCGTGGCTAGACACAGGGAGCAGGAGTTTCCCAATACTCCTTAGACATGGGCTGAGTTTATCGAAGTGTTCAACGATCAGTACTTTCCCAAGATCGTTAGGTATCAGATGGAAGTCTAGTTCATCAAGCTGGACTAGGAGACAATGTCAGTGCGTGAGTATGGAGATGAGTTCATGCAACTTTCGAGGTTTGCACCACAGCATGTGGCCACCAATATGATGAAGGCCAAAAAATTTCAGCTAGGTCTAAGGCCGAATATACAAGACAGAGTAGCTATGTGGGAGATGGAGACATATGGGAGAGTGATTTTAAAGGCCCTCATTGTTGAAGAGGAAATTCAGAAGCTGTTTCTGAGAAGGAGTCAACAGAATAAGGACAGGGGTATGCAGGGACAGTCTGGTACTTATGAGAATAAGAGGGCCAAGTTTACAAAGCCGCTGGTGAATCCTGTTCAACCTACATTTTCTAGACCAACAGTTTCTTCTGGACCGACCCCCTATAAGAGGTCGGTAGTGTCTTCACCTATGCAATCTGTACGGCCAGCGGGTTCTACGGTTAGTGGAGCATCAGTGGTACAAGGATCCTCAAGTGATGCATCTTCTGCCCCAGCCATTTCATGTCTAAGGTGTGGAAAACCACACAAGACCGAGGATTGTAAGAGGAACACTAGAGCATGCTTTCGGTGTGGTACAATCGGGCACATCGACCCAACCTACTATTCAAGGTCGAGCTTATGCCGTGACGGCTCAGGAAGCCGGAACGTCGAACGATGTGATCTAAGGTATTATAAAAATTGAGATGTCTTTTTTTTTTATTTATTGTGTTATATATTACTTTGTATTTAATAAATTCTTTTAATACGTCATGCATGAATAGCACATGTTTAGAAAATTTTAATTAAAATGCTTGTATAATTCTAAGGTATCCTTTTTTTGTATCGTGAGGGCGACGTAAGTAAAATCGAAGCACGGGTGTTGATAGGCCCCGGGTCCACCCATTCTTTTGTCACTCCGTTGTTCGCTGAAAAGTTGGGCATCATTCCAAAGGCCCTTAATTTCATCTTGGCAGTGCCAGTTCCTATGAGTAACTCAGTGAGCACCGATACCGTGTGTCAATTTATGATCGTGATGATCGAAGACCACGAGACAATAGCTGATTTGATTATTTTGAGCATGAAAGGGTTTGACGTGATACTAGGGATAGATTAGTTATCTGATTATCACGCGAGCGTGGATTGTCTTTGAAAAATTGTAACCTTTCGCCCTCCGAAGAGAAAATCCTTTTGATTTTACAGAGTCAAATCTTGTGTGACACTATTTATCTCTGCTATTCAAGCAGATCGTATGATGAATAACAGGTGTTATGATTATCTGGCGTACTTGCAAGATCATAAGGAGGAGAAGAGGAATATTGCAGACATTACGATTGCTTGTGAGTATCCGGATGTTTTCCCTGAAGATCTACCTAGATTACCACCTGACCGGGAGATTGAATTTGCGATTGAATTAGCACCGGGTACCGAACATGTATCAAAAGCTCCGTATCAAATGGCACCTATAGAATTGAAAGTGTTGAAGGAGCAGCTTCAAGAACTGCTAGATAAGGATTTTATCCAGCCGAGTGTGTCACCCTGGGGAGCACCGATTTTATTTGTGAAGAAAAAAGACAGTTCAATGCGGCTTTGCATTAATTATCGCCAGCTACATAAGTTGACAATTAAGAACCATTATTCGCTTTCAAGAATTGATGATCTGTTCGATCAGTTACAAGGAGCAAGGTTCTTCTCAAAGATTGACTTGAGGTCAGGCTACCATCAGTTAAAAGTCAAATCTGAAGACTTTCAGAAGACAGCGTTCAGAACCCGATATGGACACTACGAGTCCTTGGTCATGCCATTTGCGTTGACAAACGCACCCACGCCATTTATGGACTTGATGAACCGGATATTCAAGTCACATTTGGAGAAGTCTGTAGTAGTTTTTATAGATGACATCCTCATCTATTCAAAGATGCGAGAAGAACATGAGCAGCACCTGTGAGTAGCTCTAAAACCCTTAGAGACCATCAATTGTATGCAAACCTTAGCAAGTGTGAGTTTTGGCTTGAGCAGGTCAGTTTCCTAGGACATGTTGTCTCTGAGACTGGTATTACAGTTGACCCAGCAAAGATTGAGTCAGTGATCAACTGGGAACAGCCGAAGACAGTTACAAAGGTTCTTAGTTTCCTCGGTCTGGCAGGTTACTATAGAAGGTTTGTAGAGAGTTTCTTCAAGATTTCAGACCCGCTTACACAACTTATGAAGAAGAATACTAAGTTTGATTTGACATAGCAGTGTGAGCAGAGTTTTCAAGAACTCAAGAAAAGATTGACTACTGCACCAGTACTTGTTATACCGTCAGACAGGAGAGGCTTTATAGTGTACAGTGATGCATCGTATGGGGGTTTAGGCTGTGTGCTTAACCAGAATGTGAGAGTCATTGCATATGGGTCTAGACAGCTAAAAGACCACGAGAAGAATTATCTGACACACGACCTTGAATTGGCTGCAATGATTTTTGCCTTGAAAGTTTGGAGGCATTATCTCTATGGGGAGACCTTCGATATATTCACCGATCATAAGAGCCTCAAGTATTTCTTCTCACAGAAGGAGTTGAATATGAGACAACGCCAATGGATGGAGTTCTTGAAAGATTATGATTATACCATCCAGTATCACCCCGGGAAAGCAAACGTAGTGACAGATGCGTTAAGTCGGAAGTTTTCTGCTCAGTTATCTCATCTCACCGTAAGGGTGCAATGACGATGGCATCTATTGGAAGATATGGCTCTAAGTAGCACGATATTTGACGTAAAAGGTTCAGGTACGTTAACGGCTACGCTGGTGATATGTTCTACTCTCTATGAGAACATTCGCAAACTTCAGATGACGGATGATGAACTTATGGCTATCAGATGTGATGTGATTGGGGGAGGTAAAAAAGATGTTTCTATCAAAGATGATGGCACCTTGTTGCTTAGAGATCGGGTATGCATACCAATTTGTACTGAGCTTCGAGACACCATTTTGGAAGAGGCTCATAAGTCTATGTATGCTATTCACCCTAGCAGTACTAAGATATACTAAGACTTAAAGAAAAGTTTCTGGTGGAGGGGTTTAAAGAAAGATGTCGCTGAGTATGTCTCGAGATGTCTTGTGTGCCAACAAGTAAAGGTGGATCACCAAAATTCGACAGGACTGTTGTAACCACTACCGATACCCGAGTGGAAATGGGAGGCCATTTTTATGAACTTTATTTTGGGGTTGCCAAGGACATTGAGAAAGCATAATGCCATCTGGGTCATTGTGGGTCGATTGACTAAGTCTGTACACTTTCTGCCTTATAATATGTCGTATACTGCCAACAAGCTCGCAGAGTTATACCTCAAGGAGATAGTTAGGCTACATGGTATATCAATTAGTATCATATCCGATAGAGACCCGATGTACACATCTTAATTTTGGTAGTGATTTTAGGAAGGAATGAGTTCTAGGCTCGATTACAGTATGGCATTCCATCCTCAAACAGATGGGCAGATCGAGAGGGCGAATCAGATCATAGAGGACATACTACGTGCTTGCATGTTGGATTTCTAAGGGTCATGGGACCAATATTTACCACTGATTGAGTTCGCCTATAATAACAGTTACTAGGCTAGCATCGGTATGACACCCTACGAAGATTTGTATAGACGACGGTGCAGGTCTCCGCTTAATTGGGAAGAAGTGGGTATGAGATCGTGAAGTATACGACCGAGACCGTTCGGTTAATCAGTGAGAGGCTACACATTGCTCAAAGTTGTCAAAAGAGCTATGCCGACTTTAAAAGGAACCATATTGAGTTTCAGGTGAACTTCATAGCTTTAGTCACCTTCATATTGTTGTAAGCCATGTGTTGTCACTAATACCTGCATTTCAAGTGGGAGATAATGTGTTTGTAAGATCTCACATATAAAAGGCGTAATGCATTTTGGGAAGCGTGGAAAGTTGAGTATGCGTTATGTTGGACCTTTTGAGGTTTTGGGCCGAGTCAGTGAGGTCGCTTACCGTATAGCCTTGCCACTACAGCTATCGAGCATGCATAATATATTTCACTTGTCCATGTTACGGAAGTATGTGAAGGACCCGACTCATGTATTGGACTACCAGCCCATTGAGCTCCGGGAAGACTTATCTTTAGTTGAGGAGCCGGTACAAATCTTAGATCGTAAAGAGCAGATTTTATAGACCAAAAGTATTCCCTTAATACTTGTAAAGTGACAGAACCATTCTTCAGAGGAAGCCACTTGGAAACGCGAAGCGGAGATTCGCGAGCAATTTCTACAACTTTTCGAGTAAAGGTAAATCATAAACTATGTAGATGTAAGAAAAATCTAAGTACCTTTGACTTTTAAAATTATATCTCTTTCAAACAATGCATTTCTCTTAAACTATAAAATTTACTTGGGTAATGATTTCAAGATTACATATATCTACTACTATCACACAATAAAATCTTAGATATCATTATTATTTCGTTATCAGTTAGAACCAGTGTTATCAGTTAGAACATGTGTATACCGTATATGTGGTTATGTTTTTACAAGTATTTGATTTTCGCCGCTGAAATTTTTGCTCGAGTAATCACTAATATAGTGTATGTTGTCTAATGAGAGAAATGTGAGAGATGTGTTGCTACGTTTGAGTCACTGTGGGGTTTCTTTTTCCAATCGGGTGAAACTTGGAACGTAGGCATCCATGTACGGATGCAACACCTCTATGGTATTATGGGATGCCACATGAAGTACATTCAGGTTACTACGGCCCAGGTTCCTTGCAAAAGCATGATTGGTAAAGTCTATCGCACTGCGACCCATTCTTTTTAGATTTCAGACTGTTGATTTCACCTTGAGATTAACTTGCGTTAGGATAAGGGCGTACTATAGACCTAGTTCAACTATCTGTTTCATTTTTTAGGACGGAAATTCCTAAGGAGAGTAGAATGTAAAGACCCATATTTTGAATCCGAATTAGACCGACCCTGTGTGTGTATTCGACTCGGTGACCAGTGTCGCCATTTGCCTTTGATTATTATTTAGATGTGATTGTGCGGATGGATTCAAATTTAGACCACGTTTGGACCCTTGTGTGAAAGCCATGCACCAACCTTCGGTGTGACCATGCAACACCATACCTAAGTTATTGGAATTAGAAGTTTAACACATAATAGGAGTGTGTGTGTTTAACACATAGAACAATCCTATTATAAGAGAGATTAGTCTCCCGTATACAATTAGGTTAAGGTTATTTGTTTTATTTCTTAAGAAAGAAGAAGACGTGAGCCATCCGCGAAGAACCCCGACCTCATCGTGCCGCCAACCGATCATGAGATCTGTCATTGTGAAACCTTCTTTAGAAACCCCTTTTCTCTAGAACCCTCTTTTGTTTGAAACCCTTAACCTAGTGGAAATGTGAATCGACCGTGGACGTGTTCCCAATGGATTGGAGGGATTGAGATCATTATGAACAGGTAGGAGTTGTCCCTCTAAACTCATGGGATCGATCGCGACACGAATCATCATGGAAATACGATGATTTTGTTCCGAAACCCCGTTTGTGCGGCTCGTTTCAACTTACGAAATCTTTGGTTAAAGGTACAATTTTTATTGAATTTAATGATTAGAGTCAATAGATTAGATTTGGGTTTTATATTGTGAAAACGAGGCGAAATCACATTTGGATGAGGCTCAAAACTCAAATTGTGAGCTATACTATCGCCTTGAAGGAGGATTATCATCGCTCGCGTGAGGCATCGTCAGAAGTTTGACTGAGCAGTCATTTAATCAAAAAAGTTAATTATACACTAGTCTCTGTGCTCGCACGCGTGAGTTTAAGTTATCTCTCGCGCGAGGATTATCATCGCTCGCGCGAGTACCAAAGTATGTTTTTGTTTTCTTTTTCGATCTTTTTCCGAATTTTGTGATTGTATGGTACTAGGTTCGTGACATATGAATCGTATTGGTATTAGGTTATATTATGGATCTTGATACCGTCTGTTAAGCATAGTTTGGACTCCGATTTGTGTGAGACATTCTAAGGTAGATGAATCTCATCACTACCGCATTTTTTTGTTTAATTGCATGGATATTTTGAATTAGAATCTTTGAACTTACATATGCCATTAAAATCACGTCTGTAAACTGAAAATCTGAATCCGCCTGAACTCTAAAATCTGAAATATGTATAAGAAACTTACATCTAAACTATATTAGTATCTGCATCTGTTTTATGATTCACCTGAACAACCCCTCAAAATTCCTGAACAATTTTTTGGCACAAGTTATCCTCCTGAGTGTAGGGGCTTGTTGCATCCTGAAAAAGGGTTCATGAACGACGATGGTAGATAGGGGTTCCCATCAGTTATATTCTTACTCTCGAGATATAGTAACTTGGGAGGTATTTTAAGTTGAGGATTAAGTCACAAATTACTGAACTTTTCATATAGAAGTTAGAGACACTGAAATACTAAAATCATGCATCTATTTTAGAATCTGTTTTAAGAAATTGGAAACTGATTTTGCTTATGAAATTTTATAATTAAATTTCAGCTCTTATTTGCATATTTATACATGTTTTGAAAACCATGTTAGTTAAGGCAAAATGTTGTTGATGTCTTTCTTCTACTGAGTTTTATTGGTTAGCTCACTCCGACTATAGGTCACAGGTCTAGGTACTGACGTGGCAGTTTGGGGTTGCGAGACTGATCCTGATTTCGTACCCAAGGAAGAGCCTGAGGTTCCTCTTGAGGAGTATTTTCCGATTTAGGATCTAGTTTATTTATTTTCTTTTGGTGAGAGTTTTAGACTTGGAGTTGTGGGCCCATTTTGTTGGATATGATGGCTGTATGCTTGACTTTTGTTTATGGTTATGAATCATGTTTTGGTGATGGTCGGCCATCATCGATGGTTCTGTACTTTAATTGCTTTCGTATTTTTCTTAGCTTTAGTTATTTATTACGATTTACTCTGATATGTGCTATGTTTGTCCGGCTTATCGTTTAATCAATAGATTGGTGAACCAGCCTTTCCTATACCTAAGGGATTGGAAAAGTCGAGTCGTCACACAATAGGTGCAGTTGTGACGGCTCGGCCTTACACTGTGGGCCGTATCTATCGCGTAGGTCTTTGTGGTCCAATGGAATTCACCCTTCCTTCACTTTTCAACATCGGGCAATCTTGGATTAGATGCCCCACTTTTCCACATTTGAAACAACCGCCAATACCCCGTCTAAACTCAAATGTCTTGTGAGACTTGTCACACTTAGTACAAGTCTCGGTGGGACTAGACGATGCAATCTTCAAAAATCCCTCGGAAACTGACACCCCTGTAGTGGAAGTAGGACTCTCTTGACGAATTGATCTCCCTTGCGTAAGCATATGTGGTCTCGTAAAATTGGCCTAAGTAGGAGGCCTCGAGAGTAGTGTAGTAAATCTTGACTTTTTATTCACCGATTCGTAATTCCATGGTCTCCCTTGACTAACCCTTCCTCCATTTTGTTGATCACATCATTGATACATCTCTAATATCTCCCTCTCAGTTACTATGGCCTTCCCCATAACGGCTTCATAAGTCTCTAACTCGAACATGGATACTCTATCCCGAATGTTTGGTCTTAACCCATGCTCAAACTTGTTGGCCTTCATCTTATACGTGGCCACATATTCCTACGCGAACTTTGAAAGTCTAACGAACTCCGTACCGTATTCCCGTACGGTCATTCCTCTTTGTTCCAAGGTCATAACCCTTGCTGCCATTTGATCTCTAATATGCCTAGGGAAGTACTCCTTGTTGAACATCTCAACAAACTCACTCCACAACTAGGGCTCATCTGGCCTTTCTCGTTCTCTTCTCATCAACACCGCCTTCCACCAAGGATCGGCGTCTCTCTCTAACTAGAATGAGGCCCAACTCACCTTTTCCTCCTCTGTACATGTCAATCTCTGCAATAGCTTTTCAATTTGATTCAGCCACTTTTCCGCCTCTAGCAGATCCGTCTAACCATAAAAGCTATGAGGTTTTAATCTCCTAAACTCCATAAATCCATATGGCTAAGGTGGCACAAGAGGTGGTGTCGGAGGTTGTTGTTGGTGGTTGTTGACATTGTATGTTGCCATCAAAGCAGTCTGCTGAGCCACAGCGGTTGCCATGGCTTGTGCCAACCTTTGCCTCTCTTCTCGGTCTTGTTCTCTCTCTTGTCTTCTTTCTTGATTCTCTCGTTTCGGCACACTTATTTTCGGAATCACTCTATTACTCATGGAAGTCCTATTTGAACTCGTGGGGATCTCGTCTCCACTTCTTAAATTCTACCTACGACCGCCTCGTGGTCGTCCTCTACCTCTACTAGACATAATCTCTGCAAACATGAAACCAAAGTTCCATTAGCAGATGGTACCTACGTCCTAACAGTATCTCAAACACATAACACATGTCCATGATAAATCAGAAATTTCTAAAGCTATGCTCTAATACCAACTGTGACTGCCCAGCCTTCTGGCCCCGAAAACCCGCGCCGTCAGGTCGGTCTGTAAGACCGAACCCCGAACATACAGAACACTTGACACATCCACACACAAGCGGAACAAAGCACGAACTCATACTAATAAAGGAAATCTCCATTTCTAATATCAAAGTGTGCACCATATAACGGTTCTAATTCCATGCAAGTGCGCATGAGCAAAAGAACTGAAAAGAACCACCGGTGATGGCCATCCATCACCGAAACATGGTTCACAAAACAACAATGTAATTAAATTACAAGTATTTGAATTTGCTCAACAAAAAGGCTGGACGTACCGAGCCATATATACACAAACTAAGTCACTATCTCAGCTGGAAGAACTCCTCAGGTGGAGGCTCTAACTCCTCCCTCAGAATGTACTCGGAGTCCTCCAATCAAATATCCTTAGTACCAGTGTCTTCACCTGAACCTGTGACGTATAGTCAAAGGGTGAGCTTCATCCAAGCTTAATAGAGAAAAATATCCATAGCATGCATTTTATTTCCTTACACATATATCTCATGACTGAAATTAAAATAATTGAATGACACTTTTTTTTTGCAAAGCATTCATATGAAAGTGAACTGATTCATAATACGTGATTCTAAAATATCACATGGCTTCAAAAGATTTTCATATCTCACACAAAGAAAACTTAAATCGATTAATTTAAATAATCCCTCAACAATCTATAGCATCGAGCCCTCGATGGAATACCCACCATCATCGTTCATATAAATCATTTACACGATGCCAAGCCCCTGAGCTCCGTTACCAGGGTCATTTGACTCATATTGACCATTCTCGGTCCCTATCAAGCTCATATTGACCATCTTCGGTTCACATGTCACGCAAAGTTGTACGAATATCCCGCCGTACGGGTCACGGATATCCCACCGTGTCGATCGAGTATTCACACAAAAACTTCAAATCAACGTGCAAAAATAACTTATAGTTTATCACCGTGTATTGTGATAATTTATAGCTAGGTTTGGGATTGAAAAGAAAGGAGTTTCACATAACCATATGTTCGACACACATATATTCGCATCGTGCTAAGTCCGAGCTCACACATGCACACACATTTATCACTCTGAATGAGAGTACAAGGTTCACATAATTGAATTGATTAAGTATCATGATTTTCACACACACATACTGATCATATCACAATTCATATGCTTATTGTAACAAAGGTATATGTTATAGAATTTTCTTTACCTCACACGCAATCCACACGAAGGTCTTTTCTTCATAATGGTACTTTCACATCACATGTTCACAGTCTGAACCTAGAACACATCAACACGTGCCTTACACATCAAAACTAAAGAAGTAAAAGAGGTCTCAAAAGTCCTTTTTTCTCAAAACTGACAAATGCCAGAATCTGGCAAAATCGATCGATTGAATCCCAATCCGATCGATCTGTTTCAAAAATCGATCGATCGAAATTCATTTCGATCAGTCGATTTCCTTCAAAATACACAATTCTCTGTTTGCCTCACTTGTTTCACAATCAATCGATCGATTAGTTTCACAAATCACCCTCGCGAGCTCCCAAGCAACCTGGCAAGCATCTTTGCGAGGTCACCAAAACAACCTAGAGAGGTTGTGCACAGGACCTGCTTGAACCACGTGGGAACCTTGCGACCTGGCTCAGATCCTCGCGAGATACAATTCGATCGATCGAATTCACATTCGATCGATTGGTTTTCCCTTCATAAACCACAACTCTATGTTCTATATATATATATATATATATATATATATATATATATATATATATATATATATATATAGTTTTCTTATCAAAATCAATCAATCGATTTTGACAGATTCTCCGCCCTTCGAGCTTTTCTCCTCACGCTTTGTTTCACTCGAAAACCCAAAACCCATTTCATTTATTGCTAACTTTTTAGGAAATTTATTTTCCCAAATCACAACACACCCTCACACATTTAATTCAACTCTTCTAGAGCATTTATTGTTCATCTACAATCATAAATGAAATTATTAAAATCATAATCCTCACCTAAAAATCAGAACTTGCACATGGATCCCTAGGTCTTTAGATCTCTAGTTTCCCCTATTTTTTTCCTACACGTCAAAGGTTTCGAGAGCACGTCCTCTTATGATTGAACTGCTTCCACACGAATTCAACTCCTCCTCCAACTAGTTGGTAGGAGCAAAAAGCCCTCTTTCTCGCTTTTCCTTTCACAAGGCTACTCTCTTACAAAGAATCTCAACAAAAGGCAAGGAAACAAATTTTCTTTCTAAGTCTAACTTTTATACTTAAGGTCTTAGGTTGTGTAATAACCCGAAAAATCAGACCCGAACTCGACTGACCTCGTATGTGTGGTCAACACGAAAACCGATGTCATCATAGATTTTTATATAATAATAAATATTTAAATAATATTAGGATAACTTTGTGCGGACGGATTAAAGTTTAAATGTGTGTTTGGGCCTTTAGTGTGAAAGCCGTGCACCGACGCACCGTGTGCCGCTCAACACCGAAGCCAAGTCTAAGATAAGAGGATAGAATTTTAGCTAAAATATCAAGGATATTTTGGGGCTTTCATTTGGTTATAGGGAGGTGGGTTGCTTTGAGGCTAAGAGAGGCCTTTTGAAATTGAGAAGAAGAGAGAGCCGAGCCCACTTCTTAGAAAGCCGTCACCCGTGAAACCTTGGGGGATTTTGATCGTGTAATCGCCGCAATCTCCGCAACCTTTGCAAAGCACATGATGCCGATCAACGCTTGAATCCCGCCTTTGGTGAATTTCGACCTTTCAAACCCCTTTTTCTTTAGAAACCCCATTTTCAAGAAGCGTTCCACCTCACGATCGTTAACCGAGCATTGAGAAAGTTGAGATCGATGCGTGGATCATTGACGACTTCATCTTGAATACATGGTGATCAATCGTTCTGAAATCGCCGTAGAGATCCAGAAATTTCGTTTCGAAACCCTTTTGGACAGCAATCCTTAAAGGCGTGAAATCAATCGAAGAAAGGTTAGTTTTTATTTTATTTTAATGGTTTAGATTATAGAATAAATCATTGTCTTAGTTTAGTGTGTATGTGTGTGTGATTCGATGAAGATCGTAGAAGATTTGGATGAAAATAGATCAAAAATGGCAAAACCTTATGGCTATGCATTTCTGAAGGTTTTGATCGATCAATGTAGGCGATTGATCGATCAAATTGAGTGTTGATCAATCAATATAGGTGATTGATCGATCAAATTATATATACAATGATAAAAATAGCAAGTTTGATTGCTGGAAGTTCATTCCCGATAGCATTGATCGATCAATGGTAAAATTGAACGATCAATATGATGGTTAATAGATCAATGGTGAAATTTATTAATCAATATGATGGTTGATCGATCAATGGTGAAATTGATCGATCAATGTGGTATTGATCGATCAATATGATGTGTTGATCGATCAATTTGACTGTGTCGACACTGCTTCAGTGTTTTGGCCATAACTTTTTACTCTGAACCTCGATTGATGCGATTCTTACGGCATTGGAAAGAGGGCAACTAAATATACAACTTTTATGAATTAACTAACTAATGAATAAATTTTTTTGATGATCAAAATTGAGCTGGAATTTTGGCCAAGTTCTAAGTTAGCACGTTTTGACTGAAGTATCGATATAGCTTCGGTATTTTGGCCATAACTCCTTGTCCCGAACTCTGATTGATGTGATTCTTGATGCGTTGGAAAGAGTACAACGAGATCTAACTCTTTTATGAATTAACCAAATCTTTAATCAAATGTTTTGAAGGTCAAAAATAAAGTGAGAAGTTGGGTCATGTTTCGAGTCAACACGAAATTACCCATTTCCGTCTCGATTTTGAGATAACACTTAAATACATCAACATTATTAATAATTAGGATCAATTTTTTTATACATCATCATGTGTGTGATGTAGACTAAGAGTGGAGGCTGTGGATAAGAACTTTCCGATTACTTTGGAAAAGCTTTGGATTTGCTTAGAAAGAGGTCTAATCTGAGGTAGGGGAAAACCAACCTAAACTGCTTTTGAGTATGATTTCATATTTATTTCATATCTGCACCCTAATTTCTGTTTTTAACAAGCATGTAAGTATATCATAAATTCCTGCTATCTCTTATTTCTGTTTTCTGATTTGTTTCTGAAACCTGCTCCTGATTTCTGCTATCTGATCTGTAAGGTCTATGTGTGTATGTGATTTGATGATTTAACCAGATGATCCCCACCGACCCGGCGGTATATCCGAGTCTGGCACACTTGTGCATCTGCTTGTAATCCTTCGGCACAATTGCACTCCATAGATGAGGCATTGTTGCAATCTAAAATTGTTCATGTGAACGACGATTGGTTGGGGTTTCCTATCGGTAAATTCTAATTTACTCCGTGTTATATATTCATGGGAGTTTCTTAAGTTAGAAAACAAATACAATTTAAGTCACTGATTATATATTTGCATCACAGCTGTTTCTTGTTTACAAATTCAGTATTTACTCTGATTTTGCCTGTTTATACATTCTAATTTGATTTTCTATTTTGAAATATCATGTCTTGCATATTCATTACACTTTAGTTGGTATTCTTCTATTGAGCTATGATATAGCTCACCCTGTTTCCATTAACATTTTAGGTTCTGAGACTAGAGTTCCTGGCACTGAGAGCGACCCTGACTACCAGCCTGATCTAGAGGCTGAGGCCGAGGACGAGGAGACTGACGTCCAGGCGAACGATTTTTACCCGTAGTCTGGGTATACTAATCTGCTCATTTTGGGATATTGTATAAACTTTGGATTATTGTGTGCCTGGTGGCCACTTCTGTATTTACTTTCTGTAGATATTTTCTTCCTTTTATAGTATTACTATACATTCTATTGGAACCATTATTAGGAACCATTGTTTTGGGTGATGGATGTCCATCACCATTGGTTCTTCTTGGTTCCTTTTTGGGAATGTATATTTTTATATATTTAGATACATGTTTGTTTTATTGCTTCTTTCTATTTTAAAAGCCTTGTGATGACTCGATCTACCACTGCTGGACAGTGTCGGCTTAGTTTTCACTATACGAGCAGACACTTCGTGATTTGTCCTGGGGATCATCCAGAGTATGATCCTGATGGCACAGATTTCTGGGTGCAAAAATTCGGGCTGTCACAAGTTGGGTGTTACACCTATACACCACACCTTAGTATACAACATCTCATCTAACGGTCATTTCACCTTTAGTTCTCATTCTTATTTCACTCATCAAGTCAAGTTTATTTCCTTGAATTGTGTGACCCATCGGGCAAGCATTCCAAGTCGGATGGTTCAGAAATCGAATTTTCAGGTCTTTACAGTAGTCCTAGGACAACGAAAAAATAAGATTCCTCACGTAATTTATTATGCGAGCCGTACCCTAATTGAAGCTCAAGTTAATTACACAACCACTGAGAATGAGCTTCTTACAGTCGTATTTGCATTAGACAAATTCCGACCGTCTTTATTAAGATAAAAAACTATCATTTTTTCATATCACTCTGCACTAAAATATTTATTGGCTAAAAAGGATGCCAAACCGAGACTAATCCGGTGGATCCTACTTTTACAGGAATTTAATTTTGAAATAAAGGACAAAAAAGGAGTTGAAAATATAGTGGCGGACCATCTATCCAGAATCAAGATGCCTAAGACCATCAATAAAGAACCTCTCCACGATACCTTTCCAGACGAGCAGCTTTTTGCCGTCCAAGTAACAGGTCCATGGTATGCCAATATCATAAATTATTTGGCAACATGTAAGATCCCTCCAAACTAGTCAAATCAGGATAAATATATTTTCTTTGCTAATGTCAAGTATTATATTTGGGATGACCCAGACCTGTTTAAAATGTGATCAAACCAAATAATCTAAAAATGTGTGCCCGATAGTGACACCCACAATATCTTACAATTTTGTCACATATGCTTGTGGGGGTCACTTCGGTAGTAAGAAAACTGCTATCAAGGTACTGCAATCAAAATTTTATTAGCCATCGTTATTCAAGGATGCTCAAAATTTTTGTCAGGCCTACGATCAATGCCAAAAATCAAGAGCCATGTCCCAAAGGAATATAATGCCCCTACAACCGATTTTGGTTGCAGAACCCTTTGATGTATGGGGCATAGACTTTATTGGCCCATTTCCACCCTCGTACGGATACATGTATATACTTGTAGCCGTTGACTAGTATCGAAATGGATCGAAGCATCAGCCACAAGGACAAATGATCATAAGGTTGTAGTCTCTTTATCAAAGAAAACATATTTGCACAGTTTGGAATCCCACAGGCTATTATAAGTGACGGGGGCAGTCATTTTTGTAATCGGTATTTTGAGAGTTTACTTAAGAAATATGGAGTTACACATAAAATTGCAACTCTCTATCACTCTCAGACCAGTGGTCAAGTGGAAGTCTCTAATCGTGAAATAAAAAAAAAATATTAGAAAGAACTATTAGACCTGATAGAAAGGACTGGTCCCTAAGACTGCATGATGCTCTATGGGCATATTGAACAACATACAAAGCCCCTATTGGTATGTCGCCCTTTCGACTGGTATACGGTAAGACTTGTCATTTACCTATAGAATTAGAGCATAGAGCTTTCTGGGCTATCAAAACACTTAATTTCAAACTGGTTGTATCCGATGAACAACGGAAACTCGAACTTAATGAGTTAGAGAAAATTTGAAATGATGCCTATCAGAATGCTCAAATTTATAAGGCCAAAACTAAAGCATTTCATGATAAACATATTTTGAGAAAGAGTTTTGAGTCGGGCCAACAAGTCTGGTTATACAATTCAAGGTTAAAACTGTTCCTTGGAAAACTGTGAAGTCGTTGGGATGGACCCTATAATGTTTTAGAAACATTCCCTCACGGGGCTGTCACTATTCAGGATTTCAGAGATAATCGTACATTTAAGGTTAATGGACAGATACTTAAACTGATGGTGACTTTACAAGAAAAAGAAACAGTGATCACAATATCACTAAAGGACCAAGAGTATGTCTGATATGCTCTTGGCCAACTGTCGCACTACCGACTCATCCGCCGTAATTTTGTGTATAGTATAATACTAAGTATAGAAAGCTTTAGAACTAAATGCACGAGCACAAGCAATCGTACTAAGTATGATTTCTTGAACAAAGCTCTCTCCAATGTATAATCTTAGTGACTACAATTGCTGAGATATATCTACACATTTATGAAAGGCGCTACCTTCAATACAAAAGGTGTCGCCACAATTCACGCTGCACAGACACGTCCTTCACCATTAATGGATATACCAACTGGTTGCATTCCTCAATGCCAGCCATAACTTTCATAAATAGTGACTGTTCACATTCCGGATTCTTTATAAAGAGGAACATACATATCTAGCACCTTTATTCCATTCTTTCTGCATTCTCTTCCATCACCAACTCTCTCTCCATGACGAAACCACTGAGTTGGGCAGAAATTTATGAGGCGTTTGATAGGCTCCTCCAACGAGAAGTCGATGAGATCTCCACCCTTATAGAGGAAAAGAGGCGGTTGATCAATGAACACATCTCTCTCCATCCTAAACCAGGAGACAATGAAGATAAACCACCTCCATCTCCTAAGCGGCAGAAAGCTTCACCATCTACACCCCCACCATCTTCTTAAGTTTTTCTCTTCTATTGGATGCACCCACCCCTGGGTTATGTCCCTACCTTTTTGTTATGGGCGGCAACATTTTGAAAAAGCCGAGAACCGATCTTCAACGAAGATTTCTCTCGGACGTTGCTGCCAATGTCTTAATTTTTTCTTAGGATTTTTTTGATGTAATTAGTTTTCTTTTCATGTTTCTAAAATTAGTTCATATATATGAAAAGTTTTTTCTTTTTTTACTGTTTTTGACTAATTTACTAACAATGCTACTAACATCTAACATTTTTTTAATTCCATAGAACCGGTAGTATTTTTCTCCTAAGTTTGGGAAAAGATTTTTTTTTTTTTTTTTTTTTTGCAGATTATAAACCCGATAACTAACCCAGCAGTAACATAAGGTAATATTTTTTTGGTATGTCCCATGTTTTGCACAATGTAGACATTCTCCTAATTAAGTTTGGAGGGGGGGGGGGGGAGATACATATCAATTTTGAAAATATAATATATTAGTATAGTTTTCTTTAGAGTTTTTTTTTTAAGTTAATCATTATATGAGAATTATAAAAAAATTATGAAAATCCTGAACTCTTAGCAACCCATCATAGTAGTAGTTCAAAAAATCAAAATTAAAATAGTTACAATTTAAAGTAAAGCATCTCTAGAACACTGTATCAGGAGAATGTTTGAAACTATACGATTGATCTGAACTGTAAATATTTAAGATTATAGTTTTAAAATCATATAACTAGTGAGCTATATAGAGCCTATTTCCTCTTTTATTCTGAGAAAGAGAGACTGTTTTATTCATACTAAATTTTCCTTGAACTTCTCTACTATTTGAAATCTCATAATATTGAACTTAGAATCAAGATATTCTGTAAATATGATAATTTATTTATTTAGAACTATCTATTAAATATATCAAAGCAATAAGACATCTATATTAGTAAATCGTGAAAATGATCAAAGGCCATCTTTTGTTAAACTAGAGTCGAAAAAGCTAAAAATCCTAAAATATTTTACCTTTTGAACCCATATTAGAAGCCTAAAACCTAATTTCTTTGTACCAAAATTAAAAATCTTTAACCATTTGTACTGCCCAAAACTTTCTATCCTTTACCCTTATAATTTTTGGGAGTTTAGAATGTAAAAGAAGAGGGAGTGAAAGGAGTATATACGTAATAGATAAAGGATCTGCTGAAAATGGTACAAGTAAAAAGAAATACAATCACATGAAAATATGGGAAAAGAAGAAGAAAATCGTAAGAAAACGATTCTATGAAAAAGAGAAGCAAAAAGCTTCCAACCTGAGAAAATTGGGATTTATATTAGAAAAGAAATGGGAAGAAGTTATCCAAAATAAGGATACTTACTGAAGCTGAAAAATATAGAAGAAGAAGAGAAGGAAAAGCTAAATTCTCAAAAATATTTTTGAATCCTCTTTACCTTTTTCTTTGAAACCTTCTGAAAACTCAAAACTGCATTACAAGCTGAAGGAAAGCCCTTTGTGATTTATGATTTGCAAGAATATGAGTCTAGTAGAGATATATAAAATAGATACTGAATAAATGGAGATGCTATATGAACAGAATTGATTATCCTTTCATGAGAACCATCTTCTTAGTTAATTGTCTGATAAAATTTGTATATATATCTACAATATTGTGAGAACCCAAAAATTTGATTAATTTTGAGAGTAGGCAATAAGTGAGAGTTTGGATAAAAATAATTTTTTAAAATTACAGTTTAGAAAAATCTATGATGAATAAACTTTTCACTGATATGCACAGACTCCACGCTATACCGAATTGAAATTACTGAGTTCTGATAGAGGATAATTACGATGATGGAAAGCTAAGGATAAAAGATTTAAAAAATTTTGAAAAATAATAAACATATAATAAATGACTAAGTGTTTAGTATATAAAAATTTATATTTTAAATTTTTAGTATTGAAAAATATTTTGAAAACTCCAAAAATATTGGAAGTTTGCAGATAACTTCACTGAAAACTTTCAGGAGACTACAACTCCTCCACTAGGGATCACCCAGGGGTTTAAAGGCTTGTTGCATTCGCTAAATGCAATCGTTCTCCCTACAAAAGTGGCATTTAAATTTCTAGTTTTAGGATAGTTTAATTTTCCTTGTTTGCTAAGGACTAACAAAACTTAAGTTTGGGAGTGTGATCAGTCACATAATTTATCATTTTATCACCCTTAACTTAGTGATGTTAGGCTTTAGTTTGCTACTAATAACTTACTGATGTGCAGATATTAGAGATAAACAGTAAAAGAGAGTCTAAGTATTAATATTCATCAAATGTACTCAAATAGCAATAAGAATGACGATTAAGTGCATAATGACGATTCGCCGCTAAAGAAAGATGAAAAATCGTATTTTACGACTAAGCGCTGATATTGCTGAAGTAAAAAGAAAGAAAGAAATGAGGAATCGTAATTTTACGATTCTTTAAAAAGACGATTCTTCAGAAGCGACAAAAGAGTAAAGACGACAAGAGAGAAAAAGCGATCGTTTGTAATAGAGAATCGTCCAAATAGGAAGCTATGAAAGACAGAAAATCATGATTTATAATTTTCTACAAAAGAAAAGAAAAAGATAATTATGATTTACGATTATCCAGAAAAGAAGCTTACCTCCTATTGATGTTGCTGATCACGTGAGAGCTATCATCTCCATGAACAGAATTAGAAGACTCATAGATTTAGAAGTTCAGCTAATCACGAATCTGAGAAGATTGATGAAGATATACTTCGAAGGACTCTGTTGCTGAAGATTAAAGAACTTTCAAGAAGCGCATCAACTAAAGAAAGCAAGGAAAAGATAAAATTAGGAATTAGAGTTATATTATGAATCTTTTATTTTTAGTAATTTCTTTTAATAGAATTAGAAGTCTTTGTAAACCGACTCCTTATGATCTATAAATAAGAGAGCTTGTTGTAGGAATAATCGTCGAAGAATTTCAGCATCAATTGACGCCTGAAGTTAGATTTTCTTTCGATCAAAGTAGTGTAAAATAGTTAAAATAGATTAGATATCAGAGGTTTCTCAAGAGCAATTGACGGCTGCAATCGAGTGTTGAAGATTAGAGTAGATATCTGTAGTTTCTCAGGTGCAATTGACGACTGTGGCTGAGGGGTGAAGGATATATTTTACTTTACTTTTTAGTTTAAATTTATAGCTTTGTAAACATCTCCAAGTTTTAATTTGAATTGACGACTCAGGTTAGAATTTATAGATTAGTGTAACGGTTTTTACTTTTCCATATTTAGTTTTCAAAGGTTTGATTGATGCCCAGATTTTAGGAAGTTATTGATTAGATTAAATCTGTATTGATAGGATCTTAGACTTGATTGACGACCAATGCTAAGAAACTAGAGATATGGTGTAACGGTACTGTTTAAATTTATAAATATCCAATAGTTGAAGATTGAGATTGATGACCTCAATCAGAAGGAGGATTTAGATTTATTTTATGCATTTAGATTAAAACAAATTCTTTTATTCATATTTCTCTAGTAGATTAGATCTTAAAGATAAATAGAAGCTTTTAAAATAAAGATTTGAATAAAAGATATAAATAAGAAGTAATTAGATAAACAAATTTCCTCGTGGGAACAATCCAATGCTAGTACTATAATTTCCATTATGCGCTTGCAATAGGTTAAGACTTAAATTTAACATAATATATAAAAAGCACGACCACCAGCCAATAGAGATTACTCCCTACGAGTGGCCAATGAGGGGTAAGATAAGTAAATATCAGAGTTTTTTCTGAAAATTGCTTCAATGACCATATTCTACTCCGCTTGTTCATGGATGACCATGATTTGTTATGCTTCACTAATCACTACACTCCCTTTCTCTTTTTCTTCTCGCTTTCTTATTTGTTGTATTCTTTCGATTTCTATCTAGCAAGCATCTCTATTGCCAGCCTACTTTTGCTAATTAAATTTAGAAATTTTCTGTTTGGATGAGTAAACAATGTAGTTGAATTTCACCTACGAATTTATAAATGTTTTTTTTTTATAACCTGGGTATCCGGGCCTCGTAGAGAACCCGCATAATCCCGAGGGCACATGCGCACCCCAAATTCAGCACATGCCAGGTCAATACAGGATATAAATCCCTAGGGTGGCCTCAAGGGGGGGGAAGGGATTCGAACTCAAGTCTCCTTCTTTTGGAAGCAGGTACCTGGCTAGCTCACGTAACCCCTTGAGGTTAGAATTTGTAAATGTTTTGTTTACCCATCTAAATAAAGACATGTTTTAGCATAACCTAACCATCATTCAATCACCATCATGCAAGATTCACCGGATGTCCGACCTAACATATGCTTGACCAGACCCGACTAGATAATGCACCCAACCAGACGCAACTAGATGTTGCAATTGACCTGACTCGGTAAAAACCCCCTATTTTCAACTCGGGTTTCCCGTCCTTAAACATGCAATTGACTACTTTGAATCAAACAGTGGGGGACATTTTTGTCCCAATCTTTGACATAATAGATCTTGTGATCATGGTCCTATCATCAAACTGTCAAATTTTGATTCCACATGGTATGCATACTGAAAAGTGATTCCTGAACCACATTTGATGTACGACCATGATCGTGTTCATTTTTTAGGATCTGTGCTAAGTGGAATCAAAATATGATAGGCTAGAGGCAAGCCGGTGATCTGAAGATCTATTAATCGAAGGTTGGTATATGAAAATGATCTCCATCGTCTGATTCAAAGTAATAAACTATTTAAGCATGTGAAATATGAGTTGAGGAGGAAGAGTCCTGCGTTATAAAAGTACCCTTTCCAAATTGGTACTTTTACTTGTACACAGGTGCAAAAGAGAGAAGATAGAGGTCATTGCACTAAGAGAGAGAAGCGAAAGGGTCCATTCCTTCTCTCCCTTCTATTTCTCTGTCTAAAATATAAGAGGAACTAGGAAGAGTGAAACTGTGAAGTATGGTTTCATGGAGAGAGAAACTAAGAAAAAGAGGGGAGGGGATTTTATCTGTTTTGATTTTGTAGATATGAGGCATTTTTCATTTGTAGAAAATTTGATCATGTTTTTCTTATATTGTTTTATTTTCTTGGGTTTGTTGACGAAAAGAGAGAAATGTAGAGGAGAGAGAAAGAGGCTAAACATAGCGAGAGAGGCTAAACTTAGAGAGAGAGGCTGAACATACAAGAGAGAGAAGCTAAATAAAGGAGGGAGAGAGATAGAGGTATGAAAATTATCCAATTAATTGTAGCCAACTAAAATTTGATGAGCTAGAGTTTATAGAGAGAGAGTATGAAAATTATCCAATTAGTTGCTGCCAACCAAAATTTGATGATCTAGAGTTTGTAGTGAGAGAGAGAGAGAGATTGTATGTTTCGAGGGCCAGCCCTGGTGCATGGCTACTGTAGAGGCTGCCATAGGCCTGCAAAAAAATAAGGCACACAAAGTTTTTTTTTATATTTAAAATTAGGCCTCCAAAACACTTTAATAAGGCCCCAATTTACTTAAAAGGCCTACAAATTTTTAATAAAGCAGCCACTGAAAACTTCGTGTCAAACACTCAATCCTTGTATCCGTAACTTCATTTGTTACTCAAGTATGCAAGCGAAAAAATAGAGTTTGTAGTGAGAGAGAGAGAGAAAAATTATATCTTTTCAAGGCCGACCTTGGTGTATGGCGATTGTGTCGGCTGCCATAGGCCCACAAGGATTTTTTTTATATTTAAAATTAGGCCCCCAAAAGTTTTTAATAAGGCCCCAATTTACGTAAGAGACCCCCAAATTTGTTAATAAAGCAACCACTGAAAACTTCTTGTCAAACACTCAAGCCTTGTATCTGTAACTTCATCTGTTACTCGAGATGCAAGCAAAAAAATAGAAAGGAAAGAAGTACAAGATGGTGTTTCTATCTTTCAAGGAAGACAGTTCCCAACGGCAAAAAATTGTATTCTCCCCTTCCTTTATAAACCATGGCTAGTAGTCGACAATGAAGAAAGGGTTGTTCTTATTTGCAAGAGCTTAATGTCTCATTCTTTCTCTCTCTCGTGTGATTTGTTAAACCAAGTATATCATTGAATCACACGTTTTTGTTTTTTTTTTTTTTTTTTGGGGGGGGGGGGAGTTAGGTTATTAATCAGTCACATAATTTACCATTTTGATACCTTTAACTTAGTGATGCTAAATCCCAGTTTGCTACTAATAACATGTTCATATGCAAATATTTAAATCAGTAAGCAGAAAATAGCTAAAATGTTATTAAACGCCAATATGCACTTCCAAAGCAGTAGGAAGAAGATTGTACAAGAATACGATTCAAATCATAATAGAAGAATCACCAGTTGAACCTAAAAAGAGATTTACGATTCAAATCATAATATTGATAAGTCAAAGCAGAAGAAGAAAAGAGAATCATACTTACGATTCCACAAAAGAAGCTCACAGACTGAAGAGATCGAGATGAAGAACGAGCAATCGAGCAAAAGAAATCATACTGAAGAATAAAGCAAAATAGTAACTTCGATTTTGTCATATTAAAGCTATTGCTACTGCTGGAAATCACGTGAAGTGGTGCGCCGTCATACACAGAACAGAAGAACTCTTAAATTAGAAGTCTTGCACTCTACGGATGTGAGAAGATTGGCGAAAATCCCAAAGATCTCTGTTACTAGAAATTAGGAAGAAAAGATATGCACGCATCTACTATTCGAAGCAAGGAAGATTAGGATTAGAAAGTTTAGAGTTTTAGAAAATCTTAGTTTTAGAATTCTACTTTGTTTAGAGTCCGAGAATAATGTAAACCGACCTCTTATGATCCATAAATAAGAGAGTCCGGTATCCGAAATAAACATCCAAGGAATTCACAATCACAATTGACAACTGAGGTTAATGATTCTGGAAGATCAAAAGTAGTTTAGTTTTTATTTACTTAATAGAGTAGAATATCTAAAGTTTCTTAAGAGCAATTGATGACTGTGATTGAGAGATGGAAGATCAATTTATTGCTTTCTAGATTATATTTATTTTTATGTATTTTCCCTGCTTTGTAAACATCCAAATTTTCTTGATTCTAATTGACGACTAAAGTTGAGAATTGGATGATATTAGTGTAACTATTTTTCTTTTCATAAATATCTACAGAATTCTAGTTTTTAATTGACGCCTAAACTCTGGAAGACTGCAGATTAGTGTCACGGTATTTTAAATTTGTAAATATCCAATGACTAAAGGAAACTAATTGACTACTATAATCTGGAAGGACGAAGATTTATATTTATTTCCTTCAATTTATTTTATGCAATTTAGTTTAAACAAACATTCTTCATTTTTTAAAAGGCAAATAGAAAGTTTTTATAACAGACTTCCTCCTGGGAACAATCCTATACTAGTGTTGCAATTTTCGTTGTACGCTTGCTTTAGGTTAATACAGAGCATAATTTATAGAGATGTCAGTCATGTCATAAGATTTTCCTCATAATGAGAAAAAAATTATGGTTCGGTAGGGTTTTGTTTAGATTATCTTTTCTTTGAAAAATTACGGTTTCATTTATGCTATTGTTCGTTAAAATTTGAGGAAAAAATTCGGATTTCCACTACAAAAATAAGGTGTTTTAGCGGCACTTGCTGTGAAGGCAGTTTTTTATAGCGGCAGACCTACTAGCGATAGTTTTTTGTAGTGGCAAGACTAACAGCGACAGTTTTTGGTTAAAACTGCCGCTAATAGTCCTATTTTTTGTAGTGTTCCTTTGAAAATAAGGTTTTGCTAATTTGAGAAAAAAATTATTTAAATATAATAAGTCTCATTTTGGAATTTCGCCATCGGCCCCCGAAATCTCAGGGCTGGCCATGTATGTTTCTAGAGTTTGAGAGAAGTTGCTCCTCGTATAGTGACCCCAAGATGCGAAGAGGGAGAGTAGAAGCCCTTTAAATCCAACAGATTTGTATTTGAAATAACTCATGAGAAAAGTTATTTAAAATTCCTATTTTCAGTCTAAGAAAAACATTGAAAGGTGGATTTGTTCAAATCCAAATCTCGTGTAATACAAACGCTCGACTTGGATTTAAGAGGGTCAGATCCTAGATTTCAAATTCAAATGACTACAAACAAACGCACCCTTAAGTAAATTATTTTTTCTATAGAAAACACTAATAATAAAGAAATTTGGATAATGCATTCAAATGCATGGCATGAATCGGGTATTCGAATGATATGTGTCACATGTGGCACGTGATTTCTAGTTCCACCCTACCTCTAAGGGCATGTTTGGATAAAAACACGGGAAATATAGGAAAGTAAAATAATATTCATATATTTTCCCATGAATACCCGAGTTATAGAAAACTATGGGATTCTTTTTTTTTCCCTTTATTTTTTACTATTTGGATAACCACATTGTTATCCAAGAAAACGTAGGATTAAGGAAATCCGGAGTTTGGATATCCTAACATATATGCGGGAAATTCTAGGAAAATAACATATCCTAACAAAAAAAGTTGTAATACCATTAAAGATCATCCAAGCTAAAAACAATTGTAATATCATAAAAATGATCATTCACAAGAATGATCCACAAAAATGACAATCCACATAAATGACTGATCATGGCGTGGGCCTGTCGTCAGACGATCAAATTTTGATTTCGTGTGGAGATAATGGGCATACCATGAGAATGGTTCTAGGGTCACTTTTAGGATGTGTTCCACTTGAAATTAACATCTGGTCGTCTGATAGGTGGGCCACGATATAAAGATCAATTCAATGAAATATTAGGAAAAAAAATGACTTTCATGTGTCTATTCAAGGCAGTCAATTGTGTTAAAGGTGGAAACCATATGTTGCAGACATTAATTTTCAATTGCTAATACCCGTATACAAGTAACATAAAATAATTGAACGTCTCGTTGTCGCCGCGAATACCATTTCAAACCCCCAGATCTTCGACACAATAGATATTGAGATTATGGTCCAATCATTAGATGGACAGATGTTGACTTCACGTGACACACCTCTCGAATAAATTATCCGAGAAATATGTTCGATATATGCTCATAATCACATTCATTTTTTGGAATGTGTACATGTGAAATCAAAATCTGATTGTTTGATGGAAGTCTCATGATTTGAAGATCTAATGTGTCGAAGATTGAGCTGAAAAATAGTATTTATCATTTGAATAAAAAAATCCACTATTTAAGCACATAAAGCTCGAGTGCGATAATCACAAAATATATAAGGATGCTTCCACTTACAACTTACCATTCTTTCTTCTCAACTCGGACTTCACATGCTTTAACTGTTTGACTATTTGAAATCACATGATGGAGATTATTTTTTACCCCAATCTTCAGTACAAATGATCTTGAGATCATGGAGTTGCTATCAGACAATCAAGTTTTGATTCTGTATGACACACATCCCAAAAATTACACAATCATGGTGTATATCAAAAGTGATTTTTAGATCACTTTTTGAGATATGTATCAAGTGGAATGAAAACTTAATTGTTTGATGATAGGCCCATGAGCACGAGATCCATTGTATAGAAGATTAAGGTGAAGAACAATCATCATCATCCGATTCAAATCAGTCAAAGATTTTCGTCCGTGAAAAAATTGTGTGGCATTCCGATTCAAATCAGTCAATGATTTACTAATAAAAGGGTGAGAAGAGCCGTACCTACTCGTTCTATCAACTTTCCGAGGTCTCAGCAAATTAAAATGCCGAAGGGTACTCTCGAACTCTTTAGTCGGAAATGGGCGGAAAACTTGTGTTTTGTATTCTGACCCTTAAGTCGCTTCCAAAGAGCGAAAAATCACGGAAAATAGAATCCGAGTCTAAGCATTCCTTTGTTTCCCCCATATACATTAAAAGAGGCCCCAAGGGTTCAACCAGTCTTTAAGTTTTTTTACAAATAATAATAACAATTTAAATTTTCTTTATCCTTCAAATTACAGCTTCTGATTTGTCACCCAAATATGGTGCACTAAAATTTTATACATTTGATCAACAATTGGACGGTAAAAAATTACTCTTTATATATATATTTTAGATAGTACTTGATCCACGTTGGGCATGTTGTTAACAGGTGCTATGTGGCATCCAATTGGATCAAATGCACGACTCAGATGCATACCCTCAGGCCTCTAATAACGATAAACTAATGTCGTGATATTTAGATTTGCTTTATATTAGCTTTAATACTTTATATTTCTACTCTTGTGGTGGGAACTGGGTTTTTTTTCTTTTTTTAAAAAACTGATTCATTTCGATTAGATTTTGTTCCAGCTAAATTGAACCAAAAACCGAAAATTTTAGTCTCGGTACAGTAGACCGAAATTGCATTCTATGTACCACACTACTGCACACGGATGGGAACTGTTGTCAATGGGTTGGGTCCACCTGATACCCAAGTCAACCAACCCAGATTTCTTTACTGGGTTGGCACATGAAACTTGACCTGTCTGATTGGGTGTGATAGGGCTTAAAGTACTTGACCCAACCTTCGGGTCGACCGAAAGATCTTATTGGGTTGGGCAAAAATCGGGTCGGGTAGACTGATATTTTATATGGGAAATCAAGGAAAGTAATTTAATTGTGTCAGGCGTCAGGCGTCAGGTTTGGTCGAATAGACCCAACCTTATATTTTATACAAAAAATCAAGGAAAGGATTTTAGCCGGGTTGGGTCAGGTTTTTGGGTAGGGGATATGCCCTTTTTGCGAGGCAGGTTTCTGGGTCGGGGATAAAGCCGAGACAGTCAAAGAAAAGTGCACGCATATAAATGTGACAATTGCGGGACAGCACTAATATGAGTGGTGAGGATAGTATTAACAAGAGTGATAAGGACATACCACATAAACCAAACTTACACCTTATAAAGACAAGGGAACAAAAACATGCATAGAGACTTATTCCCACGACCTCTACCCACATTGATTGAATACCAAGTAGGCTAACGCCTCTTAGGTATCATTCATGGAAATTTGTTATTGCTAGATGCACCAACTCTTATCTAATTTAATGTCTATAACTAGCTAACCTATAATTATTTTTTTCATACCAGAGTCATTGCTTTTATTATCCAAACTAGGGAATGAAACAACATATGTCCATAGGTTAGATTCAAATTAGGGCTCTCATCACCAAAAAAAAAAATAGAAAAAAAAGTTCAAATTAGTACAAGAAACATCATATTTCCATAGTTTGGTTGTGGATTACTCAAACAGAGCCTTAAACGCCAAAGACTTGAGCAGGATACAGCTAGGAGCGAGTGAGCCTAACTGTTTCATCATAACTCAACTGGTATTCTCTTTTCTTGTGAAAGGTACAAGCCGTGGATTTTAATGTTACGTTTGCTTCCATTCTTTATACAGGTCTTCTTCTAACGCGTTGCACCAAAAACGAATCCTCTTTATACAAGTTTGCACAGACACTACATCTGGGTTGCCTATGACGTATGGCATCCTCAAAAGCATAAAAACAAAAACCTCAAGTGGGCCTAATGATTTCAGGCTCTCAAATAGGTTGGATTTTAAGTACGAGTGTAAATTTGGTTAACCAAACTGAAATCAAAATTTTGGTTTCAGTGTCGGTTCACCTAAAACCGAACCCGAACCAAAAGTTTTCGTTGAGATCGTACCTTGAATTATGTTGATGGTACTGATCAACAAGTTTGATCGTAGGCATGTCATATTGAAGGAAACTCGATTTTTTGTATTGAGAGAGGTGAGATCTAAGAGATTTGTAACCCTAGTTTTCACAGATTACTGAAATGACTCAACATCAACCGTGAATGTAGGCAAATTGCCGAATCACGTAAATTTTGTGTTTGCATTTTGACAATTTCAGTTTCGGTTAACCAAACATCCCACCCCCCATGAATCGAAACCAAACCAAATCGATCCGGTTTCGGTTAACCAAACATCCCACCCCCCATGATTCGAAACCAAACCAAACCAATCCGGTTTCGGTCAGTTCAACATTTTTTTTCAAAAAAAAAAATATTTATTTCATTCTTTTTTAAAAAGAATTTTTTTTCGGTTTTTTTTATATCAGGGTTGGTTTTCAACTTTCAGCTACCAAAACCAAACAGGGCCGGATCGAACCGGTTTTTTGGTGTTTGGTTTTCACAGTTTCAGGCCGGTTCGATTTTCGATTTTAATTTACAACAGTCCTTTGAAGTAACCCTAACAGTATTGGGCCAAAAAAGTTTAGCTACCCACCTAAGCGCCATGTCACTTAATTCATGTGTATTTTTGGGACGCGTGAAACGCTGTGCATTGTGTGATTTGAAGATCCCATGATCTACCGCTGGGGCAAGAAAACATCTTATCATGTGATTCAAACCGATCAATACCTTTTAAAATTAATAGCTACCATCTAAAGGTGTCTTTGGATGCACATAGATCTAAAGGTCTCTTTGGATTACACATAGAGATCACCTTTTAAAATTAAGGGCAACCATCTAACGGTTCATTTGGATTTACACAAAGGGCCCATTTGGATGCGCATAAATAAACAACTTTAAACTTTTTCAAGCAAAAAAGAGGCATATAATTTTGTCTCAGTTTTTGAGGGCCCTGCCCCTGTTCTTGTAAGTTGTTATGGGTTATTAGTTAATACATTTTTCATGAGTTCAACTCTTCCGAAGCTTCATATTTATTTCTTTTTTTTAATGGGTCGGGTCAAGAGTCTCTACTGGGTCGGTGCTGGTCATGGGTCAGGTCATTTGCCTCACTAGGCCAGATCGGCCTTATATATTAACTCAGTGGATTCTCTGGACCCATTTTAATCAGTCCGAATTTATTTGACCGAATCCTTTATATATATTTATATATATACAAATTTTTCCTTATTAAATGATCCAACTTTTTTTTTTTTTTGAAAAAATTAAATAATCCAACTTAAAACAATGACTTCGTACTCGTTACAACTCAATTTTTTGCAAATGATCTATCAATTTGGATCTACTTGACGAGAGCTATCCAATAAATCTATTTATGTAACCTTTTGAGACTGTTAAAATGCTAAAAAATGGAAGGAAAATTTCAATGGTAGTTAAAGTGCTAAAAATGTTACAGTGTTATTAGTTGGGTATGTTCTACTATTTAGCTTTTCCCTTTTTGTGTTTTATTTTCCATTAATATATATTTTTAAATTATAAAAAGTAGAATGGAATATAAAGATATTCGTAATCTAGGAGCAATCATAGTGACAAATTTCAATTTCGACAATATTTCAGTATTTCAGGAAAAATTCTGAAAGTTTGGGAAAATTTTAGGAGTACAAAAAATATTATATTTAATATTTATAAAATTTTATTTACTATCCAGAACCGACTAAAATAGAATCGACTAAAATTAAAAGAAAATTCATTAAATTTGATAAAATTTCGTTAATTTCACCGAACTTAATGAAATTTGACGATTTTGGAGAAATTATGAAAATTTCACTGAAAGTTATGTCCAACTTCTATTTCGGTAAATTTTAGCGAAATTTTGAAAAATATCGAAGTAATTTGTCACTACGAGATAAATGAGTATTATTTTATTTGTTAAAAAAAAAATTATGGCAAATTTTTTTTTAGATTAATATGAAGGAAGGCCCCATTTTAGAAACTCACCTTGTGGCTCTAAAATCTCAAAGCCGACCCTGGCCAAAAGTTACTGGAGTTAAAAAGCAAAAAAAAACTAACTTTCAAGTCTCAACTTGTAACTTTCATCTCTACGACAATCATCCCACCACCACGTCACTTACATCATGTTTGGTTTAGGCTGGTGTTACCACCACCCCGCTTTATTAAAAATCTATTGTCTAATTTAAATCAGCTAGTGGAGATCATTTTTCATCCCAAACTTCCACACGATAGGTCTTGAATTCATGGACCTAGTAGCAGACAGTCATATGCTAATTCCATGTGGCACACATCTCAAAGGGTGAATGTGAATCACGTTTGATGGTACGCTACAATCAGGTTCAAATATTTTTAGTCTGCATAGAAAGAGATGCATAAGTGGAGCCCCATAACTCATCTCACCAACATTGATGAATTTTGCCTGATTTTTTTCAAGCCGATTTATTCTCGAACCCCTGACTTGGTCACTATGCCCGTTACAGGTGCTCGACATTTTAGGACACTTTGCTTTTGATTCGAGTCCGAGCACCAAGATGCAGCAATCCTATGGTCTCACTCTCACATTCTCAATTACTGTAATAGTCTCACATTGGATAGAGAAAAGTCCTGACCCTCGGCTATATGTGACTACGGACACTATATGTCATGACGCGTTTTAAATGGGAACTTAAGCCCATGCCAAAAATAAAATCGGGGCGGAGTCCTAAGCCCATAACCGGACAATATTGTGGCATGTGGGTTTGGATCATCACAGTTACACTACTGCATATTTGTTCATCAGCATCTCAAATTCAAGGGCATGGCACACAAGGATTAACCCGAAATTTGTTGTGTCGTCTTCTTCTTCCTTGATTTGTTGGGTATGTGCTGGGAATGAAGCATTACCAGTGACCTTTGATACCGGTACATATTGTCCGTTACATACTGGTATCGGACGAGATTTTGAATCATGCAGCACATGGCTTGGTACTCACAAAAAAATGGATGACTATGGACAACATCATTAAGAGGGGAATAAACCACCACCGTGTGTTCTCTGTTGGTCGAGTTGTGAATCACATGATCACCTGTTCTTCCAAAATCTAGTGTTGAAAATCTTGAGAAGGAATTTATGTAATGTATCGATAAAGGTAAAGGAAAAAAATAATCAGATTTGATGATCAAGATTGCCTTTCCGGCAACGATATGGCACATATGGAGGGAGAGAGAAATCAAAGGAATATTGAAACTACATGTTCACAAGTGCCAATGGAAACAACCCGTTCAGGGATATCTAAAACTCAACACTGATGCTTCTTCTTTGATGAATGGAAAAGTTGGAATTCGAGATGTATTTCGAAATTATCCAGGTGGAATGGAGTCATGCTTTTACATTATGATATTACACATGCAGAGATGATGTCCATCTAAACTGCTCGAAATAGAAATAGTGGTGCAACAAAATTACAATTTCATGATCCTTGAATCTGACTCAAGTGGAGAAATAGAACTCGCAAGGCCAATGAAAACCTGGAGGGAACCAGTGAAAAGGGACATGAAGGATTGTGAAGTTACTGAGAGCTTAGCTCGATCATAAACAAGTGGAGAAATATGACTCGCAAAGCCGACCCCAAATAGATGGGATAAGGCTGTGATGATAGTGACGACAATGATGATATGCTTCATTAAGCTGTCAATCACTCCATATGAGTAATGCAATATCAAGATGTCAATATCAGTATCGGTACTGGGTATCGGTCCATCTTGGACCGATATGGATAAGGTATCGACGATATCGTATCGACTGATTTTTTATTTTATTTTTGAAAAAAAAGTAAAAAAATAAAATAAAAAACTAGTAGTATCAATATCAGTATTGGCTGATACCTAGACAATATTAGCCGATACCGAGACAGCATCAACCGATACTAACCAGTATCGGTCTGATATAGATACAGATATCAATACCACCCCAATACCTGTATCGGGTGGTATCGGTATTGGTTCTCGATGAAACTGATACGTATCGCCGATGCATATCGGTATCAATCAAGTTTTGATACCATGTGCAATACTCTAAAATTGGCTAGCAATGCCACATACAGTTCTAATTGGCACCACGTGCATTCCTTTGTAATTTCTCCACACAATTGATAAAGTAGACAATTTACAACAAAATGGGTGTTATGCAAAAATTTCATTCAATACATTAAAAATGTAACATATTCAATTGGTATAGCAGACAATTTGCAACAAAATGAGTGTTTCCTAAAAATTTCCTTCACTACATAAAAGGGCAACATGTTATTTCATTTACGCAAAATGAAAGTATCATATGCTCAACAGGGTGTTTAACATAATGGCATGCATTCTTCCCCACAGGATTCAACGGTGGGATGGATATCTATGCCTTACCACCATTACAAGGGAGCTCGGTGCAGTAGCAAACAGGTCTACCCGAAGCTTGCCATCCGTTGAAGCCACGCTCCAAAACTGCAACTTTCTTGATGCCCACATCTTCTTTCATTTCAGCGAGATAATCCACTAACATGCGCGCACAAGATGGGCCCCGAACCTACGAAACCACCACCATCTGATCGTTAAAACAAGGGTCATAGATATAAATGATCATGTAAATTGTAACAAGCAACCAAGAAACAAGAACCAATAGCAACAAGGAATAGCTGCATAAATGTCATAATTGTTTAGCAATCTGGACCGTCCAATTGGTTGGCCCCCTTCTTAAATGGGCAACAGTTAAAACACATGACAACCTGATGATCATAACCCCCCACAAAAAAAATTGAGTTAGTACCTTTATATTCACCCATCAATCAAACCTTTGAACCAGACGACGGAGAGCGTTTTTCATCCCAATCTTTCACACGATGGATACCAAAACTTTAGGAGTCATTATCCCATCTTCTATAGTTTCTTTTGTCGGTCTTACCATCATTTAAAAATGTACCTTCATCTGAAGTGGGGTGTGTTGTACATATAGTGTTACCTTGGCACTTCTACATTTGGGATTATTGTTGTGCCGAAACTTGGTGGCACTTGGCACACGTGCTGACACTTGGGCACTCCTCAAATAACACAAAACTTCTAGACATGTATGAAAATACCACATGATACCATCAAAATGCTCATCGTTTTGACAACGATAAAATGAACTTTGTTTTTAAAATAAAAATTGTGCAAAGTATAGTAACTACAAAATAGAATGTGTGGGTTTTATGATATATAATATGTATCTTTTCATAACATATCTCACTTGGCTCTCTTAAGATTTCTCTTCAATTTTTTTCTATATACGTTTTATTTTCTTAATTTATTTTTCTTAAGGCCGTGTCATATTGAAATCTTTAGAAATTGGCGTGCCAAACATCCAGTGACACGCCATTTAGAGTTTGTATCTTTTGCATCCAACGGTTTTGAAATCAGTTGAACTCCATTTAGGGTTCAACCAATTGGACCTGACCAAAACCCTACTTTGAATATTTGTTTATGAATGAATGAACGAATTAACAACATAAATACAAGGTGTGATTCTTTGGCATATGTTGTTTGCTAATGATGTGCTAAATGGCCATACAAGGAAAGAAGCAAATGATAAGTTGAACCTTTGGAGAAAGGCCTTAGAATTAATGGGGTTTAAAAATTAGCAAAACAAAGACATAATGTAAGGAGTGGTGGCGTGTTATGTGCAATGTCACCTTGACACTTGGCACCCGCGCCGCTCGATTGTCTCCATTAACTACATTGATCGTGTTGGAGATGTCCTCCTCAAACCCACCATCGGATGGTATATTAAAACCTAAATACAAAAATCTACGACAATAAGCCACCTAATGTTCTCTATTTTGTTAAATCATCCTTCAGGCTCTTATGTTCGCTAAAGATGCACTCCTTATATTATGTCTCCGGTTTGCTAATTTTTAAACCCCATTAATTCTAAAGCCTATCTCTGAAGATTCAACTTATCATTTGCTTGTTTCCATGCATAGCTATTTAGCACCACATCATTAGCGAACAACACATGCCATAGAATCTCACCTTGTATTTATGTTGTTAATTTGTTCATTCATTCATAACTAATACAAACAACTAAGTATTCAAAGTAGGGTTTTGGTCAGGTTCAGTCGGTGAACCCTAAATGGGGCAAAATCCTTAGATGTCAAACTTAGGAAAGTTAAAGTCAAGATTCCCTTGCATCCGATGGTTTTAAAATCAATTGAAGCCCATTTAGAGTTCAACCGATTGGACCTGATAAAAGTCCATTCAAAGTAAAACTTTGATGCAACACAACTCCAGCAGGGAACTCAACCATCTCTCCACAAGTAGTTTTTAAACATATTACTGCCCCTTCATACATGTCTTTATATATCCCTTCAAAATGTATTTCCTACGAGAAAATGGCTTTAGTTGTTGATTTCCCTAGCATAGATGGATAAACCCAAATTGGGGCTCAAAAATATTTAATTCGTGTATTATATGTTGATCCACAACTCTCTCCTAGAGTTTCACAACATGACTAAGACACACAAAAAAAGCATATACAATCCAGGCTTCTAAAAGATTCTCATCCTATCCTGATGTTTTTTTCTACTAAATCATTAGTGAACTGATTTTACTAGTAAAAAGGAAAATTTACTTTTGCTTTAGGTACACATTGCTAATCATCCATTGCTTTGGTTCCCCTTCTCGGTCTACTTCTTTCACATATATTTCATTGGGTACCTCTATTGACGCCTATCAAATTACTGGTGGACGCCTATACTAAAGAATGGATCAGCGTGCCATCTGACAGTTAAGTTTCTGATTCCACGTGGCACAGATCCCAAAACGTGGCCCTAAAATCACGTTTGATTTTAGAGCCACGTTTTGGGATATGTGCCACATGTAATCAGAAACTTGACCGCCTGATGGCAAGCGCATGGTCTCAAGATCCATGGTGTCGAAGATTGGCATGAAAAACGATCACGGTCATCTGATTTAAGGCAGTCAACGAGTTTCAGTGTAGGCGCCCACCAGCAATCTAGTAGGCGCGAATAGAGGTACCCAATGAAAAAGGTTGTTATTTTATCATCCATTCTTTACCATGAAATAGGTGTACACTTTTGTATTTAACAAATCTCCAAATATTTTTTTCACCCATTTTCCTTCACCAAGACTCTTTGGCCTCCATCTTAATGCACCTTACTTGGTCAAAGGCTTGTAGACATATTTCTTCCCTTCGTTCCTAACTTGGTGTAAAAATTGTCATATGCTTCATATTTAACCTTATTCATGATTTTTTTTTAGCTTTCCTTTTTATCAACTTATCTTTTGTGCTTCTTGTTTTTGATCGTTTCTTATTGACATTCAATCACCGTGTTCTTTATGTATATCACTCTTTCATTTGGACTCTTCAAACACCTTTCAATAACCCTAAAACCTATCATTTGCTCCCACGTGTCATTAGATCCACACCCCAACTCCACACTTACTAGTTCATCAGTTTTTTTTTTAAAAGGATGTTATTTTATCCCCTTTTAAGTTCCACCACCTTATCTTGGACAATTTTTTGCTATCCTTGTAGTCATTTGGGTCACGATATGGACGTTCAACTTTTTTGGAATGGTTCTAAAAACGATGAGTCAAAGAATAAGAAAACAAAAAGGAACAAGTAGTTAAAAAGGCCCCAAGCCAAAGTGGAAATGACTTACTATCTCAAGCTATACAAAGACAAAACAGTTGCAATCAGCAGTCTTTAAGTATTCAAGAATGGGGTTTTTAATTCTTTTAAATCCCAGTCCCTTCTTTGCTAAATGCCTAAATGATCTGCTAGTTCATTTGCTTACCTTGGAACTTAATGGAAAGCAAAATTTCCCATAGAGCAAAGGCCACCTATATGGTCGAACGTATTAGCAAGCCTCCATTGGAAGTCTTCCTTCATGAACCCATTTAATGATGTTCAATGTTACCTAGGCAATTCTACTTTTAGGATTTTTGCCATGCTGACACTTGGTTGGACAGGTGTCGACACTTGGTGGCACATGGACACTCCTCAACACAGCACGATACTTCTAGATATGTATGAAAATACCACATAATATCATCAAAATGTTCCTCGTTTCGACGCGATAAAATGAATCATCGTTTTATAAAGAAAATTATGTAAAATTTAGTAACTTACCAAAATAAAAAGCTTGGGTCCGTGAAAACAGTTTGTCTAAGATTTCCCCTAATTTTCTTTTCTATATATGTTCTATTTTTATTTCTATCTTAAGGTCGTGCAGCCGTATTGGAATCTTTAGAAAGTGGCGTGCCAAACATCTATGACACCTTGACATTTGGTACGCGTCCCACGTGTCTAGGTAGCACTGACGACATTACTTAAATCGCTCTTTAATATTGCTGTCATATTTGAGATTGCCTTTGGAACCTTTAAACCTTACCAATATCAATTCTTCTGCTCCATGGAGTCCGCCCATTCGATCCTCCCGGCAAATTCTAAAATTGTAGTACCATTATGATCTCTTACTAGGTAATCTACCAGCATTCATGAAAATTCACTTATGGCCCTCTGGTGATGTTACACCTCTCTTTGGTCAACCACAAGCAAAACATTTTCTCAATTTTCTTCTCATGTCACCCCCACAGATTAACTTCAAATTACTGCCAACACCGTCATCCTTCTCTTTAACCAAATCTATGAACAAGCTAGTTGGTCTCCACCTATCATTAAAATTCTCTCTTTCCCTTCCAACCAAAATCTCCAACAAACCACAAATGACAACCAGCCCGAATCCTTAAAAGGACTTGAGCCTCGTAAGATCCACCATGGTTCGTGTAAGCTGTCGTGTAATTTATTATTATGGCCTCATCTTGCTACAAGATCCTCACATGATTTTTCCTGAGGAGTTTATCTCTACTGTCATTCAATAAAAACACTAGTAACAAGTTTTGCCCATGAACCATCAAAAAGTCCCCCCCCACCCCACCGTCCAAAAAACAAAAACAAAAAAAAAACTTACCCAAAAACATCCATGAGACATGCAACCAAACCCCTGCATCTCCACCCATTGGAACTCCTTACTCTTACTGCTGGCTTGTATGCTTGTACCAGTTGCTGGTTTTGGTTCTAAAACCAGGCTCGGTTCCATCTTGGTACTCAAAAAGCATCTCGCAGCTCAGTTCAACCTCGCGGGGAGGTTAGTGACACTACTATCAACTTTTTTGGGGAAGATGAACAAAAGTCCTAACCTACTCAAAAGAGAGGACAAATATCGACTTCCTCATCCCTCAAGTTTCTACATAACCTAACATCCCATACCACCCCATTCTCCTCATTTAGCAAGACATCACAGACATGGGTCAAAATCTCGGATTTCCATATCGTATCGTTCAGCCCCAAAACCGATACGTACCGGACGATATATTTCAGTATTTTTCCAAAAAAAAAAACAATAATTTGAAATTATCGGACGATAATTTCAAATTATAGTCCGATACGGACGATACATTGGACGATACAAACAATAATTTAACTGTTTTTAAAGGGGCCCGAGAAAAACCCAATTTATCGTGTCGTCCAAGTCCAAAACCGATACGTATCGATATCGGACGATATTTTGATCCATGATCACAGACTGCGCCCCCTTCTAACACAACATGACCATACAAATCAGGATCAATAGAAAAAGAGGACTCACTATACCAACAATCTTCTCAAAACATGACTTGAACCCCGTCCCCCAACCCATAGTAGTCACAAGTCGGGAGTCGGTAGGGTCTAAGTGGGGGAAAATTGGCAAAAATTGTTCAAAGTCAGTCAAAGTCGAAAAAAGTTGGGGAAAATTTAAAATTTCAAAAAAAGTATATCATAATATATTTCGAGTTAAAAACAATGATTTTAATGAATAAAATAGGTAAAAACCTATGGGATTTTTATGAACAAAATGAACACACTAGTATAAAACCTAAAGGGATTTTTCCCCTTAAGTATAAATGAAAAGAATAAAACTAAAAATAAATAATTCGGACCACATCGCAAGCATCGCCAATTAACAGCCGAGTTGCGACTTGGCCGATTAATTGGAGATAAATTCGGGATGACTGCAAGTCGCCGATTTTTCTGATTTTTTGAAAAAGTTGAAGACTTTTGTGACCATTTACCGATACGTATCGTTTTAGAGGGAGGGCGATACAATAAAAAGGGTTTTAATCGGGTACCCTCTGAAACAGTCAAATTATCGTCCGAGGTGGATTGACATGGACCCATAATTTGAAATTATCGTCCATATCGCCCGTATCGGACGATAATTTCAAATTATCGTCCAATAATTTGGTCATCTGATTTTAGAGTACTTTTTTGAGAAAAAAAAATGTATCAAAACAATACATTCAATATATCGAACGATACGCGATACGTATCGTCCTGGAGGTCAGGACGATACGTATCGAAAATCTGAATTTCTTATCCATGTTTGTGACTATGCCCCAACCTAAACGTAATGCACCGTGGGGGGAATAAAAAAGACCTTGACCACCCTACACACCAGACCACACCCTACCCCTTAACTCCTGACCTAACCTCCCACCCAAAACTATCCTTTGAACTCTAAATTTTTGCCCAAAGTGCATTGCCCCCTTCCTCCATTCACCGTAGTGACTTCCAAGTAACACAATGTTCATTTTCTTAAGCCATCGTAATCCTAAGTTACTAAAAGGGTAATTTTTTTCCATGCTCCCCAACAGTCCATAGGAAATTTCTTTACAAATTTTTATGCATCGAGATCATACTAACTGAGGCCATAGTCACAAAGTTGGGAATCGGCAATAAATCAGTAATGGTCTAAGTAGTAAATAATACCAAATATCAGTTAAAGTCGGAAAAGAATCAGGGAAATTAATATATATATATATATATATATATATATATATAATTTAAAATATATATCATAATATATTTCAAGTTAAAAAATAATGGTTTTAACTTTAACTGAACAAAATAGTACAAACTAGGCAAAAACCTATTGGTTTTTTTATGAACAAAATAGTATAAAACCTAAAGGTTTTTTTTCCCTTTTAAGTAAAAGTGAAAAAAAAAAAATGGACAACATCACAAACACCACCGATTAATCAAACACGATGTAGTCGGGATGACTGCAAGTCGCCAACTTTTTCCGATTTTTTGAAAAAGTCAGGAGACGTTTGTGATATGGCTGAGGCATTGGTATATTTGATAAGCACCATCTTAACAAGAGAATTTTTCCATTCCATAATGTGAGTTTCCTCTTAAACCTAATATCCAAACTCATTGCATTATAAGACTCCTATCATGACCTTACAATTCCTGCAAATTATTCACAACAAAATATAAGACACATTTGGGAACAAGTATTGGCCATACGTGTTTACTCCATCTTACACATAATGGCTTATAATGGTAATACACGTATTTGGTCAAAGTACAATACTTTCTTAGAAACGTTTGGCAGCACTAATAATGTTGGTGATGTTATTTCTATTATATGGGTGTGTAGTAAGTAACTTTGGATGTGTGTGTAATTAAGTGAATTTTAAGTTGTTCAATTCACTTCAATCGGGAACCATGTAATACGTGAGCATGCTAAGATGATATAAATAGTATTTTGCATTGGAATTAGAGTCATATTGACTCAACCCTAATTTCACCCTATCTTCTTCTCTCTCCTTCCTCTCCTCACCAAACCTAATCCTAATCTAACCTAATTAATTTTAACTTGGTATCAGAGCAAGACGATCGAGGTTTCACAATAACGACGCGTTGCTGGTGCTGATGTCACCTTACAATTGCTGACATCAGCACTGATGTCACGCTGACGTCAGCATTCCAACTTCGATTTGCTCAGAAGTGATCGAACCCAAAATGATTTTGATCGGTTTGCCAGCTTGAGCAAGTTTGTCTTCTGTCGCCGAGCCATCTGACCACCGGAAGATAGGCTTCTAGTATCGTCTTCTCCAACGAAATCTGAAACTCAAATCTGTTACAGCATTTTTTCAGGGCTGGTTAACAAGTGTTTCTCACTCATATTCCCCAAGCGAGCCATTGAAACTGATAGGAAGTGTTTTTTGATGGATTAAAAATCAGTTTTGTTGCTGTTTTTTGAATTTTTTGTGAATCGGTAGTGATGTTACCTCGCCAGAAAACAGTGAAATTCGCCAGAATTCTCTGCCTATATATATTTTTTTTGAATCGGTGGTGATGATTGCTCTTGCTGCAAATAGCTTGCCAGAATCTGGAATATGTTGCAGGAAACCCAGAAACTCTGTCAGAATATGTTGCAGGCATTCTCCCTGTTTGAAAGTTGTGGATCTTCTACTTTTTGAATTGTTTTGATCTCGGTATCTCTTAATCATAGACGAGAATAAATCCGGGATCGTTGGTGAGGGAGATATCTCTCATAACTTACAAATTACTATGAAGAAATTGAATGAGGCCAATTACCTTTCGTGGTCACGATCTGCTGCTATGTACTTAGGGATGAAGAAAAAATTGGGTCAAATTTACGGGACTAGCCCAAAACCCAAAGAGGATGACCCTAAGTATGTTGATTGGGAAAGTAACAATCTAACTGTCATGACATGGCTGTTACACTCAATACAACCAGACATTAGTGACTTTTTATGTATGCCAGTGATGCTAAACAATTATAAAAGGCTGTGAGGGATGCGTTCTCGCATAAACAAAACCTCGCAAAAATGTTTCAAGTTAGTAACAAAATTAACAACATGAAGCAAGGTGATAAGACTATTGGAGAGTATTACACTAAAATGAAGAGTTTGTGGGATGAACTAGCCCCGTATCAAGAAGAAGAATTGCGTAGCTCGTGTACCAGCAAGGCTAGTAAAAATACTGAAGGGGGGAAAGTGTTTGACTTCCTAAAAGGGGTTAGACCTGAATATGAGAATGTTAAATCAAGCATTCTAGGAAGAGAGGAGTGCCCTCCACTTGGTACCGTGTATGCCCTCCTTTAGCATGAGGAGAGCAAGCAACAGTTTATGTAAATTCCTGGTGGTGATGTATCTGAGAGATCTGCCCTACCATCCTTCACTTCTTTTGGTCGTGGTGGAGGCAAATATGGCGCTAGAAGTGGTGGTCGTGGAGGTCATAGGGGCCTCTCACATGAAGAGAAATTATTGTATTTTCATTGTGACAATAAGGGTCATACCAGAGAAAGATGTTGGGAATTACATAGGAAACCAAAATTCCTTCCAGGTCGTGCATTCCAATCCTCTACTGAGGAAACTTCTAATCCAATTGGTGGTTAGAGTATTCCTACTGCTTCAGCTCCATCTGATTTCCAGAACTTACAGAGAGAGCGTCAGGATCTCCAGGGCCGCCTTCAACGCATGACGATGACACAGGGACAGACATCTTCCTCCCCCATAGCTGAGTCAGGTATCAATGGGTTTGCACATGTGACCTCCTCTCAATCCCCATGGATCATCGATTTTGGGGCTACGGATCACATGTCTGGTATGACTGATTTATTTTCATCTGTGTCTAGCCTTTCTGATTATATTCATATTCACATTGTTGATGGATCCCTTGTTCCTGTAAAGGACAAAGGGAGTGTTCAATTAGGCACTTTGTCACTTTACTCTACTTTTGATTCCTAACATGCCTATAAATCTATTATTTGTCAGTAAAATTAGCAATTCCTTATATTATAGTGTGACATTCTTTCCTTCATATTGTGTTTTCCAGAAATTGAAATCGGGGAGGGGAAGATCCTTGGTTATGGTATTGAAGAGAATGGACTTATCTCTTTCAAGATTTACATGGTGCATCTCCTCCTACAGCTATGGTGGTTTCTGTTGATGAAGCAAGATTGTGGCACTCCAGCTGTAGCCATCCTCATATTAGTCGTTTAAAACTTTTATTTCCAGAAAATTTTCATGGATTTAATAGTAGTTTGGTTAATTGTGAGACTTGTCAATTCTCGAAACATGTTTGCAACTCTTATCCCTTGAGTGGTAGTAAATGTGTTATTCCTTTTGAAGTTATTCACTTTGATGTGTGGAGGCCTTCCCCTGTTACTGCTTTATGGGTTATCGTTACTTTTATTAATGATTGTACTAAACTCACTATGCACTTTCTTATACGCACCAAAGATGAAGTTGCCTCTATTTTTCCTATGTTTCACAGACTAGTTAGCACATAATTTCATGAGCATGTTAAGGTTCATCGATCGGATAATGGTGGGGAATATTCCTCTCACATTCTCCACTCTAATCTTCACTCTCATGGAATTGTGTGGCAAACTACTTGTCCTTATACCCCCCAACAGAATGGGGTTGCTGAGAGGAAAAATTGGCATCTTCTTGAGGTTGTTCGATCTCTGTTGTTTGATATGAAGGATCTTAAACATCTCTGGGGTGAAGCCGTCCTCACCGCTGCCTACCTCATCAATCGAATGCCTACGCCTATTCTGGAATGACATTCTCCCTTCTAACTTGTGTTTCCTCATCAACCATTGTTCTTAGTGCCACCACGTATCTTTGGTCCCTTGTGTTTTACACATATCCCCAATATTCAGCGAAGTCTCAGAAAGGATACAAGTGCTTTGACCCTCTCACTCGTTGTGTGATAGTCACCATGGATGTCACATTCTTTGAGGGCACTCCTTTTTCCAGTCCTCTTCAAGGGGAGAAACACCTTAAAAATAAAGAGCACTCTGAGATGTTTAGAGCTTTACCTATGCGAGATGGTGAAGATTGTGAAGTGGATGATGAAGCAGTTGAGTCATAGCAAAGCGAACAACTCACCTTTGATAAATATGAAAAGGGAAAGATGTATGTGCGAAGGAACAAGAAGAGTATCGTTGAAGCCACTGCGCATGAGAATGTAGATGAGTCACCTCAAAATACCGACCAGATTGTGTAGTCGTCACCCCATCAGTAAGTATGTGTCAATCTCTCATCATCTCATTATGGTTTTATTTGTTCTCTTGATTCTATCACCCTTCTTTCTACTATTTCTGATGCCTTATTGCAGCCAAAATGGAATGATGCTATGATTCAAGAGATGAATGCTCTGGAACATAATCAAATATGGGAAATTGCTGAACTCCCAGAAGGAAAGAGAGTTGTTGGTTGGAAATGGGTGTCTACAGTTAAGTATAGACATGATGGTACTGTCAAAAGATATAAAGCAAGGCTTGTAGCAAAGGGGTACACTCAAACACAAGGAATTGATTATTAGGACACCTTTGCACCTGTAGCCAAGTCCAACACAATCAAGGTATTGTTATCTCTGGCTGCCCACAAAGACTGGACACTCTCTCAACTTCACGTGAAGAATGCATTTCTTCATGGTTATCTCAAGGAAGAAGTCTGCACGGACCTTCCTCCTAGATTTGTAAAAGAATAGGAGAAGGGAAAAGTGTGTAGATTGAATAAGTCACTATGATCATAATTTATTTGTAAAAAGAGGAATCAAGATGACTGTCATACTAGTCTATATTGATGATATCATCATTAGTGGGGATGATAGTCATGAGATTCTTAAACTGAAGGAGTATTTGAGCAGAGTGTTGGAAATTAAAGACTTGGGAAGCTTGAAATATTTCATGGGCATTGAAGTGGCGAGATCTAAGAAGGGCATCTCATTATCCCAGTGGAAGTATATCATAGTCCTCCTCACCAAACCTAACCCTAATCTAACCTCATTAATTTTAACTAATAATTGCGCGTAATACCACAAATACACGTTATTTGTCGTTTGGCAACACAGCCATGTAATTTACCAACTTATGTAATAATTATAACATATATATATATATATATATATATATATATATATATATATATATATATATATATATATATTACATGTACCTCTGCACAACTAATCGTGTATTGTTCAATGGTCAAATTTGCATGAAATTTTTGTAGTACTAAATCTATACCTCACTAAACCTTTTGTAGCTTATTTTTTTCATTTTCTTTTCTCCTCAATCTATGATATTGGTTTTAATTTATCGTGTTGTGATCCATTTTTTACTCTAAATCGGACGTGTATATTACAGATTAGGTTAAGATTATCAAGCGGTCAATCTAAACATTATAGAGCAATCCTAGAAGGCACAGCATGGTCTTGCAAAAACTTTCTAAATTTCAATTTTCACTAAAACGCCGATATGGGCAATGGAACAGTACACTACGTGCATACTGGTGAGATTAACGAAATAGTAGAAGCACACAAAATTATAATGCATTAAAAGTAAAATTTATAAATACAACGGAGAAACAGACAATTTTCAAGTGAAGGAATAACTTAATCCCAATAAGCCACATAAGAATCATCATCCTACCTTCATATTCGCAGCCTACAAACTAGTAATAAGATAAAAAATCAACTTAATACATCAAGAATACAATCTAGGTTGTAGAGTTGCTTCTTTCAACTCAGGCCGTACAAGTAGACGATGGGAACCCATGGCGACGTGAGCGGATTCCAAGGTCTACCTCGATGTCTGGTTTGGGGGGCTTAAATAGTGAAATGGAATCCAAAAACTATGCATAATTGCACTTTAGCTTCTCTACCTGCAATAAATGGACAGGTTTCTAAGCAAAGAGGAAACGTTGAATACTCGACAAGTCTTACGAAGGGTATTACCCAAGGATCAAAATATCGGTAAACCGATACGTATCGTCCTAACCTCCAGGACGATACGTATCAGGTATCGGCCAATACATTCAATGTATCGGCGATGTCTACACAGTCGATATCTACTGTGTAGACAATCGCCATCGATTGTGTAGACAATCGGAAATATATATATATATACATATTATCGGACGATACATTGAAATTATCGTCCGAAAATTTCAATGTATCGTCTGTATCGTCCGATACCGGCGATACATTGCCCGTATCGGACGATAAGTATATTGTTTTAAGTATACAATGCCTTTGTATCGATCCTTGTTCAAAACCGACACGTATCAAACGACATGACGATGATTTGGACGATTTTTTGACCCATGGTACTACCAGAGAGGACAGATCGCTGAAGAGAGTTGAGTCTTCGAGCTTGTTTACATGGTGATGAGAGAGCCCCACCCAAGAGACATCGACCGAATTTGAGCGCGTGGCCTGGTTGATGGCAGTCGCGAGCTCATTCATAGTGTGGAAGAAGAAGGTTGCCTTTGTTGGAAGTTGAAACTCAAAACCCTTAAAGAACTCTCACGAGCATGGCCGCCCCGATAAATAGTCACTTAATCACGTCGATACTCAGCCGCGTAAGTGTGCGGAGAAAACAAGTTTCCAGCTCGTAGGTCAAATTGGTTACCCATACTACGAAGAGTGTCGTATATGTAACAACCATATAGCTCCCAAAATCAGGTTTTTTATCAAACTCGTATTTTGGGGAGAAAAAGCGTAAGATGGGCATCTTATGTGAAAACATAAGATGGATTTGTTATTACAAGATCAAATGTCAGTGCCAAAATCAAGGATAGCTCATCCTTCATGTATCCTCTCATTCCTGCTTCTTATACAACCCTTCTTCGATGTGCAAGCCCCCCGAATCTACCAAACTGTAAAAGCCCCCACTAATGTATGTGCTTGCTTCATTGGGTATATCTTGTACTTATTCGTCGATTGCCCAAATTCTTTTCTGGTGCTTTGCCTTAATAAGGAAGAAATTATGGCATTTAAGATTTTCCTTATCGAAAACAATATTAACCCTCATAATCCTATTATTCTTTCTCTGGACTGCTGAAATCTTCTCCTTCAGATTTTTATCAATCACATTGCCTACCCTCATGATGAAAATATATCATCAAATGCATTGTTAGGTGTTTTCATCATGTAAAAATTTCAATCAATTACACTATTCTACATTGTCTTGTCAGTCCAATGTTCTTAAAGGCGGTCGGGTCGTCCACCTGGGCAGTCTGGGCGGACGTCTGGGCCGCTGGGGCGGCCGCTTGGGTGTTTTAAAGTCGGGGCGGCGCAATTTATAAATTAACGGGCTTTTATCAGGTCCGGTCGAGTTATCAAAAGGTTGGGCATATGCCAAGTTTTTACTAGACACCACCAACCCGACCCATCAACGACCCTTAAACTTTATCGATAAAAAACCGACCCTTAAACTTTAAAGCCCTTATTGCCTGGGGATAATAGCTCCTTACCGACATTTAAACACCAGAATGGCGTTTAAATGATCTTATACCACTAAAGTTAAGACTTCTGATCTCACACTATTGATGTGTGATTATCATTAAGCCACGTGGTGACCATATGTGTTTAATCTAAATTGTCCAAGTGGTAATATATCATTGAAACATATCTTAGCCCAAAGAAACATGCCTATGAATGGATTTGAATCATACGATTGATGAGCCTTTAAGTGAATCTGAATGTTATATATGTTGATGTTGAAATAAAGTATGCATATCATTATATGTATGTATATATATACTTTGGGGCCGCCCGGATCTTGGGGCGCCCGCCTTGGCCCCGCCCGGCGACTTCTGCCTGAACATCCATCCAACCGCCCGAACCCGCCCAACGACTTTAAGAACATTGCTTTGTCACCTACATTAAAATTGCAAACTATGGCCATTGGTTTACTCACTCCACTAGAATGCTCTTGGGCATTTTTTTTCAAGTATGAATAAAGAATCATCTATCAAGAACCAAAAGAGTATCCCAATTCCTAGCTCAAATTGAACAATTAATAATGCCTAATAGGTGGACTGATGGAAAGAAACAGATTTTATCAATTTCAATGTATAGGTGGACCAGTGAAGATGACCCATATCTACATATAGTAGACATTCAATTGTCGATCAAGTGAAACCTCAATTTATTGGAAGGCGTCCCGAGTCTTTTTTTCAGTTTTCAGAATTTTCAAAAGTACCAATGATTTGTTGGAGTAAGAACACTATGATCTATTCTATTATCAGTTGAATTTCATATCATACAATATTATAGGTTATTTGAATCGAATATATAAACTTCACATAGATTCAAAAAATCACAGTAAATATATAGATAATGATGCAATAAAACATTGAATCATGATTTCATGATTTCTTCTTTTCAAGATGCTGACTGGCATGTATGAGGTTATACTCTAATTTTATTTTAGAACTGGATCATACTAATATAATATATACACGCATCAATATATACAGGTTTCAAATATTGTTAGTTAACTCCTTAGAAAAATATTCTTGTTCCTATTTTTACTTACTTTATTCTTTTGTTAAATCAGTAAATGTAATATATATAGGAGAAACAGAAACTATAAACCTTAGCTATAGTGAGAAGCTCAGAGCTAACATGCCGAAGGAAATAAAACTAAAAATAGCGACACAAAAGCCCAAACCTAAACCTAGTGTAGTGACCCTAACCTTTATGGGAATTGTGTAGAAGTAATTTTGGTTATATTGCTTTTCAAATTCTTTATATTAGGGCATGACACTGCAAAAGCGTCATAGTACCAGGAAATAATGAGGTCTCTACACGATCTAGGAACAACCAAACTCACACATCCTCAACACCATCAACCAGATCTCCCTGGCAAACCAGCAATAAATGAAGTGGGCAGCCAATTCATGCTCTTGCGAACACAATACGGCTTTGCAAGCACTTGCCACTCTTCAAGAGTTGATCCACCGTAAGGATCCCACCCCAAGCCAAACTTCAACCAAATAAACGAACATGGGAGGAACCCTTACATACCGACAACCAGCTACGAAGTAATAACAGTTGACGGACCCAAAAAATATATAAAAGGACCAACCCCCTTCCCGTCTTCCCCTTTTCCCCTTTTCCAACTATCCACATCCACTCTCCCAAGAGCTCATATCACATAATCTGCAGATACCAATCCTCCCTCCTCCCTAAGAAGTGACAAACCTCCCAATTGACTAAATGGTATCTTGTCTCCTCTCCCCTCCACTCGCAAAGGAAATTTGTTTCCATTTGTTCCAAATGACCAATGATAGCCATTAGACACCCTAGACATAAACATGAAATACGAAGGTAGCTTTAACTAGGACTAATCTTCCTCCAATAGATAATTATTCTCTTCCAAACAACCAACCTAGTCTCAAACCTCAAAGGCACCAGCTCCCAAAGCGACACACGAAGAGGTAACCCAAGGTAACTAGACGGAAGGGAGTGCGCAAGGCAGCCAATATCCCGACACCCTAGCTAACACCTCCATCAAGACAGAGTCAACGCGAACTATCAAATAGTGGTTTTATGTCGATCAACACATTGCCTTTGAGATAGCTTCACAAATAATTACAGACTGGTCTTAGATACCAAAGCTCACTGTTAAGAGCCCCACAAGATATCATTGTATCATCGGTAAATTGGAGATGAAATATCGAAGGCCCCCTCTCACAATCTCAAACTCGGAGAAAAAACCTTGGCTAGGCTTGGAGTTTCCCCAACCATGTTAAATAGGAAGAGAGATAACAGATCGCTTTGCCCAAGGCCCCTAGAACTCTTGAAATAAGCCTCAGAAGATCCATTCACCATAATCGAGAACCACAGAGACAAGTAGCATGCTCTCATCCAGCTTTTCCATTTCACCCCAATCCCCAATCTTTTTTAAACAAGGAACCCTAATGAACACGATCATAAACCTTTTCCATGTCCACTTTGTAAATGATGCCCGACCTATTGCTTTTATGGAAAGAATCAATTGCTTCATACATCAAGTAGTTGTCTACCCATAAGAAATGCCCTTGAGATTACAGAAATGATAGAGCCAATTACTGGTCTTAAACTATTGGTCAAATTTTAGCGGGAATTTTATAAACACTCCTAAGCAAGCTTATCGGTCTGAAATCCTTAATCTTCTCCGCTCCCTCTTTTTCAGAATCAAGAATAACAACGTGGAGTTCATAAATCATAATCTCCCCTAAGTAACTCCTCTCATGGAATCATCATTGACTACACCCCAAAAGGTTTTAAAAAATTCCATGGAAAACCCATCCAAACCTGAGGCCTTATTTTTCGGGATTTGATAATGGCGTTTTTTACCTCTTCCCCTCAAAACCCCTCTCCGTACCACATGGATCAATCTCAGAGATCGAATCAAACCTCAAACTGTCAACTGTAAGGCACCTCCATCCATCATCCTATACAAATCCTCGTAGAACCGAGCAATTTACACCCCTATTTCATCCCATCCCTCAAACTGTCAACTGTAAGGCACCTCCATCCATCATCCTATACAAATCCTCGTAGAACCGAGCAATTTACACCCCTATTTCATCCCATCCCTCAATTTTAACCTTCTTGCATTTGCCATAGAATGAAAATAATCGGTATTGTTATCGCTAACTTGAATCTAACTCACCTTGGACTTTTCCCTCTAAAATATTTCCTCCTCAAAACAGTTGTTCTTGTACCACATCTTCAACCTCAATCTTTCCTCTGTTTCATCCTACTCCAAGGGCTCCCTTCCTAAACCAAATACAGTCTCTGAATTTCCCGAAACAAATCCTCCTTATCCTTCGTGATAACCCTAAGCTTTTCTCTATTCCAATATTTAATTTTATCCTTCATAATTTTAATTTAGATGTCAACCTGTAAGCAGTCGTATTGAAAACCCTCTCCTCATTGCACCATTCCCCGGTCAAACCCCCAAACTCCTCAGCATGCAACACATGTTCTCAAAGCAGGACGGCGACCCCTTTCCGTCAAACATGCATCTCAGATTATGTGAAATGAGACTGGCCTAGCCAGCTACCAGCTTTTCCAGCACAGGATTAGGAAATAACACATCCCACATACCCGAACAGATAAAACGATCAAGCCAACACATAACTGGTATTTCCTTCAAATTGGACCAAGTATAGCAGCATCCTGCCATAGGGATATTCATGAGTCCACATTCCCTAACAATACCTGCAAAACTCCTCATACAGCCCTGCTAAGATTTCCCCCAAAGCACCGCAAGACATCCCACACGGGAAAACGTCTGCCAATTCGAACAAAAAATCCTCCCTGCTACCATCGGTCATTTGGTCCATAAACCTTGTTGAACGCCCACCTCTTATTACCATCCTTATTTCTAAAAAGCACTAAAATAAAAAAAATTGCATTTCCAACTCCACTCCCTCCAAAATTAAAGAGTTCCATGCCACAATAATTTCACCTGACACCCCAATAGAATCGAGGCAGACCCACTCCCATTTATTACCTCCCAAAACCATTTGAATCCTAGGAATAGTAGCTAACGTCCACTTTTTCTCTTGGAAGGTAATAAACAATCTATTACTTGCCGCAACAAAATTTAAATAAAAGCCATTCAATAAGGACTGCAAGGCCCGGCCCCGCCTCACATTCAGTACCCCGAATCTCTTTAGATCGTGCATGGATCCCGATGTGCGGCCAGAGTGTTGATTGATCATAACCATAAGAATAAGCATTTACTTCCTCCGACTATACATGCCGGTTGATCAGTTATTTTTAGTTCTTTCAATTAGTTAGTTATGTTTTCACCATTTTAGAAAATTATATGTATATTATTTAATTCCACCAATTCGGCAAGTTCCTAAAAAGGCTTAGCAACAGCTGAGTCTGCATCTAACCCAAGGTTCTGAAAATTGATTGGGGCGGCCGCCTGGGCGGATCGGGTCTTCAGGCGCCTCGAATCAAGCCCAGGCAGCTTCTAAGGTGGTATGGGACTTGGGGGCCGGCTTGGCCCGCCTGAGCGGCCACCTGGGCGCTATAAGATCGTGGTAGGGCGGGGGCGACCCTACTTATAAGTTATAAAACCCCTTTTTTTCAACATTAAGTGGAAATCGATTTCCCTAATTCCCTCTCCCTCTTCCTCTAAGTCTCTAACATTAGGAAAGACGGCGACGCACTCCCTCCAGCAAATCTAATCGACAGCAACACGTTTCGACAGCCCACAAAGTTTCGGCAAGACTGGTAAGTGGTTTTTTTTTTCCTTCCTTTTTTTATAATGTTTTATTCCTTCTTTTTTCTCTTCTTCTCCAACAACAAGGTGGTCGGAGAAGAAGCATTGCGATTTTATTTTTTTTCTTTTTCTCTTCTCTTTCTTCCTTCTTCTTCTAGTAACTAGCTGCTGCACAGCAGCTGTTTTTTTTTTCCCCCTTGTCTTCTTCTTTTCTTCTTTTTTTTCTTCTTTTCTTCTTTTTTTCTTCTTCTCCGGAAAAAAGAAGCTTTCTATGCTTCTTTTTTTCTTTCTTTTCTTCTTTTCTTCCTTTTTTCTTCTTCTCCGGAAACAAATTGACGGGGATGCCGACATTGTAGACATCGGATACGGACTGTTTCGGGTGTATCAACGTCGGAAGAAGCGGAATGGAAATCAATACCAGGCGTAAAGGAAGGAAATCGACATTTTCGTTCGATTGAACCTTTTTTCAATCGAACGAAAATTTAGTTTCATCGAACCCTTATTTCGATCGATCGAAATCGCGCGATAATGAAATTTTATTTTTTTTTGAGTTCGAACTAATGTTTTAAGCGTAAATTTGTCTTTTTATGTTTTATTTTCGTTTTAGGGTTTTATTTTAAGCCCTCCTACATAAGGTCATTAGGAAAAACAATGTAATTAGTTATTGATTATGAATGAAAAGAGCTTTTGCTTGTGTGCTTGAGATGAGCCTCTACGAAGAGTGAATCTTCTACCCGAGAAGGGTTTGGTGTGAAGTCAAGGGTGTGAAGCCCACAACATCTATCTTCCATCTATCTCTATATTTTATTTTCTTTCTCTGCTTCTAAATCTTTTCATACACCTGAAATCATAAACCCTAGATTTTCCCTAATCCATTGAAACGATTAGATTCAACAACCGTAGATCCCATCAGAGTTATTAAACCCTTCTGCATCAAATACCCAGAGAAACCTAGTGATCCCATCATTGAATTGTGAGCCCCCTAATCTGGAAAACCTAGAGTTCTACCTCTAGGACCGATCTACACCGCAACTCTAACGGATCTAGCGCGAAGACTGGACCCTCTCCTGAATCCGAGCGTGATCTTCCGCATGGAAAACAATGAAGCCTTAAGGTATTCACTTTATTTTTAGATTCATTGTTCAATTTAATTTAAATTAATTTCGGCAAGTAATTAATTCACCGCATTCACGTAGTTTAGGGTTTTGTCCTGCCTCAGTTTTGGTATCAGAGCCTAAGTTTTAGGTTAGGGCATATTTGTGTGGCATTGAAATTCATTGCACTTTAATTTTCATTGCATTGTTCTGTTTTGGCCAAAGTGTGCACATCGCGTGTTTGTCAAAAGTCCCCCTTCATTGTCAATTCATTTTGCATGTCATTCTAGGACCCATCATTAGTGAACCGTATCACCATGGACATGAATGGGATTGTCGAGGCTCTTAATGGCATGAGAGCTGATCTAAAATCGATCAATGATCGAATGGCTGCCATGGAGACAGCCCAAAGGAACCTTGAAACGTCCAATGAGAGGTTGTTAGACCGAGTCAATCGGTTAGACGAGGGTGATAAGTACCTCGAACCACCCCGTGACCGTAATGGTCTACGTTTCGAACGAAATGGCTACCAACATAATCGAAACCGGAATCATAGGGTGGATCATCATGGAGATGACTACGACCCAGAAGGGAAACTCCTTAAAAATGTCCGAGCTGAGTTCCCAACTTTCGATGGAAGATTGGACGCTCGGACGCTCAAGTCTTCCTTGATTGGTTATCCGATATGGACCAGCACTTTGAGTGGTTTGGCATGAGCGATGAGAGGTGTGTTAGACTTGCTAAAATGAAGCTCATAGGCCAAGCCCGACTCTTTTGGGTCAACGTTGAACTCATCAGAACGAATGCGGGCTGTACTCCCATTACTCGTTGGGAGGACATGAAGGAGCGACTTACAGAGAAGTACGTTCCTTCCTCATATTACCATCGTCTCCTCGATAAATGGCAAAATCTACACCAAGGTAGTATGCCTGTATCGGACTACATTGGCAAATTTGAAGAATTCATGATGAGAGCCAAAGTATCCGAAGATCCTCAAGTCACTCTATCCAGATTTCGCACCGAATTGAGACTTGACTTGCAAAAAGAGTTAGTCTCCCACCCTGTTGAGACTCTCGTAGAATGTTACACCGTTGTTCAAGACCTTGAACGATATTTGAAAATGACAGTGGTTAAGCGATCTGATTTTCACACCAGTCAACCCTGTACCGACGAAGTGAGACTTAGTGCTGGAAATCCGCCTCCCAAACCCACACAATCCACATATGTCAATGTGTGGTTTGACAAAGGAAAGGGTGTAGTCAGAGAATCCTCAAAGAATGGGTCTCATGTCAAGTGTTATAAATGTCAAGGATTGGGACACTTTGCCGCCCAATGCCCCACGAGAGACCCACAAAGGAATCTCTTCATCGACGGAGAAGAAGAGAGTGAGGGAGTTTATGAGGAAGAGGTCTTTGAGCCGAATGTCACACCTAGTGACGAGGAAGGTGACGACATGGGTCGTGCTCTAGTTGTGAGGTGTGCCTTTGCACAACCTCAACGAGATGAAAAGGAGGATTGGCGGAGGGAGAACATCTTCCACACCTTTGCCACATGTGGGACAAAGAGTTGTAGGGTTATCGTGGATAGCAGAAATTGCACCAATGTGGTGTCAAAACATACCATCACCCGCTTAGGGCTTACACCCGAAGCCCACCTGAGACCTTACAAAGTCGCATGAGTTGACTCCTCATTCATTCCCGTGTCACAGAGGTGGCGTGTACCCATACAATTGGGTTCATACTCGGACACCTTGTGGTGCGATGTGGTGCCGATAGCTGTGGGCTACATCATCTTAGGGAGGCCATGGCTTTATGACTTAAACGTGACCATTTTTGGTCGATCTAATATTTGCACGTTCAATTATAAGGGTAAGAAAATCATTCTTAACCCTTTGGTTCCCAAAGCGCCATCAATCAACAGAGTTGAAAAGAAGGGAGGCCAATCCAAGGCCATCAACATTGTGACCCCTTCAAAGTTCGAGAGGGCATCGAGAGATGAGAGCGTAGTGTATGTCATCGTCACCGTTGAAAGTACTCCTGAGTCAGCACGTGAGTACCCCAGGGAGGTCGAGCCAATCATGAATGAATTTGCGGATGCCTTCTCTGAAGATTTACCTAATGAGCTCTCTCCCATGCGTGACATTCAACACGCAATCGACTTGGTTCCCGGATCTACATTACCGAACCTGCCCCACTACAGGTTGAATCCGATTGGGCACGCCGAGTTGACTCGGCAAGTCAGTGAGCTCCTTCAGAAGGAGTTCATTCAAGAAAGTCTGAGCCCGTGTGTTATACCCGCATTACTCACGCCTAAGAAAGATGGTATATGGCGCATGTGTGTGGATAGTCGTGCAATTAATAAGATTGCGATTAAATATCGATTTCTCATACTGAGGCTTGATGACATGCTCGATATGATGGTTGGTGCCACTATCTTTTCCAAGATAGTCCTTAAAAGTGGCTACCATCAGGTTCGTATTCGCCTTAGCGATGAATGGAAATCCGCCTTCAAGACCAAAAACGATCTTTATGAGTGGAAGGTCATGCCTTTTGGGCTATCCAATGTCCCGAGCACATTCATGAGGCTCATGACCCAAGTGTTGAGGCCATTCATTGGCAAATTCCTTGTCGTATATTTTGATGACATCTTAATTTACAGTCCGGACAAGAAACAACACATTATCCACCTAAGGTTTGTTTGTGAAACCTTGAGAGGAGAAAGGTTATACGCAAATCTCAAGAAGTGCACCTACATGCAGTAATCTGTTGTATTCTTGGGATTCATTGTCTCGATAAATGGGATGGTTGTGAACCCTGCAAAGGTTAAGGCCATTGTGGAGTGGCCCGAACCTCAGAATATTCATGAAGTCTATAGCTTCCATAGCTTGGCCACATTTTATCATCGTTTCATCCGAAACTTTAGCACCATCATGGCTCCCATTACCGATTGCATGAGAAAAGGAGAGTTCCTGTGGAGCAATGTCGCGACGAGGGCCTTTGCCGAGATAAAAGAGAATGATTACTGCACATGTCATGTGCCTACCAGACTTTTCTAAAGTCTTTGAAGTAGCATGTGACGTGTCGGGTGTAGGCATAGGCGAAGTGTTGAGCCAAGAGGGCCACCCTGGTGCCTATTTTAGTGAGAAACTTAATGAGGCAAAGCAGAAATACTCCATCTATGACAAGGAGTTTTATACGGTGTCCGATCTCTTTGATATTGGAAACATTACCTGAGACCATAGGAATTTGTGTTATTTTCTGACCACGAAGCCTTACGTCTCCTTGCTTCCCAGAAAAAGTTGAACCAGAGGCACACGAAGTGGGTCGAGTACCTTCAAGGGTTCACATTCGTATTGAAGCATAAGGCCGGTGCCGGGAACAAGGCAGTTCATGCGCTTAGTCGTCAAGTGGCGACTTTGCAGTCTATGAGCATCGAGGTCATCAGATTTGAGCAGTTGAAACAAGATTATCCTGGTTACCTAGATTTCGGGGCAAAATACACTGCTATCCTTGAAAATCCGAACAACATTAACTCCGAGCATACCCTGCTGGATGGGTATTTGTTTAAAGGAAATCGTTTGTGTATCCCTCGCACTTCATTGGGTAACTTCCTCATTTGGGAGTTACATGCCGGAGGGATTGCCGGACATTTTGGGCGAGATAAGACCGGTACGCTCGTTGAGGATAGGTTTTGTTGGCCTAGCCTTATGAGGGATGTCTCTAGGGTCGTGAAACAATGTCATACATGCCAAGTTGCGAAGCGGATTAAGCAGAATACCAGCTTGTATACCCCGTTACCTGTGCCACACACCCCGTGGCAAGACATCTCTATGGATTTCGTGCTCGGACTTCCCAAGACTCAACGGAAGTACAATTCCATTTTTGTGGTAGTGGACCGCTTTTCCAAGATGGCCCACTTCATACCTTGCTCTAAAACCTCCGATGCGGCTCACATAGCCAAATTATTTTTCGAGGAGGTTGTGCGTCTCCATGGATTACCCAAAACTATTGTGTCGGATCGGGACGTGAAGTTTACCAGTTATTTCTAGAAGACTTTATGACACATAATGGGTACCATGCTCCAATTTTCTTCGGCCTATCATCCTCAAACTAATGGCCAAACGGAATCCACTAATAGGAGCTTAGGTAATCTCCTTTGTTGTTTAGTTGGTGATCATCCTAGGACTTGGGATTCTACGTTGCCTATAGCCGAGTTTGCATACAACAATTCAGTCAATAAGTCCCTAGGCATGAGTCCTTTCAAGGTTGTACTTGGTCATAGGCCGAGAACACCCATCGATTTAGTCCCCATGTCTGCATCCCATCGAGTTTCCGAGTCAGCCAATGCATTCGCATAGCACATCCATGAATTGCATGCCGAAATTAGAGAAAAATTAATGCGAGCAATAAACAATACAAGATAACTGCAGATGCGCATAGGCGCTTCAAAGAATTCCAAGTAGGGGATTATGTGATGGTTCGGGTTAGGCCTGAACGATTCCCATCGGGAGTCGGGAAAAAACTCCAAGCCCGTAGCGCTGGGCCTTTTAAAGTAGTGGCAAGGAGAGAACCTACTGCATATGTTCGCAAGCTTCCACCAGATATTAGGGTCAGCTCTACGTTCAATGTGGAGGACCTAGTTCCTTCTTCGGCCTCAGCCCCAACCCCTTCCAAGCAGCCCTGAGCCCACATTCCAGCCCCACCCTGCAGCCCCTATCCTTCCCTTCCCCACGGAAACAGAGGAGAGATGAGATCGAAGGGATACTCGATGATTTTGTGGTGTCCACCCATGGTGGAGGATTTCAGAAATACTTAGTTAAGTGGTTGGGAAGCCGGACTCCGAGAACACATGGTTAACTAAAGATGAGGTGCGATGCCTAGACCCCGGCATGCTCGATCGCTATCACAACGCCGCTTCATTGATGGGGACGCCGACATTGTAGATATCGGATACAGACCGTTTCGCGTGTACCGACATCGGAAGAAGCGGAATGGAAATCAAAACCAGGCGTAAAGGAAGGAAATCGACATTTTCGTTCGATCGAACATTTTTTCAATCGAACGAAATTTTCGTTCGATCGAAATCGCGCGATAATGAAATTTATTTTATTTTTGAGTTCGAACTTATGTTTTAAGGGTAAATTTGTCTTTTTATGTTTTATTTTCATTTTAGGGTTTTATTTTAGGACCTCCTATATAAGGTCATTTGGAAAAATAATGTAATTAGATATTGATTATGAATGAAAAGAGCTTTTGTTTGTATGCTTGAGATGAGCCTCTACGAAGAGTGAATCTTCTTCCCGAGAAGGGTTTGGTGTGAAGCCAAGGGTGTGAAGCCCACAACATCTATCTTCCATCTATCTCTATATTTTATTTTCTTTCTCTGCTTCTAAATCTTTTCATACACCTGAAATCATAAACCCTAGTTTTTCCCTAATCCATTGAACCGATTCGATTCAACAACCGTAGATCCCATCAGAATTATTAAACCCTTCTGCATCAAATACCCAGAGAAAACCAGTGATCCCATCATTGAATTGTGAGCGCTCTAATCTGGATCACCTAGAGTTCTACCTCTAGGACTGATCTGCACCGCAACTCTTAACGGATCTAGCGCGAAGATTGGACCCTCTCCTAAATCCGAACATGATCTTCTGCATGGAAAACAATGAAGCCTTAAGGTATTCACTTTATTTTCAAATTCATTGTTTAATTTAATTTAAATTAATTTCGACAAGTAATTAATTCACCACATTCACGTAGATTAGGGTTTTATCCTGCGTCACAAATACAAAAAAGGTTGTGAAGCAGCCTTTTTTTTATTTATTTTTTTCTTCTTCTCCTTCTTCCTATTCCAGTAAGGCTGTGAAGCCTTTTTTCCGGCAAGGCTGTGAAGCCTTCTTCTTCCTATTCCGGTAAGGCTGTGCGCACAAGTGTTTTTTTTTACCCTCTCTTCTTTTCTTTTTCTCTTCTCCTTCCTATTCTGGCTGTTGTGGCTATGCACATTGCACAACTCTTTTTTTCGGCAACTGAGCACAACACTTTTTTTTGTGTTTCTTTTTTTTTCATCCTCCTATTCTGGCAAGTAGCAACTGAGCACAACCTTTTTTTTTCTTCTCTGGCAAGGCGGCAACTATAATACATAATAAGCTATAAAAGGGGTTGGGACTTCGGGTTTAAGTCATCTGGCTCTCTCGCCTCCCTCTCTCGCTGCTCTCTCACGCTCTCCCTCTCTCGCTGCTCTCTCGCTCTCCCTCTCTCGCTGTTGTCTCGCTCTCGAGGTAAGTTGGTTTTTTTTTTTTCTCTTTTCTTCCTTCACAGCTTCACGGCCTTCTTCCTTCACAGCTCCTTCACGGCTTCACCAACACTAGGTCTTTATTAGCTCATTTTCCAACACAACACCAAGGAGCTCCTTCAAATCAACGAGACAAGGTACGCCATTTTTTTATTTTTTTTTCTCTTTTATTTTCAGTTTTTTTCTGTTTTGTTTGGTGTTTTTCTTTCTATTTTGTTTTCTAATTTTTTCCTTTTTTTATTTTGGTTTTTTTCTTTGCTATTCTGTTTTCTTTGGCCTGCTTTTCTTTTTTTCTGTTTTTTTTTTTTTTTCCTATTTTTTTCTGGGTTTTTTTCTTGCTGTTTTTTCCTTGTTTTTTCTTGTTTTTGCCATATTTTTTTCTTCTTGGCCTGGTAAATAATTTATATGAAATATTTTTTTTTATTCTTATTTGATATTAAACTTTAATTTATTGCTCTGTTTTTTTTCTGATTCTTGGTCTAATATTTTTATTTTTTATATTAAACTTCAATTTTTCTGGTTGGTTTACTGTCTGGTTTTTAGGAATTGTGCAGCGTGGAACGTGATCTATATCATCTTATTTGGAGGCAATCAATTATTCAATCAGATGATTGTCTCTGACTAAGTTGAATAAGATGATAGAGATCACCATGGCCATCAAATCAGACGGCTTTGATAATGTTTCAGTTTATATTAAATCTTTTGACATGCCACGATGTAGCTCCCATATTAATATTAACATAAATTAAGGGGTTGTTCTGGAGGGTCCTTGGGCTAGCAAGAGATCCTATAGTTACTTGTGATTCCATTATTCCATGCGATAAATCTTGTTTAGATTAGAACTTGGAATATCTTTCTCTCTAATTAAGAATTAGAACTTGGCGCAGTCTAAGTTTTCATCTTGGATATTGCCGATACTTATCAACCAATAATATGATCGATGAGCTCTACGCCAGTGCTTAGGGCAGATGACTGGATTTGCTCGAAGTGTCGCAACATCAATTTCAGACGTAGATCTGTTTGCCATCGGTTTGGTTGTGTCTCAAGCAGAGCCGAGGAATGATAGTGAAATCTACAGATGATCGTTTGCACCGTTCGGAAAACAAACATCAGGTGGTTTTAATGGCAGCCAAATACAAGACCTACGTGATGGATGGCCTGTCGCAGGCAGAAGATTCAATCGGGCTTCTGGTTTACCTGTTTACGAGGCACGTCGCCTCAACGGGGTTTCCTTCGCCGACGTCGCAAGGAGAGATGAGAGGAATAGTGGGGTGTCGGACGACTTTCCCACCACCGATGTTTGATCACTTCTAACGTGGTCTCTGGAATTAGAAATGATCAATTGGTTTTTCAGTCATCACAGTTTCTCTCTCTCACCAGGAACCTACCAGACTACGGGATGGTGATGTACATAATAAAAGATTCATTAGCACTTTTACACCTACAAAGATGGCTACAACAGTCTTGGGAGTACACAGAAAGACCGGCACTATCGGCTATTACCAAAACAAAATTTCTTCTACGATTCACATCAAAGGAGGGCGGCGCTGGCCCTTCGAAGAAAAAATAAATTCATGATCGACGCAGTACCGGTAGAGTGCCACGTCTGGGAACCATGGGTAGAGGATGTCCAATTACACTGGGGAGAGGAAGGAGTTTGGATTCGAGTGCTAGGTCTTCCGATCCACACCTGGACACCCGAGGTTCTCAAGGAGATTGGGGACCTTTGTGGCAGATTCATCCTTGTCAACCAAAACACCGATGACCTCTGGGACACCGACTCCGCCCGGATTCTCGTTGCCACCGAAAGTTGGGAGCACATCCCTAGAAGTTGCGAGATCAGTGCCGGAGGCCAGAGACATAGGGTCTTCATAGAAATGGAGCTTATGCAGAGGGTGCTCATCCCAAAGCAACCGGCGACAGACTATGGAACCTCGGGGTCTAATCGGAGTGTGCATATTCAAGATGATGTGCTCGAGGAAGGAGAAATCGATGATCGTTTCATCGCCCTCGGCGGTGAAAACCAGTCCTCAATGGAGGGTGTTGCGAGCTCGCCTGAACAGATGCAACCCACGGCGCCGGTGAACCATGGTGTAGCTCAGATCGTCTACGCTGAAGATCTACGACCGTCGATCCAACCTACGGTCGAGGGTGAATTGTACAACAAGGACCTCACCTACCAACTGCTGACCGAAGAGGTTAGTGACCAGATGTGGAGGCCTGTAGAGGAAAACAACGTCGAGGAGCAACCCTGGGATCCAATGAGTATCGAGGCTTCGATGTACCTGAGGAAGAAGAGTTGTCCTAACAAAAATATCTTTAAGGTTTTTCTGCGTCGAAGATTCAGATATAGTACTTCCCGAATCTCGAGCAGTTCAGCCGTATTGACACGTAATAGACGATTGGCGGTTTCCAGAAACCGGTCGATGGTTTTGATGGGGGCCGGCTCAACTTGTATTCTCGAAGCGTCTGTGGAGGACCACGTGACCCTCATATCTGATGTGGCCCTTCGTCAGGTGCCTCAAATTTGCATACCACAAGGTATTCATAACAGGTTGACACGTGGCAGTTTAATATCTAATGGGATACAGCTGGTGGGGAGTTTCAACTGGGTCTGTGGCAGGTCTAAACCCTCACTTAACCTCATGCTCACAGGTCCGGGGCTGGAGCCACGGGCTTTTGACTAAGTGGAGAAGGAATATTGGGCCAGGAATCAACAGGCTGAGACCCGACGGATTTCTGAGGACAAACTGTCAGCTACTCTATTCTGCTCGACTCAGTTTCGAAATTTTTCTGAGAATCCAACGTCCAACACTCTCAACGACTGAACTGACTTTGGGGGTCGTCCACTGTGAAGTCGCCAACCCCTCGCATGATGTTTCAGAGCAAATTCCACCGATAAGATCGATTCGACAAACCGGAGAATGGGTTGAATGCTCGTTTCGTCCTACTAGAAGTGCCAGGTCAAGCCCATCCACAGCTGGTATGAGAGATGAGCTCCCCAGAAACACGGATGAAATCGATCGCCATATACGGGTGGGCAGCTTGGAATGGCATTCAAAGGGACGAAGCCCTCAGGGAAGTGTTCCGGTCCATTTTGGTTACCCGGCAAGACACCAGCAAGAAGAAGCGTCGCGTCAGCTCTCGGGAACTCGCTCGTCTTCAGTGAGGGATGTCAGATGAGAGGGGAGCTGGGGGTGCTTAACACCCAGTTTCCTGCCATGGGAGGGCTACTTTGTTGCGTTAATGAAGATGTTCTCCTGGAATGTGAGGGGTATCTGAAATGGGCAGAAACGGGTCGGGGTAAAACGGGTGATCACAATGACCAAACTAGCAGTTATTACACTTCAAGAGACTAAATGGGATAGCTGCGAGAAGAAGAAAGTGTCATCGGTGCTTGGAGGAAAATGATGCGATTGGATCGGGGTCAACTCTGCGGGTGCCTCTAGCGGCATTCCGGTTGCCTGGAATTCAACTCTTTTCGACAAAGTGGACGAGGAAGTGGGGCTGTATTCAGCCTCTGTTGTGGTTCGGAATAAAGATACTGATATATTATGGTCCTTTTCGGGGATTTATGGCCCTTCTGATGATTGATACCGGGGTGATTTCTGGTTTGAGCTAGCAGTTATTGCTGCGAGATGGGATCATCCTCTATGCCTGGCGGGGGACTTCAACGCCATCAGATGGGAGTATGAACAACAGGGGGGACCGCCGGATGTGGCAGTGATGCGTGATTTCAACTCCTTCATCTCTGACCAGAAATTAATGGATGTTCCACTAACCGGATCGAGATTCACATGGTTCAAGATACGCCAATGTTAACTAGGCTGGATAGATTTCTCTGCACGATGGAATGGCTGGAGATTTTTCCGGCTACCAGACTTGAAGGTCTAGCCAGGGCTGTTTCGGATCATTGTCCTTTATTGATGAGTTGTGACTCTCAGGGGAAGGGGCCATCCCCATTCCGGTTTGAGAACCTATGGCTGCTGGATGACAATTTCAGAGCGATGGTGCCTACTTGGTGGAACGAACCGACACCTTCAAGGACTGCAGCTTTCAAATTCATTTCCAAACTGCAGCGGATCAAGGGACGTATCAAGGATTGGAACAAGGAAGTGTACGGGCTGGTCCACATAGCAAAAGAGTCTTTGCTCATGCGGTTGAAAGATCTGGACAGCTTGGAGGAAAATAGGGGCCTATCCAAACAGGAAAACAAAGAAAGGTTTCAAAAAAAGATGGATTTCAACAACAAATGTGTGGCCAAGGAGGTGTGCTGGAAGCGGAAGGCTAAGGTTCAGTGGCTTAAAGCGGGGGACCAAAATACCAAATTCTTCCATGCGGTTGCAATTGCGCGAAATAAGATAAATTACTTGGGCAGTATTGTTGTCGAAGGGGCTACCTACATTGGTTATGAGCAAATCAGGGATCACGTAGTCGCATTCTACACTAATCTGTATTCCGACGATGGTCGTGCTCGACCGGAGCTGGACATGGTGGGGTTTCAATCAATTTCAGAGGAAGATAGCGCGGAAGTGGAACAACAATTTAGTGAGGAGGTATGGCGGGCCATTAAGTTCGAAGGCAAGAACCAGTCGCTGGGCCCAGATGGTTTCACGATGGAATTCACCCTCTCCTTTTGGCCAATCCTAAAGGAGGAACTGATGGATGTGCTTCACGAGTTTCATGCATGGGTTAAAATATCGGGTTACCGATACGTATCGTCCGAGCTCCAAAACGATACGTATCGGACGATACGTATCGGTACCGGTCTGTATCGGACGATACATTGAATGTATCGTTCGATACGTTCAATACATTTGAATGTATCGAACGATACATTCAATGTATCGTTCGAGTCCAATACCGATACGTATCGTCCGATACGTATCGGTATCGGACGATATTTTGATCCATGGTTTCATGACCCTGGCTTTATTGGACGAAGCATCAACTCTACCTTTATCACCCTGATTCCCAAAAAAGAAGGGCAAAGGAGCTTTCGGAACCGCCTAATCTACCTTATTAATTGTCTGTACAAGATAATAGCCAAAGTGCTCGCCAACAGGATTAAACCACTAATGGGTAAGATCATTTCGGTCAATCAGGGCGCTATTGTTCAGGTGAAACAATTAGTGGATCTGGCTGCGGTGGATCAAAAGGTGATTCACTCGGCCCGCCTTTCGCGTCAGCCTGCAGCTCTTTAGAAGGTGGATATGGAGAAGGCATACAAGCGAGTCAGTTGGGACTGCAAGACTATATGCTCGATAGTTTTGGGTTCAAGTGTACCTGGAGGGGGTGGATGCGGGCTTGCTACTCCTCAGCCTGATTTTCAGTGTTGATCAATGGCTCGCCAGTAGGGTACTTCAAAAGCTCTAGAGGAATCTGTCAGGGCGACCCGCTCTCCCCCTTCTTATTCAACATGGTGGGTGAAGCGCTAACTGGTCACATAACTCGAGCAAGACAGCTCTATCTCATCTCTGGCATTCAGGTGGGATCTCAAGGTCCATCCATCTCGAACCTTCAGTATGGTGATGATACCGTCATATTTGGGAAGGCTAACATGTCGGAGTTCAGGACGTTAACCGACATACTTTCGGTATATGAGGCAGTTTTGGGTCAGCGCACTAATTTACTCAAATCGGCGATATCTGGAATTGGGACCACGGATCTACTGCTGACAGAATTAGCAGCTACAGTCAATAACATGATCAAAAAATTCCCCATCAAATACTTGGGCCTGCCACTTGGACTCAGACAAACATCGATAATTCAAAGATTCGAACAAAGGCTATCTTCGTGGAAAGGAAAACTCCTCAGTAGTGGAGGCCGTTTGCTCCTAATCAAATCGGTCTTGTCTAGTCTGCCGATCTTCTATATGTCGATGTTCAGATGTCCTACTGGTGTGATCAAATAGCTAGAACAAATCTAAAGGAACTTTCTCTAGGAGGGTTCGGGTCTTGAGAAATGCTTCCATCTAGTTAACTGGGACACTTGTCAACTTCCGGTTAGTTATGGCAGTCTTGGAATTCGCAGTTTGAGGTGGACCAACATTGCACTCCTAGGAAAATGGTTCTGGCGAGCCAGTATAGTGGGTGAAAACGACAATCTCTGGCACAAGGTGTTGAGTGAAAAGTATGGTCGTGGGATTGGTAACTAGGGCATCAATACTACAGTTCACAGAGGCACTTGGCTTGGTGGAAATGTATTTGTGGTACTTGGGCGTTTTACGAGAGAGGGATTAGATTCAGTTGGGGATGTGGGACCCAAATTAGGTTCTGGGAGGACACTTGGACAGAGTGTCGTCCCCTCAGATCGGCCTTCCCCAACATCTACAACATCTCTACAAACCCGCTAGGGCTGATAGACGAATTTGTTACAGAAACCATAGGAGGAAGATTGAGGGATATCAAAGCCCAAAGGCTTCTGACCGATGTCGAGGTGACTTCAATCTCTAAGCTGCTACACTTGTTCTATGATGTTCATCGAAATCTGTGCGGCCAAGACGAGTGGGTTCAGATTCCTACCAAAAAGGGCAACTTCAGTGTCAAATCATACTACCGGATGCTAGCGAGCCACTCGCTCATCAGATTTCAAGGAGCTAGGTTGTGGAAGGCGGTCATACCACCAAAAATTAAGTTCTTTGCGTGGTCCCTCTTCAAGGAAAAAACTTTAACAATCGATCAAATCATTCGCCGAGGGAAAGATATATCGAACAGATGTGTGATGTGCCTACACGGGGAGGAGTCAGTCGCGCATCTATTCCTACACTACGAGGTGGCACACAAGAGTTGGAGCGTCATTCTTAAATCCTTTAACATGAATTGGGTGACCTCTGCTTCAACTTACATGCAGCTCCTAACCTGGTCTCCCGGCAGTTTTGAGGGCTAGCTACGAGACTACTGGCAAGCTGCTTTCTTCGCAGTTATTTAGAGTATATGGCTTGGAAGAAACAGACATATTTTTTAGAAGAAAAATCGGCCTATGGAGATGATCATGAAGTCGGTTAGAGACCTGATGTGGTTTTGAGTGGCCAGAGGCGGGGAGAGCGCTAGTGGGAATAACGCGCCCTGAGATCCGGGTTAAGTAGGGAGCTGGCCTTGGCAGATTTGGTAGTTTTTGGCCAACTGCTGGCTCATCTCTCTTCTTGCGTTGTATGGGGTTCATGTACTCTTTTGTTAGTTTTCCGTTTGGTCGCTTCTTTTCTGTATTGTTTCTTTCAGCGCCTTGCTGTTTTTCAATACATTTCTATTACCGATCAAAAATAAATAAATAAATAAATAATATTAATATAAATTTTGAAACAGTATTTTATGGAGGACTCAAGTTCGTCTCCCATGAACTTAAGGAAAGACCCTGGGTGGAAATATGCTCATCTTGTGGATGAGAGGCACACAAATACCGTGACATGCAATTTTTGTAAAAAGACTACAAAGGGAGGAATAACTCGGCAAAAACAACATCTTGCTAGGGTAGGGAATCATGCAACAGGATGCCTTAAGTGTCCTCTGGATGTGAGAGAGGAAATGAGACAAGTTTTGGGTGTGTCAAAAATACAAAAAGTAACTAAGAGAAGGATGGTATGTGACTCGATAGATGAGCATGGTGTACTTGGGAGAGTTGTTGAGGAATATGTGAATACAAAATTTGTAAATATGGATATTGAAGAAATACATGGACCGATCGGTTCTAAGAAAAAGGGCTCTACAAATCCTCGTACAAGAGGCCCTATGGATGGGTTTGTTACTACTACTACAAATTTGGCAATGGAAGGGAGGCAGAAATCTAAACAAACGACATTGAATGATAGATATAAGAAAGAAGAGAGAAAAGGCTTGGTAGATGGATTTATCAAGCATGGATTCCTTTCCATACCGCTGGCTGGAAAAGTTTTGCAACAACCTTGGAAGCAGTGGGCCAATTTGGTCTTGGGATGAAGCCTCCATCGTATCATGAGCTAAGAGTGAGCATATTAAAGCAGGAGGTGACCTTTACTCATTCTATATTAAAGTAGAGAGAGCATTGGGAGAAATATGGGTGCACCTTAATGTCCAATGGTTGGACAGATAAGAGGGGAAGAAATCTCATTAATTTTTTTGTGAATAGTCCAGATGGGACAGTGTTTTTGGAATCAATTGATGCACCATCATACGTGAAGGATGCTCATACTCTATTTACCATGTTGGATGGTATGGTGGAGAAAATAGGAGAGAAACATGAAGTTCAAGTTGTAACAAATAATGTTGTTAATTATGTGGCAGCTAGAAGAATTTTAATGCAGAAAAGATTGTCTTTATTTTGAACTCCGTGCGCTGCTCATTGTCTTGATCATATTCTGGAAGACATTGGGAAGCTACCATTGGTGAGGAAGTATATAGACAAAGCCTCCGCATTGACGGTATTTTTATACAATCATAGTTTTATATCTTAAACATGATGAGAAAGTTTACAAAACAACGTGACTTGGTGCGACAAGCTGTGACTCACTTTGCGACCGCGTTCCTCACTCTTCAAAGCATCTATTTACATAAGAAAGCTTTGAGAAAAATGTTTGTATCCGAGGAGTGGGGTACACATAGGTTGGCCATCACGGAAAAAGGTAAAAGGGCATGTGATACGGTCTTCAATCCGAAGTTTTGGACCGACTTAGAATATGTTTTGAAAATATTAAGGCCCTTGGTGAAAGTGTTGAGGTTGGTTGAGGGGGAAAAGTTTGTTATGGGATACCTCTATGAGGCAATGGATGTAGCGAAGACTGTGATTAAAAAGGCGCTTAAGGATCAAGCTAAGCTATATGAGGCACTTTGGCAATCGATTGATAAGAGATGGGATGATCAAACGCATAGTCCCTTGCATGTTGTTGGTTACTACTTCAATCTTGTGTTCTATTATAAAAATCCCAACATTGAAATAGATACTAAAGTTAATGAACGCCGCATTGTTGTCACTGAATGCCTTGTGCCGGATCCTAAGATGCAAGATGCAATAGTAATGGAACTTGAGAGGTAACAATATAACTTAGTTTATTGATTATTTGAATTTGCTTGAGTTTATCAATCAATATTTTACACTTTTCAGTTATGCACATGCGAAAGGGAGTTTGGGTCGATCAATGGCAATAAGACACAGGGAGTTGCTTACTCCTAGTATGTAACCAAGTAGCCTAGTACAGTTGACTTTCTCGCCTTCTCGGTTTCTCCTATTCAACACTTCAATCATAATATTCAGAGTTAGTAACTGACGTAAATATTTCAATATGTAAACAGTTTCATGGTGGAGACAATATGGAAGTATATATAAAAATTTACAATGGTTGGCAATTCGTGTGTTGAGTTTGACATGTTGTTCTTCTGGTTGCGATGCAACTGGAGCACTTTTGAGCATGTGAGTGACTAAGTTATTTATATTAGACATTGATTTAGTTATCTTATTATTATTGATTTATAATAAATAAATATACTTGTATTATTTATTTCACAGATTCACTCTAAAAGGAGGAATAGATTGGAGCAAAAAAGACTGAACAACTTAGTGTTTGTTAAATATAACCAAAAGTTGATGGAAAGACATTAAAATTAAGATATTAGTGATCCAATTAGACTCGAAGATAATGAAGAAAGTGAATGGATTACTCCTGAGGAGGACCGTGTCTTTGAGGGAGAAGATTTGACTTGTTCACATATAGCTGATGCTATTGATGCATGTGAAACAAGGAGTTTAAGGACACGAACAAGGTCTCGATTTCAAAGTGGGCAAAGCGGCAAACTCAAACTAAAAGAGGAAAGCAACCTCTAGTGGAAGAAAGTGAAGAAAGTAATGTTGATGCGTCTAAAAGAGAGGAGGACGAGACTTATCTAGAAAATGGAGATAATGAAAATGTTGACCTCACTGATGCAGCATTAGGAGTCGTGGACGGCAATATGGATTTTGACGATTGGGATTGAATTATGAACATTTTATTTGACTTTTTGTTATATTTGAATTATGATCCAATGTACTTGAACATAATAAAACTTTTATGTTTTTTTTATGTGGTTGTGCTTAAATGTTTTAATTAATAATTATGGAATTATGATGATTTAATTATGGAATTATCGTAGAGTAACTGTTGGACATAGATGATGGCACTATTCAATATTTAGGTAGGTAACTAGGTATACCAGATTTTTATAATTTTATTGTTAGTTAATTATTTAATTATACTTTTTTCTTTTACAGGTTTGTTGGGACTTCTATGGCACTATCACGAATTGAGCGATGGGCGTCACTCACTATATACCTGTATGTGTACTTCATATTTCATAATTCATATCTTTCAATATTTTTATATTTGCTTATATTTGATATTTATATGTGCTCATGTTGCAAATTTATTGATGTACCATATTTGATTTCTATTTATTGGTATTTATTTATGTTTGATTTTTCATAGTTAAACTTTTTTTTATCTTCTATTAAAATATAAATTTTTTTAAAAATAGTAAAAAAATTAGAAAAAAGAAATAATAATAATTAAAATATATAAAAATATATTATAAATAAATAAATAAAAATAACAAATAGCCTAGCTATGGCCTCGCCATGCCTGGCGAGCCTCTTCGCCATAACCTCGCCACACAGCCTTAACTACCTTGATTATAATATATATATATAATATTTGAATTCTGAAATATATATGTTATATATATCTGAAATATTCACCATACTCCGTTGGTCGTTGGAGCACCTAACCATTCAACCATATATATATATATATATAAGTACGATTACACTGGAAAACCATGCAAGTAGGTGATCAATGGTTGTGGCATTATGCCAATTGTGCAAATTGGCATTGTGCTCGATCGGTGCACCTAACTGCTGTCCACAATCCATATATATACTAATATATGTATATATATATATATGATCAAATGGCAAAAAACCGTTGACTACTTTATAGTTTATCGGCTTATGTACAAATTGGTTGTGGCATTATACAAATTAAATTGTATTAAAAAAAAATTTATATGACTAGTGATTTATTGAATTTATTTTTTTCAAAACATATGTCGTCTTCTGTAGCATTGACTGGTGCATCCAGAAAAGATAAAGACGATCCTGATTGGAAACACTGTTTTATAAATGATCCAAAAGTGATAGGAGAGATTATAGGTATTTGGTGCAAGAAGGAATATACGGCGAGCATTAACCGATTGAAGAAATACCACGCAGTTATTAAGGGAGACATAGCCTCTTGCATGTTTGTACCAACAGATGTTAGGCAAAAGATGTCTACTGTTTTGAACTCGATTAAACAAAAGAAAGATGCAAAGGAAAAAGAAGTTCAATCCTTACAAGAGTCCATGAAAATTTACAGTAATGGGGACTCCAGTTCTAGTGATAATGAGACAAGTAGAGAAAGTCGATGTTTCTTCTCAACGAAACCACGCACCCAGGGGCCAATGGATAGTTTTGTGGTCCGTAAATCATTGGAGGAAGTAAAAGGAAAAGGAAAATTATGACAAACAGTCATTCCAGAGAAACTTACGAAAGAGTTGAAGGGACGTGTAGAGAGTCATGTTGCAAGATGGTTTTATGTAAACGGTATCCCTTTTCACACATTTAGCAGCAAATAGTTCTTAAAGATGTGTGAAGCAATAGGCCTATATGGTCTAAGATACATTCCCCCTTCAGATTTTCAATTGGAGAATATTGTGTTGGTGAATGAAGTTGAAGAGATTAAGAAGAAATTGATCTCACACAAGGAGTCATGGGAACGGCTTGGTTATTCCATAATGACTGATACAGAGATAGACGGGAAGGGGAGAAGTATAATGAATCTCTTAGCGCATAGTCGTTCTGGAACAATTTTTCTAAGGTCGGTTGAAGTGTCAACGAATGTTCATGATGCACAATTAATTTATAAATTAGTTGAGAAGTGCATCCAACAAGTGAGAGAGAAGAATGTTCTACAGTTAATTACTGATAACGCTGCAAATAACTTAGCTACAGCGAAGGTATTGAAAGTAAATTACCGAGAGATTTATTAGACCCCTTGTGTTGCGCATTCAATAGATCAAATGGTTGGGTATATTGGGAAGCTATCGAAGGTAAAGAGGGTCGTACAAAAGGCAAAGACTGTCCACATTTTTTAGAGTATTGAGTATGATGTGAAAGAAGACGCAAAAAAGAGATCTTGTTAGAGTCGGGGTCACACACTTTGCCACTACATACCTCACTTTATAGAGCATTTTAAAGTTGAGGCTCAAGTTGAGGGAGATGTTCTCGTCTGATGAATGGAAGAAATGCAGATGGAACATGGAATGGGCAAGGAAATAAGCAGAGTGTATTATATTGAGCACCACTTTCTGGAATGGCGTGATGTATTCGTTGATAGTCCTTCAACCGCTCGTAAAAGTGTTACGAATGGTCGATTCGGATGTCCCTTCAATGGGGTTCATTTATGCTTCCATAGAAGACGCAAAAAAGAAATTAAAAACTCATTCCAAAATAATGACGCTCAAATTGGAGCGCTGATAAAAATTATTGAACAAGATTTAAAAAACACCTTGAACATTCATTGGTTGCGAACGAACACCACTTGAATTTTTTCTACTATTACAGAGATAAGAGAGAAAATTCAACGAGGTAAATGGTTTATGAAATGAGTGAATGATTGCATATCAAAATTTATTGATCCTGAAGTTAGTGACCAGATTATGGACGAGATGGGTTGTTTAATGGATGCGGAAAAATCTTTTGGAGATCCCATGGCAATTAGGTAAAGGAATGTGGAGAAGAAGCTTCAATTGATTCATAAGAGGCCTAACCCAAATATATTTAATTTATTTTAGAAGTTTCAAATCTTCAATTGAGTAATATAGGTAGCTAATGTTTCTAGTTAATTTATTTATTTTTTAAAACTGATTAACATCTACTTGGTGGGAAATGTATGATGTGGATGCTCCTAACTTGCAGAAGATGGTCATACAAATTTTTAATTTGCCATGCAACTCTTCTGAATGCGACAGAAATTAGAGTATTTTTGAGATGGTAATAGACTATAATTATTTATTTATGTAGTAATTATGTATATATAATTATATATTCAATTAATCATAATTATATTTATTGGTTTATTTGCGCAGATTCACACGTAAAAAAGAAATAGAATTGGGATATCAAAGTTGAATGATTTGGTGTATGTGTAATTCAATATGAAGCTTTTAGCCGCAACTCTAAAGAAAAAGAGAAATGGGATATTTTAGCTTCTGAAGACGAGGGGTGCTTAAATGATTAATTGACCCCAATGAAGAACAAGTATTTCCCGATGAGTCATTGACGTGGGGTTTTGTTGGTGAGGCTTTGGGTGCAAATGCAGAAGCACAACCAAGAAGGAGCACCAGATCTGCAACATAGATATGGAGGGAAATAGATGAAGAGGATGTTGATGGAGAGCCAACAAATGAAGAGGATGATGATATCGAGTTTACTCCTTCCGTTGACGAAGATCTTCAAAATGAATCGTTAGATGATTAAGATGATGAAAATTTAGAATGAACACTGCTATATAAGTGATATTTCATTTTGGGGTTATGTGGGATTGTGTGGCTAAACTCGTTTTTTTTTGCTAAGTGATTGTGTGTTTGAACTTGAATCAAGAATATTTTTTATTTTGAAAAATAATAATTTATTTTGATGCTCTAAGCCTCTAATAGTCTACTCTAATTCTGTATTTTTCATAGATATAAAATTGAATATATATATATATATATATATATATTAAAATATATACATTTATGATGAAATAAAATATGTATATATATATACATAGCGGGCGCACGGATCTTGGGGCGCCCGCCCGAGCACCACCCAACAATTTCCTCCAGAACATCCCCCCGACTGCCCGAACCCACCCGACGATTTTAAGAACATTAATCTAACCCAAAAAGATCATACTCTAAGTGTAGCTTCTTCTAACATGGGCCAAAGAATTATCCACCTTCGTCCTGTTAATGCAGGCTTACCACCAAATTGATGGTGAGAGGATAGAAGACTAGGGTTCTTATGAACGGCTAGATCTCCGATAGTTTTAGGGGGTCGAACGAACTCGCAAGCGGGTTCTCTCGATACCAAACAAAAATAAAGGGCTAATAAAATTAATGATGAACAAAATATTGACTTAAGGCTTTGATGAGATCAATAAAATAATTAGGATTACGCTACTTACGCAAACCATAGATCTAAAGAAGATAGAGATGGAAGAAGAGTTGGCCTCGCACCAAACCGCAAGCGGGAATCGAAGAATCGCTCTCCGTTTTGAGAGAATCACACCCTCACGAAAGTTTAGAACTCTCAATTTGCATAAGCAATTTTTATTAACCAAAAACTAATAATAAAAGTGTTTACAAGCCTTTAAATAGGCTAGCCAATGTATAAAATTAGAAATCATATTATGACTCTAATTCCTAATTCAAATGAAAGAAATATCCTAATTATTTTAAAACAATAAAGTCCTAAAACAATGAGAAAACTAATCCTATTTCTAATAAAAGAAACAACTTACTTTCTAAAATAAAATAATAAAAGATACTAATCCTAATTCAATTAGGATTCTTGAAATTCGTCACTTTATGTCCAGCTTCTGAAAACTAACCATAACTTCTTCAATACTTGTCGGAATTGCTCAAATTTTGACTCGTTGGAAAGCTACTTCGATAAGCTTTCAAATATGACCAATTTTGTATCAATCCGATTTCGTTTAACACTTCAAAATAGGCCAAACATAAAAGTAACGGGATTAAAAGTTAAAGACCCTAATAAATTTTGGATTTTCTTATTTCTGATCAAACAGGTCTTTAACGGGCCTTTTTTTAAAAACTCATTCGTAGGTCCACTTTCTCTTTTGACGTCTCTTCTTTATCTAACCACAATTCAAACAGGCGGATCTAAAATACCCATCACCTTCTTACTATAAGCTACCACTTTAATCACTTGGATTGCTCAAAAACTGTCCCGTGGCCTAAACGTGGGGTTTTCTTGCCCCAATTCGTAATTGGGTGGTCACGTCCCCCCCTTTATCCATAGATGAAACACATAACCACAGTTCAATACATAGAACAAATAACTAAGTATACAAAACAGTGTTACCTGGACACGTGGCACGGGTACCAAGTGTCAAGGTGCCAATAGATGTTTGGCACGCCAATCTCTAAAAATTCGAATACGGCGACACGGCCATAAGAAAAATAAAATAAATAAATAAAAAATATATAGAGAAAAATTGAAGGGATATCATAGAGAACCAATTTCGATATGTAATGAAAATATTCATAATATATATCGTGAATCTAAATAAACATATATTATAGTATAAAATCGTTTTCAACAATCCAAACCTTTGTTTCAGTAGTTACAAAATTTTACACATTTTTCTTTTAAAACAAAGTTCATTATATTATTGTCAAAACGATGAGTATTTTAGTAGTAATATGAATTTTTTCATATATTTCTAGAAGTTTCGTGTTGTTTGATGAGTGTCCAAGTGTCGGCATGGGTGCCAAGTGCCACCAAGTGTCGACACAGCAAAAATCTCAAAAGTAAAAGTGTCAAGGTAACACTGACACAAAACCAGCACAAAAATCAAACAACAAAATATATCCATAATCATCAAAAAAAAAAAGCACAAGAAATCAATCAAATAACAAAACCCACAAACGAAAAAATTAAGAGAACCAACTAGCATCTACATATGCATAATCACCATCCATGATAACCAAACAAAATCCAAAAACCCTCTCCAAAAATAAACCAAGCAACGAAATCAACAAACTCAAGTGTAATATTGTAATGCCCGACGCGACGTGCCAAGATATTATCCTCTTTAGGTGGCTCCACATGGTCCCACCAGCCGGCCCCAGTCCCACCAGTAGCCCTTTCCCTTTAAGGTTTTGTATTTGGTATGGGCTGACCCATCCCATGGGCGCCGTATCCACCCAAAACGCGTCTTGCAAGTAAGAGTGGGGTCGTTACTTATGTCCCAGGGTCTAGATCACTATTTACACCATGTGGGACTTTTCAAATATAATCAACCCAACAACCAAATAAAACCAAATTAAATATAATCTCTATTTCAAGGGGGAAAAAAAATATTGATTAAGATAAGAAGAAGAAACCTGGCTAAGAGCACAATGGAAAACAAGGGTATCTTTGCCTTTGACTTGTTGTAAGAGATTGGGTATTTTGTGAGAGAAAGAATCACTAGCATAGTGAAGAGATCCTGCTATGTGTGCATCGTAGCTTCTCTCATCATCTCTGATGAACATATAAAATTTAAAAAAAAATAAAATAAAATACAACATTTTACATAATTAGAAATCAAGAAAAATAGAAGAAATTATTCATAAAAATAAAAAATAGGGAAAGATTGAAAAAAGAGCAACCTGACATCAATAATGGCTACGTTAGGGTTGCGGTTGACGGTGAGAAGTTGAGAGGCAGATATGTAGGAGAGAGGACCTGCCATTTTCTCTCTAGCTTATCTACCTGATCACTTTTTTTCTTTCTTTCTCTTCTTCACCGTTGGTCCCTGAAAAATAAACTGAAAATATCATCGAAAAGACGATAATGCCCTCATCCATCTAATTAACCAACGAGTTGGTAATTTGGTATACGAACCAACGTGTCAAATCGGATATCGGAGTCGAGTGTCAGTCCAGGGAGGATCCATACGTATCGGCGGATACCCATATGTATCTATGTTTAAGAAAAGGTCAAATCAAATCAAAGAGGTATCGGCAGATATGGAACCGATACCCATTCTATATCGGCCGATTCCAATAATGATACTGTATCGGGGCCGATACGTATCAATTCGCCAAAAAAACAATACAGTATTGGGATCGATTTCGGCATTGGCTAATACTTGATACCTTGATAGGAGCACACGCTCTTTAATTATAGGCAAAAATCGTTGATTGTCTTGAATCAAACGAGGTAGATTGTTTTTCTTCCAATCTTCACACAATAGATCTTGCGACCATGGCGCACCTATCATAAGGCCTGATCTTGATTCCACGTGGCAAACATTTCCAAAAGTGATTGTGATCATGGGTGTACCTATCATACAGTAACTTTTTAGGGATGTGTGTCATGTAGGAATTAACATGACTGTCTTATAGGTCTGTCATGTTCTCAAGATCTATTATCAAAAACGATCTCTATCGTCTGATTCAAGACAATCAATAATTTTTTATAGTAGAAAATGGTGTGTTCTTCACAAGTTTTTCGTTGCAAATATTGCCATCCTTTGGTATAGGATACCCGAACCTGTCTCAACCGAATTTGAAAACGGTTCTCTATTTTCAAATAAGTTTGCCGTCCCATTTTAGTCACATCCTCCGTAGCAAAATGATGGATATGCCTCTGAGCTCAATATCCATCATTTGAAAGATTGGAATAAAAATTATCTCCATCATATAACTCAAGCCAGTCAATAGGCTGAAAACGTGGGTGAACTTAAAGATTCAATGGGTGAATCTACAGGTTCTTCTTAAAATATTCTACCTCCAATTGTTTTTGAATTTATTTGAATTAAACCAAATCAACACCCCCATCGAATAGTTGCCAAATCCAAACTTGATTACTAAAATACCATGATCTAAAGATATATGACTTATGACTTTAGATATTCATGTGACCCAAAGCAGTCCATAGTCCATACCTCTAGGCACGCCAACAAATTGTCTGAAAGCGCAACTTCGAAAACCCATTGAATACAAGGAATAAGATGATATAGATCTTTTTTACTTTGATCTTCAATCACGCTCAAACATTATTTTAAGGCCATTTTGTTAGAATTTGCACCACATGAAATAAAAAATTGACTATCTAATTATAGATGGTATCTAAATATCCTTTGTGTGAGAAGATAGAAGTAAAAAACAATCTCCACCATATGATTCTATATAGTCAATAGATTTCAAGGGGTTTTGAGCATCGGTGCTGTCAAAAATACTTGGCGGGGCAAATAGAGGTACCCAAACAATTTTTTACATGCAGCCATTAGGTTTATAATGTTTGTCCACAATGAACCACTCGATGGAGACTTGATTTTTTTTTTTAATCTTTGGGTGGGTCAATGGGCATTCTTGATGAAACCACTTGTCTTAATAAGGCGTTTCATTTGCCAATTCATTTGAAAAAGGGGTGAAACACCTAACGTCTACTACCGGTTGTATACTCTTTCTTTATGGAAGCGATAGGTCGTGGGTTCTAAACCTTACACTGCTCCTGTTTTTCGTGTGTTGCGCCAAAAATGATTTCTCCTTGTGTGCAAGTTTGTACACGCACATCAGTTGAGTTGTATATGCTATATAACATCCTCAAAAAAAAAAAAAAAAAATTACCTAACGCCCACCGACAAACAATTGTGTTAATATTAGATACATTACCCCAATTACTACCCTTTTCGCCAATCTTATAGATGTTTCATATATTTTTTAGTTGGGAAATTTAGGCTTTTGGCTCTCTAATTTTCAGCTTCTGTGACAGTGTGGACCCATAGTTTCACTGTTTTTGTAACGAAGGCATACTTGGACCCAAGTTGTTGGCATGATTTCAAAATTGACAAAAATGCCAAAATACCCTATAGCATGTGTACATTGGATGAAACCGGAAGCCATGTCTACACTTGATGAAACCACATCCTATTGAAGGCAAAAAGATCCCTTTAACTATATTTTAAAATAAAGATGGAATATTGGGTCGACCGATCTGATGTCCAGTCGATCGATAGCATAGTAGGATTGTTGATCCTATCTCGGTTCTGATGCAGATCCAATATATGCTTGGCAAATTACGTCTTTACCTTACACAAATAGGAGCCTTAATTGATCAAAATTTTCAAATTATTCATTACATGAATGGTCCTAAATTAGGAATTGAGCTTTAGGCCTTGTTTGATAACATGGAAATGTAATTTCATTGTGAAAATAAAACTTAGTTTCCAATTGTTGTTGTTTGATAGCTATTTAAGGAGATGGAAATGAAACTAAGTCGTCCCGCATGGAAATTGAATTTCCATGCACCAAATCATTTTAGGAGGAAAACATTTCAACCTTTCAATTGGCTGAAATTAAGTTTCTTACTAACAAAATAATAATATTTTGTTATTGAAAATCTAAAGTTACTTGTAAAAAACCTAAAAGCAACCAAAAAAAAAAAATTGACTATTAAAAAGTAACTTCAATTTCTATGACCATCATACCAGTACAATCACTCTGACTACTACATTTTCTAGATCATACTCTTTTCAGCTAATATTTAACTTTGGTCAAAGTTTGAATTTTAATCAAACTTTAATTGGATTTATAAGCTACATAAAGTTTTGACTTTTGATGAAACTTTGACTACTGAAACATGATAATAAGTTATAAGTTAGTAATATATTATCAAATTTTTAAGGGTCAAAGGTTGACTTAAGGTTAAACTTTGACTTTTAATTAAAATTTATTTTTTATTAAACTTAGACTCTAATAATTTGATGACGAAAAAAGGATACTGCCGTATTGATGTATAATTTGATACTAGATTCTCAATTGTATTACTCAATAGTTTGACCTTTAGTCAAACTTTGACTTTTGCACAAATTTTATTTTTAGTCAAACTTGAAACTTGTTTATAGATAGAGTCTACTACTACATAAATTTATATCGTTTCAGTACAATTTTTTCTTGATCAAAGTTTGACTTTTGGTCAAAGTTCAATTTTCCATAAAATGTTATAATTTTTTATTAGTGAAATATTATAATTAAAAATATCTATCATTATTTTCATTTATAATTTAAATATATATTGCCTCAATTTTATTGGTCAAAGTTTGACTTATAGTCAAAATTTGACTTTGATTCAAATAGTGACTTTAGTCAAAAGTTGAGAAGTGTATTTTGATAGTAGATAATGATTATTACTATTGTTATTTATATTTTGGTAATATAAATTTTAATCAGTCAAAGTTTGATATTTTGTCAAACTTTGACTTTTTAACACAATTTGATTTTTTTAAACTTCTGTATCGCCAATGAGACTATCATTTTTTTAATTTATTACCTTCTAGTACATTATCAAATTTTATTTTACTTTTTTTTATATTTGGTCAAAGTTTAACTTTTTTAAAAGTTGATATTTAGTTAAAGTTTTTACTGGTGTAACCTAGCGATGGATACGAATACTGTTATGTTAATTTACAGGTTGGCAGTAGATTGTCGAATTTTTTATTGGTCAAAGTTTTAAAAAATTAGTCAAAGTTTGACTTTTTAAAAAAATTGAATTTTCTTTCAAATTTAAAATTTTAATTTTGTTTCAATATATAATACATACTAGCATTTACTATATAACTTTGTACTTTAGTCTTAAAAAAATTTATTAATCAAAGTTTTACGTTTAGTGAAAGTTTGACTTTTATTAAAAGCGAATATTTGATCAAACTTTGACTAGTGTAACCTAAAGATATATATGAATATTGTTATATTAATTTACAATTAGACTTTTATAACTTGTTGGTACATTGCAAAATTTTCTTTTGGTCAAAGTTAAAATTTTAGTCAAAGTTTAACTTTTATAGAAATTTAATTTCATTTCAACATATAAGCTTATAGTAGATACTAGAATTTACAACTTTGTTATTTAGCTTTACATATTTTTTTTTATCAAAATTTTAAGTTTGGTCAAAATTTGACTTTTTATTTGAATTTGACTTTTCAAACTCTAACTTATGTAACTTAGTAATATTTGACTTTAATATTAATTTATAATTTGTACAAATAGAATGTCATTAAAAAAAATTAATTTATAACATAATAGAATATCATTAAAAAAATTATTGGTTAATATTTGACTTTAATAATAAATGATCAAAATTTAAAATTTCATTTTCAAAGATACTAATCAAACAAGAGAAATCAATTTTCAATTAAATTCATTTCTCAAACACACTAATCAAAAAGTGGAAAATCCATTTCTAGAGGAAATCATTTCCTAGGATATCAACTAAGAAATTGATTTCATTTCCTCATTGGAGTTTCATTGCTATCAAACAGGGCCTTAGTGGAAAGAAGAATACTGCTTATATTCAGGCACTCTTTGGCAATCCTTTTCCCTAAAAACACTTTGCATTGTAGCATATCTCAAAGCTTAATTCCCTTGAAAGAGGTCTCTGAGGTCTATTTTTATCCAAACACGAGTAAAGTTAATGGGGTGACAGTCACATGGCCATCATCTGTAGATGGTCAACTTTTGTTTTCACATGGCACATCCACGCGTCACAAATCCCCAAAAGCGACTCTAAGATTATGTTTGCGTTTGATGTGTGCCACTTGATTTTTAGCCACTTTTTAAGCGATTCGTATCACATAGAATAAAATTTGACCGTTTGATGTTACACTCTATGGCCTCAAGATCCCTTGTGTCGAAGATTGGAATAAAAACCCATTTGCATGTTCTCATAGGTATTGATTGGTTTTTTTTGGTAGTGGGTAAGTGGAAATAGAGATTCCCTTTAGATAATGGCCTCCAAATCGGACGGTATAGATGGTCTTGCACATTCACAAGACCCAAAAATATAAGGACAATGTTTTATGGGGGACAAAAATAGCAAAGCATTCAATGAACTGGTGATGTGCCACGAAGCAAGCACAATTGGGGGCCAACAATGCACATCAGGGCAGCCACTTACATCACGCCACGTAAGCATCCGTTGAATGGTCTCCTTAAATACAATGTATTTTTACAATAGGAATTATTCACACCTATTTTTCTTGTGAAGAGCACACGCTAAGGAAAAAAACGTCGACGGCCTTGAAGCAGACGGTAAAGATCATTTTTTTGTCCCAATCTTCCATACAATAGATCTTGAGTTCATGGCCACCTATCAAACGATCAAATCTTGATTCCACGTGACACACATCCCAAAAAGTGATTGTAATCACAGGCTTATCCATCGAGACGATCACTGTTGGATACGTGTGCCAAGTGAAATCAACATGTGACCGTCTGAGAGTCATCCGTGATATCAAGACGTGTGGAATTCTAGGATGAAAAACGATCTCGACTGTCTGATTTTAAGACAGTCAACATTTTTTTAGGGAGCCATTACTTGCACACACTTTCTAAGTGATTGCACCAAATTACCTAAACTTTGTCCTTGCACATGCTTATTGTGATTGCACCTAAAACTAAAAATAAAAAATCATCTCAAGACCTCTCTCTCTCCACCGTTCTCTCTCTCTCTCTCTCTCTCTCTCTCTCTCTCTCCAACAAACACCATAAACAAACGATCCAAGCTCTCTTCTCTCCATCTTTCTTTACCTATGTATAAACACCAGAAAACAGAAAGAAAAAAAAGCAAAAAAAATAAACATCATAAATCGGAGGCAATACTCCAATCTCTCTCTCCCTCTCTCTCTCTCTCTCTCTCTCTCTCTTCACAAACACCATAAACAGCGTCCCAACTTCTCTTCTCTCCATCTTTTTTTACCTATGTACAAACACCAGAAAACAGAAAAAAATGCAAAAACAAACATCATAAACCCGAGGCAACACTCCGCTACGTCTCTCTCTCTCTTCAACAACATAAGTTATACCATCACCTCTCTCTCTCTCTCTCTCTTCAACAACAACATAATTTGTATTATCACCTTTTCCTGCTATAGTTCTCTAGCACAACACCCTCTCCATGATTCCCCACTTTATCAATTAGAATGTCAAGAAGAACCAATATATACTTTCCTATTACTTTAAATATAAATATATAGAAGTTGATGAGCAACTTCAATTATTCTCTCTCTCAATTGACTCCTTCTCGCTCTCATACAATGCACTATTTTATGATGGCGCAACAACTAAACAAACTTCTCTGCCGTGGAATTTAATACTATCTGCACAGCCTCTCAATCTTTTTGCATTCTCTCTCTCCACCTTATTAGATTTCTCTTCATCTTCTCCATCTTCAATCGACTTCAGTCGTATTAGGTTCTCTAATTATTTTTAATTTTATCTCTATGCGCAAGGTGCAACCACAAGGTTAAGTTTGTCATTTTATTATTATTAATGTCTTTTTCACTTAATCCGGTGCAACGACTTAAAGTGGGTGTGCAAATAATGGCTCCCTTTTTTTAGGGTACCATTATTCACACCCCATAAGTCTACTTTCTCACCCCAGTTTGCACGTGTGTCAATAACATAAAGCTATTTATTTTTTCGAGTTGCAAACCCCACCAATCTGTTACACACCCCATAAATTCCGTCTTCTACCGAATCATCTTCTTCTTTATTTTGTTTCACCCCTTTTCCCCCCAACGAGTGTGTAGCGTTTTGCTCGCTAACAAATCAGATTTACGTCTTTTGAAGATTATACAAAGGACTTTAAGCAGATCGGAAATGGATTTTGATGAAGATTAAGCTTCACCACAATGATGAACGATGCCATTGCGAGTAATGATAGTGTTCTATCTTCATGGCCTTCAACTGAGGAGTTATTCCTTGTTCGATTCCCATATCCGAGGAATTTGTACTATCTTCATTGCTTGAATTAAAGTTGGATAAATCGTTAATGCAAGTACTTCTTTCATTTATTCTTATCTTATTTTTTGTTTCTGAATGAAATTTTACACATTGGGACATTTATCATAGGGTTATTCAAGAATTTTGCTTTTAATTTATATATAAATATAATTATTATTAGGGTTTAGGGTTATTTTGTATACTATACATGATTTAGGATTGTTATTGTCCTCAACACGTTATTTATATTTACGATTTTCTATTTTGTTGAAGATATTAAAATTTTAATTTAAATTTGTCTACATCTTTTCCTAATTTTTCATCACAGTTACTTAGCTCGCTGATTTGTCAATTCCAACTCAAGTTCACGATTTACTATTTTACAAATGCAAATTCATTGGGGTTGGATGAGTGTTAAAACTATTTATTAATTACGTAATATCTTAGGTTTAAATCATTTCTTCATGCTTTTGAAATTTTAATTTTAAATAAAACACTTGGGATTAATTCGTCAATTTGCTTATTATGCCGAACTCAATTCGTTATATTCAATTCACGATTCGTTAGAAAAGGGGCGAATTAAGTTGTAACAACTCAAAACTTTTAAACCAAAATACGTTAAGTGAATGCATGCGCTTAACAATATATGCACAACACACTTGAAAATTTTAGGCTATTTTAATTGCGAAAAGATATATATATATACATATATATGTGTGTGTGTGTGTGTGTGTGTTCAATGGTACGATTAGTTGCGCAAGGGCACGTTATTTTGGGCCCTTGTGATAAGAGCTTATACACCGTGTTGGTGTATTAGTTTTGCACCGAACCAAATGATAAGAGCTTATATGCCGTTCGGTGTGTAAGCTTTACACCAAAGCCAAGCTCATTTGTATATAAAGTGAAACTTCCTTTGGAAGTTTCATTTGCTTGAACGGTTGAGAGAAAGAAAGAGAAGAGAAAGAGAAGAAACCCTTGCACTCTTCTTCGCTTCGCGTGTGTTGATCTCCCTCTCAATCAACTTCGTCTTCTTCTTAGATTTGCAGCAAGAGAACGCCAGTATTTTCCGTGGTTACGACCAAGAGACGCAGGAAAGAATCCCCCCCCCCCCCCCCCCCCAAACCCACTTTTTCATTTGAAACCCAAACTCCGGGGACCTTGTTCTAGATCGTTCTATTTCGCTGAAGGGAGCCGTTGAATAGTTGGGGAGCATCGTGGAGATTGAGGAGGTTCGATCTACGCTAGCTATGATCAAAGGAATCGAAGGGTTTCAAGAAATCAAGCGAACATGGAGAGTAGAAGTCGATTCTTCGATTTCGATTTCAATAGGTGTTGCTCGCACGAATTAGAAGGTAAGATTTATGTTTTGATAGTGTAGAATTAGTTTAGGTTTGATTTATGGGTGATTGGAGATGTGTGTGCATAATTTTTGGAGATTTTTGTAGGAAAAAAATAGGTTTGTAAAAGGCAAAAACTTGCAAAATCGCGCACACTCGCTCGCCCGAACTAGGCGGGCCACTTAGATTCGCTTGCACTATTCGTGCGACTGATACAATCTCAGTATTTTGACCGTAACTTTCTACTCCCAACTCCGATTGTTGCGATTCTTATGGCATCGGAAAGAGAATAAAGAGATTTATAACTTTTGTGAATTAGCCAACTCATGAATCAAATGTCTTGATACTGAAAATTGAGCTGGAAGTTAGGATAAGTTCTAAGTTAGCACGTTTTGACTGAAGTGCCGACATAGCTTCGGTATTTTGGCCATAATGTTTTACTCCGAACTCCAATTGACGCGATTCTTATAGCGTTGGAAAGAGAACAACGAGCCCTATAATGTTTGTGAATTAAAAATTATATAAATCAAGTGTCTTAAGGGTCAAAAATTGAGCAGAAAATTGGGTCAAGTTTTAAGTTAGCGCGAACTTGCCCATTTCTGCCTCGATTTCGAAAAAACACTTAGCAGTGTTGGAATTGTTAGAAATTAAGATCAATTCTTAACGCATTATCATGAATGTGATGTAGGTTGAGAATCAAGAATACTTGCACAGAAAAGTTGCATCATTTTGCGTGTCTAGTGAACAAAGGTAGGAAAAAATTTATACACAAATGTATTTTTAATTTAATTTCATAAATGCTTGATATGATCAAATGAAATGTGATAAGTTTTGGATTTGAAATGAATTAGTATTTGAACTCTTTGCAATTGAAAATTTAGATCTTTAAAATTTAATATTTTATTGAATATTTTGAATGCTTGAAATACTCGAAAGCTTTGAATTATTGAATCTTCGACATATTGGTTGTTTTGGAAATTATTAAAATATCGAATCAAGTAATGATTTTCGTTTTGAACATTGTATATAGCCTTCGAAAATCATGTAAGGAATTTCATATTTTTGACATCGTACGTGAGTTTTTACAAGTTTTGAATCCTGACTTATATGTAAATCCTTCGAATGATAAATGAATAGAATTGAAACCATTAATCTTTGAATCGTGAATCGAACCATAAGTCAAGAAGAAAAGTTAAGTGGACCACTATGGGCGGATTATAAATATACCATGGACCGCTATGGCAGTATCTATATACGCCTTTGGACCGCTTTGACGATACTTTTGACAGGATTTACGTACACCTTTAGACATCTTCATATCTGTGTACACCCTTGGACCACTCTGGCGGGATCTATGTACGCCCTTGGACCACTCTGGTGGGATTTACGTACGCCTTAACTCGCATACTCCGTGAATCGAATTATAAGTTAAGAAAATTGAAGTGGACTGCTATGGGCGGATTATGTGTGTGTGTGGACTGCTATGGGCGGATTATGTGTATCTATGAACCGCTATGGGCGGATTATGTATGTGTGTGGACTGCTATGGACGGATTATGTGTATCTATGGACCGCTATGGGCGGATTATGTGTGTGTGTGTGGACTGCTATGGGCGGATTATGTGTATCTATGGGCGGATTGTACCCTATGGGCCGCTAGAGCGGAATCGAATCGGTAAAATAAAGATAAAATATATAAGTAAATGAGAATCGAACTCAGTAAATCAAAGATAAGACACGTAAGTGAGTATGCTTAGTAAATTTTTTTCCGTTTTGACATGAACAAGACACCCTATTTTGGTAAGAAGTTTGCTTTAGTAAGAAAATGTCTTTAAAATTAGTTTCGATTTTGATAAGAAAATGCCTTTGACATAAGTTTCGGTTTTGATAGGAAAATACCTTTGAATTCAGTTTCTATTTTGAATATGAAAATATTTTGATCTGTCTTTGAATCTATGCATGACTGATGAGATGTATATTGGTATCAGTTTTCTCTACTGAGCTTAGACTGTTAGCTCACCTCGACTATACGTCACAGGTATAACACTTAGCAGGACATCAGACTAGAGGATTTGTAAGATTTCTGGGATTATAAATTTAGTACATCATGAATTTTTGTGAGTTTGAACTTAGCTTATCTGACATTTAGATTTTTGGGCTTGATACATCAATACTGTTATATATGCATTGTACACTACTGCTAGGTGATAGTTGGCCATCATTGATGGTTTGTTTTAGTTACTGTTCATGTTGGATATTAGAATTGGAGATTTTAATTATGTCATGTATTATCTGCCTTGATTTTCGCATGTGTGTGGATGCACCAAGTTTTCTGTATTCAGATTTTGATCTATGATCCGGCGGTTCAAGTTTTCTCATTTGGTTTTGGTGTAAAGTTAAAGAAAAAAAATATATTTCAAAAAATTTAGGTTGGGAAAATTCAGGCTGTCATAGTTGGCATCAGAGTTTAAGCATTAGGTCTTATTGAGACTCAAAACTATGGTAGTAGATTCTATCAGGACATAGGAGACTGAACTGTGACTCAGTCACAGTTGGTATCAAAGCTTGGGCTTTAGGTCTTATGGGAGACTAGGAGCCCTAACTGTAGGCGCAGGAATATGGCTATAGGTCCAGAGATATGGCATTAGATTCTGTCAGGGTATAGGCTGTAAAGTTTTAAAAGTTCTATTCGAATATAGTAACTGATTGTTAATTAAAGCTTTTGTTGCATTATAATAGATCATTAGGTCTGATAGAGGTAGACGACCGAGAGGTGATCGAGGTGGTAGAGGGTTCGTTTTGGAAGGGATTGCTACCCCATTTGGTGGAGAGGATGGAAGAGAAGAACAAATGGAACAAGCCATGGAAACTGTGGCCAATGCGATGGCCCAACAAACGGCGTGAATGACTGCGAATAATATAAATAATCATCAACAGCCGTCTCTACCTACGCCATCAATATTTGTAGAGTTTAGGAGGATGAGACCCCTTAGGTTTTATGGTCAAACCGATCCGCTTGAAGTAGAGAAATGGCTAAATCAGATAGTGAAGCTTCTGCAACGATTACAGTGTACCAAGGCGGAGAAGGTAAGTTGGGCTTCTTTACAGTTAGAAAGAGAAGCTGATCCTTGGTGGAAATCAGTGTTGAGAGTGAGAGTTTGTTGAAGTATTCAATAAGGAGTACTTTCCGAAACAAGTCAGGAACCATATGACAGCGATGTTTATGACTTTAAAACAGGGAGAAATGTCCATACGGGAGTACGGAGCAGAGTTTATGAGGTTATCGAGGTTTACTCCGGAATACGTGGCCACGGAGTTAATGAAGGCCAATAAATTCGAACGTGGCTTAAGGCCTAATATAAGGGATAGGATTTCAGTGTTAGAATTGAAAACGTATGGAGCTTTGATGGGTAAAGCTCTGGTTGCCAAAAAAGATATCGAAGAAATGTATAAGAGAAGGGACTACCAGAGTAGAGGCAGAGCGAGTCAAATGCGGTCATATGCTCATGAGTAGGCAACTGAGATACCAAGGCTCTTAATGTCAGCGCCCCTTCAGCCTACTCACACCGTTTATGCAGGACTGCCTACGTCCATCCCTGTAGTGACCTTTCGTCCTTCAAATCTTATGACAACTGGAGTGTCGTGAATACAACAGGCTTCACCCACCTCTTCATTTGTAGCCGATAAATCATGCCCAAGGTGCGAGGGACGGCATCAAGCAGTTAAGTGTAAGTGGATCACGGGCGCATGCTTCAATTGTGGCCGGATGAGGCATTAGATAAAGGATTGCCCGAGGCCGAATAAGGATAGGACGACTTCGGCATGAGAACCCATCGGTACATACAAGTGACGCATATATCATGTCCTTGTACATTTCATCCCGGTAATGGTAATCTTTTGATTTGGATAATTGATCGGTACTATTAAATCAACTCTTAGACATATGTCTATGGAATGGATGGATACCTTTCTTAGGGGGTATCAATTTTGGATGAATATGGCATTGGAAAAATTCTAGATGGCATGGTTTGATAAATGTTTGGATATATATATATATATATATATATATATATATATATATATATGTGTGTGTGTGTGTGTGTGTGTGTGTTTTCGTTATGTGTTGCAGGCCGATAAAACTTTATTATTCACATTGGTGAATAAATTATGGGTATATATAAGAATGGATCTCTTAGAACCCTTTTTGATAACTTAGTTGTATATAAATGTGAAATAGTGGTGGATATGCAGGGTAATGTCCTGTGTACAGGATAAAAGGTGGTTAGCCTAATTGTGGCTAATTATTGAATTTGCTATGAAATTTATGGTTCGAAATGGTTATAGAACGTGCAATGGATACCTTGCTAGGGATATGTTTTGTTTTGTAGGATAATTAATAAATTGGTTGTGGATAAATTAGATTTTTGTTGTGGACTAAACGTGAATAGTTTAATTGAATGATTATCATAATGGACTTAGCATAGGACAAGTGTGGGTCCTCTATGTATAATGTGTGGTCTTACTGTGGTATTAGTGGTGGATCCTTTATTAGAAATTCATTTCTTTTGTTTAGAGTGCATGAGTTTATTTCATCATTGTTTGTAAATTCTTACCAACGTGAATCACTGTTAGTGGGTTTTTTTTATCATTGTGACTACCATGTTGCCGATGTAGGTTATTGTGAAAGCTCATATATAATAGATTGAGTTAGCGTTTGGAAATGTCGTCGTCAATTTTCGAGGATGAAAATTTTTATCAGGAGGGGAGAATGTAATGACCTCGAATTTTCGTTGATGATGAATCGTTGACCCTTGGAGGATGTGACCACCCTTAATTGAGACTACCAAGTATTCATACCTCTTCGACCAAGGATACGTAAATTTTCGAGGACGAAAATTCTTTAAGGTGGGAAGAATGTAATAACCCAAAATTTTTAAACCAAAATACGTTAAGTGAGTGTATGCGCTTAACAATGTATGCACCACACACTTGAAAATTTTAGGCTATTTTAATTACGAAAAGATTTTTTTTTTTTATATATATGTTCAATGGTACGATTAGTTGCATAAGGGCACGTTATTTTGGGCCCTTGTGATAAGAGCTTACACACCGTGTTGGTGTATTAGTTTTGCACCGAACCAAATGATAAGAGCTTATACGTCGTTCAGTGTGCAAGCTTTACACCAAAGCCAAGCTCATTTGTATATAAAGTGAAACTTCCTTTGGAAGTTTCATTTGCTTGAACGGTTGAGAGAGAGAAAGAGAAGAAACCCTTGCCCTCTTCTGCACTTCGCATGTGTCATACCGCCAGAGAACGTTGGTACTTGTCACGGTTACGACCAAGAGAAGCGCCCCCCCCCCCCCCCAAACCCACTTTTCCATTTGAAACCCAAACTCCAGGGACCTCGTCCTAGATCATTCTATTTCGCTCAAGGGAGCCGTTGAATAGTTGGGGAGCATCGTGGAGATTGAGGAGGTTTGATCTACGCTAGCTATGATCAAAAGAATTGAAGGGTTTCAAGAAATCGGGTGAACGTGGAGAGTAGAAGTCGATTCTTCGATTTCGATTTCAATAGGCATTGCTCGCACGAATTAGAAGGTAAGATTCATGTTTTGATAGTGTAGAATTAGTTTAGGTTTGATTTATGAGTAATTGGAGATATGTGTGCATTTTTTTTGGGGATTTTTGTAGGAAAAATCGCGCGTACATCAAACTCGCTGCAGGATTTCGTGCGCATGCGACCGATCTGATCCTCGGTATTTTGTCTATAGCTTTTTGTTTCGAACTCCGATTGACACGATTCTTATGGCGTCGGAAAGAGGATAAAGAGGTCTATAGGTTTTATGAATTAGCCAACTCATGAATCAAATGTCTTGATGGTTAAAATTGAGCTGGAAGTTAGGCTAAGTTCTAAGTTAGCACCTTTTGACTGAAGTGCCAACACAGCTTCTGTATTTTGGCCATAATGTTTTACTCTGTACTTTGATTGACGCGATTCTTATAGCGTTGGAAAGAGAACAACGAGCCCTATACCATTTGTGAATGAACAATTATATAAATCAAGTGTCTTAATGGTCAAAATTTGAGCAGAAAGTTGGGTCAAGTTTAAGTTAGTGCGAACTTGTCCGTTTCTGCCTCGATTTCAAGAAAACACTTAACGGCGTCAAAGTTGTTAGAAATTAAGATCAATCCTTAATGCATTATCATGAACATGATGTAGGTTGAGAATTGAGAATACTTGCACAAGAAAATTGTATCGTTTTGAACGTCTCGTGAACAAAGGTGGGAAAAATTTCATACACAATTGCATTTTAAATTTAATTCCATAGATGTTTGATATGATCAAATGAAATGTGATAAGTTTTGGATTTGAAATGAATTAGTATTTAAATTCTTTGCAATTGAAAATTTAGATCTTTGAAATTTAATATTTGATTGAATATTTTGAATGCTTGAAATACTCGAAAGCTTTGAATTCTTGAATCTTCGGCATATTGGTTGTTTTGGAAATTTATTGAAATATTGAATCAAGTAATGATCTTCGTTTTGAACATTGTATATAGCCTTCGAAAATCATGAAAGGAATTTCATATTTTTGACATCGTACGTGAGTTTTTATAAGTTTTGAATCCTGACTTATATGTAAATCTTTCGAACGATAAATGAATAGAATTGAAACCATTAATCTTTGAATCGTGAATCGAACCATAAGTCAAGAAGAAAATTTAAGTGGACCACTATGGGCGGATTATAAATATATACATGAACAGACACCCTATTTTGATACGAAGTTTGCTTTAGTAAGAAAATGTCTTTGAAATCAGTTTCGATTTTAATAAGAAAATGTCTTTGACATCAATTTCCATTTTGATAGGAAAATGCCTTTGAATTCAGTTTCTATTTTGAATATGAAAATATTTTGAACTGTCTTTGAATTTATGCATGACTGATGAGATGTATATTGGTATCAGTTTTGTAATATCCCGAAAAATTGATCGTTTGACTTTGACCTCGGGATCCGTGCCCGATGGATTGTTGGTTGACCAAGTGATTGTCAAACTTTGAATTCAAGGAGTGATGAACTGATGCGATGCAAATGGGACTCAAGTGTAGTGAGTATTATTGGTTTAGAGCTACATACACCTATCCTTGGTGTATGTGTTTAACACACAAGCAGGAGAGAGAATAAAAGGGTTTTAATAACCCTAGTTCCTTTTTTATTGGTTGTTGAAGAGAGAGATAAGAAGAGAGAGAGAGAGAGTAAAGAGGAGTTATGGAAGATGAGTTAATGCAAATCAATAGGAGATTAGAGCATTGATTTCCGGATTCAAAGCGATTGAGATCGTTGAAGCAAGTGATGGAACCCTAGCCATCAAACCCAACAAATCATTCCCTTGAAGGGATTATTGAGGTGAGTTTTAATTAAGGTGAATGCATATAGTGTAGACAAGTTTAACTCAGTCAAGTAGGGTTAAATGAGTAGATCAAAGGCTTAGAAAATAAAGGAGAAAGATTTGAAAAAATAGCCCGGAAGGGGGCTGAATTTGGCCAAATCGATTAATCAAAATTGGAGTTCGATTAATCGATTTTGGCCTGAAAGTTGAAAAGTCATGAGTGCCCGATTTCGATTAATCGAATTGGATTTCGATTAATCGATTTGGATGCTTGATTAATCGATTTGGAAATCGACTAATCGACTGGATACCTCCAGTGGCTGGGGAAAGGAGACCTGGAGAAATTGACTAATCGAGTTGGGAAATCGATTAATCGATTTTGGATTTCGATTAATCGATTTGGGATCGACTAATTGATTTCAAAATCTCGACCACTCGATTTGAGAATCAACCTTACTATGTGAGCGACTTCGATTAATCGATTTGGGATCGATTAATCGAATTTGAATCTCGATTAATCGATTTTGAGAATCGATTAATCGATTTGGGCTTCAATTAATCGATTTTGGGAATCGATTAATCGAATTATATTTCGATTAATCAATTTTGGGAATCGATTAATCGACTTTGGCAGTTTTACTTAACTTTATAATTTTCCTTTGAAATTCATGGAGGGTCTAGAACCTCCTTCATTACATCTTTAGTGATGTATTGCATGTGTTATGATGTACCATAGGTGGTACGTGTGAAAGCGAGCACAAGGAGCCGCGTGGGACCTTGATGCTTGGACCTTCAGAGAATTGAGGTAGGCAATACCTTGAACATGTACTTTAAATTCAAGAGCATGTATGTAGTGATATGATTATCAAATTCGAAGTTGTTTTAATTACGAAAAGCTTTGTGAAAATGAGTGTGTGTGTAACACCAATAATGTGAAAAAGGCATCGGTGTGATGCAAGTGATTAAGATCAAGTAAATATAATAAGAATGAGACATCCCCAGGGGATGAGAAAGTAATAAAGGCATCAGGTGTGATGCGAGTATATATGCATCCCAGGGATGTATATATATGATTGAATAATTACTGTTGAGGCCTAAACTGATATAAGATAGCACACTTACACGGTGAACAACTATATGTAAACACATGTTATTTTTGTTATTTGAGGTTTGATAGGATACCCCACCGACGTGGCGGGATACCCAAGACTGACGCGGTAGGATATCCGTGATCGGTACGGCGGCCAATCCGTATACCAGTGCGGAGGTTTATCCGTAACAGTAAGCACATCCCAGAGATGTTGAGTGATATTTAACCCCGCCGCCTAGTGAAAAGGGGCTTGAGTCGTATTCCCAGGGAATACTTTTATAACAACTGTCTATTTAGACGATGATGAAGGGTATCTCATCGGGGCTCGATGCTATATTGCTCGGGGATCACTTAAGTTGAAGATTTAAGTTTTGCTTTAGGCATGTTCAGTGTCATTCATGATTAAATCATCTGTAATGTAATACATGCAACTTACCAGTAAACTTGAATATAAATCATCATCTTTTAAATTATTTTTCTAGCAAAAGCATAGACACATCATGCTTAGAGTATCATGGAATATATGTGAGTTTTAACTTATATGTTCATTGTGTTTGTTCCCTATTGAGCTAGGATGTAGCTCACCCTTTAGACTATACGTCGCAGGTCCATTGATAGCAGCTGTAGAGGCTTCGGGAGACGTAGATCCTGGTGATTCAGATTACGTACCTGGAGATGAGTTGGAGCCTCCACCCGAGGACTTCTTCTAGGAGACTCTGCTGTGTACTTTGATAGAGAGTAGTTTTGAGAGCTAGTTGTATAGCTTGGTATGTCAAGCCTTCTTTTTGTTAAACATGTAATTAAATTGGATTATTCTTTTGGCGAACCATCTGGGGTGATCTGTTTATCACCGATGGTTCGGGTCGATTCTATGTTCATGCAGTGGCATGAAGGTAGAACTGTCTTTTGCATATGCCAGTTGGGTATATTAACTGTTTCCGCTTTATGAGATTACTTGCTTTATTTATTTAATTGTGCTTGATATACCAATATTTCGTGCACAGCTTTGGGGTACGGTCTAGAGGATCGTGCTGATAGCACGGGTTTCGGGGTGCCAAAATCCGGGCTGTCATAAGTTTTTTCTATTGAGCTTAGACTGTTAGCTCGCCCCAACTATACATCACAGGTATAACACTTATCAGGACACCGGACTTGAGGATTGAGGACTTGAGGATTTGTAAGATTTTCGAGATTGTAGATTTAGTACATCGTGGATTTTGGTAAGTTTGGACTTAACTTATCTGACTTTTAGATTTTTGGGCTTGATACATCTATACTGTTATATATGCATTGTACACCACTGTTAGGTGATGGTTGGCCATCACTGGTGGTTTATTTTAGTTACTGTTTATGTTGGATATTAGAGCTAAAGATTTTAATTATGTCATGTATTATCTGCTTTGATTTTCGGATGTGTGTGAATGTACCAACTATTCTGTATTCAGATTGTGATCTACGATCTGGCGGTATGAAGTTTCCCATTTGATTTTGGTGTAAAGTTAAAGAATAAACAAATATCTCAAAAAATTCAGGTTGGGAAAATCTGGGTTGTTACATAAGTAACATAGTTTTTTATCCTTAATATTTAATTTTTTAGGTCACTTTCCTGATTTTGTTGGGTCATATTCAGAAATTGCATCATTAGACAAACAAAATCATCCATTTTCTTGGGTCACAATCCATTTTCTTATCTTTTTTCTTATAGGATAAAACATCAATTCAGAACACTAATGTTTAATCCATTTTGTGCACCACATAGGTAAATCATATGCTTATATAAATAAAGTTATTATAATTGTTAATAAAAATTTGGTATTGATAATGGCTCTAACGCACGTAGTTCACTGCGTTGTCTTAAAGACAATAGACGCCCTCACTCCGTTGGATAAACGAAGATGCAATAGAGTTCCCAACGAATCTGCCTTCAGGATACAACAGAGTCCGGTCTTGCCAAAAATCACATGTTCTTTTCTAGATTGTACTTTCTAGAAAAAGAACCTGCCACACAAATTTTCTGATACACAAATGATAAGAACGAAAGAGAAAAAGATAAATATATCTTATTTTTGTTATATATTTTAACTTGGATTTGCTCTCTATTTATAGAGGTAATCTGGAAAGATTGTGTCTTTTCACCGTGAAGAGATTGGAAGAGATTTGTGTCTTTTCGGATAACAAATAGAGATAATCTTGAAAGATTGTATTTTTTCACCATGAAGAGATTTGTGTCTTTTCAAATTTACGGTGAAAAAACACTTTTGAAAAGATCTGTCTTTTCACTGTGAAGAGACGCCAGACTTGTGTCTTTTCAACAAACGGTAAAAAGATAAATAAAAAATTTGAAAAGACACTTTAGAGAATAAATATTTATAAGTATGCCATTGAACTATTTTACAAGTTTTCCATTAAATTATTAATGATAATTTAACTTTAATTTTGAAACACAAAAATATATATTACTATTCTAATATATATAACATTCCCCCACTTGTTTCAAAATATAAAAAAATAAAAAATTGTGTTTCAGAGCAATCATACTAAGCATCATCAGAGGTACCGATCGATTTGAACCTTTGACTAATACATACAACTCAAAGTTTGTAAGGACTTTAAGTAGCTTATAGCTTTGAACTTAAAACTTGTCTAACAAACCGAAATTATATATACACTTACTATGACCTAAATCATTAGTGATATAAGGCTTGCGCTTTACAGTCATGCGCTAAAATCTTGATTTCATGAGTATCTCAGAGAGAGGGCCGAATCTCTATTGAAGCGGCTTCACTTTCATACTCATATAGGTGAATCTGTTATGAGTGCTCTTGTAACTACTTTATCACCCTAGCAAATGAATGTCTACAGAATCATTAAGAGTTAAACTCACCCTCTCACATTACAAGAGATGTGCATAAAATTTAACACCATAAGGATGTCCGATAGGTAATATACCCTTGTGCACTTTCAAGGATCATAGAGTAGTTTTGTAATATCCTAAAAATTTTGCGTTAAACAGTGACTTCGGGATCCGTGCCCGATTGGTCATAGGTTTGACCATGTAGGAGTTCAATAGATGACGTAGGGTATAATGAACGGATGAGATGTGAGAAATTAAGTGAATGTGTGGAATGTGACGAAATCCGGAGTCACATACACCTACTTCTGGTGTATGTGCTCAATACACTAGTTAGAAGGAAAATAAAAGGGTTTAATAACCCTAAAATAAATTGTTTTGGTTGTTGAAGGAGAGTAAAGAAAAGAGAGAGAGAGAGAGAGAGAGAGGAGTAAAGAGAGGAGTTATTGCAGCTGATTGAAAAGGAGGATTCGAGCATTTAAGGCCGGATTCGAAGCGAGGGATTCTGTTAGAGCCAAAAGCTGGAACCCTAGCCTTTCCAACCATTAGATCTAATCAATTTGAAATTGATTGAAGGTAAAATCCTTGTAAATTCAATGCATAAGTTATGTGAGTTCATTGTAGTTAAGAATGGTTTAAATTATAGGATAAAGGCTTAGAAAAATAAAGGAAAAAGGGTAGGAAAAGAGGGGGAAGAACAGCCCAAAAAGGGGCTAAATCTGGCCAATTCGATTAATCGAAATTGAGATTCGATTAATCGATTTTCGCCAGGAAGTTGAAAAGTCAAAGAACCCGAATTCGATTAATCGAACTGAGTTTCGATTAATCGACTTTGAATTTCGATTAATCAATTGTGGTGTCGATTAATAGACTGAGAACCTCCAGTGGACTCCAGTGGACGGAGGAAAAAGAACTCGGAGAAATCGACTAATCGAAATGGGATTTCGATTAATCGATTTCGAATTTCGATTAATCGAATTGGGATCGATTAATCGATTTTGGGAATTCGATTACTCAAATTGAGAATCGAATGGATGGAGTAGAAATTTCGATTTAATCGATTTGGGAATCGATTAATTCGATTTTGAATTTTCGATTAATCGATTTTGGGAAATCGATTAATCGAGTCCATTCATTAATCGATTTTGGAGTTCGATTAATCGAATCGGTGTTAATTTGTTGACTTTTTTGAGTTTGACTTGGAGATTCTTGATGGGTCTTGGACCTTCCTTGTTACATATTTATTTATGTATTTCATGTGTTATGTTGTACCATAGGTGGTACGTGTGAACTTGGGCACGAGGAGCCACGTGGGACCTTGATGCGTGACTTATCAGAGACTTGAGGTAGGGAACACCTTGAACATGTACTTTAAATTGCAAGAGCATGTATGTAGTGATATAGATTCAAATTGACAACTGTTTTATTGCTTAAAGTTTTGTGAAAAGGGTGTGTGTGTGACATATATAAAAGTAATCATAATGAGCCATCCCCAGGGGATGAGGAAGTAAAGTAATAAGAGCATCAGGTGTGATGCAACTGAATGGATACATCCCAGGGATGTATCCAAGATTGAATAATGTCTGATAAGGCCTAACTGATATAAGATACCACACTTACACGGTGAATAACTATATGTAAAGCACCTGATATTTTTGTTATTTGAGGTTTGATAGGATACCCCACCGACGTAGCGGGATACCCACGACTGACGCAGCAGGATATCCGTGATCGATACGGCGGCGAAACCGTAAGCCAATCCGGAGGCTTATCCGTACACAGTAAGCACACCCCAAGGGTGTTGAATTGAGATAAGTTGAAACCCCGCCACCGATCCCCAGGGGAAAAGGGTTTGGGTACTGATTGTATTCCCAGGGAATACGTTTAAAACTGTCTATATAGATGACGATGAAGGGTATCTCATCAGGGCTCGATGCTATATTGCTCGGGGATTACTTAAGTTGAAAGGTTAAGTTTTGCTTTAGGCCTATTCAGTGTCATTCATGATTAATTGAAAGACATGTGTAAACTACCAGTAAAATGTGATTTCTTTTCAACTGTATTTCTCAGTAACTGCATAGACATATCATGCATGGCATATCATGAAATATATGTGAGTTATAATTTATATGTTCAACTGTGTTTGTTCCCTATTGAGCTAGGATGTAGCTCACCCTTTAGACTATACGACGCAGGTCCATTGTTAGCATCTATTGATACTTCAGGGGACGTTGACCCTGGTGAGTCAGACCCACCACCTGGTGAAGAGTTAGAGCCGCCTCTAGAGGACTCTGCTATGCATTTTGAGGGTTTTGTTTTGAGAGATTATTGGTACGGCTTGGTATGTCAAGTCTTGATTTTGTTTAAATCATGTAATTAAGTATTGAGATATTCTTTTGGGCGAACCATCAGTGATGATTAGCTATCATCGATGGTTCGGATCAGTTCTATATTTATGCAGGGGCATGAAGGTAGAACTGTCTTTTGAGATGTGATGATGGTATTATTTCCGCATTTATTATTGTCATTTTAGTTCATCTTTGTTGCTTGATATACCAAAGTTCCGTGCATACCTAAGGGGCATGGTCAAGATGATCGTGTCGATGGCACAGGTTTCAGGGTGCCGAAATCCGGGCTGTCAAAGTTGGTATCAAAGCTATTTCTTTTAGCAAACCTGACAATCATTTATTTTGTCAGAACATAGAGACTTCTACTAATGAAACCTTAGTTTCGAATGCAGCCGCCAATGCCATCTAGGGGAAGAGGCTGACCGAGAGGAGGCCAACAGAGAAGTTTACGTAATGTAGATGATTACATCTCTCCTACCAATCGAGTACCCTTGGGAAGGAGTGAGGCCCCAGGGGACAGCAGTAGTAGACAACAAGAGGAAGAGGATCGAGATCGTCAGGATCAAGATCTGAGAGAACAGGAGAGAGTGAGAGAAAGACAGGAAGATAGAGAGGAGCGCCAAAGGATGATGCACACCATGGAGACTATGGTAGCTACCATGGCACAACAAGCCGCATCCTTTGCAGCTCATGCAGCCAAAAAGCAACAGCCACTTACACCACTTGTAGGACCTACATTGCATGTGTCTTCATCCTTTACTGAGTTTAGGAGGATGAGACCTCCTACGTTTTCTGGGCAGGTAGACACGATGGCAGTAGAAAACTGGTTAATGGAAATGGAAAAAGTATTCAGCGTGCTGACATGCACGGCGGATGAGAGTGTTAGATGGGCAGCCTACATGCTAGATGGGGAGGCTGGGCCTTGGTGGAAGTCCATGATACGAAATAGGGCCCAGGAGACCCCAGAGTTGCCATGGACTTGGGAGGAGTTTGTTGAGGAGTTTAACAAACAGTATTTTCCAGAGGAGGTGAGAAACCAAATGGAGATTCAGTTTCTACAGTTAGTGCAAGGGAGGATGAATGTGAGAGAGTACGAAGTGGAGTTTCTACGACTCGCCCGTTTTGCTCCTGATTATGTCGCCACCGATGTGATGAAGACGAAGAGATTTCAGCAATGCTTGAAACCTGAGGTTAGGGGAGGAGTAGCTCCATTTCAGTTAAGGACCTATGAAGAGGTCATGAGCAAGGCACTAGTTGTGGAAGAGGAAAATAACAACAGATATAGACAGAGAGAGCAACAAAGAGGAAGCAATGATCAAGGAAGAACGGGAAACTATGAACCGATGAATAAAAAGCTGAGGTTCGTGGCCCAAAATCAGAGACCACAGTTCCAAGGGGGTTTCGAAAGACCGGTGCAGCAGCATCACCAACAGAGATTTCCACTACTTGCGTCGGGGAGACCTTTACGCTATGAGAGCTCTGCCATGTCTACTGGTGCTACCGTCACACAGGGTTCTCGTACAGTTTATTCCGTGCCTCGAGAGACTTGTGCCAAGTGTGGCAAGCCTCATAGGACAGTGGATTGCAGAGCAGGGCCAGAGGTTGTTTCCGATGTGGCAAGGTGGGCCACTTGATCAAGGATTGCCCCGAGGTTGATAAGGGGAAGACGGCTTCAGTTGCAGCACCACGACCCATTCAAGCATGGAAGCCGGTCGTTCATGGAAGAGCCTATGCAGTCACTGCTCAGGAAGCAGGGAACATGCATGATGTCATCCAAGGTGAGATCTCTTTTAAATAAAGGAATTCAACTTTCATGAAAATTTTAGATACAGAAGGTGCATTCATTAAGAATAGTGTAGTTCTTTTTCTAAACATTGTATTTGTATGTGAAGTAGGGGTGTAAATTGATATGTAAACTATTGTATGTATGTACGTATACTATAGGTACGCTAACTGTATATGAGAAAGGATGCTTCGTTGGATATGATGCTAGAGTGTTGATAGCGTTGGATTATTTCAGAGGCGTTGGATTTTATCCTATCTGTGTCTATTTCAACTGGAGAGTTAGTGGACACGGAGCTAGCTTGCAAATCCGTCATCGTAGCAATTCGAGACCTGGAGGTGCATGAATTGGAGGCAAATTTAATACTGCTGGACATGCAAGGGTTTGATGTGATCCTTGGCATGGACTGGTTGGCACAGCATTGTGCAACGGTCGATTGCAAGAACAAGGTTGTCATCTTTAGACCCAACACAAGAAGATCATTTCGATTTCAAGGAGTAAGGTCATCACATATGCCACTGATCTCAGCAGTAAGGGTCGAATGAATGATCAGGAAGGGTTGCAGTGGATATTTGGCTTTCTTAAAGGAGGGCAAGGAAGAAAAGAACGTCATCTCTGAGATAGCAGTTGTGAGAGACTTAATGACGTCTTTCGGAAGAATTTGCTGGATTACCTCCGAGAGAGAAAGTAGAATTTGCCATTGACTTAGCAGGGAGCGAACCTGTTTCAAAAGCACCATATAGAATGGCTCCTGCTGAGTTGAAGGAGTTGAAAGAGCAACTACAAGAGCTCATGGATAAAGGGTTTGTCAGACCGAGCGTTTCTCCGTGGGGAGCACCGGTCTTGTTGATTAAGAAGAAAGATGGGTCAATGCGTCTATGCATTGACTATCGATAATTGAACAAACTCACTGTAAAAAACCGTTACCCTTTGCCTAGAATCGATGATCTGTTCGATCAACTGCAAGGAGCGAGGTATTTTTCCAAGATCGACCTGAGATCTGGATACCATCAGTTGAGGGTCAAGGCAGAGGACATCCAGAAGACAGCTTTTAGGACACGGTATGGACACTATGAATTCCTTGTGATGCCGTTTGGGTTGACGAATGCTCCTGCGTCATTTATGGATATGATGAATCGGGTGTTTAAACCACACCTGGACTCCTGCGTCGTAGTGTTCGTTGATGATATTCTGATATATTCCAAATCCAAGACAGAACATGAAGAACATTTGAGGATTGCTCTACAGACGCTACGTGAACACCAATTGTACGCCAAACTCAGCAAATGTGAGTTCTGGTTGGAAGAGGTTAGATTTCTGGGACATGTTGTCTCAAAGCACGGTGTCACTGTAGATCCAGCAAAGATAGAAGCAGTGGTTAAATGGGAGCAACCAAAGACAGTGACCGATGTCTGAAGTTTTCTTGGGTTAGCAGGCTATTATCGATGTTTTGTTGAGGGGGGTTTTCAAAGATATCGGGACCTCTCACGAAGCTGACATGAAAGGATTCAAGGTTTGAGTGGAGCGAGGCATGCGAGAAGAGTTTTCAAGAGCTCAAGACGACACTCACTTCAGCTCCAGTGCTAGCGATTCCTTCAGGCAGTGGAGGATACGCAGTGTACAGCGATGCGTCATACAATGGTTTGGGTTGCGTGCTCAACCAACACAAGAAGGTGTTAGCTTATGGATCAAGACAGCTGAAAGAACATGAGAAAAATTACCCGACTCATGACTTGGAGCTAGCAGCAGTCATTTTTGCGCTGAAGATTTGGAGACATTACTTGTATGGTGAGACGTTTGAAATTTTCACCAATCATAAGAGCCTCAGATACCTGTTTACACAGAAGGATCTCAACATGAGACTGCGCAGATGGATGGAGTTCCTCAAGGATTATGATTGTTCTATACAGTACCATCCAAGCAAGGCTAACGTAGTGGCCGATGCCTTGAGTCGGAAGAGTTCAGCTCAGTTAGCTTGTTTGATTTTGGGTATGCACCGGTGGAAATTATTGGAAGACCTAGCACTCTATGATGCAAACATTGAGTCGAAAGCTATAGGATCCTTTTTGGCTAACATCTCAGTGAGACCAATAATATTTGAGCATATCCACGATCTACAGATGAAAGATCCGACATTAACAAAGATTCATCAAGACGTGATGGAGGGCATCAGCCCGGACTTCTCAGTGAAAGAAGATGGTTCTTTATTGTTTAAGGGCCGTCTCTACATTCCGGACAATGCCGATCTAAGACGAACGATTCTTGATGAATCCCACAAGTCAAATTATGCTATCCACCCTGGTAGCACCAAAATGTACCAAGACTTGAAAAAGAACTATTGGTGGAGAGGTTTGAAGCAAGACGTGGCCGAATACGTATCACGGTGTTTGACCTGTCAGCAAGTGAAGATTGATCATAGGCATCCTGCTGGACTATTACAGCCTTTACCAATACCAGAATGGAAGTGGGAATCAATCTCTATGGATTTCATTGTTGGATTACCGCGTACTGCCAAGAGACACAATGCCATTTGGGTAGTCGTTGATCGATTGACCAAATCAGTGCACTGTTTGCCTTATAATACGAAGTCCTGTAGGATCCAAAACTGATACTCACTCGCATGAGAGTCCTGTTGTACTCATCAGAGTCACTGAAAATTGGGGATTTTGTGTGAGTTGGTCCCTTATGAGTCATTTTCTGACTATAAATAGCCTAAGTTAGACTCATGTGAGACATGTATGGTATACTCATGTGAAACCCAAGTCTGACTCATGTTGTACTCATCAAAGTCACTGAAAAATAGAGATTTTGAATGCTTGGGTGGTCTGATATGAGTTATTTATTGGCTCATATAAGCCCAAGTCAGACTCATGTGAGTCTTGTATGCTCCAAAACTGATACTTACTCGCGCGAGAGTAATGTTGTACTCATTAGAGTCACTAAAAATTGAGAATTTTTAATTCTTGGGTCTGATATGAGTAATTTACTGACTCTTATAAGCCCAAGTCAGACTCATGTGAGTCATGTATGCTCCAAAACTGATACTCACTCGCGTGAGTCATGTAGTACTCATCAGAGTCACTGAAAAAAGGGTTTTTTTAATGTCTGGGTCTGGGATGAGCCATTTACTGACTCTTATAAGCCCAAGTCAGACTCATGTGAGTCATGTATGGTCCAAAATTGTCCTGCACTCGTGTGAGACTCACGTTGTACTCATCAAAGTTACTAAAAAATGAGAATTTTGCATGACTTGGTTCATTATGAGTCATTTACTGACTCTTATAAGCCCAAGTCAAACTCATGTGAGTTATGTATGCTCCAAAGCTGATACTTAGTCGCGTGAGTATCATGAAGTACTCATTAGAGTCACTGAAAAATTAGTTTTTTGAATGTTTGGGACTGATATGAGCCATTTACTGATTCTTATAAGCCCAAGTCAGATTCATGTGAGTCCTATATGCTCCAAAGCTGATACTCACTTGCGTGAGAGTCATGTAGTACTCATCAGAGTCACTGAAAAATAGGGATTTTGAATGTCTGAGTCTGATATGAGTCATTTACTGACTCTTATAAGCCCAAGTCAGATTCATGTGCCCTATATGCTCCAAAACTGATACTCACTCGCGTGAGAGTCATGTAGTACTCATCAGAGTCACTAAAAAATAGGGATTTTGAATGTCTGGGTCTGATATGAGTCATTTACTGGCTCTTATAAGCCCAAGTCAGACTCATGTGAGTCCTATATGCTCCAAAACTGATACTCACTCGCGCAAGAGTCATGTTATACTTAGAATCACTGAAAATTAGGGATTTTGAATGTCTGAGTCTGATATGAGTCATTTACTGACTCTTATAAGCTCAAGTCAAACTCATGTGAGTCCTGTATGCTACAAAACTGTCCTACACTCGTGTAAGAGCCATGTTGTACTCATCAGAGTTATGGAAAATAGGAGACTTTTCATGACTTGGTTCCATATGAATCATTTACTGACTCTTATAAGCCAAAGTCAGACTCATATTAATCCTGTATGCTCCAAAACTAATACTCCCCGACGCGAGAGTCATGTTGTACTCATCAGAGTCACTGAAAAATGAGAATTTTGAATGTCAGGGTTTGATTCCATATGAGTCATTTATTGACTCTTATAAGCCCAAGTCAAACTCATATTAATCTTGTATGCTCCAAAACTGAAACTCATCCACGCGAGAGTCATGTTGCACTCATAAGAGTCAATGAAATATGAGGATTTTGAATGTCTGGGTTTGATATGAGTCATTTATGGACTCTTCTAAGCCCAAGTCAGACTCATGTGCGTCCTGTATGGTTTAAAACTGATACTCACTGGCTTAAGAGTCATGTAGTACTCATAGGAGTCATTGAAAAATGGAGATTTTGAATGCTTGAGACTGATATGAGTCATTTACTGGCACTTAAAAGCCCAATTCACACTAATGTGAGTCCTGTATGCCCCAAAACTATCCTGCACTCGCGTGAGAGTCATGTTGTACTTATCAGAGTCACTGAAAATTAGGAATTTTGCAAGACTTAGTCCCATATTAGTCATTTACTGACTCTAAAACGCCCAAGCCAAACTCAAGTGAGTCCTGTATGCTTCAAAACTGATACTCACTCGCGCGAGAGTCATGATGCACTCATGAGAGTCACTGAAAATGGGGATTTTGAATGTCTGGGGCTGATATGAGTCATTTACTGACTCTCATAAGCCCAAGTCAGACTCATGTGAGTCATGTATGCTCCAAAATTGATACTCAATCTCGCGAGAGTCATGTTGTACTCATCAGAGTCACTGAAAGATGGAGATTTTGAATGCCTGGGTCTGATATGAGGCATTCACTGACTCTTATAAGCCCAAGTCAGACTCATGTGAGACTTGTATGCTCCAAAACTTATACTCACTTGCGTGAGTCATGTAGTACTTATCAGAGTTACTGAAAATTGGGGATTTTATATGAATTGGTCACATATGAGTCATTTAGTGACTCTTATAAGTCCAAGGATGACTCATGTGAGTCCAGTAGGATCCAAAACTGATACTCACTCACGTGAGAGTCCTGTTGTACTCATCAGAGTCACTAAAAATTGGGGATTTTGTGTGAGTTGGTCCCTTATGAGTCATTTTCTGACTCTAAATAGCCCAAGTCAGACTCATGTGAGACATGTATGGTATACTTATGTGAGACCCAAGTCTGACTCATGTTATACTCATCAAAGTCATTGAAAAATAGAGATTTTGAATGCCTGGGTCTGATATGAGTTAGTTATTGACTCTTATAAGCCCAAGTCAAACTAATGTGAGTCTTGTATGCTCCAAAACTGATACTCACTCGCGCGAGAGTCATGTTGTACTCATTAGAGTCACTGAAAATTGAGAATTTTTAATGCTTGGGTATGATATGAGTAATTTACTGACTCTTATAAGCCCAAGTCAGAATCATGTGAGTCTTGTATGCTCCAAAATTGATACTCACTCGCGCGAGTCATGTTGTACTCATTAGTCACTGAAAATTGAGAATTTTTAATGCTTGGGTATGATATGAGTAATTTACTAACTCTTATAAGCCCAAGTCAGAATCATGTGAGTCTTGTATGCTCCAAAACTGATACTCACTCGCGTGAGAGTCATTTAGTACTCATCAGAGTCACTGAAAAATTAGTTTTTTGAATTTCTGGGTCTGATAAGTCATTTACTGACTCTTATAAGCCCAAGTCAGACTCTCATGTGAGTCCTATATGCTCCAAAATTATCCTGCACTCGAGTGAGAGTCGTGTTGTACTCATCAAAGGCACTGAAAATAGAGGATTTTGCATGACTTTGTCCCATATGAGTCATTTACTGACTCTTACAAGTCCAAGTCAAACTTATATGAGTCCTGTATGTCCCAAAACTAATACTCACTCGCGTGAGTATCATGTAGTACTGTTGGTCTTCTCTAGGTGTTTAAATGTTGATGTTTATTTAAGTCATGAGATGGTAAAATCAGAATACAAAGGTGGAGTAAAATGACTATGAAATCAGCAACCTAAAGTACACACAGCCTGCAAGATACAGGGCTATTGTAGCAAGTTTTGATAAGTAAGAGTTTATCCCACAGAAAAATTGATCTAGAACCTAAAATGGGCTATAATAGTAGGCCTCCAAATCTGGCTACAGATTTGACAATCATAAAAAAAGGGAGTTGGGTGTCACAACTACACTAAATTACCTACTAAAAAGAAAAGATATAAAGTGCAGTCCTATCCTAAGAAAGGGTTATGGAGAAAGTGGTGATGGTGTGTTAAAATAAAGATAAAAGGATGGGAAGTAAGCAGTTTAGGCAAAGTTTCATTCAGTTATGTAACTTAGATTTAGGACTGTCTCTCCAGCAAATCCTTACTGAAGTGCTATCAATAACCTCAGCAAGGTAGATGAATCCAACTTAACCCATGCCATTTAGGTTGCTCTCAAGGCTATAATCTGTCAACTTCAATGGTCACAGACTATCCAATAGAGTCTGTCAAATCCCATTGATTAAATCAGAAAAGCTAACCTAATCCAAAGGAATGAACTGATCTTAAGGCTATAATCCGTCCACTTAAATAGTCACAGACTATCTAATAGATTTTCTCCAATCAATGAACTAAATCAGGCCACGAATACCATTGAAGATACTATGTTTGCCAGGCTACAAACTCCACAAATCTGCTTACAAATCTGGCAGACATTCATAGGGGTTCCAACTCATAAAATCCTATGTGTGACAAAGGCCATCAGCACAATGCTTGGACACATAGGAAAAGTAACAGGTTGAATAGAACTTAAATATAGCTGATCATTGCTACAAAAGGCCTGTAATGACTCAGCCCATAAGTCTACAATCACTATAGAGAAGCCAATCTAAAATCTGATAGTGGTCAAATAAAACAGAGGGGAGTCTGTTCCTGTACAATCTCTCACTAGGCTACAAGATCAAGTGCAAAGAAAAAGAATCCATCTCAGACCTGTGACCAAGACTTGCCCTTGGGCTATAGTCTGTCCACTCAAATGGTCATAGGCTATCCACAGAGGCTCCCTTACCCATAAATGATGAGATAGAACATGTAAACTGCTATTGCCACCATGGTCCCAAGGCTACAAGCTCAAGCTTCCATGAGCCTTTCAATAAGCTCAAATCTTAAATGCATGCTATAGCCTGAACAAAACTACGGGCAAATAGGAAAATAACAAATTAAATGAATATTTAAAGCATAAATTTCATTGATCTAAATTACTGACAATAAAATTTCTCAAGGCAGCAGCCTTGTGCACAACATCTCGTCACAAAATCCCAATGTTTAAATGACCTATTACAAAACTAAATGAAACTATATCTAATTACTTACCAAAGATTTAGCCAGCAAGTGCTAGGCTAAGAGAGAAGAAAAATAGAAAAATAAGTGATCAAACCCTAACCCTAACCCTTATCTGCTTGAGCTCTCAGCCGACAAAGGTTGAAGGAGAGAGTGATTGATAAATTCTAAGTTATAAGCACAACTTATATACCCAGTCATACTGCCTTGGCTAAGAGAAGAATAAACCCTAATTTTTCTAGTAGATGTGGCGCTATTACAACCCTTGGATTTTTTAGGATGTGTGACTCGAGATCAATGCCTCGGGATGTGTGCCCTAGACCTAGGAAAATCCCCAAAAGTTCCTTGAGTTGAGATTGAGAAATGGAGGGTCAGAGCTTCGCGAGGCTGGCATCTAAACATTACTTCTGTCGCGCAGTTGCTTTATGCTTATTAGTTCCTTCGCGCAGCTTGCAAAGTCCTCTCGAGGTAAGAATTTGGTTTTGAGTGTTGTTATCTCGCGCATAAGGACTTTGGATGATCGTGCGGTAGAGCTTCAAAACTTCCTGTCACGAGGTACTCGCGTAGATGAACTTTACATCTTGCTCGGTACAGGTTAAGCTTCTAGGCACGCAAGAGTTGTGCGAGAGAACTTCTGGGCATCTCTCTCTTTCGGAGCCATGCGAGAACTTCGCGAGGCTGTGGCTGATGTTCGTGCAAATTGATCTCGCGAGGCAGTGCGTTCGACTACTTTAAGGCTTGATCCTCGCGAGAACTTTGCGAGCTTCTCTTCATGTTGATTGCAGCTGTAGTGCGCGACTACTGCGCGAGAGGCATTTTTGTAATAATCTCCTCATTGAGCTGCGCGACTGCTTCGTGAGCTCTAGTGTGCTGCATGTCTTAGCTGCGCGAGGCAGCACCTCAACTGTGTGAGATAGGTTATTTATTCCTCTGCTGCTATGCACATGCTTCTGTTACAGCTTCCCCCACTCTCATCTATGCTTGGTTCATCTGTTGGACTTTCTTGGTCCATCATGACATGTAAAATAGTCATCATTGTGTGTACCTCAATAGTGTTCCATTAATCTCTGGCTCAGCTGTCATCTTTTGCTTGAAGTTTCTCTCTTCTTGGCACCAAAGACATGGACTTTGTGTTAAGTTGCACAATTTATTACTAACTATAAAACACACTTAAACAACAGTTATTAGTCAGCTTCATGGTCTAGCAAGGGCTAGGTTAAGAGGTGAAAGGTGGTACTTTTCAGTGAATAACATACCCCCAAACCTAATCTTTTCTAGTCCCTGAGAAAAGCAAAATTTAAACAGCTACTCTAAGAATGTAAATGCCACTTTCGTAGGGAGCACGAATGCATTTAGGTTATGCATGAAGTCTTTTAAACCCCTAGGTGATCCCTAGTGGAAGAGTGAAGTCTCCTAAGAGTTTTTAGTGAAGGTACCCACAAACTTCTCAATGAAACAATTAATAAAAGTGCAACACAATGGTTAATCAGTTTGAAATAAATATAGTTCCTTCCACTCTTGCTTTGTCAAAATTAAAGGAATTCCAAAGTAGTTATACAAACAATTTAACACCTCAGTCATGCATGCATGCTCATCACATCCAATCAGCTGACACCAAGAAAAAAATATATGCAAAAAAGTACTAAGCTAACTAGTACATCAAAATTCAGGTTCAAACAATGCCCCAATGATTTCAATCTCAGACCCAATGCTTACCAGGGCTGTTTCTCACAAATGAATTTAAGGGTGTACTATTTCACAGAAGCTCAAGAGCAGTTACATACCCCAAATGGGTTTACAAGTACGAGTATAGGCAATGCTTTTCATTTCTGACATCATACAGTATTCTCACCATAGATTAGACATTCCCTTATCTTCACATGACAGTTTATTTGACTTTTGATCAACAAGGGCTTTTCATGGGTTGTAATGTGGTTTATTGGTGTGGGTAGAAAAGAATAAAAAGGAGTAAAAAGGGATTCACAATTGAAAAATCAACACAGGTACGAGATGATTCATGACTTCACCTTCTTCATTTCAGCACAACTCTATCTTCTTTATAAATTTCAGAGCTAAAGTGGCCAACTTCTTCTCTTCTTTTCAACTTTTCCAATGAAAATTTTCTATTGACTTCTCTTTCTTTTCTCTTTCTTTTTATTTTTATTTTTTGTTTCTTGTATTTATATATATATTTTTTATGATGGTTGTCACGCATCTACAACTGTTACACTATTTTTTACAGATCCCCTCCTCTCTTCTTTGCCTTTCACCAAGTACTTTGGTGTTTGTTGAAGAAAAATGGGGCTTTAAGGCTCAAAAAGTGTATGCACAAGGGTAGTTTCACAGGTTTGATCTTTTAGGCTCTGTCCAATGAAGGCCTTGATCCTTTCCTTAGTGTCATGATTACTGTCAAACAACTTCAACTTGGGGTGTCTAACTTCTAGTGAAAAGGGCTTGACTCAGTCAATCCTTAGAACATAAAAAATTACCCAAGACATTCCAAAAAAAAAAAAAAAAAATTTACAGGCTCAAAGCTCACTGGGTATAGTATTCAATTGAACTCAAAGGGGTATGCTTTCACCTGTTTCTCTCCTTACTGGTTCACTAACTACTGTTTATAAAAAATTTCTTATTGTTCACCTCATAGAAGTATTGATTTTCAAATTATTTTAGTATTAAAAAGGTTCGCACAGTGTTTAAATTTCCTCACTTCCAACATTGCTTAGGCGAAGTTCATTCTATTTATTCCTCACTTAGTTAAGATTGTTGCACTTATGTTAACTCTATCGTTGGCAATCCTTGCCACACCCTCAAACCTATAAGGAGCAGTGTCCTCACTGATTCAAAGATAAAAAGGGCATGTGCAGCAAGGGTCATACAGAAAAGCAGACACAAAAGAAAATAAGTGAAAGCACTAGAGAAAACACACACAAACAACTAAAACAAACTAAGTAGATATGAAGACAGAAAGCACAACATAACAAAACATAACAAAAGGTAATTGCATTTATACATAAACATTTGTACAATGTAAGGGAAAAGAACTATACAGAAATAATGCAAAGATATCCTAACTAACTACAGTTGCACATCTAATCATATGAATCCTCTGCTACAGCAGGTGGTTCTTCAATTTCTTTGCCCTTTGCTTGCCTCAAAGCAGCAGTAGCAGACTGTGACCTTTTGAAAGTAGTGTTTCTTGGCTTGGAAGAGCTTTTCCTTTTAGGACCTTGGGCATCAGAGGGCACACCCTTTCTTTTCTTCCCAGTGTGCTCAATTTGAGGCTCCTCTGTGGGTGCAATTACCATAGGGGTCTCCACATTGGAGGCCTCTACAATTCTTGCAGATTTTCTAGTGGCCATAGGGCTCCCAGCAGGTAGTAGGGTTACCAAAGCAGATAAGGTATCTGTGAATTTTGAACCCGAGGCCATAGCTATTAAATTTCTTCAAATTAGGGCTTGAGACTCCCAGCAGGTGTAATGCACTCTTTACAAATAAAACAGCCCCAAATTGCTCTTTACTTACACTAAAGTAATATCCAATTAAATCAACTGAGAGAGAGTGAGAAATCTTACCAAATGACAACTAGGGTTTCACTTCACATGTTGCACAGATGTTCAAATCCCCCCAAACCTAACTCACAATGACTAGGAGGTGATGGGGAGTTAAATGGTAGGAGGAAAATAGCTGGGGTTGAGTGGAAATGGTTGTGTAGGCAAAAGAAGAAAAAAGGGGGCTTAGAAATGAGCAGTGAAAGCTAGGGAAAAGAGATAGAATGAAGAAAATGGAGAAATTCGCAGGCTTTATAAGACTGAACCCATGCTTTGCGCAGCTGTCGCCAGGTTCTCGCGAGGTACATTTCTCCCACAATTCACAGCTAACTTCGCGAGAAGTGCTGTCGCGAGAATAGATTTAGAAGATTTATATGCCTCGCGAGGTACTTCGCAAAGTTGCATTTGGACCATAGCACGTGAAGCAGTTTCTCATCTCTCGTGCAGCTTAGCTTGTGATCTGTGCGAGGAACATCCATTTGGAATATTAGGGACCTAGCGAGGCAGTTAATGGTGTGGCCTTCATAATGATAGCTCTCAAAGATCTTGCGCGGTACAAAATATGTGAATTCCATTTTTCGCGTAGTTCCTTGTTGCTGACAGGATAGAGCCTCGCGAGGCTCAATGTTAGGCTTCAGTAGGTGCCTTTTGCTCGTGAAGCTCTCACGCGGTACAAAATATCCATCAGAACTCCTCGAGAAAGCTTCAGGTGGCTCACAAGCTTGAAATTAAGGCCATTTAGCCTCACGAGAAGGAAACACTTAACATATTCTCTCAGCTTTTGCCCTGGCCTGTGCATGTACAATGTCATGCACCAAATCAGTATGCATCAGCACCAACTCCTTGACATGGACTCCATCTCATCATGAAAATTAAGTTACCCTTTATCAATATTGAAATATCACAAATTCAGAAGTCCAAATATAATCTTTTATATCAAATTCATGACATGTATTGTGAGAGCATCTCAACTATCACCAATAGACTTGAACATTAAATTCAGATGATAGATATGCACTTGTACTCGAAACAAAATAGGACAAAAGAAAATCAAACACACAAGCAAAGCATTATCACAAAAGCAGTAATTGAAAATTTTCTAAGCAACACAAAATAAAACACACAATCAATACATATGGTACACACATTACAAAGTTATGGATCACTGAGTAGTGGGAGGGTCATGTAGGTGAATGGTCTGAGGAGGCACCACTGAATTTTTTACATAAAATTTTAGCCTTTGCCCATTCACTTTCATGATCTTCCCAGACATAGGATCCAAGATCTCCACATCACTAGATGGGGAGGCATGAATGACAGTGTAAGGTCCATCCCATCTGGATTTTAACTTCTCTGAAAAAAATCTTAGTTTAGAGTTGAAAAGCCAAACCTTAGTACTAGCATTGAAGTCCCTTCTCATTAGCTTCTTGTCAAATAATGCTTTTGATTTATCTTTGTATATTCTGGCATTTGAATAGGCTTCCAGCCTCAGCTCATCAAGCTTGCCAGCTGTAATTTCCTGTGAGAACCAACAGAAGTTAGATCAAAATTCAATGATTTGATAGCCCAATAGGCTTTGTGCTCTAGCTCCACTGGTAGGTGGCAGGCCTTGCCATAAACCAGCCTAAATGGGGACATGCCAATAGGGGTCTTATAGGCTGTCCTATAAGCCCACAAAGCATCATTCAGCTTCTATGCCCAATCCGTTCTATCAGTCCTCTCAGTCTTCTCTAAGATATGTTTGATCTCCCTATTAGAAATTTTAACTCGCCCACTGGTTTGTGGGTGGTAGGGAGTTGTAATTCTGTGTGTAACAGAATACTTTTTGAGGAGATTCTCAAAAGGCTTGTTATAAAAATGACTCCCTCCATCACTTATGATAGCTCTGGGGGTGCCAAATCTGGAGAATATATTATCCTTTAAAATTTTAAGGACAACCGTGTGGTCATTGGTTCTTGTGGTAATGGCTTCCACCCATTTGGACACATAGTCCACTACCACAAGTATGAAGTTAAAACCCATAGATGGAGGAAAGGGACCCATAAAATCAATGCTCCAAATGTCAAAAAGTTCAACCACAAGGATGGGCTGTAATGGCATAGAATTTTTATTGGAAATGCCCCCCAACCTTTGACATCTCTCACAGGCTTTGTAATATATAAATACATCTCTGAACAAAGGAGGCCAATAAAAACCACATTGCAGCACTTTTACTGCAGTCTTATTACCACTGAAGTGACCTCCACGGTCTTGCTCATGGCACATAGAAAGAATGTTGTGGAACTCACTTTCAGGTACACATCTCCTAACAACCTGATCTGCATATTACTTATATAGGTATGGATCCTCCCACAGAAAATATTTGACCTGAGAGAAAAATAGGTCTTTGTCCATCTTGGACCAGTGAGAGGAAATTCTACCAACAATAAGAAAATTAACAATGTGTGGAAACCAGGACACACTAGGCTGCAAGGCAATAGCATCTCAACAGGGAACAACTCATTAACAGGTGTTGTTGCACATTCTTCCAAAATAATTCTAGAGAGGTGGTCAGCCACCACATTCTCAACTCCCTTTTTATCTTTGATCTCAAGATCAAACTCCTGTAATAGGAGGATCCATCTTATCAACCATGGCTTGGCATCCTTCTTAGCTAATAGGTATTTCAGGGCTAATCGATCAGTGAAAACAACAATTTTAGACCCAAGCAAGTAGGGTCTAAATTTGTCCACAGCTAGTAGCTCCTTCTCAATAGTGGTGTAGTTGAGCTGAGCTTCAGCTAGTGATTTGCTAGCATAATAGATCACTGCAGGTAACTTATCTTTCCTATGTCCTAAGACAGCACCTATGGCCAAGTATGATGCATCACACATTAGCTCAGAGGGGGTGTGAGTAATCTGGGGCTTGGATTACAGGAGCAATGATAAGGCACTTTTTTAGGACCTCAAAGGCCTCAAGGCACTCAGCAGAGAAGTCAAATGGTACATCCTGACAAAGCAGGTGGCACAATGGCTTTGCAATTTTGCTGAAGTTCTTAATGAACCTCCTGTAAAAACCAACATGGCCTAAAAATAATCTGATTTGCTTGACAGTGCTAGGTGGGGCCAGGTGTGAAATCAGGCCCACTTTAGCCTTGACAACCTCTATTCCTCTTTGGGAGATCACATGGCTTAACATAATTCCTTGTGTTATCATAAAATGGCTCTTTTCCCAGCTCAAGACTAAATTGTCTCTTCACAGCTTTGCAAAACTAGGTCAAGGTGACTCAAGCACTGGCTAAAGCTGTCCCCATAAACTAAAAAATCATCTATGAAGATTTTCAGGAATTTGTTAATCATATCAGAAAAGATTGCATACATGCACCTCTGAAATGTGGCTGGGACATTACACAGTCCAAAAGGCATTCTCTTGTAAGCAAAGGTGCCAAAGGGACATGTGAAAGTAGTTTTTTTCTTGATCTTGAGGATACACAAGGATTTGGTTATACCTTGAGTATCCATCAAGAAAACAGTAAAATACCTTTCCAGCCAACTTGTCTAAAATTTGGTCAATGAAAGGGAGGGGGAAGTGGTCTTTTCTGGCCTTGGAGTTGAGTTTCTTATACTCAATGCAAACTCTTCAGCTAGTGGTCTTCCTAGTTGGCATCAACTCCCCAGAATCAGTAGTGATAACTGTTATGCCAGACTTTTTAGGTACCACCTGGATAGATGACACCCATTCTGAATCTGAAATGGGGTAAATTACCCCTGCATCCAATAGTTTCACTATCTCCTTGAGGACCACCTCCTGCATGTGAGGATTAAGCTTCCTCTGCATCTCCCTTGAGGGTTTTGCACCCTCATCCAGATGAATTATGTGCATGCAAACTAAGGCATCAATGCCTCCCAAATCAGCTATTGTCCATCCCATTGCCTTTTTATGCTTCTTGAGAACACTCAATAATGCCTCCTCCTGCTCACTAGTGAGAGAGGAGGAGATAATCACTAAAAGCTTGTTATTCTGCCCAACGAAGGCATACTTTAATGTGGCTGAGAGTTGTTTCAGCTCCAGCTCAGGGAGACTTTCAATTGAAGGTAACAAAGGTGTCTTAGTGGTTTGAGGAAGGGGAAGCAATGTAAGTTTACAGCTTGAATGTTGCACTAGGCTCACAGAAGACTCTATTTTTGTGCTATCTTCTGTCATGAAAACTTGAGCCTCCTTCTCAATCATACACCAAATATTTTTCAGGTCATCAACAACATTATCCCAATCCAGTAGATTGGGTAATTCCTCTTCCACTAAGCCATCTAGTATATCTATTGCCAACAGTCCTTAATGTCTATCTGAGGATGCCTAACAGCATGATACATATTTAATTGGGTCTTCATGTTCCCAAAGGTCACCTCCATCACCCCTAACCTATATTGTACGCAAATATTTACAATGGCCTTCCAAGGATGACAGGAATTGGGGCTTTACTTTTATAAGGGTCCATATCCAATACAAGAAAATCAGCAGGATAGTAGAACTTGTCCACCCCCACCAAACCATCCTCCACCACACCTATAGGTCTCCTCTCAGACCTATCAGCCAATTGGAGTACAACTGATATGGATTTCAGCTCCCCCAAACCTAGCTCCTCATACACAGAATATGGGAGCAGGTTCACACTAGCCCCTAAGTCTAAGAGGGCTTTACCAATGGTGTGGTTTCCAATTATGCAGGGGATAGTAGGTACCTCCGGGTTCTGTAATTTCTCAGGTGTGGCAATGGACCAAACTGACTCAAAATGCTCAACAGTAAAAGCCTTTTTTGACAACTGTACCCTTGCTTTCCTTTTCTATGTGCAGAGGTCCTTCAAGAACTTGGCATAGGCAGGGACCTGTTTTATGACATCAAGTAAGGGCAAATTGATCTTGACTTGCTTGAAGGTCTCCATCATTTCTTCTATCTAAGTATTCCCCTTATCAAAAGGAGAAGGGCCAGCTAATGCATGAGGAAATGGCAGTTGTCAGACTGCTGGTGCCACAACTGCATGCCCCGCAACATCATGTTCAAATTTTTATTTTTTTCCTTTTTCTTTATTTATTGATTTATGTTGGGGCGCAACATCAGCCCGTTTATTTTGCCCTTGCTGGTCTACATCAGGGGATGACTTCTTTGGTTCTTCACCACTCTCATCTCTTCCCTTTTCACTCTCCATGACCTCTTTAGTTGCCCTGCCCACTAAATTATCAACCACTCTTCCACTCCTCAGGATAGTAATTGCATTAGCCTCCTCTTAGGTAAGGGATGCTTCTCCAATCATATACTACCCTTTGGGGTTGGCCAATGACTGACTAGGCAGTCTACCCTCCTCTCTTTTATTCAAAGCATTACAGATTTGATCCAGCTGGTCCTTTATATTTTTAATGCTTTGTTCATGAGAGTTCACAGTTTGGACTAAGTTTCTCAAATTCTGTATAGATGCCAACATTTGCTCTTCAAAAGAAGAGGATCAGGGTTGTTGTGGGGGCAAGGCCAACTGGTTGGGTTGTGGGGCAGGCAACTGAAAATTTTGTCTAAGTGGGAATTCCTGGTTAAACTGGTACTGAGGTCTGTATAGAGCTACCAACTGTTACAGCTGGGGTTGAGGGTAATTATCTTGTCTCCACCTCAAATTTGGGTGGTTCCTCTATGAGTACCCAACAGGCTGCTGCCCAAATACTTGGGCAGCACTGGCTTCCTCTATAACAAAATCAGGAAATTGGTTGGCTGATGGACAATCTTGGAGTGAATGTGTGGGAGATTAGCATATCAGACATGCCTCCTCTACCTGTGCAACCATTCTAGGCTGCATCACATTCATCAATTTATCAAACTTTAAGCTCAGATTGTCTACCTTCCTCTCTAACTCACTTTGCACCTTAACTTCATACATTCCACCTCTAGGGATGGACTCTTTCACCAAGCTAGGGTCTGGCTGTCATTGTGAGACAGTGACTCCTGCTGCATGGAATTTTCTCCTATGATGTCAAACAGCTCCCAAGCCTTATCAGCTGTTTTGTGGAGGTAACTACCACCACATGATGCATCCACCATATCCCTACTCTTGGGATTAATCCCTTGGTAGAATACTTGCACTAGTTGCCACATTAGAATTTGATGGCTGTTGGACAATTTTAGGTGTTGATTATTATGAATTAAAAGAAAAAAAATAAAATCAAAGTAAAACAGAGGATGGATTCGGCACATCTAAAATATCCTAGACCTGCAAGATACAGGGTCCTTTATAGCAAGTTTTAATAAGTAAGAGTTTGTCCCACAGGGAGTAGTGATCTAAACCTAGAAGGTGTATAGTAGACCTCCAGATCTGGCTACAGATCTGGTAATTCTAAGGAGAAAGAGAGCTTTTCGGGTGTCACTAGATCTAATTTATAAGACTGAAATATAAAACTAAATCTATTTGAGAAAGATAGATGGTAAAATAAAATATAAAATGGGGAGAAATAGACAGCTAGGCCTGATTTTTATTGTAAAACAGATCAAGAGCTGGGGATTTGCAGCAATCCTTCATTTGGCTAGAAGCACAAATGCAAGGTATAAGAATCTGATTTAGACCGATGATTTGGATTGATCTTAAGGCTATGATTTGTCCACTTCAATGGTCACAAATCATCCAATAGATTTCCTCCATACTGATGGCTTCGATCAGAACAAGATAATCACTACAGATGCTGTGAATGCAAGGCCACAAGCACAGGTACCCGCAGACATATCAAACCTAGGGAAATCAGATGGTCATCAAAAGATCTATCGGAGATGTGGCAGGCTTGGCCCATCTACACAAGAGCCGATCGAGAATCTAATGGTGCCACAAGATCTATAGATTTAATTAAGCTTTAAAAGCAACAATTTATTGCTTTAAACAAAATAGCTTACAATAAACTTGTTCCTGGATCTGTAGTCTGTGCATCGATCCATATTTCTTCATGCTAAAATTACAATTACAAATCAGATCTGAGCCGCTACCAAGATCTAATCCAACAAGCTGGATTAGAGAGAGAAGGGGGAAGAAAAAAGAAAAAATAAAACCTAAAACTAAACCTAATTGAGCTAAGAAGAACTCAGGCTATTCCTTTGTTCCTACTTTCCATGCTGAAGAAAAACAGTAAATTAGATGGATATTTATAGGTATGCAGTGATCCATGTGCTTTGAGTTGCAGCCAATCAGAAGAGAGGAGCTTGATCCAAGTGAACTGCATTTCAGCCCACCAGAGAGCAGCAATTTAATTTTGTTATGCACAACTGATGTGTCTTCAGTTTGGCCAAGGAAAATCACATGTGGACTGCTGTCCCATGTGGAGAAATTTGTGCCCAACTGATGTGTTTTTGCAGCTCCCAAAAATGCCCTTGCCGGCCACTGATATTTGCTAATGGAACTCGAAATAAATCCTTGAGATGTGTGGGACATTGGGATGTGTGCCCTAGAAGCATTGAAATCCCCAAAATGTCCCTAAAGCGTGAAATAGATGGCTGGAACCCATGCCTCGATAGGTTGGAGCTTCAGAACTTCAATCTCGACAGGTTTAAGCAACTATTCGACAGGTTGAATGGGCTTCAGATGTGCATTCGACAGGATGCTCGATAGGTTCATTTTTAGCATCAGAACCTCTCGACAGGTTCAAACAACCATTCAATAGGTTGCGACAGGTTCAAACAACCATTCGATAGGTTGTGACAAGTTCAATTTTAGCCTTTTTTCAGCACTGTAGCTTGATTTCAGCACATACCAGCTCATGGGGTTCAACCGACCACTCGAGAGGTTGGATCTTATCATTTTAAACCACTCGAGGGGTTGGTTTTCAACATGAACCACTCATGGGGTTCACTAAATCATGCATTTAAACCACTCGAGTGGTTGCACCAGCCCTCTAAACTGCTCGAATTCTTCAAGTTTGCAGCCGTGCCGCTCATGGGCTTCCATCATCACCTCGAGTAGATGAACTTCAACACTTAAAGTACTCGAGTGCATTAATGTTGTAGCTGTAATATGCCACTTGAATTGCTATGCAGCTATTCGCCTAAATGCCTTGAGGTGCTGATTTGCTGTTGTCTTCCATCCAAGGTGCTGCCTTGCTACAAACACAAAATATTGTATTACTGCATAGCACCTCATTAACCTTTGGGCTTCACCACTCTCTCTCTCTCTCTCTCTCTCAGCAGGTCTTCAAGGCCCCCAAAGCATGCTAAAAAGCCCCAATGGTGTGAACCACCATTGTGCCTTTTCAATAAATCCATCAATTCCACTGCAAAACACAAAATTCCTTCTTCTTGGCTTCAAAAGCATGGATTGTAGCATTAAGCTCTTATTTTGCTGTTATCTGTAAAAACACACTTAAAAGACATTATTAGCATGCTCAAAGGTCCATCATAGGTCAGGTTAAGGGATAGAAAGTGGTATATTTCAGTGCTCAATAATGGTGGGGGCATTGTTTTAACATCTCCTGAAATCTCTCTTATGCTTTATAAAAATCCTCAGTTGAGGACTGAGTAAATGACAAAATACTTATCCTTATTTGGCTAGTCTTGTTCATGGGAAAGAATTTAGCCAAAAATTGGCTCTGAAGGTCACCTCATGTTTGAATGTTGTTGGCTAGGAGCTTAGAGAGCCAGGTGCTGGCTTTGTCCTTTAGGGAAAAAGGAAAAAGCCTCAGTTTGGTAGCTTCAGGTCCCAAGCCAGCAATATTGAAAGTGGTGCAAAGTATCAAAAATTGGTCAATGTGCTTGTAAGGATCTTCCTTACTGAGCCCATGGAGAGATGGCAGCATGTTGATGGTGGAGGACTTGATTTCATAGTTTCCCTCAACTGAAGGAAATTGTATGCAGAAGGGAGATGTGTAATCCCCAAGTGCATTGTATTCCTTCAGGATTCTTTGCGTCTTAGCCATGTTAGCTGGCTCAGTGTCAACAATAGGGCCTTGTATGGTTTTTCTTGGTCTAAGGACTCTTTCAACCTCAAGATTTGGAGGTTCCAACTTAGGATTAAGAGACTTTCTTCCAAGCATACACACAAACTCAGCAAGTAAGGAAAATGCTCACAGCACACCAAAAAAAATAAAAAAAATTCAAACTAAATTAACAGCTAAACAAATTTACACTAAACTAAATTACAGGGAATTCAACATTAAAGGACTGAGTTTCAAGGTAAAAGAAATGCAAACAGAGCTAGCTAAACTCCGGCTGCAGCTCTAGCTTTTCCCTTCTGCTGTTGTCCAATTTTGTAAAATTCCAAAAAAATCAATAGCACTTTTTATTCTATTTGTGGCACAGCTACAAAGAATTTTCTAAACTAAAATATAATACAACTCAGGTCTACTAAAAAGATCAATTTCCCTGGCAGAGGTGCTAAAAACTTAATGGTCTTCTCTAGGTGTCTAAATGCTGATGTTTATTTAAGTGATAAGATGGTAAAATCAGAATACAAAGGTGAAGTAAAATGGTTATGAAATCAGTAATCTAAAATACACACAGCCTACAAGATACAGGGCTATTATAGAAAGTTTTGATAAGTAAGAGTTTGTCCCACAAAGAAATTAATCTAGAACCCAAAATAGGCTATAATAGTAGGCCTCCAAATCTGGCTACATATCTGACAATCCTAAAAAAAGGGAGTTGGGTGTCACAACTATACTAAATTACCTACTAAAAAGAAAAGAAATAAAGTGCAGTCCTATCCTAAAAAAGGGTTATGGAGAAGGTGGTGATGGTGTGTTAAAATAAAAATAAAAGGATGGGAAGTAAGCAGTTTAGGCTACGGTTCATTCAGTTATGTAACTCAAATTTAGGGTTGTCTCTGCAGCAAATCCTTACTGAAGTGCTATCAATAATCTCAGCAAGGTAGAAGAATCCAACTTAACCCATGCCATTTAGACTGCTCTTTCACCAAGCTATAATTTATCCACTTTAATGGTCACAGACTATCCAATAGAGTCTGTCAAGTCCCATTGATTAAATCAGAAAAGCTAACCTAATCTAAAGCAGTGGACTGATCTTAAGGCTATAATCTGTCCACTTAAATGGTAACAGACTATCCAATAGATTTGCTCCAACCACTGAACTAAATCAAGCAATAAATACCATCACAGACACTATGTTTGCCAGGCTATAAGCTCCCTATATCTACTTATAGATCTTACAGACATTCATAGGGGTTCCAACCAATAAAATCCTATGTGTGTGTCAAAGGCCATCAGCACAATGCTTGGACACATAGGAAAAGCAACTGGTTGAATAGAGACTTAAATACAGTTGATCATTGCTACAAAAGGCCTGCAATGACTCAACCCACAAGTCTGCAATCACTACAGAGAAGCCAATCTAGCATCTGATAGTGGTCAAATAAAATAGAGGGGAGTCTGTTCCTGCATAATCTCTCACTAGGCTACAAGCTTAAGTGCAAAGAAAAAGAATCCATCTCAGATCTATGACCAAGACTTGCCCTAGGGCTATAGTTTGTCTACTCAAATGGTCACAGGCTATCCACAGAGGCTCCCTTAAATACAAATGATGAGATAGAATATATAAACTACTACTGCCACCATGGTCCCAGGGCTACAAGCTCAAGCTTCCATGGGCCTTTCAATAAGCTCAAATCCTAAATGCATGCTATAGCTTGAACAAAACTACGGGCAAATAGGAAATAATAGATTAAATGAACATTTAAAACACAAATTCCATTGATATAAATTACCAACAATAAAATTTCTCAAGGTAGCAGCCTTGTGCACAACAGCTCGTCACAAAATCTCAATGTTTATATGACCTATTACAAAACTAAATGAAACTATACATAATTACTTACCAAAGATTTAGCCAGCAAGTGCTGGGCTAAGAGAAAAGAAAAAATAGAAAAAAAAAGTGATCAAACCCTAACTCTAACCCTAATCTGCTTGAGCTCTCAGCCGACAAAAGTTGAAGGAGAGAGTGATTGATAAATTCTAAGTTATAAGCATAACTTATATACTCAGTCCTACTGCCTTGGCTAAGAGAAGAATAAACCCTAATTTTTCTAGCAGATGTGGCACTGTTACAACCCTTCAATTTCTTGGGATGTGTGCCTTAAGATCAATGCCTCGAGATGTGTGCCCTAGTCCTGGGGAAATCCCTTACAGGTCCTTGAGTTGAGATTGAGAAGTGGAGGGCCCGAGCTTTGCGAGGCTGGCTTCTGAACATTAATTCTATTGTGCAGTTGCTTTATGCTTTTTAGTTCCTTCGCGCAGCTTGTAGAGTCCTCGCGAGGTAGGAATTTGGCTTTGAGTACTGCTGTCTCGCGCAGAAGGACTTTGGATGATCGCGCGATAGAGCTTCAGAACTTCCTATCGCGAGGTACTCGCGCAGATGAACTTTACATCTCGCTCAGTATAGGTTAAGCTTCTAGGCACGCAAGAGCTGTGCGAGAGAACTTCTGGGCGTCTCTCTCTTTCGGAGCCACGCAAGAACTTCATGAGGTTGTGGCTGCTGTTCGTGTAAATTGATCTCACGAGGCAGTGCGCGCAACTGCTTTAAGGCTTGATCCTCACGAGAACTTCGCGAGCTTATTTCATGTTGATTTCAGCTGTAGTGTGTGACTGTTGCATGAGAGGCTTCTTTGTAATAATCCCTTTACTGAGCTGCACAACTGCTTCGTGAGCTCTACTGTGTTGCATGTCTTAGCTGCGCGAGGCAACACCTCAACTGTGCGAGGCTGGTAATTTATTCCTCTGCTGCTATGTACATGCTTCTGTTACAGCTTCCTCCACTATCATCTATGCTTGGTTCACCTGTTGGACTTTCTTAGTCCCTCATGACATGTAAAATAGTCACCATGGTGTGTACCATCATGGTATTCCATCAATCTCTGGCTCAGCTGTCATCTTTTGCTTGAATTTTCTCTCTTTTTGACATCAAAGACATGGACTTTATGTTAAATTGTATAATTTATTACTAACTACAAAACACACTCAAACAACAGTTATTAGTTAGCTTCAAGGTCTAGCAAGGGCTAGGTTAAGAGGTGAAAAGTGGTACTTTTCAGTGAATAACAAGTACTGCTCAAAGTCACTTAAAAATAGGTTTTTTGAATGCCTGTGTCTGATATGAGTCATTTACTGACTCTAATAAGCCCAAGTCAGACTCATATGAGTCTTGTATGCTCCAAAACCGATACTCACTCTCATGAGAGTCATGTAATACTCATCAGGCTCACTAAAAAATTGGTTTTTTGAATCCATGTGTCTGATATGAGTAATTTACTGACTCTAAAAAGGCCAAGTCAGACTCCTGTGAGTCTTGTATGCTCTAAAACTGATACTCACTCGTGTGAGAGTCATGTAGTACTCATCGGACTCACTGAAAAATGGGGTTTTTGAATCCCTGGGTCTGATATGAGTCATTTACTGACTCTTATAACCCCAAGTCAGACTCATGTGAGTCATGTATGCTCCAAAACTAATACTCACTCGCGTGAGAGTCATGTAGTACTCATCAAAGTCATTGAAAAATGGGGATTTTGAATGTCTGGGTCTGATATGAGTCATTTACTGACTCTTATAAGCTCAAGTCAGACTCATGTGAGTCCTGTATGCTCCAAAATTGATACTCACTCGCGCGAGAGTCATGTTGTAGTCATAAGAGTCACTGAAAATGAGGGAGTTTGAATGTTTGAGTCTGATATGAGTCATTTACTAACTCTTATATGCCCAAGTCAGATTCATGTTAATCATGTATGCTCAAAAACTGATACTCACTCGCGTGAGAGTCCATTTGTACTCATCAGAGTCACTGAAAATTTGGGATTTTGCATGAGTTGTTCCCTTATGAGTCATTTTCTGACTCTAAAGACCACATGTCAGACTCATGTGAAACCTGTCTGACCCAAAACTGATACTCACTTGCGTGAGTGTCATGTAGTACTCATAAGAGTTATTAAAAATTGAGGATTTTACATGAATTGGTCACATATGTGCCATTTATTAACTCTTATAAGTCCAAGGATGACTCATGTGTGTCTTATAGAACTCGAATCTGATAGTCAATGAGATCAGTCGCGTTATAGGCTGATAATACTGGTGTATCAATAACCATTTTTCATGACTGGGTCTCATATAAGTCATTTATTGACTCTTATGAGTCCAAGTTAGACTCGTGTGAGACCTGTAGGATCCAAATCTGATAGTCAATGAGATCAGTCATATTAAACACTGATAAAAGTTATTTACCAATAGGGATTTTGTATGAATTAGATTGATATGAGTCATTTAGTGACTCTTATAAGTCCAAGGATGACTCACGTTAATCCTGTAGGATCCAAATCTGATAGTCGATGAGATTAGTTGCGTTATAGTTGTTGGTTTTATATTTTTGTGCCTATGTTCTTTTATTATAAAATTGATGAAGGTATGGCAGCAATGGAGAAGGGCAAAATGAGAAAAAAGAGGGAGTGAGAATGGATTGAACACAACAACAAAACAAACACAATCCTGCAAGTTCCAGGGTTGTTGTAGCAAGTTTTAGATAAGTAAGGGTTGTCCCACAAGGATCTATGATCTAAAAATAATAGCATAGTAGATCTCAAGATCTGACAGTTCTAAAACTAAACTAAGAAAGCAAGGTAAAGAGTGGGAGTTTTGGGTGTCACAAAACTGAACTAAAACAAAAATAAAAATAAGAATAAAAGCATCTATAAAAGGAAAGGGGGTTTTGAAGAAGGATAGAGATGGATTGGTAAAATAAATCGAAAATATGGGAAGTAAATAGCTAGGGGTTGATTTTCCCTGAAAAAGGCCTGACAAAGCAGAGCAAGAATTGAATCTGCAGTTGTCCTCCATTTGGCTACAAGCTCAAATGCAAGGTAGAATAATCCAACTCAACCCTGATATAAGGACTAGTCCTAGGGCTATATCTTGTCTACTTGAATAGTCACAAGATATCCCATTAATATACTCCAGTCATAAGGGTTAAAAGCCAGAATAAGATAATCACTGCAGCCACTATGTTTGCAAGGCTACAAGCTCAAGCATCCATAGGTGCATACAATCTATAAGGATCTAAATAAAAAAACACAAGAAAATTACAGATTGAATGGAACAGTAAATACAGCTTTCATTGCTTAAAAAGGAACTTACAATTATTTGCCCTCAAGGTTGCAGTTTCTGCATGGCTCTAAACCCTTTACAATGCTAATACACAGCCCTTTGTACATCTTAAATCAGTCCTAACTATTACAAAGATTTAGCTCAACATGCTCAGCTAAGGAAAGAAGAAAAGAAAAAGATGATGTAACCCTAAAATTACCTAAGGCAAGAATATCCTCCTTGCTCCAGATGATCTCTTTCTGCATGCTTTACATCTATATATACAATCCATAAAATAGCTTTTTGCCTTTGCCAATCAGAGAAGAAGAGAATCAAGTTAATTAGGATCATACTGATGTGGCTTATTTTCAGCCAAGTGTTCCCCTGACAGTTAGGGCATGCACAACACATTGGGACATATGCCCCAAGTGCTGTGGAAGTCCCAAAATACCCCTGAAGTTCGAATAGAATGGATAGAACCCGAGCTTCAATAGGTTGGAGCTTGAGAATGTGAATCTCGAGAGGTTCTCGACAGGTTCAAATGTTGTAAAAGACAGCTCGTGAGGATGGCCTCAGAACTGATCGAGTGGATGGATTGAAGCTATAAATTGCTCGACAGGTTCTTGTGTGAAGCATTCTTTCAGCTGCTCGACAGGTTTAATACTTCTTCCACTCAACAGGTTCAAGGCTTCTATATATAACGTGCTCGAGATCCTCTCAACCTGGAGCTTCTGAAGATGTATCCACTCGAGAACCACTCGAGCTTGCTTTTTTGAAGGTGCAATGTACTCGACAACTGTTCGAGATTAGGTTGTTGACGTTGTATTCCACTCGAGCTGCTCGAGTGGATTTCTGATTCTCTGCAGTTTGTATAGTCTGCTACAACAGCACTCCACTGAGCTTGGGTTTCACTTCTCTCTCTGTAGGACTTCTAGGGCTCCAAGGTATGCTAAATGGCCCATATGGTGGGGACCACCATAGTGCATTTACTGTAATTCCCGTCAGCTTCAAGGCTTGACTCTAATTTCTTCCTTCTTGGAACTTATTATATGGACTGTTGCACTAAGCTGCGATTTATTTCTAGCTACAAAAACGTACTTAAAAATCAATTATTGCATAACTCAAAGGTCTATCAAGGCTAGGTTAAGAGGTGGAAAGTGACATACTTCATAGATTAGCACACCCCCAAACTTTATCTTTGCTAGTCCTCGAGCAAAGGGAAAATTAAACGATTATTCTAAAAAATTTAAATGGCACTTTCGTAGGGAGCACAGATACATTTAGCTTATGCATCAAGCCTTTTAAACTCCTAGGTAATCCCTAGTGGAGGAGTGAAGTCTCTTGAGGATTTTTAGTGAAGATCCCTACAAACTTCCCAATTAAAATAGTTAAGTATAGTGCAAACAGTGGCAAAATAGATTTTTAATAAATAAAACTTCATTCCACACCAATTCTTTAAAAATCAGGGGATTAAAATAGTAATGCAAACAATTTAAAACCTAAATCAGCATGTATTTGCATCACTGCCAATTAGCTTATATCAAGAGTGTAGTGTGTGAAAATCAGTACTAAGTTCACTATTAATTCAAAAATCGGGTTTAAACATTACCCCAATAAATTTAATTTTAGACCCAATCCTCTCTAGGGCTATCTCTCAACAAATGAAAATCCAAGGTGTTCACATTCTCATCAGCTCAAGATCAGTTGCAGACCTCAAATAGGCCTGCAAGCATAAGTATAGGCATTGCTTCTGATTTCTTACCTCCTTATGTACTTTTCACCATAGATTAGACATCCCTTTATCTCCACATAATAGCTCATTTAACTTTGGATTAACAAGGTCTTTTAGATGGGTTGTAATGTGGCTTATGGTTGAGGTTTAAAAAGAACAGAAGGGGTAGAAAAGATTCAAAATTTGAGAAATCAGCTAAGAGGAGGAGGTGATTCATGACTTCACCTTCTTCATTTCATCACAGCTTCATCTTCATTTGTGTTTTTCATATTTGAAGTGGCTAGCTTCTTCTCTTCTTTTTACTTTTTTAGATAAAGTACTTCTCTTGACTTCTCTTTTTTTTTTTTTTTTTTTTATAATTTTTTTTTTTTTCTATTTTTTATGAAATGCCACAACTATACTGCTGATACACAACTGTTTATAGCATTCTTCTCTTCTCCTTCCACCGAATGTTGAACCCAGCCCACGTATCTTCAACATCTTCTCCTTTACCTTATGAAATCTCAGAGTGATGGTAAGGCTGAATCAGGTCATAAGGTTTAAGTTCAAGTACTCTGGTGTTTGTCAAAGAAAAATGAAGTTAAAGGCTCAAAGAGTGTATGCAAAGGGCAGTTTCAAAGGGTAGGAATTTTATGCTCAAACTGTCTAAATGAAGGCCTTAAATCATTTCCTCAGTGTCATGAGTACTGTCAAACAATTTCAATTTGGGGAGCCTAACTTCTAGTGAGAGGATGTTGAGTCAGTCATTCCTTAGAGTAGAAAAAATTGCCAAAAACACTCTTCAACAGAAATTGATGGGCCCAAATCTCACTGGTTATGGTCTTCAAATGAACTAATGGGGTATATCTTCACCTTTTTCTCTCCTTTCGGGTTTACTAAGTACTGCTTGTGAGTTTTTTTTTTCTTAATGTTAGCTTCATGGAGGTGTTAAATTTTCAAAAATTTTAGTTTTAAAATGTCTACACAAGTTTTAATTTCCTCTTTCTAATATGGTTAGTTGGGAATTGATTTCATTTATCTCAATTTAACCTAACACTGCTACACTAAAATTAACTATTTTATTGGCCTACCACCCTGCCATACCCCCAAATCTAAGATAAACATTATCCTCAATGTTTCAGTAGAATTTTATTTAGAGAAAGCAAGGCATGAAAAGGAATAACAAAATACAACAGAAAGTTGAATGAACAACTAATTGCAGAAAATTAAACCAAGACAATGAATGTTGGCATATAAACTGAAAATTTAATTCACACAATTGAATATTATACACAAGAGAAGCTTTATATAAAATTGCAACTACAAAAGACACACAATTACAAACACTTTTAAAAACATCAACTACAGAAGACACCAAAGAAGCTAATTACAGCTACTCCTAGAGGTGATCTGAATCAGAATCTACATCTATGTGCTCCCCAGTTTTCTCCTTGCCCTTCTTAAGATTGTCAGCCTGTGCAGCCCTATTTTTGGTTCTAGATGTTGCTGACTTTCTTTGTTTGGTGCTGCTCTTCTGTTCTGAAGGATCATGGAGTTTGATGCCATGAGTTGTTGCCTACTAGTGCACATCTTGGGCTCCCATAGACATTGGAGTTGTTGATAATGAATTAGCCAGTTGTTCATACCTCTGAGCTCTCCGCTCATATAATTTGTAGATGGATACAACAGTGTCCAGCCTTTCTTGCATTCATCTCCTTCTGATGATCCTTTAATACTGCTTCCATCCTTTTCCAATACCTAGTCTTCATCAGTGCTAGTTGGTCCTCACAGGTCTGCAATACTACTTCTCTCACAGATTCTAGCACCAGATGCACATCCCTTTCAATATATGGGTTGTCATTCATGAAAGTAGTGAAGGTAGCAAAAAGAGGTAATAGAATTCGTTCAGCTAGGACAATGGCCCAGTTGGAAGGATCAGTATCAGAGGTGGAGATCACAACAAGCTCAGTACAAGTGTTGGTAAATGGGGAAGGGCTAGATGGGAGGGCATGTGGCAGTACCTCTTTCGTGGTTTCAGCTTGAGAGAAGGTTGAGGTTGTGGGAAAGGGAACTATAGGTAGCTCTTCAATATCAAAGTTAGTTTGTGTGGCAGAATCACCTATTGTCACTGATGTAGAAGGTTGCTGGTAAGGAGGAGGGGTAGGTGTGAGTGGGTGGGGTGTAGGTATAAATGTTTGAATGACTGATTGGATGGAGTTAAGATTGTTTTTTATGGTGGCTTGGTTTTCAGTGTTGGTATGTATTTGGGGTTGGAGAGAGGTTAGGAGGGTGATAATCTGGGTTAGAGGGTCTGGTAAGGAAGGGTAACAGGTTGGATACTGGTTTGGGTGAGAAATGGTTGAAATAGGGAGTTAGGGGCATGGGTAAATTGGTAGGGTTGAGGGGATTCAGGTAGAGGGGTGTACTCATACCTAATATCCCCCACAATGGAGTCTATTAGGGTTGAGCACCCCTTTGTTGTGAATTGCTCTTGGTTGGGTGAAAATGGAGGGGAATTGACAGGGGTAGTAATTGGGTTAAAGGGCTCAATGGGGTTAGGTGGTTCAATGCCAGTGGACATTGGTTCACTGTCATCATAGGTAAAAGGGGAAGGTGGGTCAGGTGTTGGTCTTGGTATGTCAGTGGATGTGGGAATGGATGGAATTGGTGTTGTGGTTGGGTGGTGGGTTTTCCTCTTGTATGTTTTCTTGATGGAGGGTGTGGGAAGGTTAAAAGGAAAAAGGATAGGAGGAGCTGGAATTAGGATGGAAGGTATGGCTGGTATTGTGGAGGGTGGAGAAATTACTGATGGTACTGATGAGGGTGCTACATAGATGACTGTAGATGTTATTGCAGAGGTGACGGTAGTTGCATCCTCAGGACTGGCTGCAGCAGTGACTATGGCATGACCTTCTGAAGTGGCTTCTGCAGGAATGGCTATTGTGGGCTCTTTCTTCTTGTTGTTCATCAGTGTCATGCTGATGCTCCATTACTTTTTTCCAAATAAAATTGGTGGCAACTCATCAGTGGGCTCCCCCATCTTCCAGATATAACCTCTCTTCTTGAGCAAGGTTGTGATCAGCCTACTGTAGGGTAGCCCTTGCAGCTTTTGCTTCTTCTGCACCTTGCTATGAGTGTCCTTCATTTCCTCAAATATCAATTTGACAGTATTAAATCAATGCCCTTTTAAGAAGGCATCTATGATTGGGTGCCTCCTCTCTTGTTGGTGACCAACTACAAAGATGTTCTTTCTTAATACATTGTCCATGAAAAGTAACTTAGGGCTGATGTCACTTCTCATTACTGAGTCCCCAGTTGCCTTCTTCCCTCGGATCAATTGTTGGGCAATCACTATGATTGAGGCATTGATTGGGGCTCCCAAATTACAGCATGGGACATATGATGCTGGGGTGCCCACTGTTTGTGCAATGTCAGTTGTGTCCACAAGTGTGTCAAAATCATCAATGAGGATTACCATCATAGGATCTTTCCCCTTTGGTCCTCCCCTACTCTCTTTCATTCTGATATTTTGGTACCACAACCTCACCAATCTAGGGTAAATCGGTTCTTCAAGAGGCTATAACAATGAGTCTAGGGAGGCCTTGGTCAGAAATTCAATGGCTTTCTTAGCCAGGGCTTCTGTAGTGAAAAATGCCTTATCAAAGGTTGTCACTGGTACAAGATTGAGGGTAGCCATAAAATCTTTAGGAGTGGTGAATAGGTCAGACTGAGGGGTTGCTCCCTTTCCTTTCTTCTGCTTTTTGGATTTGACCATTTTGGATTCTTGGGTGTCAGTTCTGACCTTTTTTTTTGGGGCTGCTGATTTACCCAAAACAGTTTTCCTCTTAGGGTTTGCTACAGAAGCTTCAGGGGCTGAGGATGAAGCTATCATTTGGGACTTCCTAGTGGGTGTAGGGGGATGGGTTTGGGCAGGGCTTAACAATTCTTATAGGGTTTCTCCAAAATTCGAACTCTCGGTCATTGACAAAATCCTAATTACTATCACACAAAATCGAAACCCTAGGTTTTCCACACTTCAATAAACACCCCAATCCACTAAATAATCCTCAACAGAAACAACTCACTACAGTAAAAATATGCAAGAAAATAAAGAGACTGAGAATAAACTTCCTAACTTACCCCAAAACTAGGGTTCTGTTGAAGATGATGCACAATGGATCAAATCCACAGGTTCTAGGTGCAAACTGATTAACTTGAATAACTTTACAACATGGCAAGGGCAATGGGTAAATGGTGGAGCAGATGGTTCAAAGAAGAGGGAAGAAGAAAATCTGGGCTGGGTGTCTGTGCTTGGATGTTTTAGCAAACAATGGAATGAGAGAGTGGACAGCCCGAGAGGTTTATAACTTGAAATTCCTAGTCTCGAGAGGCTGGGTGTTCAGAACACTCAGCTCGAGAGGATCTCATGTAGATGAAAGATATGGAAACTAGCCTATCGAGCTATGAATGTGAACTGCTCAACATGCTTCTTCACTGAGAACCCGAGCTTCGAGAGGCTAGGTTGGGCCTTCAGGTGTAACAGCTCGAGAGGTTTTTAAGCAGATACCATTTATACAAAACAAATGCCAGAAATCTGCTTCACTTTTTCCTTAAAGATATTGAGACCCATCAATAATTTTAGATAATTTTAGTCATCTCATTTGTTGCATTCGTTGCATATATATCCAAAGCAGTCAAACATAAACTAGAAAAGTTTGTAATAGTACACACCTTTACAACAATATGGTAATAGACTATTTAATTCTACAAATAATTTTCAAGAAATTAAAAATACTTTGGTGCTTCGCTTGTAACAACGTAAAATTATTAAACAATCATAGATAAAACTAACCAAAATATATAGATAACCCTAAATCAAGGAAGACTTCCTTTTCCTTTACTGGTTATTGACGTACTCACATCAAATTTTTTGGTGAGCTCTTCAATCTCTACTGTCACTTTTACTTTTAAATCGTCCCTTTCAATATTCTCCAACTTCGATGCCGCCGCCAAGGTTCGAGAACTTCGTCCAACCAGCTAAAGTACCAAAATTGATAACACGTAAAGTACTTACGCTCGAGATTCTTGAGAGAGTTTGAAACTCATAGCGTTGATTGCTTCTGACAGTAGCAAAGGGGGCGAGCATCGCCCAAGTGAACCGTTTCATCGTTCCCGACGGTCCGATTTACGAATCTCGAACATTTGTCCTACCATCTAAAGGACCCACAATGGGAACACTTATAATATTTACGGTCAGAATTCTTGTCAGTGTTTGAAACCCGAAGCATTGCTGGTTTTTTACAATAACATAGGGGTGCACCATTTTCATCAACAATCTTCTTTTGCGGATAATCTTTAATCCAATGTCCACGCTTTTCACAACCAAAACAGACATCTATTTCAACTTCTCTGTATAAAAATTCAAATACAATTACAACTAAATTGAACATACAATAGAATAAATGCGATAATGGTAAATGACAGTATAAGTATAATTTAATTGAAGAACAATTTACAAAAAAGAACAAACTTAGAAATACTACATGACAGTGTAAGTCAAATAAGGTCTTAAGAACTCATAGTTCAGTTCCAAAAAATACATTTAATTATTCATGAACATATTGATAAACTACTGCCTGTTTGATGTGGTAAGAGAAAAGTAGCAAACAATACAAAAGATGAGATCATTTTATACCAAAATTTGTCAAGGTTTAACTTCTCTTCTAAGTAACTCTAACATAATCCTATCTGTAAAGTAAGACATATGACATTGATCAAAATCGAAACTAAGCCCACAGGATGCGTAGTTAATGTACTTTATTATAAAGACTCCGCAATCAAAGTAATTTGATTGATGCCGGATAGCAAGTGGTCTAGTAAACGGCCAATCTCTGACTTCGATATTATCGTCGCCTTATTGTGCTAGGATCTTAAAAAGAATATTTTTTGGTATTTAAGAATACCCATATTTTATTAAGTTAACGTATAACAATAAAGATCTAGAGTTGAATGATATATGTACCAATATGTTTACAATATCCGGACAATGGACACTGTCACTTTGTCCACTAGAAGAGTCTAAATACTCGACTTTCCTCTCCTTTATGTATAATATGAACAAAGACTAGTGATAGTCTCTATTGACGGGAAGGTAAACCTGTTAACTCATGCATGTTAATGAAGACGAGTGGCGGATTCTAGCAATAGTATAAGTACGAAGGAAGAACCTAAAATTTATCCAATTACCTTATCACATTCGCTTATTTTATATCCTAGTGCATGGGGTGAAGTCTAAGCGATAAAGTTTTTGTTCGTATCGGCTTCATCTTTCGCCAACGATTCTTTCAATTTTATCTAAACAAAATATTAAATGGGTTTAGGAGATAATTACAAATTATAGAAAGTGAAAATGAAAAATTGAACTCTTACGATAAAATAAGTTGAGAAGAAATGACTCTTTATAAAATTTTTTTTATGATCGTTCTCTCTTTTCTTCATCAAGATAAAGTATGCATCAATTTCCTATAAAACAAAGTCACATATCACCCTAATAGATATCATGAAATAAAGATATTTACTTTCCATAAAAATAGGATTAGACTGACTAACATCAGATGATCTATAGATATCAGACGAACGACTCTGTGAATATAAGCATATGTGTCTTTTAAAATATTGGCCTTACCTCACTATCAAGCTAATTAGTACCATAAACTGAGAACAAGTTCTTCACCGTGATGGATAGTCTATCAGTCACGTGAATCTCAAGTCTGCAAAGCTACATAGGTTGTTAAGAGAAGAATTGAATTACATTAACTATAACTCAATAACTTTCAATGGGGCGAAACCCTACCCCACGAGACCATCATTAAGAGCTTTATCTATGTCATATTTATCATTCTATGTTAGTGATTTTATAGGTCAGTGGAAACCGTCGTAGTCCATTTGTAAATAGACATCACATACAAATTAACAAATATTCAACTAAATTTAATATATATATATATATATATATATATATATGTTTGAACATTTATGTTAGCTAATTGACCATTCACCTTTAGCGCATCTTTTGGAGGTGATCTCTTGGTTGACGATTTAGTACTAGTCCTTCTCTACTATCTTTCCTACATGTATATCCTACGATTAAATACGTTGGAAACTTATACTCTTAAAAATATAAAAATTATTAATTTTAGCATTTGTAGAGATTACCTTTTCTTCTTCTTCGGAGTTGCTTTTGAGGGTTCGTTTATTACCCATTGTGGGGTACATGTGTTTGAGAGTAAACATTCGAAAAATTGACCTTATAGAGTTGATTGACATGTTGAAGTCTTTGGTGGTAATGGGGTTTCAAAATTATTTATCGATGTCGTTTTCGGAGTAACTCGGCCTCTTAAACTAGCCCACATTTGCTTACAAGTATCCATTACACCCACCGCCTTGGTTTACTATTGCCAAGTGGTTCCCTTTTATTGTTATTAGATGTTAATGTAACTCTGGTTTCCTCTATAGATTCTTCTTTCATCTCCTCGACAAATTCTCTATCGTCATCTTATTTCATAGATGTTTGATCGGCTAGCATCTCTGAAATCTACATCATTTGATCGGTAAGAACAACAAAAGGCATATATTCTTTATTATCTATATTAGCAATTCCCCCTTCATCTTCTTTCAATGACGCATATATAAGATGATCATCCTTATCGCTTTCGAATGATTCACGAGACAATTTACTCTCATCTTCTGCAAATATTTCTTCACAGTTCCTCTTCCCATCATCTATTATCTTAGAAGTACGACTCGTTATATTAGTACGAGGGTCAATAGTGATCGACTTTAATTTCATGGGCATACCTGTATTTTGACTAGCCTTATTTCGTTTATAAGTATCCCGAGGGACTTACACTTTTTTCTCGCCTTTCACGTCACTATTTCGAGGGATTTGCACATTTTCCTCGCGCCTTCACATTTGCACTTTTTCCTTGCCTTTCACATCCCTATCCTTCGGTGGGTTAGTTGGAGGACTTGTATTTTGGGAGTCATTTTTTTCAGTAAAACTACTTCGTTTCGCAGTTTTATTGCGATTGGGAGAGGATTTAAAATTTACTCTTTACGTTGGCCTTATTTTGCAACAATAACCTATTAGTTAGATTTTCAAGACATTGAAATAAATAACAATAATTTCTATTAAGTAGTTTACCTTTAAAATTGTTATCTCCAACTCTAACAATTTTAGGCCATTTCTTAGATCACTGTTTAACTTCTTCTATCTTCAAACTTGATGAACAAGTTTGTTGTTGGACTTCTCCAACGCTGTGATGCGATTACCTTGTTCTTTAAAAGATATTTTTAGGAATTGAAGACGATTGAATTTGCAACCAACATAATCATTAATCTCATCTTGGATCACGTCTTCTAATAATTTGTGATCAATGAATTCAAAAATTGAAATTATCTATAGATATGTTACTAAGAAGGTGAGACCAAGTTATCAGAAGAAGCGACTTCTTCATTTCTTCATAGCTATAAAATGAAATTGGTTGAGATTGACGCCCATAATACCTTAGGATTAGTAAGCTCCATATCGTAATATTTCTGATGATGACTTTTTACTGAGGTATACTTCGTATATTTTGAAAAATCATCGATAATTGAAGTCGACGCTATGGTCGGGATGTGCTCGCATGCCTAAATTTAAAATAAATCACAAACTAAAGATTTGTCAGGGAATATGTATATTATGCGGTAAATAGTGTGTAAATGGATAACGTTCGTAAAGACAATGACTAACCTATAATGCAAAGGTACATCCATCAAGATTAGTATGCACGCCTCTCCTCTTAAAATTTAAAGCGGCAGATCAAAGGGAGTTTAACAAACATGTATGAGTAACCCGTCCTGATACAATTATGTTAAAGTACTTAATATTATAAACTAATCTCACGTACGTCTCTTCAATTTTCTTAGAGCTATTCGGTATCATGATTATCGTAAGAATATGCGATAAGGTGAGACGAGTAAAATCGACTCTCTCATTTTCTATACTAGCAACAGTCACTGTATTTTCTATTTTACCGACACTAATACTCTTTACTTGACCAAAATATTTCATATAAAATAAATTAATGTCTTCATTTTCGATATTCGAACCTTCCCCCAGAGTTTTAGGAATAATTCTAACATGCTTAAGACCAAGTAAAGCGGAACCTCTCAGACTCATAATCAAAATTTTCTATTAATGTGTATATTAGCTTGTTCATTGTAGGAATATTTATTAGACGAAGAAGAGGCTTTACTACAGTTGAACTAAGAGCTTCAAGCTCTACAGGCCATAAAACAACTATAAGAGTAGAGACCCTAAGTGTAGAACATACAATTTTATCCTCCTGTACACAATTTATTACATTATATTATAATTAATTTATGAACATGTGCCAGAAAGTTTTTACAAAAGCAAATGTATTTACAGTTTATCAAGAGCAAATTCAGCCACAAAACCGATCTTAGATAAATATGACCTCTTTAAAGACTACGACAATATCATAACAGACCTAACATAATTCATACAAAAAATCAATAAATATACTTACAACAATAAATAAAGTTTTCTAATATTAACTGTCATTTTTCTTAATAAACAGATTCCCCTAATATTAATGACATTAACAGTTTATTGTGAATAACAAAGTATAGGACGGAAATGGTCTTATATGAGACGGAAATGGTCTTATATTGGGACCCCGATTAATAATTATCTCTAAAAACAAGCATTTATGAGTTTAGGACAACATCACTACATTTCTATCTACCTCAAACAAACATTTAATACAAAGGTTGAGCATTTAGGACAATAATACTATATTTCAATCTACCTCAAATAATTCATTCATTAAAACAATGATTTAGCATCTAAGACAACATTATTATATTTGTACAAAGCTCAAATAAGTCATTCACTAAAACAGAGGTTGAACATTTAGGACAACATTGCTAAACAATATTTTATGAGTTGCACTTATGAGTTTATCAGACGGCTGGATATGTGTATACAAAAAAGTTTAGATGTACGTGATCAGAAGAAAATGAAATGTTAGCAGAGTTGAAGGTTGGCAGAGGTAGCATCGCCAGATTTCTCCTTGTTGCTTCGTCAGCAGAGAAGAAGATGAAGCGAAAAGAGGGGGGGACTATATGGGATCCTAATACTTTCAATGTTTATGAAAATAGTGACAATAGAAAAGGGCTGCAGATCTTACTATCTTTACAAGAAGAGCTTAGTCGAAACAGAAAAAAGTTTGGTCGAAACAGAAAAGAACTTGATTGAAAGAGAGGAAATGACCGAAGATGCTATCTTTATAGAAAGAAGATGAAGAGAAGAAGAAACCTGCTTGTCGACAGGGAAGAAGAAAATGAATAGAAGAGAAAACATCAATCTTCTTTGATAGTCATGATGGGATGAGTGTTTTGATAAATTTCTGTTAGGATATTTTGGTCCTCTAAACATTAATTTAAAGTAATAGAATAGACATATACAGAATTTTTGCCGGGTCAGTTCATGAAGTTCGGACCGTGGCGCGTAGATTTGAAAGAGTTGGGACCCGGCTGGCACCCAAAACATACACTGCAAGGCGGTTCCCTGCCCTCTACGCCCAGTTTCGAAAGCCCTCCCGCCCCTCCCCTCCCCTCATCAAACTTCTCTAATGGCGAACAGAAACCACCCTTCTTTTCATACCATTATCGAAGTTGATGAAGAAGAAGAAGAAGAATCTGAAGAAGAATCAGAAGAGGATTCTGACGAAGAATCAGAAGAGGATTCTGATGAAGACTTCTTCGTTCCTCTGGTAAGAACCAGGCCTATAGAAAACCCTCCTCCTCCTACTCAATCCATTGCCCTCGAAGACGACGAAGAAGATTATGAAGGTCAAGACCAATCGTCGGTTCTGCAAATGCCTACAGATGCGAAGCAAATTGGAAGTGAAAAAGAGAAAGGAGAAATTCATGTGGATCCCGAGAGTGGGACTGATTCGGACGGTTCTACTTGCCCCATCTGCTTATCGCCGTGGTGGTCCTCCGGCGATCATCGTGTCTGGTGTGAATCAAAATCCACCTTTGTTATTTTTATTTTTATTTTTTTATCGTAATAATTTTTATGTTTTAATTTTGGACGTTGCGCTCCCTATTTCCTTTATTGAAATGTTCATATTTTAGTTACATGCAATTTGTAGGAGCCAAATTCGCAGTATTATCTGACTATTTTACAAAAATCACGAAAGTGGCTACTTTTTTCGTTTATTCCATTTTCCCCCTTTTTTAGAAATTATTTTAGAAATATATTTCTTAGAAATTTGTTAATTTTTCCATAATTTCCCTGTTTTCTCCCTTGGAATTTAACAAATTTTCTTGAGTTATTTTGTAACATTGCAAAATAGATTGGATCACACCAATTCATGTATGTATAAAGTATATAAAAACTAACCCACCAAGGGGTTGCGGCAACATTTGACAACTTGGGCTTGCTTCCCAAGGTCGTGGGTTTAGAACGACTCCCCTCTTTTAATTGGGTGGTGGTCGTGGCACGGACGGGCACTACACTACAGAAGGATTAATCAAAGCTCAAATTGGGATACACTGTGTATCAAAAAAATAAAATAAAATAAAAAACTTATCAGTATAGGCAAATCTATTAGAGATTTTAATCTCCGTGTATAACGACTACACACAGATCTAGGTTTGAATTGTCACGGAAACAGTCCTTTTTACCATGCTTCTAAATTAAATTGCACATACATTGGAAGCTTTATCAAGCCTTAAACTTTGCAATCTCCTTCTCTGAAGGTTGGCGCACTACCTCTCCCTCTCTCAAGGACACCTTTTGATGGGTAACATTGTTTGTGGGTTGGAGGAGGATATGACCACCTATTTATAATCCAGCGCGGAGTTTCTTTTTGATCAGGGAAACTCAGGCACCCGGGGGGGTATCACTTTGTGTTTAGAGACCATCATGGCTCTTATAATTTCAGGTTTAAAATGGGTTTCGACAGTCCAATATGATCGGGAGCCTTATTGAGATTGCTTTGAGAGCATGCCGACTAGACTGAAAATTGTAAAAGTTTGCCCGGTCAAAACCCATGTATTTTAAGGGGAAATTTATGTATGGACCAAAAATCTAACAAGAACGAATTTTAGCTTTTCCCTGTATGTATATAATTTAATTAAAATGTAGAATAAAACTATAGAACTTATTTAAGATTATGCCTTGATATCCATTTAACCAAATTGATATGCACATCCAAGGTTCTTAAAACATATAGGAGCCCGTCGTTGTCAGAACTCTAGGTTGACCTAGGTGATATATATATATATATATATATATATATATATATATATATATATATATATATATATATATATATATATATATATAAATGGGAATAAAGGCACATAAGGTGAGTTTTGGAATTAAGATAAGCCAAATATTTATGAATGCCAAGGGAACAAAGGAAATTCATTTTGAGTAGCTTCCTAAGAAGAGGATAATTTGAAGTTGAAACTTTTGAGCAACCCCCTGAGGGAAGCGCTCAGGCCTATCTATTTTGAACCATCACAAAATCATCCTCTTGAAGCTCTTTGAACCTTCTATGAGAATCTGCAGAAGTTTTGTATTTTTTATTGTTCACATTAATTCGTCTTTTAATCTCAGCATGCAATTCATGAATGTGATATGCAGATGCAGACTCCGATGACCTTTGATGGACCGACATCGGGATTAAGTCTACGGGTGTCCTAGGTTTATAACCATGCACAATTTGAAATGGACTCATACCCGTGGTTCTATTAACTGAATTATTGTATGCAAACTTCGCTATAGGTAGGATGGAATCCCAACTCCTAATATGCTCACCTATTAGACACCGTAACAAATTACCCAGACTCTGGTTCACAACCTCAGTCTGCCTATCTGTTTGGGGTTGATATGCTGATGAAAATTGAAGTTTAGTCCCCATTCCGTGCCATAGTGTCTTCCAAAAGTAACTGACAAACTTGACATCACGATCAAATACTATGGTTTTAGGCAAACTGTGCAGACGAACAACCTCATTAAAGAAAAGTGTAGCAATGTTACTTGCATCTGAGGTCTTTGAACACGCGATGAAATGAGCCATTTTCGAAAAATGGTCCACCACGATGAACACCGAATTGTTCTTGCGGAGGGTCTTAGGAAGGCATAACACAGTCGATAGAAAGATCGTGCCACGGGTGTGGTACAAGTAAATGTGTGTATAACTCGGTGTTTTGCCTCCTTTGTTTTGCTAGTTGGCAAACACGACACTGGTTGATGATCTTGACAACATCTCGGGTGAGATTGGGTCAATAAAATCAGTTTTCTACCAATGCAATGGTTTTGTTGCGATCAAGGTGGGCGACAACCACTCCAACGTGTAATTTTCAAACAAGAAAATCTCGTAGAGAAGTGCGGAGAATATACAAGCGCTGTTTTAGGAACAAATACCCGTTTTGTAGGGTATACTTACTCTCTTTTACAAACTGTCCACTCAATAGTGAGGTGTACTCTTATCCAAAATCTGGATATGTAGAATAATCATCCATAAGTCGATCAAATCTGGTCACCTCAACACTCAATGAGTGTAATGTCGCCACTCTACGACTAAGCGCGTCAGTAACTCGATTTTATACTCCAGCCTATGTTTTAGCGCAAAGGTGAACCCTTGAAATTGCTCAACCTATTTCGCATGTCGCAGGTTTAACTTCTTTTAGGAGCTCAAAAATCTAAGGGCTTCATGATCAGAGAAAAAAATGAATTCATGTGGTAGCAAATAACGTTTCCAATATTTAAGAGATTGTACTGCCCATGGATCAAAATATCGGAGGTGGACGATACGGTACATTAAAAGTACCGTATCGCCCTTTTATATGTGTAATACCGGACGATACATTCAATGTATCGTCCGGTTTTTTACTGTTCCGGTACGTATCGTCCGGTACGTACCGGTTTTTTGACCGGACGATATGTACCGGTTTTCCGGCATTTTAACCCATGGTACTGCCGCATAGAATTCTTTATCGTAGGTAGAGTATTTCTGTTTGGCCTCATTTAACTTCTCACTGAAATAAGCTATCAGATGACCCTTTTGGCTCAACACTCCCCCAATACCTACGCCTGACGCAACACACTACCTCAATGACCTTAGAAAAGTCAGGAAGGCACATGACAAGAGCTTTCGCCATTCAGGACTTAATCTCCTTAAAGTCTTTTACCTCAGTAGGTGTTCATTTTTTGTTTTTTTTTTATGCAATCGGTGATAGGGGATGTTACCGTACTGAAGTTACAGATGAACCGCCTGTAAAAAGTGGCTAATCCATGGAAGCTACGAACTTCGTGAATGTTTTGAGGTCCAGGCCATTCCACGATAGCTTTGACCTTTTTCGGGTCCGCAGCTATTCCTTCAGAGGTCATGACAAACCTTAAGAAGACAATGCTTTGTAACATAAAGGTGCACTTCTTAGGTTCGCGTATAACTTCTCTCCTCTGAGAGTCATGCAAACTTGCCTTAGGTGGCTTAAGTGTTGCTCCTTGTCGTGACTATAAATAAGGATATCATCGAAATAAACCACATGAAACTTGCCTATGAAAGACCTCAATACCTGTGTCATGATTCACATAAATGTGCTTGGGGCATTTGAAAGCCTGAAATGCATGAAAAACCACTCATATAAACCATCCTTGGTTTTAAAGGTAGTTTTCCATTCGTCCCCGGGACAAACTCGGATTTGATGGTATCCACTCTTCAAGTTGATCTTCGAAAATATAGTGGCACCGACCATCATGTCCAACATGTCGTCCAGTCTCTGTATAGGGAATCGATACTTGGCCGTGATTTTATTAATAGCGTGACTATCAACACAATCCTCCAAGATCCATCTTTCTTGGGTGTGAGCAGCGCTGACACGACACATGGACTCATACTTTCCTTTATGAATCCCTTCAAGAGAATTTCATCAACTTACCTCTTTAACTCCGAATGTTAGGATGGATTCATGCGATAGTGGGGCAAGTTAGGTAAAGTAGTTCCAGGAACCAAATCAATGGCGTGTTGGATGTCCCATAAAGGTGGTAACTCATCCGGAAGGTCATCGGGAAAGACATCTCAAAATTCGCTCATCATGGGTTCAACATCTTTCGGAAATTCAACACTTGACTCTTTGGGTGTTTCAATTGTAACAAGGACATACACAATGCCCTCGTTCAAACTCTAAAGGGCTAACGATGTGAACAACCTTAGATGTCTTCTCCCTCTCAATTAGGCCTTTATCATTTGACTTGTCATGTTTCACAGTAGGTGCTCCAGGAGGTAAAGGATTGATCTTTATTTTATTTCCATTGTGCATGAAAGAACACATGTTCGATCTTCCGAACAATGTAACGCCCATATCATACAACCACGACCTCCCAAGGATGCTATGCCCCACATCCATAGGCACATCACACCACAAGGTGTCCTTATACGAGCCGAATTGTATAGGAACCTGACACCTTTGTGAAACGGGGATTGATGGTGAATCGACCCAAGCAATTTTTTAGGGTCGTGGGTGAGCTACGGGTGCAAGTCCTAAACGAGAAATTGTACTCTCGGAAACAACATTGGTACATCTTCCACTATCGACTATGATTCGGCAGGCTTTCTCATCTCACTTGGTTATGGTATAAAAGATGTTGTCCTGCTGCCAATCATCACTCTCCTTAGATTGGACTAGAGCACATCTAACCACAAGAGCCTACGAGGTATTATCCTTCTCAACGGTTTAGGAAACTTCCCTAAGACAAGCCACCGTTCATTCCTCTGCAAAATCTTCCTCATCACTTGGGAACGATTTAGGCTCATAGACTTCTTCTCCCTCATCGTGCTCATTCTCAGGGTCCTCGGCTATGAACAAATTTCGGGCCGGACATTGTGTTGCAAAATGTCCGATTCCGTGACACTTGTAACACTTGTTTTGACAACCACTCTTGGGGCCTTCAAGCATTGGACCCTTACCCTTATCAACACTGGTTACTGGTGTAGCAACTGAGTTCGACCTAGTCGACGGGGTATTGACGTTGGGTTTTAACTCATGATGGTTAGACCTATAACGGGACCCACTAGTGTTGAAACGTTTAGTTTGAGGGGTCTTGAGGTACCGTTCTAACTCTTTGACTATGGAGAAACATTCATCTAGGTCTGTGATGGGGTATGGAATGAGTTCCCTTTGTAGTTCTGGGAAAGGCCCATTCGAAACCGGGATAAGGTAACTTTTTCCGGCTCATTCACATTGGCCTGGGACATTAGGTCTTCAAACTTATTGATGTACTTCATGCCCGGTGAATTCCCTTGGCACAGTGATTGCCACTGATCAAGAAGACGTTCATCATAGGATAGAGGAACATACTTCTCGTTCAGTTGGATCCTCATATCATCCCAAGTGGAAATGGTAAGAAGACTCTGGACTGCCTACGATGCTCTATACCCATCCAGTAAAGCTTAGCTTGACCCAACAACTTGACCTTGGCAAACCGGACCTTACGCCCCTCAGACATGGCATACCATTCGAAGAAGTTTTCCATGCCAGTCACCCACTCGAGATAGACTTTAAGTTGTCTTTTCCCGTCAAAAGTAGGAGCGTCCATTTTCACAGACTTCATGATTTTGTCGTCCTGATTGGTTTGGATATCATGTCGGGGAGGACCATCTTTCCTACGGTCATTAATGCTAACTTGATAATGATTTTCCGTGATGACCTCATTCATCTCCTCAACACGGGTTATCAAATTCTCATGCTGGGCTTGTTGATCACGCAATTGGTTTTGCAATTGATTATGATGATCGGTCGTTTGGGCTTGAAGTTCGGCTCAACTCGCAATCAATTTAGACGTAAGTTCTTTAATGAGGGCTTCTATCTTAATGGGATCCATGACTATGCAAGACAAAAACAAAATGATGCAAGACAAAACAAGATAAAAGAAATGAATCCTAGGACATATATGAACATCGACAACCCTAAACTAACAAATCTCTGATACTAAATCTGATGTGGAAACTAATACAGTGTAATGCTAGGGCTGAGATTAATAGAAAAGTAAATTGAACAATTAAAAGACAATTTTCCTTAACAGATTATCACATAAAATAACAATTGATTCAATTAAATTATTTAATTCTAGCCCAAACTAGTGTTACTTTCACCTACGTTCCCTATCGGATCCAAAACATTAGGGTTCTTAGCGAGTGACTAGATCTCCGACAGTTATAGGGTTTCGAACGAACTCACAAAATAGGTAAATAATGATTTTAATGGTGAAGGGATAGATTAGGGTTTAAGTACTTACACAAATCGTAGTTCAAAGAAGATAGAGAGGAGAAAAAAGTTGGTCTTGCATCAAACCGCACGCGGGACGAAGAATCGCTCTTTGGTTGAGAGAATCACACCCTCACAAAAAGTTTAATCACAAAACTCGCAAACTTTGCAAAGCAAATTTTCATTAACCATTAATAATAAAATTGTTTTTACAATCCTTTAAATAGGCAAAACAAACCCTAACTTGAAATAAAAGATTCCTAAGACAATAAAACACTAAAATGACAAGTTTTGCTAAAGAAAAACAAATTTCCGTCTGTTGACGGACTTGACTCACGCCTAGAATTGAATTAGCGATTGATAAATAATATATTTGCCCGAAGGCTCTGTCCACAATCGATCGATCGATTGATCGACTGAGAAGAATAAGTTAGCCCAAAAGACTGTCCTCTGTCCTCAATCGATCGATCGACTAAAACACTCCTGAATTTCGTGAATCTGTGCAGTTCTTCTTTCAGACCACTGTTACATTCTTCTTTGCCTTCGATATGTTACAGGCGACTGCTTGAATCGGATGTCCCCATCAGAGTTCTATCCAATAATTTATAGTGTTGGATACAAAACATGTGTTTTAGATTTCTTGGATAAAATCAACGTTGATCAACTTGTTAAAAGAGGATTCGTAGTCCTTAACGGTGCGAGATTCATAATCTCAAAATGGCAACCAAAACCCGGTGACTACAAAATAGCTAAACAGAATGGCGACGTCTTGCTGAAGATACTTGGTTCCGATAATGGTGACAAGCGATGCTACCGTCAAAAGGGGGCATCTCATCGGCAAAGTTGATGTTGACACAGGGACGATAGCGAATGGTGTTCTGTTGCATAGTGTTTGCAGTAATATTATGGGATCTAGGTGAGGAAAGGGAGGTCTAGTTTCAGGCATTGAGGTGAAGGACGTTGGGAAAGATGTTGGTCGGTGCTCTGAGGTTCGATAAACCATCCTTGGTTTTAAAGGTAGTTTTCCATTCGTCTCGGGGACGAACTCGGATTTGATGGTATCCACTCTTCAGGTCGATCTTCGAAAATATAGTGGCACCGACCATCATGTCCAACATGTTGTCCAGTCTCGGTATAGGGAATCGATACTTGGCCGTGATTTTATTAATAGTGTGACTATCAACACACATCCTCCAAGATCCATCTTTCTCGGGTGTGAGCAGCGCTGACATGACACATGAACTCATACTTTCCTTAATGAATCCTTTTAAGAGAAGTTCATCAACTTACTTCTTTAACTCCGAATGTTCGGATGGATTCATGCGATAGTGGGGCAAGTTAGTTAAAGTAGATCCGGGAACCAAATCAATGGCGCGTTGGATGTCCCATAAAGGTGGTAACTCATCCGGAAGGTCCGTGGGAAAGACATCTCGAAATTTGCTCTTCATGGGTTCAACATCTTTTGGCAATTCAACACTTGACTCTTTGGGTGTTTCAATTGTAACAAGGACATAGACAATGCCCTCGTTCAAACTCTAAAGGGCTAACGTTGTGAATGACCTTAGATGTCTGCTCTCTCTCAATTAGGCCTTTATCATTTGACTTGTTTTGTTTCACAGTAGGTGCTCTAGGAGTTAAAGGATTGATCTTTATTTTATTCGTTGTGCGTAAAAGAACACGTTCGATCTTCCGAACAATGTAACGCCCATATCATACAACCACGACCTTCCAAGGTTGATATGCCCCACATCCATAGGCACAACATCGCACCACAAGGTGTTCTTATACGAGCCGAATTGTATAAGAACCTGACACCTTCGTTAAACGAGGATTGATGGTGAATCGACCCAAGCAATTTTATAAGGTCGTGGGTGAGCTACGGGTGCAAGTCTTAAGCGAGAAATTGTTCTCTCGGAAACAACATTGGTACATCATCTACTGTCGACTATGATTCGGTAGACTTTCTCATCACACTTGGTTACAGTATAAAAGATGTTGTCCCGTAGCCAATCATCACTCTCCTTAGATTGGACTAGAGTACATCTAACCACAAGAGCCCGTGAGGTATTATCCTCCTCAACGGTTTAGGAAACTTCTGTAAGACAAGCCACCGTTTGTTCCCCTGCAAAATCTTCCTCATTACTTGGAAACGATTCAAGCTCATAGACTTCTTCTCCCTCATCGTGCTCATTCTCAGGGACCTTAGCTGTGAACAAATTTCGGGACAGACATTGTGCTGCAAAATGTCTGTTTCCATGACACTTGTAACACTTATTTTGACAACCACTCTTGGGGCCTTCAAACATTGGACCCTTACCCTTATCAACTCTGGTTACTGGTGTAGCAACTGAGTTGGACCTAGCCGACGGGGTATTGACGTTGGGTTTTGACTCTTGATAGTTAGACCTATAATCGGACCCACTAGTGTCGAAACCTTTGGTTTGAGGGGTCTTGAGGTACCTTTCTAACTCTTCAACTATGGAGAAACATTCATCTAAGTCTGTGACGGGGTATGGAATGAGTTCCCTTTGTAGTTCTGGGCAAAGGCGCATTCGAAACCGGTATAAGGTAACCCTTTCCGGCTCATTCACATTAACCTTGGACATTAGGTCTTCAAACTTATTGATGTACTCCGTGACCAGTGAATTCCCTTGGCACAGTGATTGCCACTGATCAAGAAGACGTTCATTATAGGATAGAGGAACATACTTCTCGTTCAGTTGGATCCTCATATCATCCCAAGTGGAAATGGTAAGAAGACTCTGAGACTGCCTACGATGCTCTATACCCATCTAGTAAAGCCTAGCTTGAGCCAACAACTTGACCCTGGCAAACCGGACCTTATGCTCCTTAGACATGGCATACCATTCGAAGAAGTTTTCTATTCCAGTCACCCACTCGAGATAGACTTTAAGTTGTCTTTTCCCGTCAAAAGTAGGAGCGTCCATTTTCACGAACTTCATGATTTTGTTGTCCTGATTGGTTTGGATATCACGTCGGGGAGGACCATCTCTCCTATGGTCATTAATGTGGACTCGATAATGATTTTCTGTGATGGCCTCATTCATCTCCTCAACACGGGTTACTGAAGCCTCTTGTCGGGCTTGTTGATCACGCAACTGGTTTTGCAATTGATTATGGTGATTAGTCGACTGGGCTTGAAGTTCGGCTCGACTCGTAATCAACTTAGACGTAAGTTCCCTAATGAGGGCTTCTATCTTAATGGGATCCATGACTATGCAAGACAAAAACAAAATGATGCAAGATAAAACAAGATAAAACAAGATAAAACAAGATAAAACAAGATAAAAGAAATGAACCTTAGGACCTATATGAACACCGACAACCCTAAACTGACTAATCTCTGATACCAAATCTAATGTGGAAACTAACACTATGTAATGCTAGGGCTGAGATTAATAGAAAATTAAATTGAACAATTAAAAGACAATTTTCTTTAACAGATTATCACAGAAAATAGCAATAGATTCAATTAAATAATTTAATTCTAGCCCAAACTAGTGTTACTTTTGCGTACGTTCCCTAATGGATCCAGAAGATTAAGATTCTTAGCGAACGACTAGATCTCCGACAATTTTAGGGTTTCGAACGAACTCACAAGTGAGTTCTTTCGATACTGAGCGAAATAGGTAAATAATGATTTTAATGGTGAAGGGATATATTAGGGTTTAAGTACTTACACAAATTGTAGATCAAAGAAGATAGGAAGGAGAGAAAAGTTGGTCTCGCACCAAATCGCACCCGGGACGAAGAATCGCTCTTCGGTTGAGAGAATCACACCTCACAAAAAGTTTAATCGCAAAATTCTCAAACTTTGCGAAGCAAATTTTCATTAACCATCAATAATAGAATTGTTTTTACAAGCCTTTAAATAGGCAAAGCAAACCCTAACTCGAAATAAAAGAGTCCTAAAACAATAAAACACTAAAATGACAAGTTTTGCCAAAGAAAAATAAATTTCCGTCCTTGAAGGACTTGACTCACACCTAGAATCGATTGATCGATTGATAGATAATATATTTGCCCAAAGGCTTTGTCCACAATCGATTGATCGAATGTTTGGGATCAATCGATCGACTGAGAAGAATAATTTCGCCTAAAAGCCTCTGTCCTCTGTCCTCTGTCCTCAATCGATCGATTGGATGTATGAGATCGACCGATCGACTAAAACACTCTTGAATTTCGTGAATCTGTGCAGTTCTTCTTTCGACCACTTTTACATTCTTCTTTTGCCTTCGATAGGTTACAGGCGGTTGTTTGAATCTGATGTCCCCATCAGAGATCTATCCAATAATTTCTAGTGTTGGATACAAAACATGTGTTTTAGATTTCTTGGATAAAATCAATGTTGGTCAACTTGTAAAAAGAGGATTCGTAGTCCTTAACGGTGCTAGATTCGTAATCTCAAAATGACAACCAAAACCCGGTGACTGCAAAATAGCTAAATAGAATGGCGACGTCTAGCTGAAGATACTTGGTTCCAATAATGGTGACAAGCGATGCTACCGTCAAAAGGGGGCATCTCATCGGCAAAGTTGATGCTGGCACAGGGACGATAGCGAATGGTATTCCGTTGCATAGTGTTTGCAGTAATATTATGGGATCTAGGTGAGGAGAGGGATGTACAGTTTCAGGCATTGAGGTGAAGGACGTTGGGAAAGATGTTGATCGGTGCTCTGAGATTTGATAATTTGTGAAGGTCCAGAACTCGGGGAATGAGAGTGCTCTGCCGATTCGAATTTTAAATTTGAATAAGATAGGGTGCGATGGCCGGACTCTGCTAGGTGAATGGAGCATGATCTTTCTATGGGACCCCATGAAAAGCGGCCTCTCTCTCTCTCTCTATATATATATATATCTGTGCCACTTGCCAGAATAGGAGGAAGAAAAAAAAGAAAAGAACAAAAAAAGAGTTGTGCTCACTGCTCAGTTGCTGAAAAAAAGTGTTGTGCAAGATCATAAAAAACTAAGGAAGAAGAAGAAGAAAAGTAGAGGAAGAAGAAGAAAAAACCTTATAAGAAGAAAAAAAAACTGAGGAAAGAGAAGAAAAACAAAGGAGATAAAATAAATTAAAATTGGGGATTGAGGCTACCCGGGTGGGTTTGGGGCGGTCTAGGGCGCCCCGTGGCGGCCTAGGGCGGGTCCGGGGCGGTAGCCCGGGTGGCCTAGGCGGGTGCCCCAAATCCGGTCCGCCCCGAAGTCTGCCCAGGCCCAAACCGGGGCTCCCGGGGGTCAGGCAGCCGCCCTGGGCGATTTTTAGAACATTGGCTCAGAGTGCTATTACCAAAACAATAAAGTTTACAAAGATTGGAGGGGTAATATTGATTATGGTTTTGAAGACGAGGGATCCAATGATAAGATTTGTGATGCTATTGATAGGATCGTTCAGGTGGTCTTGGCGGAGTGTTAGTGGGATCAAGGCAATGCCGATCTTGGAGACTACATGCTGGAACGGGTTGTGGTTTTAACTCCTAACTAGAATAGGGTGGAAAGGATGATCGTCTCAAGGACTGATACGATTTTCTCACACTCGGAGAAGCCAGTGGGGGATACGGTTGATCATAAATTTCGGACCACACTTTGTCCCAGCTCTGCTTGGATGGGTACGTGTGCGAGCATATTTTCCTGCACGTTCCCCCTTATCTAAAGGAATGGGTATATGGATTGTTGTTGGTAATCGATCTCTTTCCCCTCGATTTCAAGTAAATTCCTCAAAGTTCTTTGTTCGAGGGAATCATATGGTTAACATCTCTAATAATGTTTGTTCTTTGTCCTAGTTTCCAATTTTTTGTTATAGATTGTGATATCACTTATAGGGAGCAAATGCCAGGGATCCTGGAAACTCACGAGGCCAAAAGTGGATGGAAGGAAAGGGGTCGACAGTCATGAATATAGAAATGTGGCGTGGGCTGATACAGCTCTGTGTACTATTTGATGAAATGGATTCAAATTCAATTTCTATGGGATGTGCGAGAAGTGTAAATGGTGAGAGAGGGACAATTGGGATGTCGTGGTGTTAGATACTCAGCTGAAAGATGGGCAGAACAAAGGTGACAAGGAGTCAAATGCACAACTTCGGGATACACATAGGCTACGTAAGGAAATTGTTGAGGTGATTTTTGTGAATATTAGGCAAGAGACCGAGGTTAGTGGCGAGTCTATGAATAGTGAGGGTTGTCTACTGAGAGTGGAGATATGGTCTATTGTAGACTGAGCAATGAGGTTATTGATAACATAGTCAGGTTTGGCTTAGAACAAGGGATGTCATGTGGTGGGGCAACTATTCGCGATCTCTTTTAAGTTTATTGAAGCTAGCAAAAAAGTCAATACTAGGGGAAGTAGATGAAGGGATAAGGGAACTCAATAATTTGGCGTGGGGTCTACAAAGATTTTGGGCAAGCCAAGCAATAGGAAAATGGTGCTAATTGTCAGCAAATTTTTGTTTGGGTTAGTTGGGAAGCCGTGGTTTGTGATGCACATTCTATCTTAGAATGTCAGGAGTTTGGGGGGCTTCTATTAAATTGTTTGTGTGTGTTGTTGGGGGGGGGGGTGTGATGAATCTAGGGATTGTCACTTTCTCAACAAGGTCCATTCAGGGAGGAAATAAATGGGAATGGAGTTACCTTCACTAGATAGGGACCTCAGGAGTATCATAGTGGGGTTAAATTCTCTTTTGTTTGAGAATAGAAGTGTGGAAGTGGTAGAGTTCTTGGTATCAATTTATTTTGTAGAAAGGATGATGGTGGCCGAATGGGCGTTCAGTGGGGTATATGAGACTAATGATGATGCTTGTCGCTGTTAGGAGGACCTTTTGTTCAAGCTTGTGGCATGTGATGTGCTATGGTGTCTTGGGGAGGATTTCAATATCATCATTTTTGATTAGAAAACAATAGGGGATTTGGATGGGGGGTATGAGGGGATTTAGAGATTTTGTTAGTGAGTGTGGTCTCATGGCTATTCCAATGATTGGTTGCGAATATGCTTGGTCTAAAAAATTAGAATCAATGCGATTGATTAGTGATAAGAGGTGCCTCAGATTAGAGGAGTTAGGGCTAGACGAGGAAGGAGGGAGAGCAAGAGAGGGGAAAAAAATTAGGGCTATGAGATGTTCTCACACACCCCTTAATTGTATGTATTACCTACAAAAATAATCAAGTACTAATACCCACAGACCCGCATATAAGTATAAAGCCTACTATACACACCACGCTAGCATTGTCGACACACCAACACTCCCACTCAATTTGTGGCATAGATGTTGATCATGCCTAACTTGGAGGCGATGTCATAAAATCGATTTCTTCCCCCAACCTTAGTGAATACATTAACTAACTGAAGTTTAGAGCTTACTTGAGGTATACAAAATTCCTTAGACTAAACTTTTTCCCTTAACAGTCTAATTCATTGTGCTTGGTCTATTCATGGTAAATAAGATTTTCGGTTATTTGAATTGTGAATTCACTATCTCTAGAGAGTATCATAAGAAGCTTCAAATTAATTTCGAGATCACCAAAACAATTCTTAGCCGCATTCCTTCACGGGCACCCTAGGTCATGACCAAGGGTCAAAATACCGGATTTCCGATACGTATCGTCCTGACCTCCAGGACGATACGTACTGGCTATCGTCCGATACATTCAATGTATCGGCGATACATTGAATGTATCGGTTTGATACATTGAAAAAATCGGTTTTTTGAAAAAAAATCCCAAAAAAATCCCAGAAAATCCCAGAAAATCCCAAAAAATCTGAAAAATGATATTTATTTATTTTGTATTTATTTCAACTATTTTTGCTTTTATTTTTGACTTATTTGATGCATTATTTAGATGAATATATAAGTAAGATGCCTATTTTGTAACTTAACCCAAGTCACATGCCTATTTTGTAACTTATTTTTGTCTTAAGATCACATTTTTGACTTAATGTAATAGATCTTCTAACATTATGTTCGATCAGCTGATCACATGCCTATTTTATTAACAATATTTCATAATTTGATCGACGCAGACACGCATAAAGTAAATTACAATGTATATTGACAAAATAAATTATATATTGTCAAAATATGACTATGTTGGTAAAAATAAGTTTAATTGAACATGAAAAACTTACATTACAGCCACATTGAATTTCGTGGTGGTTCTTGGCCCTCATGATCATCGAAATCATCATCGGGCAGCCGAGCCGCCTTTGCCTATAATGTTGCCCATATTGATACCCATGATTATATGTGCCCCTTGAAACCGAGGCTCAAGTAGTACGTAAAGGCCGGTCCTCCAAAAATCACCAACGAAGTCATATGGCAATCAATAGGTTTGTTGTTGTGGCCGGTAGTATGGGTTACTAGTTGCTGGATCTTCGGTATTTTGCAAACTGAATCCCCCAAAGCTAGAAGTCATATAACCCATATCCGTATCATCTTGTGGTGGTGGTGGTGGTGTTTGATATGATCCCGACGCTCCTCTTCCTTCAACCCCTCCTATTCTAAATGTAGGAGTGTCGAATCGTGTTAATCGGCGTCGAGTCATCGTCCCATGCCGCCATATCTCTATAAGGATCGAGGTACCACTTCCTCCCTCCACCACTAGTGCCAACGTCCCTCCACCATCATGCCCTCCACCATCGTCCTCACCACTCCCATCATCACTACTAGACTACGTTTATCGATCCAACCACCAATGACGATTCAATCTTCTTTTCCGCCTCGGTGGTTGGGAAGCTTCTTTGCTCACTTCTTTTGCGGCATTGTCCAACCAACCATTGAGCTCTCACTATCCAAGACTCTTCTCTCTCTTGATCCATTCATTCAAAGGGTCATCCTCCTCGAATATATAATCCAACCGGATGGGATCAAAATAATCACCGTCGCAAGGTAGAATATGATAGATGAATTAGTATAATATGTAAGTAAGACTTCATATAATTGAGGATCTAAGACTTCATGTAATTGCTTACCACGGTTGGTTCTCTCAGATATTCCGACCCTTAATCGCATGTTGTAGTGGCGTGAGACTAACTTTTCCAATAGGTCCATAGTTAGTCTATTCCTTGTCTTAGTATGAATGAGAGAGAAAGTGCTCCAATTCCTTTCATAGTTGACGAGGAACACGTTTGCGACAATACCCTCATTGCTACCCGCCTCAATATCGACCATCACCTCCATAATGCATCCACCAATCAAATGGGTTTGTCGTGTTTAATTTGGGATTTGCAACGGGTCCCAAATGACCCATGTCTCTTCTTAAACATATCAATCTATAAAGATGAAACACGATGAAGGCACATATCAATAAATAGATGATAATATCACATGACATTTGACTTATTACTTATAAGGTATGATACTATGATCACTCACATCTCTTATGGCTTGGCCTTGGTCCGCCAACTCAGGGAGCATTCTTTGGATTACATTGAGCAAACCGGTATACACTTCATCAGTGTCGCTCAGCTCGAAGCGTCACGGTTTCTGGAAGGCTGGATTCAAGTAGTGTGCTACACATCAAATATGAGCAATTTTATCAAGATATGAAAATAATGAATAAATAAATAAAAATCACTACATAATTGTGCAACATGTTATACGCACGCATGCAAGCATCGTGAAATTGTGCATCCCACCTCTTGTCGATAATCGCCCAGTATCGTTTATATTTTGTAGGGCATTTGGTTTTTATAGCCAATTTTGCCTTATCCATTGACTCATAAACGTACCCCATCGTTGGTTTCTCATCACCATCAACCAATCTCAACACTTGCACCAACGGGTAGTGATTGACGATCGTGGTCGACATTCCGCCCAAAAGCGGTCGTAGATCGGTCAAGAACTTCAAGGCAAGCTAGTCTCTTCGGAGTCCTATTTCATGTTGATTCCATTCTTAAGCGACACCATGCTTTTTAGCTCACGCCTATATCTACCCAAACTCAGTAGGGCTAAGAATGTTGCAAAAGCGGTAATCGCAGTCGAGCAACTCATTGTTCGTGAAGGCTCTCATTAAATTGACGACTTATCCTTTGTCATGCAGGTGTAGGAAGTAATCGCTCTTCCTTTTTGAATAGTTGCTGCCTTGCTTCTCTTTCCTAAATCCTCAAGAATGAGGTCCACGCAATGTGCAGCACGGGTCCAAAGACAGTGGCGTCTTTTCGCCATTAGTTTTAATCCAGCTGACTTTGTAGTTTGCGCATTATCGTTACCACACACAACCCACGCTCTCCAACCTCATGAACTACCATATCCATTAGTTTAAAGAGGTAGTCGGCGGTCTTTCACGTGTCTAGAAGCATCAGATTTCAAAAATACATCTAAACCAAAAAGTTTATCAAACTCTTCTTTGTGGGACTCCATCCTTCGCACATAATTGTGCAACCTCTCTCATCCCATACATCCTCAAAGCTCCGTACATAGGCGGCTATCTCATCGTACTCCATCTGTTAGTAAGGGTCCGGATATCTCATATGGAGAAGGCTTTTTAACTCTGGACCAACTTCAGCACTTGTATATCATGCTTTTGAAGTACTAGTCTGATCTACTTGGCTAATGTGTATATAAAAAACTTGGCAATGGATTTTCCAAGCTTCTTCCCCATTTTTGCAAGTGAGATTGCACTCAATTTGGTTTGTTTGGAGCTTTCAGTGCGATACATGAATGGATCCTTGAAATGTAGTCGGCCTCTAGTAGGCGACTATAATCCCTCTTGCCCCGATGATCAGCTTTTCATCAACATCAACAATATGTGGCCTATGACTAGATCCACCATTAGCAGGCATGGATGGGCCTCAACACAGATAAAGCAGATAATCGGCTTCTTCCTGATCTCGCCGCTGTTGTGCTTCCCTAGCACTCTCTCTCATAGCTCTCGCTATCTGCTCATCCTCATCCTCATCCTCATCCTCATCCTCATCATCCTCAGGTGCACCTGATGTAAACTCTGGATCTGGCCTCCTGATTCTCTCATACATTTCCCTATCACGATCGGCCTTGACTTTTTCTTTCCCTTTGCCGCTTGTAAACTAGCTCTGATATTTTCTTTTACCTCTCTGGGTACACTAGGACACCCTCTTGTCTCTCCCTTTATATGAGCCAGATGCTCCTTTAATCGTGTGATACCTCCTCCCAGCAGTTTTTTTTCACAAAGATTACATTGAATCTGGAGTCTATTACCATCTATTGCTGTACCATATTGCCACGCTGGATCTGTCGAACGTACCATATTTATTTATTTCACCTGCATGAATGAGCAAACGATTGAAAATAAACATCTAATTTACACTTGAAAATAAAATTTACACTTGAAAATAAAATTTACAAGAGTAAACATCTAATTTACACTTGAAAATAAAATTTATTTTTTAATTATTGCTATTTTAAAAATATTAGATTATATTTTATCAAATTTATTTGATATTATTATAATTTTTGAATATTTATTTGATATTATTATAATTTATGAATGTTTATTTGATATTATTTTAATTTATGAATATTTATTTGATATTATTATAATTTATGAATGTTTATTTGATATTATTATAATTTTTTAATGTTTATTTCATATTATTTTAATTTTTGAATATTTATTTGATATTATTTTAATATATGAATATTTATTTGATATTATTATAATTTTTAGAAATTTATTTGAAATTTATTCCATATTATTCTAATATTTTATGGGACATATCCTATAATATTAATTATTTTAATTATATGTGACGGTCACATATAATCAATATGGGTCACATATAATTAAATTTATTATTAAAATTAATATGGGTCACATATAATTTAATATGTGACCCATAAATTTAATTATATGTGACTCATTAATTTTAAGTTTAAATTATATGTGACCCATATTGACCCCATTATTTTATTAATTATATGTGACCCATGTGATATGTGACCCATATTATATGTGACCCATATTGATTACAGGTGACCCTTAATTATAATTATTTATATTATTTTTGACCCATCAATTTAAATATTTTAAATGGGGTCACATATAATTATTTTGGACCCATCATATTATTTTTGACCCATTATTTATATTATTTTTAATTAATTTAAATATTTTAAATTATTTTAAATAATATTAATTATTTTAAATAATTTAAATAATTTTAAATAATTTAAATAATTAATATTATAGGTAAATGATAAATTTACCTATAATATTAATTAATATTAAGGTAGATCTACACTAAATAAGTGTAGATCTACCTTAAATAAGTGTAGATCTACCCTTATTTAAGGTAGATCTACACTTATTTAAGGTAGATCTACCCTTATTTAAGGTAAATTTATACTTATTTAGTGTAGATCTACCCTTATTTAAGGTAGATCTACACTTATTTAGTGTAGATCTACCTTAAATAAGGGTAGATCTACCTTATTTTAGTATTTAAAATGAAATAAAACGATAGTAAAATGATAAACATGTACCTTCCACGTTGATTCCGTGATTTTTTGTGCGATTTGTCGCCGATTTAGGGTGTAGATAATCGAAAAATTAGAGAGGAAGAAGAAGGAAGAGAGAGAGAAGAGAGGAAGAAGAAAGGTAGAAAGAAATGGGTTACCCGACTAAAAAGTCGGGTCTATGGGTGGGGCCCACCGAAAATGTCAAATTATAGGACGATAATTTGAGATTATCGTCCAATAATTTCAAATTATCGCCCGATACGAACGATAATTTGAAATTATCGTTCGTATCGGGCGATAATTTGAACTTTTTTTTTTTATTTTTTAAGTTTCAGGCAAATTATCGGACGATAAATTCAAATTATCGTCCGATAATTTGAAATTATCGTCCGATACGGACGATATTTTGTCCGTATCGGACGATAATTTTCTCATTTTAAACATGGTACGATACATAGGGTATGTATCGTACCGCTGACCCCTAAAACCGATACGTATCGTCCGATACGTATCGGTATCGGACGATATTTTGACCCATGGTCATGACCCTGTATTATCCTTCTGCACAAGAGTTTGAAACCACATGTTACTTACTTTCCTAAGTGAGAAAGTTTCCTCCAAGGAATGTGTAGTAATCCGAAGTAGATCTTTTGTCACTTAAGTCTCCCCAATCGACATTAGTAAATATCTCAACATCAAAATGTCGATAGTTACTGTAAAGTAAGCTTCTCTTTAAACTAGGGCTGCAACCGAGCCGGGTCGAGCCTGAGCTTCGGTCAGCTCTAGCTCGGCTCTCCCTAATACGAGCCGAGCTGGAACTGACTCTAGCCCTTTCGAGCCTGAAAAGTCGGAGCTCTAGCTCTGCTCTATCGAGCTCGAGTTGAGCTGAGCTGGGCTTCGAGCTAAATAAATTTTATTATTAATTATTTTTCCTAATGTTGTTTTAGACATTATCTTTTTTTAATAGATGAAAGCTTTAATAAAATGACACCGGACAAAATAACAATTATTCTGCAGGCTAGTTTCAACAGATAATTCACAGAGAAGAAAGCACAAGAGAATTGCCCAAAAAACACATAGAAACACCTCTGATATTCAATTCAAAATTATCAATTAACCAACCACCGAAATCAGCCCACAAGCCGGGCTTTATAGCTAAAAAAATAGTCATTATCAAAATTTTACCCAAAATAGCAAAATCCTAATAAGCATGCCAAAATAAAATACGTAATAAAAGAAATAATCAGCCAAGAATCTGGCCCAAAAAAGGTTCAGAATCACACCCTAAACGATAAAGGAAATATTACCATAAAAGGAAAGAAATAACTAAAAATGGGGATTCGAAAGGGAAAATAGTGGATTCTGACCTTGAAAAAATCCCACCGAAGGTGGCCACGATGTGTACGCAGTGAAGAACTTTCCGAATTGGGGTCATTTGTGCGATTATGATAATTGTAGCCAAAGTTATGGCCAAAATACCGAAATGCGCCCAAAAATTGCCCTAATTAGGAAAATATCACGATTACCTGCCATCTTTGCTGTGATCTGCCAACTTAAGGTATCTTAGTGCCAACAACGTGCTATCTGATAACTTAGCATCATCTGACTCGGATCCTCTTGCATCATAAAATTAAAAAAATGAAAGCCCTAATATCTTTTAATCCCTTAGTTCTTTTGGATTTAACGGATCGATAGGAGAAAAATGTGTTTAAATTTAATGTGCTAAATATTGATTAAGAGCATAGGTGCCGGTTGTAGGTGTTGATTGGTTGGTCAATTATCATGCTAGTTGTTCATTGAGACAAGTGAGAAAGAGCTTTAATAGTTGCAGAAGGAGAGAGAGAGAGAGAACAAACTTCAATAGAAGATTATAAGGATTATATATTTATTACATATTTATCCATTATAAAGTAACAATTAGATGAATCTTATTATAAGGGGGATAAAGTAAAAGAAAAATCAAAATTATATATATTATATTTTGTTATATATAAAAGTATTATGTACTATTAATCAAGTAGAGCCGGGCCGAGCCGAGCTTTACAAGCTTAGCTCTACTTCAACCGAGCTATAAATAGCTCTACACTGGCTCTCGAGTCGAGCTTAAGAGAGCAAAAGCTCTCATTTTCGGGTTGAGCCGAGCTGAGTCGTCGAGCTAGCTTGGCTCTGTTGCAGCCCTACTTTGAACTATCCTTTAGGCATCTTAGAATTCAATATACCCAAGTGCGTTGTCCTTGGTACATGCATGTACTGGCTTACCACACTTATAATATAAGCACTATCAGGGCAAGTCATGGTGAGGTAGATGAGCTTTCCCACAAGCTGTTGATACATTCTGATGTCCTGATGGGAGTCACGACAGGCTTACCCCCCAATTTACTAGTTTGTCTCAAAACATCAAGAGTGTACTTTCTTTGGGACATGACTATCCCTTTTTCGACCTGGCCATTTTAATTCCCAAAAAAATCCTAGAGTGGACCCAAGTCTTTAATGTCAAACACTCGACTCAAATAACAATAATGGCATCAACATACACCATTAGTGTGATAAAATGAGACCCCCTTCTTTACAAACAAGGTGTCGTCATAATGGCTCCTTTGATATCCAAACCATGGTTCAAAATTTCGGCCGAAATGCATCTGGTTTCGTTGGCCCCCGAATCGAAATCTTTCACTTTTCGGTTTTGGATTCAAGGTATCATATTATCGGCCGATAATTTGCTAATCACCAAATTATCGGCCGATATTTTGGTACTTTGGTAATTTGAATTTAAAAATAAAAAATAAAAAAAGGGGACTGAAATTTCAAAATTTCGGTTTCGGGTAGAACCGAAACCGAAACGAAAACCTAAATTTTGATCCTTGATCCTTGGCAATTTTAATTCCCAAAAAAATCCTAGAGTGGACCCAAGTCTTTAATGTCAAATACTCGACTCAAATAACAATAATGGCATCAACATACCCCATTAGTGTGATAAAATGAGACCCCCTTCTTTACAAACAAGGTGTCATCATAATGGCTCCTTTGATATCCAAACCATGGTTCAAAATTTCGGCCGAAATGCATCTGGTTTCGTTGGCCCCCGAATCGAAATCTTTCACTTTTCGGTTTTGGATTCAAGGTATCATATTATCGGCTGATAATTTGCTAATCACCAAATTATCGGCCGATATTTTGGTACTTTGGTAATTTGAATTTAAAAATAAAAAATAAAAAAAGGGGACTGAAATTTCAAAATTTCGGTTTCGGGTAGAACCGAAACCGAAACGAAAACCTAAATTTTGATCCTTGATCCAAACTTCCTCACAACATCACCAAAATTTTTAAACCAACCCCTTGGGGTTTGTTTCAAGTCGTAGATTACCTCCTTTAATCTACACACTTTTCTTTCTCCCTTGGAACGGAAAATCCAAAGGAAGAGCCGTGTATACTTTTTTCCTTCATATCACCATGTCAGAAGGCATTTCTTACATATAACTGGTATAATGTCTAGTCTTTGTATGCAACAAGCGAAAGAAGCATCCGAGATAGTATTTGACTTGGCTACAGGTGCAAATGTCTCATGATAGTTAACACGATGCGTCTGTTTGAACCATTTGGCTACCAACCTGGCCTTATACCCTTCAATAAAGCTATCTGGTCTGTACCTGACAGTATAGACCCTCTTGGATCCAACTACCTTCCTCCTTTCATGGAGTTCTACGATATCCTAATTATTATTCTGGTCCCATGCTTTCATTTGGTGCATCATGACTTCCTTCCACTGCTGTTGAGACAAGGCACCAGATAATATACTAGTAGGAATAGAAGTAGAGTCTAATGATGAAATAAAAGATGAATGTGATGCTGAGAGAGTCTGGTATGACACATACTACTAATGAGTGATTAATACAAGACTTTGGAGCTTTGCGCAAGGCCTTGAGAATATTGAGATCAATGTCTTGAGAACCTGTAGAAGAGGGATCTTGATCTATAGTCTGAGGAGAGACTCTTGATCTTGAAGAGGCTTGAGTTTCTTCTTCCTTCTCTAAACTTATCAAATGGAGCTGCTGCTCTTTTCCACCATCATGTTCTCCAGGATGCTGCAACACCATTTTTCTTAGTACTCTCCCCCTGAAGAGGGCACCGTGGACAAGAAGGGAGGAGAGTACAAGGCAGTGGACTCGAAGAATGAGGCATCTATAGTGATAAAAGCTGACCGAAACAATGAATCATAACACTTGTATCCCTATTGTGTCAATGGATAACAAATAAAGATGCACCTGGTAGCTTTAGGATCCGGCTTATCTCGATGGCAGCTGGGATGAGCAAAACAAAGTGAACCAAACACCCGAGACACATGAAATAAACAAAAATTTGGACACAACAATTGAAATGGAGATTTCCCTCCAGAAACTAAAGTAGGCATGCAATTAAAAACCATTAGTAAGCACAACATCCCCTCTAAATGTTTGGGAACATGTAATCCAACAAAACGTTTAGAGGGGATGTTGCGGCGAGCTGGCCAGGTACCTGCTTCCAAAAGCAGGAGACCTGAGTTCGATTCCCCTCCCCCCCTTGAGGCCACCCTAGGGATTTATATCCTGTGCTGATCCGGCATGTGCTGAATTTGGGGTGCGCATGTGCCCCTGGGATTAGGCGTGTGCTCTAAGAGGCCCGGATACCCAAGTTATAAAAGAAAAAGAAAAAGTAATCCAACAAGTAATGCCCAAGCAACTTTGAGGAGATGATGAATTTCCTTCCCAGTATCCCACATTCGCTTGTAGGGTTTAAAAACGTGGTTTACCACTTAATCCCATGGGTGCGACAGTAAGACTGGAGATGATGAGAATTTTAGAAAATATAGTGATCAAAATAACGCACAAACAAGCAATTGCAAACACAAGATTTAAATGGTTCGGCAATTTGACTACGTTCCACGGGTGATACTGAGTACCTTTCACTAATCTGGGAAAACTAGGGTTACAAATCTCTTAGATCTCACCTCACTCAATACAAAATCGAGTTTTCTTTAATATAACCCTAATCTATAATTAGAGCTTATATCTAATACAAAGTATAACCGCCCTATATTAAATATGACGAAAATACCCTCAGCTCGGCCCACATAGTTGTGGCTGGGTGTACAATCCAACCCGTTGACCAGTCCATCAACAGAATTCAAGGCACAATCTTAACAAGAATAATACTCCCCAACATTATCAGATCGTAAAACCTTAACACTTGTGGGGCTGAGTTTGAACCATCTTATGAAGAATCGGAAAAAAATGTAGCAACCTCATCTTTATATTTCATAAAAAATAACATGGACCCCACAAAGAACGGTAACCACACAAAGAAACAAATAGAGATGGACACCAAGCACCAGAATGAACAAGTTGAAATGGAATGCTAGTTGTACTTTCACTTTTTGGGGACGAGTTTCTACAATGTTTTGAAACTTCGCATGCTTCAACATTTGAACCGAGAACTATCAAAACCATTAAATTGTTTTGAAAATAAAGTACGGAAATGAGAAATAGGCAAATGTCTTAAAGGAGAATGCCACATTATCGTTCATCAATATAATAGCAACAACAATCGACCTCAAATCTTCAAGTAGATAAAGCCCCCTCTCCTCAAGACCATGACCAAATATCCTACTTGCTCCCAGGTCCGGAGACATAGAATGTGAGGGATAAAATTTGCACATTATTTCAGAGATTTTGTGATTAGACTAATAGACAATAAACTCATAGGTATGTTAGGAACATGTAAGGTTGAATCTAAAGATAGACCACCAATTTGAATGCTTCCTTTACCCTTTACAGTGACATGATGGGACCCATAAGCAACACATATATGACACAAGTAAAAAACAAGAGACAGAGAATGAAAGTATAGAGACATACTGGACATATGGCCATCTCCCCTGAATCCATGATTCAAGGAGACGGGTGATATGGATGCTTGGACACACCCAACGATGCCTAAATTAGCCGTGTGACGAGGGGCCAGGGTACTCCTGTGTAAGAGTAACAGCAGTAGAGGATGAAGGGGCAACCACAAAAACATTGCAGAAGGTGACATAGCAGGAGTGCCAACTGTAGTTCCATCATCAACAACATAAGTGCAAGCCCGATTGTTTTGAAACTTGGGACTTTCCACCACGTCCCAACAAGTTTTTTTCAAGTGTCTCTTTCTACCACAATGAGATCACTTTTAACTTCTCCTTTTCTTTCACGGGTCAAAATACTTGGACTACATCCATGATCACTAAGTCTACCATCACCACATCTTAATTTCGAGAACGTAAGTGTGGAGTTCTCAGGGGCTGAAGAGATACATCCATAAAGTTCATTCTAGTCTCGTTACGCTAGAGAAGAGAGAAGCCAGTTCCCAATGGTGGCAGCTCCTCTCTGCCGAGGATACTACTTCTATCGTGCTCATCCTCATGGTTCAACACAAAGTGTTCTGCTAGCACATGGATTACATTTGCCATTTCCCTTGATAGTGGCTTAGCTCATCCCACATAGGTCTTAATTGTGTATAATAGTTTCGTATGGATCTCTCTCCCTGATGGGACTTGTTGATTTTGTCAAAGAAGGCTCAAGGGTTTTGCATAATCATACTCCTGAGAGTATGCTTCACTAATGGCAAGCCAGAATCTCTGGCCAATGTCGCATACATAAACGAACTAGCAATAGAAGGTTGCGTTGAATGAAGCAACTGGGGCATAATTGTCACGTCTTCAATCCATGAACTTCTCATTGGTGGGGATCGACTCAGGGATGGTACTATCCACATATCTCAACTTGCATTTTAAGCCCAAAAATAATTCCGGTGACCGAGACCATGCAAGATAGTTTGTCCCATTAAACTTGACTGTGGTAATCTGTAGCCCATGGCTCCCTTCATTACTACTATTCACATTAATTATAGTATCCTCCATTAATGCAACACAATGCTCACTCTTGAAGTTCAATGACAAACCACACGACCACCGTCTACACAACATGCAAATAACACCAGTAATACTACTGGCTGAGATCACAAGTGTAAAACCACACTTTACACTACAAAGAAAACCTCAAAAGAAGCTCTTACTTCAACAAAAATCATCAGTCAATGTTCAATATTGAAATTGCTAAGTATGAGAAACCAATTTAGAGAAAATTCTATGTGAGAAAGAGGTTTAGGAAACCTCTTGTTCAGGAAACTGCCCAAGAAGAAGTCCAGGAAAAGTCTCAAATAGAGTCTCTAACCCAGGCCACAGACCATGAACATTCTCCAGAGACAGGTCCCTGTTCTGATATTGATCTTCCTATTTGCTCAGTGTAAAGGTACTTGACATCCTATCCAAAAATTCATTTCCTATAAAGGTTTATTTGCCTTTCATTTCAATTTTATTTCATCATTGAATTCTATTGCTGTACCTAATTCTGTGTCTGAAACCCTATTTCGACCTGAATGGATAAAGGCTATGTTGCAGGAAAGGCAGGCATTAGAGCATAACAAGACATGAGACGTTTTTGATCTTCCTCCGGGAAAGAACGTAGTGGGTTGCAAGTGGGTCTACACTATAAAATATAGACATGGTGGGACTGTTGATAGATACAAAGCAAGGTTAGTTGCAAGAGGGTTCTCATAAAAACAAAGAGTAGATTATCAGAAACATTTGCTCCAATTACAAAATCAAATACCACCAAAGTTCTTTTATCCTTAGCCGCCGACAAGGAATGACCATTGTCACAGTTGGATGTGAAGAATGCATTCTTTTATGGTGATTTGAAGGAGGCAGTCTACATGACACTCCCACTTGACTTTGTTAAACACGGGGAGATTGGGAAAGTGTGCAAGCTCAAGAAGTCCATCTATGGGTTAAAGCAATCTCCACGTGCCTAGTTTCAGAAATTCAGTGAAGCTGTAACAATTTATGGATATCGAAGAAGTCACTATGATCACACCTTGTTTGTGAAGAAAGGGGGTGCATACGACAACGATCTCGGTTTATGTGGATAATATTATCATCACATGAGATGATAGTGAAGAAATAACTTATTTGAAAGAACACCTTCATAGGGCCCTTGAAATCAAGGATTTGAATTCTCTAAAGTACTTTCTAGGCATTGAGGTGGCAAGGTCTAAGAAAGTGATTGCATTGTCATAGAGAAAATATACTCTGAATCTGCTTCATGATATTGGACTGTTGGGGTGCAACCGTGCAAGCCTGGTGTGAATGCTGTTAAGCAGAATCATAGGTTGAATGGAGAGTTTGGTGAACCTCTCAAGGATCTTAGAAGTTATCAGAGATTAGTTGGAAAACTAATCTACGTCACCATGACTTGTCCTGATATAGCTTATGCAGTATGTGTCGTGAGTCAGTATATGCACTCACCCAGGAATACTCTTCTTGATGCAGTTTATAGGATAAGATACTTGAAAGGGAGTCCTGGCAGAGGACTCTTGTACAACAATCATGGCCACTTGGATTTGCGATATTTACATGCAGATTGCGTATGATCTCTTGATGATAGGAGATCTATCACTAGATACTGTACCTTCCTCGGAGGGAATTTGGTGACAGGTCGAAGAAACATGTGGTATCCAACTCTAGTGCAAAGGGGGAGTATAGAGCTATGTCTCAAGAAGCTCGGGAAGGTCTGAGGTTGAAAAATCTCCTCTCTGATTTAGGAGTTCATGTTGCTCTGCCTATGATCCTATACGGTGATAATGCGGCTGCACATCATATCACAGAGAATTCGCTCTATCATGAAAGGACAAAGCATATTGAAGTTGACTGCCATTTTTTCCAAGCGAAGGTTGAATCAAAGGAGATTGCCATACCCCAAGTTTATTCCGAAGATCAGCTGGCCGGCATTCTCACTAAAAGTGTTGGCGGAAATCATGGCCACTTGGATCAGCTGGCCGGCAATCATGGCCACTTGGATTTGCGATATTTACATGCAGATTGCGTATGATCTCTTGATGATAGGAGATCTATCACTAGATACTGTACCTTCCTCGGAGGGAATTTGGTGACATAGGTCGAAGAAACAACATGCGGTATCCAACTCTAGTGCAAAGGGGGAGTATAGAGCTATGTCTCAAGAAGCTCGGGAAGGTCTAAGGTTGAAAAATCTCCTCTCTGATTTAGGAGTTCATGTTGCTCTGCCTATGATCCTATACGGTGATAATGCGGCTGCACATCATATCACAAAGAATTCGCTCTATCATGAAAGGACAAAGCATATTGAAGTTGACTGCCATTTTTTCCAAGCGAAGGTTGAATCAAAGGAGATTGCCATACCCCAAGTTTATTCCGAAGATCATCTTTGACATCACCTCCATGTTGTGCATGATCTCCAACTTGAGGGGGAGTGTTGGTGTGTCCTTAGTTGTGTTCTTAGTTGGTGTGTGTGTGTGTATGTTACTCTATGTAAGTGTGGATGTATTTGTAAATGATCTAAATATCAATGATATGTGGGTATGAGAACGATTGAACTCAACCCTAATTCTTTCTTCTTCTTCCTCTTCTTCTTCTTCTTCTTCCTTACCTAATCCTAACCCTAAACTAGTATACTGACATCCCAAAGCTCAGCACTCGAAACCCCACAAATAATCATGGTACCATTCAACACACTGAAGATGAGTAACCGCAGAACCATTTCTAGCTATCTCGATACCTGAAAAGAGACCTTGACTTGAAACCTTCTGGAGTAGCAGACTAGGGGCTTCCGAACCATATTATTAAAATAATAGTAGCTGACTATTATTATTAAATAGGATAGGATCCATTCACTATGACAAAAACCAGGGCATAGAATAGCAAGCCCTCATCCACCTCCATTTGAGACCAAACCCAATCTTTGCAACATACCCCCAATGAAGGCGATCATAGGCCTTTCCATCTCTACTTTACAAATGGCACCCATTTCTCACTCTTATGATGGGAGTCAATACCCTTATGGGCTTTCCTTACCTATTAAATTTAAGTCTAAATTTTTTGTCTGATTTAATATTTCTTTGGTGGATATCTTTTTTTCCTAAACTAATTCTAAATTCACTTCACAGTTCACAAGTTCCTTAGCTTCGTTGCCTTTCTGTTTTTTGACAATCCCAACGTTTGAGCTAGTACTGAATTTTCTTTCTTTACGGGTGCAATGCTGATATATATGTATTATTTCATGAACGTTTTTTGACAATTTTTTTATTTGTACACATTTTGAATTGACTACTTTAAATTAATCAACAGTTTTATTTATCGCCTTCTTGTTTCAAAGGTTTGATCCTCTTCGATAATTTTTATTTTAATAGATAGGTTCTGATAGCTCAATATTCATATTTGGCTGCAGTTCTCTTCTTTGCGGACACTTGTACGGTAGGTCTTGCATAGAGAAATGGATCCGACGATGTGGAAAAAATACTGGGAAGGTATCTGTTTCCTTGTTATCAGTCATTAAATTGTATCTCATTCATTAGGGAAAGAAATTTACTGCTTTTTTTCTCTTGTTGCAGTGTCCTCAGTGCAATAGGAAGTGCAAGCTGATGGACATTAGAACAATCTATGTACCACGAATAATTGTTGCAGACAATGATCTACAGAAGGTCACGTTCAGTTTTGAACTACGATTTTATCAAATAGGTCTGCAATTAGTTTTGAATGGTGAATTTTACTTTTCAACAGGAAGTGGAATCTCTTCGTGCTGAAAATGAGTCTCTCAAGTTTGTGGTAAGGCCTTTTGGTTGCATAACAGAAATTGCTGATTTATTTGATTGCTTGATATTATCTAGGGCTGTCAACGGGAATGGTTGACCCAATGCCTGATCTGCCTGACCCGAGTTTTCAACCGCGCTGGACAAGTCAAATATGTACATCGGGTTGGGTTGGGTTTCTATGCATGACCCAACCTGACTCACCTAACCCGAAGCCCAACTTCACCAACTGACCTGCCCTCCTTGGCCCGACCCGAATGTTCAGGTTGGGTGTTGGGCATTTGGGTTGGGCATTCGGTTCTTGTTGGACACGAATTACCCGACTCGAAGGGTCCAAGCAGCCAAATTTTTTGCCCACCCGACCCGACCATTGACAGCCCTAATATTATCCTTGTTGAGCATGTTGTTTCACTGGTTAGAACTAAGAATTTCATAATCATTTTTATGTAATGGATGGATTGGATCCCTGCCCCTTTGTACGTAGATCCGTAAAAAGTTTCTTCCTGATCTTGGAGCTTGATCCACTCCTTTTACAGTATGTGCTATGCATACTATTAGAAGCCACAACATTTTCCCCTTCTACAATAAGTTTTTTTGATTACTAACAAGGTATCAAACTCGGAATCGGGTAACGGTCCATCTGGGCCGATACGGATATGGTATCGCTGACACCATATCGGCCAATGTTTTTTTTTTCTTTGGTTGAAAAAAAGCAAAAAAGGAGAAAATATTTGTATTGGATAGTATTGGCTGATACCGAGACATTATCGGGTGATATTGACCCGTATTAGTCTGATGCCGATACCACCCTGATACCTGTATCAGGGTGGTATCGGTATCGGTTCTCATTGAAACCAATATGTATTGCCGATACGTAACGGTATTGGCCGATACCAATACCACCCCAATAGCTGTATCAGGGTGGTATCAGTTCCGGTTCTCGATGAAACCGATACGTAATGTTTTTTTTTTTTTGATCAGTAATAGAAGATTATATAGAAAAACCAGCAAGGCGCTGAAGCCGTATACAATCAAGTGACATAGATCAAAAAAGGAGAACACCCACTAAGGACAAAACAAATAACCCCCACACTCAAGCACAACCCACACTCACATCACTCTACCAAACAGGCCCCCCTTCACCCGGCTCCCAAGGGAAAATAACGGTGCGATCCCCCTGACCGCCCCGGGCTCCCCAAAAAGTAGCGAGCTCGAGAGTCGCCCTGATAACCATGCTAATAGGTTTGGTTTGACCCTCAAAGATTCTGCGATTCCTCTCGCACCAAATACACCAGAAAGCGGCGAAAAGGGCAGCCATCCAAGCTCCCCTCATCCCCTTCAGATCGCCTCCATCAATCTGAAGGCATACGGACAAAGGCATGACCCAGAAACCCCAAAGGCTCTAAGAATGGCTCCCCTGCACTCGAGGCCGCACGACAATGAAGGAAGAGATGCGCAGAGACTCCATCCCGTCAGAGCACATAGCACGCCAACGGACCTCAATCCCCCGAATTAGTCGATCCCTAGTAAGAATTTTATCCTTACAAACCGTCCAAATGAAAAATCTGATCTTGAGAGGAAAAGGTTCCTTCCATAACCATCTGCCTAGAAGCGGATAAGCTGGATAATGATAGCCAACGTATAAGGCTTTGACATCGAACTTCTCCTCCGATCAAGTCCCAAATCCTCTGGTCAGCCCTTAGAGTCCATGGGCAGCACACCTCAGCAACTCCACATAGCTTGCCCTCTCACCGTCCCTAAGACGTCTCCTGAGGACCACGTCCCAGGTACATCTATCACTCACACAGGTCACAAATTCATCAATCCTACCACCCTGATTCAAAGAAAGGGCGTAGATAGTCGGAACGTAACTCTGAGCGGACTCACATCCAGCCACGGGTCTTCCCAAAAAGAATACTGGGACCCACACCCCCAATCAGATCACACCCCTCTAGCCCATATCTCCAGTGCACGTGAGATATCTCTCCACCACGAACAATTCCGGTGGGTAGAACAGCTATCCCCAATTCCCGAAAGGCCATACTTGTCAAGAAACCATCCACCGAGACAACCTCTCTCCTCGACCCTTTCCGCTCTCCAAGTCCACTTCAGCATCGCCAAATTTGTTCTTCTAAGACTCAATCCCCAACCCTCCATACGCGATCGGAGGCAAGTGTCCCCAATTGACGAGGTGATACCTCCTCCCATACCCTCCCATAAAACGACCTTTGAATACGTTCCAATCACAATGATGATTTTAGCGGGGCACCTATACATGGAGAAAGCAGAAGATGGGTATCAAGAGAGCACCGTTAACCAAGACCAACCTTCCCCAACACTAAGGAGCCTACCCTTCCATGCCGGCAATCGCTCAAATCTACGCACCATCGGAAGCCAATCGCGACTCGAAAGTTTTCGATCCGGCGGCATACCCAAGTATCGATGGGTAACCCTCAATGCGACACACCAAATGCCAAGGAAGTCGAACTGATTCTCCACCCTTATACCCGATAATGTGGATTTAAGGAGATTAACCTTTGGCGACATCACAGCATACAGAAAGCACATTAGCAATTGTGCTTAATTAGTCCCATCGCCTTCCCGAGAGATCGTGTCGTCCAGCATCTTTGCGGATCGTAATAAACCTCCCCGATCACCACTCGATGCACGTAAGCATGCCCAAATCCGTGCCTTCCGATCAAACCAGATAGAGCCTCCCCACCATATTGAAAAGAAAGGGGATAACGGATCACCCCGCCGAGTCCCTGAGCTCTTGAAATACCCCGCTGGAGTCCCATTAACCAAAACCGAGAACCAAGTAGAAGAAATACACCCGCGCATCCATTTCCTCCAAATCACACCAAAACCCATCCTTTCCATCATATAATCCAAGCATTCCCAACTAACCCGGTCGTAGGCTTTCTCCATGTCCACCTTCCAGATCACAGCCGGCGTACGCCGAACATAGGCCGCGTGGATGGTCTCATTAGCAACTACCGCAAGATCCATCAATTGTCTCCCACGAACGAAAGCCCCCTGATAGTCAGAGATGATAGAACCCATAACTTACTTAAGTCTATTGGCCAGCACCTTCGCAATGATCTTGTAGACGCAGTTGGTCAAACTAATCGGACGATAATCAGAGATATTCTCGGCCCCCTGAATCTTGGGAATTAGGGTAATAAAAGTAGAATTTAGAGCTCTCCCAATAAAACCCGAAGAGTGAAATTCATGAAAAACCTCCATGAGATCCACCTTAATACACTCCCAGAAAGCGCGGTAGAATTCCATGGTAAATCCGTCCGGCCCCGGAGATTTATTGGTCCCACCCCGCCTAATTGCGGACCACACTTCCTCTTCCGTAAAAGAGCTTTCCAACCCCTGCTAACCTCGTTGGAAATAGCCGCAAACTGAATCTCATCCAAACGCGGCCTCAGCCGCCCCTCATCCGTATACAACCGTTTGTAGTAACCGACAATACTATTCCGCACCTCCTCGTGGCCCGAGTACTCGACTCCTTCCACTGTAATGTTCCCCAAATACTTGGCTTTGTTGCGGGCATTAGCAATCGCATGGAAGTACTTCGTATTGGCGTCCCCCTCTTTGAACCATCTCGCCTTCGCTTTCTGCATCCAAAAAAGTTCCTCGGCCCTACAACTCTCACTGAACTCCGCCTTAGCTTTCATTCTAGCCTCCCTCTCATCCGTCGTGAGAATTCTGATTTCCTCTAGGTTATCAAACCCTTCAATCGTAAAAGCAGCTCCTCTTTTCGAACGCACCATGCCAATACACCTCCCTATTCCAAGTCTTGATTCGATCCTTCACCCGCAGACTTATTGATAAAACAATAGGCAGATCGTCGTCGGACAATTGCCCACCACTCCCTAACCTTCTCCGAAAAGCATCGTCCAACAACCACATATTCTCAAAACGGAAGGGGCGGTCCCTTCCCCGAGTCACACGTAAGAACAATGGGACGGTGATCCAGGCATAATCGCGTAAAGCTTCCAACCTTTGGCCCCGGAAAGCCTTCCAACCACTCGGTAGTGCATGAAACCGTCCAACCGCCGAAAGCGACGGAGAGTCTGCAGACTAGACCACGTAAATCTGGCCCCATCGAGGTATATCAATCACCCAATCAAGAATGAAAGAGTTGAAATCTCGCATGACCCAAGGTTGGCGGACCGCTTCTCGAAATCCCTATGGCATTAAAATCTCCCAAGCAAATTGGGAAATCCTTCGACGCCAAAGCATTTATTTGAGCCAAAACTCCCCCTATCGCGGTCCAACACAGTCCATAGATACGCTAGCTCCAAATATTCCCGATCCTTTGTCCGCACCCACGAGCCAGAAGACCCCGGTTCCTCATCCACCTTGTCAAACAGAACTGACGACCAAGCTACCAGTATTCCACCAGACGCACCGATAGAGTCAATACCGATCCAATCCCAAGTGTTCCCCCCCCCAAGATCGATGCCACCTTTCTTTCATCGCACCTTCCCCACTTGGTTTCTTGGAGAGTGACGACGACAGGCTTGTGCGCCCTGATGGCCTGTTTAACCCCCGATCGCTTCCGCCGATCAGAGATACCTCTAACGTTCCAAGACACCATCTTCATAAAGGAAACTAATAATCTCCCTCCCAGACCCGAGACCAACCGGTCAGAACTCCCCCTCCCTTCTCCCATCCGACATACTCCAGTGCAGACGAGTCAACTCCCGCGATCTACCCCGTCTCTTGCGCTTACAAGACAGTCGACCTGATATAATGGATCGAAACACCTCCCGAAGCTCTGCCTGAGACCCTTTGAAGGTCATCCCGAGGTTACGTCCAACGTCGATCAGCCGGTCAATCTCCACCACCAATTCTGAGTCAAGACCGTCATCACCGTCAAACAGCTCAGGAGGAGGAAGGCTCTGCATAACTGGCCACACTCTCCTATGCAGCACCAGCTCATTCCCGGCATACCCCACCTCTCCCTTATCATAGACGACAAGCTCACTCCCCCCAGCTGAGTCGGAAGACCGGCGGAAGTCCTCGGATAAGCTACCGGAAGGCCCAGCCCCCATATCAAACTCGACACCACCTCCATCAGCACGGTCCCCCTCTGTAACCATCTGAGAAGAAGCCTGCGATCTCGGGTCAGTCGAAAGGAGAGCCGAGACCGATATCCAGTCGAAAGTGGTCGTGGCAGAACCCGGGCCACGGTTGCGTCAAAGCTAGGCAAAACCGACACCCCAATCGGGTCATAAGTAACACCCGTCGGACCCGACAGGTGTCCCCCACTATCTCGCCTCCACCTACAAAAAGCATTTGTTACCCCCCTCACGTGAGCCACCGTAGCAGAAATCCCATAGTCAATCCCGCTTCCAGAAGCGTCCGACGCAGCACCACGTGTCAAGATCGTAGGAAATCGACGACTGCACCCCCCCATAAAGTCCTTTCCTCTTCGGTGAAAAACCCTAAGGGTTCTATTCGCTCCTGCAACTTGAAGCCCGACAGAGCAGATCGAAGCTTCAAAAGCCATCGGATCCCAGGTACGACGTCGCCCCTCGTACGAATGTTCTGAAAAGTCCCCATCATCCTGAACCCCCGTACAAGCCAGGTGTCCTTGGTCGACGCCGAGGAACGAGGAGATCCCCACCGTAGGCTGTCTCGACGGTGAGAGATGAAGGTTTGGGGCATGGAGGGCCCCCAGGCCGGAGACGGAGAACAACGCCGGATCTTCGAAGCCCACCGACAGACCCTCCGGCACCCGAAGCCTCTCCTTATCCCTACCTTCAACATCCGCGATCCCTCCATTAGCCAACCCCAACGCAGAGCTCTCAGGGATTACCTCCCCTTCTTCAAAGTCCTCCGTCCCCCCATACACCCCAGCATGAATATGAGGGCAGCGAAGCTGAACCGTAGAAGGGTTAAAAGGGAGGAAATCATATCCCAGGGCCTCCGTCGAGTAGGGCAAGGTCGCCGGAACCGCCGAAGATCTCCCCCCCTCACCAGGACCAACCATCAGTCCACGAGTAGGGTCGTCGAGAGAGAATTGGACCGGGACATGCCCCTGCTCTAGCAACGCCAACTCAATAAAAATCTGGAATAAATGCCCACCAATGCAGACCTCACAACTTCTAGGGATACTGTCCACCGAATCGACGCGAACCAGAATCCGAGCAGCAGTCGTGTCCCAAAGGTCTTCCGAACGTCGATCGAATAGGATGAACGTACCGCATCGGTCGCCGATCCCCTTGAGCACCTCCAAGGACCAAGCATGGAGCGGAAGGCCGATAATCTTTAGCCATAGTCCTCCCTGTTCCCGGTGAATTTGCAAATTCCCAACAGAGGGGGTCCAGAACCGACACTCGACCGGAACCTCATCAATAAGATGCACCTTCTGTATACAAAAATCGGCGGCAGCCTTCTCCGTCTGAAATCGAAGTAAGAATTTGGTACCGGAGATGATCGAAAGAGCAGGCCTGACAGAAAACTCCCAAGCAGCATTAATCCATCGATGAATGCGTAGCAAATTCAACGCATCATTGATAGTATAAATCACCACCCAAAATCTATTCAAATGCTGCATAAGCGATAAGTATTGAGCGTCCGCGAACTGGATCGGATCAAGGCTTAGGCGAGAGTCCGGAGAGCCACCATCTCCAGAGAAGGCAGCACTGCTTCCTGCAGTCCCAAGCATCCCCCCCGGCCTCCTTGCAACCTCAGCATAGGACCTATCCGATCTGAGAGCACCAACATTTCGGGTGGCCGCGTGGACTCTTTTGAACCTCTTCCCAGCAATCATCCATCCCTTCTGTAAGTCACTTTCCTGTGTCTCGGTTAAAATCGACTGATGATAATCTCCCAGCCGATGTCCAATGGCGTCCCCCTTAACAATGATACCGTTCAGCCTGGAAGCATCACACCCAAAACGGTGACACAATGATCTACGCCGGAAGTTGACATTATGGCACCGGCCACATATCCAATCCCCCACACGTAAAACCAGAGAAGACATGGCCAAAGAGCAATCTTTGATTCGAAGGAAGTCTCAATGGCCTGACTCGCTGGCAAGCTCACCTTCTCACTGGAGAAGAAGTTCGTTATTCTATTTAGATCCCTAAACCGATACGTAATGTTATCAGCCGAGTTTTGATACCATGATTACCACTACTTTCTCAGATGGGAGCCCATTGAATGACCTTACTTGGGATCTGTTCCATAAGCTTGTACAACCTTGTCCTCAAGTTCTAAGAGTCCGTTGAAGATGCTCATGTTACGTTCTTTCTAAACTACCCATACCACTGCACATGTTACGTTCTTTCTAAACTACCCATACCACTGCAAAAAAAATAAGAGATTTTCATTAAAAATTGCTTGAATATTTCAGTTTGGCCTTTAGCAGGCGACCTGTTATTTTGTTGGTCATCGTGAATACTATGTCTATGAAAGTGTCAGATAATTTAAAAAGGGAAAAACGGTGCTTTTCTTGTCCAAATGCACCAATCAAATAGATGGGATGAAGTCTCAGAAGGATCCCCACAAAATGTGCAAGGTATCATGGGAGATATACTCTTTTTCATTATTGGTCTCAAGCCTTTTTTCGAATTAGTCGTCCTGTTAGTCTGCTCAGGCAAGCCTGGGTGAGGGTCCAGGGTTTGTTGAATAATGCCCATTTCTTATAAATACTTAATAATTCCATGTTCTTTGCCTTGGACCTTGTGTGTACTTTAAAGTTTCATACAAGGAAAATCATGAAAAACCAATGTTGATCTAGTGTCGAGTTACTGTGTACTGTTATGATTACCTTTTAATTCACCCACCGAATCTTTGATTTCACCCACACTGAGACCCATTGACTGCTTTGAATCAGTCGATGGAGATCAATTTTTGTCACAATCTTTCACATGATGGATCTTGAGATCATGGGCGTACCAATCAGACCATCAGTTTTTATTTCACATTGTGCACATCCCAAAAAAATTATTTTAAAATAAGATTTGAGCGTGATAAGTTCTACGTCATGTGAAGGCCACTTTTTCTGGGATGTTTATGTACCCCGTGAAATAAAAAACTGACCGTCTGATTGTACACCCATGATCTCTTGATCCATCGCGTGAAAGATTGGGACAAAGAATGATCCCCCTCGTCTGATTCAAAGCATTCAATGGGTTTTCAGCATGGGTGAGCTCAAAGTTTCAGTGGATGAATTTAAAAGCTCCGTACTGTTAATTGATGCAGTGCCTGAATGGACTCTTAAAATTTGAATTTCTTCTGAAATGATTCTAAATTTTTCTGGTTCTTTTTGTCAGCTATGTATTAATGAAGGTTTTTTTTTTTTCTGATAGTTTAGTGAAGGATCTCAATATTCCATTATTCCTGCAATAGTATTTTTTGAATGACCATTGTAAGTGTAGCCATTGATCTAAGCATAGTCACAGTTTGGAGTCGGCATAAATTGGCAAGGGTTTAAATCGGCAAAAATTGGGGAGAATAAAAAACTTCAAAACAATATAAAAAGTATGTCATAATATATTTCAAGTTAAAAATAATGATTTTAATAAACAAAATAGGCAAAAACCTAAAGGTTTTTTATGAACAAACCGAGCAAAATAGTACAAAACCTAAAGGTTTTTTGCCCCCCTTAAGTATAATTACAAGAAAAAGAAAAAAAATCGGACCACCTCACAAACATTGCCAATTAATCTGCCAAGTCGCGACTTGGCCGATTAATCAGCGATAAGGTCGGGATGACCCGACTTTTTATATTTTTTAAAAAAGTCGTAGACTTTTGTGACTTTGCTATAAAGATATTCTTTTCTCGATTGGTACTACTTAGTTTTTATGGAAATGATTTGGAGGTTGGCTGTTAAGGTCCAATCAGTCAATTTGTATATGAAAGAAGACCAAGAGACTTACACTTGAAAGCATATTATATTGGAACTTTTATTTCTGCCTTTCTTACTGCTTTGTAATATTGTTTTATACTTTATATGAGCGGCTAAGAGCAACACACTAATGTCTTCCTGATTGTATGTGCAGAAAAATACTTTGCTGAAGGAAATTGCTCTTCAAAAGGTGCATAGATTTTACGTTTTTTAGATAACAAATTTCATTTTCTTGCTACTTTCTGGGGAAATTTACTTGCATTTTTATATTATTTTGGTGCTAGTTGAAGCATATGCATGTTTGATTCTACACGCGATTGGTTGACCAGGACTTAGGCTGCCATGATGGACACCTTTCTGGTTGATTATAGGAGATGCATAGCTAATTTTCTTTTCTGTGGTCATGTTACCCATCACTTTGTATCCTGCACATGTACTCATATAGAAAATGCCCAAACTGCACGTACATACGTACATCCATATTACATACGACGCATAAAAACAAACGGTCGATGAAATGTGTTGTTTTCTAACCGTATCGTTTGATACACGCAACAATACAATACAATGCGTTATACTAATTTAACAATATCTATGATTTCGTTATAACTTTATTTTTTAATTAATTAATTTTTATTACCAAGGTAGTTAAGGTGATACGGCGAGATCATGAGGAAGAGGCGCCTGCTACGCCATAACGAATCCATGGCAATGCTATTTATTGATTTTTTTTAAATATTTTATTTTTATTTAGTAACCATTAGTATGTTTTTTATAGAGGAAGAAAAAAAATCAACTATGTGGGCATCTTTTTTTTATTTCAAAATTGAGGATTTTGTGTTTTGGCATAAATAAATATCACTAAATACTCATCATATATTCGATACCAAATATGGAATATTCTTAAATTTGCAACATAGGCAAGAATATATAAATATGAAACATCAACAAATATAGAATATTAAACAAATATGAAAACAAGTAGACATATTGTAGTGACGTCTACATTGAGGTATTGTTGATCGGTTGCCTCTAAGGTGTTGTCGATGCTAGTGTTGGTAGATGCCCTGACGTGAGAGGAAAAAAAATGATGATTTAACTGATGTTGAAGATGAAGATGTTAATAATGGGGATGGAGGTGAAGATCGCTTTTTAGAATTATTGAATTTTTTTGGGGGTTACGGACTTATAATGTCATGAAACAAGTAAATAGATGTATTTTTTTTTGATTGGTGCGAAGCAATATTTCATTCAAATAATGAGGATACAATAGACCAAAATAGCCAAACGAGATGTTCAGCCGGGATAAGAAGAGAACAAGCCCAAAGAAAAAAAAATCTCAAGGAAATTAAGTGGGCGGTCTAGGGACCCGGAGAAGATTAGGCTCAAACCGAGCCCCCGACGACCCAAACAACGACACAGGTCCCGTCTACATGGTGGATAAAGCTGCTCCCAATCTCTAAGGATCTCCTCTACGAACAATGCAGAGCACCTGGGTGCAGCCAAACACCATGATGAGATGTCCTCAAGAATTAATAACCACCCTGCAAGTGTCATATTTTCTGTCAAAAACCCTCCTATTCTGCTCATTTCAAATTTCCTGGAAGATCGCTAGCGGAAGAGATTTCTAGAGAGTGGCCATATTGTCTGAGAAAGGAAATGCAGATCATTCCGCCAAACATTTGTGCATGACACACATAGACACCCCGAACTTTGCGAGGAAATAGGCCCAGATCTGTCTTGCAAATTGACATAGGATCAATTGATGCTTAATGGTCTCCTCCTCTCCACAAAATACACATACCTTGGATACAACTGTTCCTCTTATACTTAAGTAAACACTAGTTCATATTCTTCCCCAAGCTACATTGTAGGCCAATTTTTTTCCCTTTAACAGAGCATACTTCTTCCACAAAGAGGTCCAAGGGAGGTCAATAAAAGGTCTTCTGGTCAAGAAATTTGTAAAGGGAACATACAGTGAAATTACCTTTCTTTTTCCAATGCCATATCATCTTAGCTGTCTCTGGGGATCTACACACGCCAAATTTAGCTCCCTTAACAATTCCAGCAACTCCCTTTCGTCATCTTCCTTTAGGTTTCTTCAGAGTCTGATATTCCACATTGGCTCGGCATGGTCTCTTTTCCAGACTTCCGCGACTGTCACATTCTCATTTATGGCCAATCCATAGATTCTAAGGAATCTCTTTTGCAAGGAAAGAGATTGACTGTTTGACCAGTTACCATGACAAACATGCCTCTAGGTTTTGTAGTGGTCCCTTCTGTCAGCCTCCAGTTTTTGTATCTTCTTCCTGCAATCAGCCATCCAATATCCATATCTTTTTCCAGGGCCTTAGACAACGATTGATGCTGCTGATTAAGTTGTCTAACCCTCGGGTTGTTAGGCTGTAAAATCTTAAAATATTCCCTAAATTTTCCAAGTCTTTGCATTTGTCCTTGAAACATCTCCATCTGAAATTCTAATTTGATATAACACAAATGTTACAGAACCAATCTCCTGCTCGAAGGATTGGTTGCGCCACTTTTGTGCTTTCAGTGGTGTTGGTGGTGTCAACGGCACGCCAGCCTACCCCACCATTTCTCATTTGTCACTGGTCAGCTCTCCAGCTCTTATCAGCCTACCCCACCATTTTTCATTTGGAGCGAGGTTTGGTTTCTGTCGGAAGGGTTTCGGCGAGGTTACTAGGTTAGGACTATCCCATCGGTCGGTTTACAAGGCAAAGAGGGTTTAATGACAAGGATGGTTTTTCAGGGAAGATTGGATTTCATGGAAGTAATCATAGATTGTTATGAAAGACACATACCATGCAAATATTCAATACAAGCACACAATGTATATGTACACCACTATTGCACTTGTGCAACTATAGAGTTTCTTTTTTAGATAATGAAAAATTGATAAAGTTTTTCTTGGCATGACCCACCAAAAAAAGTGACTATGGATTCATTTCTACACTATGAATCGTTCCACTAGAATGTCTTCTTTTGTTCAATTTATTTGATTTAAATTCTAAGTTCAATGTTACATATGAGGGAAAGGATGTCTTTGACAGTTAGCTTTTCATGGAAATGATCTTAGTTATGTTTTTTGTTTTCCAAATTTTCAAAAATTTAAAGATTTTTTATTAATTTTTTATATTTCTTGACTTTCCCCTATTTATTAATTAAAATTTACGAGTACCATACGATACACGATTTGGCAACCTTTTATGTGTTGGTGTAGTTTGGCCATTTTCTAAAAAAGAGCACAAGGTACAATAGTGATGTGTAACTGTGATTGCCCGGATGTTCTACCTCGAAATCCGTGTCGTCAGACTGCAGATCACAGTCAAATACAGTATCATCTTGGGCATCAATGCGGAAAACAAACAACTATCCTATATATATATATAGTGGAAGCAAAATCTCTATTTCTATATAAAATACAATGCAATGGAGTCCAAAATAAAACCACCGGTGATGGCCATCCATCACCTAAATAGTGGTACACAATTTGCCTATACAAAATTATTTCCATCATTCATACAGTCACATAATGTACTAAGTTCAAAACCCCCAAAACTCACCACCATACTGAATTCAAATCACTTTGTCTATGGGAAGAAATCCTCCGGTGGAAGATTTTCTTCCGGTACGTAATCCGGGTCGTTCTTTAACTCTGGATTCTGCCCGATATCTACACCTGTGACGTATAGTCAGGGTGAGCTAACAGACAAAGCTCAATGGAGAAAATTAATATCAATCACATTCTATCGCAAGAGGCATAGATTCAATGACAATCCTTAAAAATCAATTCAAAAAGCATTCAAAAATCAAATCGGAATTTCAATTGCAGTTCATGTTAAAACAGAGTTTCAATTATCTCATTTTCGTATTCAAAACAATTTATAAAGAGTCAGTTAGGGACGGAATACATAGACGGAAACGGAACACATCAATGACGAAACTCATCAGTAGGAAACACATTAGTAATGGAACACATCAGTGACAACACATCAGTCAATAACAATTTCATGAACCTAAGCAACCCATCTTTTGGGCACCGAGCAGCCAATCTTCCAGGCACAAGGTAAAAACCCCGGGGCCTCTACCCCTCTCTGGAGCCTCTACTCTTAGAGTTCAATCACATAACACATCAATTTGGAACACAGTCAAAGTTCAAGACAATGCAATTGCGGAAATTAACGGATTTGGAGTTCACATACGGTGTTCATTTTCAATCTCACATTCAAATCTTAAAGACTTCGGAATTCAAATCATGCAATTTTACGAGTCAAAACATGCAAAACATTCAATCATATCATGCACCTATGAATCAAAATCAATGATGCAATTGTACAATGAAATTTCCCCACCTTAAACCTTAGCTTTGTGAAGAAGGAACTACGACGTTGCCTATCGGTCAAACTCGATGCTCTCCTCTCTACATTGCACCCCATATTCACATGTCAATGGTCGGTAACTCGATCTAAGAATTTCTCATCTTCCTCTATTCACGGCGTGTTGTGATTTCCCTGACAGCGTGCTGTGACAGAGTTCACAGTGCGCTGTGGTTCAATGACAGCGAGCTGTGATGATTCACAGCGTGCTGTGGGGAAGTGACAGCGTGCTGAGTGATTTTATATATATTTTGTTTTAGTTCTATTGTGGAGTCAACAGCGCGCTGCTGTATCTTGACAGCCTGCTGTGATACAACCCACAACAAGCTGTGGTATACTGGCAGCGTGCTGCTGCTGGAGAGATCATCTTCTTAGAAGTGCCACCGTCATCCTTATTCATGACAGCGCGCTGTTAAAGTCGTCACAGTGAGTTTTCAACAGAAATTTTAGAGTCGAAATTTCTGGACACTCTAAGTTCCGAAAATTAGATCAACTCAACCCACATTTGACCCAAATTGTACCTTAAGAATGTTTAATACACGGATAACTACGATGTTTTCCTCTTAGATTGGGCACACGACGTCTCTGATAATCGTATTCAAAATCGACACTTCGTGCTCCCGCATTCGTCCGATGGTTTGCAATCGAAACCCCTTTCTTACTCGCGATTGGTCGGAGTCGTAGATCGATTCCTCGCGATGTATATGACAACCCAAAGCTCTCTTGAATGAAGAAGGGCTTGAGTGAGGGTTTCAAGGGAAACCAAAAGAGGGTTTGAGGTTCTCTCAAGCTCGTGATCGCAACTGCGTTCAAAACGACGCCCTCTCGCGGTGGATCTAAGAAGATGAAGAAGATTGAGGGTGAGATCCACACACATGAAGAAGAGGGTAATGGGGATGGAGATCTTTTCTTCCTCTTCTCTCTTCTCTCTCTCCTCTCTCTCTCTCTCTCTCTCTCTCCCTTTGCAAGCAAAAGTAAAAACCCATGGGTGGGGTTTTGCTTATAAGCATGGGAGTGGTTTTGGTATGAAGTCCATACACAGAAACAATGTGTTAATTCTTATGGGGTTGGTTATATGTGAAGCTAGCACACTAAAGTGAGGTGTTGGCTTACATCCAACGGTCCATAATGTGTGGGGTCTTAAGTGTGTGGCAAATACCGTGCCAAACACATATACGCACTCGGGTGTGCGGTGTCTGAAATTTCAGGACGTTACAGTAACGAACCATATAGTGGCCGGGAAAGCCGGAAAGCGATGTACCTCATATGCTCATCAAATAGCAAAATCTCCTAAACAAATCTTTTCTAGATATTGTAATAAAGGTTCCAATGTTTTTACTTAAAACCTACTTTTGTCTTTGCAGAAGGCATGCTTAGAACATGTATCTTTAGGAGGGATGTGGAGGAGGCCATCTGACTATGCTAATGAGAGCAGTGAGTCTCAAGCACAAATATCCTCGGGTAATTCTTTTTTCTCGCTAAAAAACTTGGCAAACTACTTGGGCATGATTCACTTACTTTTGGTTTATATCATTTTGTGTAGTTAAGGTCTAATCTCAGGAGTTAAATCTAATAATGCAAATTAGGTTTAGGGTTAAGAGAGGAGGGAGATGAAGAAGAAGCAGATGTAGAAATTGGGTTTGAGTTAATGTGTCTTATACCTTTTTTTCATAATATATATATATATATATATATATATATATATATATATATATATATATATATATCTATCTTACAAAGTATTAGTACACCCTTAAATATACAAACACACCCTCACTTACATTACAATGACTAACACATATGCTCACACACACACTCACACACACGCCCCCCCCTTCAAGTTGGTGCCTAGATGTCTATCACACACACACACACACACACCAATGATAATAAAACCTACTGACACACACACACACACACACACACACACACACTCTCCCTGAAGTTGGTGCATAGATGTCTATCATGCCCAACTTGAAGGTGAAATCGTCCAAACACTTTCCTCCAACGACTTTCGTTAAGATGTCAACCAATTGATCTTCAGGACGGACCTCAGGGATACTAAACTCCTGAGATTGCACTTTTTCCTATATAAAATGACAATCAACTTCAATGTGTTTGGTGCTCTCATGGTAAACATGATTTTCTGCTATATCCTTTGGCGCTTCGTTGTCCCCATATAATAATATTGGTAGATTCATATAGATACCAAGGTCAACTAGTATGAACCCAAAAAAAAAAAGATTCACATCCCTTCTCTGACACCTTGGGACATAGCTCTACATTTTCCTTCACAACTGGAATTTGCAACCATATAGTATTTTTTTGCTCTTCCATGCAATAAGATTACCTCTCAAGAAGGTACAATAGCCGGTAGTTTAACTTTTATAACTTAAAGAGCCGACCCAATCAACATCTGTAAATACCTCAACATCCAAATGCAATGGTTACTGTAAAGAATCCCTTTCCCAGGACTCCCTTTTAAATACCTGATAGTCCTGTACACTGCACCTAAGTGTGTGGTCCTCGGAGAGTGTGTATATTAGCTTACAACCCAAACAACATAGGTTATATTTGGATATGTCATGGTTAAGTAGTTCAACTTCCCTACTAGCTTCTGGTACATTCTTGCATCTTTGAGAACACCATTTTCACTACTAAGCCAATGATTATGCTCAATAGGAGTAACTGCAAGCTTGTACCCCCGCATCCCTATCTGATGCAGAGCTATTTCCTTCGTAGATCTAGCTATCTCAATTCCCAAGAAACATTTCAAAGTGCCAAGTCTTTGATATTAAAGACCTTGCTAAGACAACTTTTCAGCTTGATTATCTCCTCACTATCGTCACTAGTCACTATAATATCAACCACATATACTGAGAAACAATGGTGTGATCTCCTCTCTTCACAAAGAGTGTATATGATCATAATGACTCCTTTTGTACCCAAATTATAAAATTGCATCTCTAAATTATTGAATCATTCCCTTGGAAATTGCTTTAGTTCGTAGACAGACTCTCTAAGCTTTGCTTACTTTACCGATCTCCCCTGACGAATGAACCCTGGGGGGCAGGCTATAGAAATTTCTTCCCTTAAATCCCCATGAAGGAGGTATTCTTTTATCTAATTAAAGAGGGAAATGCCTGTGAGCAACAAGTAATAGAAGAATTTTGATGGTATTAGTCTTGGCAACAAGTGCAAAAATTTCTTAATAGTTCACTCCTTATTTCTGGGTGAACCCTCTTGCAACTAATCTTGCTTTATATCTCTTAATGGCCTCATCACTTCTTTACTTCACAATGTAGACCCACTTGCATCCCATTACATTCTTTCCTAGAGCAAGGTCAACAATAACCCATGTCCTGTTATATTCTAATGCCTGCATTTCCCGCACCATAGCCTTTCTCCGTTCGGTTTGAGATATGACTTCAAAGACGTAATTAGGTACAAAAATAGAATCCAATGATGAGACAAAGCCAAAATGAGAAATTGATAAGCCTTTGTAGGAAAATGAGTTTTTGAATAGGATGTCTAGTACCTTTACTGAGCAATAGGGCGATCAATATGAGAGGAAGATTTGTCTCTGGGGAAGATTCATAGTCAGTGACTTAAGATGGAGGCTCTTCCCGAACTTCGTCTTGGACAACTTCCTGAACATGAGGCTTCTAAACTTCTTCCTAACAGAGAATTTTCTATGAGTTAGTTTCCCAAACCTATCAACTTGGGGTTGTGTTCGCTGTGCATCTTGAATCTTGATCTTCTCTCACATCCATGGTAAAAATAATACCAGGGCTCTCTTCCATCCTCACACCATTCTCCCCCCGAAGAGGGCACTCCGGCATTGAGAACTCCCTCCTTGAGATTTGGAGAAGGGAGTATCCTCAAAGAGGTCACACCCGTTGTGATAAACCTCTTCCTAGTGATAGGATCATACATCTTGTACTCTTTTTGTGATGGAGGTACCCAACAAAGATGCACCTGACGACTTTGGCACTCAACTTGTCACGATGAATGTCTGGATTTGGGTAAAAGATAAGCAACCAAATATTTTTGAGGGATTGAAAAGAGGTTTGAAAGGGAACATGTTTTTGGGAGACTTCCCTTGGGGGACTTGTGTGGGCATTCTGTTAATGAGAAAACAGAACACTACTTCACAAATTTCTGGGAACATTTCTTCCAATTAATAAGGCCTTAGCAACTTCCAACATGTGACCGTTTTTCTCTCAACTACCCCATTTTGCTGAAGGGGTATATGAACATGGTGTCTGCTACTCAACACCATGATGCTATAGGTAAGATTGAAGGAGACTAGAGGAGTATTTTCCCCTGTTATCGAATCTAAGTATCTTCACTGAGACATTAAATTGGTTTTGAATGAGTTTATGGTACATGGGAAAGATCGAGGCAACTTCATCTTTGGTGTTCATCATGCATAGGGTGGTAAGGCGGGTACAATCATCAATGAATGAGACAAAGTAGCATAACCTAAAAAGGGAGGTAACAGGTGAAGGCCCCTACACATCAGAATGTACAAATACAATCTCATATGTTGTACTACTCTTATTACCACTCAAAAGATATGGAACACGTGTATGTTTTGCCATCTCACACCCTTCACATTTGAAGGGGACACCATCAACATCTTTGAATTTTGTGGGGTATAACATTTGCAACCTTTGTAAAGGAACTTGTCCACACCGTGCATGCCACAACTCAATCTCCTCAACAGTGGTAGTGGCTGCAACAATAGACCCTGAATACTTTGATTAGCACTAATTCTTGGTCCTTCAAAGATGTACATGCCTCGATTCTCCAGACCATGGCCAAACACCTTCCCTGTTGACAAATCCTGAAAAACACAATGGGAAGGAGCAAAGGTGACAGTGCAATTTAGAGTATTTGTAAGACTACTAATAGGAAGAAGGTTAAGAGGCATTTTAGGAACATATAAAGATGAGTTCGAAGAAAGAGTGCCAACATGAATAGTCCCATTTACCAACGATAGGAACTAGAGATCCATTGGCAACTCGAATGTTACACTGGCTACTGATAGTTGATAATGATTGGAATAGAGGATGAACCTATCATATGATCCGTGGCTCCGGAGTCAACAATCCATATGGTACCATGAGAGTTGGAAATGTGGGCAGCTCCAATCGCACTACTCTCAGTACCTAGGACATGAAATCTATTCTTTTAGCTCTACCACTGAGCATCTACTACCAATTATCACTGAATGATCTTCCATAGTTGTGATATCACAACACAAAGCTGGACTACTGCAATAACTTAAGCCTACACAGGATTTTCTACAAATACTTTGTGTGTTCTCACAAGTCAGCACCACTTGTCTATACAGACATTACCTCAAACATCTAGTCCATAGTTACAATCAATGCAGCCACAATCCTATCCACAGTATGTGACACTAAATTGTTTAGAAAATAACACTAAAACTGCACCAAAACTGTGCCAAAAGCAGCACCAAAACTGCACCAAATGAGCACCAAAACTGGGGTATACATCTTCCATGCAGGTCCTATGGTTCCAAGTGCTCTACGGCATGAAACCTAGTGCTCTACTGCACTAACAATCACAAGCAATGAATAAAAAAGAACAGCAGGAGTTTTAACCATCATTTCCAGCATTTCAAACATTTCTGGCAATGTTCTGGTGAAAATCAGATTTCCGGCAAGAAAAACCGGCAACAAATACAGATTTACCACATAAAAACACCAACGTAAACTTTTAAAGGCATTGAAACATGTTTACACTGGAATTCCGACGCTCTACATAGGTCCTCTGAGACTCAGCAACTAAAAAAGAGCCCTGAAAGTCGATCTGAACCAGATCTGATGAAGAAACATCGGAGAAGATGACATGGAACTTCAGTTTCTGGTGGTTTGATGCTTTGACGACAGAAGAGAAAATTGACAGGAAGAAGATGTGACCAAAACCCTGCTAATTCCTGCAGGTTCTGAGGATGTCCAACTTTGACCTGCTGACGTCAACATCACGTCAGCACTGATGCCCAGTGATGGGGTGATGTGAGCATCGGGAGAAACAGTGTGCGGAACCTGTCTCTGATACCAGTTAAATCTGATAATACAAATTAGGGTTAGGGTTTTTTCATTCATATATATATATATATATATATATAAAACCTACTGACTCGCCAACATGATTCACTTACCTTTGGTTTATATCTTTGTGTAGTTAAGGTCTAATTGATTATCTTCTACCAGTGAGGAGTTTTTCATAGTTGAGTTAAAAATGTCTAGTTTGGTTTATGCTTTAACGATCATTTTCTATTGTCGGTATTGGTTATGGATTTTTCCTGAACCTTATCTTGGTCATGAACTATTTGAATATATTCATTCATGCAGAACACAGCTTCAGCTCACAAAATTCTGACAGAGGATCCTCAAACTGCAGCTTTGTTTTAAAGGTGTGGCATTCATTGTTTTTAATGATATTTACATTTTCCAACAAATACTTTGAACTTAAAATTGTCTGGGTGAAGAAATTTTTGATTAATTTCATCCTCTTTCATAGTGTGTTGTTGCCATGTATTCAATATTATATGGAAAGTTTTTTTGCATTATGTGGCATTCCACTCCGGAATGCCTAGACATGGTTTTTATGCAGAAATGTGCTAAATTTACTCATCTATCTTCTAAGTTATTTTGATAAAACAATGATTTGTGTGTGCATGTGTTTGCATACGCATATCCACGGGTAGTTAAGTAGTTATACACATGGTATAAAAACTCAGGCGATACCGATACGTGTCGGCAATACGTATCTGTTTCATTGAGAACCGATACCAATACCACCCCGTAACATATATTGGTGTGATACGGGTCAGTATCAGGTGATACTGTCTCGCTATCGGCCGATACTGTCCGATACAAATAGTTTTTCTATCATTTTTTACTTTTCTTCAAAGAAAAAAAACAAAAAAAAAGGCAGACGGTATTGGCGATTCCGTATCCGTATCGGCCGATGCGTATCGGTCCCAGATGGACTGATACCCGATGCCGAGTTTGATACCTTGGTTATACTTAAGATCCTTGACAATTTGTTTTTGGATAACCCTCATTGATGCAGGAGATTACACTCTGATGATAATTAAAAGACCAAACTTCTAAATAAATTTCTAGATATAGGAGACATGGGTCAAAATGCCGGGTATCCGATACGTATCCGAGCTCAAAACCGATACGTATCTGACGATACGTATCGGAATAGTAAAATACCGGATGATACATTGAATGTATCGTCCGGGCATATGTATACAAAATGGACGATACAGTACATTGAATGTACCGTATCGTCCCAGTCCAAAACCGATATGTATCGTCCGATACTGACCCATGATAGGAGAGTTACATATTAGTTGCCATCCATTGCTTGGACACCCCATTGCTGTTTGACATCTTTACGACTTGAGAAGGTAGTACCTAAACTAAGATACCACTTCAGGTAAACATCAAAAGAGTCACTGGATAAATCACTAAAATGATTGAATCTCAAGCTTTAAAGCATGCATAGTTAAAAAAATTGAGATTTTGTAGGCCCCCCGGAAGGTTTCCCGAGAACATTGGAGGTCTTGAGGATCTGGCCCTTCCTCTCTCTTTATTCTTTTGGGCAGAAAGACATGGGGCTGCTTGGAACCTTAGAGTTTGCCCCCTTTTTTATTTTTGACAAGTAAGCCCTGAGGTGCAGGACTGCTTGGCACCTCAGAACCTGCTGCTCTTTTTTTTTTTTTATTTTATGCAGCAAGCCCTGGGTTGCCCAACCACCAGGCTCCATAGGACAAACCGCACAATATTTTGAATGGGGAGGTGGATTTTTGGTCCCTCGTCTCAATTGTGTATTCTGATCACCCTTTTTTGCTTCACTTGGTCTTTTCTCACTCTGGTACGCAATTCTGACAACATTGATCACGTGGAAGCCTCAAACCTTTATAGATTGATAGGTGAAGGCCTTTGAAAGGGGGTTGGGAAATTACAAGTGTGGTTGGAAGTGAGAGGGAAATTTTCATGTGGTGTGCTATAACAATGAGAATTAATTTGATTGCAAACCTTTTGTGGAAGCCCTTTAAGCCTTCTAATATTTAGCCATTCCCTTAATAACTTTTCTATATGTGAATTGTTCGATGTAAGTAATTTGATTGCCTCTTCTACTTCTCTATTCTGGGGTGCGACCTCACCTTTTTTCCCACATTTTTTCTAAGCAAAGCACTTAGTTGACTTTTGAATTCTAATGAGTGGTCCACATCTCACTTCGATTTTTTCCTCCACATGTGGATAATATGGGGGTACATCATCACCAGGGAAAGGTCCACGAGCTTTTCTTTCTCTTATAGCATGTATCCTCTTAAATTTTTGGTTTATAAGCTAATATGCTAATATGGCGTGTGTAAGATTTTCGTATTTATGAATTATGATAAAGTGTGGAAATTTCCGTTCTTGTCTCTTTTAAGCAGCCAAAGTGTTAACCTTACACCTTCCATCAAAACTTTTACGTGTTTCGCTGACCATTGGTCTTCGTCTCCCTGTCATATTGCTAAGGACGCCTTACAAGGATGCGGCTTGCATCCATGGGAAGCACATCACACCAAATCACATCTTTGTAGGGCTTTGCAATAGAGATATTTATAAGACAACAAACTGTAATTGATTATTTTATGGTCGGGGGTGCTTTTTTGGCTATAGTTTGAGCTTTGAACCATATCTCTTGAGACTAAGTGATGCGAACTTTAGATTCGCCTGTTTGAATCGTGGTAGGATAAAGAGGAGACGTCAAAAGAGAAAGTGGACCCGCGAATGAGTTTTTAAAAAAGACCCGTTTGATCAGAAAGAAGAAAATCCAAAATTTATTAGGGTCTTCAACTTTCAATCCTGTCATTTTATGTTTGGCCTATTTTGAGGTGCCAAATAAAGTCGGTTTGATGCGAAATTTGTTATATTTGAAAGCTTATCGAAGTAGCTTTCCAACGAGCCCAAAAATGTGCAATTCCGACAAACATTGAAGAAATTATGGTCATTTTTTGGAAGCTGCACAGAAAGTGACGAATTTCAAGAATCCTAATTGAATTAGAATTAGTCTCTTTTATTATTTTATTTTAGAAAATAAGATTTGTTTTTTTTATTAGAAATAGGTTTAATTTCCTTATTGTTTTAGGACTTTATTTTATTATTTTGGAAGAATTAGGATATTTATTTTATTTGAACTAGGAATTAGAGTTATACTAGGATTTCTAGTTTTATGCATTGGTTAGCCTATTTAAAGGCTTGTAAACACTTTTATTAGAACTTTTTGGTTAATGAAAATTGCTTATGCAAAATTGAGAGTTCTAAACTTTCGTAAGAGTGCGATTCTCTCAAACGGAGAGCGATTCTTCGATTCCCCCTTGCGGTTTGGTGCAAGGCCAACTCTTCTTCTATTTCTATCTTCTTTAGATCTACGGTTTGCGTAAGTAGTGTAACCCTAGTTATTTTATTTATTTCATATTTTCCAAAATCAACCTATTTGTTCATCATAAATCATTATTAGTCTTTTAATTTTGTTCGGTATCGAGAGAACCTGCTTGCGAGTTCGTTCGATGCCCTAAAACTATCGGAGATCTAGCCGTTCATAAGAGCTCTAGTCTTCTAGATCCGTGATAGGGTACGTCCACGAAAGTAACACTATTTTTGGCCGGACTTAAAGCATTTAATTGGATTTCTCGAATTTTTCGTGATAATTTGTTATGAGAAATTGTTATTGATTAATTGTTTGAATAATTTTAATTCTAATCTCAGCCCTAGCATTGCATTTAGTAAGTTCCCGCATCACTAAGTGCTGCAACTCCTACTAACTATGGTTTGAGGAGGTGGTGGTGACATTGAAGAATGACAATGCCATGGGTTATTATGATAATTGCAACTCAATTTCTGTGTAGTTTTGAAATAGGTAGCCACTTTTATTTCAATTTTCCAAAACTGCACTCCGTGATAATTTGTCAAAGAGACATTGTGATTTATTAAAGTTGCACTAGGTTGGAAACCAGATGGTGGGTAATTGCTAATTTTTTCCACATCACATTCTGTTTCTTGGAGATGTGTGTCAACTTCTTAATTGGGCTTTTAGTGAAATTAGTCATAGATTCGATCTCATCTTAAATGTCAAAAGAAAAAAAACCAATGGTTATGTTGAGAAATCATCATGATCATTGTGACAAAAATACGTGTATAATACGTACTTTTTTTCCCATAACGTACTAACATGTATAATACCCGCATTTTTGAATAAAACGCGTGTTTCTGTATAATAAGCGTATTTCACGTATTAAACGCGCTTTTCATGTATTTTACAGTATTTTTAAAAACTGTTTTAAAAGTTATTATTATTTTTAATATTCTGTCTTTGTTCCCCGATTTATCCTGGTTTTCTGTTTTTTTTTTCGTCTTTCGTATTTTACAGTTTTTTTACCTTTCGATTCCCTCTCCCCCCCCCCCCCTTTTTCTCCCTCGTATTTTGTCGTTTATTTCCGACTTTATCACTCGCCGTATTAAACCTGTACCCGTATTATGTCACTATGATCATGATCATTATTAACATCTCCTTGTCCCATCTATTTTGGGTTGGCTATGTTGGTCCTCTTTCTCTACTTGTGTGTGGGACTATAAAAACTTTACGATTGTGAAAATGCCCAAAAAAGACCCTCTTTAGTGATTGCAGAATCAGACTGGGCATTCTCCTTATGGACTGTGTGATCTGCAATCTCAAGGAATCTGGATGAATTTCCCGAGGGTCAAAACAATTACAGAAAGTTCCAGAAAAGTAATCAAACTCTTCTTTTTGGATCCTCTTTTACCTGTTGGGTTTGATCTAAGGCTTTCTTCTTGCTTTCACATGTTTTAGCTTGTGATAACTTCATTGCTTACCACTGTGCTGTTGTTCGCGGTGACGAATTACCTTTGGCCGTATGATTATGCTGCCAGAAATTATTCTCGGCGTCTTTCATCAATTGCCGTTGTTGTGTGCAGGATTATGATTTGTATCATTTTCCCTTTCTTGGAGTGAACTTGAACATGAAGAGTTCAAAACCTCTAGGATTTTGTTGTCTGCTGCCATCGTTGTAAATTGAATTGTTGAATTTCTTGAACTGGTATGGCCTTGAAAAAGTAGATCTTTGGTTCTTTAAGCAGTTGACAATCAATATCAGTTTCCAGCTCGGTTAGTTGACATGCAATATCTAGATTTTAGTCCTTGCATTGATAGCCGCATAATGTGCCGAGCAAGGTATCTAACTCGGGATCGGTATCCGTATCGGTCGCTACAGATTATTTTTTTTAAAGAAAAGGCTAAAGTGTGAAAAAACTTAAAAAAAAATCAAATCAAGGGGGTATTGCTGATACCCGATACATATTGCCTGATACCGATACAATCAGTTACGGGTATCAGGGTGGTATCGGTTTCCGGTGAAACCGATACGTCTCACCGATATGCATCGGTATCGGCTGAGTTTTGATACTATGGTGCCAAGTGCTCAACAAGCCTTCCATCATTTGTCCATGACTGAGCTGTCAGTGAAGTTGATTAAACGTTTGTGCTGTTTGATTTTGTTCTTGTCAACGCCACTTTGTTCCTGCTGAGGGATAAAATGCAATTCAGTTATGAAGAGGAAGGCTGTTGTGAAAAAAGCAATTTCAGAACCATTAATTACAAAATGCTCATCTATTTGGGCGTTGTAGAAGATCTGATGTAATTTAGCTCCGAGGTTATATGGACTCCACTTGGTTTTACAATAATCATCATTATATCAACTCCATGAGGTGGGCAGACTGGAATTAACATTTACTTGCACTATCTTGGTCGAAAACTGTGCTCATCTTGTGTTTACCAACTATCAGGTGATTGTAAGATTTTATAAAATATTTGTCTCTACAACAGGCATCAAATTTTCTCCCTTTTCCTTAGGATTAGACTATTTTTATCAAATATTGATGCTCAATGACTATTGGATATACCGTTGTGGGATGTTACCTTATCACGATGGTTTCATCAATAGAATATTTAAACTTTTTAACTTTTGTTTTTGGTTTTGTTTTTGTCCCCCACCCCCACCCCCCCTCGAAATGTCAAAGATTTGGAATAAATAGCTCTACTCATACTTCAAAAATTCTCCTTTTGAGGACTAATACCCGTTATATTCCTTTTCTCTTACTTATTGTTATGATCTCTGGTGTTTGGAATTGCTTGATTATGGTTTTGCAATGAAAGGATTAATAGTTTATTTGAAATTTTACCTTATAGTTTGTTTTACTATTGTTTTATTTTAAGTTTTCTATCAACTATTGTCTAGTGCTATGTATGTACTGTACATTTTGTCAACAAGGTTAGCTGACTTTTCCTTTTCTCATAGCTGTACTAATATGCATGGTTTTAAAACACGAAAACTCGACTCGACTTGACTCAAAAGTCAGTTGAGTCGAGTTAACTCGAAGATTCGGATAAACTCGACTTGCTCCAACTCGGTAATTTAGTATATATTTTTAAAAGTATATATCTCATAAAAAAAAATATGTTATAAGGAAAAAGATGGAAAGATATGTTGATAAAGTGGGCAGTTTAATACTTTGTTAAAAGATAGGGTTCCTAAAACGTTTACAAGGAAAAAGATGGAAAGATAAGTTGATAAAATGTGTAGTTTAATACTTTGTTAAAAGATAGGGTTCCTAAAACGTTATCTCATGAAATTATTTTATATAGAAGGATACTAATATTCATGGCTTTAAAACACGAAAACTCGACTCGACTCGAAAGTCAGTTGAGTCGTGTTAACTCGAAGATTCGGATAAACTTGAATTTCTCCAACTCGGTAATTTAGTATTTATTTTGAAAAATATATATCTTATAAAAAAAAATATGTTACTGTTGACTCGAAAATTTTGCAATCGAGAACTTTTTTTTTCTTCCACTTAGCCTTAAAAGTCAGATAGAAGGAATTAGGGAAATAGACTATAGTTTTTTTTTTAACAAATCCTAATCTAAATAGGATTTAAAGTCCTAAGCTATGCTTAGCCACTAGAAAAATATACGTAGCCACCTAGGTGGCTAGGAAAATATATTTAGTTACCTAGCTGGCTAGAAAAAATACTTATCCACCTACGTGGATAGAAAATATACCAGCCACCTAGCTGGCTAAAAAAATATTTATCCACCTAGGTGGATAGAAAAATACCTATCCACCTAGGTGGCTAGAAAATATACGTAGTCACCTAGGTGGATAGAAAAATACTTATCCACCTAGGTGGATAGAAAAATATGTAGTCACCTAAGTGGCTAGAAAAATACTTATCCACCTAGGTGGCTAGAAAAATACTTATCCACCCTAGGTTGCTAGAAATATACTCATCCACCCTAGGTGGATAGAAATAATACTTATCCACCCTAGGTGGCTAGAAATATACGTATCCACCTAGGTGGCTAGAAAATATACGTAGTTACCTAAGTGGCTAGAAAAATACTTATCCACCCTAGGTGGATAGAAATATACTTATCCAACCTAGGTGGATAGAAAAAATACTTATCCACCCTAGGTGGATAGAAATATACTTATCCACCCTAGGTGGATAGAAAAATACTTATCCACCTAGGTGGCTAGAAAATATACGTAGTCACCTAGGTAGCTAGAAAAATACTTATCCACCTAGGTGGATAGAAAAATACTGATCCACCCTAGGTGGATAGAAATATACTCATCCACCCTAGGTGGATAGAAATATATTTATCCACCCTAGGTGGCTAGGAATATACGTATCCACCTAGGTGGCTAGAAAATATACGTAGTCACCTAGGTGGATAGAAAAATACTTATCCACCCTAGGTGGATAGAAATATACTTATCCACCCTAGGTAGATAGAAAAAATATTTATCCACTCTAGGTGGATAGAAATATATTTATCCACCCTAAGTGGATAGAAAAAATACTTATCCACCTAGGTGGCTAGAAAATATACGTAGTCACCTAGGTGGCTAGAAAAATACTTATCCACCTAAGTGGATAGAAAAATATTTATCCACCCTAGGTGGATAAAGAAATATACTTATCCACCCTAGGTGGATAGAAATATACTTATCCACCCTAGGTGGCTAGAAAATATACGTAGTCACCTAGGTAGCTAGAAAAATACTTATCCACCCTAGGTGAGTAGAAAAAATACTTATCCACCCTAGGTGGATAGAAATATACTTATTCACCATAGGTGGATAGAAAAATACTTATCCACCTAGGTGGCTAGAAAATATACGTAGTCACCTAGGTGGCTAGAAAAATACTTATCCACCTAGGTGGCTAGAAATATACTTATCCACCCTAGGTGGATAGAAAAAATACTTATCCACCTTAGGTGGATAGAAATATACTTATCGACCTAGGTGGCTAGAAAATATACGTAGTCACCTAGGTGACTAGAAAAATACTTATCCACCCTGGGTGGATAGAAATATACTTATCTATCCTAGGTGGATAGAAATATACTTATCTACCCTAGGTGGATAGAAAAAATACTTACCCACCCTAAGTGGATAGAAATATACTTATCCACCTAGGTGGCTAGAAAATATACGTAGTCACCTAGGTGGATAGAAAAATACTTATCCACCCTAGGTGGATAGAAATATACTTATCCACCCTAGTTGGATAGAAAAAATACTCATCCATCCTAGGTGGATAGAAATATATTTATCCACCCTAGGTGGATAGGAAAAATACTTATCCACCCTAGGTGGATAGAAATATACTTATCCACCCTAGTTGGATAGAAAAATACTTATCCACCTAGGTGGCTAGAAAATATACGTAGTCACCTAGGTGGCTAGAAAAATACTTATTCACTTAGGTAGATAGAAAAATATTTATCCACCCTAGGTGGATAGAAATATACTTATTCACCCTAGGTGAATAGAAAAATACTTATCCACCCTAGGTGGATAGAAATATACTTATCCACCTAGGTGGATAGAAAATATTTATCCACCTAGGTGGATAGAAAATATACTTATCCACCTAGGCGGTTATGAGAAAAGAATGACGTACGTGAGAAGAATCTTCTCAATTCGCATGAAGACGAAAACTTACGCAGCTCTCTCAACCGTTCATTTCATGAAAACCTTACGGAATCGTAAGATCGTAACTTCTATAACCGCTACCACAGATCTATAAATAGCAGACTCATCCTCATTGCAGAGGGGCCGAAGATTCTGAGACGAGAGCTCTGCCGAAAATGTCTCCGACTCTTCTGAAAAGGACTTTAGGGTGATCTCCGAGATTCTGACTATTCTTTTCTTCTTTTTTTATTTTATTTATTTTCTTTTAAAGTGGACGGGAGGAGTAAGTTATGATTAAGACTTTTAGGATAAGAGCTACGACCCTTACCTAAAGGAGATACACTTAGGATAAGAGCTACGATTCCTCCTAAGTGGGATTTATGATTACAATTTGGGATTACGCGTTACGACTCGTACCCAATCTCTTGCGTACTTAGAAATAGTTAAGCGGTGGTACGACGACCACTGGCATAACTCCTAGTACACTCGGATTGCAACCACAAATTCAATGCTCATACGGGTTGCAATCACGAACCCGAAGAATGATTTCAGACCATAATACCCAAAATATTTACCTATGATAATTAGAGTTTCCCTCGCAGTTCGGATCATCACTCCCTCAAATGAGCGTTTGGACCTTAACCTCGAGATCGAAAATTCTTTCACGATAGACTCGTTGATTTTTAGTCAAACGATCATAATGTGAGATCGTAATGAGATCCAACGGTGGATTTATTACATTTTGACTAGATTTTATGAATTTGGTCAAATCCAACGATGGAATTATTGACTTTTAGTCAAACGATCATAATGAGAGATCATAATGAGATCCAACGGTAGATTTATTGTATATTGACCAGATCTTGTGATTATGGTCAAATCCAACGGTGGAATCATTTACTTTAAGTCAAACGATCATAATGTGAGATCGTAATGAGATCCAACGGTGGATTTATTACATATTGATCAGATCTTGTGATTATGGTCAAATCCAACGGTGGAATCATTGACTTTTAGTCGAATGATCATAATGTGAGATTGTAATGAGATCCAATGGTGGATTTATTACATATTGATCAGATCTTGTGATTTTGATCAAATCCAATGGTGGATTCATTGACTTTTAGTCAAATGATTATAATGTGAGATCGTAACGAGATCCAACGGTAGATTTACTATGCATTGACCAAATCTTAAGATATTGATCAAATCCAACGGTAAAATCATTATAAAATCATCTATGATCATCAAATTTTAAGGAATTTGACGATATCTAACTCATGATTAGAAACTCTATCACTGAAAGTGATAATTCTTCTGATAATCAGTTGCTCGAAAAATGGATTTGGTATTCGAAGTCATCTTTGAGACTAGAGAACAAGAATTCGTTGTAAGACTCGTCCACGAGTTTCTTGCTCCAGTAATGACTCGTGCTTTTCGATCAAATGGACCCGGATTTTGGAGGAGGGGTTCTCCCATCCGTCGTCCCCTATTTCATATTTCTCAAATCTCCGATGAAGATAGTATGCTATCCATCTATCTCATGACGAATTGAAGATGTCGATGAAGACTTAGAATTAGAATCTTAGTTTTGTTTATTTCAGAGATGTAATTACGTTATTATTTTTTGGTAGCTTTTAATCAGAGGTATTCAATTTTGATGTAATTAACGGGGAATCGACTGCGATACCTGGAAGTGTAAGGTCCGCCATTTTAATAAAACCCTCTCCTAGCAAGGGGAAATTTGTTATGATTGATTTGTGTTAGATTTATATCCTACGCAAATTTGTTGTTTACAGTTACAAGGAAAAACGGAAAGATATCTGATAAAATGGGTAGTTTAATACTTTTTTAAAAGATAGGGTTCCTAAAACGTCATCTCATGAAATATCTTACATAGAAGGGTAGTGTATGAACCCTGATTGCATCATCCTAGCTAAATCTTGACTCGACTCAGACTCAACTTGAAATTCCGGCTAGTCGAGTAACTCGGCCGAGTTAACTCGTTGACTCGCCGAGTTTTAAAACTATGCTAATATGTACCTTTTATCCATTTACCTGCAGCTAATGGTTTTAGTGTTTACAGGGTGAGTTTCCAGTAGATGGTGCTCGGGTTCTCGATATGGACACTTCTAATCAAATTCTTATCGTCTCACGAAGGCTTTCTGGAGCTGGTGGAACACATTTACTGACTAAGGTGAATGCTATTTTTCACTAACAACGATGATTGGAGATAGAAAGTATTCCTTGAATTCAGGACTTTTTTTAGAGCTTCCTCCAATTTATTCTGATTTAAACCTCTTTTTTTTGGCAGATTAGCTTGTTATCTCCAAATGATAAAGAGGATATACAACTTTTACCTGGTACCAAAGCTGTTAGGGACCTGCACATTTCTCCTTCCACTGATAGACTTGTACTTCTGGCTTCACTGGGGAAAAAATTATCAATTGTCAGGTTCACCTACTTACAATTTCATGGCTTCTATGTGAATTGGCTTAATTAAACTTTTTTTATTCAAAATATTTGATTAAATTTGTTTCATTCTTTTCAGCAAGCAAACCAACAATGTGGTCCTTTCATATGACTTGCTGGTAAATTTTCTTTTATTGTGACATTCTGCTTACTAAATCAAGAAGCAAAGATGTAGGTTTATGCAACCATGGTTCAAAATGTCGTCTGAAACTGGTCTGTTCCGAACGATACATACTGGTTTCGGAGGTCACCGGTATGATAGTTTCAAAGTATCGTATCAATGCATTACATATATATTGTATCGGACGATACATTACCAATATATCATCCAGAACTGGTACATATCGGACGATACATACCAGTTTTGGAGCTGGACGATAAGTACTGGAAAACTGAGATTTTGATCCATGTATGTAACGCTTGTAAACCAATTGTTTATAGAAGAAATAGTATAGGGTTCTTGTTTAATACTATTACTGCAAAAATTGCTAATCCCTTCTCAACTCAATTACATATAGACTGTGTTTTCCTATTGACTTTTTTATCATCCATATATCATGCTTCAGTGTGACTGATGTTGTCGAATAGGGTTGGGTTAGGAGGAGGAAGGAGAAGAAGAAGAGAGATAAAGAAAATTAGGGTTTGTGTGTTATATGGCACACATATAATTCATTTATAATAATCTCAGGATATTCACACATACAATGTACATCGAGATATGTGAAATAGAGGAGTAACTTAAAGTTAACTCCGACACACCCACTACGACTACTTACACACCAACTATTGTAACTCCATTCCCTAACAAATTGCAAGCGAAAGAGGTCTAGGTTATTTTTTGTTGATTTCAAGTATGATCAAATCCCCGCACAAGAGATTTGAGGCTTTGCAGGTGCAATTATTAGAAGAATTGGATGGGTTTCCAGTGGTGTTTAATCATTTTTTGTTTGGAAAATTATTCACTGTGATCATCTCTGAGACTCTGAGGGAAACTTGTCACAATCACGGTAGCAGAAACATTAAAGCACATTTTAAACTTTGATTCCTAAAACAGAAGGGGCCACAATGGTGAGGGATCGTTTTGGTTTTGGCTCCGTTTGAGAAAGTCCTTAATAAACTCACTTTTGCAAGAAGTGCTTTGCTTTTTTTTTTTTTAGATACTTTAGATTTTTTTTTTTTTGATCGGTAAAGAAAGAAATACATACCTTAGCGGTAGTGAGCAACTACAGAAAGCGAAAGATGGAAAAAAAAGTAAGAGAAAAAGAGAAGAAGAACCCCACTTGAGCTTTGCAGTCCCGGGAGTTGGTGCACCCGCACCCTTTCGCCCACAGAAGCTCCAATCAACAGAAACAAAAGGAAAGGAGAGGGACAGAAGGTTTTTTTGGGGGGGGGGGGTGTGGTAAAGGATCAGGGCTGGTCTAGAGGCTTAAGGGGAAAAAGGAAAACAGCGAGCCCACAAGCTAATAATTCAAGACAGAAAGAAATCCGTATCCGTATCTTCACCTGAAGGTTGTTCCTGTCCCATCGTTGACCAGTTGATCAGAAAATCTCTGACTGGCTTAAGAAACATGTGAAAAGGCCTGGCTTTCTTTTGAAACACCCTATTATTTCTTTCCATCCAGAGGGACCACATAACCACATATGGAGTAATTTCCCAGATCTGTTGTCTATTGACAAGTGGCGAACCCCCATCCCATTGTTGCAAGAAGAGGACTACATTGCTTGGGAAGACCCAATTCATTCCAAAAGTAATCAGGACTTTATCCCACACTCTAGTCGAGAAGTTGCAGTGAATTAAGGTGTGAGCAACCGACTCCCTACCTGTCATGCTGAGGAGACATTTATTAGTAACGCCAACACCTCTCTTTCTTGATTGATCCCTCAACATACCCTGTAAAGAATTTTATCTTTGGCAAAATCTTAAACTTTCCAGAATTTCACCCAGTTAGGCTTATCTGGGTGTCTGACGTTGTAATTAAGAGGTGACTGTAAAAAGAGCTAAAAGTAAACCTGCCCTTTCATGCTTTTGGACCAAATTCTTTGGTCCCGATTGGAGACATTCGGTAGTGCTTAGTGTAGCAGACCAAAGAGGCTAACAAAGTTGTCAATCTCCTCATCTTGAAGCATTCTTCTGGTGCTTACATTCCAGACTCAGTTGCCGTCGATCGTCTCAACGAAGTTACTGATGATATCATCCGAGACCGTGGTGCAGAGGCTCTTTTCCCCCAACCCAAAATCCTGCCAGAAATTGATTTTGAGCTGCCTCCCAAGAAAACTTCATGCACTGTTGGAAGTCCTCCTCCATAGCCATAACCCCTTTAAACCACCCAGAACCATTTCTACTCTGCCCGTTGAGATTCCACCCATTCTTTGAGATGCCATATTTGGCAGCAACTGTTTGCCACCACATCTTATCCCTTTCAGTAGCATCTCCAATTCTCCATAACAACTTCCCAAGAAGTCCCTTATTGGCCAGCTTAGTCGTTCTAATGCCCAGCCTTCCATCGTTTTTACTCGAGCAACAATCATTCCAGTTAACAAGGTGCAATTTCCCGTTAGTCCCAGCTCCTTCCCACAGGAAGTCCCTCACAATTTTCTCAGGAGTGGAGATAACTGAAGCCGGTGTCGAGTACAAGGAAAAAAAGAAAATTGGAAGGGAAGTGAAAGTAGAGTTAATGAGGGTTAGCCCAAGGATCAAAATAGCGGTTTTGTTTTCGGGCATGACTGAAACCGAAATTTTGGCCGATAATTTACCCCCCATTCTTTTTTGGACCGAAATTTCGGTTCAAAGTTTCGTTTCAGTGGGGACCGAAACCGAAACATTTCGGCTGATAACTTGAGTTATCGGCTGAAATTTTGATCTATGGGTTAGCCTACCCCCATTACTCAAAAGTTTAATTTTCCAAGTGGCCAACCTTTTTTGGAAGTGAAGAATAACAGGTTGCCTATGTTGGGCCTTAAGCTTGCCAACTCTGAATGGCAGGCCAAGGTATTTGAAAGGAAGTTTCTCTTCACAACAGCCAATGAGGTCTGCCAGGTTGGCCATTGTGCTATGATCAACGTTGACACCGATAGCTTTGAATTTGTGGAGATTGACTTTCTTCCCCGAAACTGCCTCATAAACCGAGCATTCATTACATGGTTAACTTCTATAGGACATGGCTTGCAGAAAATGACCGTATCATCCGCATATTGAAGATGTGTGATGGCGACGTCGTCACTAATTTAGAGCCGCTAAAAAGACTCATCTGCACGGCTTTTTGAAGGATTCTGTGAAGTGGTTCCCCAACAATACTGAAGAGTAAAGATGACAGTGGGTCCCCTTGTGCCTCTGAAATAACCCTAGGGACATCGATTAACCATAACCAAGAAAAACAATGATTCGTAGCAACCCCGAAACCAGCTGATCCATCTGTTACTGAATCCCATTCGTCGTAAAAAAAATAATGAAGAAAGTTCCAGTCAACTTGATCATGAGCTTTTTCCATATCAATTTTGAAGATGAGGCCACTCCGTGTACTTTTTTTAACACTATCAATTGCCTCATGTGCTGTGCGGGCAACATCGAGGAGCTGCCTTCCCGGGATGAAGGCGCCCTGATTATTGGAGATGATAAATAACGGATCTGAGGCTATTAGCCATGACCTTAGCGAAAATTTTATAAGCACAGTTGAGGAGGCTAATGGGTCTGAAATCTCGGATATCAACCGCTCCTTCGACTTTCGGGACCAAAGTAAGAAAGGTGGCATTGAGACCATTAGGGAGTTCGGGATTAGAGAAAAATCATTGAAGATAAGAAGGAAATCACCTTTGACCGTTTCCCAGAAAGATTGGAAAAATTCCATCGTGAATATATTCGGTCCAGGTGCTTTTTTTCTACCAGTTGAGAACACCGCCTTTCTCACCTCATCTTCAGTAAAAATAACTGTTGGCACAAATTTTTTTTTTTGAAAAGTTGAATTTTTTTCTTCCCTTTCTTCTATTTTCCAGGTCTAAAGAAATTAATGAAATTTGATAAGGCTTAGGGCTTCTTTATAGAAAAGGGATTAGAAGTGGATTAGGAGTCCTTAATGGACTCAAACAAATCCATTTCAGGGCCCACGCGGGGGACCCCTGCTGGGTCCCTTTCTCTTTTCCTTTTCTTTTTCTTTTTTCTCTCTCCTCCAAGGGGCCACGCAAGGGAACCCCTGCATGGGTCCCTTCCCTTTCTCTCTCTCTCTCTCTCTCTCTTTTTCTTTTCTTCTTCTCTTCTTTCTCTCTCATGACCCACGCAGGTGACCCCCTGCATGGGTCCCTTCCCTCTTTCTCTTTCTTTTTCTCTTCTCGCTCTCTCATGGCCCACGCAGGGGACCGCGTGGGTCCCTTCCCTCTCCTTTCTCTTTTCTTTTCTTTTTCTCTCTCCTCCAAGGGCCCATGCAGGGGACCCCCTACATGGGTCCCTTCCCTCTCTCTCCCTTCTTTCTCTCTCATGGCCCACGCAAGGGACCCTGCGTGGGTCCTCTCTTTTTTTCCTTTTCTATTTCTCTCTTCATGACCCACGCGGGGCCCATCCCATGGGGGTTTTACCCATGAGCTTTGAAGTTGCACCGTGGATATATTCCGGAGCGCGTTTAACCGTTGGATTATAACTTCCGTGGTCAACCTATAAATGGGATCCAACCCCTCAGCACAATGGTCGTATTTTTCTAAGTCAAATCACTGCTATTTTGACTTCTTCTCCCTCTTGTCTTCTTAAGGTAAACTTAGATTTATAGGGCCCGCTTAGGGTCATGGTTAAGTTATTTCTCTCAGGTCACATCCGGGACTATGTGGGCCTATGATAGGTCCATGCCCATGACCCTTTATGCTAAAGTTATAAATCCGAGACTATGTGGGCCTATAATAGGCCCATGCCCCGTTACGTAGATGGGATGTACATAGGACTATATGAGCCCACAGACCCATGCCTAAAACCCTTATACATATGGATTGCATTTATCAACATGAAGTTGACCCTTCGCATAAGTTGGGTTGCAATTATAGATCCAGAGAATTTTTGTCGTGGATACCCCATCTTGACCACGATTGATTTTGGTCATCCATCACATATCGTGATCACGATGAACATAATTTATAACAAGTTTTATATACACACTTACAATCATCGGATTATCGAGTTTATGCCATGCTGAAAATTGGAATGTAAAATCCAATGGTGCATGCATTGACTTTTGGTCAAACGATCATAATACAAGATCATAACGCGATCCAACGGTGGATTTATCATATCTTGATCAAATCTTAGAATATTGGTTAGATCCAACGGGGATACGTTGACTTTTGGTCAAATGATCATGATACTAGATTGAAACGCAATCCCATGGTGGATTTATCATACTTTCACCAAATTCTAGTATATTGGTTAAGGCCAACGGTGGATGCGTTGACTTTTGGTCAAACGATCATAATACATGATTGTAACGCGATCAAATGGTAGATTTATCATACTTTGACCAAATCTTAGGATATTGGTCAAATCCAACGTGGATTCGTTAACTTTTGGTCAAATGAATACAAGATCGTAGTGTGATCCAATGGTTGATTTATCATATCTTGACTGAATTGTAGGATATTGGTCAGATCCAACAGTGGATGCTATGACTTTTGATTCAACGATCATAATACGAGATCGTAACGCGACCAAACAGTGGATTTGTCATACTTTGACCAAATCTTAGGATATTGGTCAAATCCACCAGTGGATGCGTTGACACTTGGTCAAATGAGCATGATATAAGATCGTGACGCGATGCAATAGTGGATTTATCATATATTGACCAAATTTCATTGTGAATTCGCCTAACTACACTAGAATATGATCAAAATTCTCAATTAATTCCAAGAATTCAATAACATTGATTAGGAGCAGACATATGATCTAATTATTCTTTCCTTCAAATCATTAGACATGGATCCGATATTTGAGTTTGTTTTTGAAACTCAACACCAAGAATTCGTACGAAGGCTTATTCACGAACTTCTGACCCTGTTTCTTGCCCATACGCCACAATCGAATGGAGCTAATTTCCGATTGAGAGGAACGAGTACATTCTATCCACTCTTTGAAGTGTACTATGCGTATTTCGACGGATTTCGGACGTCGAAAGTGTACTATGCGTACATTTGTTGACCGACCAAAGACGAAGATGAAGATTTTAATGAAGACCTAGTTTTAGGATTTATTTATTTGTTTATTCCAAAATGTAATTAAGTTTCTTTTATTTAGTAGCTTTTAATAAGAGGTATTCATTGATGTAATTAACGAGGAATCAACTGTGATACTCGAAAGTGTAAAGTCTGCCATTTCAATAAACCCTCTCCTAGCACGGGGAAATTTTTTATGATTGATTTTTGATAAATTTATATTTTATGCAAATTTGTTGTTTGCGTACCATGATCATAAATGTGTCATTACTATGATAGCAAATTATGCTCCTTACGGGGAGACCGTGAATAATCATGATCGTAAAAACTTGCGCTTCTCACGGAAAGACCCTATAATCATCGATGTCGATCTTCCAAATCTATCGGATGGTTCGATTGAATTTTGTAGACTGATAGATTTTGGGCTAGGCCCAGAATTCTGAAACTGATCAAAACGGTCTTAAAAATAATTATAAAAATCAACAAAAATATTTAGTTGATTTATATTGACCATCGATCTCGATGTCGATCGGACAATCATAATAAAATTTGGAAGATCTGTTTTGGCTAGCTGAACAGATCTGACTGATTTTTGGACTTTCGGGGTAGTTTACAAAGATCAATATGGTCTTAAAACTAATTTCTAATAATCAACAAAAAATATTAAGTTTATTTTCTATTGACCATCGATTACGATGTCGATTGGACGATCAAAATAAAATTTGAAAGATCAGTTTTGGCTACCCGAACAGATGTAATTGATTTTTAGGACTTTCAAGACAGTTTACAGAGATTAAAATGGTCTTAAAAATAATTTTTAAAAATCAACAAAAAATATTAAGTTCATTTTCTATTGACCATCGATCTCGATGTTGATCAGACGGTCAAAATAAAATTCGGAAGATTTGCTTCGGCTACCCGTACAGATCTGACTGATTTTGGGACTTTGGGAACCGCTTACAGAGATGAAAATGGTCTTAAAAATATTTTCTAAAAATCAACAAAAAATATTAAATTGATTTTCTATTGACAATCAATCTCGACGTCGATCAGACGGTCAAAATAAAATCTGGAAGATCAATTTTGGCTACCCTAACAGATTTGACTGATTTTAGACCACCAAGCTCTCCTGGTTCTAGTATCTTAGAAAATCCTGTCGACCATTCGTTTGTGGGAGATACATGTGTTTCTGTGGTATTTATGTCAGGATGAAATCAAAGATCAAGCCTTTGTAAAGTCGCGCCAGGAAGCTCAATACTCGATCCTACAAGCCGTCTTAGAGGTTCATATTTTTGCCCTTTCTTGTCACCTCCCGACATTATGTAAAGACTACAAAAATGATGAAGCCATTATTAGGATTTTAGAAATCTAATTTTATATTTTAGTTGATTTTTATAAAATGTTATTAAGGCAATCTGGTCAGTTTCAAGTTTAGGCCTTACCTTAAAATTTGTCTGGGTAGCCAAAACAGAGTATCAGGATTTTTGTTTCCGTCATTCGATGAGTTTTGGGCTCAATGGTTATTTTAACATCAACTTCTTTTTTAGTTTATTTCTATAAATCATTACTGACACAGCCTGATCAATTTCTGATTTGCGTCATGACCCAAGATTTGTTCGGGTAGCCAAAGCAGATCTTTCGGATTATTTTTTGACCGTCCGATCGACGTCGAGACTGATTGTCAATAGAAAATCAACTTAATAATTTTTTTTGATTTTTAGAAATTATTTTTAAGACTGTTTTGATCTCTGTAAACGATCCCAAAAGTTCCAAAATTAGTCTGATTTGTTCGGGTAGCCAAAACAGATCTTCCAGATTTTATTTTCACCGTCTGATCGACGTCAAGATTGATTGCCAATAGAAAATCAATTTAATAATTTTTGTTGATTTTTAAAAAATATTTAAAAAACCATTTTCATCTTTGTAAGCGGTTCCTAAAAATCAGTTAGATTTGTTCGAGTAGTCGAAACATATCTTCCGGATTTTATTTTGACTGTTCAATCGATATCGAGATCGCTTGTTAATAGAAAATCAACTTAATAATTTTTGTTGATTTTTAGAAATTATTTTAAGACCGTTTTGATCTTTGTAAACAGTTCCGAAAGTCCCAAAAATCAGTTACATCTGCTCGGGTAGCCAAAACAGATCTTTTGGATTTTATTTGGACCTTCTAATCGACATCGGGATCGATGGTCTATAGAAAATTAACTTAATAATTTTTGTTAATTTTTAGAAATTATTTTTAAGACCGTTTTGATCTCTGTAATCGGTCCCGAAAGTCCCAATAATCAATCAAATCTGTTTGGATAGCCAAAATAGATCTTCCAGATTTTATTTTGATCGTCCGTTTGACATCGAGATCAATGGTCAATAGAAAATAACTAAATATTTTTTGTTGATTTTTAGAATTTTTTTTTTCTCTCTCCTCCAATGGCCCACAGGAGACCCCACACACTGGACCCCGTGCATGGGTCCCTTTCCTTCGTCTCTTTCTTTTCTCTTTTTCTGCTCTTCTTTCTATCCTTTCTTTCTCTCTCATGGCCCACGCAGGGGACCCCGTGCGTGGGTCCCTTCCCTCTCTTTCCTTTTTTCTTCCCTGCATGGGTCCCTTCACTCCTTCCCTTTCTCGTTTCTTTTCTTTTCTTTTTCTCTCTCCTCCAAAGGCCCACGGAGGGAACCCCCTGTGTTGGTCCCTTACCTCTCTCTTTCTTTTTTCTTTTTTCTTCTCTTCTTTCTCTCTCATGGCCCACGCAAGGGACCCCCTGCGTGGGTCTCTTCCCTCTTGCTCTTTATGCTCTGTTTTTCTTCTTTCTCTTCATGACCCATGCGGGGCCCATCCCGTGGGGGTCTTACCCATGGACTTTGAATTTGCACCGTGGATTTATTACGGAGTTTGGTTGACTGTCGGATTATAACTTCCGTTGTCAACCTATAAATGGGATCCAACCCCTCAATACAACTGTCAGATTTTTCTAAGTCTCATCGCTGCTACTTTTGACTTGTTCTCCCTCTTTTGCTCTTAAGGTAAACTTAGATTTATATGGGCCCGCTTAGGGTCCATGGCTAAGTTACTTCTCTCAGGTCTCGTTCGGGACTATGTGGGCCTATGATAGGTCCATGCTCGTGACTCTTTATGCGAAGGTTATAAATACGGGACTATGTGGGCCTATTATAGGCCCATGTCCATGACCCTTACGTAGATGGGATATACCTAGGACTGGGCCCACGGTTCCATGCCTAAAACCCTTATACGTTTGAGTTGCATTTATCAGCATTAAGTTGATCCTTTGCATAAATTGGATTGCAATTATTGATCCCGAGAAACTTTCGCCGTGGATATCGCATCTTGATCACGATTGACTTCAGTCATCCATCACATATCGCGATGAGCATAATTTATAACAAGTTTTCTATACACACTTACAATCATCAGATTATCGGGTTTATGCGATATTCGAAATTGGAATGCGAAATTCAACAGTGGATGCATTGACTTTTGATGAAACGATCATAATACAAGATCATAACGCGATCCAACATTGGATTTATGATATCTTGATCGAATCTTAGGATATTGGTAAGATCCAACGGTGGATGCGTCGACTTTTGGTCAAACGATCATGATACGAGATTGTAACATGATCAAACAGTAGATTTATCGTACTTTGACCAAATCTTAGAATATTGGTCAAATCCAACGGTGGATGCATTGACTTTTGGTCAAACGATCATTATACAAGACTGTAACGCGATCCAATGGTGGATTTATCATACTTTGACCAAATCTTAGGATAATGGTCAAATCCAATGTTAGATTTTTTGACTTTTGGTCAAACGATCATAATACTAGATCATAACGCGATCCAAAGTTTGATTTATCATATCTTGACTGAATCTTAGGATATTTCTCAGATCCAATGATGGATGCTTTGACTTTTAGTCAAACGATCATGATATAAGATCGTAGCTCGATCCAATGGTAAATTTATCATACTTTGACCAAATCTTAGGATATTGGTCAAATTCAATGGTGGATGCGTTGATTCTTGGTCAAACAAGTATGATATAAGATCGTAACGCGATCCATGGGTGGATTTATCATATATTGACCAAATCTCATGGTGAATTCGCTTGACTAAACTAGAATATTATTAAAATTCTCAATGAATTCCAAGAAATTCAATAACTTTGATTCAAAAGCTGACATATGATCTTATTAATCTTTCTTTTAAATGATTAGATATGGATCCGATATTTGAGTTTGCTTTCAATACTCAACACCAAGAATTTGTACGAAGACTTATTCACGAACTTCTAGCCCCGTTGCTCACCCATACGTCACAATCAGATGGAGCTAACTTCCGATTGAGAGGAACGCGTACATTCTATCCATTCTTTGAAGTCCGACGGATTTCGGATGTTGAAAGTGTACCACGCGTACACTTGTTGACCGGTCAAAGACGATGATGAAGACCTAGATCTAGGATTTATTTATTTAAGAAATGTAATGAAGTTTCTTTTATTTAGTAGTTTTTAATAAGGGGTATTCATTTTGATGTAATTAATGGGGAATCGACTGCGATACCCGGAAGTGTAAAGTCTGTCATTTCAATAAACCCTCTCCTAGCAAGGGGAAATTTGTTATGATTGATTTGTGATAGATTTATATTATACACAAACTTGTTGTTTACAGTAACCTCCAACTCATTCTTTTGTGTGCTTGAAATTTCTGAGAAGGTGATTCCCTGGATCGTGGGTCTGTATATCCCCGAGTTTGAGTAGAGGTTCTGGTAGTAGCTCAAAATCTGGCCCATAGTAACATCATGATTGGAAAAGGACTCTTTGTTCACCTTTAGCAAATTTATAGAGTTTTGGCATCTTCTTCCATTGGCCACTTGATGGGAATTTTTTGTGTTGCCATACTAAAAAGACGGTAGTCAATGACATTCCCTATCGACACAATTTTGGCCTTTTTTTAGAATCAATTTTGCAAATGGCATCTGGTATCCCCTGCTCTTTAAAGTCCCAAGAACTTTTGAGCAATGAGGGCTATCCAATTTGTTACATCCTCAAATCAAAGCAGCTGAGAGTGGCGTTCAGTGTTTAGGGTGTATGGGCCTAATGATTGCAGACTGAGAGAGGAGTTCTTCCTTGAGCTAAGTTCTATTTTCTGAAAGATGGAATGAAGGCTGGTGTGTTGGAGGAGATTTTAATGTCCTCTTATCTTCTTCAGAGAAGAATGGGGGACTGGTTGATAGCAGAGAGGCAGTCAAATTCCAAAACTTTATTTCGGAATGTGTCATGTGTGACGCCGGTATGAGAGGAGGCCAGTTTACCTGGACTAATGGACAAGAATTCCCTACCTTCTGTAGACTCAACAGATTCCTCCACAATTCACAATGGTTGGAGGATTTCCCAAACACTGTGGTGGACGTCTGGCCCACAACAGTTTTTGACCATAAACCGATTCTCTTGTCTAGTAAGTGGGATGTGGACCTTGGCCCCAGGCCTTCTTGCTTTGAGAATGTTTGGCTACTCATGAAGACTTCTGTGCCAAAAATCCCGGGGTGGAGGAATAAGGAGAGTGTCAATGGAAGTGCTGGGAGGTGCTCACTATCAAACAAAATCTACTCAAAGAAAAGATTTAAGAAGTCGAATAGGGAGGTTTTTGACAATGTCCTAGCGGTCAAAGACACTTGCTTAAGGAAATTAAAACCTTTGATGCTTTTGAAGAAGAAAGGCAGCTATCCACGAAGAAAAAGACATTAGATTATCGCTGAAGATGTCATTCAATCATAAATGTTCTGAGGAAGAAATCATTTGGAGATGGAAATTACAATTACCAAAATTGTGTCGATAGTGAATTTCATTGACTACCGTCTTTTTAGTATGGGTTTTGGTAGTAGGTTTCGAAAACGGATTCTTTAGGTGCATTGTCATTTGCACGGTTCTTTTAGTTAATTGCTCTTTCAAGAGTTTTTGTTAATCTTTTAGGGGTCTTCACCAAGGGATCTTATTTTCCCTTTTCTTTGCCATTTTGTTGGGATGCTTTATGTTGTTTGTTGCTTAAGGTCTCGTCTTTGGGTTGGATAGAAGTTTTCCATGGTGGGGGTTTGATTATAATTTGTCTACCATATGCTGACGTCACCCTGCTCCTTTTTTGTGCCTCTATGAAATGAGTTATAGATTGGAGATTTATCCTTGGGGTCCACACTTGTTTTTCTATTGAGAATTAATTTTCTGAGTTTAGTGAAGGGGGGTACGTCTATTCGCGCCTATGAGACTATTGATAGGCGCCTGCACTTAAATTCATTGACGGCATTGAATCAGATGATGGCGATCTTTTGTCACTCCCATCTTCCACACAATGGATCTTGAGACCATGGGCGTGACCTCACACGGTCATGTTTTTTTATATCATGTGGCACAAATCCCAAAAAGTAGCCCTAAAATCATATGGCACACATCATTCTCAAATGTGATTTCAGGGTCAATTTTTAGGATCTGTGCCACATAAATCAAACACTTTACTGTCTGATGGCACGCCTATGGCCTCGAGATCTATTGTGTGGAAGAGGGGAGTTGAAAATGATCACCATCATCCAATTCAACACAGTCAACAGTTTTCAGTGTTGGCACCTACCAGTAATCTGGTAGGCGCAAATAGAGGTACTCTAGTGATGGGGGTCAGTATGCTGGATACATTGTTGGGTGAATGCACCAATGAGGTTGGTTCCTTGTTGGGTACGCTTCTATAATTGAGCGTTTCGTTGTGTATTGGGAAACCACCAAAATCAGTTTAGGATCCTATAGCTAGGGCGATTCGATAGGAAACTTACTTTTAAAAATGCCAATACCTCTATTTAGGAGGGACATTGACTTTGCTCATAACCCACTTTCATCCATTCCCCAGTTTGGCGGCAGATGTCTTAGAAAGCGAAGTTCAATTTTTTTTTTTGAAACAAATAGTGAGAACATAAGAAGAGATACACATGGAGAAGTTGGAAGATGCTAACAAACCGAAGAGAAGTAGACGTGTAGATTTTGAAACCTCCATCTTGTCTTTAGACCTTTTGGGCAAGTGGTTGTGGAAAGTGGGAAACGAGAATAAATGGGGGTACAATCATTAATGCTAGATATTGTGGTTCAGTTATTTGAGGACGTTGGAGAATGGGAATCACGGAAAGGATCTTGGTTATGGTGATTATTAGAAAGGTTGAATTGGAATTTAGTAAAGATATTAGGTTAAGAATGGGGACGGATACAAGTTGAGATTTTTGCTTGATGTATTGTGTGGGCTGATCCATGTTGCCTCTCATTTTCCTCTCTATTTAGAAGGGGGTAAATAAACAAATTGCGTTGGAAGTGTTTCACAGCAGCTTAACGCCTGAAATGTGTTTCCCCATGGAACTCTCCAATCAGAGTTACATATGAAACAAGATAAAGGATTTGAACTCGACATCTCCAGGTTGTGTATCGAACTTTCTAAGGCAATTGATGAAATGAATTGGGGACCTTATACCTCGTTTCGGTACTTCAGTCGGTGAATGAGGCAAGATCTGTTTGTAGTATTCAACAGTCTTCCATCAATCCTACTATTTTGTTACTCTGTATTCTTATTGATGATAATTTGACGTCACTTACCCTACTAGTTCCCACTCTTGGGGAAGAGTGTGACAAAGGATCCTGGACTATTGCACTACCATGTGGGTGCCAAAACAACTACTATCTAGCATATCTTATTTGCTTTAGACAGTTGTTTCTGAATCTCTTAGTCTTATATGTTCGACATCAGACCAATTGTCTCGCCAATTGGGCTTAAGCTTCTTCAGATTGCTGGTACACTACACGATCATCACACTTTATATCATAGTTCTAAAACTCGGCAAGTCAACGAGGTAACTCGGCCTAGTTACTCGACTCGCGAGTCGAGTTCGAGTCGAGTCCAGATTTCGTTAGGATGCAATCAGGGTTCATAAACTCCCTTTATATATAAAATATTTTCATGAGATGAGGTTTTGGAAACCCTATCTTCTCGAAAGTATCAAGCACCCATGTTATCAACACCTTTCCATCTTTTCCCTTGTAACATTCTTTTATTTTTATACGATAAATATTTTTTAAAATATATACCAAATTACCAAGTTGAGTTTATCTGAGTCTTGAGACTTGACTCAACTGACTTTTGAGGCGAGTTGAGTTTTCGCGTTTTAAAACCATGCTCTATATTGTACTTAATGTTTGACAGTAAATCTATGTCTCAGATTTGTAGTTCGTTTGGTTTGTTAGCTAATGCATTACCAGACTGGTCCTCAAAGAATTTTGCATTATGTACTGCCTATCTTTATTTTTCATTCATATTGGAGCAAAGTTTAGGCTACTTCTTATAATCCTCGTAATTTTTCCACCTTGGAGTACTGAGAGATTCTATTTCAATTTGATTTGTCTTTAAATATAGATACACCGTCACTGCATGCATTATGGATCTTTCCATTAAATCAAGTATTTAATTTTGTTTAAATGTCGTATTTTTCCAGAGTCCAGCCTGGTCATGCTCATGGGATTCCAGCTGTTCGTATAACGTATATGCTGGATTACAGGTTTGACCTTGACTAGATTTGTATGTATATTTCAAGGCAATATTTTTGTATGCTCTATATTGTAAATATGTTTCTATAATTTTTTAAATAAAGGATCCTTTTCTCCATTTTCGCAGAATGGCATGCTCTTGATGTTTGACTTACGGCAAACTGGAGGACCGATGGAGTCCATAAGTGGTTTGACCCCCCACCCCATTCATACTATTTACCCTCTTGTGCATCATGCAGTCCCTAGTCTACCTGATGGTGTAAAAAAAGTCCTAAGTGCTTCTTCCGTTGGTCCATGTCTATGGAATATTGGTGGGGCTGGAGAAAGGTTGGTTTAAAGCATATAAATATGTTATCCATTATATCAGTGTGCTTATTTGGTGTTCCTTTTCAACTGAAAATTTTAACATTATTCAAAGGGTACCTCCAAGGTAGTTAAGGTGTTGTGGCGAGGTCATGGCGAAGAGGCTCGCCATGCCATGGCGAGACCATTTATAATTTTTTTTTAAAATATTAATAATTTTTTATTTATTTATTAATCATTAATATTTTTTTTTTTTAGTTTTTTACTATTTTTTAAAACATATATTTTTCTAGAGAAATAAAAAAAATCAACTAATTAATTAGGCATAGACAAATATCAATAAATAGAGAGCAAATATATATATTATAAGGCTGCTGTGGCAAAATATATATATACACGGCACCTGTGACTAATATAAAGTGGAAAAAAATAAAAAAATCAGATTTTAAGGCACCTGTGGCTTAAAATCTGGTTTTATAAGGCAGTTGTGGCAAAAAAAATAAAAATAAAATAGATATATATATACACACGGCACCTGTGGCTAATATAAAGTGAAAAAAAAATAAAAAAACCAGATTTTAAGGTACTTGTGTGTGACAGAGGTACGCAACGTGGCTACCCGAGCCATCCGCAGCGCCACTCGAGCCGCTTGTACTCCGCGTAGAGGCAGTGGCGACTTAGTGCCTGGGGCACGTGATGTGGTGCCAAGAGGGCACGTGACATCTTGGTGCTGGGATAGCACAACATGTGGTGCCAGGAGGGCATGCGACATGGGGCGAGGAGGGCCTCGCGACGTGGTCGTGTTGCGGTGGTCGCGACACGGTCGCAGGGGAAGACAATGGGGGTTGTGACACGGGCGCGACATGGACGCGACATGGCTAGGTGGGCTAGCGATCCGAGGCGTTGCGGTGTGAACAGTAAAGTATGCCAAACCAATGGGTTTGAGGTCCTCAGGTTTACCCATAGATGGTGCTTAGACCATCTATGTGGGAGAGGTGTTGGAGAATGCCTTCCACCCACAAGGGGCCTTGCGTCGCCAGAGGGGGCGCAAGTGTCTCCTAGGCCTGAAAGGGTGGGCCTAGGATGTCGACGCAGCGATGCCGTGTGGCACCCAAGGTGAGGTTGAAGTATGACCCGAGCTACGCGTTGCGCTGCATACGGCTGGGCAACTTCACGAGAGTTGCGTGGGACTTAGTTTAGCACGACAGTATGTGGGCCAGGTATGGACGTGTGCTAGTAATTCGGAACGCACACGAAGGCATGCTGCGTGGGACTCAGTTGAGCACGGTAGTACGAGGCACATTGGTGCAATCAAGCGTGTCGTAAGGGGCACGATACATCGGATGGTAGGCCTCGAAACAGAGGTAACTATGAGGGGGAGTTCTCGTCCTCTAGGCGGGTGGTATCAGAGCTGATGAAGAGATTGGTTGGCTTCGTTGTATGTCAGAGCGAGACAACACAGGTTGATGGCGCGTCAAGGACGCCTGTGATGCTTGGTATCGAGAGTGACTTAGCGCATTGGGCGTTAGGTGTAATGATAATTTGGAAAATGACCGTGATATGTGGCTTAAAGTCTGATTTTTTTTTTCCATTATATATATATATATATATATATATATATATATATATATATATATATATATATATATATATATATATATATATATATATATATATATTATAAGGCAGCTGTGGCAAAAAAAAAAAAAAGATTTCAGGGCTAATTTTAGGGCATCTGTGGGTAATAAAGTAGGAAAAAAAAAACACAAATTTCAGGGCAAATTTTAGGGCAAAAAAAAAGAAAATAAATTTTAGGGCTTACCGGTCTTCGTTTTTCTTCTTCTTTCTTCTTCTTTCTTTCTTCTTTTTTTTTCTTTCTTTCTTCTTCTTTCTTTTTTCTTCATTCATCCTTCTTCCTTCAGCTATCTCGTCTCTAGAAATAAAATATCCAGGGTTTGTAGTATATAAAGGGGTAAAATGGCCCATTTTACAAATATGCCCCTCATGTATTATAATATAATAACATATAAAGTTATTATAAAGTTATAATTAAAAGTTATCTCTTAAAAAAAATAAAAATAAAAATAAAATTATATATTTTTAATATGGCGAATATGGCGACACCATTTGTTAACCTCTCGCCATTAGGGCATATATGGCGAGCCACGGCGCCATACCGCCATGGCGTCGCCTTGACAACAATGGGTACCTCTATTCGCGCCTACTAGATTATTGGTGGGCGCCTACACTAAATCCCGTTGATCGCCTTAAATCAGACGATCATGATCATTATTCATGCTAATCTTCGACACAATGGATCTTGAGACTATGGGTGTGCTATCAGACGGTCAATTTTCTTATTCCATGTAGCACATATCCCAAAACATGGCCCTAAAATCAAGTTTGAGCGCGATGCCTGCCATGTGATTTTAGAGCCACATTTTAGGATCTTTGCCATGTTGAATTAGATACTTAATTGCCTGATGGCACGCCCACGGTCTCAAGATCCATTGTGTCGAAGATTGGCATAAAAAACAATCACGATCATCTCATTTAAGGCTGTCAACGGGGAGTGTAGGCGCCCGCCAGTAATCTGGTAGGCACGAATAGAGGTACCCTTACTCAAATGATTAGATCTTCCTGCTTGACCTCAAGATTTTCTTCTTTATGCAATTTTATTTTTCTACTAATTCCATTCAACTTGGTCCTTTCCTACTTCTTTAAAATCTTGAAATTACTATTATTTTTTATTTTATTTATTTTGATAGGTAAGCTGCGCTTGAATCTGCTACCTTGATGTTGCAATATTGTGAACCTGTTGTTGTTGCTGATTTTGCCTTATATGTATTGGCAACTGTAATTTATAACTATAAAGAAGTTGTTGCAATAAAAAAATTTGAAATAAAATTGTATGTGTTCTTCTTCCCTGTTTTACATAGCAGCAAAGATGTTGTAACCTCTGTCAATTCCTATCTTTTATATCGTCTTCTGTTGCCTGTTGCCTGTGGCATTCCCAAATCTTCCCATCCACTATATGTATTTGTTGTCAGTGTTCCCAACATGGTTACCAAGTTGGAATTAGGGAAAAAATTGGCAAGGAAAAAAACAAAAAAAGGGGAACAAATTGGCAAAATTCGGGGAAAAATCGAAAAACATTTGGGAAAAATTAATGAAAATATTTAAAAATATTAAACATAAATATTTTTTGACAAATATAAGGAAAATTTTGGGGGAAAAAACGTAAATAAAGCTTTTAAAACTGCAAAAATTGTATTTAAAAAAAAAAAGTTTTATTCAAAAGATCGTGTTTTAAAAGTGTTCCCTACCTGTTATGAAAAAATGAGTTTAAAACGAGTTTTTTTTATGTAAAAACCCCGATTTTGGTAACTATGTTTCCCAATACATATTTTTCACTGAAGAGTCAACTCAAAATCTTCTAATTTTATTTGCGCATTCATTGGCTAGGCGTCAGCTTCTTGATCAGGTGGTTGTGGCCCAGGAGACTATCCATGCGACCCTCTCTCACCGTAGACCGGCTGCTCTGTGGAAGGTGGACATGGAAACGACATATGACTGGGTCAGCTGGGATTGCCTCGACTACATGCTGCACCGGTTCGGGTTTGGGGAGCAATGGAGAAAGTGGATGAGGGGCTGTTATTCGTTGGCCTGGTTTTCGATCCTTGTCAATGGTACACCTGCCGGGTATTTTAAGAGTTCACGAGGTCTCCGTCAAGGGGACCCGCTTTCGCCTTTTCTTTTCAACATGGTGGGGGAGGCCCTCTCGGGGCTGATCTGTACTGCCAGGGTAACTGACCTCATAAAGGGCATTAGGGTCGGAATGCATGGTCGGATTATGACGCATCTTCAGTATGCGGATGACACAATAATTTTCGGACAGGCCGAGGTCCAGGAATTTATGTCTCTAGCAGATGTACTGACCGTGTACGAAGCGGTATCTGGGCAGCGTATTAATCTCGCTAAATCTGCGATATCGGGCATCGGCATTGAGGACGAGCTATTGACGGATCTGGCTCGTGCCGTGAATTGTGCTCTTAGTCCTCTCCCTATTCGGTACCTTGGTCTACCTCTTGGGCTGAGATATCCCAAGGCCAGAGCCTGGGACCCGGTGGTTCAGCGGTTCGAGCAAAGATTGTCTACGTGGAAGGGAAAGTTGCTTAGCAATGGGGGGCGCCTTGTGCTACTGAAATCAGTTTTGTCATCTCTGCCCATTTTTTACATGTCTCTATTTAAATGTCCCATGAAAGTCATCAGGCGTCTTGAACAAATCCAGAGACATTTTCTCTGGGAGGGATCGGGGACCAACCAAAGAAGGTACCACCTCGTCAATTGGGACACTGTTGTTCTGCCGATTCAATGCGGGGGGCTGGGTATTCGGTGTTTGAAGGAGACTAATATAGCGATGCTTGGCAAGTGGTTCTGGCGGGCGGGGAGGGAAGAGGAAGCGAACACTTTATGGTGCGCGGTGCTACGAGAAAAGTATGGCACTGCGGTTGGTAACTGGGGTATCTCGGCTGCTGCCCATAGAGGATGCTCGGCTTGGTGGAAGACTCTGTGCAGCACCTGGCAATACTTCTCTAGAGGTCTGAGTTACAGTTGGGGCTGCGGTACCAGGATTCGCTTTTGGGAGGATAGTTGGGTGGATCGCCAACCCCTCAAAGACGCCTTCCCGGATATCTTTTCCATTTCGACGAATCCTCATGGTTTGATCGCTGAGTTCATATCGGAGGATGAGGGGGGGAGAGTGTGGACGATCTCTACTTGCCGGCTGCTACGGGAGGATGAGGGCACAATGTTCTCCAATCTGCTGCTATTGCTTTATGGGGCCCAGCGCAACTTGGCTGGGCGAGATCAGCGACAGTGGTACCCAAGTAAAGAGGGCTCGTTCTCGGTTAAGTCCTATTACAAGCTACTATCTACCAGGCCCTTGATCAGGTGGGCAGGGGCAGGGCTGTGGAAGGCACCCATCCCGGCTAAAATTAAGTTCTTTACGTGGACCATGTTCAAAGACCGGATTCTGACTCTCGATCAGCTCATTCGTCGGGGGAGAGATTTACAGAATTGTTGTGTTATGTGTCACAAAGAGGAGGAGTCGGCTGCACATCTTATGTTACATTGCATGGTGGCCCATGAAATATGGGGCCTTATTGTTCAATCTTTTGGTATGGTGTGGGTCATGCCGGCGAATCCCCTTTCTCTTCTCCTGATGTGGGAGTCCGGCCTCGCCGTTGGTAGCAGGTCCGAGTACTGGAAGGTCGCGCCGTATGCTGTATTCTGGTCCCTGTGGAGGGAAAGAAATCGCAGGATCTTCGATCAAGCTTGCCTACCGGTAGGGATGATCATGAAGCAGGTCCGTGATCTGATGTGGTGCTGGGTGGCTAAAGGGGAGGGCACTGTTTTCGCGTGGGATCCGGGATAAGATCGAAATAGGGGGGGGGTGTGTCTTGTATTTGGCCACGGCGATTTTTTTGGTCGTGTTCTACTGTACTGTGTTCTTTCAGCATCTTGCTGTTATCAATATATCTCGTTTATTACCGATCAAAAAAAAGTTTTAGTTTTAAAGCGCAATTTGCGCATCATACCTTTTGAAATGTCCTTTATGGAGTACACTACTTGGTTGTATCCTATGATACTTAATTCGCTACTATGACTTGTGAATGGCGAACTGGTTTGCAGCGAACCAATTCGCCATTTGATTCGTTGTAATTCACTGCCATGGGCGAATTGTACGTTAAGTTATAAAAATAGCATAAAATACCATGCGGGTAGAAAGAGTTGAACCATTGACCATCAAAATACCACACTTATTTCATATTACGTTACCAAGATACCCAACAGCTCTTACAATATACAGTGCAAACTTGACTATTTTATATTTATACTTCATGTTAGTACCAAAAGTAATATTAATAATATAAAAAAAAACTCATCCTACCCCTAGCGAATTGGATTCGCATTAAATTAGCAAATTAGAATTTGAATCGAACGAGTTTCGAATTAAGTGACAAGGTTGTGTCAAAGGCATGCCTCACACTGTGGCAAATTGTAAACTTATGTAGTGATTTAGAGGTTTGGAGAGGGGCAGGGCGTTGGGGGCATGGAAGCTGTTGTCCATTAAGTTTGACGAAATATGAGATATGCATGATGTTTGATTCCATCTACTATGTACAAGTTGAGATTAAGTTAGTCAATTTGTTACCCCATACATAGATGAATAAAGAGTGAAACCAGGAGAAACATGCATACTGGTCCACACTTTTTGGAGCCCTTTTAGAAGTTTAAGAAAAAAATGAGATTTTTTTCAACCAACGCAAAAAGCAGAGGAACAAGTACTCTATCAAAGGTTAAACTAAGAGCAAAAGGGGTATCTAGGAACACACTCAGTGCCCTAAATCACCATGGACGAAGGGAGGTACACCTATTTGATGTTTTCCTTAGCTGATTTTGGGGAAATTCTCCACACGGCTCTGGATTCCACTATCAGATCTTGTGGAGGTTCATCCGATGTTTCATTTTAAAACTTCTTCCTGCTCTAACTTCAATTTATGATTTCATTCAAGAACTGAGGTTACAAATATAGTTAGGTAGGCAAAGAGGATTACTCATAAGGTAAAACATCAAACATGAAGATCGGATGGAGAAATTTTGATGGAAGAATTTACGTATTTATTTCTTTTCCATCAATAAAGGTGAGGACCACTGTAGCTCAAGAATACTGAGCAAAAAGAAGTTTTTTCTCTTTGTAATTGTCTTTAACATGCAAGGGGAGAAGTCTCCGTCAAATCCTTTAAGTAAAGGGAAACGAAGATCTCTCCATGGTAAACACAACAATACAATTATCTCATCAAATGAATCAAATTCTTCTCCTTCTGATAAGAAAATTATAAGATACACATACAATTGCACATGGTTGCATATGAGTGTCCACCGATAATTATTGAACTGAGTGTTGGATATTATGACTCAGATTCAGTCTATGATACTTAATACTTTTATATTCCCAACAATATTGGTAGAGTACTCTTTAACCATATGCTATTGTATAAATTGTCTTATTGTAGGCTTTCTTCCTGTCACGAGTCTCAAGGCTCTTCATGTTGTCCTGCTTACCCGTAGAACCTTAGAAAACCTAAGAAACTTAGCCCTACACACTGTTTCCCGACCTTCGTAGAGTACATGTAGATCAATCCATGGGGTAGGAGGGGCTGTACCTACCTGTTACCTTGGGAGGAAGTGAACAACTCTCTCTGGCCCAGAACATGGGCTTTAAGCCATGCGTACATAACATGCACACATGGTTTAGAACCTCAATTATCGGGCTGGAATTCCCCATTTTTGAATTAGGGCCTTCTACCATGCGTGCATAATATGCACGCCTAATAAAAATCCTGTATTTTCGGGCAAATTTTCCACCCGATGAATTGTTTGACTTGTGAACTATCCCAATCTCCAAATTACTCCCCATTATACCCGTAGACACCTCTTGAATTGCTCTTTTGCCATTTAAGTTGCCCAATCCCACTTATTTCCCGACCATGCTGAAGAGAGCCTATTTCTATTCAAACTTTCCCATTTAGTTTCTTGAATGGTGACCACCTGAGGTTTATATTCTGCTAATAGACTTAATCGGGGTCTTTTTTTAAGCACCCCAAGCAGCCCTAACATTCCAGTTTATATTCTGCTGACATTCCATGAGATGATTAACATGATCTCAATCAAGCATAGCTCAAGTATCTCTAAAATCGAGAACAAACCTTTATCAATCTCCGTTATTTTCCCCATTCTAATTCAACCTTTGTTGTAATTTATGCTATTCTCTTATCTTCCAGTTTGCTACCCAAAACGTCAAAATTTTTAAGCCAAAGATATTCCAATATTTGTCGCAGAGTGCTCTCCATCCTTTGGGCTTCTGACCCAATTTTTCCGTAGTTTGATCATATTTGCTACTGTATTGTTGTTGATCATACTTATAGAGTTCGATCATATTTGCTATCTGAAAATATCATATTTGCTTTTCTAATTCAACCCCGTTGTAATTTATGCTATTCACTTATCCTCCATTTTGCTACCCAAAACGTCAAAATTCTTAAGCCAAAGGATATTCCAATATCTGTTTCAGAGTGCTTTCCATCCTTTGTGCTTCTGATCCAATTTTTACAAAGTTTGATCATATTTGCTATTGTATCGTTGTTGATCATATTTAGAAAGCTTGATCATATTTGCTATTTGAAAATATCATATTTTCTATTCTAATTCAACTCCCTATGCTCCACTTGGACCAGAATGCTGGCAAACCTTGTACCTGTCACACAACATTGTCGACCATTTGTGCTTCGCAATCGTAGATGCAAACCCAAAAACCACCATGAAACTTTGGTATCCATCCATCCGCTGTTTTGCACATCCTACTGTTTGAATGTGATGACTTGGTCCTCGAGTCAAAATTTACCCTAATTTACCAATGCAACTGCCTCATTCTCCGGATTGAATCGCGACAACATTGAGTTGATCCCTCATAGCATCACTAAAGGATTTGAATAACTGCCATGGACGCTTGTGCCTCAACACTGCACCGATTCTTTTAAAACTTTTTTTGAGGTCATAATTAAACACTTTACATGTGATTAATCAGTAGTCTTCATCATCATCATTTCCTTTCCGATTGTTATTTCTCCATTGAATTTTTTCGTATCTAAACTTTCTATTGTTCCACAATTCCTAATATCATTTGTCAATACTTCTCTCCAAATCTTTATTAGTCTCCAACAAAGTAGTTAATGCGGTGTGGCGAGGTCATGGCAAGGCCATTTACAATTTAAAAAAAAAGAATTTTAATAATTTTATTTATTAATCATTAATATATATATATATATATATATAGTTTTTTACAATTTTTTAATTCATATATTTTTACTAGAGGATGAAAAAAATTCAACTAATTAATCAGGCATAAACAAATATCAATAGATAGAGAACAAATATTAATTATGAATATGAAACCTCACTAAATTTGCAAATCGCAACTTGAGCAAGTATAAGTAAAATATAAATATGATATAGAAAGATTGGAAGATATGAAATATTTAATATTGATTGTTAGAATTTATATGCTAAAAAAGAAACAAAAAAGTGATTGTCAATCTATAATCCATGAACAACTTAAGTTGTTCTAGTGGATGTGGACCATGTGTTTGATGAACTTTAATATCAGCCATTTAAAAATTCATGATGATCCATCTATAATTCATGAACAATTTAAGTTGAAAAAAGATTTGTGAAAATCTCCCATTAAAAATAAACCTCATTGCCCCACCAAATGCTGAAAATCTCGCATTGAAAAAGAAAAACAGACCAAACAATAGCTGAAAGCCGTCGACTACTTCCAATCAGTCGATAGAGATTTTTTTCGCCTCAATATTTCACCCAATTATCTCAATTGATCCTGAGATCATGGGCATATTATCCCACGGTCAGTTTTTGACTCCATGTGGCACACATTCTCACAGATTAATTTTTAGATGTGTGCCATATGGGATAAAAAACTGACCATCTGATGATATTCTAATGATCTCAAGATTAATTGTGGGAAAGATTGGGACAAAAAATGATCTCTATTGTCCCCTCAAAGCAATCAACGGGTTTCAGCTGTACTTAGTTTCAGGCCCCAACAAAAAAAATAATTAAAAAACAGACAAAAAAAAATAATTAAAAAACAGACAAAAAAAAATAGAAACATAAAAAAAAATATATAGCACCGATCTGGGCCTGCCGATCGATATAAAAACAAAAAAATAGACAAAAAAGAAATAAAAACAGAAAAAATCATACCTTAGCTTGCCGATTGATTGTCGATTGAGCTTGTGAAGTGGTCGATTGCCAAGGCGATTGATAGTAGATAGCTTATGAAGGTGCGAAGGCGATTGGTGGCCGATTTAGCTTGAGAAGGTGCAAATATATAAAAAAATTAGTCGAGATAAGAGAGAAGAAGAAAAATAAAAATAAGAAGCTGAGAGAAAAAGGGACGAGACAGATAAAGAACTATGTGCTGAGAAAGAGAGAGAGAAGAGAGAGAAAGGGGAGAGAAAGGGGCTGTGTGCCTGCTAGAAGAAAGGGAGAGAGAGAGAGAGAGAGAGAGAGAGAGAGAGAGAGAGAGAGAGAGAGAGAAAGAGAGAATATTGCGTACCTTTTTCTGTTTTGGGCCCGAGAAACGCGAGAGCTGAGGAACTGCGACTGTAAGAGACGAGAGAGGTGAGCCTCCAAATCCTAAATTGCTCCTTTTATATATAAGTTAATAAGTTATAACTTATAATTGTAACTTATAAATTATAAGTTACATGTATTATCAGTGTATCACTAATAAGTTATGGTTTATAACTATTATAGCTTATAATTTATAAAATTTAAACTTATAAAACTTATTAAAATATAAGATTTTTATATATAACTTTATATATTGCGACCATGGCGATGCCTTGACTACCATGGTCTTGACGCCATGGCGACGCCTTGACTAGCATGGTCTTCAACTTTTCCTCCTCCCTAGTAGTTCTTTTGTTTCAATCTCTCGTACAAGGATAGATTCATGTCTCGTTGGACATGCTCAAACCATCTCAAGCAACGTTCTTTGATTTTTCTTTTATTAGGGCTACTCCTAAACGTCCTCTTCTTTTCTTGTTACTCCATGTGTCCTTTCTTAGTACTCATTTATGATAGTTTCATGTGCATCTTCTAATCGCTTCTTCATAGTCAATCACTTTGCACCATATGCAAGACTTACCACAAACATGTAAACAATTCCTTTAATCAAAGTGACACTCGTTGATCACATGACACACCACTTGCCTATCTCCACTTCGTCCACCCGGGTTGATTGTGTTTGAGATGTCCTCAAACCCACCATTAAACTCCATCGTAGAACTTAAATACCGACATTTATGAAATTGTGGCACTAAATGGTTTTCAATTTTGACCAAATCATCCCCCAAGCTCTCATGTTCGCTAAAGTTGTCTAAACCTAATCTTGTAAATAAACTGTCAATTCATTCATAACCAATGCAAACAAATAATATTCAAGTAGATCCTTGATGCAGACTATCTCTGACAGGGAACTCCATTTTCTCTCCGCATATACTTACATCAATCATTTCCTTTCCTATATGTCTTGAATAATCTCAATATATTAAGTTGGCAAGAATTTCCTCTTGAGCGTTCACGACATTACATTATTTGTCTTAGCACCCTATCATAGATTTTTCATGCAATAAAAACCATATGTAAACTTTTCGTCCTTCTAAATTTTTCTATGAGTTTTCTCAATAAGAACATAACTTCAAGTGTTGATTTTCATGCTGGAAATTTGTGATTCTTATCTTAGGCGTAGCTTTCTACCCTCTCCTAGAGTTTCATACTGCGACTCTTACATTCAATACCTCGATAGTTAGTACAATTTTGTATATCCCCTTTATTCTTATAACACCAACCTCTTTTCTATAGACATTTTTTTTTATTCCCAATATCTTGTTGACTAATTTGTCAACCAAAAAAACCTCCTCTTCCTTTATCACTATCCAAATCTCTATAAGTATCTCATATGGTCCCACTGCTTTCCTTTTCTTTATGTTTGCTGAGGATGAGTTTACTTTTAGTTCAAATACTTTCTTAACCACCCCTTATTTAGTTCTCTTTTTTGCTCGGCTTCTCTTTTGTTTTCGTATTTAACAAGGCTTCAAATATCTTTTCCATCTATTTCTCTCTTTTTCTATAGGTTGTTTATTTTTTTTGATCTCATTATTGCACCAGAACTCTTTAATCTTCTTCCCAGTGTACTTACTTGGTGAATATATCTAATTTTCTTTCATTCGTCTTAGCAAATTTATCAATATTTTCTCCCCCTCGTTCGTCTCCAATTCGGTATACAAATTGCCATGTGTATCATGCTTAACTTTACTCATGACTATCTTAGCTTCCTTCTTGCCAACTTTTATCTTCAAGATCTGAAGTGCTTTCTAGTTTTTGCCGTTTCTTTATTCATTTCTTCTTTCATTTGTAGACTTTTGGACCTTTTGCATTTTGCCACGATGTTCTAGTGGTAAAAGACAAAGAAGATCAGTAAAAGTCATTGGAAACCCAATGTGGGAGATTAATTTCCCGTTGAGATGATACCTTAATGGGTCAATGCCCAAAAGGAGAGGAAGTCTCTAGGCCTTCGGATGCCTTGAAATCCTCACTTAAAAGTCTCAGGAAGTGACCGACTCTTGAGGAACTTGTTATGGATTGGTGCCTGAAAGCATTAAATACTTGACATTCTGAGGGAGAAGTGCCTTGTAGTGAGATTGTTTGGGGCACGTTTTTGAGTAGCTAGATAGGGTGTTCATATGTGTTTTTCCTTTTATGTGGCGTGAAAAGATTAAAAAGGACTGAAAAAAGGCATAGAAAATCGATACGGAAGAATGACAAGATGGAGCCCTGGGGTTTGCTTCCTTACAAAAAAGGGTTACCGTGGAGGCTTTTTATCCTTGAAAATCTTAAATCTTGAGGCAATTGTTATGGTGCTTAGGAGCACTAAATGCTTGACACTAGGAATCTTTTAAGTAATACTCTACTTTCTTAACTTGAATGATCTTGTTTCCATCTATGCTTTTTGTCTTTAAGTTATGAATGTCCGAAAGAAAATGGGGAGACTTGAAATATGTAAAGGATAAAGTTCTTGTAAGTGTGCAAACCCTAAAATACCTCAGCAGATACAATAATAGCATGTTTGACATAAGAATCCATTATCCCAAGCATTGATAAAAATGTATGGTTTTTTAATTAATTTAAGGCTCGTTTGGATCAAAAGTACTTTTAGAAAGTAACTTACAATTTAAGTTAGTTCCTATCTTTTCTACTTTTAGAAAAGTAGAAGTTAGTTTGGTAACGTAGTATAAAAAAAGAGAAGAAAAAGAAGTACTTTAGTTAAGTACATACTTATATTATCATGTCACACTAATTAAAGTTTGACTAAAACAAATTTTGCTCAAAAGTAAAACTTTGACCAAAAGTCAAATATTGACCAATAAAAATTTGGATAATTTATACTAAGTTAAAAAATTAACATAACAATAAGAATCTATTCACTATCAAGTTATACTAGTCAAAGTTTTAAAAAGTCAAATCCTGACTTAGTGTCCAACTTTGACCAAAAGTTCAATTTGCCAAATGAAAAATCTGACAATGAACATAGCACTAATCACTATCCATTGTTAGCTTATATTAGTCAAAGTTTGAATTAAAATTAAAATTTGATAAAAGTCAAAATTTGACCAAATATCAAACTGACTAAAGAAATGTGCATTGTCAAGGTACAAATTAAATTAGTAGTAGCCAATCTTTATTTTCAAGTTACACTAGTCAAAGTTTGAATAAAAATCAAAATTTGATAAAAGTCAAACTTTGACGAAATATTAAACTGACTAAAAAATGTGCATGGTCAAGATAAAAATTAAACTAGTAGTAGACAATATTTATTTTCAAGTTACGCTAGTCATAGTTGGACTAAACTCAAATTTGAATAGAAGTCATAAACTTTGATCAAATATCAAATTGACTAATAAAATATTCATTGTCAAGATACAAATTAAACTAGTAGTAGACAGTCTTTATTTTCATGTTACACTAGTCAAAGTTTGACTAAACTCAAATTTTAATAAAAATCCAACTTTGATGAAATATCAAACTGACTAAAAAAATATGCATTGCCAAGATACAAATTAAGCTAGTAGACAATCTTTATTTTCAAGTTACACTAGTCAAAGTTTGACTTAACTCAAATTTTAATAAAAGTAACTTTGACCAAAAGTTAAATTGCCTAATAAAACTTTTCATTGTTTAGTTACAAATTAATATAGTAGACACTACTTTTTAAGCTACACTAGTTAATGTTTGACTAAACTCAAATTTTAAGAAAAGTCAAACTTTGACTAATGGTCAAGCTTTAACTATAAAAGTTTACATTATTAACTTACATGTTAAAATGGTAGTAGTCACTCTCTACTTTCATGTTACACTAGTTAAAGAATAATAAAAGTCAAATTTTAGTAAAAGTTAAACTTTGACCAATAAGAAAGTTGTACCGAAGAGTTACAAATTAATATTGTATTAGCTCTAGATTGCATTTACTGAAGTTGAATAAATGTCAAATTTTGACTTGCAGTAAAATTGACATAAAGTCAAACTATTAACCAATAAAAAATATAAGAATTTAGTGTCATATGGTAAATAAATATAGTAGGTAGCCATTATCGACCATTAGGTTGTAATTAGTCAAAATGAATAAAAAATAAATTGACTAAAAGTCAAATTTTTTATTAATAATTTTTTTGAAATATACTACAAAGTTAGTTATTAACATAAAAGTAGTCACTACACACTATTCAATGTGAAGTTACACTAATCGAAGTTTGACAAAAAGTCACTCTAAAGAGCACATGTTTTTTAAAGTTTGACAAAAATTCAAACTTTGACCAAAGCCAAACACTAATTAAGAAGAGCAATCTATGATGTAGAGGTGGTGGCGATAATACTTGTAGTGATAGTATGGTGGTCATATTCGTAGGGGTGGCATGATGGTTATAGAAGTAAAAGTTTCTTTTTGGAACTCAAGCTAATTTTTTTTTGCTTCTAACTAAAATTGATTTTTAACCTTTTTGATGTAACTTTTGAGTGGTTAGACAAACTTGTCTTCTTTTTTTATCATATAAGTCAAAAAGTTACTTTTTTTGTGTATCCAAATCGGCCCTAATAGTGAATGTGCCTACAAGAACTTAGAATATTTTTAGGTTCAGAAAATGGCAAAAGCTATAGACCATATAAGTCTGATCATAGTAAAGGTGGTCTTGATGGGAATATGGCAGTGAAACAAGCGGTTTGATGAAGTCACAGGGGGATCAAGGAATGTTACAAAGTGCAAGCTCGTTGTGCACGCCCCAAGTTAGCATGTGCCGTGTCAGCATGGGATATAAATCCCTAGGGTGTCCTCAAGGGGGGATTCAAAGTCCGGTCTCCTGCTTCCTGAGGCGGGTACCTGGCCATCATGCCATACCCTTTGAGGTTTTTGTTTCTGTTTCTTGCCTTGTCAGTACAAAGACAAGTCGACATTTCTAGACAAAAATGTACTTTCAAATTTTTTTGGAAACTTATTATGCTTTCAGTATTTTAATTTGAATATTATAGTTTTAGCATATAGAGTTTCTATCATTCTTAAATTACACGGAATCATGTGCTATGTAGCAACAGACATGTCTGTGATTCTGTGCATCAGCTTTTTCTAAGGTGCCCAGGCTGACACTTGGTATCTGCATCCAGTACTACATATGTTGTCATAATTACATGCTTGGAATCATCATTATAAATAAGTATAGAAAAAAAAGGCACTCCTTAGAATCAGGTTGCTTTTCAAAAGGGGAATCCATGCCTCGTAGCCTTGGCATTTTATGGTTGATACAATGAGCCAGATCTTGAGGGTTAAATTTTGACGCTTTCCAGAATCAAGATCCGTGTTTCCATCATCACACTGCTATGAGGCATAGGATTCTTTTCTGAAGGCAAAGTTTAATATAGAAGGATCCATTATATCATCTTTGCATATGAAAATAAAATTTTTTAATTGATTTATGTTGTATTTTTAAGAACATAGAATATCCAAAATGGCAGAAGCTACATTCAATATAAATTTGATACAGGTGTAAGTGGTTTGATGGGGATATGGCAGTGGTAAATGGTGGTAGGAAGTGGGAACAAGAGGAGGTTTGCATAGTACAAGCTCATTGTTTCTTTCTTCTTATAGCATATGAAGAGCCTCTAGTATTTACCCAATCCTTTAACTTATTAAAAGAATTGTGGTTGGTGGATGCAATCCATCTAGATTCTTATTGTCACTACCATGAGATCAAAACCTGGCCGATACCGATACATAACAGCGTTATGTATCGGTTTCATCGAGAACCGATACTGATACAGGTATCAGGGTGGTATTGGTATCGTCATCGAACTGATACTAGTCAATATCGTCCGATACTGACCGATACAACTAGTTTTTTTTTACTTTTTTTTTCAACAGAAAAAAAAAATATCGACCGATACGGTATTGGTGATACCATATCCGTATTGGCTGATACGTATCGGTCCAAGATGGACCAATACCCGATACTGATACTGACACCTTGTTAACTACATGGTGGATATAAAAGCTCTTCATATTTTATGTTGTTTCGAATTCAAGTATTTTTTTGGTTCTATTTGATGTACGTGTGTGTGTGTGTGTGTCTATATATATTGTTTTTTTGGAAATCATTTAAGGTTACTGCAGACTGTGAAAATAGGGTGCGTTTGATTGCTCGTAGTGGGCTTGGAAGACGTGTGCCTCCAAATACACGTCTGGCGCCACCTTTGGCCATACATGTACTGTACAGATTTGGCTACGCGTAGCCAAATTGGGATGCGAGGCTAACCCCCCGTATGCCAGAAGAGCTACGCATTTAGCGTGCTATCGGGCCTTAACTTCCCCAAAAAAACGAGAAATCGCTTCTCAATAAAAAAAGAGAAATCGCTCTCTTCTCCATCCATTCTTTTCCTTTGAAGCTCTGACTAGTGTCACCAGAAATCCAGTAATTTTGCTATATTTTGTCCACGGCCACCATCACCTCTGCCTTCTTTCTCTATCATTGAATAATGGTGAGAGAACTTGCATTTGCTTCCCCTCACCCTATGCTTCTCTTGGAATCTCATGGACACTAACAGACTGAAAACCCTAAAATCATGTAGAAAGGTAAAGGAGCAATTTATTTCTCACAAGGAAACAGAAAGATTTGCAGCGAGTTTTTGTTTGATGCCCAGTTTGGGGTTTCTGATGGTTTTTTTTTTGTTTTTTTTTGGCATGATTTTGGATGCTTATTTATGATATATCTATGAATTTGGGCAAAGATTGTTTCCATGTTGTTCTTTAAGGTTTTGGATTTACTGTTAGTGATTCAGTTGTATTTTGTCATCCTTGATGAATTTGAATGAATTTCAGAAAAGTTTAGTAGTTGCCAGAAATTAATGTGAATTTTCAAAAACGGGTTATATAATTTCACAGTTTTTGTATGATTTTTTAAGTTTGAGTGGAAACTTTGTGTTGAAAATGGATAGATTTGGGTGAAAGTTGGGGCTTTTTTGTTGGGTTTTTGACTTTTCTTTATTGTCTTCCCCTACTGTGATTGTATTTTATTATTAGTAGAGAAACAAATTCATATATCTTGAATAAGTTTGCTTGAATTTGAAATATCTGTATTAACTATATAGCGTGCTTTTTCCCCCTGTTGTTTCCGCTTCAGTTGCCTCTCCTGATCAACTAAGAGGGAATGGTTAATTTCTAACAATTGGTTCAATGTTTGTAGTTGTAACAGTAGTGGGTACCACTAATTCCAGCCAAAGATTCTATCTCCCCAGCTAATGGTTCCACCACTAAAAATTTTAATTCCTCGAATCAGAGGATAGAGATGATTTTTTGGTCCCAATCTTCCATATGATCTCTGTTGAGATCATGGCTCACCTGTCAGACTCTCAGATGTTGATTCCACGTGGCACACATGCCTGCCGGATCAAATGCTCCTCAATTTGGTGAAATTTGGACTATTGATCAATGCCAAATCAAATGCCAATACACGAAGGATACAATCTAAAATTTAAATGATATAAGTTAGGCAATTACAAGCCTGTGCTGGAAAACAGAGTAAAAACGCGTTGAAGGACGATACACGTTGGGTCTTTTGTGCTATCAAACAATAAGTTGATATTTGTAGTACCAGTACAGGCCAAACGCGTAGTGATATGAAAATGCGTGTTGTTGATACGTGCAATCAAATGAGGCCTTAGTTATGAAAAGTTTTTATGCCTGCAATCATTCATGTTCTGACGGGGGGTAAAATTATTGTAACATATCTTCAACCAATTTTTATTGCAGGTCACTTTTGATTCCCGACACAGAGGACCAAGGCGTCTGCATTTCATTGGCTTATTCTTGCTCAAGCGATGACATTGTTGCTTCATATCGCCCCAGGGCCCACATTTCTAATGACATTGTGGGTTCTCAACCTCTGGTTTCTCCTTCACCCACTTTTCCGGTGTCAACAGTATTGGGTTCCCATGTTCTTATCAAAAGGGTGGGTGACGGAAATTATCAGAGCCGTTCAAGTCAACCCGGGAATGTAAGCGAGGTTCGAATGCCAAAATCTGCAATCGTAAATACTGGGCAAAGCAGTTCATTGTTTGCATATGGAGATGAAATGACCCACGGATTGTGTGTAAGGGAGTTGCCATCTTTACAAGCTGTTCATGATCTTAAACGCCTCCAGCATCCGATCCTTGATGTGAAGTATGATCATTCCTCAGACCCAGGTTTACTAGGTTGCACCAGTGAGAACACAGTGCAAATCTTCAGTTGCTCTGGAAGAGTAGGTATTGTAACCAGATTTTCCGCTCTAAAGTCTGAATCGCATATGCTTGCTGTTATTGCTTGTCATAAATTTAGGCTGGTGTTAGTACCACAACACTTTTATGCTACTGCCACCTCAGTTAAACAAAGGAAAAATACGTCGACTGTTTTAAATCAGATGATGGAGATAGTTTTTTGTCCCAATCTTCCACACAATAGATCTTGAGCTCACGGATCTACTATTAGACTGTCAGATGTTGATTCCATGTGGCACACATCCCAAAAAGTGAATGTGATCAGTGTAGCATCAAACATGGTTTCATTCACATTTTTGGATTTGTGTCACGTGGAATCAAAATCTGACTGTCGGATAGTAGGGCCATGATCTCAACATCTACAATGTGGAAGATTGAGACAAAAAACGATTTCCATCGTACGATTTAAAGCAGTCAACAGATGTTTCCTTTGTTTGAGTGAGGTGACTGTAAAATAAAGTGGTGTAGTAGTAACACCAGCCTAAACTCTGATCTCTAATTCTTAGCTGGTATAAAGTTTACACACGGCTAACATATATGTGCTTAATGCATATTGCAAAAGATTGTCCATCCAACATTTATATCGAAGATGGATATAAATGGATTTAACGTCATCAAGTCCAATGATGAGACTGTTGGAGTGAGGGCTCTGCATGTCTCATCCCTTATGTTAAAGAAAGCTGAAGGGTGATACTGCCAAGTGATGTTTGTGGTCATAAATGTTTATTACAGTACACAAATTCCATCACGTGGACGATACAAAATACTCAATCAAGAGCTTGCTTTCAGACAGTCCTTGGATTATGGGCATAGTAAAAAAATCGACGATTTTTTGTTGCACCGAATTAATCACGAGTTGTATGCAGTTTTTTGAGAAAATTGTCTATTTAAAAAAAATTCGTGATTTATTTGCGAAATTTTCAATATATTGTTACTTTTTAAAATATTTCTAATTTTTTTGTTTTAATTTTTTTTCTTTGCTCCGAAGTTTTCCATAAACTAACTGAATTTTGCCGATTTTTTTTTCGAATTTTAACCTTGTGAACCCCGACTTTGTGACCATGGTTATGGGAAATGTTCCACAGAAAATAAAGGCCGGGTGGATGGTTATGATAATACATTGGTTTAGTTTTTGGTATATGACACGTCCCAGGCCAGATGTGGCTCCTCACTCGGGACAATCTGAATCAATGATCTTGTGCTCCTGTATTCGGGTGGGCAGGGAATACAGTTCGCCATACACTTGGCGCCTTAGGTGCACAATTAGTGTTGTCATGTTCTGAAGAGAAACTATGAAATTAAAAATGGTCATCTTGCATTAATCCATACTAGTAAGTGGCACGTGCTATGCACATGCTAAAAGATTTTCTTAGAATAAAGATTGAGGGAGCATAAAAGGGCGAATTATTTCTTTTACTTAGTGATGGGTACCATTATTTGCTACTGTAAATTGTTTGTTGATAACTGTGGTTGCCGATAAGTGTACCCTATAATGATTTTGTTAGAGATTGAAGAAACGAAAAATAATATTATTTTTGTGTCCGGCCTATTTCTAGCCTTGCCGCTTGATGAAGATTTTCGATGATTTGTGCTAATTCTTTCTTCAACTGACATTTCAGCATAGGTCTTCCAGCCGCGCTGGTTCTCACTCATGAAGTTGGTTAGTTGTGCATGTGTTGAAGCAAAAGTGTAAAGGTATGCCTAAAATCTTCAGGGTTTAAGGGTATCCTACTGCTGCTAGTGCTGTGTACGGGGAAGGCAGTACAACTGTATAAGCTAACAGGTGCTCGACCGCTATCCGTAACATTGATGCTCGCTCACTTTTTAATCTTTCGCTCTCTGCTGATTCCAGGTAACTTAAGTAGCTGCCTATGTGACAGTAATTATACTGATGTTCTAAATCATCTTTACCATTGTGAAGAGATTAGCGTTGTTCAGTTGTTTAAATTAATATAAATCATTCCCAAATGATAGTGTTGATTTGGATAGGAAAATTGCAGCCATAATTGAGCATTACGAGAGTTAAGACAGAGACATAGGGCTGTTAACGGGCCCGGTTGGGCTCTGTCTGTTCAACGGGTAATCGGTATATGCCAAACCAACCTGTCCAGTTTGGCTCTGTCTGTCTGTTCGACGGGTAATCGGTATATGCCAAACCAACCTGTCCCAACAAAGAATCCAACCCTCCAAGTCTCCATTAATGAAAATAATTCAAGGATTTTTTTTATATTTATTGTTGGCAAAACTTTTTAAGTCACAAAGAATCTTGTATCTCTGACCTCGTGCTCAAAGTATCAGTGTTGCCTTCTAACCAACTAAGCAATTTGATGCTTGGCGGAAATGGGGATAGCTTCAGGATAGTTTTAATGGCACTAGTAAAAGTGCATGTGTTTACTTAGTTTTGAAAAAGTGTTTATAAAATCTTTACAATATCCAAATATATTAAAATTTATGCATTATGTGGATTGTGGAAGATCAGGGTGAACAATGATCTCCATCGTTTGATCTGAAGTAGTCAATATATTGGAAGGGATTATCGATGTTCGCGCTTTCAATAACCTGTTGGAGCAAATAGAGGGACCCTATGGTTTATTGTAGGAGATAGAAAATGAAGAAAAAAATAATTCCTTCCTTGGTGTTACCTGAACAAATTCAGTTCATCCTAAGTGGTCGTCTCTCATTTACAATAAAAGCAGCCTATAAAATATGACTGTTATACCATTCAAGTAGTCACTTTTGGAGATGTGCTCCACTTGGAATTAATATTTGATCGTAGGTGGGGCGAAAATTTCAAGATCTACTTATTGTGTGACATATTGGGACTAAAACCACAGTTGTGACCCTTGAAACTCCGTCTAAGTCATGAGATTGTAAAAAAATATTTGAGGTCAAAGACTTATATGATTGAATACAGTCAAAGGCTATCACCTGATCCAACAGTTATTTCTTACAGCCCTCTTATGAGTCAGAGGACAGAGATCATGTTTTGCGCCAATTTTGAGTCTCAAAGATCTTTACTGATATCAGGGTCTTCAAATCAGGTCGCTTAGATGGCATTTCATGTGGCACATATCTAAAAACTAACAAGGTGTTTCTTTTTAAACCATGAGAAAGACTTATTAATTGTTGAGACTTGCACCATGTGCTGGCTAATTAGAAGGATATGATGTAAAGGTGCCAAATAGTGGCATAAAGACGATCTAATATGATTCCAGTCAAATTGCATCATCTCATTCAATAGCTGGTTGCGTAGAATCAGATTATAGAAATAATTTTTGGTTCTTTGGCATAAAGATGTTTTCATAATAGGTAGACGACTATTTTACTTAAATAGTGTTTCATGTGGCGCATGTCTAAAAAAATATGAAATCTTTGATTTTTAAATTATGTGGAACCATAATTGCTTAGGTCACTACTCGCTTGATTCGAATTTGGGATTGCAATTCGCAATCCACTATTCGTTTGATTCGAATTTGCGTTTGCAATCCACAATTCACTAGTTTTAAAGGAATTCAATTTGCTGTGGTATAGTGAGTTTTAAAATAATTTATTAATTACATAAAATATTAAGTTCAAATCACCTCGATGCTTTTAAAACTTTAAATGAATCTAATTTGCATGAATTAATTCGACAATTCGTTTGTTATGCCGAATTCGATTTGCTGGAAGAGTGAGCGTTGAATGACACCTATCTTGTGTACAAGTAGTTATTTTATTTATGATAAGATGGGTAGCTCTTCAACCCAATTAATGAGGGGGCCTACACTTAGAACCCATTAACTGGGTTAAAGTGAACAGTAAAAAACAAACTGTTGATTGCTAGTACCTCCCTCCAAAAGCACAAGACTCGAGTTCTATTCCCCTCCTCCCCTTGAGATCACTTTAGGGATTTAATCCGTGCTGACCCGATATGTTTTAATTTGGCGTGCGCATGTACCCCTGAGATTAGGCAGTGCTTTAAAAGGCTCGGATATCCAAGTTATCCAAAAAGAAAAAAACAATTGACTGTCTTGAGTTAGGCGATCGAGGTCGTTTTTCATCTCAATCTTCCACACAAAAGATCTTGAGACAATGGCGCACCTATCAAACGGTCACATGTTGATTTCATATGGTACACATCTGTAGACGCCCAAAATTAACCTAAGGCTCGACTGACCCATACTTTGAGAATGGCGTACTTCCGATCTTCTGAAAACACTTTTCGAACTCTTAGAAATTAACTCTACCTTTAAAACTCAACCAGATCCATAGAACCCAAATTGAACCAATTGAGCCCGTACTGGACCTAACCCGAGCCCACAAGTTAGCCCACGGAAGCTCGAGACCCCAAAAGATTGCATTTCATAAATTCATGATGTTGTGCGACCCTCGAACTTCCGATTACCGTAACTTTTGATAGAAAACTCTGATCGACTATTATAATATAACGTTTTAGGATAGCTCGAGCCAATGCATCCATTGGGCATGAGTAAAAATAAAAATTAAAAAAATTATTCTTTTACATAGGGTGGTTTTTCTCCAACGTGGGCCCTAATTTATCAAATTGAAAAAAACTATTTAAAAAAAAAAAATGGTTGATTTTTAATTTGAGGGTTTGACTTGTGGACCATCCAAAAGCTTAGGGTTTGTTTCTTTAGGACCCAAATGTCTTTCCCAACCTTAGGTATCACCCTTATGCCATTCAAGTCATTACCCTATCATCCACCATTAAACCCATTTCTCTCTTCTCCAAGCTCTTAAAAATCTCAAAAAACTTAGATCCCCCATTACCTAATTTCTAAATTCATTAGTGTGACGGCCCGGATTTTCCTTACCTAAAACCCGTGCCGTCAGATCGTATAGCACAATCTAAATACAGAGTTCTCTTTGGTATCGGGACGTTTTGATGCCTTTGTGACAGCTCAACCATCCCCTGAATAAGTAATTGGATGACCAAACCATCAAGCATTTGGTAAGGCTATATAAGTGTGGAACCAAAATGGCAAACACATGACATATGAAAAAAGATTTTCCATCATTTCTAAGTAACCAAAATTATACAATCTACCGGTGAAAGCCAACCTTCACCTAAATAGTGGACGACAAAGAACTATACAAACTTTATTCAAGTTTAAACAATATACTGTACCAAGTATCCAAAGTACAAAAATGTCAAAAGTTCAAAGCATCAAGCTAGGGGAAGAAATCCTCGGGTGGCTCTTCCTCCTCTTCAGGATTGTAATCAAGGTCCCCTTTCTAAATCTACACCTACAGCTGCGACGTATAGTCGAGGGATGAGCTACAGTCCAATCTTAGTAGGGAGAAAACAGTGCTAAATCATACATTATCATTCTATTTCATGGTCTTGATGCATAAGTAAAAATAATTCAAATACTATCGTATCGATTACATCGGCATAAAGCAAGGAACTTAAAACCATGATATTAGAACATGTCATATCATAAGACAGATGATGTGCAGAAACAATGCATGTCGAGGCAAGAATCAGAACAGAGCTTAGAGCATATTGATATAACAAAATACAAATGACGGGAACACAGATAACAGAGAATCAAAACATATCAGATCACATAACTGAGAATCGAAACATATCATATCGGATATCATTAGTGTAAGTATCCCGTTGTGGGAACAGAGTAGTCCGTAGCGGACACAAGGTTGTAACCCCGGGGACTCCACCCCTCTCTTGGAGACTCCACTCCCCTTACAACTAGCGTGCACTCAGAACAAGTCTCATGGCAAAGCATCCCGTGGCGGGAACTGAGTAGTCCGTAGCGAACACAGGGTCGTAACCCTAGGGACTCCACCCCTCTCATAGAGACTCCACTTCTTGTTGCACATGATCTCAGAATCATATATCACATACTCAGATCGGAATTCGAGAAATTGAAACTTAACGAGTTGAACATGTCAATATGTTGAGGTACAAAATGCAATGATCATATGCGGAAATCAAATCCGAACCTTTCAAAGAGCTTCAATATACATATATACCTTCCAAATATTTTCAATGTACAAATATAGAACGTTTTTGGAAACATATAAATTCATTTCATAATCACATCAGAAATCATGATTTGAGAAAACATATAATCAAGCATCGAGAATTTTCCCTACCTAAATGTCGGAATCGTGCGAATATAATGTGTGAATCAAAGTGGAGCTCCCACCTACAGTCTCCCGTAGTTATCCTAGATCATTCCTTATTCATATACTAAGTGTTAACGAATAGAATGTGACATAAAACACAATTTCCAAAGCTCAGGAGGACAAAAAATCATAGCTCACAAGAACAGGGGATCTCGCTATGGCGAGGTCCCAAGGTTGCCGTCGCGAGGTATCATGTGGCACTTAGGCTCGCTGTGGTGAGTTTGAACAGTGCCGAAATTGCCTATTTTTTAATGTAGCACTCGCCACGGCGAGGGCTTCAGAATTCATCTCACCACGACGACGTTCATGGCCGCCGCAGCAAGCCTGGCAAAACTCGCCTGCCCTTGGTTCTTTCTTCCAAGTCCAAAAATCCAACTTACTTGCATAACAACTATGATAAACATGGAGTTTAGCCTAATTTTCATGTTTAGGAGTTAAATCTTGACTTTCTATCTTAATTTCATGTGCATGCAATGTCCGAAAAGTCGCGGCAACAATGCGTCTCACACGTCCAATCTTCGAAAATTCCTTTGCAAGAACTCCATAATCGACTAGATCGATCCTAAGCTTATGAAATTGAGGTTTACGAGACAGGGTTAAGACGTTTACCTTTTTGGATTCTTCGCATGCTAAGTCTCCGGTCTTCGTTGACGAAGTTTTCATCGATTACGTGTTCTACTACACGATTTCTTGATCATAGGATTTCGACAATTGCATAGTGCGACGGTGTCAACACAACAACGATTCTTCTTCGTTGAAGGATTATCGCAGAGGTTTCTTCGAGAAAGATTGTTGACAAAGCAAATGGAGAATGAGAGAAGGGGAATGAGAGAATCGAATCGGTTTGGGGCTCTTCAAGGTAGGCGTCAAGGAGAATGAGAGAAGGGCTCTTTCTTTTCTCAAATCACTCCCTCAGCAAAACGCATGTTGTACTATGCGTGGGGGTGCCTCATATACCAAGATGTAGATTCAGTGTGTGGCCGACACACTCAGTATGGTGTACAGGTCTAAAATAAAAATAATTAAAAACTTACTTCATTGCACCTAACATGCCTTGATCCCATGACCTAGTGTACAATAGTTAAGCCCTTTACCTGCAGTGCTCTCAAGGCGTATGTGTACTAGTTACATAATTTAATATTTAGGCCCTAGTACAAGGTACCCCTTCCACATTAATGACCTGATTTCGTTTTGATCATATGGCATGAGTTGTTCCTGGTCTCGAGTACGAGTACCTACTCGGTGAATTCAGATTCGAAATACCCAGGGTGTTACATCCTCCCCCCCTTAAAGGAATTTTCGTCCTTGAAAATTAACGACGGTAATGGGGATGGAAGATGTGTCATCGGACAATATCCTACTGATGATCTACATCATGCAGTAAAAATCTATTTATGAACATTCACAACTAGAGTGTGTGTGTTCAGAGGTTGATCCATATGACGTGTAATGTGTCTATGATAATCTAAACATGACATCAATTTGAATATGTGAACTATTGTGAGCATGATAAATCAATGGTATATTCAAAACTCCAAGTACTAGTATAAATGCAGTCATCATGAGCAAGCATCTACTAACATCGAAGGTTTAGCTATACAGCCACGATTCTCCATAATTGAAGGCATAACAATGTGAAATTAAATTTGACATTCTAGTTAAACAATTGTAATTTGTCATAACATCTTAACCCATTCACATGCAGCTCATTCCATAGAAAATTTTTAACCATTTACATGTAGCCTGTAATCATTGTATTAGAGCGCTATGGCCAAAGAGTAAGTGTTTACCATTCTCTAATCATTACTGATCCGGCTGCTCACCTAGCTGATCGGTGGGTTGTTCCTCATTATGTCTAGCTGTTATTCACTAAAAAGTACTACTTTTCACCTCTTAACCTAGCCTTTACTGGACTTTGAAGCTGACTAATAACTCCTTTTAAACTTGTTTTGTAGTTAGGAATAATTTGTGCAGCTTAACATAAAGTCTATGCTTTTGGTGTCAAGAAGAGAGAGAATTCAAATAAAAGATGACAGCTGAATCAGAAAGTGATGGAATACCATGGTGACTATCTTGCACATCATAATGGACCAAGGGAGTCCAACAGATAAAAGAAGAGTAGGTGAGAGTGGAGGAAGCTGCAACAGAAGCATGTGCATAGCAGCAGAGGAGCTAAGGACCTATCTCGCACAGCTGAGGTGCTGCCCCGCGCTGTTCAATCACTGGCAGAGCTCCCTCGTGCAGCTAAGACATGTAGCACGTTAGAGCTAGTGAAGAAGTCACGCAGCTCATTAAAGGGGTTATCGTAAAGAAGTTCCCTCACGCAGTTCAACGTTAATCTACATGTGAAGAAGCTCGCGGAGCTCTCACACACTAAGCCTCAAGAAATACAGTTCGCGAAGTTCTTGTGAGGATCATACCTTAAAGCAACTGCGCGCACTATCCCACGAGACCAATTGGCGTGAACAATAGCAAAGACCTCGCGAAGTTCTCCCGTGGCTCTGGAAGAGAGAGACGTCTAAAAATTCTCTCGCGTAGCTTTCGCACAGCTCTCGTGCACCTAGAAGCTGAACCCCGAACCGAGCAAGATGCAAAGGCATCTGTACGAGTACCTCATAAAAGGAAACTTCTGAAGCTCTACTGTGCGAGTGCATTCAAAGCTAGAGCAGTCGCGTAATCATCCACTCTCCTGCTGCACGAGACAATAATATTCAAAGCCAAATGCAATCCTGCGAACACTCTATAGCTGCGCGACAGAAGTGATATACAGAAGCCAACCTCGCGAAGCTCAGGCTCTACACTTCTCAATCTTAACTCAAGGACCTTTTGGGGATTTCCCTAGGTTTAGGGCACACACCTCGAGGTATGGATTTTGATGCATGCATCCCAAGACATCCAAGGGTTGTAACAGTGTCACATATGTTTGAAAAATTAGGATTTACTCTCCTCTCAGCCACAGTACTAGGACTAAGTATATAAGCTGCGCTTATAACTTAGAAGTTTATCATTCACTTTCTCTTTCAACCTCTGTCGGCTGAGAGCTCAAGCAGACTAGGGTTAGGGTTAGGGTTTGATCACCTCTTTTTCTATTTTTTCTTCTATCTTAGCCCAACACTTGCTGGCTAAATCTTTGGTAAGCACTTAGGTGTAGTTTTATTTGGTTTTGTAATAGGTCATTTAAACATTGGGATTTTATTTTGAGCTGTTATGTACAAGGCTACTGCCTGGAGAGATTTCATTATTAGTAACATTAGATCAATGAAATTTATGTTTGAATGCTTACTCAATCTGTTATTTTTCTATTTGTCCGTAATTCTATTCAGGCTATAGCATACATTTAGGATTTGAGCTTATTGAAATACCCATAGAAGCTTGAGCTTTTGTAGCCTGGGGACCATGGTGGCAGACAACAGTTTTCATGTTCCGTCTCAACATTTATAGGTAAGGGAGCCTCCGTGGATGGCCTGTGACTATTAGAATGGACAGACTATAGCCCTAGGGCAAACTTAGTTGTATTATTTCTATCTTTTATTTTATTTTAATTTTTAATTTGTTCCCACCACACAATAAAATCAGTACATCCTAAATCAGCTAGAAAAGAATTCGGCACAATAAGTTTTTGACGCCGTTGCTGAGGAGATTGATCTTTTTAGTAGACCTGAGTTGTATTATATTGTATTTTAAAAAATTCTTTATAGCTGTGTCATAGTAGAATGAAAGTACTACTAATTCTTTTTGGAATCTTACAAAATTGTACAACAGCAGAAGGGAAAAACTAGAGCTGCAGCTGGAGTCTAGCTAGCTCTGTTTGCACTTCTTTTACCCTGAAACTTAGTTCTTTAATATTAAATTCCTTGTAATTAATTTAGTGTAAATTTGTTAGTTGTTATTTTAGTTTAGAAAACCTTTGAGTGTTGTAAGCATTTTCCTTACTTGCTGAGTTTGTGGGTGTATGCTTGGAAGAAGGACCCTAAATCCTGAGGTTGAAAAGATCCTCAGACCAGGAAACACTACACAAGGCCCTACTGTTGAAACTGAGAAAGCTAACATGGCTGAGAGGCAAAGAACCTTGAAGGAGTACAATGCACCAGGGGATTACACTTCTCCCTTCTTCATACAATTCCCTTTAGTGGAAGGAAACTATGAAATCAAGTCCTCCACCATCAATATGCTTCCATCTTTTCATGGGCTTAGTAAGGAAGATCCTTACAAGCATATTGACCAATTTTTGGCACTTTGCATCACCTTCAATATTGCTGACTTGAGACCTGAAGCCACCAAACTGAGGTTTTTTCCCTTTTCCTTAGAGGGCAAAGCCAGCACATGGATCTCTAAGCTCTCAACCAACAACATACAAACATGGAGTGATCTCCAAAGTCAATTTCTGGCTAAATTCTTTCCCATGAACAAGACCAGCCAGATGAGGACAAGTATTTTATCATTTACTTAGTCCTCAACTGAGGATATTTATGAAGCATGGGAGAGATTCCAGGAGATGTTAAAACAATGCCCTCACCATCAAATTCCAATGTGGCAATTAGTGCAAGTATTTTACCAAGGAATTAATCCTAAGAGTAGGGATATGGTGAATGTCTCATGTGGTGGTAGCTACCTCCACAAGATAGCCGATGAGGCTTGGGAGCTATTTGACATTATAAGGAAAAATTCCATGTAGCAGGAGTCACAGTCTCGCAATGACAGCCAGACCCTTGCTAGGTTGGTAGAGTCCACCCCTAGAGGTGGAATATATGAAGTGAAGGTGCAGAGTGAGTTGGAGAAGAAGGTGGATAATTTGAGCTTGAAGTTTGACAAATTGATGAATGTGATACAACCTAAAATGGTTGTACAAGTGGAGGAGGCATGTCTGATATGCCAATCTCTCACACATTCACTACATTATTGTCCATCAGCCAACCATTTCCCTAATTTTGTTATGGAGCAAGCCAATGCTGCCCAAGCATTTGGGCAACAACCTGCTGAGTACTCATGGAGGAGCCACCCAAATTTGAGGTGAAGGCAAGATAATTACCCTCAACCCTAGCAGCAGCAGTTGGTAGCTCCATACAGACCTCAACACTAGTTTAACCAGGGATACCCACCTAGATAAAATTTTTAGTTGCTTTCCCCACAGCCCAACCAGTTGGCCTTGCCCCTACAACAGCCCAAATTCTCTTCTTTTGAAGAGAAAATGATGACATCCATGCAGAATTTGGGGAGCCTAGTCCAAACTGTGAACTCTCAGAGGCAAAGCATTAAGAACATTGAGGACCAGCTTGGTCAAATCTACAATGCTTTGAACAAAAGAGAGGAGAGCAAATTACCTAGTCAACCATTAGCCAACCCCAAGGGGCAGTACATGATTGGTGATGCATTCTCCAACCATGTGGATGATGGTTTAGTGGGACAAGGCAACTGAGGAGGTCATGAAAAGTGAAGGTGAGTGGTGAAGAACCAAAAGAATTGTGTACCATAAATATTGACTGTATGTTTTGCTTTGAGTTACGTAGAGATTGTTCATTTACTACTTTAGAATAATGATTTGCTTGTGTGTCTGATTATGTTTTGTCATTGTTGTTTTGAGTACTTATGCATGCCTATCATCTGAATTTTGATGCTCATGTCTGTTGGTGATAGTTGAGATACTCTCACAATACATTTCTTGAATTTGATCTAAATTATTATCTTCTGAATATGTGATGTTTCAATATTGATAAAGAGTAACTTAACTGTCATGATGAATTGGAGTACATGTCATGTAGTGGTGCTAATGCACACTGTAATGGGTGCATAACTGTATACATGCACAGGCCAGGGCACCAGCTCAGAGAATAGCCTAAATTTCAAGCTCGCAAGCCACCTGAAACTTTCTCGTGGAGTTCTAATGAATATTTTGTACCATGTGAGAGTTTCACGAGCACATGGACATATGTTGCAGCCTGATAACGAGCCTCGCGAGATGCTTGAGACTCACATTTTAATGCTCGCAAGACTTCGCTACTCTAGTTGCACGAGATATGAGCTATTGCTTTGCGGGCTTTAGCCTAAATTTTACTCTGCGAAGAGCCTCGCGAGGCACTTAAAGCTTTTAAATCTGTCTTCACGAGGCTATATTTTTCTTCGCAATTGAACCTCTCGTGAGGTTAGTTGTGTACTGTGCGAGGAATGTGCTCCGCGAGAACTTAGGGACAGATGTGCGAAGCACGGGTTAAGCCCTATAAACCCAGCGATTTCTTCATTTTTGCCATTTTATTTTACTTTGCCCTAGTTTTCCTTGCGCTCTGCCGAGCTTCCCCTTTTTCTTCTTTCTTCTATACTGCCCTTTCCACATAACCTCAGCTAGTTCCCTCATACATTTTTGCTCCCTATCACCTTCTGGTCACTTTGAGCTAGGTTTGGGGGGATTTGAGCTTCTATGTAACGTGTGAAGTGAAATCCTAGCTATCATTTGGTAAGATTTCTCACTCTCTTAGTTGATTTAATTGGACAATACTTCAGTGTAAGTTGAGAGCAATTTGAGGTCTATTTTATTTGTGAAGAGTTCATTACAATTGCTGGGATTTCGAAACCCTAATTTTGAGAAACTGAATAGATATGGCCATGGGTTTAAAATTCTCAGACACCTTGTCTGCTTTGGTAACCCCACCACCTACTGGGAGCCCTGTGGCCACTCAAAAATCTATAAGGATTGCAGAGACCTCCAATGTGGAGACTCCTATAGTAACTGCACCCTCTAAGGAGCCCCAAATGGTGAAAACTGTGAAGAAAGGCCAAGGTGTGACCTCTGTTGCCCAGGGTGCCAAAAAGAAGTCTGCCCCAAAGAAGAGGGCCAGAGAGCACCCTCTATTTAAGAGCCCTAAAAAATCAAAGAAGAAATAGAAAATGGGTAAGGAAGTAGTCACTGAGATCCCTGAGGATGAAGAGGAAGAAGATAATGAATACCTCAGGGTCCCATCTGATTTTGTTGCAGCAATTAATCTAGAATCTGAGACGATATTTGATAAGGTTTTCTTTGAGGAGCTATATGAAATAGCTGCCTCCATAGAGTACCTCAACAAAGCCTCATTGCTAGCCCTACTGAGACCCCCAATGCAACTAGTCTTCCCTAGACTAGTGCAATTATTTTACCAGAATATTAGAGTTAAAATTGGGGATAATGGGAACCCAGCACTGCTGGTGGTCATAGAAAAATTTGAGATGCTGTTCAATCAAGCTTCCATTGCTAGGATCCTTGGGATACCAACCAAGTATAACCCTGAATGTGGCTTGGGTCCCCCTTTGTTAGCCACCATCCTAGAGATAGCCAAGGAGCTGACTGGAGGGGTCACTGCATCTGGAGCATCAATCAGGAAGCGAGATCTGCACCCCCACCTCAGATTTATGGACAGGGTGTTGAGGAAAAATGAATATTGCTCTGGCCATGAGTAGGAGAGGAGGTTCCCTATTGCTGATGCACTATTCTCCTTCCACAAGGGCCATTACTTGGATGCTGCCAAGTTAATTTTTGAGGGGATGACTGACATTGTGGAGAAGGTGAAAACCAAGAAGAAACCCCATTCCCTTCCCTACTGCAGGCTTATTATAGCCTTGCTGAAGCTTGGAGGATATAAATTTCAAATGAATGAAGAAATAATTGCCCTGAACCCCAAAAATTGTGGAAAGAAGTAGTGGGGGATCAGTGGCACTCTCATGGAGAAGAGGAAGAAGAAGGCTGATGTACCAGCAACCTCTGATGTTGTTGCTGTTACTGCATCTGTGGCTCCACCCTCTGCTGCCCTCTCTTAGGCAGTCCATTCATTTGTGCCAGCCAACACCACCAGCACATCTGTAGCCATTACCTTACCATCCACCCCTTCACCTTCCATACCAGCTACTACCCTAGCTTTACAACCTTCCATAGTCCGATTACCCTCAGCCCAACTCACTTTACCCATCCCCATAGCCTCCATACCTGCTGCTACCTTAACCATACCATCATCCATCACATCAGCCACACCAAGCTCACCCATCCATTCCACATCTGAAGAAACCATACCAATCCCTCAACCATCCTTACTTGTGTTGGCAACTTATAAAAAGCAAAGAAGATCCACCAAGGCACAGAAGCAACCCTAACCTCCTCATATCCCCCAAACCACCCTAATTCGTGAAACCTCCACTATCTTAGACCCAACCATTGACCTACCACCACCCTCACCAGCCCAAGCCTTTGATCCTAAGCCTCCCACTCCTGAAATCCCACATAGCTCCCCACTACACCCCCCCAACCCATTGAAACCTCCACACCTTTTCTACCTGAATTCTTTCAATCCTTAGACCATTCCATACCAGTTCCACCTACCCATGACCAAATCCCTCTTTCAGATGAGGGATACTCAGCCGTGATGTCCTCTATCATAGAGGACATCAACTATGAGTTTACACCTCTCATTGACTCACCACCCCCTCCCCATTTCATCCCTCCTCCACAGTCCCCATAGGCCACCACTTTCACTCATGCACCAACTTTTCCTTTTCAACCAATTCCACCCCCACCCTTGATTTCCTACCCTATATCTTTAACCTACTACTTTTCATCCAAACCCAAATATCAGCTGATACCCAAACCCAATCATCAATTACAGCCAATCTGCATTCCATGAACTCCACCCTCCAAAACCAAGCCTCCATTCAAACTAGCTTACAAGCCATTCAATCCACACTCTCACTTTTAACCCAATCATCCCGACAACCATTTGTCCCCTTACCTTCCCATTTGCCTACCCCACCCTAATCTACCCCACCCCAATCTACCCCCCCCATTACCCTTAAAAATGCCTCCACCCAAACTGACCCTGAGGTGATAGAACTCACCCTACCCTCTACTCCCACCCCAACCATGCCACCACCCATCCCTTCACCATTGCTGGCTGACCCTTCCTTCAGTGATACCCAACCCATAGTACTAGCCTCTTTCAACCCGCGACCTCCATACTACACACTCCTTCGAGCTATGAAGAAAAATGCTTACATCAAGAGAGACGTGGTAAAAGGAATGGTTTACCTTCGAGCATCAGTGAGACAATCCCTTCTTGATAAACTCGAAGCAGTGCTGCTATCTGACAAGTTGGAGAAAAAGAAAATCAAACATGGTTGGCAAGAAATAATGATTCAATACAATGAAGAAAAGACTAGGGCTGAGGGGATGGAGGATGTAATAAAAAAATTATAAGATGACCTAAGAGTACCAGAGGACAAGGCTGATGATTATGGAGTGACTATTGCTGCAATGCAGAAGAGCCTAACTGAACGTAGTGACCGGGAGTTAGTTGAGGCTGTTTCCAAGTAATTAAACCCTGATGTACCTCACTAGGAAACAGCCCCTCCACCCAAGGAGCCTAGCAAAGTCAGGCCTGGAATCAAAATCTAGGAATCTACCTCAAAACCATGGGCCACACCCAAAAAAAAAGGCACCTCTAAGCCAAGACGCACTACTTCCAAAAGGTCATAGTCTGCTGCTGCTTTGAGGCAAGCAAAGGGCAAAGGAATTCAAGATCCACCTGTTATAGCAGAGGCTTCAGATAATTAGTTTTGCACATGTACTTAGTTGGGACCCACCCTTTGTAGCATACTTCTCTCGTACATTGTACATATTTTGCTGCTTAAATGAAATTCCTTTTTCTTATGTTTTGTTTGTTCCATTTTTGCTTCATAATTAGTTTGTTTGTTTTAGTTATTTGTGTGTGCCTTGCTTTTATATGCTTCCCTTAGTTAATTTTGTTTTAGTTGTTTGTTTTAGTGTCAAGTGTGTCTTTGTTCCCTGCTGCACATGCCCTCTTATCTTTGAATCAATGAGGACACTGCTCCTCATAGGTTTGAGGGTGTGGTAAGGATTGTTAATGATCCATTTAACCTACGTGCAATAGTCTTAACTAAGTGAGGAATAAATTGAATGAATTTCACCTAAGCAATGTTGAAAGTGAGAAGATTTAAAAATTGTGCAAACCTTTTTAACACTAAAATCATTTGAAAATCAATACTTTTATGAGGTGAACATCAGGACATTTTTATATAAACAGTAGTTAGTGAGCTGGTAAGGAGAGAAACAGGTGAAAGTATACCCCTTTTAGTTCAATTGAAGACCATACCCAGTGAGCTTTGAGCCTATAAAATTTTTTAAGGAGTGTCTATGATAATTTTTTCTGTTCTAAGGACTGACTGAGTCAAGCCCTTTTCACTAAAAGTTAGACACCCCAAGTTGAAGCTATTTGACAGTAATCATGACACTAAGGAAAGGATCAATGCCTTCATTTGGACAGTTTAAGCCTAAAAGATCAAACCTATGAAACTACCCTTGTGCATACACTTGTTGAACATTAAAGCCCCTTTTTCTTTAACAAACACCAAAGCCCTTGAACCTGAACCCTTTAACTTGATTCAGCCCTACCCTCACTCTGAGAATTCAGAAGGTAAAAGAGAGGATGTTGAAGATAGGTGAGTAAAGTTTAACATTTGGTGAAAGGAGAAGAAGAGAGAAGGAGATCTGTAAACAACAGTGTAGTAGTTGTAGATGTGTGGCAGCAATCATCATAAATATATATATATATATATATATATATATATATATATATATATATATATAAATACAAGAAACAAAAAAAGAGGAGAGAAATGAAAGAGAAGTCAAGAGAAGAATTTCATTGGAAATGTTGAAAAGAAGAGAAGAAGTTGGCTACTTTAGCTCTGACATTTCAAAAAAGATGGAGTTGTACTGAAATGAAGAAGGTGAAGTCATGAATCATCTCCTACCTGTGTTGATTTCTCAATTTTGAATCCCTTTTTATCCCTTTTATTCTTTACAACTGTCACAGCCACATTACAACCCATGAAACACCCTTGTTGATTCAAAGTCAAATGAACTGTCATATGAAGATGAGGGAATGTCTAATCTATGGTGAGAGTACTATATGATGTCAGAAATTAGGAGCAATGGCCATGCTCATGCTTGCAAACCCATTTGGGGTATGTAACTGCTCTTGAGCTTATGAAGAATGATACATCCTTAAATTCATTTATGAGAGAGAACCCTGGTAAGCATTGGGTCTGAGATTGAAATCATTGGAGCATTATTTGAACCTAAATTTTGATGTACTGGTAAGCTCTGCACTATTTTGCACATTTTGTTTTTCTTGGTGTCAGCTGATTGGATGTGATGAGCATGTATGCATGACTGAGGTGTTATATTATTTGCACATACTACTTTGGGACTCCTTTAATTTTGACAGGGTAAGGGTGAAATGAACTATATTTATTTTAAACTGATTGACCATGGTTTGCACTTTTATTAACTGTTTCATTGAGAAGTTTGTGGGTATCTTCACTGAAAACCCTCAGAAGACTTCACTCTTCCACTAGGGATCACCTAGGGGTTTAAAAGGCTTGATGCATAAGCTAAACGCATTCGTGCTCTCTACGAAAGTGGCATTTACATTCTTAGAGTAGGTGTTTAAATTTGCTTTGCTCAGGGACTAGCAAAGATTAGGTTTAGGGGTGTGTTATTCACTGAAAAGTACCACTTTTTACCTCTTAACCTAGCCCTTGCTGGACCTTGAAGCTGACTAATAACTCCTTTTTAGCTTGTTTTGTAGTTAGGAATAATTTGTGCAACTTAACACAAAGTCTATGCTTTTAGTGCCAAGAAGAGAGAGAATTCAAGTAAAAGATGACTGCTGAACCAGAAAGTGATGGAACACCATGGTGACTATCTTGCATGTCATAATAGACCAAGGGAGTCCAACAGATGAAAGAAGAGTAGGTGAGATTGGAGGAAGCTGCAACAGAAGCATGTGCATAGCTTTAGAGGAGCCAAGGATCTATCTCGCATAGCTGAGGTGCTGCCTCACGCTGTTCAATTCACTGGCAGAGCTCCCTCGTGCAGCTAAGACATGCAGTACATTAGAGCTCGCGAAGAAGTGGTGCAACTCAATGAAGGGGTTATCACAAAGAAGTCCCCTCGCGCAGCAGCCACGTAGTTCAACGTTAATCTACATGTGAAAAGCTTGTAGAGCTCTCGCGCACTAAGCCTCCAGAAATACAGTTCGCAAAGTTCTCACGAGGATCATACCTTAAAGAAGCCGTGCGCACTACCTTGTGAGACCAATTGGCACGAACAACAGCAAACACCTCGCAAAGTTCTTGCGTGGATCTGGAAGAGAGAGATGCCCAAAAATTCTCTTACGCAGATCTCGCACAGCTCTTGCGTGCCTAAAAGCTGAACCCTGAACAGAGCGAGATGCAAAGGCATCTACGCGAGTACCTCGTGAAAGGAAACTTTTGGAGCTCTACTGCATGAGTGCATTCAAAGCTGGAGTAGCCGCATGATCATCCATTGTCCTGCTGTGCGAGATAGTAATATTCAAAACCAAATGCAATCTCGCGAACACTCTGTAGCTGCGCGACAGAAGTGATATGCAGAAGCCAACCTCGCGAAGCTCGGGCTCTACACTTCTCAATCTTAACTCAAGGACCTTTTAGGGATTTCCCTAGGTCTAGGGCACACTCCTCGAGGCATGGATTTTGATGCATGCATCCCAAGACATCCAAGGGTTGTAACAGTGTCACATATGTTTGAAAAATTAGGATTTACTCTCCTCTCAGCCACAGTACTAGGACTAAGTATATAAGCTGCGCTTGTAACTTAGAAGTTTATCATTCACTTTCTCCTTCAACCTCTGTCGGCTGAGAGCTCAAGCAGACTAGGGTTAGGATTAGGGTTTGATCACCCCTTTTTCCATTTTTTCTTCTCTCTTAGCCCAGCACTTGCTGGCTAAATCTTTGCTAAAATACTTAGGTGTAGTTTTATTTGGTTTTGTAATAGGTCATTTAAACATTGGAATTTTATTTTGAGCTGTTGTGCATAAGGCTGCTGCCTAGAGAGATTTCATTGTTAGTAATATCAGATCAATGGAATTTATGCTTGAATGCTTACTCAATCTATTATTTTCCTATTTGTCCGTAGTTCTGTTCAGGCTATAGCATGCATTTAGGATTTGAGCTTATTAAAAGGCCCATGGAAGCTTGAGCTTTTGTAGCCTGGGGACCATGGTGGCAGACAACAGTTTTCATGTTCTGTCTCAGCATTTGTAGGTAAGGGAGCCTCTGTGGATAGTTTGTGACCATTAGAGTGGACAGACTATAGCCCTAAGGCAAACTTGGTTATAAATTTGAGATGGATTCTCTCTCTGCACTTGAGCTTGTAGCCTAGTGAGAGATTGTGTAGGAACAGACTCCCCTTTGTCTTATTTGGCCGCTATCAGATGTTAGATCTAGCTTCTCTGTAGTGATTGCGGACTGGGAGGCTGAGTCATTATAGGCCTTTTGTAGCAATGATCAGTTGTGCTTAAATCTTTATTCAACCTGTTGCTGGTCCTTTGTGTGAGCATCAATGTGCCGCTGGCCTTGACAATACACATAGGATTTTATGGGTTGGAACTCTTATGAATGTCAGCCAGATCTGTGCATAGATCTGGGGAGCTCGGAGCATTGGCAGACATAGTGTCTGCAATGGTATTCACGGCGTGACTTGATTCATTAGAGGAGGTTTGATCAACCCACTCCTTTAGATTAGGTTAGCTCTTCTGGCTTGATCAATGGGATTTGACAGACTCTATTAGATAGACTGTGGCCATTTGACTGGACAGACTATAGTCTTAAGAGCGCCCCAAATGGCATGGGTTAAGTTAGATTCTTCTACCTTGCTGAGGTTATTGATAGCACCTTAGCAAGGATTTGCTGCAGAGAGAGCCCTAAATCTGAGTTACATAACTGAATGAACTTTAATCTAGACTGCTGACTTCTCATCCTTTTATCTTTATTTTAATACACCATCACTACCCTCTTCATAACCTTTTCTTAGGATGAGATTGCACTTTATTTCTTTTCTTTTTTTAGTAGGTAATTTAGTGTAGTTGTGATACCCAACTCCCTTTCTTTAGGATTGTCAGATCTATAGCCAGATCTGGAGGCCTACTATTATAGCCCATTTTAGGTTCTAGATCAATTTCTCTGTGGGACAAACTCTTACTTATCAAAACTTGCTACAATAGCCCTATATCTTACAGGCTTAGGATTACTTTAGTTGTGCTGCTTCCATCTTTTATTTTATTTTGATTTTTAATTTATTCTCACCACACAATAAAATCAACACACCCTAAATCAGCAAAAAATAATTCAACACAACACTAGACCCAATAGTAGATGGACCCGATCTAGAACTGAAAGCTCCATTAGTAAACCCCATTGTATACTCTAATGTATACATCCTTGCATGGGCTACGAGTGGAGTGTAGCTGGTTGGGTAAGCCTTCTCTATAAGTCGTAAGAGGATCTCTTCTTGGAAGTCGAGTAGCTGGTGTAGCAAATGATTGTCTTGATGTAATGTTTCCAGCTGGCTAAAATTTTGCTGTTGCAATACTTCCATCTGTCGGGTGAATTCGGACAACGTGAGGACGTCTCCTTATTGGACAAGTGGCTGTTGTGATTGAGCTAACATTTGGGGTGCATTCTCAGGCGCGGGTTGTACTGGGTCTTCTTGAGGAACACCCTTGCCTGAAGTTTTTTATTTTTAATGCTGAGTTGGCACTTTTTGTAGACCAAGCACCATTTATTCTTGGTGTATTTTCGAATGTTATCGGTCCTCTTGTGAGTGGAGGCAGCCTGTTGAAGGGTCTGCTGATCAGTCACATAATTTATCATTTTATCACCCTTAACGTAGTGATGTTAGACCCCAGTTTTCTACTAACAAGTTAATGATATGCAGATAGTAATGATAAGCAGCAAAATAAAGTCAAAGCGTTAATATTCGTCAAAGTGAACTCAAAAAGCAGTAAGAAAGACGATTAACAGAAAAAGATGATTTGCCATATGCTAAAAGCAAGAAAATCATAAAAGATGATTGAGCATTGTTGTTGAAGTAGAGAATAAGAAATCGTAAGAGATGTTCAAGAAGCTGAAGCGATTGGAAAAGAAAGGCTATCGTTTGTAAAAAGAAATCGTTCCATTAGAAGCTGTGCTGAAAGATAGAAAATCGTGATTTACGATTTTCCAGAGAAAGAAAGCTTGCACTGCTGCTGCTTAAGGGAAGATCTACACCACCATGCATATCTTTAGAAGTCTCCTATAACTAGAAGTCTGGTATATCCTAGATTTGAGAAGATTGATGAAGAAGAATCCTAGAAGACTATATTGCTGAAAATAAGGAACATATTTAAAGCGCATCAACTATCTAAAGCAAAGGGAAAATAAAGATAGAATTAGAGTTAAAGTAGGAATCTTTTGTTTTTAGTAGTTTCTTTTATTAGAATTAGATCACTGTAAACCGACTCCTTATGATCTATATATAAGAGAGCCGGGTATAGGAATTCTTTAACGAAGAAATTCTCAACATCAATTGACGAATAAGGTTGGGTTTTCTTTCGATCAAATTTAGAGTAGATTAATTTAGATATCCAAGGTTCCTCGATCACAATTGACGGCTGGGATTGAGAGCTTGAAGATTAGAGTAGATATCCGTAGTTTCTCAGAAGCAATTGACGCCTGTGGCTGAGGGGTGAAAGATATTATTTTTATTAATTTTTAGTTTAGATTTATTTTTACTGCAATGTCTGCTTTATAAATATCTTCAAGTTTTAATTTGAATTGACGACTCAGATTGAGATTTATAGATTAGTGTAACGGTTTTACTTTTTCATCTTCAATTTTTTTGAATTTGATTAACGCCCAAGTTTTAAGAGATTATTGATTAGATTAAATTTGTATTGATAAGGTTCTATTTTTAATTGACGATCAATGCTAGGAGACTTGATATATAGTATAACAGTATTTTAATTTAATAAATATCTAAGAACAGAAGGAAACTGATTGACGACCAAAATCCTGAAGTTGGAAGATTAGGATTTATTTTCTGCAATTAGTTTAAGAAACCATTCCTTTATTCATATTTCTCAAGTAGTTTGGGATCTTAAAAGATAAATATAAGTTTTTAGAAAATTAATAAATAGGTAAATCACTTCCTCGTGGGAACTATCCTATGCTAGTAATACAATTTCCATTGTGCACTTGTAATAGGTTAAGACTTAATTAGAACAACATAAATAGAGAAGAACACCGGCCCCGCCATCCAGGGAGTCAGAGCTGTTAAAAAAACAAATGGATAAAATCTAAAATAGTTGATGAAGATGGGTGGCACTAAAATCCATGCCACGAACTTTTCTGACTTGTGCCTGTTTGCGGAAGTCCCTTTGCCCCAAAAATTCAAGGTGTCAATCTTTGACAAAACAATGACATGGGCAACTCCATTACACACCTCAAGTCCTACTGTGGGGACATGCGCCAGTACGACAGAGACGAACGATTCCTCATCAAAGTATTCCAGAAGTGCTTTACGGGCCCGACATTGAGGTGGTTCACTTCCCTGTAACCTTCCATGATTAAAACCTGAAAGGATCTGACCCAGCTATTCCAAGAGCAGTTGTCTACAATATAGACATTGAACCCCACAAGTTAGATCTAGCCTGACTAAAGCATAAGCCCAATGAAGCATTCAGTGACTACCTTCGGCGGTGGAGGGCATTGGTAGCTCAAGTGAGAAACAAAATACCCGATGATGAGCAAATCAAGATGATCTAGAAAAACACTTTGCCGATCATCTCAGATTTTTTGGTATACCAACAATAGTCCAACTTTGCTGACTTGGTAAGAAATGCCAATCATTGTGAAGATGCCATTAGAGAAAGGCGATTAAATAAAATCATAAATAGCGGGGTCCGAAAGTTCACTGAACAGAGGAACGAGAGAAGAATCAGGGTGGATATATAGACAGTCATAAATACACGACCCAATACCAGCATAACTCCATTCTAGTTTAAGGCAGCACAACCAGCCCCAACACGAAGTGAACAGATACAGAGAATCAGAAATGGACAAGGGGTACAGATGACCCCAAAATAGAGAAGGGCCCTTTTCGATCGAGTCTTTACACCTTTGGGGCAGTCCTTGAATATCTAGTTGCCCTTATTGATCGCGAAGGTTTGGTCACCGCACTCCAGCCGTGACCTCCGCCAAATCCGATCCCAAGGAATTACGACCTTAATACCCATTGTAATTTCCATCAAGGACCGGGCCGCCCGACTGATCGATACTTTCCCTTAAAGCATGCGATACAAGATTTAATAGAGTCCGATAAAATCTTTCCTCCAACACTTTTCCAGGCAAACCAGCATGCTAATATACATTAGGTTCCGTTGCCACCACATCCACCAAGTGGAACGGGCCCGAGGACCACCGTCAACATGATAGAGGAAGATGGTGAAGATTTTGACCCTTCGGAGTATATCCTCATCCGAAAAGACTTTATAACACTGAAGTAGAGAGATCATGAAGATAGAAGCATAGGAGTAATCAAGCCCCTGAAGTTGGCTGATTACTTTCCCAATCCCACACCCCAGGCAGAACCCCACTCTTAGATTTGAGAAGGTATTTTCCAGCACCAGTTCCCGTCAATTATGTCCAACCCAGCTTATATCCATATCAACCATCCGCAGTGGCAACCCCTACCAATTACCTAATGACCAATTTTGCCCCATCTCCCCCTCTAGCACTAATTAATTACTAGTGGCCCATCCCCATCACACCACCGCCAATACAGATATCCACCAACCTCATCAACCCCATTTGGCCCACTTTTACCACTCCTCCGACCTATCCACCTCTAGCAGAGGTTAACCGATTGCTATCCACCCATCTCAATCTCCCAATCAAAGGACCACTGAGGCTTGCATCCACTCCATTCTAGATCCCGAGACTAACCTACGATCCCCATTAAGTTTCACTCAATTATGATCAGACGGACATCAATACAGGCAGCAGCAGGGAGGAGATAGTGGTTTGTTACTTGATCATGAAGAATCTCTAAACAACCTGAAGTATCGGTAGAGCTTATTACGATACACCCCTTTGAAATAATGAGAAGAGAGCACATACTAGAAACAAAGTTGAAAGGAATGCCAGCCCACATCACAGTCTGGGACCTATTAATGACCTCTCTCCTCCATTTCTAAGTTCCGATGGGAGCATTAAAAGATGCACATGTGTCCATCCAAGTAACCCCATACAAAGTGGGACATATAATTGAGCAGGTGTTAGCTTCCAATGCCATCTCTTTTTTAGATGCTGATATGCCGGATTAGGAAAATAATCATTCCAAACCCCTCAACATCATGACAGAAATTGGATACTTGGTGATTCCATTAATATTAATAGACAACGGATCATCCTTGAATGTGTGCCCTCTGAGAACCGCAACCAAGATAGGGGTGGATCCCTCTGTGTTCTGGACAACAAGAATAAGAGCCAGAGGATTTGATAACACAAGAACAGGAATAATTGGAGAAGTAAATCTTGAGCTCGCTATTAGGCCAATGACCTTTTCCACACCTTTCCAAGTTATGGACATCAAATCCACATTCAATTTACTATTAGGATGACCATGGTTACATGAGGTCAGGGCAATACCTTAAACCTTGCACCAAAATCTTAGATTCATTTTCGAGCAGAGGATCGTCACCATCTGGGTGAGGGGCAGGAGGAAGGAGAAAAGGTTACTCAGAGCATCAGGAACCTCAAAGTGTTGGATGTGCCACACACGGCCGAAGACACAGACCTCCACAGTTTTGAATATGATGTATCGACTATAATTCCTGAGCCCCTCGAGAAGATCTCCAATGAAGATCCAAGGCGGAATGGTCACAGCTATGGCCATGCTCCAGAAATGGGGCAATCAAAAAGGAAAAGGATTGGGACCTCGTTTGCAAGGCAGGAAGGATCCAGTCAGGGCTAGAGGTGGGAAACATATCAGATTTGGGTTACGTTACAAGCCTACTGAGGAAAAAGTTCAGGAAGCCAAGGTGAAGGCCCAAACCGTAGCCGTTGCCAAAGCCTGGGGAATAAACCTGGAAGACACCCCGATCGCGACCTCACATCTAGAGTACATTCGTGAGTGCAGGGGTTGTGAAAATTGATCAGAATGGGGCAACACAATTGACCCCACACAAGTTGGTAGCCGATATTCACCCAACCAATCCCCAAATCATTCCCCGTGCTATGAAAATAGATCTGACATTCCTATCCCTCTTCGAGGAAGAGTGTTAATCACTGATTTATTCCATTTTATACCCCTTAAACTTGGCTTTTGCTAGAGCTTAGAGTGTATAATAGTTGCTTTTTAATGTTGTTTTGCAATTTAGGAATAAAAATGCAGCCATTCATGACTATGTGCTAAGAAGAGGAGATTAAGCAACCAAGTGCTTCAATCTACATCAGCAGCTGCATACAATTGGGTGGTTCAGTACATTCAAGCAAGCAGCTGTCAAGAGGACTCAAAGATCTACACATTGTCGGCTAAGGAGCAGATCCAGAGCATTAGTTGCACATTTAAGCAGAGTGCACAATGAATGGGTGTACATTAGAGTAGCATACCTTCAAGTTATATGAGGGAGCAGCAGTGTGTTATGCATTAAAGCCTCTCAAGCAGCTATCACATTGGAGGTGCCTTGAAGTAGCTACATTTCAGATGGTTATAATATATTCTCAAATTGTAGCAATGCCTAGGAGTAGTACACATTAATACAGCCATATGGTTTAGCTCATTCAACAATTAAGCTCCCAAGTGAAACCCATAAGAGGTGCAAGCTGTTGAAACCCAAAGCTAAACCTGTCGAGTATGTATACTGCTGGAGAAACCTTTTGAATGGGTTGAACTGAACCTCTTGAGCACTTTCACACTTGCAAACTGTCGACCTACAACAGCTGTTATCTTTCGAGCAGTCCTAAGCAACTTCATAAAATATAGGTAACTATAAGCCAACCTGTCGAGTTAGAGAAGGTGCTAAACCAACCTGTCGAAGGGATGAAGAGATGGTTTCAACATCCTATCGAGTGGATGCCCAATGCACTCAGCCTACCTGTCGATTTGTAGATGCTTCAGCTCTAGCACCTATCGAAGAGACCACTTCTCCAGCCTCATCCTCTCGAGTGGATCAGCTCTTCAACCTCTCAAGTTGTAAGTACACCAACCTGTCGAGTTCGAAACTTGCAGCTTCAGCAACCTCATGCATCTATTGAGTAGTTCAGAATTCAAAGAGTAGCAACCTGTCGACTTTTACAGTTCCCAAACTTCCAACCTGTCAAGATCTTGTCTTCAGCAACTCACCATCCTCTCGAGTTGACATCAAGTCTTTAGCCAACCTGTCGAATGGATGGAGTAAACCATCAGTACCTATCGAATGGAAGATGCACCTCCAGCCATCCTGTCAACCAACAGCTCCCATCCTCCCACATCCTCTCGAAACCAGCCACCATCCTCACAAAAGGATGCCTGAAGCTACTGCACTGCCCCTTCAACTCCTCGAATAAAGCCGTGCTTTAGCCACTACGTTCAGCCCACTTCTTGAAGCCCTTATCCATCCTCTCGAGGTCATCTCTTAACACCACAAAATTTCACCTAAAGCTGCTATAGGTCTGAACTTGCATCACCAAGCTGCATCCACCTTTCACTCGAGAATGCTCATGATTTCTTCAAGCTGATCTATCTCGGGCTCCATACATTGAGTTTCAAATATCTAACTAATGAGGTTACTTCAGTTGTAGCCATTTGATTGAACACCTTTAAGACCCTAGCAGTTTATCAAATCGGGTTCCATTTGGGGGCTATTTTGGTAATAGCTGCAGCAGAAGTTATATTAGGTTCCATCAGCAAATACCAATGGTCTGCAGGGGTAATTTTGGAAACTCCAAAGCACAAAGGAATTATGCCCATGTGCAAACTATTTTTCAAACCAAATGAGGCAATTCTTGGCGGGAAGCTTCAGCTGAGCATAACTGAATGGATCCATCTCTTCTCTTTGATTGGGCAAGCACATGGATTAGCATAAATTGAAATTAAATTCTCTCCTCTGATTGGCTGCAATTCAAAGCACATGGATCACTGCATTTGTATAAATAACTATCCTTGTTGCTGTAATTCTTCAGCAAGGAAACCAAGGAATAGCTTTAGTTCTCCTTGACTCATTTAGGTTTAGTTTTAGCTTTTATTTTTCTTTTTTCTCTTCCTCCTTCTCTCTCTAATCCAGCCTGTTGAATTAGATCTAGGTAGCAGTTTATATCTAGTTTTTAATTATAATTTGGCATAAAGATGTGTTGATTGATGTACAGATTATAGATCTGAGAACAAGGTTATTGTAAGTAATTTTGATTTAATAAATTATTGAGTTTAAAGTTCAATTAAATCTAAAGATCTTGTGGTACCATTAGATGTCTATAGGATTCATGTTTTTGGGAATAGCCCATTCAGTTTTCCAGTAGATCTATTGATTACCATTTGATTTCCCTTAGTTTAATATCCCTGTGGATGCCTAAGCTTGTAGCCTTGCATCCACAACATTTGTAGTGATTTTAATATTTCAAGTTGAACCTTTAGATTGGATGAAGTCTATAGGATGATCTGTGACCATTCAAGTGGACAGATCATATCCTTAAGATCAGTTCAAGCCTTTGGTTTGGTTTGAATTCTTCTACCTTGCACTTGTACTTGTAGCCAAGTGAAGGATAGCTACAAATTCACATGTCCTGATCTGTTTTACAAAAAGAACCAGTCCCCAGCTATCTATTTCTCACCATTTTAGATTTTATTTTACCATCCATCTCCCTCAATCTTTTAGATTTAGTTTTATACTTCTATTTTGTAAATTAGATCTAACGACACCCAAAAAACTCTCTTTCTTACTTTCTTCTTAAACTACGCTAGAATTGCCAAATCTGTAACAGATCTAGAGGTCTACTATGAAACCTTTCAGGTTTTAGATCACTACTCTCTATGGGACAAACTCTTACTTTTAAAACTTGCTACAAAAGGACCCTGTAACTTGTAGGTTTGAATATTTTAGGATTGCTGTTTTCACCTCTTTCATCTTCTGTTTTATTTTGATTTTTAAATTCATCACACATAATAATCAACACCTGAAATATCCCCAACAAAAAGGTTCCCCCATCAATGCACCCCTTTGCGATAAACTATCATAAACCCATGTTGATGTTCATGAACCGGGTCCCGGACGAGCCCATGATAAACATGATGGGGGCAGACTCCCATAAACCATCTCGATCAGCCTCCTCCATGAGGCCAGATAAAAGGGCGACACCTCAGGTGAGGAATTGGGCGTCAATGTCCCCAACTCTGGAAGCATCGAATGGAGGCAAATACGACACCAGCTTCTAAAAAAAAAACAACCTGTAAAAAGTGAGATTAGCCCTTGGTAGGCAGTACCATGTTTGTACAGAGACCCGCATTGCCATCCGAAGAAAAGAAAAATCCTAAAAACATAGAAAGAATGCATAATCGAAAAAAATTATCTTTTAAAATTTTTGAGAAAAAGAAAAATGATGCCTTAATTGAAAAATTCGTCTCACGTGAAATCGACTCATTTCTTGTAGAAATACAAGAAGAGGTAGGAGTCACGAGTCTGGACGAGGAGATCACTGCTGAGGAGCTTCCCAATGAGTTCCTTGACCAATTTGCCAATTTTGAGCATGGCCCTATCCCAATCATTGAAGAAACAGAGGACGTCAATTTGGGTATCGAGGCGGTTCCTAGAATCACCACGATTGAAACGTTGCTATCTCCCAAGGAAAGAAAAGACATGATTGATTTCCTTCGGTCATACTAAGACGTTTTTGCATGGTCATATGAGGACATGCCTGGTTTGGATACCGATTTGGTCGAGCATGAGTTGCCGCTATATCCAGATGTTAAGTCGGTCAAGTAGAAGTTGAGACGCCTCAAGTCAGAATGAATGCTAAAGGTAAAAGATGAGGTCATCAAATAATACGATGCAGGGCTTCTCATGGTCTCCAAATACCCACAGTGACTGGCCAACATCGTCATTGTACTGAAGAAAGATTGAAAGGTTCGTATGTGCATCAACTTCAGAAATCTGAAAAAGGTGAGCCCAAAGGATGACTTCCCGTTGCCACACATCGACATCTTGGTCGATAACACCGCAAGGCATGGGATGCTCTCAGTCATGGATGGGTTTTTTGGATACAATCAGATCAAGTCGATAGAAGAAGACCGAGAAAAGACGACATTCATCACTCCATGGGGAACTTTCTGTTATCGAGTCATGCCATTCGGGTTGTAAAATACTGAAGCGACGTACCAAAGGGCCATGAAAGCACTGTTCTAAGACATGATGCACCGAGAAATTGAGGTATACGTCGATGACATGATTGCCAAGTCACCAGAGATAGGTGACCATCTGATAAACCTTCAAAAGCTATTTCAAAGATTGAGGAAATACAAGTTACGTTTGAACCCTCAGAAATGTGCATTCGGTGCCATGTCTAGAAAGCTACTAGGCTACATCGTCAGTAGAAGAGGCATCAAGGTCGATCCGATGAAGGTAAAAGCTATCATCAAAATGTCACCACCATCTACTGAGAAAGAGGTCAGAGGCTTCTTAGGCAGGATACAGTACATCAGGGAGTAGTGATCTAAACTTAGAAGGTGTATAGTAGACCTCCAGATCTGGCTACAGATCTAGCATTTCTAAGAAGAAAGAGAGCTTTTCGAGTGTCACTAGATCTAATTTATAAAACTGAAATATAAAACTAAATCTAAAAGATTGAGGAAGATGGATGGTAATATAAAATATAATGTGGGGAGAAATAGATAGCTAGGGCCTAATTTTTATTGCAAAACAGATCAAGAGCTGGAGATTTACAGCAATCCTTCATTTGGCTACAAGCACAAATGCAAGGTATAAGAATTTGATTTAGATTGGTGATTTGGATTGATCTTAAGGCTATGACCTATCCACTTAAATGGTCACAGATCATCCAATAGATTTCCTCCATCCCGATGGCTTCGATCAGAACAAGATAATCACTATAGATGCTGTGGATGTAAGGCCACAGGCACAGGCACCCACAGGCATATCAAACCCAGGGAAATCAGATGGTCATTAAAAGATCTACCAGAAAAGAGCCTGGGCTTGTGCCGAGTGCAAAAATTCGATCGAGAATCTAATGGGACCACAAGATCTTTAGATTTAATTAAGCTTTAAAATCAATAATTTATTGCTTTAATAAAAAATAACTTATAATAACATTGTTCCCAGATCTATAGTCTATGCATCGATCCACATTTATTCATGTCGAAATTATAATTACAAAATAGATCTGAGCTGCTACCTAGATCTAATCCAACAGGCTGGATTAGAGAGAGAAGGGGGAAGAGAAAAGAGGAAAATAAAACCTAAAACAAAACCTAAATGAGCTAAGGAAAACTCAGGCTATTCCTTTGTTCCTACTTTCCTTGTTGAGAAATAATAGCAGAATAGATGGGTATTTATACATGTGCATCGATCCATATGCCTTGAGTTGCAGCCAATCAGAGAGCAGAGGGCTCAGTTCTGTTATGCACAACTGAGGTGTCTTCATTTCGGCCAAGGAAAATTGCATGTGGACTGTTGTCCCATGTGCAGAGTTTTATGCCCAGCTAATGTGTTCTTGCAGCTCTCAAAAATGCCCCCATCGGCCACTGATATTTGCTAATGGAACCCGAGATAAATCCTTGAGATGTGTGGGACATTGGGATGTGTTCCCTTGAAACATTAGAATCCCAAAAATGTCCCTAAAGTGTGAAATAGATGGCTAAAATCCGTGCCTCGATAGGTTGGAGATTTAGAACTTCAATCTCGAGAGGTTCAGGCAACTGTTCGACAGGTTGAATGGGCTTCAGGTATGCATTCGACACGTTCTCGACAGGTTCTAACAGGAGCTCGACCGGTTCATTCAACCATTCGACAGGATGCTTGATAGGTTCATTTTCAGAATCAGAACCTCTCGACAGGTTCAAACAACCATTTGATAGGTTGCGACAGGTTCAATTTTAACACATAGCAGCTCGTGGAGTTCAAAATAACCCCTCGTGGAGTCTATTTTCAGCACATAACAGGTCAACAATTCACTCATGGGGTTGCTTTCAGCTACATAACCACTCAAGTGCTTTAGTTCCAACAAAGAATAGCTCGTGTAGTTCATTTTAAGCTGCATTTAAACACCTCGAGTGGCTGCACCAGCCCTCTAAACTGCTCAAATTCTTCAAGTTTACAGCTGTGCTGCTCATGGGCTTCCATCATCAGCTCGAGTAGATGATCTTCAACACTTAAAGTACTCGAGGCATTAATGTTGTAGTTGTAATATGCTACTTGAATTGCTCTGCAGCTGTTCACATAGAATGCCTTGAGGTGTTGATTTGCTGCTGTCTTCCATCCAAGGTGCTACCTTGCTACACACACAAAATGCTGTATTACTGCATAGCACCTTGTTAACTTTTGGGCTTCTCCACTCTCTCTCTCAGCAGGTCTTCAAAGCCCTCAAAGCATGCTAAAAGGCCCTAATAGTGTGAACCACCATGGTGCCTTTTTAATAAATCCATCAGCTCCACTGCTAAAAACAAAATTCCTTCTTCTTGGCTTCAAAAGTATGGATTGCAGCATTAAGCTCTTATTTTGCTATTATCTGTAAAAACACACTTAAAAGACATTATTAACATGCTCAAAGGTCCATCATAGGTCAGGTTAAGGGGTAGAAAGTGGTATATTTAAGTGCTCAACACCTGTTAAGTGGAACGACGACTGTCAAGCAGCATTTGATAAGATCAGGAGCTACCTACTCAACCCGCCGGTGTTGGTACCACCAGTACCAGGGAGTCCACTCTTAATGTACCTCTCCACAATGGAAGTTTCAATGGGATGTGTCTTAGGATAGCATGATAAGATAGGAAGAAGAGAGCATGCCATCTACTATCTGATTAAGAAATTCACTAATTACGAGACACGCTATTCTCATATGGAGAAAGCATGTTTGGCTCTCGTATGGGCTACACAGAGTCTCTGCCACTACTTGCTATCTCAAGATGTACTACTCCTGGTGCGAATGGACCTGTTGAAGTACCTATTCAAAAAGTTGGCTCTCACTGGCCTAACTGCACACTGGCTGCTTCTCTTATCAGAATTTGAAATCAAATATGTCATTCAAAAGTTGATTAAGGAGCAAGCACTAGCTGATCATCTGGTCGAGAATCCCTTACCTGACTACAAACCTTTGAGAACTGAATTCCCAGATGAAGACATCTTTTTTATGACAGAGGATGACACGGAGGAGATAGAGGAGTCCTGGGTAATGCACTTCGATGGGGTAGCAAATGTCGAAGGTGAAGGAGTTGGTGCTATTCTAATCTTGCCAAAAGGATCTCATATACTAGTCTCCATCAAGCTCAATTTCTCTTGGTCTAATAACATGGCTGAATATGATGCCTGCGTAGCAGGCCTACAGGTAGTCTTGGACTTGAATGTAACTCATCTCAGGGTATTTGGAGACTCATAGTTGATCATATGCTAGACAAATGGAGATTTGAAGATGAAGGATAAAAAATTGATCCCATACCACAAGCACCTCGAAGATATGATAGCATACTTTGATGATGTTACCTTCTCCTATGTCTCGCGAGTAAGAAATTGCTTTGCCGATGCACTAGCAACATTGGCATCAATGGTAGAAATCCCCTATGGAGTCGAGATGAAGCCAATCATGATTGACTAGAGGAATGAACCTACCTTATGCCTTCAAATTGAGGGACTCGAAAGGTTAGATGATGAGCCACCATGGTTCTTGGATATCAAGAATTTCCTCGAAATTTGAGCTTGCCTTGAGGGGACATCCAAGATAGATAGGCCGACCATTCAACGTTTAGCGGCTAATTGCGTCATCTGTGGTGAGTGCCTCTACCAGCGGTCATATAATAATATCCTACTATGATTTCTAACTAAGGGCGAGGCAGCCAACTTCATGAAAGAGATCCATGAGAGAGTATGTGAGGCGAATGGGCACATGCTCACCAAGAAGATCCTACGGCAAGGGTATTTATGGACCACCATGGAAACTGACTATTGCAAGCACATACATAAGTGCTACAAATGCCAAGGGCACTCTAGTATGAGACATGCTCCTGCCATAGATCTATACAGCATGACCACTCCTTGGCCATTCGCCACTTGGGGCCTCGACGTCGTCGGAAAAGTCAATCCAAAAGCTTTGAATGGGTATCAGTTTTTCCTCATCGCTACTGAATACTTCACCAAATGGGTAGAGGCGTCATCTTATGCAAATATTATGGCTGGTCATGTTGAGAGGTTCATCAAAGAACAACATTGTTTGTCGATTCGGCACGCCCAAGGACATCATCATAGATAACAGTACCAATTTTACAAACAAGCACATCAGATCCTTATGCGAGCAATATAAAATCAAATATCATCACTTATCACCATATCGACCGCAAACCAATGAGGCCACAGAATGCTAACAAGATAATCATCCAAATACTAGAGAAAATGGTTGTCACATACCGCGACTGGAGTGAAATGTTATCATTTGCACTATGGGCTTACCGAATGTCGATCCAAACTGCTACAGGGGCAACACCATTTTCCCTTGTGTATGGAACCAAGATCGTCTTGCTAGTCAAGGTTGAAGTACCTTTACTTCGCATTCTCGTCGAATCTGATCTACCAAAAGCTGAAAGAGAAGGGTCCCGCTTTTGAGCAACTGAACCTGCTAGATGAGAAAAAGCTCCTAGCATTGTGTCACACCCAGGCCTATCAGAGAAGGATCGCCTGTACTTACAACAAGCACGTTCGCACTCGATATTTGAAAGTGGGGAACACTGTACTCAAGAAAATCTTCCCTTCTCTCAACACCGATTCGAGAGAGAAATTCAGGCCCAACTGGGAAGGACCTTATGTCATCAGAGGTACACTCGGGATACGCGATTCACCTCACCACCATGGACGGAGATTACTTTCCTGAGCCCATCAATGCTGGATATGTATGCAGATTCTACTCTTAGCCTTCGTGGTAAGGTAAGTATTGGTAAGATGGATATGTGATTGCTTAAGGACCCCATAAAAGAGGCCATCATTTCAAAGCCAAGTAGAAAAAAAAGCATCGTTGAACACTTATACCCTTGCTACACCCATTGAGCCATTGACTTTTCTTTCATTAAACCCTTCACAGGAAAAGAAAATGTGTATATATCCAACAAAAGAGTGAGAAAAGAGTTACCACAAAAAAAAAAAATGAAAAAGAAAAAAAGAAGAAGAGATTGTCTGAAAAGAAAAAGAATAAAAAAAATATATATATAGAAAAGAAAAGAGATAGAAATATCATGGGGCATGTACAGTAAAAATCTCCCAAGGAAGAAGTGTATTACGGTAGCTGGAACCCAATCAAGGAAACGTTTGTACTCGAGAATACCTTCAAAATTCCTAACCTATCCCTTTCAAACCCATGGCCAAGATGCATTTATGAACAAAGCCCTCTTTAAGGTCTACGAGCAATCACGATATCCGTTGAGTCAGCACGAGCCAAGCTGTGAGACAACAAAAGAATTCTGCCTAGCCGGCTATGACGGAATCGACGTCCATGTCATGGTCTTTGAGAGAGTGAAAGAAAGAAAAAAAAAAGAAAAGAATATATGAGCTCAAAGGAAAATGGATGTAGTGAAAACCCAAAGGGGCGCTACGGGTAAAAACAGTGAGCTTGTGTAGACTAGGTGAGAACCTCGAAAGGCACCCGGGGTAAAAATGCATACCCACGGACGTAGTGAAAACCCGAAAGGGCGCTACGGGTAAAAAAGAGGGCAGAAACGGCCACGACAAAAACTCGTCTTGAGCACTGTGAGTAAAGTAAAAAAAACAAAGGAGGGGAAGAAAATCTTTAGTTACTCCCTTGGTTACATTTTTGATTCATCTGATTGCCAACTGGGCCGCTCATGTTAGCTCAAATCAGGTCCTATTCAGGAATATCTTCATAACCGCATCGTCAAACGTATGACTCAAGGTAAGGATAAAAGATTGATTCAATCCAAAGGGATGGACGTTCCGAACTTAAAGATTCCTGGCCCCCACTCAGGTCAGACCAAATGATTGGGTTTGACTATGCTCAAAAGAGGACCCGTCACCTCATCCCATGGTTAAGGCATCAAACAAAAAGAGAGAGGAGAGGACCACAATTATAAAAGTTAATAAATTTCCCTCTCCCATTTTCATGCCGGCACTATGTGTACACCACATCTCAAATGGATGATCAATGTGACACCTGGTTTCTCCCTTTACAAAGCAACAAAAAATCATCAAAAGAAAATAAAGATAATACTTGTGTAAGATAATAGATTTCCCTTTTCCATTTACATGTCTGCACAATATTTACTCCACATCTCAAAAAGATAATCGGTTTGATGCCTTGCTTCCCCTTTTCAAAATTAAAAAAGTAGTTAAAACATTAAGAAAATATATACCAAAAAAGATACCTGTCAGGGGTTCTTATGCCCCTTCCTATGATGTTGGATTTGTGCAAAACGTATGTGCAGGACCAGGTCAACGACCCAACTTAAGCTTTAAGACACGAATCTCTGCACGTAAAGCATACTATCGAACATTCTGATCTGTCATCTAGCGACTGTGAAGGCCCTTATATCACTTTTGGGAAGCATCAGTAGCACCAAGAGCATCACTCAAGGCCAATTCCAGACGAAGAACCTCACATTCGACAACACCGGCTCTTGCTTCTGCAACATCAGCTCTAACCTGTTCTTTCTTTAAACGCTCATGTAGGACCTGCTTCTCATCTATCAGCAACTCAATTCTCGTTCGAAGCACCGACTCCTTCCTTAGCCAAGGCCCCTCTGCATCACTGCTCTCCACCTGATCCAAGTAACAGGCAGAAGGCCTCTCAGATAGTAGACCCTGGAGAAATTGAAAAAGAATCCCCTTCCTTCAGACCTCACATATGCGTTGATTGACGCATTTCCCAAAGAGTGGCTATCTTATCCAAATCTCCAGAGGACCCACGAGAGAAAATCAAGGAGCACAGGAGTGGTTTTGACACACAAGGCACCTACTGAATATAACCAAACTAGCACAACACCCGAGATGGGAAGTAATAAGTACTGTCTATCAAGCTAAGAAGAGTGATGCCCTCATGGTCTTTGGATCAAACAATTGGGAAGGTCCTATCAAGCCATGAAAGCCTCCATACCATCTCAGCCTCTGTCAGCCAAAGATTCAGCTCACGTGTATTCCCCTGTGGCAACTTATGGCATTGGCCCAAAAAGCAGCGAGCCACCTCCCCTCGAACAACATAAAAGCGGGGCATGGACCCAAAATGGCAAGATGCTCCCCAAGCCAAACGAAGCAGAACCGGGCATCCCCAGAGGCACTCCACCTTGCCTAAGGCAAAGGCGTCAAGATAGCAGTAAAGCTTCGCCAATACCAAATGCATCACGGAGCGGTCCCCTTCAAGCTCTGCCAGTATGTCACAGAGTGCAAGAGAGAAGCTCTCCCCTCAGTGTAAAAAAGGACCTCAGAGAGAAGGCAAGTGCCAAAGCTTTCACATTATGGATATTATTGATAAAAAAATTTCTCAAACTTTCGTCACCAAAAAGTTCTCTCAAGAATTTCATCGAATGCTTGGTGGGCCCACCGGCAAGGCTTTTCTCATAATCATCTTTCTTCAAGCCTAAAGTCATGTGGATGATCTTAGCGTAACCCGGTTTTGGTTCCATTCTCGCAAGGCCTCAATTTAGCCTCAAACCCGATAGTTTGGAGAGCTCTTCAAGAGTTGGAGTTAGCTCACGGGTCCCAAAGCAGAAGACATGGGTTTCCACTTCCCAATGCAAAAATGCCTAGCATGTATATTATACGCGCTAATATACACGCTAGGCCAAAAAATGCCTAGATTTGCCTAGCGTGTATATATACACGCTAGGCTAAAAAGTCAAAAAAAAAGAAGAGAAGAGAAAGGGAGAGAGACTTTTTTTCCCCATCCCTTGGACCAGTCTACCTGCACACATTCTTTTCTTTTTTTAACATCCCAGATCACGAGCTGGGATGCCAAAGTTCACCACTTAACCTATCTACTTGTTTCTTTTTTGTTTCAAGTACCACATGTAGAACAAACAGGCGAAGTTTGGCAATTTTAGCCCATATAGAATTTAAGGGTCATTCTCCCACTTGCTAAAATTCATGGCCCATCCTGCGAGAGATCAAGCATATCACATCCATAAAAAGGGGAGATAACAAATAGAAAAGGAGAGCAAGAACATCCATTCCATGATTTGCTCAAATACATCCAATCATTCATAATTATTACATGGCTTCCAAACAAAAAGAGAGGGTTCAAAAGTTCTAAAATATTCATAAAAGAGGGGAAAAAGTGAAAGCTGCTCCTAATCAGTGCCCTTCGTCTTCTTTTGCCGGTGCAAGATCTTTTGATATGTCTGAATATCCCCCACCTGTGACCATGCTTGGGACAGCCGGTTGAGTAGTGAACGCGACTCCTTTTCATGAGCGCCCTGAAAGCATCACACCAGAAAGGTCAGTTAGGATCAGTTAAAGGAAAGCATAGGGCAACAAATAATCAGACAGAGCGAGTCAAACATCATACTTACCACTTTAGCATCCTGAAGGTCAGTAATGTGATGGTAATACTCTGCCTGGTGGACAACTGACTCATAATCTTGCAAAAGGAAGAAAGAAATTAGCAACACAGAAAAACAATATGAAAGCGAGCATGCCTCTAAGACAATGTAGAAAAGAAACCTCCCCTGGGACCAGCTCGGGAGGAGGGACTCTAAGATAGATGGGCCCACTCTGTCACATCAACACACAAGTTCGAGAGGAACGCGTCATCAAAATGCCTAAAGGTCCCCTGAGTCTCGACAGTAGATGTCCCTGAAGGCCCCACACTAGAAGGCCCCGAAGGTCCAACATTTTGTGCCTCAGCAGGACTCGTGTTGGCACCTTCCTTGTCAGAATCCTCTCCCTCCTCGAACTAAAGAAAGAGGCAAAAATCCAGTCAATAAGGAAAGAGAAATAGGACTATCAAAAACCCACAAGCTGGGGGAAGAAAAGAGAAAGATACCTGAGATCGTGAGCCTCCAAATGCCAAAAAGTTGGCATCAGGCACAAAACATAGAAGGATGGATCGATAGGGGAGAGACTCGTACCATGTTTGATACCTCCCAAGCTCGTAAAGGTCATCAACAAGAACCCCATGATGAAGGAGCTGGCCTACGAGCTCCTTAGAGGTACTCTTTGGCACCATAATGTTCTTAGGAGGATCTGACAACATGACAAAATAGTCCCGGTACTGATGCGCCACCCTCTCCCCCAGATAATAGGCCCGAACCCATGAACTGTAAAAGAAGATGATGCATCAATCCATGAATAGTTGTGAGCGGCCAACAGTAGCATAGTCTAAGAAAGGGGATCTGACGTAGGGATCAATGAAATCTGCAAAAAAGAGAGGCGTCCCATTAGTCATGGCAAAACAATTAAGATTCCAAAGGTTTAAACCATCCAAGTGAGGAGAAGTGTCAAACCTACTTTGGAATCATCAAGTCAAACTGGGACCTCAAGCCTAGTTCCAAATGCTTCATCCCCAGGTCCCGATGACGATCCTTGTGCCAGCAATTCATCAAGGGATATGTGTACTTGTCAAAGAAGAGGAGGGGGCGACCAGGCTGGAAGTGCAGGTACCCCTAAACCTAAAAAGATGAACAAACAAGAAAATATATGTTAATCTCTAAAAAGTACCACTTTTCATCCCTTAACCTAGCCTTTGATGGACCTTTGAGTAATTTAATAATGGTATTTTAAGTGTGTTTGTGTAGTTAATAGGAATTTATAGCTTAGTGATTACAATCCATCTTTTAGTGCCAAGAAGAAGGATTTTTGAGCTAATCTGTGGAGCTGCTAGAATTACATGGTGGTTTACATTGGTGGGACTGCTGTGCACACATTTGGATTCTAGATGCCCTGCTAAGAGAGAGATAGAGCCTAATGTCCACGGGACAACTGCTGCATTCCACTTGTTGAGCAGATAGGGCTGCAACTTATCCAGTCAAGCAATCATGCCAAAAACTGTAGTTAACTCTGTTGCAATTACTTTTGTTGGGAATTAAAACCACTAGAGCCCATTGCTGGAGCAAGCTACAACATTGAAGCCAACAACACAACAGAGGGCTCAAGGAGGATTGAACCATGCAAGCAGCTACAACCATTGAGGAAATCAAGTAGATCTATTGATCCACTCTCCAACAACTCAAGCAAACCTGCTACTGCAGTGTTGAGGAGGCCAAGGTGTTGCAGCATTAGGACCATACCTCTGAAAATGTGAAGCCATGAACCTCATGAGTTGCTATTGTGATTGCACCATGCATGCAAGCTTGTAATCACCCAGTGAAGCTACATCTATTGCACCTCATCCTCAAAAGATGCTACACCAACCAAACTACTGTTGCACAAATTAAGAAGGCCCTACATTTATAGATCTCTGCATCATCAAAACCTTTCAAGCACATTAGAAGAATAGACCTTTGAAGCACCTCAGTCCTATCAAGCTGTTGTAGACAGCTGAGCTTGAATGTGCAGTGGTTTGTGTGAGGCAAAACACTCAACCTAACAGTTGCACTTGCTGGAAATCAAAGGAACAATTGGCAGACCTGCAACACACTTAATCTACTTGAGCTGTGAATGCAAGGATGGGAGAGCTGAAGCAGCAGTGCTGCAGTGTGGTACTCTTGTTGAAAATTGATAGACCTGTAGTCCTTGAAGCAGTCAAGTGGTCCAGTTAGAGCCAAGCACACAAGCTAATGTTACTGCTACACCAAGGAAGATGAGCTGCATGCTGAATTAATCAGTAGCTGTCGAAGTAGTGCAGCAACAGATAAATTGGTGTGTCGAGGACCACATTGATGATGTGGAGTAGCTGCACATAATGGAAACTAAATACTATAAGCTGAGGAGCTCTGCTATACGAACCTCGCGAGCTGTGAGTTGAACTCAACGAGATCTTCGCGAGATGGGAGACTTGGAGCTGCTAAAGAGGATCCTCATGAGCAACATCAAGTTCTTGGAGTGTCCATCCTCGTGAGGAGCCTAAGAGCTACACTTTATTCCAGCCCCGCGAGATGCTGATCCTGAGCTCCACTTATATTTATCCTTACGAGTTGAACTATTCTGAACCTGCTGAAACTCCATTTATGAGAGCCTCGCGAGCTTGTTGTGTGAGCCTAGTGAGTAGTGAATGCTGCATGTAATCCACCCTCGCGAGAACATGAAACCCTTGAAATATCCATCCTCGCGAATGCTGGTTCTGAAGCTCAACTTATATTTATCCTCGCTAGAGCTTAGTGAGGGCAGACCTAAAGTTGTTCCTTGCTATTTGTTGGGTTATATTTCAGATGCTTGCTGCTAACTTTATTCGAAAACAGTGATAAGAATGTGTTAGTAAAAATAAATCAAAGGTGGATTGAAAAACACAAAACAGCAAGTCTAAAAATATACACAGCCTACAAGATACAGGGCTATTGTAGCAAGTTTTGATAAATAAGAGTTTATCCCACAGAGAAATTGATCTAAAACCCAAAATGGGCTATAATAGGCCTCCAAATCTGGCTACAGATTTGACAATCCTAAAGAAAAGGAGTTGGGTGTCACAACTACACTAAATTACATACTAAAAAGAAAAGAAATAAATTACAGTCCTATCCTAAGAAAGGGTTAGGAAGAAGGTGGTGATGGTGTGTTAAAATAAAGATAAAAGGATGAGAAGAAAGTAGTTTAGGCTAAAGTTCATTCAGTTAAGTAACTCAGATTTAGGGCTGTCTCTGCGGCAAATCCTTACTGAAGTGCTATCAAAAACCTCAGCAAGGTAGAAGAATCCAACTTAACCCATGCCATTTAGACTGCTCTTAAGGCTATAATCTATCCACTTAAATGGTCACAGGCTATCCAACAGAGTCTGTCAAATCTCATTGATTGAATCAGAAGAGCTAACCTAATCCAAAGGAGTGGATTGATCTTAAGGCTATAATTTGTCCACTTAAATGGTCACAGACTATCCAATGGATTTCCTCCAACCATGAATTAAATCAGGCCATGAATACCATTGCAAATACTATGTTTGCCAGGCTACAAGCTCCCCAGATCTGCTTACAGATCAGGCAGACATTCATAGGGGTTCCAACCCATAAAATCCCATGTGTGTCAAAGGCCATCAGCACAATGCTTGGACACATAGGAAAAGCAACATGTTGAATAGAGACTTAAATACAGCTGATCATTGCTATAAAAGACCTACAATGACTCAGCCCACAAGTCCGTAATCACTACAGAGAAGCCAATCTAACATCTGATAGTGGTCAACTTAAATAGAGGGGAGCCTATAAGCTCAAGTGCAGAGAAAAAGAATCCATCTCAGATCTGTGACCAAGACTTGCCCTAGGGCTATAGTTTGTTCACTCAAATGGTCACAGGCTATCCACAGAGGCTCCCTTACTCATAAATGATGAGATAGAACATGTAAACTGCTGCTGCCACCATGGTCCCAGGGCTACAAGCTCAATCTTTCATGGGCCTTTCAATAAGCTCAAATCCTAAATGCATGCTATAGCCTAAACAAAACTACGGGAAAATAAGAAAATAACAGATTAAATGAACATTTAAAGCACAAATTCCGTTGATCAAAATTACCAATAATAAAATTTCTCAAGGCAGCAGCCTTGTGCATAACAACTCTTCACAAAATCCCAATGTTTAAATGACCTATTACAAAACTAAATGAAACTACACCTAATTGCTTACCAAAGATTTAGCCAGCAAGTGCTGGGTTAAGAGAGAAGAAAAAAGGAAAAAGAGGTGATCAAACCCTAACCCTAACCCTAATCTGCTTGAGCTCTCAGTCGACAGAGGTTGAAAGATAGTGATTGATAAATTCTTAGTTACAAGCACGACTTATATACTCAGTCCTACTACCTTTGCTAAGAGAAGAATAAACCCTAATTTTTCTAGTAGATGTGGCACTGTTACAACCCTTAGATTTCTTGGGATGTGTCTCGAGATCAGTGCCTCGGGATGCATGCCCTAGACATGGGGAAATCCCTAAAAAGTCCTTTAGTTAAGATTGAGAAGTGGAGAGCCTATTGAGCACTAAAAAATACCATTTTTCACTCCTCAACCTAACCTTTGATGGGCTCATGAGTATATTAATAATGTGTTTTTAGTTGTATTTTTGTAGAAAATAAGAAATAAAAACTGAATGTTGTAATCCATCTTTTTAAGCCAGTAAGAATGAATTTCATGCTAAGCTGTGGAGGTGGGTGAAGATCAGAGGATACACCATGGTGGATCACACCATGTGTGCCATATTGCATGCCTAAGTGGGCCCCAGAAGTTCCACATAAGAGAGGAAGGTGGACCCATACAGAGGACATGGCTGCAGCAGGCACTGCACAACAGTAGAGGACTAGAAATGAACCCTCGCACAGTGGTCGCAAGGATCAATTTATTCAGAGAATGCCTCGCGTAGTTGTCGTGAAGTTCACAATCTTGCAACACTTAAATCACACGCACATATCTCATGCAAATCAATGGTGAAAGGGCTTCAGAAGTGGACCTCACGCAGTCCTTACGCGGTTCAAAATATTCCTAGGAGCTCGCACAGACAGAGCTTCAGGAAGGCATGTCGCACAGTTCTCGCGCACTTCACTAACCATTGCGAGAACACTAAAGATACACACTATGAACCTCGCAAAGCTAAGAGCTTAACGTCGCGAGCTACTACCACCCATTTCCTAGCTCTCGGACAGATCCTGCGCTGCTGCATTTTGAACCTCGTGAGCTCCTAGATGATCTCAGCGAGCAACACTTCAGCCCAATGACAACCTAGCGAGTGAGCACCTGAAGCAACTCCAGCTGTGCGAAGCTCGGGCCCCCAACTTCTCAACCACTGATTTCCAATATTCAGGGACAATTTTGGGATTTCACTTCAATTAGGGCACACATCCTAAGGTTCCAATTTGTGCCACACACACTTTGAAGCATCCAAGGGTCACGGATGAGCCACTCCTAAAGCATCCTTAGTTCTGATTGGCTAATGCATATTAGGGTTTCATGGGCTACCTATATAAAGGGTTGTTATCTACATTTGTAAAGGATCGAAGGGTTAGCCCATGATCCCCCTTTTAGGGTTTTAGCTTTCTAGGATTAGGGTTTCGAGCCAGGATTAGCCTGGTTCACTTAGGGTTTTAAATCCAGGAATAGCCTGAGATCAGAGCCAGGGTTTCCTGTGCTCATTTAGGGTTTAGTTTTCTTTTCCTTTTTCTTTTTCCATTTTTTTATTCCTTAACATAACAGCAATGCTGGGCTAAGTTCTATGTAATAGCTAGTTTTATTTTAGTTTTGTAATAGGTTTTGTAAACATTGGGATTTTGGATGAGCAGTTGTGTATAGGCTGCAGCCAGGAGACAGTTCATTGTAAGTTTTACTTTTTTTTATGAACTGCTGTTTTAATGCTTAATCAAATCTATAGATCTTATGGCTTCTTTAGATATCTATAGGATCCATGTATTTGAGACTAGCCCATTAAGTTTCTAGTAGATCTATTGTTTGCCATCTGATTTCCCTTAGTTTGATAGATACATGGAAAGCAATGCTGGATTTGTAGAGAGATCTAGGGAACTAGGAGGCCTGTGGATCATGGTGGTTGTAGCAGTTTTCATGTTCTTTCTCAGGCCTCTATGGGATGGACAGACCAATGGGATACCCTGTGACCATTCGAGTGGACAAAGTATAGCCCTAAGGTTGTGTCCATTCACATATTTGAGATAGATTCTTCTCCCCTGCATATGAGCTTCTAGAGCCTTGTGAGGAGGTTTGTACAGTAACTGGCTCCCCTCTGTTCTACCTAATCGATATCAGATGTTAGATCTGTTGTAGTAATTACAGCTTAAGGCTGAGTCATTGTAAGCTATTTGTAGCAATGACCAGCTGAGCTAAAGGCCTTACTCAACCTGTTGTATGGTCTTTTCTTGCAGGCACTAGTGAGCAGTAAGCCTTAGCAAAGCACTTAGGATCTTATGGGTTGGAATAGCTATGGATGTCAACCAGGTCTGTGTGTAGATCTGGGAGCTTGTAGCACTGACATTACATAGTGCTACAATAGTATTCTTGGCTAGAGCTGGTCTAGAGGCTGTGAAAATGATTAGTTCACTCTTCTGGATTAGACTAACGAATTTTGGTTTAACTAATGGGGTTTGTCAGACTCTATCGGATACCCTGTGACCAATATAGTGAACAGAGTATAGCCCTAAGAGCGCCCCAAATGGTATAGGTTAAACTGGGAGCTTATACCTTGTTGAGGCTATTAATAGCATCTCAGCAAGGACCACTGTAGAGACAAACTAAATCTGAGTTACATTACTGATTTCTCCCTAGCTGTTTACTTCTCCATATTTTATCTTTATTTTATCACACATGTCATCATCCTTCTTCACCCCTCTCTTTTGCTGTAGTTTTATTTCTGCATTTATGTTTTTAATATAGCTCAGTGATACCTAAACACCCTTCCTTTAGGACTGCCAGATTTGTAGCCAGATCTGGAGATTACTGTATGCCCTTGTGGTTCAGATCAATACTCCCTGTGGGACAAACTCTTACTTATCAAAACTTGCTACAACAAGCCTTGTATCTTGCAGGTTTGTGTGTATTTTTAGACTTGCTGTTTTGTGTTTTCCAATCCACCTTTGATTTACATTTACTAACACATTCTTATCACTGTTTTCAAATAAAGTTAGCAGCAAGCATCTTGAAAAAACTCCCAACAAGTTTTTGGCACCGTTGCCCAGGAGTTTTGATCTAGTATAGTAATTTGTATTTTTGTTGAGCTATATTCTTTATAGATGTATTGTTTGAATAAATGTCGGCTTTAGTTTTTATGTTATTTTCAAAGTTTTTCTTCATTTTCTATTTTCAAATTTTTGTGCCTTTGTAATGTATGAATAAGTACAGCTGTAATAAAAAAAATAAAAATAAAAAAAATACTAAAAAAAAAAATGATGTGTTAGCAGATGAGGATCAACAATACCTCATCTGCCATTTTCTCAAATTTTTAAAGGTCCTTCTCCTTCTTATAAGGGGAAGGATATGATGAAGGAAATGAAATTTGTTAAACAGTTGCAGTCATTGGTGAGATAGTGGATGAGACCTTGCCCAACTTGCTGGACTTGGGCTGAGGTATTTGCTAAAATTTTTGAAGTATGGACTGAGGAGTTCCCCACCTATGTGCTGAAAAGTACTCATTTTGAGCTTCTCAGTGGGGTGTGTGCACCACTTCACTTGGACAACTGCCCTCAGGCATTTTAGGCACCTTTGCTGCCTATGATTGCCTCTCTACCGACTGTGGAGCTGGTGTTACTCCTTATATCTCTCAAGCAACTAAAATTTCTGGGTTGGAGGATTGAGGTTTGATGCCTTTGCATCTGCAAAGGTATGACTTTTTACCTTCTGAATTATAGTTCTTTCGGGTTTAGCTGAGTTCCAGATGGGTTGTCTTACTTTTCGGTCATTTATATACCCCCATTTGGACTGTTGAGATCATGAGTCTTAATGTAGGAAGAGTCATGAGGGTTAATGATCAGAGGTTATAAATCTATGTTGGAAATTCAGTTGAACCCTCTAAAATCATTTACTTTCAAGTCCTTCCACTGATTGTTGCTCCAACACTGTGTACCATATATAACATAGTTCTTTTTAGTGTTTGAAAATTTTGTCTATATAGTGTAGTGTGATCTGATTTTTGTATGAATCTTGCTTTACAATGTGTGCTTTTAATTTTCAAAATTCTGTGTCATCAATTCTGATGCATACTCGGATCATGTTCTAAAATTTTGTGTTTAGGATTTTAATTGTTTAGTCTAGTTTATGTTTTCATATACATGCTATTTTTTTTTTACTGTCACTTCTGCAACATATAGTTGCTATTTTTAGGAGTTTGTGTAGCTGTTTTATTTTCTTAGTAGTCATGTTCTGTCTCTTCTCTTTTTCTCCTTCATAGTTTACTTTTCTGTATTGTTTTAGTTCATTTTTTTCTTTATTTTCTGCTGTAGTTTAGTGTGTGTCTATCCTGCACCCTGTTGCCCCTCTACATTTTGCATGAAACAGTGAGGACACTGCTTACCTTAGGTTTGGGGGTGTGGCAGGGTAGTCCTGCTAATAGAACAGTTAACTTTAGTGCAACAGTGTTGGTTTAATTGGGATGAATAAAGTCAATTCCCACCTAATTTGTTAGGAGGAAATTTGTGGAAAATTAAAAATTTTTGCAGACATTTTGAAACTGAAAATTTTAAAATCTTAGCACCACCATGAAGCTAACATCAGAATTTTTTTTCAGTTAGTACTTAGTGAACCTAAGAGGAGAGAAAAAGGTGAAAAGACACCCCATGGGTTAATTTGAGGACCATACCTAGTGAGATTTGGGCCCATCATTTTCTTTTGAAAAGTGTTTTTGGCATTATTTATGCTCTAAAGACTGATTGAGTCAAGACCTTTTCACTAGAAGTTAGGCACCTCTAAATCAAAACTGATTGAAAACACTCATGACACTAAGGAAATGGTCAAGGGCCTTCATTTGGACAATTTGAGCCTGAAAATTAAACCTTTTAAAATTTCCCTTTCGCATACACTCGTTGAGCCTTAAAAATCCTACTTTTCGTTGACAAACACCAGAGTACTTGCACCTTAACCTCTTGACCTGATTCAACTGTACCCTCACTCTGAAATTTAGAAGGTAAAGGAGGAGTTAAAGATAGTGAGAGTGGTCCAACATTTGGTGGAAGGTGAAGAAAAGCAACTTATGAACAACAGTGTATCAGTGGTATTTGTGTGGCAGTTCATCATAAAAATCATAAAAATATTGAATACAAATAAAAAGAGAAAAAGAAAGAGAAGTCTAGAGAAGAACATCATCTAAAAATTGAAAAGAAGAGAAGCTGGCCACTTTGATTCTGGAATATATCAAGTAAGATGAAGTTTTGCTGAAATGAAGGTTGTGAAGTCATGAATCACTCCTTACCTTACTGATTTCTTAATTTTGATTCCCTTTTTACCCCTTCATTCTCTATATCCCTCACCCATAAGCCACATTACAACCCATTCAAAAAGACCTTGTAGATCTAAAGTGAAATGAGTTGTCATGTGGAGATGAGGAGTTGTCCAATCTATGGTGAAAAGTCATGAGGATGTCAGAAATTAGAAGCTTTGCCTATGCTCATGCTTGCAGGCCCATTTGGGGTCTGTAACTGCTCTTGAGTTGCTTTGAATGTGAACACCCTCAGATTGTCAATGTTGAGAGATAGCCATGGTGAGAATTGGGTCTGAATTTAAACCTCATTGGGGTTGTATTCAACCTAATTTTTGAATTTAAGGCAAGCTTAGTACTGATTTTTACACATCGAATGGAAGATTGGGTTTGGGAGTTGGCCAACAATTGGGCTTGAAGGGAGAGTAATAGGTTAAAGATACGGGGTAGAAAATCAAGGGTGGGGGTGGAATTGGTTGAAATGAGGAAGTGGGTGCATGAGTGAAGGTGGTGGCCTGTAGTGAAGGAGGTGTAGGGGTAAATTGATGGGGCTATGATGAATCTGGAGGAGGGGGAAAATGTGGGGGGTGAGGGGAGTCTGGGAGAGGTGTAAACTTATAGTTGATGTCCTCTATAATAGAGGACATCATGGCTGAGTATCCCTCCTCTGAAAGAGGGATTTGGCCATGGGTAGGTGGGGATGGAATGGGTTGGTCTAAGGGTTCGAGGAACTCGGGTGGAAAAGGTGTAGAGGTTTCAATGGGCTGGGGGAAGTGTAGTGGGGAGCTGTGTGGGATTTCAAGGGATTAAGGCTTAGGCTCTAAGGCTTGGGCTGTTGAGGTTGGTGGTAGGCCAATGGTTGGGTCTGGTATGGCTGTTGTTTCAGGAATTGGGATGGTTTGGGATATATAGGTGGGTCGGGGTTTTGTGTGGGCTTTGGTTAATTTTCTTTTCTTTTTATAGGTGGATTTTACAGGTGAGCTAGGGTGAGTTGGGTAAGTAGGTAAGGGTACAGAAATGGGTAAAGAGGTTAGGGTAGTTGTGGCTGAGGTTAAAATTGGTTGGGGTGAGGATGGTTGAACTATGGTGGGTTGTAAGGTTTGGGTTGGGGTAGTAGTGGCTGGCATGGAAGTTGAAGGGGTGGCTGATGAGGTTATGGCTGCAGATGTGGGGGTGGTGCTGGCTGACACACATGAGTGGGCTGCCAGAGAGAGGGCAGCAGAGGGTGGAGCCACAGAGGCAGCGACAACAACAACATCAGAGGTTGTTAGTACATCTGCCATCTTCTTCTTCTTCTCAGTGAGAGTGCTACTTATCTCCCATTATTTATTTCCACAATTTCTGCGATTCAAGGCAATGATTTCTTCATTCTTTTGAAATGGGTATCTGCCCAGCTTCAATAAGGCTGTAATGAGCCTGCAGTAGGGAAGGAAATGGGGTTTCTTCTTGGTCTTCACCTTCTCCACAATGTCTGTCATCCCCTCAAAAATTAACTTGGCAACATCCAAGTAGTAGTTCTTGTGGAAGGAGAAGAGTGTATCAGTAATAGGAGACCTCCTCTCCTGCTCATGTCCAGAGCAATACACATTTTTTCTTAGCACCCCATTCATAACTCTGAAGTTGGGGTACATATCTCTCTTCCTGATTGATGCCCCTGATGCAGTGACCCCTCCAATCAGCTCCTTAGCAATATCTGGGATGGTGGCTGTCAATGGTGGACCCAACCCACACATAGGGCTCTACTGGGCATGTATCCCAAGTATTCTACCAATGGCAGCCTGATTGAACAGTATCTCAAATTTGTCTATGAGCACCAGCAATGGTGGGCTCCCATCATCCCCAGTCTTGATTCTGATATTTTGGTAGAACAATTGCGCTAGTCTAGGGAAGACTAGTTGCATTGGGGGCCTCAGTAGGGGTAGTAATGTGGCTTTGGTGAGGTACTCCATGGAGGCAGCTGTCTCCGGTTTCTCTTCAAAGAAGGCTTTATAAAAAATTATCTCAGCCTCCAGCTTAATTGCTGTAACAAATTCAGAGGGGACCCTGAGGTATTCATTATCTTCTTCCTCTTCATCCTCAGGGACATCAGGAGCTACTTCCTTTCCCTTTTTCTGTTTCTTCTATGATTTCTCAGGGCTTTTGGTAGGTGGGTGCTCTCTGGCTCTTTTCTTAGGAGCAGATTTCTTTTTGGCACCTTAGGCATCAGAGGTCATGCCCTTTCCTTTCTTCCCAATTTTCTCAATTTAGGGCTCCTCAGTGGATGCAGTTACCACAGGGGTCTCCACATTGGAGGCCTCCGTAATTCTTATAGATTTTCTAGTGGCCACAGGGCTCCCAGTAGGTGGTGGGGTTACCAAAGCAGACAAGGTACCTGTGAATTTTGAACCCGTGGCCATAGCTATTCAATTTCTTCAAATTAGGACTTGAGTCTCCCAGCAGATGTAATGCACACTTCAGAAATAAAATAGAACCTAAATTACTCTCTACTTACTCTAAATTAATGTCCAATTAAACCAACCGAGAGAGAGTGAGAAATCTTACCAAATGACAACTAGGGTTTCACCTCACACGTTGCACAGATTTTCAAATCCCCCCAAACCTAGCTCAAAGTGACCAGGAGGTGATGGGGAGTAAAATGGTATGAGGAAACTAGCTGAAGTGGAGTGGAATGAGTTGTATAGAAGAAGGGGAAAAAGAGGGAGCTCGGATGTGCACAGTGAAAGTTAGGGCAAAGAAGTAGAATGAATGAAATGGTGAAAATCGCTAGGTTTATAAGGCTGAACCCATGCTTCGCACAGCTGTCTCCAGGTTCTCGCGAGGTACAATTCTCGCGCAGTTCACAACTAACTTTGTGAGAATTACTATCGTGGACCAGAAAAGAGCCTCGCAAGAATAAATTAGAAGATTTATGTGCCTCGCAAGGTACTTCACAGAGTTGAATTTGGGCCTTAGAGCGCGAAGCAATTTCTCGTCTCTCGCACAGCATAACATGTGATCTTTGCGAGGAACATCCATTTGGAATATCAGGGACCTCGCAAGGCAGTTAATGGTGTGGCCTTCAGAATGATAGCTCGCGAGGCTCTCGCACGGTACAAACATGTGAATTCCATTTTTCGTGCAGTTCCTTGTTACCGACGGGATAGAGCCTCGAGAGGCTCAAGGTTAGGCTTCAACAGGTGCCTTTTGCTCGTGAAGCTCTCACACGGTATAAGATATCTATCAGAACTCCATGAGAAAGCTTCAGGTGGCTTGCGAGCTTGAAATTTAGGCTATTTAGCCTTGCAAGAAGGCAACACTTAACATATTCTCTTAGCTTTTGCCCTGGTCTGTGCATGTACAATGTCATGCACCAATTCAGTGTGCATCAGTATAAAATCCTTTACATGTACTCCATTTCATCATGATAATTTAGTTACCCTTTATCAATATTGAAACATCGCAAATTCAAAATTCCAAAGATAATCTTTCAGATCAAATTCATGACATGTATTGTGAGAGCAGCTCAACCATCACCAACAGATTTGAACATCAAATTTAGATGACAGATATGCACATGTACTCAAAACAAAAATGAACAAAACAAAATCAAACACACAAGAAAATCATCATCACAAAAGTAGTAATTGAAAAATTTCTAAGCAACACAAAACAAAATTCACAATCAACACATATGGTACATATGTTATAAAGCTATGGATCATTGAGTAGTGGGAGGGTCATGTAGGTGAAGGGTCTGAGAAGGCTCCATTGAATTTTCTACACAAATTTTTAGCCTCTGCCCATTCACTTTCATGATCTTCCCAGACATAAAATCCAAGATCTTCACAACACCAGATGGGAAGGCATGAATGATAGTGGAAGGTTCATCCCATCTGGATTTTAACTTCCCTGGAAAAAATCTTAGTTTGGAGTTGAAAAGCCAAACCTTAGTACCAGCATTGAAGTCCCTTCTCATTAGCTTCTTGTCAAAGAATGCCTTTGATTTCTCCTTGTATATTCTGGCATTTGAATAGGCTTCCAGTCTCAACTCATCAAGCTTTGCCAGCTGCAATTTCCCCTACGTCCAATAGTTTCACTATCTCCTTGAGGACCACCTCCTGCATGTGAGGATTAAGCTTCCTCTACATCTCCCTTGAGGGTTTTGCACCCTCATCCAGGTGAATTCTGTGTATGCAAATTGAGACATCAATGCCTCCAAGATTAGCTATTGTCCACCCTATTGCTTTCTTGTGCTTCTTGAGAACACTCAATAATATTTCCTCCTGCTCACTAGTGAGAGAGGAGGAGATAATCACTGGAAGCTTATTGTTCTACCCCAAGAAGGCATATTTTAATGTGGCTGGGAGCTATTTTAGCTCCAGCTCAGGGGGACTTTCAATTGAAGGGAACAAAGGTGCCTTAGTGGTTTGAGGAAGGGGCAACAATGTAGGTTTTCAGCTGGAATGCTGCACTAGGCCCACAGAAGACTCTATTTTTGTGCTGTCTTCTGTCATGAAAACTTAGGCCTCCTTCTCAACAATACTCCAAATATTTTCTAGGTCATCAATAACATTATCCCAATCCAATAGATTGGATAACTCTTCTTCCTCTAGGCCATCTAGTACATCTATTGTACAGCAGTCCTCAATGTCCATCTGAGGATGCCTATCAGCATGGTATATATTTAATTGGGCTTTCATGTTCATAAAGGTCACCTCCATCACCCCTGACCTGCATTGTATGCAAACATTTGCAGTGGCCAAGAATGGCCTCCCAAGGTTGACAAGAATTGGAGCTTTATTTTTGCAAGGGTCCATGTCCAAAACAAGGAAATTAGCAGGATAGTAGAACTTGTCCACCCCAATAAAACATCCTCCACCACATCTACAGGCTCCTTTCAGACTTATCAGTCAATTGGAGAACAACTGATGTGGATTTTAGCTCCCCCAAACCTAGTTCCTCATACACAGAGTATGAGAGTAGGTTCACACTAGCCCCTAAGTCTAAGAGGGCTTTATCAATGGTGTAGTTTCCAATTATGCAGGGGATAGTAGGTACCCCTAGATCCTGTAATTTCTCAAGTGTGGTAATGGATAGAACTGACTCAACATGCTCAACAACAAAAGCCTTTTTGGACAACTGCACCCTTGCTTCCTTTTTCTGTGTGTAGAGGTCCTTTAAGAACTTGGCATAGGCAGGGACCTATTTTATGGCATTAAGAAAGGGCAAATTGATCTTGATCTGCTTAAAGGTCTCCATCATCTCCTCCGTATGAGCATTTCTCGTATAAAAGGGAGAAGGGCCAGCTAATGCATGAGGAAATGGTAGCTATGGGACTGCTAGTGCCACAGCTGCATGTCTAACCACACCATGGTCAAAATTTAATTTGTTTCTTTTTTCTTCACTTATTAGTTGCTGTTGGGGCTCAACATCAGCCCCTTTATTTTGCCCTTGCTGATCCACAATAGGGGATGACATCTTTGGTTCTTCACCACTCTCATCTCTTTCCTTTTTAGTCTCCATGACCTCCTAAGTTGCCCTACCCACTAAATTATCAATCACTCTGCCACTCCTCAGGGTAGTGATTGCATTAGCCTCCTCTTGGGTAAAGGATGCTTCTCCAATCATGTACTGCCCCTTGGGGTTGGCTAAGGGTTGACTAGGCAATCTACCCTCCTCTCTTTTATTCAAATTATTGCATATTTGACTCAGCTGATCCTCTATTTTCTTAATGCTTTACCCATGAGAGTGCACAATTTGGACCAAGTTCCCTAAATTCTGTATAGATGCTAGCATTTTCTCTTCAAAGGAAGAGGATCTAGGTTATTGTGGGGGCAAGGCCAACTGGTTAGGCTGTGGGGCAGGCAACTAAAAATTCTATCTAGGTGGGTATCCTTGGTTAAACTAATACTGGGGTCTGTATGGAGCTACCAACTGCTGATGCTGGGGTTAAGGGTAATTATCTTATCTCCACCTCAAATTTGGGTGGTTTCTCCATGAGTACCCAGTAGGCTGCTGTCCAAATGCTTGGGCAGCATTGGCTTACTCCATAAAAAAATTAGGGAATTGGTTGGCTGATGGACAATCTTGGAGTGAATATGTGAGAGATTGGCATATCAGACATGCCTCCTTCACTTGTGCAACCATTCTAGGTTGTATCACATTCATCAATTTATCAAAATTTGAGCTTAGACTGCCTACCTTCCTCTCCAACTGACTTTGCACCTTAACTTCATACATTCTACCTCTAGGGGCAAACTCTTTCACCAACTTAGCTGGGGTCTGGTTGTCACTGTGGGACAGTGACTCCTGCTGCATGAAAATTTCCCCTATGATGTCAAACAGCTCCCATGCCTCATCAGCTGTCTTGTGGAGGTAACTACCACCACATGAGGCATCCACCATATCCCTACTCTTGGGATTAATTCCTTGGTAGAATACTTGCACTAGTTGCCACTGTGGAATTTGGTAGTGGGGGCATTATTTTAACATCTCCTGAAATCTTTCTCACGCCCTCAGTTGAGGACTGAGTAAATGACAAAATGCTAGTCCTCATCTGGCTGGTCTTGTTTATGGGAAAGAATTTAGCTAGAAATTGGCTTTGGAGCTCACTCCATGTTTGAATGCTATTGGCTAGGAGCTTAGAGAGCCAGGTGCTGGCTTTGTCATTTAGGGAAAAAGGAAAACCCTCAGTTTGGTGACTTCAGGTCCCAAGCCAACAATAGTGAAAGTAGTGCAAAGTACCAAAAATTGGTCGATATACTTGTAAGGATCTTCCTTACTGAGCCCATGGAAGGATGGCAGCATGTTGATGGTAGAGGACTTGATTTCATAGTTTCCTTCCACTGAAGGGAATTGTATGCAAAAGGGAGATGAGTAATCCCCAAGTGCATTGTACTCCTTCAGGGTCCTTTGCCTCTCAGCCATGATAGATGATTCAGTTTCAATAGTAGGGCCTTGTGTGGTGTTTCTTAGTCTAAGGACTCTTCAAACCTCAAGATTTGGAGGTTCCAATTCAGGGTTAAAAGACCTTCTTCCAAGCATACACACACAAACTTAACAAGTAAGAAAAATGCTTACAACACACAAAAAATTTTCAAACTAAATTAACAAACACACACAAACATAGCAAGTAAGGAAAATGCTTACAACACACAAAGTATTTTCAAACTAAATTAACAAATAAAAAGAGTTACACTAAACTAAATTACAAGGAATTCAACATCAAGGGACTAAGTTTTAGGGTAAAAGAAGTACAAACAGAGCTAGCTAAACTCCTGCTGCAACTCTAGCTTTTCCCTTCTGCTGTTGTCCAAGTCTAAAAAATTCTAAAAAGAATCAATAGCACTTTTTTATTTTATTTATGGCACAGCTACAAAGAATTTTCTAAACTACAATATAATACAACTCAGGTCTACTAAAAAGATCAATATCTCTGGCAGCGGCGCCAAAAACTTGTTGGGTTATATTTCAGATACTTGCTGCTAACTTTATTTGAAAATAGTGATAAGAATGTGTTAGTAAAAATAAATCAAAGGTGGATTGAAAAATATAAAATAGCAAGTCTAAAAATACGCACAACCTGCAAGATATAAGTCTATTGTAGAAAGTTTTGATAAGTAAGAGTTTACCCCATAGAGAAATTGATCTAGAGCCCAAAATGGGTTATAATAGTAAGCCTCCAGATCTGGCTATAGATTTGATAATCCTAAAGAAAGGGAGTTGTGTGTCACAACTAAACTAAATTACCTACTAAAAAGAAAACCTATCCTAAGAAAGGGTTATGAAGAAGGTGGTGATGGTGTGTTAAAATAAGGATAAAAGGATGGGAAGTAAGCAGTTTAGGCTAAAGTTTATTCAGTTAAGTAACTCAGATTTAGGGATGTCTCTGTGGTAAATCCTTACTGAAGTGCTATAAAAAACCTCATCAAGGTAGAAGAATCCAACTTAACCCATACCATTTAGACTACTCTTAAGGCTATAATCTGTCCACTTAAATAGTCACAGACTATCCAATAGAGTCTGTCAAATCCCATTAATTGAATCAAAAGAATTAACCTAATCTAAAGGAGTGGACTGATCTTAAGGTTATAATCTATCCACTTAAATGGTCACAGACTATCTAATGGATTTCCTCCAACTAATAAATTAAATCAGGCCATGAATACCATTGCAGACATTGTGTTTGTCAGGCTACAAGCTCCCCAGATCTGCTTATAGATATGGCAGACATTCATAGGGATTCCAACCCATAAAATCCTATGTGTGTGTCAAAGGCCATCAGCATAATGCTTGGACACATAGGAAAAGCAACGGGTTGAATAGAGACTTAAATACAACTGATCATTGCTATAAAAGGCCTCCAATAACTCAGCCCACAAGTCTATAATCACTATAGAAAAGCCAATCTAACATCTAATAGTGGTAAAATAAAACAGAGGGGAGCTTGTTCCTGCACAATCTCTCACTAGGCTATAAGCTCAAGTGCAGAGAAAAAGAATCCATCTCAGATATGTGACCAAGACTTGCCCTAGGGCTATAGTCTGTCCACTCAAATGGTCACAGGCTATCCACAGAGGCTCCCTTACCCACAAATGATGAGATAGAACATATAAACTGTTGCTGCCACTATGGTCCCAGGGCTACAAGCTCAAGCTTTCATGGGCCTTTCAATAAGCTCAAATCCTAAATGCATGCTATAGCCTGAATAAAACTACGAGCAACTAGGAAAATTATAGATTAAATGAATATTTAAAGCATAAATTTCATTGATCTAAATTACTAATAATAAAATTTCTCAAGGCAGCAGCCTTGTGCACAACAACTCTTCACAAAATCCCAATGTTTAAATGACCTATTACAAAATTAACTGAAACTACACCTAATTACTTACCAAAGATTTAGCCAGCAAGTGTTGGGCTAGGAGAGAAGAAAAAAGAAAAAAGAGGTGATCAAATCCTAACCCTGACCCTAATCTGCTTGAGCTCTCAGCCGACAGAGGTTGAAGGAGAGAGTGATTGATAAATTCTAAGTTACAAGCACAACTTATATACTCAGTCCTACTGCCTTCGCTAAGAGAAGAATAAACCCTAATTTTTCTAACAGATGTGGCACTATTACAACCTTTAGATTTCTTGGGATGTGTGCCTTGAGATCAGTGCCTCGAGATGCGTGCCTTAGACCTAGGGAAATCCCCAAAAGGTCCTTGAGTTAAGATTGAGAAGTGGAGAGCCCGAGCTTCACGAGTCTGCTTTCTACATATCACTTCTGTCGTGTAGTTGTTTTATGCTTTTTAGTTCCTTCGCACAACTTGCAGAGTCCTCGCGAGGTAGGAATTTGCTTGGAAGATTTGTTCACTCGCGCAAGTGGACTTTGGATGATTGCACAACTAATCTGGCATTGAATGCATTCGCGCGGAAGAGTTTATAGTACGTGGCTTGGTCGCACAGTAGAGCTTGAAAAACTCCTGTCGCGAGGTACTCGCACAGATGAGTTTGCATCTCGCTCGGCAAAGGGGGTGAGCGTCCAATCGTGCGAGAGCTGCGTGAGAGAACTTCTGGGCGTCTCTCTCCTTGAGAGCCATGCGAGAGCTTTGCGAGGTCTTTGCTATTATTCGCGCCAATTAGTCTCGCGAGGTAGTGCACGCGGCTGCTTTTAGGCATGATCCTCCGTGAACTTTGCGAGCATCTTTACATGTTGATTTCAGCTGAAGTGTGCGACTGCTGCTCGAGAGGCTTCTTTGATATAATCCTTTCATTGAGCTATGCGACTTCTTCGTGAGCTCTAATATGCTACATGTCTTAGCTGCACGAGGGAGCTTTGCTAGTGAATTTGAACAGCGCGAGGCAACACCTCAACTGTGCGAGATAGGTCATTGGTTCCTTTGCTGCTTATGCACATGCTTTTGTTGTAGCTTCCTCCACTCTCATCTATACTTCTTTCATTTGCTAGAATTCTTTGGTCCATTATGACATATAAAATAGTCACCATGGTGTGTACCATCATGGTGTTTCATCACTCTCTGGCTCAACTATCATCTTTTGCTTGAATTCTCTCTCTTCTTGGCACCAAAGGCATGGACTTTGTGTTAAGCTGTATAATTTATTACTAACTACAAAACACACTTAAACAATAGTTATTAGTCAGCTTCAAGGTCTAGCAAGGGCTAGATTAAGAGGTGAAAAGTGGTACTTGTCAGTGAATAATACTGTTCACGAATTGAAGTCTTGGAGCCCAATCTTTGCAAACCTCGAGTTCCAGCAGTCGCACTTCAAACTCAAGGATACTCCGGGGTTTTCACACATTTCTAGAGCACACTTATCAATGCCCACACATCCCAAGGTAGCCAAGGATTGGCTCCAAAATCAACTCCACACATCTTCCCCCTTCATTTCGGATTGGCTAGGGCACACCATGGATGAGGGATAGTATATAAAGAATATTTTTCCTGTTTTGTAATTTATCTAGGGTTAGCTTGAGATTCCCCTTTTGGGGTTTTAGCTGTTTAGAGTTAGGGTTAGGGTTAGTTCCCTTTTTATTTTTCCCTTTTTCTTCTTGTCCTAGCACAATAGTAATGCTGGGCTAAGTTCTTTGTAACCAGTTAGTTTCATTTCAGTTTTGTAATGGGCATTGTGTTGAACCTTGGGAGTTGATTTGAGCTTGTGCATAGGCTGTTGCCTTCGAGGGCACCATTGTAAGGTTCTTTTATGATTTTCCATATTTAAAGCTTTAATTAAATCTATTTTTTTTCTTATGTGGCACTCATAGTATTCTTTGACCTATTCCTCCCACATTGGATTTTAAGATTTGATACTCCTATTGTTGTTCGACTTGATTTGCCTTGCAATAATGGTGGGAACAACAGTTTTCTTGTTCCATTCTCATCCTCTATGAGTAGATAGCCTCTGTGGATAGCCTGTGACCATTCAAGTGGATAGATTATAGGTCTAAGGCAGGTCTAAGGCTCAGAGTTGGGATGGATTCTTCTTCTCTGCACATGAGCTGGTAAGCCTTGTGAGAGATTGTGCAGAGCCAAACTCTCCTCTATTTTGCAATGCCATTATTAGTGTTCAGATTTGAGCTTTTGTAGAGATTGCAGACTTATGAGCTGAGTCATTGCAGGCCTTTTGTAGTAATGATTAGCTGAATCTAAGTCCCCATTCAGCCTGAGATTTTCTGTGCTTTACACATGATTTTCAAGGGCTGTTTGCTCCTATGGATGCATGAGCTTATAGCCTTGCAAACATAGTGTCTGCAATGGTATTCATGTTCTGATTTAATTCATCAAAAGGAGAAAATCCCTTAGATAGTCTGTGACCATTTAAGTGGATAGGCTATAGGCTTAAGATCAATCCATTCCATTGGATTATGTTAGATTTCCGATTTAATCGATGGGACTTGATCATCTCCCTTGGATAGTCTGTGACCATTTAAGTGGACAAATTATAGCCTTAAGAGGGATCTAAATGGCATGAGTTGATTTAGATTCTTCTACCTTATAGATGAGCTTGTAGCCATCTGAAGGACTTCTGTAAATCCTGTTCTAACACTGAGTTGCATAACTGATTTAATCTTAGCTGCCTACTTCTCCATCTTTTATCTTTATTTTACCACACACATTATCACCCTTCTTTTCCCCCCTTCTTTAGTGATTGATTTATTCCTGTTTTTAGATTAATTTTATTTCTGTTTTTAGTTTACTATAGCTTAGTGACACTTAAACTCCCCTCCTTTAGGATTGCCAGATCTGTAGCTAGATTTGGAGATTACTATACACCCTTATGGCATCAGATCATTACTCTCTGTAGGACAAACTCTTACTTATCAAAACTTGCTATAATAGGCCCTGTATCTTGCAAGTCAGTGTGTAACAGCTGTAGTGTTCTTGTGTTTTTTGAATTTCTCTTAATTCTTTGCGATTTTTAGACTTTTTCTTGTCTTAGGAATATGTGAATAAAGTACAGCTGTAATCATTTTTGTTTACCTTTATTTTTCCTGTTTGTATATGTAGTGTTTGAATAAATTCCTGCTGGAGTTGTTTTTTTCTTGTAGGCTTGGACTAGTAGCAAATATGGAAGCTTGGCTGCAGCTGGAGCAATTTTGCATCAGTTTGCTCCTCTCTTCCTTGCTGTCTTTTCATTTTTATAGTTTTACATTTCAGTAGTAGTGTAGTTTAGTTTTCAGTAATTTTTATTCTACCTGCTGTGAGGTCTTTGTTTTTGCTGTATGTGTGTGTGTTGTATGCTGGGAAGAAGATCTCTCACTCCTGAGCTTGAACCTTTGATTCCTGAGATTGAGAGAGTCTTGAGCCATAGGCTAGCAACACACACTCCTGTTGAAGGCAGCAACACACACTCCTGTTGAAAACTTAGTAACAACTGAGATGGGTGTGCAACCAAGAACCCTTAGAGAGTACAATGTACTAGGGGCATACGCATCCCCCTCTAGTATTCAACTCTCTAATGCTATGGGTAGCTATGCAATCAAGGCTTCCACCATCCAAATGTTGCCAAGCTTTCATGGGCTAAGCAGAAAGGACCCATACCAGCATATAGAGTTGTTTCTTATGCTTTGCACTACTTTTAATATTGCCAGTCTGAGAGAGGAAGCCACTAAACTTAAGCTTTTTCCTTTTTCATTAAAGGATAAAGCCAGCACTTGGCTCTCCATGCTCCCAGACAACAACACACAGTCTTGGAATGACCTTCAAGTCAAATTTTTGGCTAATTTTTTTCCAATTGGTAAAAGTAGTCAGTTGAGGAAGAGCATAATCTCCTTTTCTTAATCCCCAACTGAAACATTTCATGATGCTTGGGAAGATTTGAATGGTTGCTAAGGCAATGCCCACACCACCAGATCCCTAAGTGGCAGCTTGTTTAAAGCTTCTACCAGGGATTAGATGTCAGATGTAGAGTTACGATTAATGCATTTAGTGGTGTCACATACCTCAGCAAGATTGAGGTGGAAGCATGGGACCTATTTGAGTTGATTAGTGAAAAATCCATGCAGCAAGAGTCTTTGTCAGTCAATGACATTGTGCCAGCTACTAAGAGTACAATTGAGCCCTCTGTTGGTTAATTCTGGTGTGCTTACATTATTGGTTGGTGGTGAAAGTTATTTAAAAATCAAAGACAAAGTAAAACAGGGGGTGAATCCAGCACAACTATGAAGTCCTAGACCTGCAAGATACAGGGTCCTTTGTAGCAAGTTTTGATAAGTAAGAGTTTGTCCCACAGGGAAAGGTGATCTAGAGCTCCAAGGGAGCCATCTTTAGTAGTCCCTCAAGATCTGTCTACAGATCTGGCAGTCCTAGAAGGAGGGGAGTTTTAGGTCACTTATTCTAAGTATTTTAATATCTAAACTACAGAAAGTGTTGAGAGGATGGATGGAGTGTGGAAAATGAGTATAAAAAGGGTGAGAAGTACGTTATTGAGCCAAGGTCAGAGAAGTTTTGTAACTCAGATTTAGATATGATGTTATAGAAATCCTGTCCAGAGGCTACATTATCACCTCTGAGGAGAAAGAATCCAACCCATCACTCTGCCATGATTCCACCCTTAAGGCTATAACCTGTCCACTTGAATGGTCACAGATTATCCCATAGGGGAGCCACTATCCAGAGATGGGTTAAAATATAACAAGTAAATCGTTGCAGGCACTATTTCATCCAGGCTACCAGCTCAAGAATCCATAGGGAACCTCAACCTCTAAAGTTCTATATGTGGGGCTAAGGCTGTAGGACCATGATAGCCCCGACACATAGAACCAGCAAGAGATTGAGTACAACCTTCGATCTAGCTGTCCATTGCTTGAGTGAGGCTACAATGGTCCAGTCACCAGCCTACAATCTATATAACTAGATCAGCTCTAACATCTGATGGTGAATCTATACAAATATAGGGGAGTCTGCCTCTGTACAATCTCTCACCAGGCTTCTACAAGCTCAGGTGTAAAGAAGAAGGATCCATCTTGGATCGGTGGATCAGAATCACCTTAAGGCTATAATCTGTCTACTTAAATGGTCACATACTATCCCAGAGGTTATCCTCCTCACGGAGCCCAAAACAAAATAAGATTTTCGCTGCTACCACCATGCTCACAAGGCTACCAGCTCAAGCTCCCATGGGGATTTCAGATCTAGTGGGTCCTGTGGTGGGGCTAAGGCTGTAGGACCATGATAGCCCAGACACACAGGTCACTTGGATCTGAATGGCCCTTAGAATCAGTCCTCCATTGCTTTAAAATATAGCCAAAGCAATGGCAGATCACAAGGCAGCAGCCTCGCACAAAGCATCTCACACATAAACACCAATCCCACAAAGTACAGATCCTATTACAGAACTTCCATTGATCTAATTCAAAAGCACATACAAAGGCATAGCCAGCAAGTGCTGGACTATGGAGAGAAGGAAAGAAAAAGAAAATTACTTACTGCTAAAAAGAAAGAGAAAAGAAAAAATGATCTAAGATGGGTTCCCAGATGCCTAAACCTAAGCTCAGGTATGGGTTTATATAGCAGTGGGGTGGCGGTGCATTAGGGTTAGGAAACCCTAATTTTAGCGATGGCACGTGGCCTGATAATGATCCTTGGATGCCTTGGGGCACGTGCACAGAGATTTGAGTGTGCGAGTGCGTGCCCTAATCGCTGGAAATACCCAGAAGGTCCTCTGCTGAAGAGATGGAAGTTTAGGGTCAGAGTTTCCCGGACTTTGTCGTGGTAGCTCTTTGCTCTTCGCTAGGATGATTTGACACTGAAGCTTCAGCCGTTGCGAGGTTGCCTTGGTTTGCTCTTCAGGCAGTCGCGCGGTAGAGAGTTGCACTCTCGCTGGATTAGGCTTCGCGAGGTTGAATAGAAAATACAGTCTTAAGTGTCGCGGGGTTGAAATTCAAGCAATCGCGAGGTCGATCGGTCTTCGCTGGGCAGCAGCGCAAGAACTTCACGAGCACTTCTCTTTACTGGACTTCGCGAGTTACCTCGTGAGGCTCTACTGAGTTCTGAACTACGAGAGGTTCTATGTCTCACTTGATCTTCGTGAGATTGGCTTTGCCTTCGCCAGGATGTTTTCTTTCTTGAATGGCACGAGAACTGTGCGAGGCATTCTTCTTCTGATAATTGCATCCATGCATTGCTTGGCTGACAAGCGAGGAATCTTCTGAAGCTCTCTCTCCTCAGCCGTTCTGAGCAAACTGTGCGAGATTGAGAGAGGTCTGCTTTGAACTGCACGACACTGTGCGATGTGTTCTACTCTTGAGCTTCACGAGAGCTACGCGAGTTTGAGTTTCTGAAGCTCTTCAGTCACTCATCTGCGCGAGAGGTTGCTGTAAAGTCTTGGGAAGCTCAGTTGAACTGCGCGAGGCATATTTCTCCTGAATCCTCTAAAGCTTGGGTCAACTACGCGAGGCTCATTTTAGGTCTAGATTTAGAGTTCATTCTTCTAAGGGATATCTGGTGCCAAAGTAGGCTCCTTAACAGGATTCCTGGCCTTATTTCACTGCTGATTATTACCTACACAAAACACTTAACAAGAACTTATTAGGTGGCTAAGAGTTTAATCAAAGGTTAAGTTAAGGGGTGGAAAGTGGTACTTTTTAGGTCTTAACACCCTCTTCTAAGGGAAAAGTGTATGTGTTAACTGCATTTAGTAACTTAGAGAGGAAGGTGGATGTTGGGAGTCTACCTTGCCTTCAAAAAGATCACACACAGAGACCTGCAAGTATTCAAGGCCTATTGTAGCAAGTTTTAAAAGAGTAAGGGAATGTCCATAGGGAGGTGAGTTCAAAATATGGTAAATCTCCATATCTGAAAAGAGATCTGGCACCCTACATAGTAAAGAAAGGGGAGAGGTTTTAAAGGGTTATCACTTAAGCTAAACTACAAATAAAATTCACTCAATTCAAGGCAGATCACACACAGAGACCTGCAAGTATTCAGGGCTTGTTGTAGCAAGTTTTAAAAGAGCAAGGGAATGTCCATAGGGAGGTGAGTTCAAAATATGGTAAATCTCCATATCTGAAAAGAGATCTGGCACCCTACGTAGTAAAAGAAAGGGGAGAGGTTTTAAAGGGTTATCACTTAAGCTGAACTACAAATAAAATGCAAACTAATTGAGATCGAGTCCAGAGATCTAGATCTTGTAAGTGGAAGGGTTTAAAAATAGAAAATGGAGAAGAGCAGCTTGGAGATTGGTCTCACTGCAATCAGGTTGAGCTGATCATGTTACAGGGGTTCAAAGCACACAAATCGCTCAGCTGGCTACAAGCATAGCTGCAGGGTAGAAGACTCCACTCTAAACCAAAGGATTTAACTGATCTTAAGGCTATGGTCTGTCCACTTCAATGGTCACAAATCATCCTATAGACTTCATCCGATCTAAAGGTTTATGGTAGAAGAATCCAATTGAAACCAGAGATTGGACTAATCTTAAGGCTATGATCTGCCCACTTCAATGGTCACAGATCATCCTAGGGAATTCTTCCAAACCAAAGGTTTCAACCAGAGCATTAAGACCACTACAGATACTGCAATTTCTAGGTCACAGATACAAGAAATTGCAAGGATATCAGATCTAGGGAGATCAGATGGTATCCAAGAGGTCTATCAGTTAAGTGGGTGAGCTATCAACAGACTCCTCTACACAAATCTAATCGAGCACCAAATGAAACCAAAGGAACTATAGATCTAATTAAAATAATAAAAATAATATTTACATTGTAATAAAACTCACTCTACAATGAAATGCTCTCAGATTTGTAGTCTGTGCAGCAATTAACCCATAATAACACTCTCAACCTTACCCAATTACAGATCTAACCTCTCTCTCCTCGCTGCTCCTAGGGAATTAGCCAACCATAGTTGAGCTAAAAGAGGGAAAATGGAATTTTGCTGTAAGCTCTGATCTCCAGAATTTGATCCAAATTTTGATCTCCCTAATTACAATTGGGGATCTCAATATATAGCTTTCTCCCTCTCATTTCTCCCGCCAATATTCCCTTCTAGAAGGTCCTCAGAGTTTGTTAGAGATCTGTCAGAGCACGTGGGGTTGGTTAGGGTTTCCTAGGGCATCTTTAGGATCGTTGTACCGGTCACCCAAGTGCCTCGGGTTGCGTGCAGTAGGTCACTAAGTTGCAGCACGTGAACAACCTATTTTATGAGAAGTTCTTCACACGATTTTGACAAGTTGAGGAAGCTTCCGATAGGTTCAAATGGAGCTTTTTGGTCCTTTCGGTAGGTTCTCAGATCTCTTCGATAGGTTCCGATAGGATGAGCCTTCTCTTAACGCTTCAGCGTTCTCTGCCCCTTTGTCTGGAGCATTCGACAGGTTGGGAAAGCTTTTTGGTAGGTTGGGTTCTGCATGCCATCATTTTGATAGGATTGCTCTCACTCCTGTCAAAATGTTTAAGTACCTTTCGATAGGTCTGAGCTCCCGCTTCTCCATTTCGATAGGTTCAGGCAACCATCCGATAGGTTCAGGAAACCATTCGATAGGTTCTGATTACACCTCAGGCAGGCTTTCGATAGGATGGTTTCTTCCTTTTTTTCAGCTGCTCGATAGGTTCTTGGATCCTATCGAACTCCTCAATCCATACGAATCCATCATTTCTCTGCCTTTAGATCCAATCTAAACCTTTCCAACTGCATGAATTCCTCCATTTTTTGCTCTTAGCTCCTATCGAAGTCTTCAAATAAACTCTTGATAGGATGTTTTCAGCCTGTTTTCACTTCCTTCTCCTTGCCCTGCTGTTGGCACGTGCCCCAAGGGCCCAATGGTGTGCAACCCTCTTGTGTGCCATTGCTGGGTCTGTACTGTGCTGAGAGATGGACTTCTTTGTGTAACATTTTTGAGTGGTTTTCTGCACTATTCCTATCTTTTATTGCTATCTACAAAATAGACTCAACAAGTGTTTATTAGTGTGCTCACTGGTCCATCAAAGGTCAGGTTAAGGGGTGAAAACTGGCATATTTCACTACTTAATAGTGGACAATTTGGCAAAACAATTTGCTAAAGTGTTGAGTGTGTTGTGGCCACAAATGGCTGCACAGGTTGGGGAGGCATGTCTCACATGCTACTCACCTACACACTCCCAGTTGCATTGTCCCTCTGTTGGTCCAGTCCCTGAAATTTTAAATGAGCAAGCCAAAGCTGACCAAATATCTGGAGAGCAGCAGGCTTTGCCCTACATGTCTAACCAGCAATCCCTTCTAGGTTATACACCAAGAGCACAAGTCCCTAATCAGTCCCCCCAACCAAGTACTTTAGCATTGCCCTCACCCCAACCTAAAGCCCCCTCAATTGAGGATCAGGTTTTGTCTTCATTGAAAAACTTGAACTCACTCTCCCAGATTGTGGATTCCCACAGTCAGAGCATCAAAAAGATAGAGGACCAGATTGATCACATTTCAAATGCTCTATTTAGAAGGGATGAGGGCAGGCTCCTAAGCCCAATAGTACACAGTCCCAAAGGGCACTACATGATTGGTGAAGCTTCTTCAACCAATAAAGATGCTAGGGCCATTCATGCCCAGAGGACTAGTAAAGTGGTGGAGCACCAAGAAGTTTTCAATGGAAAAAGATGTGTAAAATAGAGAGAGAACTGAGCCCCTACTGATTAGCAATAGGAGATGAATAATGGGCTATTCTGTGAAGTTTGGACTGAGGAGGCACCTACCCATGTGCTCCCCCACCCTTCCATTGAAGCCCACCTGCTGTGGAGCTGGAGTTGCTCCATTCATGCCCCTTGCAACTGTGGACTGCTGAGCTGGAAGATCTCAGGTTTGATGTGAATGCAAAGGTATGGCCTTTCATTTTTATATTTTAGTTCCTTTTAGTTTAGCTGAGTCAAGATGAGATGCATATAATTTTTTCTCATTCATGAAATCCCATCCGGACTGTTTTAGTGTGATCTGATTTTTATATGAATCCTGCTTCAACTTGTATGCCATTCATGTTCATAATTAATTGCCATCTTCTTAGATTCATATTCAGATCATTTGTAGGTATTTTTTGTTTCAGTTTTTCTTGTTTTAGGTGTTTAGGTTAGTAAATATCCTGTATGTACCTGCTGTGTTTAGTTTCATTTCTGCTGTATATAGTTGTGTTTTTAGGAATTTATGTACTTCCTTTGTTTCCTTAGTAATGTTTTACAATTTTTTCTCTTTCTTAGTTTCATTTTCTGTAATCTTTTAGTTTCTTTTTCTTTCAATTACTACTATAGTTTAGTTAGTTTTCTTGTTTTTCACCCTGCTGCCCCTGTGCATATAGTTGGAAATAGTGAGGACACTGTTTAACTTAGGTTTTGGGGGTGTGGTAGGGTAGTCCTGCCATTCGAATAGTTAACTTTAGTGCAGCAGTGTGAGAAAAATTGAGATGAATAGAGTTAATTCCCATCTAACTTGTTAGAATGAGGAAATTGGTGGAAAATTTAAAATTTTGTAGACTTTTAAAACTGAAAATCTTTGAAAAATTAGCACCACCATGAAGCTAACATCAGAATTTTTTTTCAGTTAGTACTTAGTGAACCTAAGAGGAGAGAAAACGGTGGAAGTATACCCCATGGGTTAATTTGAGGACCATACCTAGTGAGATTTGGGCCCATCATTTTCTTTTAAAGAGTGTTATTGGCATTTTTTTTGCTCTAAGGACTGATTGAGTCAAGACCTTTTCACTAGAAGTTAGGCACTCCCAAGTTGAAACAATTTGATAGCACTCATGACATTAAAGAAATGATGTAAGGCCTTCATTTGGACAGTTTGAGCATGAAATTCTAACCTTTTAAAACTGCCCTTGTGTATACACTCTTTGAGCCTTTAAATCTATTTTCTCTTCAACAAACACCGGAGTACTTGCACCTAAACCCTATTGAGCTGATTCAACCTTACCATCACTCTTAGAGCTCAAAAGGTAAAAGCATAGAAGTTGAAGATAGGTAGGCTAGGTCAACATTTGGTGGAAGGAGAAGAGAAACAACTATAAAATAACAGTGTAACAGTGGTATGTGATTGGCATTCATAAAATAACAAAAAATAGAAAAATATAAAAAAAGAAAAGAAAAAAAAGAGAAGTCAAGAAAAGTACTTCATCTAAAAATTGAAAAGAAGAGAAGAAGATGGCCACTTTGAATATGAAAAATGTCAAGGAAGATGAAGTAGTGCTGAAATGAAGGTTGTGAAGTCATGAATCACCTCCTACCTTGCTGATTTCTCAATTTTGATCCATTCTATCCTTTTATTCTTTACAAACCTTACCCATAAGCCATATTACAATCCATCAAAAGACCTTATTGATCCTAAGTGAAATGAGCTGTCATGTGGAGATGAGGGAGTGTCCAATCTATGGTGAAAATTTTAATGAGGATGTCAGAAATTAGAAGCTTTGCCTATGCTCATGCTTGCAGGCCCATTTGGGGTCTATAACTACTCTTGAGCTGCTTTTAATGTGAACACCCTTAGATTTTCAATGTTGACTGATAGCCCTGGTGAGGATTGGGTCTGAAAATTTAATTCATTGGGATTGTATATGTAGACACCCCCATTTTGTCCTCTCGGAATATACAAATCTGTTCGGTCAACCTTTGACCTCGCTTGTGACTTTTCAAAAAGGATTCACCTTATCTGGAAGTTTCACAATATTAACGTGGGACCATATACTAAAATAATAGTATATGGCTAGACACATGCTGAAATAATAGCTCTGTGGTTCAGGCCTCCTAACCCTGACGTGGAAACCATGCACTGAAACAATAGTACATGGCTGAACACAGGCTAAAATAATAGCTCTGTGGCTCAGAACCCGACGTAGGGAGACTATATACTAAAACAATAGTATATAATCAAAATACAGACTAAAACAGTAGTCTGACATTTTAGACCCCGTAACCATGACGTGGGAACCATGCACTGAAATAATAGTATATAGTTGAACACAGGCTGAAACAATAGCTCTGTGGCTCAGATCCCAATGTAGGGAGACTATATATTGAAATAATAATATATAGTCGAAATGCAGGCTGAAACAATAGTCTGACATTTTAGACCCGACTCGGACCCGGACAACCCTGAATTACACTCCTAAAACCATGCGCACAATTTGATTGCACGTAAACCCATAAACGTGCAATCAGTCCCCTTTCAGACTAGACTTCCTTTCCCTAGACCACCCCGAGACTCGATTATGCACTCCACATGACACGCATGATCGGATTGAGCGCTTTAGCACTGACGCACAATTGGCCTACCCCCGACCTAGTCTCACAGTCCTTGACCTCCAAGATTTCATGATTAAGCTCTTCGGATAAGATGCATAATTGGATTGTGCACTCTAAACAAGGCATGCAATTAGTTCTAACGTGATTAGAACTAGGGAACTCGGCTGAGCTAGTCAGCCGATCGCTCACTGAGTCGGTGACCGACTCAAAGTGAATAAGTGCTAGAAAACCGGTGCACAATTTAGTTAAACGCCTGAAACAAGGCGCTTAATTAGGAAAAAACTTATAAAATACTTTTTTTAATTCAATCAAAAGAGAGGACGGAAAAACAGACACAGAGCAGAGCGAACACAGAGAGAAACAAAGCAATGACATCAAGATTCGAGATGCAACTCTTCCGCATCCGAGCTTCGAATTTCGAGATTCCTCTCTGCAACCCCGACCTTAGTTAAAAATTTAGTCTTTCGTTTTTGACCATAGTTTTAGTTCTTAAATTTAGGTTTTTTAGTTTTAACTATTGATATTAAATTTTTAGTCTTAGGCCGTAACACTCCTTTTTAGACCGCAATTTTAATATCTGGTTCTAGTTCTTAGTTTCTAGAACAAGTCCTTAATCAGATTACCTAATCCTCGACCCTAAACCTTAATTTTTTTTTGAAATCTTAATCTCCGGTCCCATTATTACTCTATGGTTCTAGTTCTTAGTTTCTAGAACCAGTCCTTGATCATATGGTCTGATTTTCTTACTTCGATCTCGAATTCGGTCCTTAGATTTTAAATTTTAATTTTAATTCCTCAATTTAAGATTTCTAAAATCCCAATTTATAATTTAGTTTTTAATTTCTCGTTTCATAATTCAATTCGTGCTTATTATCCAGAATTGACTTTAAAAAATCTAAAAAAAATTCTATATTACAATCTGAAATTCAGTTTGCTTTAATCTCAGCTACTTGATTTATCCAAGGGAGCTTATGGAGGGTACTTGGGAACGAGGCCAATCCTCTTTAGCATAGCGGGCCCAAAACCCCTCTTCTTAGAATTTTAGTAAAATTAGTCCCTTTGCTTTAATTAGAATTTCAGTAGAATTAGTATAATTGCGTTAATTAGAATTTTAGTAGAATTAGTCTATTTGCTCTAATTAGAATTTCAGTAAAATTAGTCTATTTGCTTTAATTAGAATTTTAGTACAATTAGTATAATTTCTTTAATTAGAATTTCAGTAGAATTAATATATTTGCTTCGATTAGAATTTTAGTACATATAGTATACTTGTTTTAATAAGAGTTTTACTAGAATTAGCATATTTGTATTCTTAGTAAGATTAGGAGATTAATATTAATTAGACTTCTAATAAGATTAGAAAACTTAATTAATTAGATTTATAATAAGATTAAAACATTTAAATTAATTAGATTTCTAATAAGATTAGAACATTTGAATTAATCAGGCTCCTAGTAGGATTAGGAGACTTAATTAATTAGATTTTCAATAGGATTAAAATATTAAAATCACAGTAGAATTAGGATACCTAATCACTGTAGAATTCTAACAAAGGTAGGACATTCAAAAGTAATCAGATTCCTAAACTAGTTAGACTTCTAATAAGATTAGAATATTCAAACCAAGTAGACTTACATTAGGATTAGGACACTAGAATATTAGATTAATTCACCATAATAAATTCACACAGTTAGACTCATAATAGAACTAGGAAACTTAAGCCAAGTAGAAGTACAATAATAATAAGGAAAGAAAAACTAAACTATCTAAATTACAAGATGAGCCAGTGCTGTTGATGTTGGCAGACCGACGATTCAGTAAAAAAGTAACCCACACCCGCTCCAAAGCGTGATCGTGTTGCAACGTCGTTAAATATTTGCAGCTGGCGATCATAACAAACTAGGAATCTTCCTAGAAATCCCCCCTTATTTTCAACATCCAAAACATCGTCTTGCTAGAGTCCGCTCAGGACAGAATTGGGCCACTGATTCATGGAGACCGAAAGGAACCCAGAAAAAGCACGTACCAACAGACTGGCGATCGCGATGGGACATTTTTAGCCAAACTCTTCCTTTCATAGATAATTAGTTTTATTTTGCTACTTTTTCTTTCCATTGCATCATTTCAAATTCCTTTAAATATATGAGTCTTCGCCAAAGACTCGAGATGTCTGGTATGCGAAGAGTGAGTTTAGGAGACCGCCGTTGTGGGGATATCACGACAACCCCATATACGAGAAAGAATCACCTTATGATTCCAGCCTACGATAACCTAAGATTAACATGGTTGGCGATCAAGAAAATCCCTTTTCTACCTCGCACACCGATACTAATCATAACGGGAGAGATAGTAACACCGGATAAAACCTCATTGCCCAACAAATCGTAGAGCTCAGTATTCAGAGATCAAAGAGGAGATGATGACGCTGAGGAATTGCTTCAGAGACTGGCTGCTGCATATGAAACCGTTAGGGCACGACAATATTCAGAAGAATAAGAATGGCAGGAGAGACCGCCACCTACCCTGAGCACAGTGTCAACCCGCGCCTCACCATTGAGACAACCTGCTCTCACATTCTTCAACGATGATTCTCCAGATAAGGTTTGTTCGTGATTTGCTCTAAAAGACAGCACCATCAAGATCGAAGATCTCCCCAAGATGCTCAATGAATACATGGCCAAGAGGGAGATATCGAATTTAACTTACCGACGGGATTCAAACTTCCAAAATTTACCAAGTACAACGGCACGGGAAATCCAAACCACACACTTGGCCCTCTTTTGCAATGACTGTCAACCATACGTGATAATCCAGGACTTCTCATCCACTATTTCCAATGCTCATTAGAAGGAGAAGCTCTAGATTGGTTTGCGGAACTCCCGCTGTATAAGATAGATACATTTGATGATTTAGTCAATTCCTAGACTAATAAAAGCACTTGATCCAAGAGACAGTCAGTCTCAGTGATCTAATGGTGACAAAGCAAGGACCCGATGAAGAGTTCGCCTACTTCGTCCCCAGATGGAGGAAACTCACAGCCAAGACCTACACTTCAATGAAAGAGAAAGACTCGGTTGACATTATCATCGATAACACTGGAGAACCATTAAAAAGTGCGCTTGTCATAAGTGATTGCCTCGACTTCACTGCACTCCACTCCCGGGCCTCTCAACTAGTGCGACACATCAAAGGCGAAGACCTTACCCTATCCATAGTCACATCTAGAGTAGGCTCTTCTGGTGAATCAAAGTAAAAAAATACTAAGAAAGCCTCGGGAACCGAGCAGGTTAACACCATTGTCAACCAAGGGCAGATCTCTGAAAACAGAAATTTTCAACCGAGAAATTTTAGGTAGAATCAAAATTAGCAATGGTACACGAACCAAAACTAATGCACAAATCAATAAAGATACGTGAACCAAAACCAAGGCTCGAACCAGAATCAGGGTTAATACCAGAACAGAAACCAATACCCCAACACTTATCAGAACTAGAATACAACACAGAATCGACCGACCCACACACAGAGCTACAATAACATACCCCTACCATAAAACTTTAACCCTACTAGAGGCCCCTACCAGCTGAGGCGGGAATACTATCCCCCTTTACCTGATATAATCCCTAACATCTTTCGTCTCCTTAACACTCAAAATCTCCTCTGATTCTTATAGAAAAGACCTCGACTATGGCCGACAAATCTAGACTATAGCAAATACTACACATGTAACATCTCAAAATTTTGACCTATGAATAGTATACCTTGGGATGCATGCCCGACTTTGAATAATGTGCCTTGGTGTACGTGCCGGACAGGTCACGTGCAACATACACTGTGTGTATGTATTTGTAATTCACAAGGGAACCACAACTACCACATACATGCTTAGGTGTGTATGTGTTTCACGTGTGAGCTATGCGGAGATAATATAGCCTAAGTGTGTATGTGTGTCTAACACATAAGCTTAACACATGCTAGAAAGAAGAGGGGTCTCCCACACGTTTTCCCCAAATGCTTGTATTTTTGGTTAGAGAGAGAGGGAGAGAGAAAAAAAGAGGAATAGGATTTTAAAGAAAGAGATTTGAGAGAATAAGATAATTTCTCTTGATCCAAAGCTTGGATCCACTGTATGGATGTGAAGTATATGTGAAGATGAGTGGGTGATGATGATCTTGAAGAAGATCTAGTGGTTGAGCTTGTGATTAGATCTTGAAAAGATTTGGAGGAAGGGGTTTTGAAACCCTATTGAGTTGAGCTGTGGGTGGATCAAATCTAGGGAGATCCACTTGTTTAAGGTATGTTTTTGATATTTTATCTACATTAAATAGGGTATAAATGATGGATTAAAAGAAGAAAAATTGAAGAAAAATGGTTTTCAAGGTTCAAACCCGAGAAGTGCTAAGAAACTGCCAAAATTGATTGATCGATTTTGAAAATTGATTAATTGATTTTTGACAGAAGAGAAATTCGAGAGGAACTTCACGAAATTGATTAATTAAAGAAAATTTCGATTGATCGATTTTGCCTGGGCTTGCTGATACTACCGCAGTATTTCGGCTATAACTGTTTGTGCCGAACTCCAATTGATGTGATTCTTATTGTGTTGGAAAGAGAATAACAAGCCCTACAACTTTTGCGAATTGACCAACTTTTGAATCAACCTTTTTAATGGTCAAAATTTAGTAATAATCTGGATCAAATGCTGATATTTTGAGAAACGAAACCGATTATTCGAATTTAATTCGATTGATCGATTTTTGAATTTCGATTAATTGATTTAGAATTGATTAATCGAATGGGTACTTTCAGTGGCTGAAAAAAGGTGGAGTTTGGGAAAATCAATTGATCGATTTTGGAATTTCGATTAATCGATATAGGGATCGATTAATCGATTTTGACTGTGCTCGTTAGTACTTCTTTGGTATTTTAATCATAATGTTCTGCTCCAAACTCCGATTGATGTAATTCTTAAGGCGTTGGAAATATAATAGAAAGATCTACAACTTTTGTGTTTTGACTAACTCATGAATCTAAAGTTTTAAGGGTCAAAATTTAGGGCGAAGGTTGCATCAAATTCTATATTGGCATGAAATTGCCCGTTCTAACTCGGTTATGAGAAAACACTTAAATAGGTCTAAGTTATTAGTGATTAGAATTGATCTTTGATGTATCATTTTATATTTGTGATATAGATTAAAGGCAGAAGGCCATCGATAGGACCTTGCTTGCTTCGAGGTTAAGGTAGGGGAACTTCAGCATAAACTTACATGTTTAACTTGATTCATAGTTCTTTGATGTATTTAGATGTAAGTTTGATAGTGATTTGAACGAAAATTTTGAACTCTTTGCAAAAATAGAAATTTAAGTCTTTGAGTAAAAAAGGTAACTTTCGAACCTTAAAGTCAAATCGTAAAATTTTACTGTGTTCTTTGAACTGTGAGTTTTAATTGTGTTTTGAAGGGTTTGAACGTGAATGAGAACTCAGGACATTAGGGTTTAGTAGATGTGTATGCTTGTACGCCTTTGGACCGCTTTTGTGAGATTTTATGTACTCCTTTGGACACTGTTGTAAGTCATGTATGCCTTTGGACCATTTTTATGAGATTTTATGTACTCCTTTGGACACTGTTGTAAGTCATGTATGCCTTTGGACCATTTTTACAGGATTTTACGTACTCCCTTAGACACGGTTGTGAGTCATGTACGCCTTTGGACCGCTTTCGTGAGATTTTACGTACTCCTTTGGATAATGTTGGGATTTATGTATGCCTTTGGACCGTTTTTATGGGATTTACGTATACCCTTGAACTACGATGTAACCATGTATGCCTTTGGACCGTTTTTACGGAATTTTACATACTCCTTTGAACCTTGTTGTGACTCGGTACACCCTTGGACCGCTTTCGCGGGATTTTACGTACTCTTCGGGTTTTACTTCGTAAATCAAATGATAAGTCATGAGATTAAGGTGGACCGCTATGGGCGAATTTTGTGTATATGGACTGCTATGGGTGGATTTTGTGTATGTGGACCGCTATGGGCGGATTTTATGTATGTGGACCTATGTGGGCAGATTATGCTTGTCGTGGACCGCTATGGGCGGAGTATAAGTACCATGTAGGCCACTGGGGTGGATTTGAAATCAATTTTTATGTGATGAGCAAATGTTTTGAAATCAGTTTTTATGTGAGAAGTAAATATTTTGAAATCAATTTTGGATGATAAGGAAATCAGTTTTGAAACCAGTTTTGTGTGATAAGGAAATCAGTTTTGGTGTGTTAAAGAAATGTCTTTGAAATCTATTTTGTGCAATAAGGTAATGTTTTGGAAATCAACTTGGTGCAACAAGGAAAAGGTATTTAAAAATCAGTTTTGGTTGATAAGAAAAGTGCTTTGAAATTAGTTTCAGTTTTAAATATAAAAATGTTTGATTTTGACATTGAATCTATGCTTCATTATGATAAGATGTGGATTTGTATTGAGTTTCCTCTACTAAGCTAGGATGTAGCTCACCCCTCGACTATACATCACAGGTATAGCTACTACTTGGACACCAGACTTGCAGATTGAGGAATTGAGGAGTGCTATGATGTTCGGGGTCATGGATTGAGTGCCTTGTGGAGTTTGGTGAGTGTGGCTTGGTACAATGTATTATTATATACTCGTTGTACACCACTGTTTGGTGATATTGGTACATCACCGGTGGTCGTTGTTAGTTATTGTAATATTGGATATTAGAATTAGAGATTTATTTATGTCATATGTATTATCTGCTTTAATTTCTGCATGTATGTGGATGTACCAAGTATTCTGTATAGATTGTGATCTACGATCTAGCGGTCCGGGTTTTTCCATTAGTGTTTGAAGAAAAAAAATATCTCGGGAAAATTCAAGTTGGGAAAATTTAGGCTGTCACAACACATTCTGCCGGTATGCGGGACACAATCTAGAGGACTGCTGGGTCCTCCGAGATGTAATCTATGACATGAATGACCGGAACCAAATTGACTGGGAAACCCTCAGGAATCCTAACCCTAACAATAGTCAACCCCAACAGAACTTAGGAATCATTAATAGCCCTATGCCCAATCACAATCAAGGAACACCAACCCAGGTCACCACTATGGATCTCCCTGGTCAATCCTCTTTCCATCCCTCTACCTTAATCACTCGCATCCAACCCTCCAACACTTTTGCTACCCCTGTGAGAGCTCCTCTACCCCCGCACCCCTCGACTTTGATCACCCGAATCGCCTCGCCGAGCCCACCTCCTTACCCAAAATTTACTCAGATACGAGTCCACTCCTTTAGGGCCCGAAGACCATTCCTCCATAGTCACCCACCAGAACCATCAACACCTCCAAATCCTGAACCAACACTATTTCTGCTTCCCTTGTCTGATTCAGAGCCCGAGTATGAAGATCATGTTCTTCAACCTGCATCCTAAATCACTGCATGGGTAGACAGTGTCACCTGAAAGACTCCAAGCCAAGAAGACAAAACAAGGACTAAGTGTTTACTAGACATAAAAGAGAGTGAACAAGAAGGACATCCAGATCCGTGCGAGACACTGGTCTCTGCTTTCCTAGAAGAAGAAGATTACACATAGTACCTCCTACCTTGGAGCGGCATAGTGCAAGTACATGCTCCGTCCTCGAATTTCACTCACTTCACAGATACATCAACGTCGAGCAACACCGGGTTCGGTCAACAATCGACTTGCCCGATTTTTAAGTTAGGAACCAATTATCCACCTCTGCCTTTTCCTCGAAATAAGGATTTCATGAATGCACAACCACCAGAGGGGAATGTGAGAGAAAGAGAAGTTAACTTACCTCTCCCACCTCACATTATCCCTCCACCAATCCCTGCACCTCAATAACTCTAACCACCCACACCTAAGGCTCATCGGCTAGGCAAGGAAATCGCGCTTGAGCCAGGGCAAGAATATGACCTTCTGCGGCATATCCAAAATATCTTGGCCCATATATCTATACTAGAGCTCATCAAGAAATTACCTTACCATCACTGACTGCTGATAAGGACACTTGAAGACACACAAGTGGATGAGGACACAACATTGGATGAGCTACATCAAATCACCTTGGTCATGGCACAACCTCTGACGCTCACTTTCACGGATGCAGACATGCCTAAAGAGTCACTCCATGGAAGTTTAGCTCTCATATACCTTACGATCATAATTAGAGGATTCTTCGTACCCCATGCATTAGTTGATACAGGAGCAGGACTCAATATTTGCCCTATCATGATGTTAAAAATGCTCGAATACACGGAGTAGGATATTAGGCCCTCGACACTATCTTTTATAGCTTATGACGGCTCATGTCGTTTCATCGAAGGAACTATCAAACTCCAAGTTCACCTCAGACTTGTAACAAAAGACGTCACTTTCCATGTTTCTGATTCCTCCAATACTTACAATCGTATTTTAGGAAGAAAATGGTTAGAGTCAATGAAGGCCGTCGCATCCACATACCACCAATGCGTCAAATTCCTGTACGAGGACTCCATTGTCCGTATATATGCTGATGCACCTCTCCAGGAGATGGACACTGATTACGCGACAAGTATTTCGATAGCCCATGATTCCGTGTTGAACATGGGCCATATTAAGAAGACCCAAATCCCTGACGAGGCAATCATTACAGAACTCCGTCCCCCTACCCCTCCTAGTTCTCCCCCAACGTATCAACAGAAATTAATGAAAAGAGAGGTTGGCCCAGACCTCACCAAACTCTACGACATCAATGCAACCACGATAAAGGGTTGGGACCTTATGTATCAGCTCGGGTACATCCCCCACCCCGAACTCGACAAAAATAAGCAAGGTCGTATAGGGCCTATCGTCCCAAGGAAAATATGTAAACACATAGGGTTAGGTTACCAATCGGACGGCCCACAAGCCGACTTGCTCCCAACCTCACCAAAATGGTCTCTATATGACCACTTCATCTACGGGACCACTAAGAAAGCATATGTACTAAGGCAGAAGGAAGTCTCCTTCCCTAAATCCCAAGAAACGGAGATCGAACAAATGGCTAAAGCGTTTAATGATTTAACGAATCTAAATGACAATATTGACAAATCACTCAAGGAAATCAAACACTTGTTTGACATTAAGGAGTTTACAGAAGAGAGAAAGGAAGAGCCTCTAGAACTCGAGCCGTGAGTAGGAGATTGGGAATCCACCGATGACGAAGATTTTCATATAGCAACTTTACAAGATGGTGAAGAGCACTTACACTTAACATGGGAAGAGGATGACACCCCATAAGAGGATTGTAGCTTGCACAGCATCCAGCTCGGCCTTGGCCTTGAAGGATGGGAATGCCCGTGGGACTCCCCTTGTATCGCTCACCCATACCAACCCCGCTGTAGGGCATGCACCAGCATATTAGAAAGTTTCGCTAGTTGGATCCAACATTTCACAATAGTAGGATCAAATGACTTTGACCCCATAACGACAGAAGCAAGTAATGACTTACCAACTTCGCTATCAGCACTAGAAGAAGAGAATTCCAACGACCATTTGGTTGACCCCAAAGAAAATACTCACGTTGCCTTCATAGAGTTTGAAGAGGAATTCGAACTAGACACTCCTTCATCCCCAGACGCGTCACAACTCCAAATATTTTGGAAATCTCTCGAGGAAGAGTGGCAACCCCTTCCGAGTGATGACGATGACTACTGGATAGACCTCCCTGCACTTGAGTTAGCAGAGCAGGCTAACCAAGGACTACATTCATTGTTAGATCAGGAAGACGAGTTCGATACTAGCCCTGATTCTGGCTCAAAAGGATGGGAATGCCCTTGAGAATCCCCCTATATTTCTCACCATTACCAGCCTCATTGCTGAACGTGCATATTCATCCAAACGTACTATAGAGTTCAAGGGAAAAAGTTCACTACCCCTGAGGATCCCTTAGGAGGTCACCCTCGACGGGAGGAGCAATTACATTATAACTCAGAAGATGATAGTTTGATCGATTACGATCTCCAGAGCCTCTTCAAAGATGAGGCAGTCAATGTGATAGAGGAAATTTGAACGTCAATACCGCTGTCATCGGTATCATTTATTCAAAAGATCTCATCAGATAAGGACTCCAAAAAAAAAATGCCACATTTAAAATAAGTTGACATTTCTCGAAGAATTGCTTGAATGGCTCCAAAAGCAGTCTCGCTCCCTCAGTTAGAGGAAGCAACTCTCCCGACGCCTCTTGAGGCGACTGACCTTGTACCATATCTACTATCAAAAACAAAAAAAATAAAAAAAGCAGAAAACCCTAAAAATTTAGAAATACAAAATCCAAAAAAATCTGAAAACCTTAGAAAAGAAAGGACCCTTCATCCCGAATCAATTTTGCAACCAACAAGGAGACTTTTCCCCTAAGACTTCTGTCCCCTCTCCCACACGAAGATGCAAGGCATCCAGGCTAAACAACAAGCTAGTGATCAAACCATACGAGATACTTCTTAACTTTGAGAAAAGAATCAATAGCCTTGACTTTTACCTTACCAAAGATCTCTCAGTCATAAATTGTGTCGATGAAGTGCTACCTTTCGTAAAATCAAATCTCCAGTGTAGCAATTTTACAGTATACGAGCTCACCGAGGATGGAGAAGGAACACCAGTCACTGAAGAGGAGCAAGACTTCCAACGGGTTATCAAGCATTTTGATGAGCAAACTTAAGTTGCCTGGAACCTACAGAAGAAATCAACTTTGGCTCTGAAGAGAAACCCAAGAAGCTACTAATTAGCGTAACGCTCAACTCTAAGGAATGTCAGCAGATCGTACAAGTCCTATAAGAACACCTCGACTCCTTTGCATGGTCCTATAAAGATATGCCTAGTTTAGACTCAAGTTTAGTAGAACATCGTCTTAACTTGGAACCCGATGCAAAGCCTGTTAAGCAGAAACTCCGAAGGATGCACCCATAAATAGCCCTTCAAGTTAAAGAGGAAGTTGATAAGTTACACAAAGCCAAATTCATCCGAGTCATCCTCTACCCCAAATGGGTTGCCAACATAGTACCTATCGCTAAGAAAGATGACAGAGTACGGGTTTGCATTGACTTCGGAAACCTCAATTAGGCATGCCCAAAAGATGACTTCCCACTTCCGCACATTGACACTCTAGTCGACAACATTGCTGGACATGAGATGCTATCCTTCATGGATGGTTTCTCTGGGTATAATCAGATCAAATTAGCAGAGTATGACCAAGAGAAGACTTCTTTCACCACACCATGGGAACTTACTGCTACGTTGTCATGCCTCTTGGGCTCAAGAATGCAGGAGCCATGTATCAATGCGTCATGATGACTATTTTTCACACTTAAGTATATCAGAGGAGAGTGGCCAGGGCTTATGATAAGAAAGTCCTCGAACGAACCTTTAATATTGGAAAATTAGTATTAAAGAAAATCATGCCTTCTAAGCATGCCCACCCGAAAGAAAAACTGAAATTGAATTGGGAAGGCCCTTACGTTATAACAGCCACATACCCTGAGAATGCATACAAATTGGCAAACAAAGATGGGGAAGAACTCTCTAGCCCTTGGAATGTCATGTACCTTAGAAAATACTACGTTTAACCCTGTGATCATCACATCCCATGGTTAAATACTTATACTTATCACCCCCCGTAGTTGTCACGACTCATTCATTGGTCATACGTTATCAATTCTCAGAATATGCTTAAGACCTCTGGTTTATCACCAACATTCTTATTCGAGCAATCTGATCAAAGGACTAGTGACATACCTAACCACTTTCAAAAGCATAAGTAACACCCGACTCTCATCCCCCTTTCCCCGCCATTGAAGGAGACGTTAGAGCAAAAAAAAATAAAGATGTTAGGTTCAATCAAAACTCATTATTCTTGCTCTAGCACGATGTTTTAAAAAAAAAAAAATATATATATATATATATATATCCAAAAAAATCGAGTGAGAGCATTACGATGAATGAACAAGTCAATGAGCTCAGGGAAGCATAAGCAGGTCGTGAGGACATCTCTGGTAACTTCACTAGAAATGTATAAGCAAGCTGTGAGGGCATCCCTAATGTCCCCATACTAATAGATATCATCGTAAGGCGGCGAGAGGAGGACAAACTCATGCTAACCATAGAATGTGAGATCTTGATGGTATCGAAACATGACGAAGAGCTTAATCATGGCACCCCGCATCCCTTTTGAGAAAAAGATTATTACTCATCCCTTTTATAAAGCGTTAGTTACAAACTACTCCCCACATCACTGAGCCTCACCCCTCTCCACTTTTTATTTTTTCGAACGATAAATCGGAAGCCTTTCAAGATACTCCTAGGAATGAAACCGAAAACTAGTGAATGATGACTGATGCAATCACTTACTATATCTATCACTCTCTCCCTGATAATAACCACGGGATAGGATGGCCCCCACCCAAAGGTAGACCCTCGATATACAACTGACATAATCAAAGTAACCTCCCCTATTTCGATGGCAGTACTGATGAACTTTTCTTTAAAACTAACCCACCAAATACCTATGGCTTCTTATAGACCCAAAGTGCTCATCTAAAACCCAGAAAAGCTCCATTGCATCTTGACATTGGGGCATTTTTGCTTGTCAGAAGGAGAATCACCTTAGAAGCACCGACTTGTCTATAAAGGAGATGCAGAATAACGAAGTCACTATCCGGAGAATGTTACCGAAGATACTATACTACCGATCCTACCACGCTCATACATTGGGGCATTTTTATTTTTATTTATTTTAGTTATTTTCTTTCCCTGTTACATTATTTTTATTTTTTTGAAAAAAAAGAAAAAAAGAAAGAAAAAAAAAGAAGAAAAAAAGAAGAAAAAGAGAAAAAAAGAGCATATATCCGTCTTTTACTATCAGACCTCAGTTTGAGATACTTACCCCCCTTGACAACTAGCAAGGGGGAGAATAAAAATTATTGATAGCATTGCCTTTACATGTGCATATATAAAGCAACCTTCAACCACCACTGGGCCAGCTCAGGAAGCATCTAAGTCCCGATGACAACTGACAGCACTAAAAGCGAAAGGCAAATGAAAGAGGTAACTAAAAGAAAAGGAGCCCATCAGGTACATCTAAACCAAAAAATCTTTGTATATATCAAAATTTTCTTTTTTTTACATTTATCATCGGGGGCATACCCCCTCCACATATAATGAACACACACAATGAACACAAAAAATGCACATACACCCCTACTCCCTACGCTGTCGCTGGGATGGCCGATCACCACTGTCCCCAGTATCATCAGCCTGAAGGTCCTTGGACTGATCCTCTGAAAACATAATCCCGACCCCCGGAGTCCGTGGAACCTCTAGGCGACGACGCCTTGCAACTAAACCCCCCTCAGCTCTCTCAGCCTCTTAGCTCTCTCAGTCTCATCCTCAGCTACACCCTAATCAATCCCAGGTACCTCCTTCCTGACCACCACCTGGTCACCCTCTGGTACGTCCTCTCAGACCATCACCCCGTTATCCTCCTCCATGATAATATCACTGGTTTGAGCCTCGAAAGACTCACCGATCTCTCCCACTAGCATCCACTCCATCTCTGATACCGATGAGTAAAACTAATCACTGCCTCTCGACTCCATCCTAGAAGAGAGCTCAAAAAAATAAAAAGAATAGAAGAAATGGCGCTTGAAATGGATGACCGGATCACAAGATATCGTGGAAACATGAAAACTAGAGTGTAAGGAAACAAGGAAATAAAGAATCGAAGACGAAAATGGGTAGCACGGGAGAAATGAAGAATTTTGAAGTATATATAAAGCGTGGTCAAATCGCATGCTTGGACTGAAGCGCTCAATAAAATTGTGCACCGTAGTCCCCGCGCTTAATCCGGATTACACGCCCATCCTTGGATGCGTAAACAGATCATCGCCTGCTCAAACTAACCCAATGCCCCGGTTGCGTGCAACATGCTAGACGCGTAATCATCCTGAGCACCTGAACACACTGACCAGGTGCCGCCCTAATTCAGCGTCCCATACCACATGTTTAATTCGATTAAATGGTGGGGTGCTCACACGCAATGACTTTCTGAACCTCTCAAACGCTCGGGCCCATTCCGGCGCGCAATTTGGTTATGTGCCCAGAGTGAAGAGCATAATTCTCTAGGTAGAAACACAAAAGTATATGCCTAGAATAGCAGATTTACAGGCCTAAAATTAGGAGATCTCCGACACTAATTACCAACCCAAACTATGCCCTTGCTAAGACCAATCTAAAAGCACTCCTAACTTATAGAATGTACACTCCGAAAGCTAAAAAAAAATGCCCCCCATCAGTTACGCACTTACATTTAGACTAAACTAAACCAAATCAAAAATGTCTCCAACAAACCCCAAAAATAATAAATAAATTGAATCAAACCAAACTTAAAGAAATGGACATCACACTCAAAATAAATAAAGTAAGCTACAAAGTAGACCAAACAAAAAATTTACTTCATAACTGTTGTATTACTTACCTTGTAATTCTGAAAGGGTAAAATCAGCAAACTAACTAGAGGAATAATTACAGCAAAATAAAACCAAGGTAAAACAATTAGGCCTGCAAGAACCAGGGCTGTTGCAGTAAGCTTTAAAGAGGTAAGTAAGGGTATGTCCACAGGGAAATATGCTTCAAAATAGGGTAAATCTCTAGATCTATAATAGATCTGGCACTCTATCCTATCCTAAAATAAAGCAAGAAAGGAAATAGGAGAGGCTTTAAGGGATTGTCACTTTACTAAAAACTACAGAAAATTAAAGGTAAAAGCAAACGATCCAGAACTGAGTAAAACACAGATTTAAGGAAATGGAGAAAAGGATTAAAATCAAAAGAGGGAGAATAGTAGCTGGGTTTTTGGTCTTCACTGAAAATTGGTTGGTTCATAGACAATGTAAGAGAATGATTTGAAATAATCCTTCATCTGGCTATAAGCTCAGATGCAAGGTATAAGAATCCAATCTAGATCAGAGAATTGGATTGATCTTAAGGCTATGATCTGTCCACTTTAACAGCCACAAATCATCCTAGGGATTTCTTCCAATCCTAAGGTTTTAATTAGAACAATTAGATTAATACAGATGCTGTGGATGCAAGGCTACAAGCTCAGGCATCTAGATGGAGATTTAATCTAGGGAAATCAAATGGCAATCACAAGATCTATAGATCAAAATCAACTCTATAATCCACAATTTACTGATTAAATACAAACTTACAGTACAATGTGCTCACTGTGCAGCATCCAATCCCCATACAAAGCCTTGAACCTCTCAAGTTATAGCTCTCAACCTCACCCTAGCTACTAAAAGGGTTTAACCAACCATGTTTGGTCTATAGAGAGAATGGGGAAGGAGGAAGAGGGATGAAATTTTGGAGGGAAAGGGGGAATTTCGAATTTGGTATGAGCTCTCTCAATTTTTGGATGGCTCTGCTGTGCAATTTCTCTTTTATTTATAGTCTTCCCTTCTGTCCTCAGATCTGTTTCAGCCAATCAGAGCTCAAGGGAATAATTCTGTTATTCTGAGCTGCTGATGTGGCTAATTTTACTTCTAGAAACTCTCCACTAATTGGTCCAAACTAGACAAGTGCATGTACGGTGGTTAGAGGGTTCCGATTCGTGCCCATATGCATTCCAAAAATACCCTCAAACTGGCCACACAACCTTGGGACACGTGTACATAGAGTACTAGAGTGAGCTGCTGATGTGGCTGAAACTGAGAAGTTCCCAGATCGTGCTTCGAGAGGTTCAGGGAACCTCTCGACAGGTTCTGAGACTTATTTGTGCTCCATTCGATAGGTTGCATCAAGCTTTCGACAGGTTGCTTTTAGCTATCGACAGGATCTTTTGACTGCTCGACATGATAACTCAATACCTAGCTTCTGTCCTAGCTCAAGCTATCCTCTCGATAGGTTATAATTTAACCTCTCGACATCTTATAGAGCTCCAGTTGAGCTTTCGATAGGTTCTATTATGCTGTTCAATAGGTTGAAAGTTATTCTCGATAGGTTGACTCAACCTCGTGAAAATGAATGCAGCTTCAGGTAAGTCCTCGCTAGGTTGGCTTTGACTGATCAATAGGTTCAGGGGAACCTCTCGACATGTAGGTGGAATCTCGTGAGAATGAATGCAACTTTAGGTACTTCTTTGATAGGATGACTTACACTTGTCGACATGTTCTCTTTAGCAGTTTAAACCTTTCGATAGGTGCTATCAGCCTCTCGACATCTTTACTTTTTCACCTCAATACCTCTCGACAGGTTGAAACTCAGCTTCAGAACCTCTCGGCAGGTTGCCTTCTTTAGCTTTAAATCCTCAACAGGTTCTGGGAACATGTCAATCTCTTCATATTCAAGCATCCAGACCTGTTGAATGGATGAAATAACCTCTTGAACTCTTCTGCTCTTTGCTTTCACAGATGGCACACAACTTTGGGGTGTTATCTTTCATCTGTCCAACACACAGTAGCCTCTTGAGGGGTTCAATCTTCATCCAATGCAGCTGCTTTGGCTCCCAAGCGTACCCAGTTGGACACATGCCATTCCCATGGACTTCTGGGGCTCTATGGACTGCTTGATGGTTGGCCTTTTGGGCTGCATGAGCACATGTTGAGGTAGCAGGTCTCTTCTTTGGCATTTTTAGATGGATGTCTGCACTATGACTGCAATTTATTGCTTAACTACAAAACACACTCAAGACACATTATTAGTCAACTCAAAGGTACCTCAAAGGTCAAGTTAGGAGGTGAAAAATAATATTTTTCACTGATTAACACACCCCCAAACCTAAGCTTTGTTAGTCCCTGAGCAAAGGAGAATTTAAAAATAATTATTAAAAATAGAAAATGCAACTTCTGTAGGGAGCACAGATACATTTAGCATATGCATCAAGCCTTTTAAACCCCTAGGTGATCCCTAGTGGAGGAGTGAAGTCTCCTAAGGGTTTTCAGAGAAGTTGCCCACAAACTTCCATATGAACATGATTAAACCAAGTGCAAACAGTTACAAGTTAGGTCCCAACAAATTCAGCTTTATTTCGTACCTTACCATTTTGACTTCAAAAGTTTCAAAATAGTAAATGTAAACAAATTTAATACCTAGACCCTTTTTTCAAACTCATCATAACTAATCTAAAATCATCAAGGGAATGTTGTGTGCATAATAGTACATACTTCTCTACTAATTTAAGAATCAGGTTAAAATAATGTCTAAATAAGTCCAATCTCAGACCCAATTATCTCACAGGCATACTCTCACAAATGATTTCAAAGGTGTATCATTTCACACAGCTCAAGAGCAGTTACAACCTTTAAATTAGATTGAAAGCATGAGCGTAGGCAATGCTCTAGTTATTGAAATCTTCTAACTCTCGTTACCATAGATTACATAGCTCTTTATCTCCACATGACAGCTAAATCCATTTCAGATCAGTAGGGTCTTTTTATTGGGTTGTAATGTGACTTATGGGTGAGTTTTATAAGGAAAAAGGGATAAAGAGGGATTCAAAATTGAGAAATCAGTAAAGGTAAGGAGGTGGTTATGACAACTCCTTCTTCATTTCAGCTCAATCTTCATCTTCTTTGATGTTTTCAGATTTGAAGTGGCCATCTTCTCATCTTTTTCAAATTTTCAAATGAAGTGACTTCTCTTTCTCATTTTTGTTTTGCTTTTCTATTTTTTTATTCTTTTTTTATTCTTTTCTTTTGTATTTTTCTCATATTTTTTTATATGGGCTAGAATACCACAACTCCACAACTTAACACTATTTTTCTTAGATTTTCTCCCTTTTCCTTCTACCAAATATCAAACCTTGCTCCTCTAACCTCACTTTTCCCTTTACTTTCTAAATTCTCAGATTGAGGGTGAACTGAAACAGGTCAAGAGGTTCAGAAAAAAAATATTTTGGTTTTTTTGTCAAAGAAGAATGGAAATTTTCAGGCTCAAATGGTGTATACAAAGGCAGTTCAAAGGGTAGGGATTTTCAACTCAAACTGTCTAAAAGATGGCTTTACATCATGTCATTGATGTCATGAGTTCTGTCAATTTGTCTCAACTTAGAGTGCATTACTTCTAGTGAAAGAAAGCAGGTTCAAACAATCTTTAGAGTAGAAAGATTTTGCCAAAACACTCTTCAAAAGAAATTTTTCATAGGCCCAACTCTCACTGGGTATGGTCTTCCTTAGGACTCTCAAGACATGTTCTTACTTTTTCTCTCCTTAATGGTTTACTACACACTGATTATGATAAAAATTTCTTGATGATGCCTTTCATGGAAATGATGAATTTTCAAAAAGATCCAAAAATTAAACAGTCTACTGTACATTTTTTAATCTTCCTTTTTCAAAGTTGTTCAGTTTGAAATTCTGCTAAATTTGTTTTGATCTCATTCATACCATTGCACTTGGCTTAATTATCTCATACAAACTTTTCAAAATTATCCTGCTATACCCCCAAACCTATGAGGAACAGTGTCCTCACTGTTTTGGAAGGATAACAAAAAGAAATAGCAGGGTAAGCATAAGCAACTGAAGCATAAGGAACAAATTAGATCAAATTTAAACTAAAAGGAAAGTAAGAAACACAGTTGAAACTGACTTAACAGAAATTTTATTGAATACAAGTAATTACAAAACACAAGAGAAACAGGACAGTCTAAATTTAACAAAAAGTATGTACAACAAAATCCTACATACAGACTAACGACAGTCAAATCCTAAACACAGTCTACACCTAATCAGAATCTGAGTCAAAGCTAGATATGGTCATTGGCTCCCATCCTTGTTGTTGAGCAATTTTTTCATACTCCTTCTTGAGATTCTCCTTCCTCTTTAGTTTCTCAGCGCTGGCAGCAACCTCTTTAGTCCTTTTGGCAGATGGTTTCTGAGGCTTGGGGCTGCCCTGGGGCATGGTGGGCTCCTTGATGGAAAGGGCTTTCGATTTTGAAGGGCCCAAGGCTGGATATAGGGAGAGGGTCTCCACTAGCCTAGCTAGCATTTCAGATTTGTTCTTGTACATCTTGTAAAAGTCAAGGGAATTGAGGACCATCTTCCATAATTTTCATTCCTCAGCCCTATGAGCCTTTAAAAAAGGGTCAATCTCCTCCTGATGGGCTTGCTGTAGTAACACCATGGCTGCATCCACTAGAAATTTCACATCCTCTTTGACATAAGGGCCTCAATGGCTTTGTTGAGGGATGGCAGAGGTGAAAAGGTGTTGGTGCCATATGAGACAATGATCCAATGGTGAGGTGTTGAGATATTTTAAGTGCTTGCTACTGACTTTATTGAAGACAGTGATAGGAATGGGGTAAATGAAAAATGAGTGAAAGGTAGAGTGATGAATACGGAGCAGCAAGCCTAAAATATGCACAGTCCAGCAAGATACAGGGTCTGTTGTAGCAAGTTTTGATAAGTAAGAGTTTGTCCCTATTGTTGATTCTAAGTGTGCTTGATTTATTTGTGTTTTGAAAACAGGTTTGCAACTACTAAGTTATAATGAATCTAGAACATTAAAAAGAGTAAAGAAATATCAGCACAGAGAGAAGTGAATTAGCCTGCAAGATCAGGGCCAATTGTAGCAAGTTTTAAATGTAAGTGAGTAAAAGATCGTCCGCAGAGAATTTGTCTAAAATGCAAGATAAACCTCCAGATCTGAGCTACCAGATCTGGCCTCTTATCCTATCTAGAAAGCACATAAGATGGGAGATTGAATTTGTCACATTAACTAAATGATAAAAGTAAAAGTTAAACTAAATGATCCAGATCCGAGTTGGGGGAATTTTGAGGTAAACTTAAAAAAAATGGAGAAGTAGTATCTAACTTTGATTTGGTCCTTGAAATACAATGAGAATGACCGCAAATCAACTGAGAGACGATTCAATCTTCATCTGGCTACAAGCACAGATGTAAGAGAAATAAATCTAACTCAAGGATTAGGTTTAGGCTTATGGCTATGATCTGTCCACTTCAATGGCCACAGACCATCCAATAGTCTTAAATCCAAAGTCTTAATTTAGAACAGGAAGCATCACTACAAATGCCGTGAGAGATTAGGTTACAAACACTAATTCTCACAGGATTAATGAATCAAGGGAAATTGCATAAAAAACAGTAAATCTAAAGGAGTCTAATGCAATAAGGAGATCAGAGGGAACCCTTAACATGAGTCCAATTGAGAATGTACGGTTTACAGCAACCTTTTCAAATTCACCATTACAATTACAGAGCACAACTTAAACAGCTCTCAGATTTGTAGTCTTGAATACAACTCTCTTTTGAATTACAGAAGTATCTCACAACTCTCAATTGCAAGTAAAAGTGAGGCTATTACAGGGATTTCAGACAAACTATCTAGTTTGGAAATGGGGGAATAGGAATGAAACTCAAAATCTGGATGCCCAAATTGGGCAAATGGTTCGTCTATTTATAGTTTTCCCTAAGTCCAGCTCAGATGTGTATCAACCAATCAGAAGTGCTCAGATCTGTATCGACCAATGGTAGTCGAGCACAAGGATCCAGATCTTTTCTGGCCAATCAGAATTGCTCGATCTGGTTCAACCAATCAGGTGACAAAAGCATCAATTCTGTTATGCATTTTGAAAGTTTGTTAGAGTTTTTAGAAGTTCCCGCCAAGTTATTTCATCTCTGGGTGCTCACATGGGGTGGAATATGCCTTCACTTCATGCTTAGAATCCTCTGGAATGTCCCTAGGTTTTTAAATGCATTGGGACAAGTGAAAAAGATTACTGAATGGCCCTTGCAAAATCTAGGAATCTCCAGAATACCTTTTCGCATAGTTTAGGGGACTTTTCGCAAGGTGTTGTAACTCCTGAAGCTCTTTTCGCAATGTTCAGTTACATTGAATGGAGTTTTTCTTTCAAAAGGTCAATCATCTCTTCAAGAGTTCAGTGCTCTTCAAATCTAAGCTGAGTTTTAGTTCTTTTCGCAGAGTTCGTGTTCTTTTGAGCAGTTCAGTTCTTTCTGCAAAAGTACTCAGAGTGCATTTTTCCGCTCAATTGCTCCATCCTTCTTTTCTGGGTTGAGACCAGGTCTTTGCCTCTTCAGTTCAGACCTTTTAACAGCTAGTGAGGTTGTCCCTTCTCTTTCTTCCTTTGGGTCGACATGGATTATCATCTTTTTGGCACTTTTAAGCTGCTTTTATGGTTAAGCCTGTCTTTATTGTTAGCTGAAACACAAGCACTTAGAACACTTATTTAGTTCTCTCAAAGGTCTATCAAGACTCAGGTTAAGGGGTGGAAAATGGTATTTTCCAGTTCTCAACACACCCCCAAACCTAAGCTTTGCTAGTCCCTGAGCAAAGACAAAATAAAAACAAAGTAAACAACCACTTTTGTAGGGAGCACAATTGCATTTAGCATATGCAACAAGCCTTTTAAACCCCTAGGTGATCCCTAGTGGAGGAGTGAAGTCTCCTGAGGGTTTTCAGTGAAGGTACCCACAAACTTCTTCAATGAATTAGTTAAGATCAGATTACAAATGAACTTTCATCCAATCTGTTTATTCACACCTGCATCAGTCATGTTGTAAGAAGATTCTCAAGAAAAACATCAGTTCAAAACTAAAATTCTGCTGTAATTCTTGTTACCACTCAGTCAATTTATGTCAAAGGTTATTTACAAGAAAAATTAATGAACAGCTTGCCTTCTATTTAGGAATCCAGCTTTGATGTTACCCCAATGAGTTGATTTCAAACCCAACTCTCACCAGGATTTTCACTCAACATGCAAGTAAGAGGGTTGTACTATTTCACACAGCTCAAGAGCGGTTACAGCCCTCAAATAGGACTGTAAGCATGAGCATAGGCATTGCTTTTAGTTCAGAATTCACTGCACTTTTCACCATAGATTACACAAATTCTTATCTCCATGTGACAGCTGAATCCATCATTGATCAGTAAGGACTTTACTGGGGTTGTAATGTGGCTTATGGGAGAAATTTCTCAAGAATAAAGGGGTGGAATGGTGTTCAAAATTGAGACGTCAGTCAAGGTAAGGAGGTGATACACAAACCTTCTTTAATTCAACATATTTTCATCTTCTTCTTTGAATTTCCAGAGCCAAAGTGGCCATCTTTTTCTCTTTCTTTTTCAAGCTTCCAATGAAATGCCTTCTCTCTTTTTGTTTTTCTCATTTATTTATTTATTTATATATATTTTTTTTCAAATTAGCATTGACTGGAATGCCACATTTCTTCTGCTGATACATCATTGTCTTCAATTTTTATTCTTCTCTTGTTGTCAAACTGTTACTCAATTCTCCTTTCTTCAGCTTCCTTCCCTTTATCTTCTGACTTCTCAGAGTGAGGGTTAGGCTAAATGAAGTTGATGAGGTTATTAGATGAGGTTTCAAAGAAATCTTAGATTTGTAAAGCTCAAACGGTGTGTATCAAGGGCAGTTTCAAAAGGTGGGGCTTTGTAAGGTTCAAACTGTCCAAAAGGAGGCCTTACATCATGTCTTTAATATCACGAGTGCTGTCAAATTATTTCAATTTGGATATGTGTAACTTCTAGTGCAAGTAAGCAGGTTCAATCAGTCCCAAAAGCAGAAAAAATTGCCAATTCATACCTCCAAAGAATACATTTCAGGCCCAAACCTCACTGGGTGTGGTTTTTTATCAAATTCCTGAGGTGTATCATCACTGTTTTCCCTCTTTTTAGGTTTACTAAAACATCAATTTTCTTTTGGAAATTTTCTGACATTCACTTCATGAAAGTATTAGAATTACACTAGAAATTAATTTCAAAAAGTTTTTAACTTCTTCATTTTTTTTCAAAACAGCAGGTGTGAAATTACTTCATTTTCAAACATTCCACTGATCATAAGCTGTACTGATGTTAACTCAATTATTGATTATTGACATTTTTGTCACACCCCAAACCAAAGGGGAGCAGGGTCCACACTGGTCCAAAGCAAAGAAGAGAAACAAGCAAGAGGACAGACAGAAATGCACAGTAATTTCACAAGAAAAACCAGAATTTATATTACAAACTCATAACACAGATAAGTACAAAGTGCTTTAATAACTGGGGTCAAAATCTGTATCACAAGTTGGTTCAATGGGCTAAGAACTGGAGTCACTGTCAGAGTCAGAACTAGAATCAGTATTGGAGTCTGAACTTGATTTAGCTTTCTCCTGGATTGTGTTTACTCGGTATTCTCCGATTTGATCTTTTGGTGAGGCCAATGTACTTGCCAAGTCTAGTGGTCTTCGCTTTTTCTGTCAAGCTTGTGCTTGGAACATGGTCACCTTGTGCCGCTCACTTGAACCATCCGAAAGGTTTGACCCAGAAGTCCTTCTCATTCTCTCTCTCAAATTTCATAAATAACTCCAATTTCCGAATCTGGTTTTCATAAGGGGTTCTAATGTAGGCTTGTAAATCAGCTAACCCCTTTAGAACATCTCTACAGATATATGGATTTTCTTCCATGGCTCTTCTGAGGGTGGCAAATCTGGGAAGGGGAATGGAATGGTAGGGGACCAAAGGTATCCCAGCTGTGGGAGTGGGAGAAGTGTCCAGAAGGAGGACTTCAGGGTCGGTCTGAGTGGCTTGCTCAGATAAAGTGAGGAGTGGTGAAGGGGACTCAACCAGAGGTACTTCAGGTTCAGTTTGGGTAGCATGGTCAGTAGTGGTGGGGGTGGGCAGATCAACCAATCCTACCTCTGGTTCAGTTTGGGTAGCATGGGCATCAACAGTAGGTACAGGGGTAATGGTAGTTGTGTGGGATGTGGAGGCTAAGGTTTGGAGAAGGTCATTGGTCACAGACTAGTTTTCTGTGTTGATTTGTAGTTGGGCTTGGATGGATTGGAGGAAGGCAAGTATTTGGTTAATAGATTTAGGTGTGGGGGAGGTGTGCATAGCAGGGACTGGTACAACTGAAATGGATGGTGGAGGTTGTTGTCGCTCCACATGTGCCCTTTTTTATGCGTATTTTGAGAACGAATTAATGAATAATAAGTTACATAATTTTAAATTATGAAAGAGATATCAGCACATTGAGGGCTAACAATAGCCTGCAAGATCAGGGCCAATTGTAGTAAGTTTTAAAAGTGAGTATATTAAAGATCGTCCACAGAGAATTTGTCTGAAATATGAGATAGACCTCCAGATCTGTGCTACCAGATCTGGCTCTATAATTATCTAGAAAGCAGATAAAAAGAGAGTGTTGGGTTTTGTCACGTTTAACTAAAAGCAAATAAAGAAAAGAACTAACTAACTGATCCAGATTCAAGTTGGGGAAGTGATTAAAATAAATCAAATGGAGAAATAATAACTTTCTGTGATTTCGCCTTTGAATTTTAATGGAGAATCAGCAACTAAACAGAGTTGATCCAATCTTCATCTGGCTACCAGCACAGATGTAAGAGAAATAAATCAATTAAGGAAGGGTTTAGACTTATGGTTATGATCATGTCCCACTTAAATGGTCACAGATCATCCAATAGTTGTTGACCTATCCTCAATTCGTAACATGAACATCATCGCAAGTGTCCGTAACTAGGTTACCAACGCTAATTGCAGACAGGGTAATGAATCAAGGGAAATTGCATGCAAAGTAGTGAATCTAAAGGAGTCTAATGCACTAAGGTGATCAATAAGAACCCTTGACATGAATCCAATGGAGAAAACACTTTAAAGAACCTTTTAAATTCAATCTCATAATTACAGAAAGCACGGCTTTTAGAAAGCCCTCGACTAGCGCCTTGAATCCGATCTCTTTGGAGTTACAAAACACTCAAAGAACTCTCAAAAGCAAAACAGAGGAAGAAATTACAAGGGTACAGATAGACTATCTCGACCGAAAGGAGGGAAACAGAGATGAAAACTCAAAATCTGGATGCCCCAATTGGGCAAATGTCTTCTCAATTTATAGCTTTCCTCTATCCTCGCACAAGGCTGAATTGACCAATCGAAGTGCTCAGATCCAGATTGCCCAATGGTCGTTGAGCACGGGATCCAGACTGTTCTCGCCAATGAAAATGCTTTGATCCGTTCACCAATCAAAGTGTTAGAAGCATCAATTCTATGGGAATTTAAAAGTTTGTTTGAGCTTCTAGAAGTTCCCGCCAAGTGATTTCATCTTTTGGTTTTCACGTATGGAATATGCCTTTGGTTTGTGCTTGAATCTTCCAATGTCTCCGGCTTTTAATTACATTGGGCGCTGCAGTAGTTTACATCGAAATGCCCTTCAAAGTGGTCAGAACTCAAAGATGCCATTTCGCAGAGTTTAAGGGTCTTTTCGAAAGTAGGTTGGCTCCGTAAGTTCTTTTCGCAGCATAAGTTCTTTTCGCAGCGTAAGTTCTTTTCGCAGCGTAAGTTCTTTTCGCAAAGGACTTCTCTTCTTTTCGCAGAGGTAAATCTTCTATTCGAGGAGTGTTTTCTTCTTTTCACAAAGTTCAAGGTTCTTTTAATAGTAAAAGTTCTTTGCTAATTGGACTTTAGCTCCCATTCTTCTTTGCGTAATGGCTCTTCTTCTTTCGTGTCTTTTCGCTCTTTTAGACCTTTTAGCCATTCTCGGCTATTTCTTCAATCCATCTTTCACTTGACATGAGTTGTCACTTTTTGATCATTTTAGGATGGTTTTCGGACTTTGGACCTCGCCTAATTGGTTAGTAGAAATGAACACTAAAGCACTTATTTAGTCTTCTCAAGGGTCTTTCAAAGCTCATGTTTAGGGGTGAAAATGGTATTTTCACTACTTAACACACCAAACCTAAGCTTTGCTAGTCCCCGAGCAAAGAAACGTAAAAGCAAAATAAAGAGCCACTTTTGTTGGAAGCACAGTGCATTTAGCATATGCAACAAGCCTTTTAAACCCCTAGGTGATCCCTAGAGGAGGAGTGAAGTCTCTGAGGGTTTTCAAAGTGAAGGTACCCACAAACTTCTCCATGAAACAGCTTAACATCCGTGCAATATTATCAAATGAGCAATCAAGGAGCAGGTTAGTTACTCTTGAATCAATGATGAAAGAAAATTTGATTATTGTTTGCACAGAATTTAAACATTTATAAACCTCATGAATGTTTCAATATTTCCAATCTGTGAACAAATCATAGAAAATCATACAAATGTGCCAAAGAAGAAGCTCATCCTATGGATAAAAATTAGGTTATAAGTCATACTTAAGGTGCTCAAGTTCCAACCCAAACACTCACCAGGTATACTCAATGTTGTTTTTGTTGAGGGGTTCATTTTCACTCAAGCTCAAGAGCTTACATCTCCCAAATGGATCTGTAAGCATGAGCATAGGCATGATTCTTAGGCAATGGCATCATTGACATCTCCTCACCATAGATTGGGTCACTTTCATCTCCACATGACAGCTCACTCAACTTTGGATCACAAGGGCTTTTAATCTAGGTTTGTTTGTATGGCTTATGGAGTGAAGTTTCAAGGAAAGGCAATTTGAACAGAGGTTTGAATTTGAGAACTCAGAAGTGCAGTGAGATGGTTCATGACTCCACCTTTTGAGTTTAGCTTCTTCTTCTTCTTTTCGAGATTCTCACATTCACAAAGGATCAGCTTCTTTCTTTGATCTTGCATTTTGAATATAAGGTCCCTTTTTTGCCTTTTTGCTTGCAACTTTTTCACATTGTTTGTCTCTTCTTTTCTCACCACCATATTGCCTGCTTTTGAGGTATTTTCTTCATTTTCTTGATGTTGCCCGAAATGGTCCATCTTCGATTCTTTTCTCCTTTACCTCTGAATTCTCGTGAGTGAGGGAAGGCTGAATTGGTTCCATAGGTTCAAAGTACTTTTGGGTATTTTTGATGAAGAATTGTAGGATTTACTGACTCAAATGGGGTACAAACAGGGCAGATTTTTCTTGGTTGGTTCTCATAGGTTCAAGTCATTCCAAAGAAGGCCTTGATCTTTTCCTCGCTTTCATGAGTGCTGTTACTTGTTTTAATTTGGAGTTTCCTAACTTCTAGTGGATCTAATGCCTCACCAATCCTTTGAATCGTAAAAATTGCCTCACCACTCTTCAACAGAGATGGAAAATATATGGGCTCAATTCTCACCGGTTATGGTTTTTCCTTGAGCTTTTAAGTATATCTTTACCTTTTTTCTTCCTTTTGACTTACTATGTTTTGATACCAGATGTTTTTATGGTGTAATTATCATGAAAATGTAGAATATCGCAAGGTTTAGAATGTCTAAATTCTTGCAAAGAAAATTTTAAAATTTCCACATTGTCATGATTCTTAAGTAAAATAATTCATTTCCTCGTTACTTAGGTGATTCTGTTGTCCTTAGGTTAACTATTCCTTGGCAGACTTGTCGCCACACCCCCAAACCTATGAGGAGCAAAGGTCCTCACCGGTTCAAAGGTGGTGGCATAGTCTTATTAGGGAAAACATGAGAAAAAATAATAGCATGGAGAATTGCGTAAAAGCAAATTGTATGAACCAGAAATTTTACGTAAAATAAAAGAAAAGAGGGGGAAAGGGAGTAAGGGTGAGGGGTTTATTTTTGTTTGTTTCAAGTAGGGAACACAGCTATAACAAAAAATTGCAAAATAATGTAAAACAATTAACAATGAGAGAAAAATGGAATAAGAAAGAAAACAAATGATGAATTGCCTAATGATACAAAACAAAAGATTTATACATTGTATTTGAGACACAAGAGATGCAGCATTTTTAATAACTAGGATCAAAGTCGATTATCATAGATGGGTTCTATGGGCTCGAACTAGAGTCACCGCCGAATCCGAACTAGAATCAGTGTTGGAATCAGAACTGGATTTTGGTTTCTCAGGAATGGAGTTCTGGAGTTCAGTGTACTCTTCTGACTTGATCTTTCTGGTGACGCCAAGGTGTTTGGTCAGGCTGGTGGTGTTCTTCTGATCTTGTGCTAACTGAGCTTGGAGCATAGCCACCTTGGCCGCTTTCGCCTTTGACCAATTGGAATGTTCGTCCCACCAGATCCCTCATCTTCTCTCTCTCAAATTGCATGAAATGCTCTAATTTTTGATTTTGGCCTCATAAGGGGTTCATGTAGGCCTCTGAATCAGCCATTTCTTCTCGCACATCCCTACGGATGTAGGGATTTTCTATCATGGCCTGGGAGAGGGTGGCATATCTAAATCAACCCATTATACGCACATCCCTACTGGATGTAGGGATTTTCTATCATATTTGGGAGAGGTGGCATATCTAGGGAGGATGGAGTGGTAGGGGACTAAGGGGTCCAGTGGGGGAGGGGGTGGGGCGGTTAAGAGGTGGTATGAGTCAGTTTGAATGGCTAGAATGGAAAAGCAGAAGTGGTGAAGGGTGCATGTTTGGGTTGCATTTGGGTGGTAGTGGGGTGAGGGATCAGAGCTGGGTGTTTGGGTTGTTGGAGGTAGGTGAGGATCTGGGTGTAGGGAGGCGGTGTGGGGAGATTAGCCTAGAGGATTGGGATTAGTGAGGTGGAGGGTTGGGGGTAATGGGTGTGAAAGGGGAGGTGGGGAAATGGGGAGGGCGAGGATAGGTGTAGGATCTAGCTCCATGGTGTCAAATAGGGGTGAATAAGCCTCTGTGGGGAAAGGTTGGGGTTGAGGTGCAGGATACCTCGGTGTATGTCTTTGAAGGGTGTGGGAGTGTGAGGAGCTTTGGAGCGGGTGGAAGGGATGGAGCAAGGATTGGGGTGGCTAATTCCTCTAGGACACAGTTATTGTTGGGGAGATGGGTGGTGTTGGGATAGTAGGGGTGGTTGGTGTGGTAGGGGTGTCCAAAATAGGAATGATGGAAGGTGTGGATGATGAACCAATTTGGGATGGGGAGGTGTGGAGGAATAGGGAACCCAGCCATCTCAGGGTCATGGGAGGTGAAGAGCTGGCTACCTCGGCCTGTGGACTAAGTCTGACAAGTGGTGCAGCTAAGAGCTGGTCACCACAGGAGTTGGGCTTATGTAGGGGGCGAGGCTCGGGGGCTGGTTGAGGCTCCACAATTTCCACTTCTGTGACATGCCCACCCACACTTTCAGGCTTGGTCTCTGTCATGCTCGGACAGAACTAGCTCGGCTCAGTCCTATGGGTTCGGCGGGGGGCAGCAATAGGGCAGTGCGAGGCGGGGGCATGGGCTGGTTCTCCTACTTCCCTCATTCTTCTTAACATGGCTGACTTGTGGTCCGCTTTCTTCAAAGTTGTGAGGGTGAGTACCTCAAAGGGCTCTTCCTATCAATGTCAAACTTGGCTCTTAAGAGGGCTGAAATTAGTCTTCAAAGGGAGGCTGACAATTTTCTGTTCTTCTTTACCTTGGCACTCCATCAGCCATTGCTTCCGGGATGAGCATGGGGGCATTGAAAAATTGCCCTTAGAAAAGTGAAAGAGGGCTTGAGGATAGGGGTTCGCCTCTCTTGGGTATGCCATTACATAAAAGCTCCTCGAGTATGGAATCCATTAGCGAGATATTGCGAGGCAGATCTCTTCTCATTATTGATTGCCCAGAACCCACCATGCCTTGTGTCAAATGGGCGCCATATCTTACGAAGAGGCAACCGTCAGAGGTCCAAAGGTCCATCGAGTTGAATTGAAAAGGTATCCCGAGCATGCCCTATGTCTTCAATCAGTTAAGTCACAGTTATCTATGAAAATGACTAAGGTTGGCAGTCGGCAACATCTTGATGACCTTTGTGAGGTTTTGATACCACTTTATCATCCTTGGATAAGTTTTTTACGGTAATGGGGTGAGGATAGTCTTTGAGAGAAGCTTCCCCGAGGTATCTTAGGGATGGTAGGCAATCATGTTTGGAGGAGAAAAAGTTTCATCCACCAATAGCTCGGTATGAGCTTCGGGCATCAATGAAGGGTTAGGCAAAACTAAGTGAATGGGTAATGGGGCAGCTCGGACTGTGGCTTGAGGCAGCAGGGTAGGCTCCTCATGGCATATTTTCTCCTTTTTCAACCCTATCTCCTTGTCCATTGAAAGCTTTCTCTTTGCAGACGTTTTGCTTTGCCTTTGGCTTTTGGGGTCGATTTGGTTGCCTTCTTGGTGATGATTTGGGGAACATGGCGACTAAGGATTTTCAGTTTTCCCATACTTAATTGGAGAGGAAAAAAAGCTCCAAATCTGGCTAACCAGATCTAGAACTAAAAATTGGCGAGAATGGATAGAAAAATACATGATCTAGGGTTTGTGCTTGAGCGAGTCGCTTTGTTTGTAAAGATCATGGCCCAGATCGACTTTGATCTCTGAAAATGGAAACACTCAAACAATTAGGAACAAAGCGGTGATATCCTTGTGGAGCTCGTGTGAGAAGAGAGTGAGCTAGGGTTTTAGTGGAGCGTCGCTCTCAGAGAGTGTTTGCAAATACAACGCTAACTTCAAAACGACTAAATATACTTGAAGCTAAAATCATAAAGCACCTTTAAGTTTTGAAAAGTTCCAAAAGAGCCCTTCTTATTACTTGAATGGCAAAAGTGCCTTTCGATAAGTAGATAACCGGAAAGATTATTTCAAAGGACTTAGCTTGAGAACCATCTATTCGAAAGGAAATGTTATCATAATCAACTATTCGAAAAGAACATCTTTGTTTTGAGCGATTCATTGCAGCTCGAGAATCTTTTCGAATAGACTTTGGACTTTTGAAAAGTAATTTTTGCTTCTGCGATTTGAACTTTAAGTGTAATTAAACTATCGAAAAGGAAAAAGCGAAAGCAACAGAGAAATTCAAGTAAAAACTATGTTGTACAAACATAATATACAATTTTCTACCATCGATTTTTGGAGATTCGTGATGACGGATGGGCGACAGGGCTCACGAATGTTGTCAATGCATGGCTTGAGCCTCGACCATTTACCTTAATGACTCTTCCATCATTGGGATCACGGATATCCACAACTCCCTAAGGGGGCAGCCTTGATGACATGTATGGCCCTTCCATCTGGATCTCAATTTGCGGAAAGAATTTAAGTTTAGAGTTGAATAACCATACCTTGGACCCGGTATGAACTCTTTTCTCATTAAACTCCTATCATGAAATGATTTGACTTTCTCCTTATACAATAGCTTGTATAAGCATCCATCCCATGACTCTTCCAATTCGGTGAGTTGAAGTTTCCGTGATTACCAAAGCAGGTTAGATCCATATTAAATGTTTTAATAGCCCGAAAACTTTGTATTCTAACTCTCTTGGCAAATGACATGCTTTGCCATAGACCCGATCTAAAGGGACATTCAATTGGAGTTTTGTAGGCGATTCTGTATGCCCACAAAGCATCATTAAGCTTAAAGGACCAATCCTTTCGTCCTTCTTCTTGTTTTTCCAAAATGTGTTTGATCTCTCTATTTGAAATCTCCACAGTCCGGTTTGTGGATGATAGGGAGTGGCTACTCTGTGAGTGAGTACTTTTTTAATAGAGAGTCAAACTCATTGCAAAAGTGGCTTCCCCATCACTAATGATGGCTCAGGAATCCAAACTGGAAAAATGTGGTCTTTGAGGAATCTTAAAACCACTTTGTGATCATTGATTTTGGTAGCTATGGCCTCAATCCACTTGGAGACATAGTCCACTACCAAGATGAAATTATTTCCATTAGAAGGAGAAAGGGCCCATAAAATCTATGCCCCAAACATCAAACAACTCAACTACCAGTGGATTGGTCATAGGGCATTGAGTTTCTTTTGGAAATCGCCCAGCTTTTTGGCAAGATTTACAAGATTCTGAGAAGGCATCTTTAAAGATTGTGGGCCAATAGAAACCACTGCAGAATTTTTGCATATGTTTTATTGCCACCTAAATGGCCTCCACAGTCTGCTCATGACACATTGACAATATGCCGGAGAATTCATGGTCCGGACACACTTTCGATCACTTAGTACGCACAATTCTTGCATAGATAAGGATCTTCCCACATGAAATGTTCAACTTGTGAGAAGACAAGATCTTTATCCATTCGATTCCTATGTTGAGGAATCTGTCCGATAGCCAAGAAGTTGACTTTGTTTGCAAACCAAGGATCGTGGGTATTGATGGCAAAGTTGCTCATCGAAATGATTCATTAATGGGTAAGCTATCATCCTCGTATTGAGAATTCGGATAAGTGATCGCCACCACATTCTCCACTCCTTTCTTATCCTTAATCATAGATCAAACTCACAGTAATAGGAGGATCCACCGATTCTGGGCTTGGTATCCTTCTTAGGCAGAAGGTACTTTAGAGGCGAGTCTGATAAACACCACAATTTGTGAACCTAAAACATAAGACAATTTTTCCAATGCAAACACAATGGCGGCAGCTCTTTCTCGGTTGTTGTGTAGTTGAGCTGGGCATCTATCATGGATCTGTGGCATAAGCTATGACATGGGGAAGCTTATCCTTTCTACGCCTAGACAGCTCCTAGGGCATAGTCCGATGCATCACACATCAGCTCAAAGGGCACTTGAATAGTCGGGGGCGCAAGATGGGGCCGAAATCGACATTTCTTAAGGACCTCAAAGGCATCATGCATTCATTAGTAAACACAAAAGGAACATCTTGACACGATAAATGACAGTGGCTTAGAAATTTTCTGAAATCTTTGATGAACCTCCTATAAAATCTGCATGCCCTAAGAAACTTGATTTGCTTAGAGTTACGGGAGGAGGCAAATGTGCAATTAGATCAATTTTTGCTTGGTCCACCTCTATGCCTTTATGGGAGACCACATGTCCTAGGACAATGCCTTGGGTGACCATAAATGACTCTTTCCCTTAGAACCAAATTGGTTTCTTCACATCTTTGCAACACCAACTTGAGGTGGTGTAAGCATTGGGAAAAACTGCTCCATAAATTGAAAAGTCATCCATGAAGATCTCCATGAATTGATCAATCATGTCGAAAAGATGGCATACATGCATCTTTGAAAAGTAGCGAGGGCATTGCAAAGACCAAAGGGCATCCTCCTATAGGCAAAAGTGCCAAAGGCGGTGAAGGTGGTCTTTTCTTGGTCACAATGGGTACCACAGGATCTGGTTGTAACAGTACCCATCAAGGAAGCGATAGTAAGCTTTGCTGCAAGCTTATCAAGGATTTGGTCAATGAAGGGAGGAAATGGTCTTTCCTTGTCATGGTATTTAATTTTCTAGTCTATGCGGACCCTCCATCCAGCTTGTTTTATCCGGTGGACATAAGTTCACAGATTCAATTGCTATTCATGATGATGCAGATTTCTTAGGCACCACTGTGGGTGCTACCAAGAATCGAAATGGGGTAAATGACGACATCTAGACTTTGACAACTTCCTTCATTACCACTTCTTGCATGTGAGGATTCAACCTTCTTTGCATTTCTCTAGAAGGCTTGCATCCTCTTCGTGGATCTTATGCATGCATACAGTGGGTTTATTCCTCCCAAATCAATATGGTCCACCAATTGCTTTCTTGTCTTGTTTAGAACTACCAATGACTCCTCTTCTTGCTCCTTTGTAAGGGAGGAAGAAATAATCACAGTGTTTGATGATCTCCCAAAACACATATTTCAAATTTTGGGAGCTGTTTGAGTTCCAATTGGTGAAAAGAAAAGAAAGAAGCAAAGGTACCTTGGTAACTTGTGGAAGAGGGAGAGGAGCAGGTTCTCAGAGAGAGAACTTGATGATTGTTGGTGAGTGCCTTGCACAAAGTTGACTCCCTTTGAATTTGATCTCCCTTTTCCTTCTTTCTCAATGGATTCCCAATCATTTTTAAATTGTGGTGGAGTCTTTACCTTGCGAAATGTTTGTAAAGACTCCTCCACCACTCATCAATGATGTCAACATGGAAACATTCTTCGAATTGAGGTTGAGTAACAAAGACATTATAAACATTCAATTTAACTTTCATATTTCCAAAGAAACTTCCATGATGCGGACCGACATTGAATGCATGCATTTCTTTGTGAGAATGGTCTTCCCTAAAATGATAGGGATGGAAGTCTTTGCTTTTAGTCGGTTCCATGTCCAACACCAAAAAGTCATGAGGTAGAAAACTTTATCTACTCCTACTAGCAAAACATCTTCAATCAATCCCACAGGTTTCCTTCTCGGATCATCGACTAGTTGCAACACCACTTGAGTGGGTTTCAATTCTCCCAAACCTAGCTTCTCATAGGCAGAATAGGGAAGCGAGTTGACACTAGCACCCAGATCTAGCAAGGCTTTCTCAATGGTGTGCTCCCCAATGATCGAGGATTGTGGGGATTCGAGGTCTTGCATCTTAGGTGGTGTTGCAATTGATAGCACTTGGTTGATTTCTCCACAAAGGCCTTCTTGGATAAATGTATCCTAGATTGCCTTTTGTGAGTGCATACCTCTTTGAGAAATTTTGCATAGCGGGGACTGTTTGATTGCATCAAGCGGTAGGTAGATTAATTTTAACTTGCTTGAATGTCTCCATCATTTCCTCAATTTTTGTGTTTCCTTTGTCAAAAGGAGCTTCATTGCATGGAAATGGGAGATGAGGAACAAATTTCTCCTCCTCATCTTTTCAAAAATTTTTTATTATTTTTACATTTTTATTTTTTGAATTTTGATGTAAATCAACAACCTTATTGCTATCATCTTGTTGTTCTGCACTTGTTCTTCCTCTTTTCCTCTTCACTACCTTTGTGTTGTTTATTATTCTTCCACTTCTCAAAGTAGTCCAGCTTTAATTTCCTCATGGCCATTTGAGGATTCTCCAACCATGTACTATCCTTAGGATTGTTCAAAAGTTGGTTGGGTAGTTACCCTCTCTCTCTTAGCTAATGAATTTGAGAGTTGGCCCGAGTTTCTTCAATTTTTAATGCTCATTTGTGAAGGTTCACGATGAGGAGAGTTCAAGATTTTGAAGTGAACTCAAGACACGCTCTTCAAAGGTCGAGGATCTAGGAGGGGCGGGGGCTGAGTGCTTTGCATGGCTTGTTGTTGGTTAGTCTGAAAATTTGATTTATTATAAAATTCGATATGGTTGAGCGGGTTTGAAAGGTAATGATTTTTTGAGCTTCTTTGCTGTTTGTAATTTCCCGATTCCAGATTAGGATGAGATCTCCATGGGTAGTCATTTGATTGCATCATCCATAAGGCGAGCTGTGTTCCATCATGAGTTCGAAATTGTGATGCAAAAGGACATTGATCAATGGAATGAGTGGGGGCGGCATATCGGACATGCCTCCTCTACTCTTGACCCATTTGGAGCTTTAAATGAGTCCATCAACCTATCAAATTTTGTGGTCAAATTATCCACTTTCCTTTCAGCTCATTGACTTCATAAACTTTCCCTCTTGTGAATTGGGGATTATTCATCCTATTTGGATTCTCGGTGTCCCTTGACGAGATTCCTGCTTTGGGTTGAATTTTCTCCAATCACCTCAAAAGGTCCCAAACCTCTTCAACTGTTTTCTAAGTAGGTACCTCCACAAGAGGCATCCACCATGTTCTTGCCCTTGATCGGTTCCTTGATAGAAGCTTTGAACCACCGCCATTTAGGAATTTGATGGTGAGGGCATTGTCTTACAGTTCTTTAAACCTTTCCCATGCTTCATGGAAAGTTTCATTGAGTTTTGGGAAAAAGAGATGATGCTTTGTCTCGGTTGGCTGGTTTTAGTCATTGGGAAATATTTTGACAAAATTGACATTGCAAATCATTCCATGATGTGATCTTTGTTTGGTGCTAACATAGATAACCATGCTCTAGCTTTGTCCTTTAATGAAAAGGAAAGAGCCTAAGCTTGGTTGCCTCTGACCAAGTCCACTATGTTAAATGTTGTGCATAAGCGAAATTCATCAATGTGTTTGTAAGGGTCTTCCTTACTCAATCCATGGAATGAAGGCAACATTTGGATGGTGGAGGACTTAATTTCATAATTTCCCTCCTGTGGGAAATTGAATGCAAAATGAAATTATAAGCACCGGGGGCAAAGTAGTCTCTTAACAATCTCTTGCCCATTTTAGCGAGATGTCCATGATGTATGTCGATTTCTTAGAGTCTTTCAACCACAATTTAAGCAGGAGAATCTCAGATTGAGGGTTCTCCGCCAAACATACAACTCGAGAGAGGAATTTGGTACAACAAACTGTTGAATTACGTGCTTTCCTTTCCTTCATACAGTAGTGAAAGCTCTTCTTGAAATAATAAATGTAATTAATAAATGAAAATAAACATAGATTTTAGGAACAAATTCCAAGAACGGCGCCAAAAACTTGTTGTAACTCCACATGTGCCTTTTTATGTGTATTTTGAGAACTAATTAATGAATAATAAGTTACATAATTTTAAATTATGAAAGAGATATCAAGACATTGAGGGCTAACAATAGCCTCGCAAGATCGTGGCCAATTGTAGTAAGTTTTAAAAGTGAGTATATTAAAGATCGTCTACGAGAATTTGTCAAATATGAGATAGACCTCCAGATCTGCTACAGATCCGCTCTATAATTATCTAGAAAGCGTATAAAAAGAGAGTGTTGGGTTTTGTCACGCTTTAACTAAAAGCAAATAAAGAAAAGAACTAACTAATCGATCCAGATTCAAGTTGGGGAAGTGATTAAAATAAATCAAATGGAGAAATAATAACTTTCGTGATTTCGCCTTTGAATTTTAATGGAGAATCAGAACTAAACAGAGTTGATTCAATCTTCATCCGCTACCAAGACAGATGTAAGAGAAATAAATCAATTAAGGAAGGGTTTAGACTTATGGTTATGATCTCATCCACTTAAATGGTCACAGATCATCCAATAGTTGTTGACCTATCCTCAATTCGTAACATGAACATCATCGCAAGTGTCACGAACTAGGTTACCAACGCTAATTCGCAGTGGGTAATGAATCAAGGAAATTGCATGCAAAGTAGTGAATCTAAAGGAGTCTAATGCACTAAGGTGATCAATAAGAACCCTTGACATGAATCCAATGGAGAAAACACGCTTACAAAGAACCTTTAAATTCAATCTACAATTACAGAGCACGGCTTTAGAAAGCCCTGACTAGCGCCTTGAATCCGATCTCTTTGAGTTACAAAACACTCTCAAAGAACTCTCAAAAGCAAAACAGAGGAAGAAATTACAAGGGGTACAGATAGACTATCTGACCGAAGGAGGGAAACAGAGATGAAAACTCAAAATCTGGATGCCTCAATTGGGCAAATGTCTTCTCAATTTATAGCTTTCCCTCTATCTCGCATACAATGAATTGACCAATCGAAGTGCTCAGACCGATTGCCCAATGGTTGAGCACGGGATCCAGGATCCGTTTCGCCAATGAAAATGCTTTGATCCGTTCACCAATCAAAGTTAGAAGCATCAATTCTGCTATGGGAATTCAAAAGTTTGTTTGAGCTTCTAGAAGTTCCCGCCAAGTGATTTCATCTTTGGTTTTCACGCATGGAATATGCCTTTGGTTTGTGCTTGGAATCTTCCTAATGTCTCGGGCTTTTAATTACATTGGGGCACGGGTAGTTTCATCGAAATGCCCTTCAAAGTGGTCAGAATCTCAAAGATGCCATTTCACGTAGTTTAAGGGTCTTTTCGCAAAGTAGGTTGGCTCCGAAGTTCTTTTTCGCAAAGCATAAGTTCTTTCGCAGCGTAAGTTCTTTTCGCAGCGAAGTTCTTTCGCAGCGACTTCTCTTCTTTTCGCAGAGGTAAATCTTCTATTCGAGGAGTGTTTTCTTCTTTTCGCAAAGTTCAAGGTTCTTTGCGAATAGTAAAAGTTCTTTGCGAATTGGACTCTAGGCTCCCATTCTTCTTTGCGAATGGCTCTCTCTCTTTTTTCAGGTCTTTGTCTGCTCTTTTAGACCCTCTTTAGCCATTGCTGAGGCTGTTTCTTCAATCCATCTTTCAGCTTGACATGAGTTGTCAGCTTTTTGATCATTTTAGGATGCTTTTCGGACTTGGACCTGTCTAATTGGTTTAGCTGTAAAATGCACACTAAAGCACTTATTTAGTCTTCTCAAGGGTCTTTCAAAGCTCATGTTTAGGGGTGAAAAATGGTAATTTTCACTACTTAACAGAGGTGCAATGGGTGAAATGGCTGTAAAGGGAGAAGTAGGTAAGTGAGTGAAATGATGAGGGTCAGGTATAGGGACAGGTTCAAGCCCCACGGTTTCAAAAATAGATCCCATTAATGAGGAATAAGCCTCTGTAGTGAAAGGCTCAGGTTCAGGTGTATGGGATAATTCAGGTGTGTGGGCTGAATGAGAAGGTGAATTTGAAGGGCTTTGGAGCAGAGGAGTGCAGGGAGATTGGGCAATAAAGTCTGTAGCCAAAACTTGGGCATTGGTGGGAGAAATTGGTGGTGTGAGTATGGTTGGAGTGGTTGGTGTAGAGGGGGAATCTACAATTGGGATAATGGTGGGTATGGGAGATGGGACAGCTGGGATAGGTGAAGTGGCAGGGGCTGGACTAGGTGAGGAGGGTAAAAGGCCAACTTCCTCAAGAATTGGTGCAGCTGAAGAGCTGGTCACCATGGGAAGGATAGTTTCTTCAAGAATGGGTGCAGCTAAAGAGCTGGTCACCATGTGGTCCGGCAGAGTCAGCTCAAGAATTGGTGCAGCTAAAGAGCTGGTCACCTCAGGATCTGGCAAAACCGGTTCTAAGGGAGTTGCAGGGGGAGGTTCATTAACAGCTGCAGGTGCAGGTGCAGGTTCACCTTCCCAAAATTGTGAGGGGCTATGACTTCAAATGGTTCCTGGTCATCAATATCAAATTTAGCTCTGAGGAGGGCTGTGATCAATCTACCAAATGGGAGTCCAGCTAGTTTCTGCTCCTTTTTCAACTTGGCACTAATATCAGCCATGGCTTCAAAAATTAACATAGGGGCATTGAAAAACTGCCCCTTAGAAAAATGAAAGAGAGCCTCTAAAATTGGTGTTCTCCTCTCTTGGCTGTGCCCAGTGACATAAAAACTTTCCCTCAAAATGGAATCCATCAATAAAAATTGGGGTGCTAGGTCTCTCCTCATTATGGACCCGCCCACCAACAATTCCTTGGGTTAAATGTGCAGCCATTTCTCTAAAGGAGGTTGCTTCTGGTGCAGCCAATGGACCAGAAGGATCAAATTGGAAGGGTATCCCCAAAGCATTTCCTATGTCTTCAAATGTGACAGTTAGATCGCAATCATCAATAAAGATAACCAGGGTAGGGACATCAACATCTTTTCAAAGGACTTTTACGTTTTTGGTACCATAACTTCACCATTCGCGGTAAATTTTCTCTGGCAGAGGGGTAAGGATATTGCTTAGTGAGGCTTCTCTCATGTATCTTAAAGATAGCAGACAATCTGGTTTGTTGATGAAAAAAATTTCGTCCACAATCAGCTCAGGAATTAGCTTCTGAGCTTCAATAAATGGATTTGGCAGTACCAAATGTATAGGCAGAGGAGGAAGCTCGTGCTCGACTAGCATTGCGGGATGGGTTCCTCATGTCTCACTTTCTTCCCTTTCTCCACCCTATCCGCTTTATCCATTGATAGTTTTCTTTTGGCTGAAGTTTTGGTTTTTCCTTTTGGGGTAGGTTTGCTAACTTTCTTAGCAGAGGATTTTGGGAACATGGCAGCCAATGATTTCTCCGCTTTTCCCATTCTAAATTTATGTATGAAAATGCCCACAACAAATGCTGACACAAAATCAAAATTTTCAAATGATAAACAGAGAGAATGCGCAGAGAAATATCGGGATCTAGGGTTTTTTGATTGAACGTGTTGCTTGCTTGTTGAAATCCCCCAGACTAGAAGTTAAAATCTTTCTCTGAAAGCTCAAATGATCGAACCAAGGTGAAGAAAAGTGTGGCTAGATTCTCAAATCACGCAAGGAAAGAAAGAAATAGGGTTTCTGTGGAACAGGTCATTCTCAGAAAGCTTTCGAATATGAAACCCTTACTTCGAAAGGGTTTAAATATGCTCAGAGTTAATTTCGCAAAGTCCTTTTTAAGTTTTTGAAAAGTTCCAAAATAGACCTTTTTACAACTGAGAATGGCATCAGTACCATTCGAAAAGCTAATAGCTTCAGAAACATCTTTTCGAAAAGAAAATGGCTTCAGAAACATCTTTTCGAAAAGAAAATCCTTGCTTTCGAGTAGTTCGTAACCAATCCAGATTCTTTTCGAAAAGTAAATTGATCTTTGCGAAAAGACAATTTTTACTTTGCGACTTAACTTTTCACATATTTAAACCATGCGAAAAGAGACAAATCATGAACAAAAATAGAGAAAAAGAAACTAAGCAAAAACTATGAAATAAAAGCATATTGTACAGTTGTATACCATTAGATTTGGGGAGGCTCTTGATGGTAGATGGGCAGCACAGGCTCTTGGGTATTTTCAATGCATGGTTTGAGCCTCTGACCATTTACTTTCAAGATTCTTTCATTACTTGGATCTAGGATGTCAACATCTCCAGGAGGAGCTGCCTGAATGACAGTATATGGCCCTTCCCATCTGGATCTCAGCTTTCCAGGAAAAAACTTAAGTTTTGAGTTAAATAACCATACCTTAGAGCCAGCTGTGAACTCTTTTCTCAACAAATTTTTATCATGGAAAGCTTTGACTTTCTCTTTGTAAACTCTTGAGTTTGTGTATGCATCTATTCTCAGCTCCTCCAACTCAGCAAGTTGCAGTTTCCTGTGATTACCAGCAGTAGTTAGATCCATGTTCAATGTTTTAATGGCCCAAAAGGCTTTATATTCTAATTCCACTGGTAAATGGCATGCTTTGCCATAGACCAACCTGAATGGGGACATGCCAATTGGGGTTTTATAGGCTGTCCTATATGCCCACAATGCATCATTCAGCTTAAAGGACCAATCCTTTCTGTCCTTCTTCACAGTCTTTTCCAATATATGTTTGATTTCTCTATTGGAAATCTCCACTTGTCCACTGGTTTGTGGATGATATGGAGTGGCTACTCTATGAGTCATAGAGTATTTTTTAAATAAAGTTTCAAAATGGTTATTACAAAAATGGCTTCCCCCATCACTGATAATAGCTCTGGGGAAACCAAACCTGGAAAAAATGTGATCCTTTAGAAATTTAAGAACCACTTTGTGGTCATTGGTTTTAGTGGCTGTGGCTTCAATCCATTTGGATACATAATCCACAGCTACTAAAATGAAATTATACCCATTGGAAGGAGGAAAGGGATCCATGAAGTCTATCCCCCAAACATCAAACAACTCAACTACCAAAATAGGCTGTAAAGGCATTGAGTTTCTCTTGGAAATGCTGCCCAATTTCTCGATGATTCCTGCAAGACTTACAATGCGAAAGCATCTTTGAAAAGTGTAGGCCAATAAAATCCACACGCAAAACCTTTGCAGCAGTTTTGTTTCCACTAAATGACCTCCACAAGTTCGTTTCATGACACATAGAAAGTACTCTATGAAATTCTTGGTCAGGGACTCATCTTCTTATTATTTGGTCTGCACAAGTCTTAAACAGATAAGAATCTTCCTAGATGAAATGTTTAACCTTTAAGAAGAAAAGATCTTTATCCATTTTATTCCAATGTTAAGGAATTCTTCCGAGCCAAAAAGTTGACTATGTTTGCAAACCAAGGAGTGTGTACACTAATGGCAAAAAGTTGCTCATCAGGGAAAGATTCATTGATAGGCAGCCTATCAATCTCAGCAGTTAAAATTCTAGACAGGTGATCAGCCACCACATTCTCCACCCCCTTTTTATCTTTGATCTGTAAATCAAATTCCTGTAATAGGAGAATCCACCTGATTAATCTTGGTTTGGTGTCCTTCTTAGACAGAAGGTATTTCAAGGCAGAGTGGTCAGTGAACACCACTATTTGTGAACCCAAGACATATGACCTGAATTTCTCTAAAGCAAAAACAATTGCCAGCAGCTCCTTCTCAGTTGTTGTGTAATTGAGTTGTGCATCAATCATTGATCTACTGGCATAAGCTATGACATGAGGCAGCTTTTCCTTTCTCTGTCCAAGGACAGCTCCTAAAGCATAATCTGATGCATCACACATCAGTTCAAAAGGTAGTGAATAATCTGGAGACTACAATATTGGAGCTGAAATCAAACAATTTTTTAAGAATTCAAATGCCTTCATGCATTCATTATTAAAAACAAAAGGGACATCTTGGCACAACAAATGACAAAGAGGCTTGGTTATTTTACTGAAGTCCTTAATGAACCTTCCGTAAAATCCAGCATGTCCCAGAAAACTTCTGATTTGTTTAATAGTTTTGGGAGGTGGTAAATGTGCAATTAAATCAATTTTTGCTCTGTCCACCTCAATGCCCTTGTGGGAAACGACATCGCCAAGGACAATGCCTTGGGTGACCATGAAATGGCTCTTTTCCCAGCTCAAAACTAGATTGGTTTCTTCACATCTCTGTAACACCAATTTGAGATGATGTAAACACTGAGAAAAACTGTCTTCGTAGATTGAAAAATCATCCATAAAAATCTCCATAAATTGGTCAATCATATCAGAGAAAATGGAATACATGCATCTTTGAAAGCTAGCAAGGGCATTACAAAGACCAAATGGCATTCTCCTATAGGCAAAAGTGCCAAAAGGGCAAGTGAATGTGGTCTTTTCCTGATCTTGTGGGTACACAGGAATCTGGTTGTAACCAGAGTAACCATCAAGAAAACAGTAATAAGCTTTTCCTGCTAGCTTATCTAAAATCTGATCAATGAATGGGAGAGGGAAATGGTCTTTTCTGGTCATTGAATTTAATTTTCTGTAATCAATACAGACCCTCCACCCAGTTGTTTGTCTGGTTGACATAAGCTCACCAGTATCTGAGGTTACAATAGTGATCCCAGATTTCTTAGGTACCACCTGTGTAGGTGCCACCCAAGATGAATCTGAAATGGGGTAAATGACCCCTGCATCCAACAACTTAACAACCTCTTTCATGACTACTTCTTGCATATGAGGGTTCAGCCTCCTTTGAATTTCCCTAGAAGGATTTGCATCTTCTTCTAAATGGATTTTGTGCATGCAAACAACTGGACTGATTCCTCCCAAATCAGTAATAGTCCAGCCAATTGCCCTTCTATTTCTTTCAAAACAATCAACAACTCTTCCTCCTGCTCCTTTGTGAGGGAGGAAGAAATAATCGCAGGCAATGATTTATGATCTCCTAAAAACACATATTTCAAATTTTTTTGCTTTTCTAAATCAGTGGATCGAGAAAGAAGGTAACAAAGGTACCTTAGTTTTGTGGAAGGGGAAGAGAAGGTTTCAAGAAGAGAAACTTGCGATTGATTATGAGTTCCTTGCACAACATTTACTTCCTCGAAATTTGAGATACAACTTTCTTCCTCAGAATTTCCCCAAGCATCTTTAGCATCTGTGGTGAAATCTTCACACTGCAGAAACTGTTGTAAAGTCCTTCTACCAGTTCATCCAATAGATCAACATGAAAACATTCCTTAGAGCTGAATTGAGGCTGTGTGACTGCATTATAAACATTTAATTTTACCTTCATGTTTCCAAAGAGACTTCCATAATACAGGACACTGCATTGAATGCAAGCATTTGTCAGAGCTGTGGAATGGTCTTCCCAAAATGACAGTATGGAAGTTTTGCTTTTGGTAGGTTCATGTCCAAAACTAGAAAATCAGGATAGAAAAATTTATCTACTCCCACCAATACATCTTCAATCATCCCAATGGCTTCCTTCGATCCGTCGCTAGTTGTAACACCACATGAGTGAGTTTTAATTCTCCCAAACCTAGTTTCTCATATCAATATGGAAGTAGGTTGACACTAGCACCAGATCTAATAAAGCCTTTTTCAATGGTATGTTCCCCAATAATGCAAGGGATTGTGGGGATTCGGGATCTTGAAGTTTAGGAGGTGTGGCAATGGACAACACGATTAACTCTTTCCACAAAGACCTTCTTGGATAAGCTGTATCCTAGGTGTCTTTTGTGAGTGCAAACATCTTTCAAAATTTTTGCATATCTTTGGAATTTGTTTGATTGCCTCAAGCAAAGGTAGATTTATCTTGACTTGCTTGAAAGTCTCCATCATTTCATCTATTTTGTGTTCCCTTTATCAAAGGGATACATATTTCATTACATGAGGAAATGGCAAATGAGGAACTAGTCCTTCATCTGACTTTGGAAGCATTTTGAATTTTTGAATTTTTGTTTTTCATTTGTTTGATTTTTTACAGGTATATCGGCACCTCACTTGCTATCATTATCTTGCTCTTCTTTGCATATTTTATCATTTTCCTCATTTTTTTCTTCTTCAGTACCCACTTTATTATTTATAATTCTTTCACTTCTCAAAGTTGTGACAGTTTTTACTTCTTCATGCGAAATAAAAGCTTCTCCAACCATGAACTGTCCTTTGGGATTGTTCAAAGGATGGCTGGGTAACTTTCCTTCCTCTCCTTTGGCCAAAGTATTTGAAAGCTGTCCCAATGTTTCTTCAATCTTCTTTATGCTCTGGCTGTGAAAATTCACAGTCTGAGTTAAAGATCCTAAATTCTGGAGTGAATTTAGGACTTGATCTTCAAAAGAAGGGGACCTGGAAGGGATTTGAACTAGGGCAGATTGCTGTATAGGTTGTTGTGGAATGGGCTGCTGAAAATTTGGCTTGGCATAAAAATTCTGCTGATAAGGCTGTGCAGTTTTGAAAGGCATTTGGTTCTTTGGTTGCTGCTGCTGTTGTGATTGATAATTCCCTTGGCTCCACCTCAAATTGGGGTGCCCTCTCCATGGATATTCATTTGACTGCATCTGTCCAAATGATTGAGCAGCATGAGCTTGTTCCACCACTAAATCTGAGAACTGTGGTGCAGCAGGACATTGGTCAATTGAATGAGTAGGGGACTGGCATATCAGACATGCCTCCTCTACTCTTGCAACCATTTCATTTTTAAGTGAGTCCATCAATCTATCAAACTTTGTGGTTAAATTGTCCATCTTTCTTTCCAACTCATTCACCTCATAAATCTTTCCTTTGGTGGTTTGCTGATTGTTCAACCTAGCAGGATTTTCAATATCTCTTGACAGAGATTCCTGTTGAGTTGAGCTTTCACCAATTACTTCAAATAAGTCCCAAACCTCCTAAACTGTTTTTTGCAAGTAAGTGCCTCCACAGGAGGCATCCACCATATTTTTGCCTTTTTGATCAATTCCTTGATAGAAGCTTTGAACCAGCTGCCATCTGGGAATTTGATGATGAGGACATTGCCTTTAAAGTTCCTTAACTCTTTCCCATGCTTCATGGAAAGTTTCAGTTGAGTTTTGTGAGAAAGAAATGATACTTTGTCTCAATTGGCTTGTTTTAGACATTGGGAAGTATTTGGCTAAAAATTGACACTGCAAATCATTCCAAGAAGTGATACTATTTGGTGCTAACATAGATAACCATGCTCTAGCTTTATCCTTTAATGAAAAAGGAAAGAGCCTAAGCTTGGTTGCTTCTGGACCAAGTCCAGCTATGTTGAATGTGGTGCAAAGAGCCAAGAATTCATCCACATGTTTGTATGGATCTTCCTTACTCAACCCATGGAAGGAAGGAAGCATTTGGATGGTTGATGATTTGATCTCATAATTTCCTTCAACAGTAGGAAATTGAATGCAAAAGGGAGAATTATAAGCACCAGGTGCGAAGTAATCCCTCAAAAGTCGAGGTTCTTCACCCATAGTAGCAGAATTCTGTGTTGTTTGTTTGGTTCGTAATAGCCTTTCAACTTCTAAATTCAGTGGGGCAATCTCAGGGCTGAGAGTCCTCCTATCAAACATACAACTCAGAACAAAAAATTTGATTATTCACAGCAAACCTTCAGAATTCCTTTTTAAGTAGTTTCCCTTCTTCAAAAATTGGTTATGAATAACTGCACAGGTATAAACAATAGAATAGTTTAGTACTGGTATAAAAATAAAAGTGAAAACTTAGGTCTACCTATTTTAGAACAAATTCCCCGGCAACGGCGCCAAAAACTTGTTGTTGATTCTAAGTGTGCTTGATTTATTTGTGTTTTGAAAATAGGTTTGCAACTGCTAAGTTATAATGAATCTAGAACATTTAAAAGAGTAAAGAAATATCAGCACAGAGAGAAGTGAATTAGCCTGCAAGATCAGGGCCAATTGTAGCAAGTTTTAAATGTAAGTGAGTAAAAGATCGTCCACAGAGAATTTGTCTAAAACGTAAGATAAACCTCCAGATCTGAGATACCAGATCTGCCCTCTTATCCTATCTAGAAAGCACATAAGATGGGAGATTGAATTTGTCACATTAACTAAATGATAAAAGTAAAAGTTAAACTAAATGATCCAGATCCGAGTTGGGGGAATTTTGAGGTAAACTTATAAAAAATGGAGAAGTAATATCTAACTTTGATTTGGTCCTTGAAATACAATGAGAATGACTACAAATCAACTGAGAGACGATTCAATCTTCATTTGGCTACAAGCACAGATGTAAGAGAAATAAATCTAACTCAAGGATTAGGTTTAGGCTTATGGCTATGATCTGTCCACTTCAATGGTCACAGACCATCCAATAGTCTTAAATCCAAAGCCTTAATTTAGAACAGGAAGCATCACTACAAATGCCGTGAGAGATTAGGTTACAAACACTAATTCTCATAGGATTAATGAATCAAGGGAAATTGCATAAAAAATAGTAAATCTAAAGGAGTCTAATGCAATAAGGAGATCAGAGGGAACCCTTAACATGAGTCCAATTGAGAATGTACGGTTTACAGCAACCTTTTCAAATTCACCATTACAATTACAGAGCACAGCTTAAACAGCTCTCAGATTTGTAGTCTTGAATACAACTCTCCTTTGAATTACAGAAGTATCTCACAGCTCTCAATTGCAAGTAAAAGTGAGGCTATTACAGGGATTTCAGAAAAACTATCTGGTTTGGAAATGGGGGAATAGGTATGAAACTCAAAATCTGGATGCCCAAATTGGGCAAATGGTTCGTCTATTTATAGTTTTTCCTAAGTTCAAATTTCGATGTATCAACCAATCAAGTGCTCGAGATCAGACGACCAATGGTAGTCGAGCACAAGGATCCAGATCTGTTCTGGCTAATCAGAATTGCTCAATCTGGTTCAGCCAATCAGGTGACAAAAGCATCAATTCTGTTATGTATTTTGAAAGTTTGTTAGAGTTTCTAGAAGTTCCCGTCAAGTTATTTCATCTCTGGGTGCTCACATGGGGTGGAATATGCCTTCACTTCATGCTTAGAATCCTCTGAAATGTCCCTAGGTTTTTAAATGCATTGGGATGCATGAAAAAGATTACTGAATTGCCCTTGCAAAAGCTGGGAATCTCCAGAATACCTTTTCGCATAGTTTAGGGGACTTTTCGCAAGGTGTTGTAACTCCTGAAGCTCTTTTCGCAATGTTCTGGTTCTGTTCAAATGGAGTTTTCTTCTTTTCAAAAAGGTCAATCATCTCTTCGAAGAGTTCAGGTGCTCTTCAAAAGCTAAGCCTGGAGTTTTTAGTTATTTTCGCAGAGTTCAGGTTCTTTGCGAAAAGTACTCTGTAGTGCATTTTTCTGTTCGAATTGCTCCATACTTCTTTTCTGGGTTGAGACCAGGTCTTTGCCTCTTCAGTTCAGACCTTTTAACAGCTAGTGAGGTTGTCCCTTCTCTTTCTTCCTTTGGGTCGACATGGATTATCATCTTTTTGGCACTTTTAAGCTGCTTTTATGGTTAAGCCTGTCTTTATTGTTAGCTGAAACACAAGAACTTAGAACACTTATTTAGTTCTCTCAAAGGTCTATCAAGACTCAGGTTAAGGGGTGGAAAATGGTATTTTTCAGTTCTCAACAGTCCCTCAGGGAAGTTGATCTCAAGCTCCAAGGGAGCTATCCTTAGTAGGCTCTCCAGATCTGGCTACAGATTTGGCAATCCTAAGTGGAAGGGGATTTAAAGTCACTATAATCTTAATCCTAAGGCAACTGATTGTTTAGATTACAGAAAGGGTTAAGAAGAGTGGTGGAGTGAGAAAATAAATGAAAAAGGGTGAGAAGTATGTTATTAGAAATAGATTTGATGGGGTCTTGTAACTCAGACTCAGATCTGTTGCTATAGAAATCCTATCCAATGGCTACATTATCACCAAAGAGGAGAAAGAATCTAACTCACTCCTGTGCCATGATCCAATCCCTTAAGGTTATAACCTATCCACTCAAATGGTCACAGACTATCCAATAGGGGAACCACAATCCAGAGATGAGTCAGAACAAGTTTACCATTGTAGGCACTACTTCATCCAGGCTACAAGCTCAAGAATCCATAGGAACCTCATCCTCTAAAGTTCTATGTGTGGGGCTAGGCCTACAAAGTGCACAAGCCTGGACACACAGGACCAGCAAGAGTTTGAGTACTAGCTTTTAAGCATGGCTGTTCACTGCTTTAGAAAAACTACAGTGATTTAGTCACAAGCCTACAATCTCTACAGCTAACTCAGATCTGCAATCTGATGGTGGATCTATTCAACTATAGGGGAGTTTGTCACTGCACAATCTCCCACAAGCCTACAAGCACAAGTGCAGAGAAGAAGAATCTGTCTTAGTTCCATGAATTGGCCTCACCCTAGGGCTATAATCTGTCCACTTGAATGGTCACAGACTATCCATAGAGGCTATCCTCCTCACAAAGGTCTAAGACAGAACAAGAACATTGTTGCCGCCACCATGTTCACAGGGCTACAAGCACAAGATCCCATGGGGATTCAGATTTAGTGGGTCCTGTGGTGGGGGAAGGCCTGCAAAGTGCCTAACCTAGACACACAGGTCACTTAGATCTAACTAGTACCTTAGAAACAATCCTCCATTGCTTACGAAACAACTTAGCAATGGAGGATCTCAAGGCAGCAGCCTATACAGCACAACTCACAACAAAAATAACATCCCATACATGCAACAGATCCTATTACAAAAACTCCATTAAAATCTATACCAGATAATCATACAAAAGGCATAGCTAGCAAATGCTGGACTATGGAGAGAAAGAAAAAGGAAAAAGAAAACTCCTAAACCCTAACCTTAACCTACTGTAATTCTATAGTTGATTTTTGGAGAAGAAGCACAGAAGTTAAGTCCCAAAGAGGGTCGATCCTCAAACCTAAGCTAGGCTTAGGCTTATATAGCAGTCGGCTTTCCCTCCAATTAGGGTTAGGAAAACCCTAATTTCTCAATGTAATTGTGGCCCATTCTTGTCCCTTGGATGCCTAGGGGCGTGTGCATAGAGATTGAAGAATTGGAGCGCGTGCCCTAATTAATGGAGATTCCCAGATTGCCCTTACAGAAGTGGGGAGAAGTTTAGAATTCGATCCTCGCTGGGTAGAAACGATTTCAGATCTTTTCGCGTGGTACAATTGGCATCGCAGGGTTGAATTGACTTGAAATTTATGCAGTCGCGGGATTGGCATTTTAGTCATCGCGGAATACAAATGGCTATCGCGAGATTTCTCTTTCAGCTTTGAATGGCGTGGGGATTGCTCGCGCGGTTCGTCCCTTGGTGAATCTCGTGAGAGATCCTCATGAAGAAGCAGTGTTCATGAGTTTCTGGGTCACGTGAGCATTTCTCAGAAGGTTTGTATCTCGCGGCCACTGCGCGACAGCTGCGCACAGGAATACCTGAAGCTCTCTCTCCTGAGTGAGTCGCGCGAAACTTAACGATTCTTCTTTTGAGCTGCGCGAGACTACGCAAATGCTTTAGACTGAGCCTCACGAGGACCTCACAAAGCCTGCTTTTCAATTCTTTCTGGTACCAAACTGCGCAAGAACGACACGCAAACTGCGCGACTGGTTGTTGTGCTTCCTCCAAGGGCTCGCGATAACTGCGCGAAGGCATTATCTCTGGTTCAATTGAACCCTGCGACATTTGTGTGAGGCATTCTTCTTGATGTATTTATGCTTGGATGTGTCTATGCTTCAGCCAACTCTCTGTCTGGGTTCATCCTTCATTCTGCTGAGGTAGTTCTGGGGCAATAGTGAGCTTCTTGGCATGGTTAGGGGTTTATTGGCAGCTACTGCTTATTACCTACAGAACATGCTTAAAACACTTTTATTAAATGATTAAGGGTCTAACAGAGATTAAGTTAAGGGGTGGAAAGTGGTACTTTTCAGGTCTTAACACACCCCTAAACCTAATCTTTGCTAGTCCCTTAGCAAAGCTATAATTAAATGCCACTTTCGTAGGGATCACGGATACATTTAGCATATGTACCAAGCCTTTTAAACCCCTAGGTGATCCCTAGTGGAGGAGTGAAGTCTCCTGAGGGTTTTCAGTGAAGACACCCACAAACTTCACCATTAAAATCAGTTAAGTGTAGTGCAGATAATGAGAACACAGATTCAAATATTTAAAGTTTCATTCCACACCCATTTAACACTTAGAGGAAACTGCAGCAATGTTTGCAGGCCATTTAGAACTTAAAAGTTAACATGTGTTTGCCTGACCACCATTTATTTAACATTAGAATTTCAATGTATGAAAATCAGTACCCAACTTGCCTTTGATTCAAGATCCAGGTTGGATACCACCCTAAAGAGGTAAAAATTCAGACCCAATTCTCACTAGGGCTATCTCTCAACATTAATAACCTGAGGGTGTTCATAATCTCATGACTCAAAAGCGATTCTGAGACCCCAAATGGGTTTGCAAGCATGAGCATAGGCCAAGCTTCTAATTTTTGACATCTTCAAGGATTTTCACCATAGATTGGGCAACTCTTCATCTTCACAGGACAACTCATTTGACTTTGGATCCACAAGGTCTTTTAGAATGGGTTGTAATGTGGCTTATGGCTGAGGGGTGTAAAGAATAAAAGGGGTAAAAAGGGAATCCAAATTGAGAAATCAGCAAGGTAAGGAGTGGTTCATGACTTCACAACCTTCATTCCAGTAAAAACTTCATCTTCCTCTTCTATTTCAGAGACAAAGTGGCCAGCTTTTCCTCTTCTTTTCAATTTTTAGATGATGATGTTCTCTAGACTTCTCTTTCTTTTTCTCTTTTTATTTGCTTTATTCATTCTTTTGATGAAATGCGACACAACTGCCATTGATACACAGCTGTTCACAAGTTGCTTTTCTTCACCTTCCATAGAATATTGGACCATTCTCAGTATCTTTACCTCCTTCTCCTTTACCTTATGAATTCTCAGAGTGAGGGTAAGGTTGACTCAGGTAATGAGGTTAAGGTGCAAGTTTTCTGATGTTTGTGAAAGAAAAAATATGATTTTAAGGCTCAACTAGTGTATGCAAAAGGGCAGATTTTAAAAGGTTGGATTTTTAGGCTCAAACTGTCCAAATGAGGGCCTTGCATCATTTCCTTAGTGTCATGAGTGCTGTCAATTAGTTTTGATTTGGAGTTGCACAACTTCTAGTGAAAAAGTCTTAATTCACTCAGTCCTTAGAGGAGAAATAATGCCAAAAACACTCTTTAAAAGAAAATGATGGGCCCAAATATCACTAGGTATGGTCTTCAATTTTAACTCATGAGGTGTATTTTCATCTGTTTCTCTCCTCTTAGGCTCGCTGAGTACTTAACTCAAAATTTTTTCTAATATTAGCTTCATGGTGGCGTCAAGATCAACTTTTATCTATTTCCAAAAGTCTGCCAAAATATTTAAATTTTTACATATTTCCTCATTGTATCAAGTTAAGTGAAAATTAACTTTATTCATCCCAGTTAAACTACCATTACTACACTAAAATTAACTATTCTATTGGCAGACTGCCACACCCCCAAACCATTCGGAGCAGTGTCCTCACTGGTTTAGAGGGGATAAAAATCAGTAGAATTCAAGCAGACAGACAAAAATAAAGACAGAAGAAGATAGAGAAACAGAAAATGCAAACTGCACCGTATGGAACTAAAAGAAATTGTCATTAAAATAAAAAGAAAATATGACAAAAAGATGGAAAAGGAAAAGACAGAATGGGGGGGAAATCATTGTGTAGCCGGGGGAGGTTTTGAGGAAGATGGAGGGGGAGAGGGCAATGGATGGGGGTGGTATTAGGAACAACTCTGTAGATTTATATAGTGAATGATGAGCCGTAGGAGTGATGCTGGAGGGAGAGGGGAGAGCTCCAGAAGCTAGGGTTTCGCAGAGGGAAGAAGGATGAAAATAATGAAAAAGGACAAAGCGCGGGGTTGAAATACTTATCGCGAAGCTCGGCGCGCTTTGGAACATCTGGTCGCGGGTTTGGAAATGAACCTAGCGAAGGTGTTGATTAAAACTGGATTGCATGACAATCTCTCAAGTTGTCCTTGGAGCGCGCGACAGAGTGAGATTAATTCATGTGAATCGCGCGAGCGGCTCCTAGGTTTCTTTTGGATTGCGCGAAAAGCTCTGAGGTTCATTTTGAATCTCACGACAGTAAATGAAGTATTTCTGTTGAATTGTGCGAGAGTCTCCTAGTTTACCTTGTGAACCTCGCAATAGCCTTATAATCTCGTGATAACTACTGAATAGCTTGATGTGGACCGCGCGAGAGGTTGTCAGGTACACATGAATCTCGCGATAGGCATTGAATGTTTCTATGCAAACTGCGCGACATGCTCCCAAGCTTCCTTTTTAACCTCGTGATAGCTTTTGAATCTCACGATAGTCTCCCAGACTTTCATTTTAGACCCAGCAACAGTAAGGTATAAAACAAAGAGCATGTGCTCTCTATTCTGCCCCTTTGCCTGTTTGCTTGTGGTTGGATCCTGAGCATGACTCTCTCCTATGGTTACCTCTAGACACATGTAAATTCAATCATCCAATCAAAAACAACCTCCCACATTAGGCATGCAACAGAAGCTATCAATTGAAAAATAGTAAGAATGAAACCATGCATCAAAAGGTCAAAACAGATTGGTCCAGATTCAGATAAGACCACGAACAAATCCTAAAGAATAGAAATAAAAGAAAGCAAGATAAATCAACCAAAAACAACATACATATGATACAGTAATGACACACCTGTGGATCAATTTGAAGAAGGATCTTCTTGAAGGTGAATGGTGTTCATGGGTTCAACAGGTTTTTCAAAACAAGGCTTAAGCCTCTGACCATTCACTTTCAAGGTTCTCCCAGACTTGGGATCCTTGATTTCCACAGCACCAGATGGGGAAACATGCATGACAATGTAAGGACCTTCCCATCTGGATTTCAATTTGCCCGAAAAAAACTTAAGTTTGGAGTTAAACAACCAAACCTTATCACCAATAATGAAACTCTTTCTCAATAGCCCTTTGTCAAAGAAAGTTTTGGACCTTTCCTTGTAGATCCTGGCATTGGCATACGCATCCATCCTTAGTTCTTCCAATTCGGACAGCTACAACGACCTGTGAAGACCAGCAGAAGGTAGATCTAGATTTAAATGTTTGATGGCCCAATAGGCTCTGTGTTCTAACTCCACTGGGAGATGGCAGGCCTTGCCATAGACCAGTCTGAATGGGGACATACCAATGGGGGTCTTATAGGCTGTCCTATAATCCCACAATGCATCATTAAGCTTGTCAGCCCAATCCTTCCTATCAGTCTTCACAGTCTTCTCAAGGATATGCTTGATCTCCCTATTTGAAATTTCAACTTGCCCACTGGTTTGTGGGTGGTAGGAAGTAGCAATCTATGGGTGACAAAATATTTCTTAAGCAAGACCTCAAAATTTCTGTTACAGAAATGGCTCCCCCCATCATTGATAATGGCTCTAGAGGTACCAAATCTGGAGAAGATATTCTGTTTTATGAACTTGAGGACAACCTGATTATCATTAGTTCTTGTGGCAATGGCTTCTACCTATTTGGAAATATAGTCGACTGCCACTAAGATGAAATGAAAACCATTTGAAGGAGGAAAGGGGCCCATAAAGTAAATACCCCACACATCAAATAATTCTACAACAAGGATGGGCTGTAAAGGCAGTGAATTTCTTTTAGACAGCCCTCCTAGTTTCTGACATCTTTCACAGGTCTTGCAATGTGTATTGGCATCTCTGAAAAGAGAAGGCCAATAGAACCCACACTACAACACTTTGTCAGCTATTTTTCTCTCACTAAAGTGACCCACACAGGCATTTGCATGGCACATGGTCAGAATACTGGGGACATCACTTTTGGGGACACATTTCTGAATGATTTGGTCTGCACAATACTTGTACAAGCAAGGTTCTTCCCAGAAGAAGAATTTGACCTGTGAGAAAAATAGGTCTTTGTCCATTTTTATCCAATGGGCAGGAATCTTGCCTATAACTAGATAATTGACAATATGTGCATACCAAGGAACTAAAGACTGGATGGCAAATAGCTGCTCATCCGGGAAGACATTATTTATAGCAAGGTCATCAACACTTTTTGTCCACATAATTCTAGACAAGTGGTCAGCCACCACATTTTCTACACCCTTCTTGTCCTTGATTTCGATGTCAAACTCCTGCAACAGGAGTATCCATCTAATCAATCTAGGCTTTGCATCCTTCTTGGACAGTAGGTACTTTAATGCTAAGTGGTCAGTGAAGATGACAGTTTTAGACCCAAGTAGGCAAGGTCTAAACTTGTCCACAGCAAAAACCACTGCCAAAAGCTCTTTCTCAGTGGTTGTGTAGTTCAGCTGAGCTTCAGTAAGTGATTTGCTACGATATGCAATGACCACAGGCAGCTTATCCTTTCTCTGGCCCAAGACAACACCTATCGCCAAGTCAGATGCATCACACATCAACTCAAAGGGAAAGATATAGTCAGGTGTTTGGAGTACAGGAGCAGAGGTGAGGCAGATTTTTAACTTTTCAAAAGCCTCAAGACATTCATCAGAAAAATCAAAGGGCACATCCTGGCAGAGCAGGTGGCACAATGGTTTAGCAATCTTGCTGAAGTCTTTGATAAACCTCCTGTAGAATCCAGCATACCCAGGGAAGGATCTGATTTGCTTGACTGTTCTTGGAGGGGGAAAATTTGCAATGAGGTCAACTTTGGCCTTGTCTACGTCAATTCCATCTTTAGAGACCACATGGCCCAACACACTTCCTTGTGTTACCATGAAGTGGCTCTTCTCCCAACTTAAAACCAAATTGGTCTCTTCACATCTTTGTAAGACTTGATGGAGGTGCTGTAGACATTGGTCAAAGCTATCCCCATAAACCGAGAAATCATCCATGAAGATTTCCAAGAATTTATCAATCATATCAGAAAAGATGGTATACATACACCTCTGAAAGGTGGCTGGGGCATTACACAGTCCAAAAGGCATCCTTCTGTAAGCAAAGGTGCCGAAAGGATAAGTAAAAGTAGTTTTCTCTTGATTAAGGGGGTGCACAGGGATCTGGTTGTACCCTGAGTACCCATCAAGAAAATAGTAAAAAGCTTTCCCAGTCAACTTATCCAAAATTTGATCAATAAAAGGGAGAGGGAAGTGGTCTTTTCTGGTCTTGGAGTTGAGTTTTTGATAATTGATGCAAACTCTCTAGCCAGTGGTCTCCCTGGCTGGTCTCAACTCTCCAGAGTCGGTTGTGATCACTGTTATGCCAGATTTCTTGGGTACCACCTGGATTGGTGCCACCCATTCAGAATTAGAGATGAGGTAAATTACCCCAGCATCCAGCAACTTAATGATTTCTTTCAGAACCACTTCTTACATGTGAGGATTCAATTTCCTCTGCATTTCCCTGGAGGGTGTTGAGCCCTCCTCCAAATGAGTCCTATGCATATAGATTGATGCATCAATCCCTCCCAGATCAGCAACGGTCCAGTCAATTGCTTTCTTGTGCTTCCTCAGAACTGTTAGCAATTCCTCCTCTTGCTCACTGGTTAGAGAAGAGGAGATAATTATAGGAAGTTTCTCTTCTTTCTCGAGGAAAGCATATTTCAATGTCTCTGGTAGCTTCTTGAGCTCCAGATCAGGGGCTTGTTGGATGGATGGCAGGATAGGTGTATTGTTGGTTGGAGGAAGGGGCAGCAATGTAGGTTTCCAACTGGAATGCTGCACTAAGCCCACAGAAGACCTCACTAAGGGTATGTATTCTGGCATTAAATCTAGGCTTTCTTCCTCCACCATGTTCCAAACTTCAGTTAAATTAGTGACAATGTTGTTCCACTCCAGCAGAGTGGGCAGTTCTTCAACAATTTCTTCTAGTACATCTACTGCAAAGCATTCCTCATTATCCAGCTGAGGGTACTTTGCACTGTTGTACACATTAAGCTCAACTTTCATATGTCCGAAAGTGACCTCCATGATCCCAGACCTGCATTGAATGCATGCATTAGCAGTGGCCAAAAATGGTCTGCCCAGAATGACAGGTATCGGGGATGTACTCTTGTTACAACCCATGTCCAAAACAGGGAAGTCTGCAGGGTAGAAGAACTTGTCTACCCCCACTAGGACATCCTCAACCACACCCATGGGTTTCCTCTCAGACCTATCAGTCATTAATAGAACAATGGGGGTGGGCTTCAACTCCCCCAAACTTAACTGCTGATATACACTGTATAGCAGCAGGTTAACACTGGCTCCAAGGTCCAAAAGGGCCCTTCCAATCGTGTGGTCTCCAATAATACAGGGAATAGTGGGTATCCCTGGGTCTTGCAACTTCTCAAGTATTGTCATGGTTGATACAGAATTAACTGTATCAATTGCAAAGACCTTTTTGGACAAATAGCCTCTGGCCTTCCTTTTCTGAGTACAAAGGTCTTTCAGAAACTTTGCATAGGCTGGGACCTGTCGGATTGCATCAAGCAGGGGTAAATTTATCTTGACCTGCTTAAAGGTCTCTATCATTTCCTCGATCTGTGTCTGACCCTTATCAAAAGGGGCAGGGCCACTCAAAGCTTGAGGAAAAGGCAGCTGAGGTACTGCTTGTTCCTCAGCTGCAAGCCTATGATTGAACTTTTGTTTTTTTCTTTTTTCTATTTTTATCTCCTGCTGAGGCTCAACTACAACCTCTTTATTTTTTTCTTGTTGAAGGGCAGCAGGCAGTTCTTGACTATGTGCTCTAACAAAGTCTGTATCATTTTCACTTGACATTTCCTTGGGAATGACCTCTCCTTATTCTTTTCCCACCTGGTTGTCTACCAGCTTGCCAGACCTTAAGGCTGTGATGGCATTGGCCCCCTTAAAATTTGAGGAGCCTTCTCCGATGGAATACTGGCCCTTTGAGTTGGCTACTGGTTGGCTTGGCAACCTGCCCTCCTCTCTTTTAGTCAGAGCATTGGCTATTTGGCCAAGCTGCTCTTCTATTTTCTTAATGCTTTGACTGTGAGAAGTCACAGTCTGATTCAAGGGTCCAAGGCTTTGCAATTGGTCTAAAATCTGGTCCTCGAAAGAAGCACTTCGGGGCTGAGGTGGGGGAACTACCAATTAATTTTGTTGCTGGGGTTGCTGTTGTTGCTGGAAATTCGACCTTTGGGCATAACCCTGGTTAAACTGCTGCTGTGGCCTTTAAGGTAAGGTAAACATCTGTTGTGGCTGAACATAATTGTCTTGCCTCCACCAAAAATTTGGGTGGTCTCTCCATTGGTAACCAACATTCTGCTGCTGGTATCCATATGGTTGTTTATTGTAGCCACCAGATTGTTACTGTCCAAAAGATTGGGCAGCAGCAGCCTGTTCCATTACAAACTCAGGGTATTGCCCTACAGATGGGCACTCTTCCACTGTGTGCTGTGGAGATTGGCATGTCAGACATGCCTCCATCACTTGTGCAACCATTCTGGGCTGCACCACAGTCAAAAGTTTATCAAATCTTTCAGTAAGATTGGCCATCTGCATTCTCAGGTCATCATTTTCTCTAACTTCATACATCTTTCCTTTAGAAGTTTTAGCCACCCCCAGCTTAGGAGAAGGCTTTTGAACAGTTCTAGATTAGGACAACTTCTGGAAAGCATTTTCACTTATGACCTCGAACAAGTCCCATGCCTCATCAGCTATTTTATGCATGTATGTTCCACCACAAGAGGCATCTACCATGTCTATGCTCTTCTCATCTATCCCATTATAGAAGCTCTGGACAAGCTGCCAGTCAGGGATCTTGTGGTGGGGACATTGTTTGAGCATCTCCTTAAATCTGTCCTAGGCTTGATTAAAATCTTCAGTTGGGAACTGGGCAAAAGCAAGTATGTCTTTCCTCAACTGGCTGGTTTTGGTCTCTGGGAAAATTTTAGACAGAAATCTTGTCTGGAGGTCTTTCCAGGAAGTGATGCTGTTGTTTGGGAGAGTAGATAACCAGGTCATGGCCCTGTCCTTTAGGGAGAAAGGAAAAAGCCTTAACCTAGTGGCTTCTGGTCCCAAACCAGCAATGGAGAATGTCGTGCACAAGGCCAAGAACTGGTCAATGTGCTTGTAAGGGTCTTCCTTGCTAAGGCATTATCTCTGGTTCAATTGAACCCTGTGACAATTGCGCGAGGCATTCTTCTTGATGTATTTCTGCTTGGATGTGTCTATGCTTCAGCCAACTCTCTGTCTGGGTTCATCCTTCGTTCTGCTGAGGTAGTTCTGGGGCAACAGTGAGCTTCTTGGCATGGTTAGGGGTTTATTGGTAGCCACTGCTTATTACCTACAGAACATGCTTAAAACACTTTTATTAAATGATTAAGGGTCTAACAGAGATTAAGTTAAGGGGTGGAAAGTGATACTTTTTAGGTCTTAACATGAGGGTAATCCATGGAGGAGGAGGTGATGGTCAGCTCAGGAAGTGGTGGTGATGGTACAATGAGGGTCAGTGGCAGCTCCTCTTCCACAGTTCTTGTCTCTGGTGGGGTGGAGGTAGGTGAAAGGTAAAGAGGGAAGTTCAACTTCTATGGGATCAGTTTGGGTATAGGGATAGGTGTAGGAGTAGGAATTGTAAGAGTTTGAATGGTTGAGGTGGATGGGAGTAGAGTAGATTGAATGGCATGGAGGTAGGTGGCCATAGCAGATTGGTTTGCTGTGTTGGTTTGAAGCTGGGCTAGGATGGAGGTGAGAAGGGAAAGGATTTGAGCAGAGGCATCTGGTAAGTGTGGGGCATGGGTAACTAGTGGAATGGGTATAATAGGCTGGAAAGGAGATGTGAAAGCATGCTGGAATTGGGCAGGTTGTGGAGAGTCAGGTAAAGGGGAGCACTCATGCCCAATGTCCTCCACAATGGAGTTAATTAGGGAGGAGTACCCCTCACTGGTGAAGTGCTCTAAATCCTGGGTATGTGGAGGTGACATGGAGGTAGTGGGGTCAATATTAAAGGGTATGGAGGGTGGAGAGGAAATGACTGGGTCAGCTGATGTAGATGGAGATGTTAGTTCAAGGCATAAGGGTTCTAAAAATGGGATGAATGGGTTAGCTGGAGGGGTTGTAGCTGTCTTTGATTTCTCTAGTAGGTGTTTGTGATGGGAAGTGAAGGTAAGGTGACAATTGGGTCTGTGGTGGGAGGAGGTGACAAAGGTGTGATTGTGGTAATGATGGAAGGGATGGCTGAGTTGCTAGGAGGTATGGGAACTGAAATGGATGGGATGGGAGGTGATGGAATGGGGATGCTGACAACAGCAGTGGAAGGGAGGAGTATGGATGCAGAGGTCACGGGTGGAGGCATTGAGCTAGTAGCAGCAGATGTAAGCAGAGGCTCTAAGCTAGCTGCTGGGGCTGTAGAGATCACATGTGTAGCTGTTGAGCTAGTCACCTGAGGTGCTTCCTTTTCAGGACTCTCCCCTGGCCTCTTCTTGCTCTTCCCTATCAAGGTCATGCTAGTAGACCAAGCCCTTCTCCCAAACACCTTAGGGCTCAATTTATCCACTGGCTCATCTTTTTGTATCATAAATTTCCCTTTCCTTAGCAAAGCAGTGATGAGTCTGCTGTAGGGTAACCCTGGCAATATCTGTCCCCTCTTTATCTTTTCATTCACATCTACCATGACCTCAAATATTAGCTGAGAGGCATTCAAGAACTGGCCCTTGGAGAAAAAGTAAAGGGAATCCACTATAGGAGTTCTTCTCTCTTGCTGATGTCCATTGACATAAATATTGTTCCTTAAGATTGAATCTATGAAAAGCAGGCTAGAGTCTAGATCTGTCCTCATCAATGACTCCCCAGAGCCCGTAATGCCTTGAGTCAGATGTCTGGCCATTGCTCTAAAGGATACATTATCAGGTGCTCCTAGGTCATAAGCTGAATAAAAAATGGATGGGACCCCTAATGCCAACCCAATATCACTGTAGTCCACAACCAACTCCCAATTATCAATCAAAACTACAAGGGTAGGCTAAGTTAACCCTGACTTTATTTTTTTTCTGATGTTCTGATACCACAATTTGACTAGCCTTGGGTGGAATTTTTCTTGTAATGGGGTCAACAAAGGTGTGAAGGATGCCTTCACCAAATAGTCCAGGGTACACTCCTCTACCTTAGAAAAATAAGGTAGGTTAAAAATTGTCTCAGGAATCAAATTTAAGGCATCCACAAACTCATTGGGGGTTGTTAGGTTCTCAGGTATCTCAGCTTCAGCCTCAGGGTTTGGCTCAGGCACAGGGATGTCCTCAATAATTTCTTCAGTAATTTTTGCTTTCTTGGCTTTTTGAGCTTTCTTAGGTTTGTCCATAATGAGTTTCCTTTTTGTAGGTGGGTCATCTTTGGGCTGTGTGGCTAACCTACTGGATTTCCTGGTGGATTTTGTGGTGGATTTGGAAGGGAGTTTGAAAAGATCAGCCAGGGTATCCTCACGGTTAGCCATGGGTCACACAATCCACACAATCAACTCCCAACACCCCACAACAATCTTCCTTTCTCAATCAAATTAACCACACACACAAAAATATGGAAGTATAAAGCTTGAAAATCAGAAGGTGGAGGTTGAAGAAGAATTTATCCATAGAACCTAGGGTTTCTCAAAACTTGCTGTACACGGCACCAAACTGGCTCAAACCAGGTGTGAAATGTTGACCTTGTAAAGCTAATGCACTTGGAGCAATGGCAAGGTAATTGGGATTGGAACCAGTGAGATGGAGGAGGAACGTAGCTCTGAACGTAAGGTGTCGAATGGATGGACTAACCTGTCGATAGGTTTAAAACAGGTAAAATGCTATTTTGACAGGATTGGAGAGAAGATTTTGACAGGTTGAAGTAACCTGTCGAACAGTTAAAACCATATGGAAATGTAGACTTCTCAGGCTGAAGGTTTCGAGAGGTTGGATGAACCTCTCGACAGGTTTATAGGCTTCAGAATTTGTAAGTCGAGAGGTTCATCCAACCTCTCGACAAGTTTATTTTTCTCAGCAATTAAGGTCTCTACAGGTATCAGAACCTATCGAAAATGTAGCCAACAACCTTCAGTACCTCTTGACTTCTTCCCTCAACTCCTCGATAGGTACACAGATCCTATCGAATCTCAAATGTACACCTTTAGTACCTGTCAAGAATCACTTCCCACCTCTCGACAGGTCTTAATACTTGTTGAAATTCACAGGGAGAGCCTTCAGTACTTGTCGAAATCCTCCTAGCACCTCTCGACAGGTCTATTTTTCATTCCAAACTTATTTCTCAGCAGTTCATAGTCTCCATTTACACCAAACTCATCAATCCTCCTCTGTTCTCATCTATTTCTCATGCATTGAGGGCCTTCCTACAATTATCATAGTTGACTCATTATTCTAAATGAAGAAAACTAAGCAAAATTGGCAACATATATATAATGCTAGGCAGATTTGAAAACAACAACAAGGATAAAACCAACAGTTATGATACATAGTATACAATATTGAAAATCAGTCACACTTTGGAGGTTCTTGAAGGTGAATGGTCACCACAGGCTCTACTATATTTTCAACAAATATTTTAAGCCTTTGACCATTGACTTTCATGATCCTACCATCCTTTGGATCCATGATTTCAATAGCCCCAGATGGGGATACATGCATTACAATGTAAGGTCCCTCCCATCTGGATTTCAACTTGCCTGGGAAAAATTTCAATTTGAAATTGAACAGCCATTCCTTGTTGCCTGCAACAAACTCCTTTCTCAGCAAGTGCTTATCATAAAAAGCTTTGGCTTTTTCTTTGTAGATCCTTGCATTGGAGTAGGTATCCAATCTTAGCTCCTCCAGCTCTGATAGTTGCAGCCTCCTGTGCATACCAGCAACAGTTAGATCAACATTTAATGATTTAATAGCCCAATAGGCCTTGTGTTCTAACTCTATTGGTAAATGACATGCCTTGCCATACACCAACCTAAAATGAGACATCCCTATTGGGGTCTTATAGGCAATTTTATAAGCCCAAAGAGCATCAGTCAACTTCAGGTTCCAATCCTTTCTATCTCCTCTCACAGTTTTCTCTAAGATGTGATTGATCTCTCTATTAGAAATTTTCACCTGCCCACTGGTCTGTGGGTGGTATGGGGTGACAACTCTGTGTGTCACAGAGTACTTTCTAAGTAAGTTCTCAAACTGTCTATTGCAGAAATGGCTTCCCCCATCACTAATAATAGCTCTGGGGATACCAAATCTAGAGAAAATATTGTCCTTCAAGAAATTGAGGACAATTATGTGATCATTGGTTCTTGTGGCTATGACCTCAACCCATTTGGACACAACCCATAGCCACAAGAATAAAATTGTATCCATAAGAAGGGGGGAAGGGACCCATGAAGTCAATCCCCCAAATATCAAATAATTTAACAAGTTTAGGCTGTAAAGGCAGGAAATTTCTTTTAGAAATACTTCCCATTTTCTGGTATCTTTCACAAGCTTTGTAGTGCTGCCATGCATCTCTGAAGATAGTGGCCAATAAAATCCACTTTGAAGTATCTTGGCAGCAGTCTTGTTCCCACTAAAATGACCTCCACAAGCCCATTCATGACACATGGTTAGTATGTTGTGAAATTCATTCTCAGGTACACACGTTCTCACAACTTGGTCTATACAATGCTTGAAAAGGTATGGATCCTCCTACATGTAATGTCTGATCTGAGAAAAGAACAACTCCTTATTTATTTTGTTCCAATGTGGGGGAATCCTACCCACTGTTAAGTAATTTACTACATTTGCAAACCAAGGTGCACACTTGCTGACAGCAAACAGCTATTCATCATGAAATGAGTCATTGATAGGCAGCCTATCAAACTCAGCAGTTAGGATCCTAGATAGGTGGTCTGCAACCATATTTTCAACCCTTTTTTTGTCTTTAATCTCAAGATCAAACTCCTGTAATAGGAGGATCCATCTGATTAATCTTGGCTTGGCATCTTTTTTAGACAAAAGGTACTTAAGGGCTGAGTGGTCTGTGAACACCACAATCCTAGATCCTAACACATAAGACTTGAATTTTTCCAAAGTATAGACAATGGCCAATAATTCCTTCTCAATTATGGTATAGTTTAACTGAGCATCAATCATTGTCTTGCTTGCATAAGCTATCACATAACGTAACTTGTCCTTCGTTTGCCCCAAAATTGTACCAATAGCAAAATCTGATGCATCACACATCAGCTCAAAGGGTAAAGAATAATCAGGTGCTTGAAGGACAGGTGCATGCTTTATTTGTTCATGGTAAAAACAATTTAAAATCAAAGAAAGAGTAAAACAGGGGATGGAATCAGCACAACTGAGAAATCCTAGACCTGCAAGATACAGGGTCCATTTGTAGCAAGTTTTGATAAGTAAGAGTTTGTCCCACAGGGAAAGGTGATCTACAGCTCCAAGGGAGCCATCTCTAGTAGTCCCTCCAGATCTAACTACAGATCTAGCAGTCCTAAAAGGAGGGGAGTTTAAGGTCACTTATTCTAAGTATTCTAAGCTAGCCTAATGAATTAACTACAGAAAGGATTGAGAAGATGGACAAAGTGTGGAAAATAAATAAAAAAGGGTGAGAAGTATGTTATTGAGTTTAGATCAGAGGAGTTTTGTAACTCAAATTTAGATATGATGTTATAGAAATCCTGTCCAATGGCTACATTATCACCAAAGAGGAGAAAGAATCCAACTCATCCCTGTGCCATGATCCGATCCCTTAAGGTTATAACCTATCCACTTAAATGGTCACAGACTATCCCATAGGGGAACCGCAGCCTAGAGATGGGTCAAAACAAATTAATCATTATAGGCACTACTTCATCCAGGCTACAAATGCTCAGGAATCTATAGGGGACCTCAACCTCTAAAACTCTATGTGTGGGGCTAAGGCTATATAGGACCATGATAGCGCAGACACATAGAACCAGTAAGAGGTTGAGTACCACCTTAGATCTAGCTGTCCATTGCTTGAGTGGGGCTGCAATGGTCCAGTCACAAGCCTACAATCTCCATAACCAGATCAGATCTAACATCTGATGGCGGGTCTATACCACTATATGGGGAGTCTGCCTCTGCACAATCTCCTACTAGGCTTAATAGCTTAGGCTCGGGGAAGAAGGATCGATCTTGGATCGGAGGATTGGATTCACCCTAAGGCTATAACCTGTCCACTTGAATGGTCACAGACTATCCCAGAGGCTATCCTCCACATGGAGCCCAAGACAAAACAAGTTAATTGCTGCCACCACCATGGTCACAAGGCTACAAGCTCAGGCTCCCATAAGAATTTCAGATCTAGTGGATCCTATGGTGGGGCTAAGGCTGTAAAGGACCATGATAGTCTAGACACACAGGTCACTTGAATCTAAGTGGATCCTTAGAATCAGTCCTCCATTGCTTTAAAACACAGCCAAAGCAATGGCGGATCACAAGGCAGTAGCCTTGCACAGAACATCTCATAAATACACAAATCCCATAAGAGTAAAAATCCTATCACAAAAACTCCATTAATCTAATTTCAATAAGCGTACATAGGCATGGCCAGCAAATGCTGGGCCATGGAGAGAAGAAAAAGGAGAAAAAGAAAAAATACTTACAGTTACAAGAAAAGAAAAACAATCTCAGATCAAGTCTATGTTAAAAATCCAAGATATCAAACCTAAACTAAGTTTGGGTTTATATAGCAGTGGGGTGGCGGCGCATTAGGGTTAGGAAACCCTAATTTTAACGATGCCACATGGCCGAATAGTGATCCTTGGATGCCTCGGGGCGTGCGCACGGAGATTTGAGCATGGGAGTGCGTGCCCTAATCGCTGGAAATCCCCAGAAAGTCCTCTGTAGAATGATGGAAGTTAGAGTTCAGAGCTTCGCCAGGTTGCAGTCGATTCCCAGACTTGTCGCGTGGTAGCTCTGGTCTTCGCGTGGTTGAATTCAACATTAGAGCTTCAGACGCCGCGTGGTTGCAGCTTCTTGATGCTTTGAGCAGTCGCGAGGTAGACAGTTGAGCTCTCATTGGGTTGGGCTTCGCGCAGTTGGATTGATAAGTGTGAATAGCGCGGGAACTGCGCGAGCATTCCATTTCACTTCGCAAGGCTAATTCTGGCTTTCACGAGACTGCTTCCTTTCTGAACAGCGCAAGAACTGCGCGAGAAGTTCACTTCTTAATGGATCTTCGCGAGGCTTTTCTGAACTGCGCAACAGGTTCTCTTGATATTTGCATCTCGCGGCTATTGCATGACGCTGCGCGAGGCAGGATTCTAAAGCTCTCTCTCCTCAGCTGTTCTGAGCGAACCGCGTGAGGGTGAAAGGGGTCTTCTTGAACTGCACGGGATTTGCGCGACCCCAGGCTTCTGAAGCTCTTCTGTCACTCTACTGTGCGAGAACTTATTTATAAAGTCTTAGGACTTCGCGAGGACTGCGCGAAGTGTATTTTTCTTGAATCCTCTGGAGCTTTGTCAGCTGCGCGAGGCTCTTCTAAGGTCTGGATTCATGGTTCATTCTTCTGAGGGACTTCTGGTGCCAACACAGGCTCCTTAGCAGGATTTATGGCCTTATTGCCCTGCTGTTTATTACCTACAGAAAACACTTAACAGATATTTATTAGATGGCTAAGGGTCTAATCAAAGGCTAAGTTAAGGGGTGAAAAGTGGTACTTTTCAGGTCTTAACAAACCACTTGGCACAGTAGGTGAAAAAGGGGTTTTGAGATTTTGTAAATTTTTTGATGAATCTCCTATAAAAACCAGCATGCCCCAAAAAGGATCTGACCTGTTTGGTGGGGGAAAATGTGTACTCAAATTAATTTTAGCTTGGTCTACCTCTATGCCTCTCTGGGAAACAACATGACCAAGGACAATGCCTTGATTGACCATAAAATGACTCTTTTCCCAACTCAAAATCAAGTTGGTTTCTTCACATCTCTGCAGCACTAGGCTGAGATGATGTAGATACTCGCTAAAACTGTCTCCAAAGATAGAAAAATCATTCATGAATATCTCTAAAAACTGATCAATCATATCCGAGAAGATGGCATACATACACCTTTGGAAAGTTGCAGGAGCATTGCATAATCCAATTGGCATCTTTCTATAGGCAAAGGTGCCAAATGGACATGTAAAAGTGGTTTTTTCTTGGTCTTGTGAATACACAGGGATTTAGTTATACCCAGAATATCCATCAAGAAGGCAATAGAAAGCTTTGCCTGCCAACTTGTCTAAAATCTAGTCTATGAAAGGCAAAGGAAAGTGGTCTTTTCTTGTTTTTAAGTTGAGCTTTCGATAATCAATGCACACCCTCCAACCAGTGGTTTTCCTGGTTGGAATTAGCCCACCAGAATCTGATTTAACCACAGTAATTTTAGATTTCTTAGGTACCACCCATTCAGAATCTGAAATGGGATAGATGACTTCTGCATCTAACAATTTGATCACCTCCTTCATCACTACCTCTTGCATGTGGGGGTTTAACTTTCTCTGCACCTTTCTAGAGGGTTTGGAACCATCTTCCAAGTGGATCTTATGCATACAAACAGTAGGGATGATGCCTCCAAGATCAGCAATAGTCTAACCTATTGCTCTCTTATGCCTTTTCAACAGACACAACAACTCTTCTTCTTGCTCATCAGTGAGGGAAGAAGAAATTATCACAGGCAACTTCTGATTTGCTCTTAAAAATGCATATTTCAAAGACTTGGATAGCTGTTTCAGTTCCACATTAGGTGGACTTATGAGTGAAGGCAACAAAGGTGCCTTAGAAGGTGGTGGAAGATGCAACACAGCTGGTTTCCAAGGAGGATACCTTATTGCTGGCTCCACTTCAGAATTTAAGGCTTTCACCTCTTGAATCACAGGTGTGGGGGCCTTTTCTTCTATAATTTAACTCCACATATTTTCAAAAACATCACACAAATCATTACAATGTAGCAGCTTGGGTAGAGTCTCTTCCATAAGCTCATCCAATACATCAATCAAAAAGCAATTCTTACTATCCAAATGAGGCTGACTTGCTGTATTGTAAACGTTCAATTTTACTTTCATATTGTCAAAAGATACCTCAATTATACCTGATCTATATTGTATACAAGCATTGGAAGTGGCCAAGAGAGGCCTGCCCAAAATTACAGGAATGGAGGTAGTGCACTTGCTTGGTTCCATGTCAAGAACTAGAAAATCTACTGGATAGAAAAACTTATCAACTCTAACTAACACATCTTCTATCATTCCCACTGGTTTCCTTTCAAATTTGTTAGCCAGCTATAATACCACATGTGTGGGCTTCAATTCTCCCAAACCTAACTTCTCATAAACTGAATATGGAAGTAGGTTCACACTGGCTTCCAGATCTAACAAGGCTTTTTTAAGGGTGTGATCCCCAATGATGCAAGGGATTGTGGGAACTCCAAGGTCTTAGAGCTTTGTTGGGGTTGCAATGGACAACACTTGGTTCACTTTCTTAGCACAAAAGACCTTCTTGGATATGTGTATCCTAGATTATCTTTTGTGTGTGCATAAATCTTTCAAAAACTTTGCATAGGCTAGCACTTACTTGATTGCATCAAGTAAAAACAAATTAATCTTCACTTGTTTAAATGTTTCCATCATTTCCTCAACTTTAGCATTCCCCTTGTCAAAAGGAGATGGTGCTTGAAGTGCATTGGGAAATGACAAATGGGGGACTGATCTCTCATTTGCTGCCTTAGCAATCTCATCAGTTTTTTCCTTATTTTTGTTTTCATTTTTCTGTTGGGGTTCATCAGCACCCCCCTTATTTCTCATATGCTGTTCCTGCTGCATATCATCATGGGTTGTACTTTCTTTTCTTGCACTTTTCTCAGGCTCAACACCAACCTTGCTATCAACCAGCCTTCCATAACAAGAGTCTCAATGTCCCTAGACAAAGTCTCCCTTTGTATGGAGTTTTCACTAATTATATCAAACAATTCCCAAGCTTCATCAGCTGTCTTGTAGAGGTAAGTACCTCCACATGAGGCATCAACCATGACCCTGCTCTTGGGATCAATTCCATGATAAAAACTTTGAACAAATTGTCATTAAGGAATTTGGTGATGGGGACATTGCTTTAAGAGCTCCTTAAATGTCTCCCATGCTTGGTGAAAGTCTTCAGTTGGGGACTAAGCAAATGAAATTATGCTCTTCCTCAGCTTACTTGTTTTCGATATGGGGAAGAATTTGGTCAGAAATTGATATTGAAGGTCATTCCAAGACTATATACTATTGGTTGGGAGCATAGACAACCAAGTTCTGGCTCTGTCCTTTAATGAAAAAGGAAAGAGCCTCAATCTGGTTGCTTCCTCTCCTAAACCAGAAATGTTGAAGGTAGTACACAAGCCTAGGAATTCATCAATGTGCTTGTATGGGTCTTCTTTACTCAGGTCATAATATGAGGGCAACATCTGTATAATGGAAGATTTAATTTCATAGTTCCCTTGGGCAATAGGTAATTGAATGCAGAAGGGAGAGTTGTACACCCCTAGTGCATTAAATTCTTTTAATGTCCTTGGTTGCTCACCCATTGTAGAAACTTCACAATTAACCACAGGTGTGTGTAGGGACTGCTTAGGTATGAGAAGTCTCTCAACTTCAAGATCTAAAGGAACAATCTCAGGATTGAGAGATCTTCTACCAAGAATACACACAATAGGAACAAAGTATACAACACAGATTTCAGCAAGGCAATTATAAAAACACACAACTATTGCTGCAGATATAAAAATTTACAGATTTAAAAATATAAAAGAGTTAGGAAATGCAAACTTTAAGCAAAACTTGCTCCTCTAATTAGCACAATGCTCCTCTCAGAACTACAAATCCAGATCTGCAACACAAAATTAAACTATAAAAAACTACAACAACAATTAGTCAAAGACAAAACAGACAAGTATAAATCTAAATCTAAAATAAGAAAAACTTAGATCTATCAATTCTAAAAATACAGATCCCCGACAGTGGTGCCAAAAACTTGTTGTATTGCTTATCTTGTAATTATTAAAGGGTTAAAATCAGCAAACTAACTAGAGGAATAATCACAGTAAAATGAAACCAAGGTAAAGCAATCAGGCCTATAAGAATCAGGGCTGTTGCAGTAAGGTTTAAAGAGGTAAGTAAGGGTATGTCCACAGGGAAATGTGCTTCAAAATAGGGTAAATCTCTCTATCTATAACAGATTTGGCACTCTATCCTATCCTAAAATAAAGCAAGAAAGGAAAGAGGAGAGGTTTTAAGGGATGGTCACTTTACTAAAAACTACAGAAAATTAAAGGTAAAAGCAAATAATCCAGAACTGAGTAAAACACAGATTTAAGGAAATGGAGAAAATGATTAAAATCAAAAGAGGGAGAATAGTAGCTGGGGATTTTGGTCTTCACTGAAAATTGGTTGGTTCAGAGGTAATGCAAGAGATTTATTTGCAACAATTCTTCATCTAACTACAAGCTCAGATGCAAGGTATAAGAATCCAATCTAGTTCAGAGAATTATATTGATCTTAAGGCTATGATCTGTCCACTTTAACGGCCACAGATCATCCTAGGGATTTCTTCCAATCCTAAGGTTTTAATTAGAGCAATTAGATTATTGTAGATGCTGTGGATGCAAGGCTACAAGCTCAGGCATCCACAGGGAGATTTAATCTAGGGAAATCAAATGGCAATCATGAGATCTATAGATCAAAATCAACTCTATAATCCATAATTTACTGATTCAATACAAACTTACAGTACAATGTGCTCAGATATGCAATCTGTGTAACATCCAATCCCCATACAAAGCCCTGAACCTCTTAATATACAGCTCTCAACCTCACCCTAGCTACTAAAAGGGTTTAGCCGATCGTGGTTGGTCTATAGAGAGAATGGGGAAGAAGGAAGAGGGATGAAATTTTGGAGGGAAAGGGGAATTTCGAATTTGGTATGAGCTCTCTCAATTTCTGGATGGTTCTTTTATGTAATTTCTCTTCCATTTATAGTCTTCCCCTCTTTCCTTAGATCTGTTTTAGCCAATCAGAGCTCAAGGGAATAATTCTCTTATTCTGAGCTACTGATGTGATTGATTTTACTTATAGAAACTCCCCACTAATTGGTACAAACTGGACAAGTACATGTGAGGTGGTTAGAGGGTTCCCATTAGTGCCCATATGCATTCTAAAAATACCCTCAAACTAGCCAAACAGCCTTGGGACACGTGTGCACAGAGTACTAGAGTGAGCTACTGATGCGGCTGGAACAGAGAAGTTCCCAGATCATGCTTTGAGATGTTCAGGGAACCTCTCGACAGGTTCTGAGACTTATTTGTGCTCCATTCGACAGGTTGCATCAAGCTTTCGACAGGTTGCTTTTAGCTATCGACGGGATCTTTTGATTGATCAACAGGATAACTCAATACCTAGTTGCTGTCCTAGCTCTAGCTATCCTCTCGACAGGTTATAATTCAACCTCTCGACATCTTATATAGCTCCAGTTGAGCTTTTGACAGGTTCTATTTTGCTATTCGACAGGTTGAAAGTTGTTCTCGATAGGTTGACCCAACCTCGCAAAAATGAATGCAGCTTCAGGTAAGTCCTCGCTAGGTTTAGGGGAACCTCTCGACATGTAGGTGGAACCTCGCGAGAATGAATGCAGCTTCTAGTACTTCTTTGACAGGATGACTTGCACTTGTTGATAGGTTCTCTTCAGTAGTTTAAACCCTTCAATAAGTGCTGTCAACCTCTCGACAGCTTTACTTTTTCACCTCAGTACCTCTCGACAGGTTGAAACTCAGCTTCAAAACCTCTCGACAGGTTGCCTTCTTTAGCTTTAAATCCTCGACAAGTTTTGGGAACCTATCGATCTCTTCATATTCAAGCATCCAGACCCGTCGAATGGATGAAATAACCTCTCAAACTCTTATGCTCTTTGCTTTCACAGTTGGCACATGGCTTTGGGGTGCTGTCCTTCATCTGTCCAGCACATAGTAGCCTCTTGAGGGGTTGAATCTTCATCCAATGTAGCTGCTTTGGCTCCCAAGTGTACCCAATTGGACACATGCCATTCCCATGGATTTCCAAGGCTCTGTGGACTGCTTGATGGTTGGCCTTTTGGGCTACATGAGCACATGTTGAGGCAACAGGTCTCTTCTTTGGCATTTTTAAATGGATGTCTGCACTATGACTGTAATTTATTGCTTAACTACAAAACACACTCAAGACACATTATTAGTCAACTCAAAGGTCCATCAAAGATCAGGTTAGGAGGTGAAAAATGGTATTTTTCACTCATTAACAATAACCATAAATGGAATTAAAAATATAATCACTTCATAAACAAATAAAATAATTATAAAATACACCGAGGGCATACCCTCTGAATATACAACTTAAAATAAGAAATTTAAAATCTGCACGTTCAGGAATGCCCGAATTCGGATTTATTCGGGATACAAGAAATCTCGGAGAAGCCTAAAGAAGGAATGCATCCTGAATGAATTCTGATAATGACAACCTTTCCCCACCCCGAGCCGGCAGAAAAGAAAGAGTAGCTCATGGAAAGCCACCCAGGACTTGCAGGATCCACCTTTGGAAGCTCACCTTACAAAGCATAATAAGGAGGAGCAACTAACACTAAATTTGCTGAGCCTATCGAGGAAAAATAGGAGTCGGCCATGAGAACTCTTACCCTGCCTTATGCTTGGGTTTCCTTTCTACCACCTTCTTCTCTTCCATCTCCTCTCCCAATGGGGAGACACTTCGAGTTGGATTGATAGCACCAACCCTAGCATTACCCCAAATTTCCAATCCCGTCCATTCCTAATAATCCACTCAATAATCACAATTCTTCGGGTTCAATACTCGGGATACAAAAAAATATGCCCCAAAACTTTTAATCCTAAGCTTGAAATAAAATTCAAAAAAAAAACCCAAAGCCTTTGGCTCACACTTATAAAAACTATATCTCCTAAACCACAAAGTGACAAGTGTCACATTTTAAAACTCCTCCAATCTAATTAAATCTAAACCCAACACATACCCCCTAAAAGACCACAATTCATGACAAACCTAGATAAACCAATAGTCACACAACACCTACCCCTAAGAAACAAAAATTCACCACAAGTCAAGATAAACCAATGGGATTAAGGCACCCAACACCCATCTAGAATCTTTTAAATTAAATATTAAATTCACACAACTAACATGTTGAATCAAATATAAGACTAAATACCTTAAACATAGGATTCATCCTCTTACCATGACGAACATTAAAGCCATTCAATCTCAAAAAATCATTAATCCTAAAGCTCAATCTATGTAAATGAGAATAAATAATAATACTAAATACAGAGGAATACAATCAACATCTTTTTCTTCATATAACAAATATTTTTATACAATATCACCGGAGGCATATCTCCTGAACATACAACCCAAAATGAAAACCTAGAATCTAATTTACAACCCAAAATAAAAACTAGAGACCCAAAATGAACACAAAGCGAGGAGTAGAGTGTCCAATCGGAGGCTTCAGAAGGAGCAGCGCCCGACTTAGAGCGTCCGATTGGAGGCTTCAGGAAGGATTGGTTGGGAAACACATCCCTCTACTCGTAACGCCCTCTCTTACACCATCTTCACCTCCTCCGTCGCTGCCTCCTCAACACTGCCTTCACTGCTCCCTAAAAGGGACCGATGTAAAGGCTAGCCTCCTCTTTCCTAATAACGCCCATTCCTAGAATAATGCTTCCCCCGAGCATCACCTTAGGCTGGAGATCACGCAAAATCACGAACATAGGAAGAAACGACATCTCAATTAGACGATTAGATCACCCAATATCACCAAAACATGGATTTCAGAGCATAAAAGGTTCAGAAAAAGTAAAACTCGAGACTAAACCGAGAGATGCAAAACAAATGAAGACTCTCTTGCTTATATAGAGTACGAACCCAATCACACGCTAAGAAACGTGCGCGTAACTCATTCACGCGCAAGTTGAATCACACGCTCTGACTAGAGCGCACGATAAAAACATTACCTGCGCAGACAGTGCGACAATCCGGTCACGCGCCCACTATAGACTGCGCAACCCTATTACACGACCCACTTACATCGTGCAATCCGAAAGGTCACCCGCACAGTGACTTTCGAATTATGCGCTTATTAAACCACACGTAATCCAATCGCTCATAGATATCCAAACGCGTAAATACTCCCTCAAACTTACAATTGCACGCCCAAAAATAGTTGCGCAATTAGATTAAACGCTCGGTACTAGGGGCATAATGCCCAAATTTATCCATCCTCACACCTTTTATCCTATCTCGGTCAAGATTCTTCTCTCATATCTCATCGCATAGCCATACAGGAATCATTGACCGCACCCCTAGTCCCATTGCGATAAGACACACATGCCTTGACACTGTCACCTTCCCTTATCCCTTCACTATCTGACTAGAGAGGGGGAATTCCATCGCATAACCTCGTCTCACATGTTCCATCGTGATAAGATGCACATATACAATGCCATCCCAATATTCAAGCTAATTGACCTAAATTAGTGATGTCACCACACATCCCATCGTGAAAAGTCAAAGACGAGTCCAATCACGACGCAATCGCAACATAGCCTCATATGACCCAAGATGAACCAAAGAAAGAAATATGACGCACCTATCACGCAAAAACCCCATCAACGTCCCATCGCAAACATCACTACTCGAAACATCCAGACACAACTAACCCACACATCTATGAACATTTTCCCTCGCGATGCAACTATGACTCGATCTCGTCACACATGTCCCATCGCGACACAATAACTTCATCTTATCTTACAGCCCCGACACCAATCACACCTCCCCGAAATCCTCATCATAAAAACCTTGCATAGAGTTAAACCTTCTAAAAGTCCCATCACATCCCAAACACAAAAAAAAATCCCACAATGATCCAAATGCCTCTATCAGACCTACAACTAGTAATCCCCCAACCTAAAGTACACTTCGTTGCGTCCCATCACACTTGCAACCATCGGAACTCATCTCGACATGCAACCAGAAGGGGAAGACTGCCATGCCCCATCGCAACACTCACTTCCCCAAGACATTGCGTCATGGAAATGGCCACCAAGTCTCTGCTGCAGCAGAAATGACGAAAAGAAAGAAAACCATCGCGACATCACTACGACATCACGACAACCGATCAGTCCCATCGCGGACTACACAGGTAAGTATCACCACCTCAGGTAAGTATCATCACCTTATCTTTTATTCGATATTGCTTATGATATATATAGTTATCTACGATTAAGTTAAATGTTTTCAAAACCCATCTCTCTCGACTCGCGAATCACTGTAGTCCTCCCATTAGAGACAATCATCAGTATTCACTGAGAAGGTTAGACGGAGTATCCAGTATGCCAAGTGTCTTCTTGACAACCACATAAATAGTCAGGTCCCCAAATCCCATACCGATGGATCTGCTCAGCGACGTCTCGAAAGCTACATTTTCTAAAGATTTACCACCGAATTGATCTTAAGTTAAATTCTCGAATTTTCAAAAATCCTTTACTTCGAAGACCAAAAAAAAACAACAAAACAAAAATAAAAATAAAAAAAGAAACCAAAATAATAATAAATAAAGAGACTTTACCTACAAAAATTTACCTTAGTTACCAGCCCAAACTGGCCATTCCCCTGAAAAACCGAGCGATGAGTATATTTAATCTAAGAACTTATAAATGCCTATTAGAAAAGGAACACCTGACATGCATTGGTGTGAGCAATGATGCTCCTGACCTGACATGACTTGCGAAAGCCTTCGACATTACATGATTTTATTAATCGGTCTCTGGACCTTATTTTTGGACATTTGTACGATACCTTGACTGCATCATATCCCTCTGTTTGACTATCCCTTGTAGTAGGTCACGACATGTGACAGGATGTCCCATGCACCCACAGATTAGGATATGGTGATTCTCTTTTTCGTTTGATTGTCACTAGCAGCAGGTCGCGCCACACAATAGGATGCCCCTTCACCCGTGGATTAGGATATGTTGACTTCCCCCATCAACTGTCTATGACAGCGAGTCACGATACGCCACGGGATCACTTGCATCCACAGCATGGAATACGCCTTTCGACAGCTACCACTGGGCCCTCGAATGCTCCATTTAAACTTGCGCTGATAGATAAGAAAGCCAAGCATGTCATGTCAGCATCCCTAGTTCACATTTGTGATTTCTCAAGAAAAATAAGAAGACACCTCGAATGAGGAGTGTCTACTTCTTTGACGCATTCTTACTTTGCAAGAGCGCATCGAAGAGGGGCATCTGTAGACACCCCCATTTTGCCCTCTCAAAATATACAAATTTATTCGGTCAATCTTTGACCTCGCTCGTGACTTTTCGAAAAGGACTTACCTCCTCTGAAAGTTTCACAACCTTAACGTGGGACCAAATATTAAAACAATAGTATATGGCTGGACATAGGCTGAAATAATAGCTTTGTGGTTCAGGCCCCCTAACCCTGACGTGGGAACCATGCACTGAAATAATAGTACATGGCTGAAATAATAGGTCTGTGGCTCAGATCCTGACGTAGGGGGACTATATATTGAAACAATAGTATATATTCAAAATACAGACTGAAATAATAGTCTGATATTTCAGACCCCCTAGCCCTAACATGGGAACCATGCACTAAAACAATAGTACATGGCTGAACACAGGCTAAAATAATAGCTCTATGGCTTAGATCCCAATATAGGAAGACTATATACTGAAATAATAGTATATAGTCAAAATACAGGCTGAAATAATAGTCTGACATTTCAAACTCGACCCGGACAACCTCGAATTACGTGCCTAAAACCACGCATGCAATTTGATTGCATGCAAACCCATAAATATGCAATCAGTCCCCTTTCAGACCAGAATTCCTTTTCCCAGACCACCTTGAGACTCGATTATGCGCTCCACATGGCACGCATGATCGAATTGAGTGCTCTAACACTGGCGCACAATTGGCTTATGCCCGACCTAGTCTCACAGTCCTTGACCTCCAAGATTCCACGATTAAGCGCTTCGGATGAGATGCTTAATCAGATTGCATACTCCAAACAAGGTGTGTAATTAGTTCTAATGTGATTAGAACTAGGGAACTCAGCTGAGCCAGTCAACCGGTCGCTCATTGAGTCGGTGACCGACTCAAAGCGAATAAGCGCCAGAAAACCGGCGAGTAATTCAGTTAAATACCTGAAATAGGGCGCTTAATTAGAAAAAAACCTATAAAAGACTTTTTTTATTTTGACCCAAAGAGAGGACGGCAAAACAGACACAGAGAAGAGAGAACACAGAGAGAAATAGAGTAATGACTTCGAGATTCGAGATGCAAGTCCTCCGCATCCAAACTTCAAATTTCAAGATTCCTCTCTGTAGCCCCGGCCTTAGGTAAAAATTTAGTCTTTCATTTTCGACCCTAGTTTTAGTTCTTAAATTTAGGTTTTTTAGTTTTAACTATTGATATTTAATTTTCAGTCTTAGGCTGTAGGACCCCTTTTTAGACCATAATTTTAATATCTGGTTCTAGTTCTTAGTTTCTAGAACCAGTCCTTAATCAGACTACCTAATACCCCACCCTAAACCTTAATTTTATTCTAAAATCTTAATCTCTAGTCCTATTATTAATCTCTAGTTCTAGTTCTTAGTTTCTAGAACCAATCCTTAATCATACGGTTTGATTTTCTGATTTCTATCCCGAATTCGGTCCTTAGATTTTAAATTTTAGTTTTAATTCCTCAATTTAAGATATCTAAAATCCTAATTTTTAATTTAGTTTTTAATTTCTCGTTTCATAATTCAATTCGTGATTATGATCCAAAATTGACTTAAAAAAATCTAAAAAAATACTATATTACAATCCAAAATTCAATTTGCTTTAATCTCAGTCACCCGATTAGCCCAAGAGAGCTTATGGAGGGTACTCGGGAATGAGGCCAATCCTCCTTAGCATAGATGGCCCAAAACCCCTCTTCTTAGAATTTTAGTAAAATTAGTTCCTTGCTTTAATTAGAATTATAGTAAAATTAGTCTAATTGTTTTAATTAGAAATTCAGTAGAATTAGTCTATTTGCTCTAATTAGAATTTCAGTAAAATTAGTTTATTTGCTTTAATTAGAATTTTAGTATAATTAGTATAATTGCTTTAATTAGAATTTCAGTAGAATTAATATATTTGCTTCGATTAGAATTTTAGTACAATTAGTATACTTGTTTTAATAAGAGTTTTACTAGAATTAGCATATTTGTATTCCTAGTACGATTAGGAGACTAATATTAATTAGACTTCTAGTAGGATTAGGAAACCTAATTAATTAGATTTATAATAAGATTAAAATATTTAAATTAATTAGATTCCTAATAAGATTAGAACATTTGAATTAATCAAACTCCTAGTAGGATTAGGAGACTTAATTAATTAGATTTTTAATAGGATTAAAATATTAAAATCACAGTAGAATTGGGATACCTAATTACAGTAGAATTCTAATTAAGGTAGGACGTCCAAAAGTAATTAGATTCCTAAACTAGCTAGACTTCTAATAAGATTAGAATATTCAAACCAAGTAGACTTACATTAAGATTAGGACACTAGAATATTAGATTAATTCACCATAATAAATTCACACAGTTAGACTCATAATAGAACTAGGAAACTTAAGCCAAGTAGAATTACAACAATAATAAGGAAACAAAAACTAAACTATCTAAATTACAAGAAGAGTTAGTGCTGCTGACATAGGCAGGCCGATGATTCAGTAAAGAAGTAACCCACACCCACTCCAAAGCGTGATCACTGACGTGTTGCAGCGCTGTTAAATATCTGCAGCTGACGATCGCAACAAACTAGGAATCTTTTTAGAAATCCTCCCTTATTTTCAACATCCAAAACACCACATTGCCAGAGTCCGCTTAAGACAGAATTGGGTCACTAATTCACGGGGACCGAAAGGAGAAAAAGCGCTCACCAACAACATTCACATTTGATTTTTGAATTTAAGGCAAGCTTGGTACTGAGTTTTGCACATTAAATTTTTGATGTAAAATGATTGGAGGTGATGCAAACACCTGCTGATTTTGAGTTTTAAATGGTTGCATTACTGCTGTAATTTCCTCTGATTTTTAAAGAATAGGGGTGGAATGAAGCTTTATTTATTTAAATCTATTTTATCATTGACTGCACTCTTTTTAATTATTTTATTGGTGAAGTTTGTGGGTGTCTTCACTAAAAACCCTTAGGAGACTTCACTCCTCCACTAGGGATCACCTAGGGGTTTAAAAGGCTTGGTGCATATGCTAAATGCATCCGTGTTCCCTACAAAAGTGGCATTTTCTATGTTGAATAACTGTTTTTAATTTTGCCTTTGCTCGAGGACTAGCAAAGATTAGGTTTGAGGGTGTGTTAGTCTCTAAAAAGTACCATTTTTCATCCCTTAACCTAGCATTTGATGGACCTTTGAGTAAGTTAATAATGGTGTTTTAAGTGTGCTTGTGTAGTTAACAGGAATTTATAGCTTAGTGATTACAATCCATCCATTTAGTGCCAAGAAGAAGGATTTTTGAGCTAATTTGTGGAGCTGATGGAATTACATAGTGGTTTACATCAGTGGAACTACTGTACACACATTTGGATTCTAGGTGCCCTACTGAGAGAGAGATAGAGCCTAATGTCCAAGGGACAACTTCTGCATTCTACTTGTTGAGCAGCTAGGGCTACATCTTATCTAGTCAAGCAAACATGCCAAAAACTGCAGTTAACTCTGCTGCAATTGCTTTTGCTGGGAATTAAAACCACTAGAGCCCATTGCTGGAGCAAGCTACATCATTGAAGCCAACAGCACAACAGAGGGCTGAAGGATTGAACCCTGCAGGCAGCTGCAACCATTGAGGAACTCAAGCAGATATGCTGATCCACTCTCCAACTACTCAAGCAAACCTGCTGCTGCAGTGCTGACGAGACCAAGGTGTTGTAGCATTAGGACCATACCTCTGAAAATGTGAAGCCCTGAACCTCATGAGCTGCTATTGTGATTACACCCTGCATGCAGGCTTGTAATCACCTAGTGAAGCTGCATCTATCGTACCTCATCCTCAAAAGATGTTGCAGCCAAACTGCTGTTGCATAAATTAAGGCCCTACATTTATAGATCTCTACAGCATTAGAACCTTTCAAGCACATTAGAAGAATAGACCTTTGAAGCACCTCAGTCTTGTCAAGCTATTCTAGACAACTGAGCTTGAATGTGCAGCAGTTTGTGTGAGGCAAAACGCTCAACCCAGCAGTTGTACTTGCTGGAAATCGAAGGAACAATCGGCAGACCTATAGCACACTTAATCTACTTAAGCTGTGTATGCAAGGATGGGAGAGCTGAAGTAGCAGTGCTGCAGTGTGGCACTCTTGTTGAAAATTGAAAGACCTGCAGTCCTTGAGGCTGTCGAGTGGTCCAGTTAGAGCCAACCACACAAGCTAATGTTACTGGTGCACTAAGGAAGATGAGCTGCATGCTGAAGTAATCAGAAGCTGTCGAAGTACTGCACATTAGATAAATTGGAGTGTCGAGTACCACATTGATGACGTGGAGCAGCTGCACATAATGGGAACTAAATATTATAAGCTGAGGAGCTCTGCTATATGAACCTCGCGAGCTATGAGTTAAACTCAGGGAGATCTTCACGAGATGGGAGACCTGGAGCTGCTGAAGAGGATCCTCGTGAGCAGCATGAAGTCCTTGGAGTGTCCATCCTCGCAAGGAGCCTGAGAGCTGCACTTTATTCTAGCTCCGCGAGATGCTGATCCTGAGCTCCACTTATATTTATCCTCGTGAGTTGAACTGTTCTAAACCTGCTAAAACTCCATTTATGAGAGCCTCGCGAGCTTGCTGTGTGAGCCTAGCGAGCAGTGAATGCTGCATGTAATCCACCCTCGCGAGCAACGAGAAACCCTTGAAATATCCATCCTCGCGAATGCTGGTTGTGAAGGTCCACTTATATTTATCCTTGCAAGAGCTTAGCAAGGGCAGACCAGAAGCTGCTCCTTGCTGTTCACGAGCTGAAGTCTTGGAACCCAATCTTCGCTAACTTCACACATTTCTAGGGCACACTTACCAATGCCCACACATCCCAAGGCAGCCAAGGGTCACAGATTGGCTCCGAAATTAACTCCACACATCTTCCCCCTTCATTTCGGATTGGCTAGGGCACACCAAGGCTGAGGGATAGTATATAAAGAATATTTTTCCTAATTTATCTAGGGTTAGCCTTTGATCTCCATTTTGGGGTTTTAGCTTTTTAGGGTTAGGGTTAGGGTTTAGTTCCCTTTTTCTTTTTCCCTTTTTCTCCTTGTTTTAGCACAACAGCAATGCTGGGCTAAGTTCTTTGTAATCAGTTAGTTTCATTTCAGTTTTGTAATGGGCATTGTGTTGAACCTTGAAAGTTGATTTGAGCTTGTGCACAGGCTGTTGCCTTCGAGGGCACCATTGCAAGATTATTTTACGATTTGTCATATTTAAAGCTTTAATTAAATCTATTTTTTTTCTTGTGTGGCACTCATAGTGTTCTTTGACCTATTCCTCCCACATCGGATTTTAAGATTTGATACTCCCATTGTTGTTCGAGCTGATTTACCTTGCAATAATGGTGGGAGCAACAATTTTCTTATTCCATTCTCATCCTCTGTGAGTTGATAGCCTCTGTGGCTAGCTTGTGACCATTCAAGTGGACATACTATAGCCTGAAGGTAGGTCTATGGCTCAGAGCTGGGATGGATTCTTCTTCTCTGTACATGAGTTGGTAAGCCTTGTGAGAGATTGTGCAGAGACAAACTCTCCTCTATTTTGCAATGCCATTATCAGTGTTCAGATATGAGCTTTTATAGAGATTACAGACTTGTGAGCTGTTTCATTGCAGTCCTTTTGTAGCAATGACCACCTGAATCTAAGTCTCCATTCAGCCTGAGATTTTTTATGCTTTACACATGATTTTCAAGGGCTGTTTGCTCCTATGGATGCATGAGCTTGTAGCCTTGCAAACATAGTGTCTGCAATGGTATTCATGTTCTGATTTAATTCATCTAATGGAGGAAATCCCTTGGATAGTCTGTGACCATTTAAGTGGACAGGCTATAGCCTTAAGATTAATCCATTCCCTTGGATTAGGTTAGATTTCTGATTTAATCAATGGGATTTGATCATCTCCCTTAGATAGTCCGTGACCATTTAAGTGGACAGATTATAGCCTTAAGAAGGATCTAAATGGCATGCGTTGATTTGGATTCTTCTACCTTGCAGATGAGCTTGTATCCATCTGAAGGACTTCTGCAAATTCTGTTCTAACACTGAGTTGCATAACTGATTTAATCTTAGCTGCCTACTTATCCATCTTTTATCTTTATTTTACCACACACATTATCACCCTTCTTTTCTCCCCCTTCTTTAGTGGTAGATTTATTCCTATTTTTAGATTAGTTTTATTTTTATTTTTAGTTTACTATAGCTTAGTGACACTTAAACTCTCCTCCTTTAGGATTGCCAGATCTGTAGGTAGATCTAGAGATTATTATACACCCTTGTGGTATCAGATCATTACTCCCTGTTGGACAAATGTTGGCTACTTACCTTGTGTTTAAAAAGAGGTTTAAAATTACACAATTAAAGGATCTATTGGTTGCACACACCAAGGCCAGCAGACACACAGACCTGCAAGTATTCAGGGCCTGTTGTAGCAAGTTTTAAAAGGGTAAGTAAGGGAATATCCACAGGGAAATGTGAGCTGAAAATTAAGTAAATCTCCAAATCTAAAGCAGATCTGGCACCCTACCTAATACTAAAATAGCAAAAGAGAGAGGGGAGGTTTTAAGGGGTTGTCACTTTAAACTAAACTACAGAAACAACATTAAATGCAAAAATGAATTGAGATTAAATCTAGAGTTCAGATCTTTGCAAGTGAGGGGAATTTTTGGTAAAATTAAAAAAACAGAAAATGGAGAGAAGTAGCTTGGAGTTTGGTCTTGCTACAATTGGGTTGAGCTGCCAAGGTTACAATGAGTTTAGAGTGCACCAATCCCTCATCTGGCTATAAGCATAGCTACAGGGTAGAAGAATCTGATCTAGGCCAGAGATTTGGCTTGATCTTAAGGCTATGATCGGTCCACTTCAATGGTCACAAATTATCCAATAGATTCACTCCATTCTCATGCTTCCATCAGAACATTATAGTCACTACAAATGTTATGACTGCCAGGCCACAGACATAGGCAATTAAAGGAACATCAGATCTAGGGAGATCAAATGGTATCCAAGAGGTCTACCAGTTAAGTGGGTGAGCTATTCCCATCTACACATATCCGATCGAGCACCAAATGAAACCAGATGAACTATGGATCTAATTAAAACAATAAAACCAGCATTGCATTGAAACAAACTCACTATATAATGAAATGCTCTCAGATTTGTAGGTTGTGCATCATCTGACCCTCAATAACACTCTCAACTCTCCCCCATTACAGATCCAACCTCACTCCTTGCTGCTCCAAAGAAATTAGCTAACCATAGTTGGGAAACAAGGAAGAATAGAGAATTTCGATGCAAGCGAGAATTGATTCCTCCTTTTTCTGGCAACTTCCTTCCTTATATAGCTCTCCCCTTCAGCCTCAGATCTGTTTTTCCCGGCAATCACAGCTCAGCTGGAATAATTTCGTTATTCCCTCTTTTATTCCCCTTCTAGAAGGCTCTCTTAATTAGTTTGAGTTGGGGGAGAGCACATGGGTCGGTTAGGATTTCTTAGGGCACTTCTAGAAACTTTGTGCCGATCACCAGAGTGCCTCGAATTGGTGTAGCAGGTCACCAACTTGCAGCGTGTGCACAACAGCTTTTTTGAGAAGTCCTTCAATCGATTTTGCTAGGTTCTTGAGGCTTTCGATAGGTTCAAAAATAAGCCTTTTGTTCCTTTCGCTAGGATTCAGGATCCTTTCGATAGGTTTTGATAGGTTGGTGCTGAAAATAAAGCTCCAGCATCCATAGCTTTCATCTACTGTGTTCAACAGGTTGGGGGATCCTTTCGATAGGTTGATTTCTGTGCAATAAGTTTCAATAGGTTCTCTTTTGGCTCATATCGACAGGTTTTCAAACTTTTCGATAGGTTCTGTTCAAGCTCAGGCAACCATTTGATAGGATGCTCCCTTTTTGTTTTCGACTGCGCAATAGGTTCTGGATCCTATTGAATTCTCCCATCCTCACGACTTCTTCCTTTTTTCAGCCTTCAGATCCTATCGACAGGTTCCAGTAACCTTTCGACAGGTTATTTTCAGCTTGTTTTCACTCCTTCAAAGCTGCTTTGCTATTGCTGCATGCTCTAAGTGAGCCATTATTGGGTCTGAACTGCACTGAGAGATGGATTTCTGCACTATGACTGCCTTTTATTGCTATCTTACAAGGCATACTCAACAAACATTTATTAGTCCACTCATAGGTTTATCAAAGCTCATGTTAAGGGGTGAAAAGTGGTACTTTTCAAAGATTTACACACCCTCAAACCTAAGCTTTGCTAGTCCTTGAGCAAAGGAAGAATAAAAAAACTAAAATGCCACTTTTGTAGGGAGCACAGATGCATTTAGCATATGCATCAAGCCTTTTGAACCCCTAGGTGATCCCTAGTGGAGGAGTGGAGTCTCCTGAGGGTTTTTAGTGAAGGTACCCCCAAACTTCTCCAATAAAATTAGTTAATACTCATGCAACATGCTAAAACAGACTTCAAGTAAAATAAAATAAATTCCACACCATGTCCCTTCAATTTTAGAGGATTTTCCGTAGAAAAATCATCAGTTTAAAACCTGAAATCCTGCTGTAATTCCTTCATCATCAATCAGTTCATGTTAAGGCTAATGCAAAGTTTACCTTTAATTTAAGAATTCTGTTTTGATAATGCCCCAATCAATTTTGATTTCAGACCTAAATCTTTCCGGGGCTGTTCACTCATAACAAAAGTAGAAGGGTGCATCATTTCTCACACAGCTCAGGAACAGTTACAGCCCTCAAATAGGACTGCAAGCATGAGCATAGGTGTTGGGGTCCCTTCAAATAGGGTCTAAAATCATTCATAAAACTAGGCAGAACAAACTCACACAGACTTGCAAGTAATCAGGGTCTATTGTAGCAAAATTTAAAAAGATGGTGAGTAAGGGAATGTCCACAGGGAGGTTAGATTAAAAATGTGGTAAATCTCCAGGTCCATAAGAGATCTGGCATCCTAACTAATTCTAAGTTAGCTAAAAGACAGGGGAGAGGTTTAAAAGGGGTTGTCACTTAAGCTATACCAAAATTAAACAAAAACTAACTTGGATCGAGTTTAAGAATCTAGATCTTGCAGGGCAAAGGAGTTAAAAACAGAAAATGGAGAAGAGTAGCTTGGAGATTGGTCTCACTGAATTCAGATTAGGTTAATCATGCCATAGAGGTTTAGGGCACACAATTCCCTCAGCTGGCTATAAGCACAACTGCAGGGTAGAAGACTCCACTCCAAATCACAAGATCTAACTGGTCTTAAGGCTATGATCAGTCCACTTGAATGGTCACAGACCATCCTATAGACTTTATCTGATCCAGGGATTTACAGCAGAAGAGTCCAATTGGAGCCTGAACTTGGACTAATCTTAAGGCTATGATCTGTCCACTTTAATGGTCATAGATCATCCTAGGGATCTCCTCCAAAGCAAAAGCATCAATCAGAACAATTAAAACCACTATAGATGCTGCAATTCCAAGGTCACAGACTCAGGAGTATCAGATCCAAGGAGATCAGATGGTATCCAAGAGGTCTACCAGTTAAGTGGGTGAGCTGATCTACAGACTCCTCTACACAAATCCAATTAAGCACCAAATGAAACTAAAGGAACTTTAGATCTAATTATAGCATTAAAAATAACATTTACATTGTAATCAAACTCACTCTATAATGGAAATGATTCTTAGATCTATAGTCTGTGCAGCAGTGAACCCATAATAGCACTCTCAACCTTACCCAATTACATATCTAACCTCTCTCCTCGCTACTCCAAGGGAACTAGCCAACCATTGTTGGGCTAAAGGAAGGAAAATGGAATTTCTCTGCAAGTTCTAATCTCCAGAATTTTTCTTAGATCTCGATCTCCCCCAATTGCAATTAGGGGTCTCTATATATAGCTTTCTCCTCTATTTTTTCCTCCAAAACTCCTTTCTAGAAGGTCCTCAGAGTTTGTTAGGGTTCTGTTAGAGCACATGGGTCGGTTAGAGTTTCCTAGAGCATCTTTTAGAATCATCGTGCCGATCACCAAGGGCCTCGAGCTGCATGCAGTAGGTCACCAAGTCACAGCGTGTGCATAGCTGAGTTTCTGAGAAATTCTACACACAATTTTGATAGGTTGGGGGAGTAGTTTGATAGGTTGGGAGACCATTTCATCAGGTTGTAGATTTGCATTCCATCACTTCGATAGGATGGCTCTCACTCCTATCGAAAGGCTCAAACATCCTTTGATAGGTGTTGTTCCAGCACCTCCATTTTGTTAGGTTTAGGCAGTCTTCTGATAGGTTTTGGAGACCTTTCGATAGGTTCAGGAACCCTTCAATAGGTTCCCTTTTTTCCTCAGGTAGATTTGATCAGGATGAAATCTGTCTCTCTCAACTGTTCGATAGGTTCTTGGATCCTATTGAATTTCACGATCCTCACGACTTCTTCTTTCTGCCTTCAGATCCTATCGAAACCTCGCCAATCTGCACGAATTCCTCTAATTTAACTCTTAGCTCCTATCAAAATCATCAGATGTCCTCTCGATAGGATGTTTTTAGCCTGTCGTCACTTCCTTCGCTTTGTTCTGCTGCAGCCAAGCACTCTATGGGTCCAGTGATGTGCTACCCTCTGGTGTGCTATTCTTTGGAGTGCATCTGTCTTGAGATGGCCCCTTTGTGGGCATTCTTGAGTGGTTTTCTACATTATTATCATCTTTTATTACTGTCTACAAAATACACTTGACAGAGGTTTATTAGTGTGCTCACAGGTCTATCAATGGTCAGGTTAAAGGGTGAAAAGTGGCATTTTTCACCACTTAACACACCCCCAAACCTAAGCTTTGCTAGTCCCTGAGCAAAGGAGAATTAAAAAGAATTAAAAATGCCACTTTCGTAGGGAGCACGGGTGCATTTAGCATATGCACCAAGCCTTTTAAACCCCTAGGTGATCCCTAGTGGAGGGTTTTTAGTGAAGGTACCCACAAACTTCTCAAATTAAATTTAGTTAATCATAGTGCAACCGGTTAAAGCAGAGTTTGAGTAGATAAAATGGATTCACACCATACACCTTTGGAGGAATTTCAACAGGGAGAGCATCCCTTTGGATCATGAAAGTCTGCTACAATTTCTTCATCATCACTCAGTTCATGTCAAGGCCTTTCTTTCAAAATTTTGATACATAGCTCACCATTCATTTAAGCTTTCTGTGCTGATACTACCCCTGTCAAATTGGATTGCAGGCCCAATGCTCACCAGGTCTGTTCACTCATTAATACAAGGAAGAGGGGTCCATCATATCACTCAGCTCAAGAACAGTTGCAGCCCTCAAATAGGACTTCAAGCATGAGCATAGGCATTGCTCTGATTTTTTACTTCTCCAGCTCCTTACACCATAGATTAAACAGATCCTTATCTCCACATGACGGCTCAATCCATTTCAGATTAGTAAGGTCTTTTTATTGGGTTGTAACATGGCTTCGAGATGAGGTTTGCAAAAATAAATAAAAAAGGGGAGAATGGGATTCAAAATTGAGAAATCAACAAGGTAAGGAGGTGACATGTACACCTTCTTCATTTCAACAAAGATCCATCTTCTTTTCGAATTTGTAGAGGCAAAGTGGCCAGCTTTCTCTCTTCTTTTTCAAAATCCAATGAAGTGACTTCTCCTTCTCATTCTTTTGTTTTGCTTTTCTATTTTATTTATTTTATTTTTTTTTATGGGCAAGAATGCCACAATGGCCACCAAATGAGCTTCCTTCTCTTTCAACCAAAAGTCAAACCTTGCTCCTCTAACCTCACTTCTCCTTCTTTTTCCTGATTTCTTAGACAAGGGTGAACTAAAATAGGCCAAGGGATTTTGGGTTCAAATTTCCTGGTTTTTAGTAAAGAAAATATAGGATTTTTAAGGCTCAAATGGTGTGTATCAAGGGCAGTTCATAGGTGGAAGATTTTAAGCTCAAACTGTCCAAGGGATGGCCTTCCTTCATGTCCTCAATGTCATGAATGATGTCAAGCTGTTTGAACTTGGATGTGCCTAACTTCTAGTGGTCAAGATTAGGTCCAGTTAGTCCTCAGAGCAGAAAAAATTTGCCACAACACTCTTCAAAGAAAATTTTCAGGCCCAAGTGTCACTGGGTATGGCCTTCCATCAAATTTTTTGGGGGGTATCCTCACAGTTTTCTCTCCTTTTAGGTTCACTAAACATCAATTTTTATTTTCAAAATTGGTTGACATTCACTTCATGAACAATGTTAAAACTGCAGTTTATTTCAATTCCAAAAAAAAAGTTTTCTGAATTAGGTGAGAGTTCACTTTATTTCCTCAAACTCCTTTTTACACCTGGCTGCACAGAAATTAACTAATTTATTGGCATGCATGCCACACCCCCAAACCTAAATTAAGCAATGTCCTCACTGTTTATAGCAGTGGAGTATAGCATAGGAAAGATGGAAAAGAAAACAAGACAAGAGAAAGACAGTACCAAGAAGAAATTTCTATATAAGCAGCAAAGATATGTACAAAAGGCATAGAAGAAAAACTAAACTACAGTTATTTACATGCATAATCAGGCCAATCATATAAATCTTGAAGATTTTTCAACTCAGCCTTTGATAAAGGAGTTTTGGGTGTTGGTTGAGGCTTTTTGGTGGGCTTCTTGGGTGCCTCCTCAGACTGGGCAGCAGGTTGCTTATTCTTTTTAGTAGAAGTAGCAAGTGGAGTGGACCAGTCATTTGAATCAGAATCAGATGGAAAGAGGGCAGAGGCATCAAGTCCCAGGGCCGTAGCAGCTTCTCATCTCTCTTTCTTGGAAAGTAAAGTGGAGGGGGCGACTGGAGGGGGTGGGGGTTTTGTGGGGGCTACCTCTTTGGAGTGGGTAGTAGGCTGCTTCCCTTTTTTGTGAGTAGAAGCAGAGGATGGTTTGGTGGCGGTGACCTTTCGCTTTGTGGGAGTCCTTTTGGGTTTAGGGGGGGAAGGTTGGGCAGGAGGAGGAATTTGGGATGGAGGAGGTGGAACAGTTACAGGTGGGGAAGGAATAGGTTGAGTAAGGGCATCAATAGGTGGTGGAGCAGTAGGCTGAGTGGTAGAAGAGGATGGAGGAGGTTGGGTGGAGGGGGGATTGTCTGGAGGAATCGAAGCCAAAGGAGTTGCTTGATAAGGCTGGGAAAGCATCACAACAATCTTCCTCTCCAGTACCTCAATTTTCTTTTTAGCATAGAGTTCATTTGTTTCAGCAAGTTCATGAGTGGCCTGAAGAACTTCCTTGAAGCTGGCTAATTGTTGCTTGATGTTTTCAGCATTCTTCTTTTCAAACTCAACAATGCGAGTTTGAGCTTCAGGAAGTAATTTGGCTGAGTGATAACGAGTGAGAATTTCTTTCCATCCTTCCGAGATGTCACACAGCTGAATCCTCTGTTCCAATTCCAGTAGGGCAATCCTTTCCTCATACGAAACCTCGAAGTAAGTACGGAGGGCTGCCATACCATGCAGAACATCTCTTCAGATGAAGGGGTTGTTTCTCATGGCATAGAGAAGGGTGAGGTAAGGGGGGATGTAGATCTTAGATCTGGGGATGATGGGTAAGGAAGGGGGTGGAGTGGAAGAAGAGGAGGGGGTAGAAGATTCCATAACCTCACAAGGATCAGTTTGGGTGGAGGCATCTTGGAAAACAGGTGGGGAGGTGGTGGGGGGTAGAAGGGATTCAGCTACTGCAGAGGCAAGTAGATCTGGTGATAAGGGTAAAGTGGTTGGTGGTGAGAAAAGTATGGGGAGAGCTGGTGTTGCTACCTCCTCAGACTGGCCAGCAGCAGGGGGTGGGGTAGGTATGGGTGAAGCAGGAGGGGATATGTGAGAGGGTTGAGGGGCTAGAGAGGATGGGATAAGCGTGGATTGAATTGAGTGGAGGCATGAGCTCATGAGGGTTTGGTTGTCAGTGTTGATGGTTAATTGGGAGTGAATGGACTGGAGGAGGGATAGAGTATGAGTGAGGGTGTCAGACATGGTGGGGGTAGAAGGGACAGGTGTTTGGACAGGATGGAAGGGAGAAGAGGGTGCATGGTTAAAATGAGGGAGAGTAGGGTGTGGGGAGTTAAGCAGTGGGGTGTATTCATGAGCCACATCCTCCACAATGGAGGTCATGAGGGCAGTGAATCCAGTAGTGGTGAACTGGTCAACATCCTGTGTATGGAGAAGGGTTTGGTCAGTGGGTGGAGATGGTATGGTAGGGGTAGGCTCTGAAAATGGAGGAAGGTCAAGGATTTCAGGTGGGAAGACTTGAGTGGTGGTTGAATGTAAAACTAGTTCAGAGGTGGTTAGAATGGGGCCTATTGGAAGAGGAACTAATACAAAGGGAAAGAGAAATGTGGGTGGAGGGGTGATGGGTAATGGGACAGGTATGGTAGGTTGAAGGGTGGATGAGGGTATTTCAGTAGGGAGATCTACTGCTATTGTTGTGGGTATTTCAACCTCCTCCACTCCGGCTGGCTTATTTTTCTGCATCAATGTGAGGCTTCTGGACCATGCCCTCTTTCCAAATACCTTAGGGGTCACCTTCTCCATTGACTCATTTTTCTAGATTGCAAGTTTCCCAGCCTTCAGCAGACATGTGATGAGTCTACTAAAGGGCAGACCACCTTCCTTTGCAAAAGCTTGCCTTTTCAGCACATTGTCATTAATGTCCACCATTGCTTAAAAAATCAACTCGGGTGCATTCACACAAATTGCCCTTTTGAAAAATAGTATAGGAAATCTACTAATGGGGCCCTCCGCTCTTGCAAATGCCCAGTGACATAGACATTTTTCCTCAAAATGGTGTCCATGAGTCTTAAGGTAGGAGGGAGGTCTCTTCTCATCAGAGATTCACCAGAGCCCACAATACCATTTGTGAGCTGTTTCACCATTTCCCTAAAAGATGCCCAAATAGGTGCTCCCTCAGCTCTGGTGGAGTCAAATTGATATGGGACTCCCAAAGCCATCCCAATGTCTTTGCAGTCTACAATCAGCTGCCAATCGTCAATCAAAATCTCAAGTGCATCCTCGGTCCCAGGCACCACCTTCTTGGTCAGGTTTTGATACCACGATTTCACCAGCCTGGGATAAACCATTTCCTTCAAAGGCGAAAGCAGGGATAACAAACCTTCTTTCTTCTAATAGTTCAATGTCTCCTGTCACTCCCCAATGTTGGCAAAGTATGCTAGGTCAAAATTTATCTCAAGGACAAGACTCAAAGTGTCCACAAATTCATTGGGGGTAGTTAACCCAATTGGAAGGGTGAGCAAAGGTATTTCTGCAGCGAGGGCAGCTCTCTCTAAAGGTGTTTCTACCACAGGCTCCTGAATTTCAATGGATTTGGCTTTCTTGGCTTTATGGGCCTTCTTGGGTGTCTCTTCAGAGAGCTTCCTCTTAGTAGGTGGTTTGGTGGGAGGCTTTGCTTTCTTGGCGGATTTAGGGGTGGAAGCAGTTGGTTGCTGAAATAGGTCAGCTAGGGTTTCTTCAAAATCGACCATTTTTGCTTTCGAAAATGGAACAGTATCTAGGGAAAACGTGAAATGAGTTGCTAGGAAAATGACGGAGGAAAGCAGAAAGACAACTTACCCTAAAATCCTAGGTTTTCTTCTAGATGTTGCAATTTACAGCTCCAATTGTAGGCAAAATGCTCCCTTGTGTCGGCAAAATGTACTGACAAAGTGGCAGACTGAATAGATGACGATTTCTTTGGTATTTAGCAGAGAGAAGGGGGAGGCGAAAAATGAGGAAGAGAGCTAGGGTTTGCAGCCGGTACCAATATGGGGCGAAAATGACTTGTCGATAGGTATTTAAAGGATGATATACAATTTCGACAGGATGAATAGGTTGGTTTCGATAGGTTGATGCATCCTATCGACAGCGTGACAGTCAAAGCTTTTTAAAGTGGATGATTCGATAGGTTCACAATAGGTGGAATCATCTTTCCGATAGGTGTAGGGGTACCTGATTCATCTTTTCGATACGCTCCCGATAGGTATCCAGAACTTATCGAAATTAATATTTTTCCCTTGCTGACCTATCGAGAAGTCGGTTTTACCTGTCGATCATGTTCAGTACCTATCGAAACCCCAAATTATCCTATCGAAGCCATATAGCGACCTAACGAAAAGTGCAATTGACCTATCGACAGCTCCCAAAACCACACAAAACTACAATTCCAGTCTCGTGACTCGTGAGCTTCCTTGTCAGTTTTGCTCTCTGATTATTTTCCTGATGGACAAACTCCCATTATCTTAGGCCAGGTTGAAATGATGGTTTGATGTTTGTGATAGCATGTTTATTGCAAAAAGAATTTCACTGAAAGCATAAAATAAACACCTAGAACAACAGCAAACTATAATACATATGGTACATACTGGACTATAGGGGCTAATCCGGAGGATCTGGGAGGTTGTACCTTCCGTGGATTCTTTCCTCAGCCAGTGTCCCTCCCCTGAGTGTAGTTTTCCATCTGTGAACCAAGCATTGTCTTGCAACAACCAACGTGTATTTTCATGCATCACCTTCTTTTGTGCATTAATGGAAAAATAAGCCTCTTCAAGAGAGGGCTGATAGCCAGTGCTGTACACATTAGATTTACTTTCATGTTGCCAAAGGAGACTTCCATAATTCCTAACCTGTATTGTATACAAGCATTAGCCGTGGCCAAAAAGGGCCTGCCTAGAATCACAGGTATGGAAGAAGCACATTTGCTTGGTTCCATGTCTAACACCAAAAAGTCAGTAGGATATAAGAATTTGTCAACTCCAATCAAAACATCCTCAATTATCCCCATAGGTTTCCTTTCAGATATGGCAGCCAGCTGTAGGACCACATGTGTGGGCTTTAATTCTCCTAGGCCCAACTTCTCATATATTGAATATGGAAGCAAATTTACATTGGCTCCCAGATCTAATAAGGCTTTGTCAATGGTGTGATTCCCAATGATGCAGGGGATAGTGGGGGTTCCAGGGTCTTGCAATTTGGTTGGAGTTGCAATAGACAAAATTTGTCTCGCTGTCTCTGCTGAAAAGACTTTCTTGGATAGGTGTATCGTAGACTGTCTTTTATGGGTGCATAGATCTTTCAAAAACTTGGCATAGGCTGGGACTTGTTTAATTGCATCAAGTAAAGTTAAATTGATCTTTACTTGCTTGAAAGTCTCCATCATTTCCTCTATTTTACCTTGCCCCTTATCGAAAGGGGAAGGTGCTTGTAGTGCCTTAGGAAATGACAAATGTGGGATTGCTCCCTCATTTGCAGCCTTGGCCAATTGATCATCTTTCTTTTTAATTTTCTTCTTTTCTTGAGGATCCTCATTATCCTCTTTATTCATAGCTGGTTGTTCCTTCAGGTCCACCACTGGTGGCCCTTATTGTGTTCTTATAGAAATCACTTCATTTTCTTCCTCCAAGCTCCTCACAGGCACACAACCCACTTGGTTGTCCACTAGCCTACCACTTCTCAATGTTATAACAGATTTGGCTTCCTCATAGGTGGAGGAAACTTTACCCACTATAAACTATCTTCATGGGTTGTCCAATGGTTGGCTAGGCAACCGTCCTCCCTCTCTCCTAGTCAGAACATCAGACAGTTGACCAAGTTGGTCCTATATCTTTTTAATGCTATGGCCGTGAGAGTGCACAGTTTGGGATAAGGAGTCCAAGTTCTGCAGTGAAGACAAAACTTGTTCCTTAAAGGAAGATGCTCTCGCAGCTAGAGGAGGTGTAGATTGCTGCACAAGAGGAGCTACAGGTTGGGCCATAAGTTGTTGATAATGAGGCCTTGGGATATAACCTTGGGGATAGGGTTGAGCATTTCTGTAGGGCATGGGCTGCTGAGGCTACTGCTGCTGGCTGGGGTATGCTTCTTGTCTCCACCTCAGATTGGGGTGGTTTCTCCATTGATACCTAGCAGCAGGCTACTGCCTATAAGACTAAGCTGCAGCCACATGCCCTATTATAAAATCAGAAAACTGGCCAGCAGATGGGCATTCTTCAAGGGAGTGAGCAGGGGACTGGCATATGGCACATGCCTCCTCCACCTTAGCATCCATAGGTGACTGCATTGCTCCCATCAGCCTATCAAATTTTAGGGCTAGACTGTCCACTTTCCTTTCCAAATCACCTGACACACTCACTTCATATAACTTCCCTCTTGAAGTATTCTCCTTCACCAACCTAGGAGGCTCTAGGTCTCTAGCCAAGGTTTCCCTTTGCATAGAGTTCTCACTAATTATGTCAAACAGCTCCCATGCCTCCTCAGTAGTTTTATGGAGGTAGGTGCCACCACAGGAAGCATCTATCATGTCTCTGCTCTTAGAATCAATTCCCTGATAAAAAGCTTTAGACTAATTGCCATTCAGGGATTTGATGGTGGGGGCATTTCTTTAGGAGTTCCTTAAATCTCTCCCAGGATTGATGAAAATCTTCAGTTGGATATTGGGTAAAAGAGATGATACCTTTCCTCAACTAGCTAGTTTTTGACATAGGGAAGAACTTGACCAAAAATTGATATTGGAGGTCACTCCAGGACTGAATGCTGTTGAGTGGAAGCATCGACAACCAGGTCCTGGCTCTGTCCTTTAATGAAAAAGGAAAGAGTCTCATCCTGGTGGCCTCCTCCCCCAAACCTGTGATGTTAAATGTAGTGCACAGTCCCAAGAACTCATCAATGTGCATGTAGAGGTCTTCTTTAGTCAGGCCATGAAATGAGGGCAGCATTTGAATTATGGAAGATTTTATCTCATAGTTTCCTTGAGCAGCTGGGAATTGAATGTAGAAGGGGGAATTATAGACCCCTAGTGCATTAAACTCCTTGAGGGTTCTCGGCTGTTGTTGCTCACCCATTTCTACAGAGTCAATTGCAATAGATGTGGGTGTAGTTGGTATGGATCTGAGAAGTCTTTCAACCTCTGAATTTAGTGGAATAATCTGAGGTTGGAGAGTTCTCCTACCAAACATCCAACACTCAAAATTTGAATGCAGAATAAATCCTCAACACTACGAGTAGAATTAACCAAACGTTCTAACTACTCTAATATATCTGAAAAATAAATGGGGAGTAGAGGGATGCAAACTACAGAGCAGCCTCCAGCACAATTCTCCTCTCACACTGCAACCTCAGATCTTATGAAATGCACACAAAATACTGAAAAACAACAAAACTCACAAATGCAACTAGTAAAATCAAACAAAGAACTACAAATCTATGATCAAAACTTAGATCTACTAATTTTCAAACACACCTCCTCGGCAGCGGCGCCAAAAACTTGTTGGGGTGTCTACCTTCCCTTCAAATAGGGTCTAAAATCATTCATAAAATTAGGCAGAACACACTCACACAGACCTGCAAGTAATTAGGGTCTGTTGTACCAAGTTTTAAAAACATGGTAAGGGAATGGCCACAGGGAGGTTAGGTTAAAAATGTGGTAAATCTCCATATTTGCAAAACATCTGGCACCCTAACTAATGCTAAGTTAGCTAAAAGATAGGGGAGAGGTTTAAAAGGGGTTGTCACTTAAGCTATACCAAAATTAAACAAAAACTAACTTGGATCGAGTTTAAGAATCTAGATCTTGCAGGGCAAAGGAGTTAAAAATAGAAAATGAAGAAGAGTAGCTTAGAGATTGGTCTCACTGAATTCAGATTAGGTTAATCATGCCACAGAGGTTCAGGGCACACAATTCCCTCAGCTGGCTATAAGCACAGCTGCAGGGTAGAAAACTCCACTCCAAATCACAAGATCTAACTGGTCTTAAGGCTATGATCTGTCCACTTGAATGGTCACAGACCATCCTATAGACTTTATCTGATCCAGGGATTTATAGCAGACGAATCCAATTGGAGCCTGAGCTTGGACTAATCTTAAGGTTGTGATCTGTCCACTTTAATGGTCACAGATCATCCTAGGGATCTCCTCTAAAGCAAAACAATCAATCAAAACAATTAAAACTACAACAGATGCTGTAATTCTAAGGTCACAGACTCAGGGAATTACAGGAGTATCAGATCTAGGGAGATCAGATGGTATCCAAGAGGTCTACCAGTTAAGTGGATGAGCTGATCTACAGACTCCTCTTCACAAATCTGATCGAGCACCAAATGAAACCAAAGGAACTTTAGATCTAATTATAGCATTAAAAATAACATTTACATTGCAATCAAACTCACTCTACAATGGAAATGCTCTCAGATCTGTAGTCTGTGCAGCAATGAACCCATAATAGCACTCTCAACCTTACCCAATTATAGATCTAACCTCTCTCCTCGCTACTCCAGGGGAATTAGCCAACCATTGTTGGGCTAAAGGAGGGAAAATGGAATTTCTCTGCAAGCTCTAATCTCTAGAATTTTGCTCAGATCTCGATCTCCCTCAATTGCAATTGGGGGTCTCTATATATAGCTTTCTCCTCTATTTTTCCCGCCAAAACTCCTTTCTAGAAGGTCTCTATATAGTTAGGATTTCCTAGAGCATCTTCTAAAACCGTCGTGCTAGTCACCAAGTGCCTCGGGTTGCGTGCAGCAGGTCACCAAGTCACAGCGTGTGCATAGATGAGTTTCTGTGAAGTTTTGCACACAATTTTGACAGGTTGGGGGAGCAGTTCGATAGGTTGGGAGACCGTTTCATCAGGTTGTAGATTTGCATTCCATCACTTCGATAGGATGGCTCTCACTCCTATCGAAAGGCTCAAACACCTTCGATAGGTGCTGTTCTAGCACCTCCATTTTGTTAGGTTCAGGCAGTCTTCCGATAGGTTCTGGAGACCTTTTGATAGGTTTAGGAACCCTTCGATCGGTTCCCTTTTTTCCTCAGATAGATTTCATCAGGATGAAATCTATCTTTCTCTCAACTGTTCAATAGGTTCTTGGATCCTATCGAATTTCACAATCCTCACAACTTCTTCTTTCTGCCTTCAGATCCTATCGAAATCTCACCAATCTGCACGAATTCCTCTAATTTAACTCTCAGCTCCTATCAAAATCTTCAGATGTCCTCTCGATAGGATGTTTTTAGCCTATCTTCACTTCCTTCACCTTGTTCTGCTGCAGCCAAGAACTCTAAGAGTCCAGTGATGTGCTACCCACTGGTGTGCTATTGCTGGGTCTGTCCTGTGCTGAGAGATGACCCCTTTGTGGGCATTCTTAAGTGGTTTTATGCATTATTATCATTTTTTATTGCTGTTTATAAAATACACTCAACAGAGGCTTATTAGTGTGCTCACAGGTCTATCAATGGTTAGGTTAAAGGGTGAAAAGTGGCATTTTTCACCACTTAATAATAGACATTGCTCTAACTTCTGAAATTTTCTAACTCTTTTCACCATTGATTAAACAAATTCTCATCTCCATATGACAGCTCAATCCATTTCATATCAGTAGGGTCTTTTTTTATTGGGTTGTAATGTGGATTATGGGTGAAATTTGTAAAAGAATAATGGGGTAAAAAGGATTCAAATTGAGAAATCAGTAAAAGTAAGGAGGTGGTCTAGACAACACCTTCTTCATTTCAGCACAATTCCATCTACTTCTTGAATTTTTAGATTTGAAGTGGCTAATGTCTAATCCTCTTTTCAGTCTTTTAATGAAATGACTTCTTTTTCTCATTCCTTTTCTTTGAATTTTTGTTTTTCCTTTTCTTTTTGTATTTTTTTCTTTTTTTCTTTTTCTCCATTTTTCTTTTTATGGGTTGGAATGCCACAACACCACCAAATGTGCTTTCTTCTTTCTCAACCAACCATCAAACCAGCACTACCTTCTGAAATCTCAGAGTGAGGGTCAGGTTGTATCAGGTCACTGAAGTTTTAGGTTCAAAATTTCTGATTTTTATCAAAGAAAATTGGGAATTTTAAGGCTCAAATGGTGTGTATCAAGGGCAGTTCAAAGGTGGGTAATTTTAAGCTCAAACTGTCCAAGGAATGGCCTTACTTTATGTCTTCAATGTCATGAATGCTATCAAGCTGTTTCAACTTAGATTTGCCTAACTTCTAGTGAGCAGAGCAAAAAAATTGCCAAGACACTCTTCAAAGAAAATTATTCAGGCCCAAATCTCACTGGGTATGCCCTTCCATCAGATTTTTTGGGGTGTATCCTTACAGTTTTCTTTCATTTCAGGTTCACCAAATATCAATTTTTTAAAATTCTTGACATTTGCTTCATGAAAAATGTTAAAACTACAGCTCATTTCAGTTTCAAAATTTTTTTAATTTCCTCTTTTTCCAAAAATTAGGTGGGAAATCACTTTCTTTTCAAAAACTTTTTCAACATGGCTGCACTAGCATTAACTCATTTCATTGACATACCTACCATATCTCCAAACCTAAATTAAATAGTGTCCTCATTGTGTAGAGAGCATGATAGCAATGAACATGGTATATGAAGAAACAGATGGAAGAATAAGCACAAAGAAAGACATAACACAGAAAAGAAATTACTATTAACATCTAAAATATATACATGGTCCAAAGCAGTAAGAGAAAATAAACAAACATAAACTATAATTATTGGCAGGCATCATCAGGCCAATCATACAAATCTGCCAAAATTTTCAAATCATCATTGGATAAAGGAGCTTTTCCTTTAGGTTTGGTGGACTGCTTGGGTAAGTCAAATCCTTCCTATCGATAGGTTCATATAGTACATGATTCATCCTCTTGATAGGTTCCCGATAGGTATCCAGAACCTATCGAAAACTTCTTTCCGACCTTTTGAACCTATCGAAGGGTTGTTTTCACCTATCGACAAGTCTCAGTGCTTATTGAAATCCTCAAATGACTTATTGAAAGGTCAAATGACCTATCGAAAGGTCCCATATGCTCATAGAAGCTGCATTTTTGTGCTGTGTTCAGCCTCAACACCCAGCAAACTCTTTTGCTGTGTTTCCATTCAATTTGTTTTCATTATTGACATACTCCCATGATCGCTGGATTGCTGACAAGATTGATATGACGACCGAATTCTAGCATGGCAATTTTATTGTAAATGAACAAAACATCAAAACAGAAAGTAATCACTTAAAACAGAACCAAAATATTATACATATGATACACACTGAAATCAGGTATAAATTGGAGGGTCTTGAAGATCAATGGTCTCCTCAGGCTCATGAATTTTTTCAACACAAATTTTTAGCTTCTTCCCATTGACTTTCATGACCCTACCATCTATAGGGTCTATGATATCTACAGCCCCGAATAGGGAAACGTGTAAAACTGTGTAGGGCCCATCCCATCTGAACTGTAATTTTCTTGAAAAGAATTTTATTCTTGAATTGAACAACCATACCTTGTCACCTATTTTAAATTCTTTCCACAGCAAGTGCCTGTCATGAAAGGCTTTGGTTTTTTCCTTGTAAATCCGGGCATTTGAATATACTTCCAACCTTAACTCATCAAGCTCAGATAATTGCAATTTCTTGTTCACACCAGCAGATGTTAAGTCAGAATTTAATGTTTTAATGGCCTAATATGCTATATTTTCTAACTCAACAGGCAAGTGACATGCCTTGCCATACACTCACCTGAATGGGGACAACCCTATGGGGGTCTTATAGGCAATCCTATAAGCCCACAGGGCATCTAGCAGTTTTATGGACCAATCTCTTCTATCAGCTCGTACAATCTTCTCTAGGATGTGTTCGATTTCCCTATTGGAAATCTCTACTTGTCCACTGGTTTGTGGGTGGTAGGGAGTAGCAATTTTGTGGGTCACAGAATATTTTTCCAACAGCTTTTCAAAAGGTTTGTTGCAAAAGTGGCTTCCTCCGTCACTAATAATAGCTTTGGGGGTGCCAAACCTAGAGAAGATATTATCCTTTAAGAACTTAATGATAACCTTATGATCATTTGTTCTTGTAGCTATGGCCTCTACCCATTTGGACACATAGTCCACAGCTACAAGGATGAAATTATATCCATAGGAGGGGGATAAGGTCCCATAAAATCAATTCCCAATATGTCAAATAGTTCAACGACAAGCACAGGTTGTAAGGGCATAGAGTTACTTTTTGTAATACTTCACATTTGCTGGCATTTAGAACAAGCTTTTCAATGCTGTATGACATCCTTGAACAGAGTGGGCCAATAGAAACCACTTTGAAGCACCTTTACAACAGTCTGGTTGCCACTAAAATGACCCCCACAAGCCTGTTCATGACACATGGTTAGAATATTTTCAAACTTAGTTTCAGGTACACATCTTCTTATCACCTGGTCTGCACAATACTTAAAGAGGTGAGGATCCTCCCACATGCAATATCGAATTTGTGAGAACAGATTCCTATCATCCTTACTCCAATGTGGGGGTACCCTTCCCACAACAAGATAGTTTACTATGTTGGCAAACCAGGGTATACTTATCTCCACAGCAAAAAGCTGCTCATCTAGGAAAGAATCATTAATGGGCAAGCTCTCTATTTCAGCGTCTGGAATCTTTGATAAGTGGTCTGCAACTATATTTTCAACCCCCTTCTTGTCTTTGATTTCTAAGTTGAATTCCTGCAGAAGAAGAATCCATCTAATTAGTCTAGCTTTAGCCTCCTTCTTAAACAAGAGGTATTTCAGGGCTGAATGGTCAGTAAACACAGCGATCTTGGATCCCAACACATATGATCTAAACTTTTCCAAAGAATATACAATAGCTAGCAGCTCCTTTTCAGTTGTAGTGTAATTTAATTAAGCATCAACCATTGATTTACTAGCATATGCCACCACACATGGTGCTTTATCTTTCCTTTGTCCCAGCACTACACCAATGTCAAAGTCTGATGTATCACATATCAACTCAAATGGCAGAGAAAAATCAGGAGCTTGTAATATAGGAGCAATAGTCAAACAGGTGTTCAGAAGTTCAAAAGCAGCTAGGCATTCATCATTGAACACAAATGGAACCTCTTGGCATAGCAAGTGGCAAAGAGGCTTGGAAATTTTGCTAAAGTCTTTGATGAACCTCCTGTAGAAACCAGCATGACCCAAAAATGACCTGACTTGTTTGACAATTTTGGGAGGGGGCAAATGTGCTATTAAATCAATTTTGGCTTGATCAACCTCTATTCCTTTTTGAGAAACATGTCCTAGGACAATACCTTGAGTCACCATGAAATGATTCTTTTCCCAACTCAAAACTAGGTTGGTCTCCTCACTTGCAGCACAAGGCTAAGATGGTATAGGCATTGGCTAAAATCAACCCCATAGATAGAGAAATCATCCATAAAAATCTCTAGAAACTTGTCAATCATGTTAGAAAAGGTAGCATACATGCATCTTTGAAAAGTGGCAGGTGCATTACATAGCCCAAATGGCATCCTTCTGTATGTAAAGGTTCTAAATGGACAAGTAAATGTAGTTTTTTCTTGATCTTGAGGGTAAACAGGAATCTTGTTATATCCTGAATAACCATCAAGGAAACAGTAAAAAGCCTTACCTGCCAACTTATCTAAGATTTGATCTATAAAAGGTAATGGAAAGTAATCTTTGATAGTTTTCTCATTGAGCTTGCGATAGTCTATGCATACTCTCCAACCAATGGTCTGTCTGGTTGGAATCAGCTCACCTGAGTCTGCTTGAACTACTGTGATCCCAGATTTCTTGGGCATCACCTGGGTAGGTGCCACCCATTGAGAATCTGAGATAGGGTAAATGACCCCAACATCAAGAAGTTTGACTACTTCCTTCATAACAACTTCCTGCATGTGTGGGTTGAGCTCCCTTTGCATCTCTCTAAAAGGTTTAGAACCCTCTTCAAGATAAATTTTGTGCATGCACACAACTAGATTTATCCCCCCCAAATCTGCAATAGTCCACCCTATTGCTCTCTTATGCCTTTTTAGTACACAAAATAATTCTTCTTCCTTCTTAAGAGTGAGGGAGGAAGAGATTATCATTGGTATTTTATGATTGGCTCCTAAAAAGATATATTTTAAAGATTTTGGAAGTTGCTTTAACTCCACATTTGGGGGACTGATGAGTGAAGGCAATAGGGGTGCCTTAGAAGGTGGTGGAAGGGGTAGTAAAGCATGTGTCCATGGGTGATGCTTTGCTGGCCTTACTTTAGAATTTACAATTTTCACTTGCTCAAGCTCAGATGTGGAAGCTTTCTATTCCACTGTTTCATTCCATACTTTTTCAAAAACATTAAACAAATCATTACTATGCAGCAGCTGAGGTAGATTTTCTTGCACAAACTCATCCAGCACATCAATGAAAAAACAGTCCTCATTCTCTAAGTGGGGCTAATCGACTGCATTGTACACATTCAGCTTGACTTTCATATTACCAAAAGATACTTCCATGACCCCTAATCTTCATTGTATACAAGCATTTGCAGTGGCCAAAAAGGGCCTGCCTAAGATCACAGGGATAGAAGTAGCACACTTGCTCGGCTCCATATCCAGCACCAGGAAATCAGCAGGATAAATTTTTTTATCAACCCCAATCAATACATCTTCAATGATCCCCACAGGCTTCCTTTCAGATCTATCAGCTAGTTGTAAGACCACTTATGTGGGCTTCAACTCTCCCAAGCCCATCTTCTCATATACTGAATATGGAAGCAAATTCACACTAGCTCCTAGATCTAACAAGGCTTTTTCAATGGTATGATCCCCAATGATGCAGGGGGTAGTAGGGACTCTAGGGTCTTGGAGTTTTGTTAGAGTTGTAATAGTCAGTATCTGTTTTACTTTTTCTGCTGAAAAGACTTTCTTGGACAGATATATCTTTGATTGTCTTTTATGAGTGCAAAGGTCCTTTAAAAACTTGGCATAGGCTGAAACCTGCTTCATTGCATTAAGTAGAGGTAGGTTGATTTTCACTTGCTTAAAAGTTTCCATCATTTCCTCTATCTTGGCATGCCCTTTATCAAAAGGAGAAGGTACTTGCATTGCCCTAGGAAATGGCAAATATGGGACTGCTCCCCCATTTACAGTCTTAGCCAACTCAACATTTCTTTTTTTGGTTATATTATTTTCTTGAGGATCATCATTATCCTTCTTATTCAACATGGGTTGCTCCTGTTGTGCCTTCTCTATAACCACCTCTTTTTCTTTTTCTGATTTTTTCAAAGGCCCACTGCCCACTTGATTGTCCACCAACCATCGACTTCTTAATGTGGTGACAGATTTGGCTTCCTCATGGGAAGAAGAAACCTCACCTACCACATATTGTCTTCTTGAGTTGTCCATGGGTTGGCTAGGCAGCCTCCCTTCTTCTCTCTTGGTCAAAGCATTAGATATCTGACCAAGATGGTCTTCTATCTTTTTGATGCTTTGGCTATGAGAGTGTAGAGTTTGAGACAAGGATCCTAAGTTCTGCAATGAGGTCAGAACTTGTTCCTCAAAAGAAAGTGATCTAGCAGCTGGAGGGGGTGCAACTTGTTGCACAGGCTGAGCCATAGGTTGAGTCATGGGTTATTGGTACTGGGGCCTTGGAAAGTAATTCTGGTGGTAGGGCTGAGCATTTTTATAAGGCATGGATTGCTATGGCTGCTGCTGCTGGTTTGGAAAAGTATCTTATCTCCACCTCAAGTTGGGGTGGTTTCTCCATTGGTAACCAGTAGTAGGCTGTTGCCCAAAAGACTGAGTGGCAGCCACATGCTCCATGACAAAGTCTGGAAATTGAACAGCTGAGGGGCATTCCTTAAGGGAGTGAGTGGGGGACTGGCATATAACACATGCCTCTTCCACTTTAGCAGCCATGGGTGACTGCATTGCTCCCATGAGCTTATTAAACTTTTGGGTCAAACTGTCTACTTTCCTTTCCAAATCGTTATGCCCACTTAACTCATACATCTTCCCTCTTATGGTATTTTCTTTCACCATTCTAGGGGTCTCCAAGTCCCTGGACAATGTCTCTCTCTGTATGGAGTTCTCACTGATGATGTCAAACAATTCCCAAACCTCCTCAGCAGTTTTATGGAGGTAAGTACCACCACAAGAGGCATCTACCATATCTCTGCTTTTAGAATCAATTCCCTGATAGAAACTTTGAACAAGTTGTCATTCAGGGATTTGATGATGGGGACATTTCTTCAGGAGTTCTTTTAATCTCTCCCATGCTTGGTGAAAGTCCTCAGTTGGGTCTTGAGCAAATGAGATAATGCCCTTCCTCAACTGGCTTGTCTTGGACATGGGGAAAAACTTGGCCAAAAATTGACATTGAAGATCACTCCAGGACTGAATACTGTTCGGTGGGAGCATTGACAACCAAGTCCTGACTCTATCCTTTAATGAAAAAGGAAAGAGTCTCATCCTGGTTGCTTCCTCCCCCAAACCTATTATATTGAATGTAGTGAACAGTCCTAGAAATTCATCAATATGCATGATCTCATAGTTTCCTTGAACAGCAGGGAATTGAATATAGAAGGGGAAATTGTAAACCTTTGGTGCATTAAATTCCTTCAAGGTTCTAGGTTGCTCACCCATTTTAGCAGATTCAGATGTAGCAGATGTGGGTGAGATTTGTTTAGACCTAAGAATTCTTTCAACTTGTCGATTTAATGGAACAATCTGAGGATTGGGAGTTCTCCTTCCAAACATACACCACTCACAATCTTAATACACACACAATGTAGAGCCACAATTATCAGGAACAACACAATTAACTAATACATCTACAAATCCACATATCAAAAACATAAAAGGAGTAGAGGGATGCAAACTTTAGCACAACCTCTAGCACAATGCTTCTCCTTAGACACAACTTCCAATCTGTTAAAAATAATAAAAACTACTCCAAAATAGAAAAAACTTTTAAAAGCAGTTAATGAAAAACTAAACAACCTATTACAGATCTACAATCTATACTAAAACAAACTTAGATCTACCAATTTTAAGCACACAGATCCCCGACAGCGGCGCCAAAAACTTGTTAGCTACTTACCTTGCGTTTAAAAAGAGGTTTAAAATTACATAATTAAAGGATCTATTGGTTGCACACACCAAGACAAGCAGACACACAGACCTGCAAGTATTCAGGGCCTGTTGTAGCAAGTTTTAAAAAGGTAAAGGGTAAGTAAGGGATTATCCATAGGGAAATGTGAGCTGAAAATTAAGTAAATCTCCAGATCTAAAGCAGATCTGGCACCCTATCTAATACTAAAATAGCAAAAGAGAGAGGGGAGGTTTTAAGGGGTTGTCATTTTAACCTAAACTATAGAAACAACATTAAATGCAGAAATGAATTGAGATTAAATCCAGAGTTCAGATCTTTGTAAGTGAGGGGAATTTTGGTGAAATTAAAAAAATAGAAAATGGAGAGAAGCAGCTTGGAGTTTGGTCTTGCTGCAACTGGGTTGAGTTGCCAGGGTTACAAAGAGTTCAGAGTGCACCAATTCCTCATCTGGCTATAAGCACAGCTGCAAGGTAGAAGAATCTGATCTAGGCCAGAGATTTGGCTTGATCTTAAGGCTATGATCTGTCCATTTCAATGGTCACAGATCATCCAATAGATTCACTCCATTTTCATGCTTCCATCAGAACATTATAATCACTACAAATGCTATGATTGCCAGGCCACAGACATAAGCAATTGCAGGAACATCAGATCTAGGGAGATCAAATGGTATCCAAGAAGTCTACCAGTTAAGTGGGTGAGCTATTCCCATCTACACAAATCCGATCGAGCACCAAATGAAACCAGATGAACTATGGATCTAATTAAAATAATAAAACCAACATTGCATTGAAATAAACTCACTATATAATGAAATACTCTCAGATTTGTAGTTTGTGCATCATCTGACCCTCAATAACACTCTCAACTCTCCCCAATTATAGATCCAACCTCACTCCTTGTTGCTCCAAAGAATTTAGCCAACCATAGTTGGGCAAAAAGGAAGAATAGAGAATTTTGATGCAACTCTGATCTCGAGAATTGATCCCCCCTTTTTTTGGAAGCTTCCCTCCTTATATAGCTCTCACCTTCAGCCTCAAATCTATTTTTCCCGCCAATCACAGCTCAGCTGGAATAATTCTATTATTCCCTCTTTTATTCCCCTTCTAGAAGGCTCTCTCAGTTAGTTAGAGTTGGGGGAGAGCACGTGGGTCGGTTAGGGTTTCCCAAGGCACTTCTAGAAACTTCGTACCGATCACCAGAGTGCCTCGAATTGTGTGTAGTAGGTCACCAACTTATAGCTTGTGCACAACAACTTTTCTGAGAAGTCCTTCAATCAATTTTGATAGGTTCTTGAGGCTTTCGACAGGTTCCAAATAGGCCTTTTATTTCTTTCGCTAGGATTTAGGATCCTTTTGATAGGTTCCGATAGGTTAGTGCTAAAAATAAAGCTCCAGCATCCACAGCCTTCATCTGGTGTGTTCGACAGGTTAGGGGATCCTTTCGATAGGTTGATTTCTGCATAATAAGTTTAGATAGCTTCTCTTCTAGCTCCTATCGACAGGTTTTCATAATTTTCAATAGGTTCTGTTCAAGCTCAGGCAACCATTCGATAGGGTGCTCCCTTTTTATTTCCGACTGCGCCATAGGTTCCAGATCCTATCGAATTCTCCCATCCTCACGACTTCTTCCTTTTTTCAGCCTTCAGATCCTATCGACGGGTTCCAGTAACCTCTCGACAGGCTATTTTCAACTAATTTTTACTCCTTCAAAGTTGCTTTGCTGTTGCTGCATGCTCTAAGTGGGCCATTATTGGGTCTGAACTGCACTGAGAGATGGATTTCTGCACTATGACTGCCTTTTACTGTTATCTACAAGACATACTCAACAAGCATTTATTAGTCCACTCATAGGTCTATCAAAGCTCATGTTAAGGGGTGAAAAGTGATACTTTTCAGAGATTAATAACAAACTCTTACTTATTAAAACTTGCTACAACAGGCCCTGTATCTTGCAGGTCTATGTGTATTTTAGACTTGATGCTTTGCCCATTTCCATCTCTTCACTTTTTAATTTGTTTTCACCACCATTGTTTTCTCACCAATAATAATCAGCATCTGAAATATCCCAACAATGTATCAAATGAAAAATCCAAAGCAAGGATGAACAAGTTAGAAATGATGAAAGAACTAAACGGATGGGTTACCTCGATCACAGGCCAAAAGCTGAGGATAGAAGCAACATCCCCAATAGAAGCTCTGGCCAAACTATCCATCAGCACCGCATATCTAATGCCGCCTCAATCAAAATGGTGCATGTTCTCCCAATTCTCCATCAAGCTTAGCAGGGATAGCGAGACTCGATCATCGCTAACATTGACAAGAATCGTCTTGCCCAGAATGAAGAGGAGCGTGATACGGGCCAACACCAAGGCACGCTTAGGCTCAATGATGATATCCATATCCGGATGGTCCGGATCCACCAACTCGTCTGCCTCGAACAAATCTGCTAGCCAAGATAGATTAACTTCAGAGCCGATCATATGGGCGGAAGGGGGATAATTCCCAATCAGTTGGATCACCTCTGCATGATCTGGAATGCGGGGGCAGACCACCGGAGTGATGGTCATCTTGGCTACGGACATGTGGAAGGTCATCGTCTCCGGACGAAACCTTTCCACTAGGGCTTTCACATAGGCCGAATCCCCCCCCATGGCGGGGCATGACAAGAAATCCCCGAAGCCAGCCTGGGCTAAAAGAAACCTCACAACGTGAGGGAGGTGGGCATAAAAGTGTTGAAGGTCGAACCAACCCTTGTGGAACATGATCAGAGGCAAAGGCTGTAGCAAAAAGAATGAGGAGTGTTAGATCCTGGAACAAAGAAGCCCGCACAAAAGAAAGCAACAAAGAAACTTTTCTTACCTTGTTGGCGATCCCAAAGTTGGAAATATGGGTATACTACTGATGAAGTAACCCACTGTGGGCTGCTTTGCCCTGCATCTCATACCAGGTATGAGAGGAATGTTGCACCTAAATAAGGCGCTCACCTCGGATACCAAAAATCACGTCAAGACCACCCTCATGGCCCTTGTCCTCTTCACTCGTCATCCTAAAAAGGGTACAGGCACCAGGTATAAAAAAAATCAATCAAAAATCAGAATCAAATCATCAAGTGCATTGCTAAAAATATCAGACCGAAGGAAGGTGAGTATGCCTCATTCACATGAGAACACGAGAATTTTTTCCAAAAAAAATCAATCAAAGCAGGGCATGCCCCGCCATTTAAATTCAAAAAAAGCAAACAAAAAAAAAAATCATCATCAGGTCATATGCCCTACAAAAAAAAAATCTTTGCTAAAAAAAAAGGGGAAAGAGAAAGAAGAAAAAAAATCATCATTTTAGTGTTAGATTTGGAGAGGGCGTCGAATGGCAGTCTCGAAACAGCCCCCACATTTCAGTCATGGGAAAAGGCATCTTTCTTCAAAAATCCTCTCAAAATTTTCTGTTAAAAATCCCCACAATGCATACACATAGAGATTATGGGTGGGGATACATTCCTAAAAATCACCTTTTTCCACCATTTATGTCAAAAATCATAGTCACATTTGTGTGGAGGGAAATCAAGAATTTCAAAAGAAAAGCCATCCATTTTCCAAAAAACAAATTTGGTATAAATTTAACATCCCCTAAAATTGGGCTTTGAATAGTGTCCTCGAGATGCGTGCCCGACTGGTCATAAGTTGGACCAAGAGAAAGTCAACTTGATGACTTAAGTTAGTTGGGGTTTGATGAGAATGTGCTTGTGAGAGTGTGTTGGATATTACTATGAAGTCACATACACATAGCGCAAGTGTGTGTGCTTTGTACCGTATAGATAGAATGGGTTAAAAAGCTTAAAATAACTAAAGAGAAGTTATTTCTTTTAAATTTAGTGGGTGAGGATTTATGAAGAGAGATAGAGAGAGAGAGTGAGGAAGGGAAGGAATAAGTAAATGCTAGGTAGTCTTGTGAGGATTGCGAATTGAGGATGTCCGTGGGCATTAATTCTGAAGGCAACAAGTAAGTGAACTCGTTAGAGTCGGAGCTAAGAACACTATTCAATGACCATGCCATTGAATCAATCATGAGATTGATTTAAGGTGAGATTTATTTAGATTACAATGTGTATAAAGTTGTGGTTGTATTGTTAAAAATGTTGAATTAAAGAAATAGAAAAAGAAAGGAGAATTGAAGGAAAGAAAGCTAGAAGAAATGCTCGAAAGGACAGAGTTCCTGTCAAAATTGATCAATCAATTTTCAACCTGAAAGTAAACCTGGGCACTGATGCCCGAAACTGATTAATCGAAATGAATTTGATTAATCAATTTTTAGATTTGGATTAATTGATTTGAAATCGATTAATCGTCTATGCACTCCCACTGACTGGAAAATGAGGAGCTTGAGAAAATCGATTGATCGATTTTAGATTTTCGATTAATCGATTTGGGATCGATTAATCGATTTTGGAATATTCGATTAATCAATTTTGGTAGTTTCTGTTTGACTTTTGTTTTGGACTTTGGAGTTTTAGGGGGGTCTTGTACCTTCTTTTATGCATTGTTCTTAATGCTTTACTTATGCTATGATGTAACTTAGGTTAAATAATTGAATGCTAGCATGGGGAGCCGCAATGGACCTTGATGCTTGAGAATTTATACGCGTGAAGTAGGGAACACTTTGAACATGTACTTAAATTGCAAGAGCATGTATGTAGTGATATGGAAATGAATAATTATGCGTTGAACATGTAAAACTTAAGTGTGTGTATGTGAACACTAAGTAAGGAAACAAGTTTACGATAAGAGTATGTGACGTCCCCAGGGGTTGTGAATGTCGTAAGGGCATTTGTGTGATGCATTAAGCTGGTTATATCCCAGGGATGTATGGAAAATTGTGAAGTAAATTAAATGAGAATTGATCAGGCCTAAATTACTATAATTAGCATAATCACAAGGTGAATAACTATATGTATGTGCATATTGATTTAAGGTTCGGAGAATACCCCACCGACACGGCGGTATACCCGTGACTGACTCGGCAGGATATCCGTGACCGGTCGTTGTTCCGGATGTGCTGATTTATTATGTGGTGTTGGAAGAGAATTAAAATCAAAGTGAAACAGAGGATAAAGATATGGTGGAAACAACAATCCTAAAACATCCTAGACCTGCAAGATATAGGGCCTATTGTAGCAAGTTTTGATAAGTAAGAGTTTGTCTCACAGTGAAATTGATCTAGAACCTAAAATGGGCTGTAATAGTAGGCCTCCAGATCTGGCTACAAATCTGACAATCCTAAAGAAAGGGAGTTGGGTGTCGCGACTACACTAAATTAATCCTAATAAAAAAGAAATAAAGTGCAGCCCTATTATAAAGAAAGGGGTAAGAAGAAGATGGTGATGGTGTGTGCCAAAATAAAATATAAAAAAGATGGGAAGTAAGTAGGTTAAGCTAGAGTTAATGCAGTGATGTAACTTAGATTTAGACTGTCTCTACAGTGGTCCTTGCTAAGATGCTATTAATAACCTCAACAAGGTAGAAGAATCTAATTTAACCCATGCCATTTGGGGTGCTCTTAGGGCTATATTCTATCCACTCAAATGGTCATAGAGTACCCGATAGAGTCTGTCAAATCCCATTAATTAAACCAGAAATGCTGACCTAATCCAAAGGAGTGGACTGATCATTTCCCCAATCAATGGACTAGATCAGGCCACGAATATTATTACAGACACTATGTAACGCTAGTGCTACAAGCTCCCTAGATCTGCACATAGATCTGGCTGACATCCATAGGTATTCCAACCCATAAAGTCCTAAGTACTTTGCCAAGGCCAACGACCCACTATGCCCACACAAAGGATTAGCAACAGGTCGAATAAAGATTTAGATTCAGCTGGTCATTGCTATAAAAGGTCTGTAATGACTTAATCTCAAGCTATAATTACTACAGAGAAATCAGATCTAACATCTGATATCGGTCAAGAAAAACAGAGGGGAGCCAGTTCCTGCACAAACCTCCTCACAAGGCTCTAGAAGCTCATGTGCAAAGGAGAAGAATCCTTCTCAGACATGTGGCTAGACACCACCTTAGGGTTATACTGTGTCCACTCAAATGGTCACAGGGTATCCGATAGGTCTGTCCATACCATAAAGATCTGAAAAAGAATATGTAAACTGCTACTGCCACCATGGAGTCTCAGGGCTATGAGCTCTCCAGATCTCGCTATAGATCCGACTTGCTATCCATGGGTCTATTAAACAAAGGAAAATCAGGATTTCCTTGCTCAGTACTTTCATTGGTAATTGTTGTGGTAATTCATATGAGAAATAGAAGATTTTTGTGAATTATTGAGATATAATTTGTGTGGATTGAGTGCCCAATGGCTGATCAAGAGGATACCCTAGCTACCCTTTTCAAAGCCACCTCCAAATCTGCCACAAAATCCACTAGGAAATCCAGTAGGCTCGCCGTATAGCCCACAGAAACCCCACCTACAAAAAGAAAGTTGGCCATGGATCAAGCTAAGAAATCTATCAATCCCAAGAAAGCTAAGAAATCCAAGAAGGCCCAAATTAGCAAAGAAATTGTTGAGGAGGCCCCTAAGATAGAACCTAACCCTATACTTGAGTCCAGCCCTATGCCTGCCCTAAGCATGTGCCTAACCCTGAGGAGGAACCTGAATCCCTTGTGAACCTATCTACTCCCAATGAATTTGTGGATAAGTTAGGCTTAATTGTAGAGATAAGTGTTGACACCCCCTACTTTTCTAAGGAAGAGGAGTGTAAGGATACTTTGAATTATTTGGTGAAGGTAGGCCTGACACCCATGCTGACCCCATTAAGTGAAAAATCCTACCCTAGGTTGGTCAAGCTGTGGTATCGGAACCTCATAAACAAGACCAAGCCAGGTTCAACTGATCCTTGTCTGGAGATTGTAATTGATCACCAAGATATTGTTGTGAATTACAGTGATATAGGGTTTGTTTTAGGGGTCCCTTCTATTTTTGATACATCCTATGGTCTGCCAGAACCTGAAAATGTGCATTTCAAAGCATTGGCCAGGCACCTCACTCAAGGCATTGTGGGGTCTGGGGAGTCAATAATGAGGAGAGATCTACAACCCAACATGTTGTTCATTAATTCAATTTTGAGGAAAAACATATATGTCAGTGGACATCAGCAAGAAAGGAGAACCCCCATAGTGGATGCCCTGTATTTTTCTCCAAGGGCCAGTTTATGAATGATGCCCAGCTGGTATTTAATGCAATGGTGGATGTCAATGAGAAAATCTCAAAAGTGCAAGCCTTACCTGGCCTACCTTATAGCAGGCTCATCAATGCCTTGCTTAAGAGAGGAAAATTTGCTTTCCCAAATGATGATCCAGTGGTGAAGGTGACTCCAAAAGTATTTGGGAAGAGGGCTTGGTCTGCCTGTAGGACCCTAATTGGGAAGAGTAAGAACAAATCAAGTGAGGATCCTGAGATAGAAGCTCCACAAGCAGTCAGCTCTGCTGCCGCACATTGCACCTCTACTTCTGCTAGTTCAGAGCCTCTCCCAACAGCTGCCACTAGCTCAATACCTCCTCCTGAGATCTCCACATCAGTCACCTCCGAGCCTCTGCTCCCATCTGCTGTTCCTAGTTTAGAGTTTCCATTTGTACCTTATGCACCCCCACTCATCCCTTCCACTTCTATGCCCTTGCCCGTAGTCAGCCCTAATATGACCAATTTTCCATCCCATCAGCCTCTCTACCATCCATCTCGTCTCCCTTGCCCTCCATTGCAGTTTCCATACCTCCCAGCACCTCAGCCATCCTTTCCACCATCACCACCTCCACACCTCTGTCAGTTACTCTTACCATAGACCCCATCCTTATCTCACCTTCACCTTATCACCTGCCCACACCCAAGACCAGATAACCACTGAGGGATATTCATCCCTAAGTGACTCCATTGTGGAGGACATTGGCTAAGAATATACCCTCCTACCTGACTCTCCACAGCCTACCCATTTACAGACCACACCCACCCCACCTTTTCACCATGCCCACACTTCCCCATTTCAACCTATCCCACCCATCAGACCCACAACCCCTATCATACCTAATCCCCTACCCCAAATGCTCAACCTCCTCCTCTCCCTTCAATCCCAAGTAATGGCTAATACCCATACCCAATCATCCATTGAGGCCATCCTCCTATTCATGAACTCTACCCTCCAAAACCAGGCCTCCATGCAAACTAGCCTCCAAGCCATCCAATCCACCTTGTCCCTTTTAACCCAACCATCACAACAACCAGCTATCCCTACACCCACCCATTTACCTACTCCACCCCCTTCTCCCCAACCCATTTCCTTAGCTTTACCCTCCCCTATCACTGCACCCATTGTACCTATCCCTAAAATCCCTCCTCCTACCTTTACCAATGCTGCCACAGATGTGGACGACTTAATTCCCACCTCCTCAGTCTCAACCCAAACAGACCCTGAACCTAAACCAGCACCCCTACCTGAGCCTAACCTTGCAATCCCTAACCCTTTACCCTCAATCTCTACCCCACCCATGCCTTCATCCATCCCCTATTCGTTCTTGGCTGGCCCTTCTTCAAGTGCTGACCAGCCCATACTCCCTGCCTCTTCCTTTCCCATACCTCCTCCATGCCATGCAACAGAACCCATACCTTAAAAGGGATATTGTTCGAGGAATGGCTGCCCTCCGCAATTCAATCGAGATGCCCTATGAAGCAAAGATAAATCAAATGACCATGGGTTACAACTTTGAGATGCTGAATATATCAAAGGGCTGACAACAAAAGTTGATTCAATTTGAAGCTTAGAAGCAAGAGGCAGCAACAGAGAAATTGAGACCAGATGGACTTGAGAAAAGGCTAGCTACCTCCAGAGAGGTCACATAGGCCATAAGAGAACTCTATGAAAGTAGAGTTCTGTTTACTGAAAAGAAGGCAAAAATCCTTAAAAGGAGAGTTGTTGAACTGATTGGCACAGAACCTGCACAGGCCACTACCCCTCTAGCTAGTTCAACTGCTGCTGCTAATAAGGATGAGAGAGGAAAAGGAGTCCACTTCAAGGATGACCCAGCAAACAATTGAGCTGATTTGACTTGTACATGCCATTAGTTAGGATGTTTGTGTATATTATTTTTGTAGTTCTTTTCCCTTGCATTGTACAAATTTGTTATAAATGAAATTTCTCCTTAGTTTATTTTGTGTGATTTGTTTTATGCCTATATAGTTGTTTATTTGTGTGTTTTACTTGATTACTTGTACCCTGTTTGATGTTACTTTTTACTTTGTTTTGTGTCTAATTTTACCATGCTGCATATGCACTCTCTTTTTAAATCAGTGAGGACACTACTCCTCATAGGTTTGCGGGTGTGGCAGGGTATGTCAATGGATAGTTAATGGTAGTGCAGCAGGATTTTAATAAAAATAAAAAAAATAAAGTTATTTCCCACCTGATTTTTGAAATAGAGGAAATTAAAAACTTTTTTAGACTAAAATGTGTTGCATTTCTAACATTTTTCATGAAGTGAATGTCAAGCACTTTCAAAAATTGATGTTTAGTGAACTTGAAAAGAGAGAAAAATGTGAGGTTATCCCCTAGAAAATGTGATGAAAGGCCATACCCAGTGAGATTTCGGCCTGAGAAATTTACTTTGAAGAGTGTTTTGGTAATTTTTTTTGCTCTAAGGACTAATTGGATCTAGTTTTGCCCACTAGAAGTTAGGCAAATCCAAGTTGAAACAGCTTGACAACATTCATGACATTGAGGACATAAAGTAAGGCCATCCTTTGGACAGTTTGAGCTTAAATTTTCCCACCTTTGAACTGCCCGTGATACACACCATTTGGGCCTTGAAAATCCTAGCTTTTCTTTGATAAAAAAAAAAAAAACAAGAAAATTTGAACCCAAAACCCCTTGACCTGTTTTAGTTCACCCTTAATATGAGAAATCAGGAAATGGAAAGGGAAGTGAGGTTAGAGGAGTAAGGTTTGACATCTGGTTGAAAGAGAAGAAAGCACATTTGGTGGTAGCCGTGGCATGCCACCCCATAAAAAGAAAAATGAAAAAAAAAAAATAGTAAAATACAAAAAGCATACAAAAAGAAAAGAAAAATAGAAAAGTGAAATAAAAATATTAGAAAGAGAAGTCATTTCATTGAAAAATTGAAAAGAAGATTAGGAACTGATCACTTCAAATCTGAATATTCAAGAAGTAGATGGAATTATGATGAAATGAAGAAGGTGTTGTCATGACCACCTCCTTACCTTTATTGATTTATCAAATTTTGAATCCTTCCTTACCTTTTATTCCTTATAAACTTCACCCATAAAGCCACATTACAACCCAATAAAAAGTCCTTACAGATCTGAAATTGATTGAGTTGTCATGTGGAGATGAGGATTTGTAGAATCTATGGTGAAAAGAGTTAGAAAATTTCAGAAATTAGAGCAATGCCTATGCTCATGCTTGCAGTCCTATTTGAGGGCTATAACTACTCTTGAGCTATGTGAAATGATACACTCTTCTATTTTATTCTGAGTGATAGCCCTGGTTAGCCTTGGGTCTGACATTGAGTTTGTTGGGGGCAATATCAAAACGTAATTCTCAATTTAATGGTAAGCTTTACAAAATGTCTTGACATGAGCTGATTAATTATGAAGGAATTACAGTAGACTTTTGGTTTTAAACTAATGTTTTTCTGTTAAGAATCCTCTAGAAATTGAATGAACAAGGTGTGGAATGAATTTTATTTTGCTTGAATTTTGTTTTTAATATGCTGCATTGATATTAACTAAGTCATTGGAGAAGTTTGTGGGTACCTTCACTGAAAACCCTCAGGAAACTGCACTCCTCCGCTAGGGATCACTTATTGGTTTAAAAGGCTTGATGCATATGCTAAATGCATATGTGCTCCCTACAAAAGTGGCATTTTTTATTTTCAATAATTATTTTTACTTTCTCCTTTGCTCAGGGACTAGTAAAGTTTAGGTTTGGGGGTGTGTTAAGCAGTGAAAAATATCATTTTTCACCTCCTAACCTAACCTTTGATGGGCCTTTGAGCAAACTAATAATGTGTTTTGAGTGTATTTTGTAGATAAGCAATAAATTACAGTCTTAGTGTAAACATCCACCTAAAATGGCCAAAGAAGCTGCTCATACATCTCAACATGTGCTCAGATAGCCCAAAGCCAGCCAAGCAGCCCACAGTGCCTTAGAAGCTCATGAGAATGTCTTGAGCCCAACTGAGTATACTTGGAACTTAGAGCAGTTGCAAGGAATGAAGATTAAACCCACCAAGAGGCTGCTGAGTGTTGAACAAATTTAGAACAACAACACAAGATTGTATGCCAGCTGTGGAAACAAAGGACACAACCTGTCGAGAGGATAAGTTAACCTGTCGACAAGTTTGGATGCTTAGAATAAAGCTATCGAGAGGTTGAAGGCATAGCAGAAGATCCTATCGAGAGCTTCCCAGTACCCGTCGAGAGGTTCTAGAAACAAAAGCCAACCTGTCGAGAGGAACGGAGTTGGAAATATGAAGATCTTGCGAGGTTCCAGTACCTATCGAGAGGTCAGAGGTACAATTGTGGATCCTGTCAAGAGGATTCTTGGAGGTGCAGAAGAAGTTAAGAGGTTCTAGATACTTATCGCGAGGTTTAACTGAACTATCGAACAATGCAAGGCAACCTGTCGACAACTTACCCGAAGCTATGCTCATTCTTGCAAGGATTGAGCCAACCTATCGAGCACTCAACTAAAGACCATATAATAAGTCGACAGGTTGACTATAACCTGTCGGAAGGATGAATGAAGAACTGGACAGAAAATGAAGATGTACTCTAATCCTGTTGATCAGTTCACATGAACCTGTCAAGATGTACTCCAATCTTGTCGGGAAAGTTCCAAACCTATCGAGAGCTACTCCATCTTGTCGAAGTGAATGCTGGGAAGACTCATGAGCCTGTCGAGAAGTCTCCAATCCTGTAAACTAGTCAACCAAACCTGTTGAAAGCCATTTTAACCTATCGAGAGGTTCCTAAAACCTCTCGACATTCGAATTAGGAACTTCTCAGTTCCTTTCATAACAACTGCTACACGCCAATGCTTTGTGCACACATTCCAAAGCACGTTAGCGACCCCTAAGGGTATTTTTGGTATGCAGCTGGGCAAGAATGGGAACCCTAACTACCTCACATGTATTTACCAATTTTAGACCAATGGGGAAAGATATTCTAAAAGGGAAATCAGCCACATCAGCAGCTCAGAATAACATAATTATTCTCTTGAGCTTTGATTGGCTGAAATAGATCTAAGAAGAGAGGAGAAGAGTATAAAAAGCTTGAAGAATTTATAGAGTGGGCATCCAGAAATTGGGAGAATCATAGCAAAATCCGATCTCCATCTTCCCTCTAAAAATTCCCTCTCTTTCTTCTTCCCCCATTCTTCTCTTAGCCAATTATGGTTGGCTAACCCTCTTTGGTATCTAGGGTGAGGTTGAGAGCTATAAGTTGAGAGGTTCAAATCTTTGTAGGAGGATTAGGTGTTGCACAGATTGCAGATCTGAGAACAATTGATTGTAAGTTGTATTGATTCAGTCATTGTTGAATGAAAAGTTAATTTAGATCCATAGATTTTTTTATTGCCATTTGATTACCCTAGATCTAATATCCCTGTGGATGCCTGAGCTTGTAGCCTTGCATCCACAACATCTGCAATGGTTTAGATGTTCTAATTAAGATCCCTAAATTGGAACAATCTCTGGGATGATCTGTGAGCATTTGAGTGGACAAATCATAGCCTTAGGATTGCTTCAATTCTCTGGGTGAGAATGGATTCTTATACCTTGCATCTAAGCTTGTAGCCATGTGAAGGATTGCTGCAAACCAGTACCCTACACTACTTTTGAACCAAATAATTTTCAATAAAGACCAAAATCCCTAGCTGCTATTCTCCACCTCTTGATTTTAATATTTTCTCCATATTCATTTAACTCTGTGTTTAATCAAATCTGGATCATTCACATTTGATATTTGTAGTTTTTAGTAAGTGACAAACCTTAAAGACCTCTCCTCTTTCCTGCTTTAATTTTAGTTTAAATTAGGATAGAGTGCCAGATCTGCTATAGATCTGGAGATTTACCATAGTTTAAATCCCATTTCCCTATGGACAAACCCTTACTTACCTATTAAAACTTGCTGCAGCAGCCCTGGTTCTTGCAGGGCTGGCTGCTTACCTTGATCCCTCATTACTGTAATTTGTGCAGTTAATCTACTATTTTAACCATTTAATAATTGCAAGGTGAGCAGCACAACAGAAATCCATGCAACAGACTTCTTGGATTTATGTTTGTTTGCTGAGGTCCCCTTGCTTCCCAAATTTAAAATGTCGGCGTTTGACAAGTATAACGGCACCGGCAATCCTATAGCACACCTCAAGTCTTATTGTGGTGACATGTACCAGTATGGAGGGGACAAAAGACTATTAATAAAGATCTTTCAGAAAAGTTTGACTGGTCCGACCTTGAGATGGTTCACGTCCTTAGAACCATCTATGATAAAGACCTGGAAGGACTTGACACATTTGTTTCAAGAACTGTATGTCTACAATATAGACATTGAACCGCGTAAGTCAGACTTTGCCCGTTTGAAGCAGAACCCGAATGAAACCTTTAGTGACAATTTGGGGTGTTGGAGAGCATTGGCATCTCAGGTTAGAAATAGGATACCTGGTGATGAACAAATAGAAATGATTTCCAAAAATACTTTACCAGTGATCTCAGGCTTTCTAGTGTACCAGTAGCAGTCCAGCTTCGCTGATCTGGTAGGAACGCAAATCGTTGTGAAGATGCTATCAGAGAGGGTTGCCTGCGTAAAAATATACCCAGTGGACCTAGTGGAGTTAGAAGGTTCTCAGAGCAAAGAAACAAGAAGAGAGCAGGGGCGGATGTCCAGAACATCGCCAACACCAGGCCTAATAATAATATAACTCCATTCCAATTTAAGGCAGCCCAACTAGCAGTAGTCAGAACTGAACTAATGCAAAGAACAGGGAATGGACAGGGGATGCAGATGACTCCGGAGCAGAGGAGAGCCCGCTATGATCGAGTGTTTATGCCCTTAGGGCAATCTTTGAATATACTTTTGCCTTTACTAATAGAAAAGGGATTAATTACTGCTCGTCAACCGCAACCTCCTCCTAACCCAATCCTGAAGAATTATGACCCTAATACTCATTGTAATTTTCATCAGGGTCCGGGTCACCCGACTGATCGCTGCTTCCCATTGAAGCACGCGATCCAAGATTTAATTGATGCCGAGAAAATCATTCCACCTCACCTTCTCAAGTGAACCAACATGTAAATATTCATCAGGTGCCATTACCCCCACATCCTATCGGAGGAGTAGGTCCCAGACCCACCATCGGGATAATAGAAGAATGTGAGGAGGAATTTGAATTTGACCTGTCAGACTATATCAACGACCAAGAAATTTATGTAGCACCATTGCAACGAGATTGAGAAGAGAGGACTATCGGGGTGATTGAACCCTTGAATTTGTCAGATTATTTCCCCAACCCAGCACCACGACTTGAACCCTTAGACCTTAGGGCTTATTTCCCATCATCCACACCTATTAATTATGTGCACATAAATGCATATCACCCATATACAGCCACCCCCATCAATTACTGTTGTTGATATTTTTAATGCTTGCTACTGACTTTTATTGGAGACAGTGATAAGAATGGGGTGAATGAAAATGAATGAAAGGTTGATTGAAAATGGCAGAGCAGCGAGCCTAAAATATGCACAGTCCTGCAAGATACAGGGCCTGTTGTAGCAAGTTTTGATAAGTAAGAGTTTATCCCACAGGGAAAATTGATCTAAAGCTCCGAGGGAGCCATCATTAGTAGGCTCTCCAGATCTGAATACAGATCTGGCAATCCTAAATGGAAGGGGATTTAAGGTCACTAAATTCTAAATCCTAAGGTAACTTAATGTCTAAACCATAGAAAGGGTTGAGAAAACGGATGGAGTGGGAAAATAAATATAAAAGGGGTGAGAAGTATGCTATTAGGTTCAGATCTGATGGGTTTCATGACTCAAATTCAGATCTGCTGCTATAGAAGTCCTGTCCAATGGCTACATTATCACCACTGAGGAGAAAGAATCCAACTCATCTTTGTGCCATGATCCAATCCCTTTATGGCTATAACCTGTCCACTTAAATGGTCACAGATTATCCAATTGGGGAACCACAGTCCAGAGATGGGTCAGAACAAGTCTATCATTGTAAGCACTACTTCATCCAGGCTACAAGCACAAGAATCCATAGGGAACCTCAACCTCTAAAATGCTATGTGTGGGGCTAGGCTTGTATGGGAGCATGTTAGCCCAGACACATAGAACCAGCAAGAGTTTGAGTACAGCCTTAGGTCTAGCTGTCCACTGCTGTAGAAAGACTACAGTGATCCAGTCACAAGCCTACAATCTCTATAACCAAACTAGATCTGACATTTGATGGCGGGTCTATACAAATACAGGGGAGTTTGTCTCTGCACAATCTCTCATAGGGCTACAAGCACAAGTGCAGAGAAGAAGAATCTGTCTTGGATCCGTGGATTGGCCTAACCCTAAGGCTATAACCCATCCACTTAAATGGTCACAGACTATCCCAGAGGCTATCCTCCTCACAGAGGTCTAAAATAGAACAAGAACATTGCTGTCACCACCATGTTCACAAGGCCACAAGCTCAGGCTCCCATGGGTATTTCAGATCTAGTGGATCCTGTGGTGGGGCTAGGCTTGTATGAGAGCATGTTAGCCCAGACATACAGGTCACTTGGATCTAAATAGGTCTTTAAAAATAGTCCTCCATTGCTCATAATACAGCCTATCAATGGAGGATCTCAAGGCAGCAACCATGTACAGAACAACTCAATCTCAAACTTCAATCCCATACATGTAAAACACCCAATCATGAAATTTCATTAAATCTAAACCAAATAAGCATACAGAGGCATAGCCAGCAAGTGCTGGGCTATGGAGAGAAGAAAAAGTAAAAAGAAATCTACCTAAACTTTACTAGAGATCTACAGCTACTGCAAGAAGAAGATAGACAAATTCTATTCTAAGAGGCGTTCCTAAACCTAAACCAGGCTTAGGTTTATATAGGAGTCAGTTTGGCGGTGCATTAGGGTTAGGAAACCCTAATTTTAATGATGCCATGTGGCCTAATACTGTTCCTTGGATGCGTCGAGGCACGTGCATGGAAATTGGAGTGTTAGAGTGCGTGCCCTAATTGTTGGAAGTTCCCAGAATGTCCTCTACAGAAGTGAGGGAGAGTTAGAGTCCAGAGCCTCGCCAGGCAGCACTGGTTTCCAAGACTATCGCGTGGTAGCACGGTCTTCGCGAGATTGGATTAACTTGAAATTCTAGCCATTGCGGGATTGTCTTAGTTTGCAGCTTAAGCAGTCGTGCGATAGAGCATTGAATCTTCGCTGGATTGCTATGGTCTTCGCGGGATTGCGCTTTCCTTCTGAATGGCACGAGAATCGCGCGAGTAGTTTATTTCTCAATGGATCTTCGCGAGGATCCTCGCGAGGGCGTGATGTGCATTGATCTCTGAACTGCGCGAGAGGTTTTTCTAAAGTTTTGCATCTTGCGGCCACTATGCGATTAGCCAGCATGTAAATGCTTGAGCTCTCTCTCTCCTCGGCTTATTTGAGTGAATCATGTGCGCTTTTGAGTGTCGCTTGTCGCACAAAATTGCGCGAGCATTTAAGTGCTTGAGCTTTGAGAGCTACACAAGCCATGATTCTGAAGCCCTTCTATCACTAAATTGCGCGAGAATAGCACGGACAATTGGTATGAAGTCTTGGGAAATTCGTGAGGACCGCGCGAGGCTTACTTTCTGAATCCTTTGAACCCTGTGGCAACTGTGCGAGGCTCATTTCTTACTCTGTTGCTACTGTGCTTTGCCTTCATGCAGTCAAGTTCTTGTCTGGATCTAGCATCCCTTCTTCTGAGAGACTTCTGGGGCAAAAGTGGGCTCCTTAGCAAGATTAAGGCCTTATTGTAGCTGCTGTTCATTACCTACAGAACAGGCTTAAAACACTTTTATTAAATGCGGTCCAACAGAGATTAAGTTAAGGGGTGAAAAATGATACTTTTCAGGTCTTAACACACCCCCAAACCTAATCTTTGTTAGTCCCTTAGCAAAGCTATAAATGCCACTTTCGTAGGGATCACGAATACATTTAGCATATGTACCAAGCCTTTTAAACCCCTAGGTGATCCCTAGTGGAGGAGTGAAGTCTCTTGAGAGTTTTCAGTGAAGATACCCACAAACTTCACCATTAGAGTTAGTTAAGTATAGTGCAGATAATGACAACACAAATTTGAATGTTTAAAGTTTCATTCCATAGTAAATTTATTTAACACTTAGATAAAATTGCAGCAATGTTGCAGGCTATTTAAAACTTAAAAGTTAACTTGTGTTTGCCTGACCATCATTCATTTAACATTAAAATTTCAATGTATAAAAATTAGTACCCAGCTTGCCTTTGATTCAAAATTTAGGTTGGATACAATCCCAATGGGGTTAAAATTCAGACCCAATTCTTACTTGGGCTATCTCTCAACATTAATATCCTGAGGGTGTTCACATTCTCAACAGCTCAAGAGTAGTTGCAGACCCCAAATGGGTTTGCAAGCATGAGCATAGGCCAAGCTTCTAATTTCTGACATCTTCAAATATTTTCACCATAGATTGGACAACTCTTCATCTCCACATGACAGCTCATTTGACTTTGGATCCACAAGGTCTTTTTAGAATGGGTTGTAATGTGGCTTATGGCTGAGGGGTGTGCAGAATAAAAGGGGTAAAAAGGGAATCCAAATTGAGAAATCAGCAAGATTAGGAGTGGTTCATGATTTCACAACCTTCATTCCAATAAAACTTCATCTTTCTTTTCTATTTCAGAGACAAAGTGGCCAGCTTCTCCTCTTCTTTTCACTTTTTAGATGATGATGTTCTCTAGACTTCTCTTTCTTTTCCTCTTTTTATTTTCTTCATTCATTCTTTTGATGAAATGCCACACAACTGCCATTGATACACAATTGTTCACAAGATGCTTTTCTTCACCTTCCACAGAATATTGGACCATTCTCAGTATCTTTTCTTCCTTCTCCTTTACCTTCTGAATTCTCAGAGTGAGGGTAAGGTAAACTCAGGTAATGAGGTTAAGGTGCAAGTGTTCTTGTGTTTGAGAAAGAAGAGTATGATTTTAAGGCTCAACTGGTATATGCAAAAGGACAGATTTTAAAAGGTTGGATTTTTAGGCTCAAACTGTCCAAATAAGGGCCTTGGATCATTTCCTTAGTCTCATGAGTGCTGTCAATTAGTTTTGATTTGGAGTTGCACAACTTCTAGTGAAGAAGTCCCGATTCAATCAGTCTTTAAAGCAGAAATAATGCCAAAAACACTCTTCAAAAGAAAATTCTGGGCCCAAATCTCACTAGGTATGGTCATCACATTTAACTCATGGGTTGTATATTCGTCTGTTCCTCTCCTCTTAGGCTCACTGAGTACTTAACTCTAAAATTTTCTAATATTAGCTTCATGGTGGTGTCAAAATTCAACTTTTTCTGTTTCCCACAGTCTGCAAAAAATTTAAATTTTACATGTTTCCTCATTGTATCAAGTTTAGTGGAAATTAGCTTTATTCATCTTAGTTATGCCACCATTATTGCACTAAAATTAACTATTCTATTGGCAGACTGCCACACCCCCAAACCATTTGGAGCAGTGTCCTCACTAGTTCAAAGGTGAGAAAAAGCAGTAGAATCCAAGCAGTCAGACAAAAATAAACATAGAAGAAGATAGAGAAACAGAGAATGCAAACTGCACAGTATAGAAGTAAAAGAAACTTTCATTGAAATAAAAAGAAAATATGACAAAAAGATGGAAAAAGAAAAGAGAAAATGGGGGGGGGGGGGGTCAATGTGTAGCCGGGAGAGGGTTTGAGGAAGATGGAGGGGGAGATGCAGGTGGTGCCATTTTTTTCTTCTTCTTTTTCTCTCGCTTCTCTCTTTTTTTCTTTTTCTTTTCCTCCTTGGCCAGGATCCGCTGGACCTCGTCATACTCATCTCAGAGAAATTGCAAGGGATCCAGCTCCTTTGGCAGTGGGGGATCTTCCCAGATGGGGTAAAATTTGATTGGGAACCCGAAGGGGTTGTCATCCGCCATTTGTGTGAGGAGGTATGGACTTCTAGGGATAGAAGAGGAGGGATGAGATGAAAAGGGACTGAGGGCCAGTTTAAAAGAGAGGGACGAGGGAACATGAATTGGCGGAATTGAAATTGCGCCCCTTTTCACACTTGGCAATAAATGAGTGTTGTGTGGGGAAAGAAGAAAATACACAACTGGCTCTTTGGAAAAGAGAAGTAGCATTAAATGAATGTCCAAAGAGAGGCATGGTATTTAAAGAGGTAAGTGTATCGCGCGGGGATCCTCGCAAAGAGCAATCAGTGATGAGGAAAGGACATCTCTCGCGCAGCTGAGCTGGGGGTTCTTCGCGAGGTACACTTAACATGGCACATTAATTTGAAGAGGAAGCCATTGAAATTCCTGAGGCAGGTATTGCACATATTTTATTCAGCCACCAACGACATCTATCCGCTACATGGATGACTGGTTCAAACAAAAATATGCTCCCACAAACTCTTCTCCCATGAATGGCAAAAAGAATAAAATCAAAAGTATCAAACAATCAGAAAGAAACACACATAATAGAGTAATAGATAAAACTAGAATTTCTATTAAAGTGTAATAAAAATAGTTACAAGTGGAATTATAAGAAGAAAAAAAAACTAAGATACAATCTAGAAGCTAGGATCTAATCTGAATCAGAATCTGTAAGGAAATCCCAGCCCATCTTTTTAGCCTGTGCCGTAAGGGCAGCTCTGTCTTGTTTTTTTTTTCCTCCCTCTCCTTTTTCTTTTCGGCTGGTGTCTTCGCTACAGATGGAGCTTTAGGTGCCTTCACCCTCATTTTTAGTGCTTTGGGAGCCTTTTGTTCCTTGGGTTCTTGAGGGGCTTTTCCTTTGCGCGTAGCAGGGGGGATGGCGGGGGATTTTCCTTTGCCTTTGCTTTTGGTTGCAGCTTCTGCAGGTGGGACCAGTGGGGATTTCTCTTTTCCTTTAACTTTGGGTTCCTCAGTGGGGACCACTGGTGACTTTCCTTTTCCAGTGGACTCAAGTTTGGCAGGGGATTGTGCCTCTTCAGACTGGGCAGCAGGCTCTTTGCCAATTTTTAAAGGGACAGCTTTGGGAGCGGGAGCAGACCTCTTGGCAATGACTTTCCTTCACTGAGGATAAGTTTGCTTCTGTGGTGGTTCAGCAGAGGCCGTAGTAGGGGTAGGTTGATCAGTAGATGGAGGCTGCTCCTTAGAAGGTGAAGCAGGAGCTTTTCCTTTGGCTCTCTGGGGCTGAGGTGGTGCCTCCTCAGACTGGGCAGTTGGAGCTGGAGTAGTAGTTGGCATAGGCGCATGCACGTGAATAAAGATGGGGTTCAGATGATAAGGTTCATTATGGGCACCAGCCAAAGCGGATTCCAATGAGGCGATCTTGATTTGAAATTTGAGGCCGTCAGTCTCATGGATCTCCTTTTAGATTTTTTGGATTTCCTGGGCATTGTTAAGTCTTTTTTTAAGCATTCTCGCCTGAGCATTCGCTGCAGCAACATTTGATTTCTCATATTCCCAATTGATCTATTGATAAGTGGTTGTAGCCTTGGCCTTTTGGTAGGAGTCCAAAATATTTGTCCACCCCAATGAGATGCCCAGAAGCTGCTGTCGGTGGTCCTTTGTCATTTTATCAATCTACTCAAGCAGGGGGGTCTCAATTGATTGGCTAAGCTTGGCCATGCCCCTCAGGATATCGTTCCTCAGGTATGCATTATCTCTCATATGGTGGAGGATGGTGAGGTAGGGGGGCTATAAAAATGATGTTTTGGCACAATGGGAAGATAGGAGGTGGAAGGAGCAGATTGTGCTTGGTCCAGGGGGGGAGGGGGGATGATAGTAGGGAAATCAAGTTGTGGGGGAATGGGGTTGGGCTCTAGGTCATTTGGGTGGATTTGGTAGAGAAGGTGGGGGGGGTAGGATAAGAGGGAGGGCGCAGGGTATAGGGGGAAAGGTGAAGGATGTAGGCTCAACAAGAGTTGGGGGTGATGGGGGATGGAAAATTGAAATGGTGAAAGGGAGTAAAGGAAATGGGTGGGGAAGAGGTAATGGTGATGGTGGGGGGAGTAATGATTCAGGAGGGAAGTCCGTTTGGGTGGTTTTGCCAGTGAAAAGGACCAGGGGGGTGAAGTGGGTGGTGGAGGGATGGGTGGAGTGGTTAAGGTGTGTAGGGTGGATTGGATGGAGGTGAGTTCAGCCTGCATCTGATCCTATTTTTGGGTATTGGTGGATAATTGGCCCTGTATGTCTTGGATAAGGGGTAGGATGAGGGTTAGTGTGTCAAAGCTAGGAGGTTGGGTTTATGAAGAAGAGGGTACTGGTTGGAAAGGGGAGGAAGGAGCATGATGGAAAGTGGAGGGGGGGAGAGTGGGGTTCTGGGGAGTGGTGCTGTGAGGTAGTTGGGGAGTCTGGCAGAGGGGTATAGTAGGTAGGCATGGTTTCAAGGAAGGTGGAGATGAAGGCTTGGAAGCCTATGGATGTGTTAAGGGTTAAGTCAATGTCAGGGAGAGGGGATGTAGTGGATATGACTGGGGTGGTGGTTTCTTCAAGGTGGGGTGGGTCAATGGGGATAGAAGGGATTGAGGGTGGTGTCTGGGAGATGGTTGGAATGGTCTGAGTGATTTTTCATTTTTTATATGAGATGAGTGGGGGGCTGGCAGGCTTAGGTGGAAATGAGGGGGGAATTTTGGCTGTGTACTAAGGTAAGGTAGGGGATGGTGAGTCCTCCCATGGACCAAGCACAGGTGAAGGGGGAGTGGGCATGGAGAATAGAAACAGAGGGGGGTGAGAGATGGATGCAAGAGGGGGGGTGGATGCAAGGTGTGTGTCAGAGCTCTAAGTGGTAGGCTCTGGGGCACCTCCTTAAAGGTGGATAGACCTTGATGCAGCTGCTTCTACTTGCTTGGGTAGGGCCCGAGCCTCAACTTTCTTCTTAATCTGACCCCCCATCAAGCTCCTGCTGATTCCCCATTGCCTCTTGGCAAAGGTAGTAGGGGTAAGGGTGGTGGTCTGCTCAGTCCTTCCTATCTTGTAGCCCCCCTTGATCAGCAGCAAGGTGATGATTCTTGCGTAGGGTAGCGTGTGAGGCTTCTTGTTGGATCCTAACTTCTCCACCACGTCCTTCATAGCCTCAAAAATCAGCCAGGCTGCATGGAAGCCATGGCCCATGTGGTAAGAGTAGACAGCATCCAAAATGGGGGTTCTCCTCTCTTGCTGATGTTCGAAGCAATATATGTTCTTTCGCAGGACTTGGTCAATGAATAGTAGTTCAGGTTCTAGTTCCCTCCTTCTGATTGAGTCCCCGGTAGCTTTTAATCCTCTAGTTAGGGCCAGTGCAATTGTATCAATCGATGTAGTTAGAGGGGGGCCATATCCATAGCTGGGATTGAATGCTGCTGGGATGCCCAACACTTCAGCGATCATCTTAGGGCCCACTAACATATTAAAGTCGTCAATCATTACCAGCAAGCACCCTTGTCCATCATTGTCCCTCTTGACCTTGATGTGCTGATAAAATAGATGCACTAGCCTGGCATAGGCTAGTGCTGGAATTCCTCTCATCAATGGCATCAGGCCCGCTTTGCTCAGAAATTGTATTGCAGGGGCAGAGAGAGGTTCTTTTTCAAAAAATGGTACATCAAAGGCTGTTTCAGGCTCCAATGGAATTGACTCCATGAGCTCAGAAGGAGAAGAGAACTTTGTGGTTGGTACCGCCGCCTCCACAACCACTTCCTTTCCTTTTTTGGGGGACTTTGAAGTCTTGGCCTTTTTAGGGGTGGTCTCTGCAGCGTCCTTGTCCTTCCCTTTTCTCTTCTGTGCAGATTTTAGAGCCATATCTAACTCTGTCCTATAGTATGAGAAACGGGGGCTGAAATCTAGGGTTTGGTTTGATTTGACGCACAGGGCACCTCAAGATCTCTGAGCAGAGGGCAATGGATGGTGGTGATGTCAGGAACAACTCTGTAGAATTGTGAGGTGAATGATGAGCTATAGGAGTGATGCTGGAGGGGGAGAGGGGAGAGCTCCAGAAGCTAGGGTTTCGCAGAGGAAAGAAGGATGAAAATAATGAAGAAGGGACAAAGCGCGGGGTTGAAATACTTATCACGAAGCTCGACGCGCTTTGGAACATCTGGTCGCGGGCTTGGAAATGAACCTAGCGAAGGTGTGGATTAAATCTGGATTGTATGGCAATCTCTCAAGTTATCCTTGGAGCACGCAACAGAGTGAGATTAATTTATGTGAATCGCGCGAGCGACTCCTAGGTTTCTTTTGGATTGCGCGAAAAGCTCAGAGGTTTATTTTTGAATCTCGCGGCAGACTTAGAATCTCGCGATAGGAAATGAAGTATTTCTGTTGAATTGCACGAGAGTCTCCCAGTTTACCTTGTGAACCTCGCGACAACCTGATAATCTTGCTAGAACTATTGAATAGCGCGATGTGGACCGCGCGAGAGGTTGCCAGGCACACATGAAACTCGTGATAGGCATTGAATGTTTCTATGCAAACTGCGTGACATGCTCCCAGGCTTCTATTTTAACCTCGCGATAGCTTTTGAATCTCGCGATAGTCTCCCAGACTTTCATTTTGGACCTAGCGACAGTAAGGAATAAAATAGAGAGCATGTTCTCTCTGTTCTGCCCCTTTTTACATGTTTGCTGTGGTTGAATCCTAGGCATGACCCTCCACTGTGACTGTCTTTAGACACATGTAAACTCAATCATACACTCAAGGACAACAAAAATGACCTTCCACATTAGGCATTCAACAGAAGCTATCAATTCAAAAGCAGTAAGAATCAAGCCAAGCATCAAAAGTTTAAAACAGATAGGGCAAAATTTAGATAAGGCCACTAGCAAATCCTAGAGAATAGAAACTAAAGAAAGAAAGATAAATCAACCAAAAACTAAGTACATATGATACAGTAATGACACACCTGTGGAATCAGTTTGAAGAAGGATCCCCTTGACAGTGAATGGTGTCCAAAAGGTCGGCAGGTTTTTCAAAACAAGGCTTAAGCCTCTGACCATTCACCTTCAAGAGTCTCCCAGACTTAGGATCCTTGATTTCCACAGCACCAGATGGGGAAACATGCATGACAATGTAAGGACCTTCCTATCTGAATTTCAATTTGCCTGGAAAAAATTTAAGTTTGGAGTTAAACAACCAAACCTTATCACCAGCAATGAAACACTTTCTCAACAGCCCTTTGTCAAAGAAAGCTTTGGACCTTTCCTTGTAGATCCTGGCACTGGCATATGCATCCATCCTTAGTTCTTCCAATGAATTCCGTGAAGACCAGCAGAAGTTAGATCTAGATTTAAATGTTTGATGGCCCAATAGGCCCTGTGTTCTAACTCCACTGGGAGATGACAGGCCTTGCCATAGATCAGTCTGAAAGGGGACATACTGATGGAGGTCTTATAGGCAGTCCTATAAGCCCACAGTGCATCATTAAGCTTGTCAGCCCAATCCTTCTTATCAGTCCTCACAGTCTTCTCAAGGATATGCTTGATCTCCCTATTTGAATTTTCAACTTGTCCACTAGTTTGTGGGAGGTAGGCAGTAGCAATCCTATGGGTGACAGAATATTTCTTGAGCAAGCTCTCGAAATTTTTGTTACAGAAATGGCTCCCCCCATCACTGATAATGGCTCTAGGGGTACCAAATCTGGAGAAGATATTTTACTTTATGAACTTGAGGACCACCTGATTATCATTAGTTCTTGTGGCAATGGCTTCTACCCATTTGGAAACATAATCCACTGCCACTAAGATGAAATGAAAATCATTTGAAGGAGGAAAGGGGCCCATAAAATCAATATCCCACACATCAAACAGTTCTACAACAAGGATGGGCTGTAAAGGCATTGAATTTCGTTTAGACAGCCCTCCTAGTTTCTGACATCTTTCACAGGTCTTGCAGTGTGTATTGGCATCTCTGAAAAGAGAAGGCCAATAGAACCCACACTATAGCACTTTGGCAGCTATTTTTCTCCCACTAAAGTGACCCCCACAGGCATTTTCATGGCACATGGCCAGAATACTGGGGACATCACTTTCAGGGACACATTTCTGAATGATTTGGTCTGCACAATACTTATACAAGCAAGGTTCTTCCCAGAAAAAGAATTTGACCTGTGAGAAAAATAGGTCTTTATCGACTTTTGTCCAATGGGAAGGGATCTTGCCTATAACTAGATAATTGACAATATGTGCATACCAGGGGCCTAAAGAGTGGATGGAAAATAGTTGCTCATCCGAGAAGACATCATTTGTAGCAAGGTAATCATCACCTTTTTCCAACATAATTCTGGACAAGTAGTTGGCCACCACATTTTCTACACCCTTCTTGTCTTTGATTTCGATGCCAAACTCCTGCAATAGGAGTATCCATCTAATCAATCTAGGTTTTGCATCCTTCTTGGACATGAGATACTTTAATGCTAAGTGGTCAGTGAAGATGACAGTTTTAGACCCAAGTAGGTAAGGTCTAAACTTGTCAACAGCAAAAACCACTGCCAGAAGCTCTTTCTCAATGGTTGTGTAGTTCAGCTGAGCTTCAGCAAGTGATTTGCTGAGATATGCAACGACCACAGGCAGCTTATCCTTTCTCTGGCCTAAGACAGCACCTATTGCCAAGTCAGATGCATCATACATCAACTTGAAGGGCAAGGTATAGTCAGGTGTTTGGAGTACAGAGCAGTGGTGAGGCAGATTTTTAACTTTTCAAAAGCCTCAAGACATTCAGCAGAAAAATCAAAGGGCACATCCTGGCAGAGCAGGTGGCACAATGGTTTAGCAATTTTGCTAAAGTCTTTGATAAACCTCCTGTAGAATCCAGCGTGCCCAAGGAAGGATCTGATTTGCTTGACTGTTCTTGGAGGGGGCAAATTTGCAATTAGGTCAACTTTGGCCTTGTCTACCTCAATTCCATCTTTAGAGACCACATGGCCCAACACAATTCCTTGTGTTACCATGAAGTGGATCTTTTCCCAACTTAAGACCAAATTGGTCTCTTCACATCTTTGTAAGACTTGATGGAGGTGTTGTAGACATTGGTCAAAGCTATCCCCATAAACCGAGAAATCATCCATGAAAATTTCTAAGAATTTATCAATCATATAAGAAAAGATGGCATACATACACCTCTGAAAGGTGGCTAGGGCATTACACAATCCAAAAGGCATCCTTCTGTAAGCAAAGGTGCCAAACGGACAAGTAAAAGTAATTTTCTCTTGATCAAAAGGGTGCACAGGGATCTGGTTGTACCCTGAGTACCCATCAAGAAAATAGTAAAAAGCTTTCCCAGCCAACTTATCCAAAATTTGATCAATAAAAGGGAGAGGAAAGTGGTCTTTTCTGGTCTTGGAGTTGAGTTTTCAATAATCGATGCAAACTCTCCAGCCAATGGTCTCCCTGGCTGGTCTCAACTCTCCAGAGTCGGTTGTGATCACTGTGATGCCAGACTTCTTGGGTACCACCTGGATTGGTGCCACCCATTCAGAATCAGAGATGGGGTAAATTACCCCAGCATCCAGCAACTTAATAATTTCTTTCAGGACCACCTCCTGCATGTGAGGATTCAATTTCCTCTGCATTTCCCTGGAGGGTGTTGAGCCCTCTTCTAAATGGATCCTATGCATACAGATTGATGCATCAATCCCGCCCAGATCAGCAATGGTCCAGCCAATTGCTTTCTTGTGCTTCCTCAGAACTGTAAGCAATTCCTCCTCTTGCTCACAGGTTAGAGAAGAGGAGATAATTACAGGAAGTTTCTCTTCTTTCTCGAGGAAAGCATATTTTAATGTCTCTGACAGCTACTTGAGCTCCAGATCAGGGGCTTGTTGTATGGATGGCAAGATTGGTGTATTGTTGGTTGGAGGAAGGGGCAGCAATGTAGGTTTCCAATTGGAATGTTGCACTAAGCCCACAGAAGACCTCACTAGGGGCATGTCTTCTGGCATTAAAGCTAGGCTTCCTTCCTCCACCAAGTTCTAAACTTCAGTTAAATTAGTGACAATGTTTCCCCACTCCAGTAGAGTGGGCAGTTCTTCTTCAACAGTTTCTTCTAGTACATCTACTGTAAAGCATTCCTCATTGTCCAGCTGAGGCTACTTTGCACCGTTGTATACATTAAGCTCAACTTTCATATGTCCGAAAGTGATCTCCATGATTCCAGACCTGCATTGAATGCATGCATTGGCAGTGGCCAAAAATGGTCTGCCCAGGATAACAGGTATCGGAGATGTACTTTTGTTACAACCCATGTCCAAAACAAGGAAGTCTGCAGGGTAGAAGAACTTGTCTACCCCCACTAGGACATCCTCAACCACTCCCATGGGCTTTCTCTCAAATCTATTAGCCATCAATAGAACAATGGGGGTGGGCTTCAGCTCCCCAAATCCTAGTTGCTGGTATACACTGTATGGAAGCAGGGTAACACTGGCTCCAAGGTCTAAAAGGGTCCTTCCAATCATGTGGTCTCTAATAATACAGGGAATAGTGGGTATCCCTAGGTCTTGCAACTTCTCAGGTATTGTCATAGTTAATACAGAATTAATTGTATCAGTTGCAAAGACCTTTTTGGACAAATGGCCTCTGGCATTCTTTTTTTGAGTACAGAGGTCCTTCAGAAACTTTCCATAGGCTGGGACCTGTCGGATTGCATCAAGCAGGGGTAAATTTATTTTGACCTGCTTAAAGGTCTCCATCATTTCCTCGATCTGTGCCTGACCCTTATCAAAAGGGGCAGGGCCACTCAAAGGTTGAGGAAATGGCAGCTGAGGTACTGCTGGTTCCTCAGCTGCAAGCCTATGGCTAAACTTTTATTTTTTTTTTTAATCTATTTTTATCTCCTGCTGAGGCTCAACTACAACCTCTTTATTTTTCCCTTATTGAAGGGTAGCAGGCAGTTCTTGACTCTGTGTTCTAACAAAGTCCTTATCATTTTCACTTGATATTTCCTTAGGATAGACCTCTCCTTGTTCTTTTCCCACCTAGTTGTCTACCAGCTTGTCAGACCTTAAGGCTGTGATGGCATTGGCCCCCTCAAAATTTGAGGAGCCTTCACCGATGGAATACTGGCCCTTTGGGTTGGCTACTGGTTGGCTTGGCAACCTGCCCTCCTCTCTCTTAGCCAGAGCATTGGCTATTTGGCCAAGCTGCTCTTCTATTTTCTTAATGCTTTGATTGTGAGAAGTCACAGTCTGATTTAAGGGTCCAAGGCTTTGTAATTGGGCCAAAACTTGGTCCTCGAAAGAAGCACTTCAGGGTTGAGGTGGGGGAACTACCAATTGATTTTGTTGCTGGGGCTGTTGTTATTGGAAATTCGACCTTTGGGCATAACCCTGGATAAACTGTTGCTGTGGCCTTTGAGGTAAGGCCAACATCTGTTGTGGCTGCATATAATTGTCTTGCCTCTACCTCAAATTTGGGTGGTCTCTCCATTGGTAACCAACATTTTGGTGCTGGTATCCATATGGTTGTTTATTGTAGCCACCAGATTGTTGCTGTCCAAAAGATTGGGCAGCAGCAGCCTGTTCCATTACAAACTCAGGGTATTGCCCTACAGATGGGCATTCTTCCACTGTATGCTGTGGAGATTGGCATATCAGACATGCCTCCATCACTTGTGCAGCCATTCTGGGCTGCACCGTAGTCAAAAGTTTATCAAATCTTTCAGTAAGATTGGCCATCTGCATTCTCAGGTCATCGTTTCCTCTAACTTCATACATCTTTCCTTTATAAGTTTCAGCCACCACCAGCTTAGGAGAAGGCTCTTGAATAGTTCTAGATGAGGACATCTTTTGGAAAGCATTTTCTCTTATGACCTCCAATAAGTCTCATGCCTCATCAGTTGTTTTATGCATGTATGTTCCACCACAAGAGGCATCTACCATGTCTCTGCTCTTCTCATCAATCCCATTATAGAAGCTCTGTACAAGCTGCCAGTCATGGATCTTGTGGTGGGGACATTGTTTGAGCATCTCATTAAATCTATCCCAGCATTGGTTAAAATCTTCAGTTGGGGACTGGGCAAAAGAAAGTATGCCCTTCCTTAATTGGCTGGTCTTGGTCTCTGGGAAAAATTTAGACAGAAATCTTGTTTGGAGGTCTTTCCAAGAAGTGATGCTATTGTTTGGGAGAGTAGATAACCAGGTCATGGCCCTGTCCTTTAAGGAGAAAGGATAAAGCCTTAACCTAGTGGCTTCTGGTCCCAAACCAGCAATGGAGAATGTCGTACATAGGGCCAAGAATTGGTCAATGTGCTTGTAAGGGTCTTCCTTGCTAAGCCCATGGAAAGATGGAAACATTTGGATGATGGAAGTTTTGATCTCATAATTACCTTGAACATCTGGGAATTGAATGCTGAATGGAGAATTGTAATTATCCGGAGCATTCAATTCCTTCAATGTTCTAGGTTGCTCTTCACCCATAACTGCTGTCTCTATTTCAATAGGGGGCACGACTGTGGAGTGTCTGTGCCTTCTTGGTCTTCTACCCCTTTCAATCTCAGGGTTAGCAGGCTCTAAAGTAGGACTGAGAGATCTCCTTCCTAACATGCACAGACACCAACAGCAGGGACAACTATTCGCAAGCACATTGCACTTGAAAAAAAAAAATTACAACTATCCTAATCAACTTCTTATGGAATCTTCAAAGGAGAAATAGACTGAGGTTTTGAAGGTTAGAGAAGTGCAAACAGAGGTAGCTAGACTCTCAATGCAATTCCAGTCTCCTTCTCTGCTATGGTCCAGATCTGCAAGAAAAATTCTAATGTAAATCAGCAGTATCAATTATTTACAAGTACGACTACCAAAGAACAAAGAATTCAAAATTCTAAAGTCTACTATTAGATCAAAATTCCCTGACAACGGCGCCAAAAACTTGTTGTTGCAATTTTTAATGCTTGCTACTGACTTTTATTGGAGACAGTGATAAGAATGGGGCGAATGAAAATGAATAAAAGGTGGATTGAAAATGGCAGAGCAGTGAGCCTAAAATATGCACAGTCCTGCAAGATACAGGGCTTGCTGTAGCAAATTTTGATAAGTAAGAGTTTGTCCCATAGGGAAAGTTGATCTAAAGCTTCGAGGGAGCCATCATTAGTAGGCTCTCCAGATCTGACTACAGATCTGGCAATCCTAAATGGAAGGGGATTTAAGGTCACTAAATTCTAAATCCTAAGGTAACTTAATGTCTAAACCATAGAAAGGGTTGAGAAAACGGATGGAGTGGGAAAATAAATATAAAAGGGGTGAGAAGTACACTATTAGGTTCAGATCTGATGGGTTTCATGACTTAAATTCAGATCTGCTGCTATAGAAGTCCTGTCCAATGGCTACATTATCACCACTAAGGAGAAAGAATCCAACTCATCTCTGTGCCATGATCCAATCCCTTTATGGCTATAACCTGTCCACTTAAATGGTCACAGACTATCCAATTAGGGAACCACAGTCCAGAGATGTTTCAGAACAAGTCTATCATTGTAAGCACTACTTCATCCAGGCTACAAGCACAAGAATTCATAGGGAACCTCAACCTCTAAAATGCTATGTGTGGGGCTAGGCCTGTATGGGATCATGTTAGCCCAAACACATAGAATCAGCAAGAGTTTGAGTACAGCCTTAGGTCTAGCTGTCCACTGTTGTAGAAAGACTGCAGTGATCCGGTCATAAGCCTACAATCTCTATAACCAAACCAGATCTGCCATCTGATGACGGGTCTATACAAATACAGGGGAGTTTGTCTCTGCACAATCTCTCACAGGGCTACAAGCACAAGTGCAGAGAAGAAGAATCTATCTTGGATCCGTGGATTGGCCTCACCCTAAGGCTATAACCTGTCCACTTAAATGGTCACAGACTATCCCAGAGGTTATCCTCCTCACAGAGGTTCAAAAAAGAATAAGAACATTGCTGTCACCACCATGTTCACAAGGCCACAAGCTCAAGCTCCCATGGGTATTTCAGATCTAGTGGATCCTGTGGTGGGGCTAGGCTTGTAGGGAGCATGTTAGCCCAGACACACAGGTCACTTAGATCTAAATAGGTCTTTAAAAATAGTCCTCCATTGCTCATAATACAATCTATCAATGGAGGATCTCAAGGCAGCAGCCATGTACAAAACAACTCAATCTCAAACTTCAATCCCATACATGTAAAACACCCAATCATGAAATTTCATTATATCTAAACCAAATAAGCATGCAGAGGCATAGCCAGCAAGTGCTAGGCTATGGAGAGAAGAAAAAGTAAAAAGAAATCTACCTAAACCTTACTAGAGATCTACAGCTACTACAAGAAGAAGATAGACAAAATTCTATTCTAAGAGGTGTTCCTAAACCTAAACCAGGCTTAGGTTTATATAGCAGTCAGTTTGGTGGCGCATTAGGGTTAGGAAACCCTAATTTTAACGATGCCACATGGCCTAATACTGTTCCTTAGAAGCCTTGGGGTGCGTGCATGGAAATTAGAGCATTGGAGTGTGTGCCCTAATTACTGAAAGTTCCCAAAATGTCCTCTGCAGAAGTGAGGGAGAGTTAGAGTCTAGAGCCTTGCCAGGCAGCACTGGTTTCCAAGACTGTCACGTGGTAGCACGGTCTTTGTGAGATTGGATTAACTTGAAATTCTAGCCGTCGCGGGGTTGTCTTAGTTTGCAGCTTAAGCAGTCGTGTGATAGAGCATTGAATCCTCGCTGGATTGCTCTGGTCTTCGCGGGATTGCACTTTCCTTCTGAATGGCACGGGAATCGTGTGAGCAGTTTATTTCTCAATGGATCTTCGCGAGGGCGTGATGTGCATTTATCTCTGAACTACGTGAGAGCTTTTTCTAAAGTTTTGCATCTCGCGGCCACTGTGTGACAGCTGCGCACAGAAATACCTGGAGCTCTCTCTCTCTCCTCAGCTTATTTGAGTGAACTGCGCGCGGTTTTGAGTGCTGCTTTCTTGAGCTGGGCGAAACTATGCGAACATTTAAGTGCTTAAGCTTCGAGAGCTGCACGAGTCATGATTCTGAAGCCCTTTTATCACTAAACTGAGTGAGAAAAGTTCTTGTCTGGATCTAGCTTCCCTTTTTCGGAGAGACTTATGGGGCAAAAGTGGGCTCCTTAGCAGGATTAAGGCCTTATTGTAGCTGCTGTTCATTACCTACAAAACAGACTTAAAATACTTTTATTAAATGATTAAGGGTCAAACAGAGATTAAGTTAAGAGGTGAAAAGTGGTACTTTTCAGGTCTTAACAATTACCCGATAGCCCATCAGGTCCTCCATTCCCCACCATCACCTATCAACTATCAATGGCCCACTCCTACCCCATTACCCTCGATGTAACCACCCGCAAACCTCATCACCCCAACCTAGCCCAATTTTACCATCCAACCATCTATCATTGAGGTGAACTGAGAATTACCAACCCTTCCGGAGCCATTAGTACAACTACATCAGTTACTGATAGCCACTCCATTTCAGATTTCGGGACCAACCTACAATCCTCATCAGGTCCCACTGAATTATGAGCTGACGGATGTCAATGCTAGCAGTAGCATAGAAGGGACAGTGGACATTTTCAAGAGATTTGAAAAGATTTCTAAACAGTCGAAAGCACCTGCAGCAGCACAAGCCCAATCAGAGGGAAAGAAAGATAGTGCCATTAATTCTTTTGAAAAAATGAGTCAAGAACATATACTGGCGACTCAATTAAGAAGGATGCCAGCTCACATCACTGTATGAGATCTATTAATGATGTCCCCACTCTATTTTCATGCTTTAATGGGGGCATTAAAGAATGCGCTTGTTTTGCTTCAGGTAATCCCAGATGAAGTTGGACAAATAATTGGTCAAGTTATGGCTCCGAATGCCATTTCATTTTCGGATGCCAATTTATCGGATGAGGGAAGCAATCACTCCAAGTCCCGAATTCCACAGTAATATTAAAGCTGGTCAGAAAGTCAGGTTTGGGTTAGGTTACAAGCCCACAAAAGAAGAAGTGCGAGAGGCTAAGGAGAAAGCCTGTGCAATAGCAACTGCGAGAGCTAGGGGGATACTTAGAGGAAAAACCCTATCCCAGGCCTCATATCAGAGATTCATTCGTGAGTGTCGGGGTTGTAAAGATCGACCAAAATGGGGTAACCCAATTAACCCCACATAAGCCCACAACACCAGTTCACCCCACCGATCTCCACATCACCCTTCCTAGCCTGGAAATAGGCCTGGCCATGTTATCCCTCTTTAAGGAACTACGATTCACCTGAACAAACTCCCCCTGTGGTGAATCACCACAAAACTATGTTAACATTTGAGGACATCATCTCAGATGAACAGGGGATCAACATGATGGAGGCTGACTCCGTAGAGCCGTATCAGTCAGCATCCTCCGTCCAAGCAGGTAAAAGAGCGGCCTCTCAGGTACGCAACTGATCATCTTTGCCCCAAACTATGAAAGCGGGGAGTGGCCTAAAATTTGGCACCCGTTTCCTAAAAAAAAATAACCACTAAAAGTGAGATAAGCCCTCTACAGGCAATACCTTGTATATACGTAGACTCACGCTGCCAAGGGTCCGTCTCTGAAGAAAACAAAAATCTCAAAAACATTGAAAAATACAAAATCTAACAATATTGTCATTTAAAATTCTAAATAAAATCTCATAAAAAATGCCTTAATTGGAGAAGCTCCCTAATGAGCTCCTTGATCGATTTATCGACTTTGAGCATGGCCCTACCCCCATTGTCGAAGAAATCGGAGACGTCAATCTAGGGACTGAGGAGATTCCCCGAATTACCAAAATCAGAACGTTGCTGTCTCCCAAAGAAAGAAAAAGCATGATCGACTTCCTTCGATCTAACCAAGATGTTTTTGCTTAGTCGTACGAGGACATGCCCGGTCTAAACACTGATTTTGTCGAACATGAGTTGCCACTCTACCCTGATATGAAGCCGATTAAGCAGAAGCTGTGATGTCTCCGACTAGCATGGATGTTGAAAGTCAAGGACGAGGTCATTAAGCAGTATGATGCGGGATTCCTCATGGTATCCAAGTACCCATAGTGGTTAGCCAATATTGTGCCTGTGCCAAAGAAGGATGGAAAGGTCTGTATGTGTATCAATTTTTACAATTTGAACAAGGCGAGCCCAAAAGACGATTTCCCATTGCAGCACATCAAGATCTTGGTCGATAACACTGCTAAGCACGGGATGCTTTCTTTCATGGATGGATTCTCCGGATATAACCAGATTAAGATGGCAGAGGTAGATCAAGAGAAGATGACATTTATCACTTTGTCGGGAACCTTTTGCTACCGAGTCATGCCATTCAGGCAGAAGAATGTCGATGCAATGTTCCAAAGAGCTATGACTATGTTGTTTCATGACATGATGCACCGAGAGATTGAGGTGTACGTCGATGATATGACAGCCAAGTCACCAGAGTGAAGCGATCATTTGGTAAACCTTCAGAAGATGTTTGAGTGATTGAGAAAGTATCTGTTACGTCTGAATCCACAGAAGTGTGCATTTGACACCATGTCAAGGAAACTATTAGGATTCATCGTCAGTAGGAGAGGGATCGAGGTCAACCCAATCAAAGTTAAAGCTATCACAGAAATGTCGCCACCATCTACTGAGAAAGAGGTTAGAGGTTTCTTGGGCAGAATACAATATATCAGTCAATTCATTGCATAGCTAACTCCAATCTGCACGCCGATCTTCAAGCTACTTTGGAAGAACTCACCCATTGAATGGAACAACGATTGTCAGGTAGTGTTCGACAAAATCAAAAGCTACCTCCTCAATCCACCTGTTTTGGTACCACCTGAGCCGGGGAGACCACTCTTGATGTATCTCTCCATGACAGAAGTCTCGATGGGATGTGTCTTAGGGCAGCATGACAAGACGAGAAGAAGAGAACAAGGCCATCTACTATCTGAGCAAGAAGTTTACTGATTACGAGGTGTGCTATTCTCATCTAGAGAAAGAATGCCTAGCTCTTATATGGGCCACTCAGAGGCTTCGCCATTACTTGCTATCTCAAGCCGTTCTACTCCTAGCTCGAATGAACTCGTTGAAATACCTGTTTGAGAAGCCGGCTCTCACTGGACAAATTACACATTAGCAGCTCTTATTGTCTGAGTTTGACATCACCTATGTTACTCAGAAATCGATCAAGGGGCAGGAACTCACTGATCATGTTGCCGACAATCCATTGCCTGATTATATGCCCTTGAGAACTGAATTTCCTGATGAAGATATCCCGTTCATGACGGAAGATGATACTAAAGAAGCAGAGGAATCATGGGTAATGCACTTTGACGGGGCAGCCAATGCCGAATATCATTCTGATTTCACCGACATGATCCTATGTATCAGTCTCTATCAAGCTCAACTTCCCTTCCACTACTAATATGGCCGAATATGAAGCTTGTGCCACAGGCCTGCAGGTGACTCTCAATCTGAACGTAACTCGCCTCCAAGTATTCCGCCATTCGCAGTTGATCATATGCCAAATGAATGGAGATTGGAAGAAAAAGATGAGAAACTAATTCCTTACCATGAGCACCTCGAGGATATGATAGCTTGTTTCAAGGACGTGACATTCTCATATGTCTCGTGGATAAAGAATCGCTTTACCGATGCACTAGCAACTTTGGCGTCAATGGTAGAAATTTCGTACGGTGTCGAGATGAAGCCGATCATGATCGAGCAAAGGAATGAGCCGGCCTTCTGCCTCCAGATTGAGGAACCTACAAAACCTGATGATGAGCCACCTTGGTTCTCAGATATCAAGAATTACCTCGAGACTTTAACATTCCCCGAGGGCGCACCCAGGACGGATTGGCGAACTATTCAGCGGTTAGCCACAAGCTACGTCATCTGCGGTGAATGACTTTACAAGCGATCCTATAACAACATTTTGCTCACGTGCCTTACTGAGAGCGAAGTAATCAACATCATGAAGGATATCCACGAGGGAGTATGCAATGCCCACGTCAGTGGTCACATGCTCACTAAGAAAATTCTACGGCAGAGTTACTTTTGAACCACTATGGAATCGAATTGCTGCAAATATATTCAGAGATACTACAAGTGTCAGGAACACTCCAATCTGATACACGCTCCTGCCACCAATCTTTACTGCATGACCACTCCTTAGCCATTTGCTACTTGGGGCCTTGATGTCGTCAAAATGATTAATCCAAAAGCATCAAACGGACATCGGTTCATCCTCATTGCCATTTAGTACTTTATTAAGTGGGTAGAAGTAGCATCATATGCCAACATCACAACCAGTCACGTTGAGAAGTTTCTCAAGAATAATATTGTGTGCTGATTTGGAGTACCCAAGGATATCATCATGGACAATGGCATAAACTTTGCAAATAAGCACATCTGGGCCTTCTGCAAGCAATACAAGATCAAGCACCATCATTTGTCACCTTATCGGCCTCAAACTAATAGAGCCGTGGAGGCTACGAACAAGACAATCATCCACATCCTCAAGAAAATGGTCGTCATTTATCGAGATTGGAGCGAAATGCTGCCATTTGCTTTGTGGGCCTACAGAATGTCGATCTGTACTGCTACACGGGCAACACCATTCTCCCTTGTGTAAGGAATCGAGGTCGTCCTACCGGTAGAGGTTGAAGTACCCTCGCTCCGAATCCACATGGAATCGGGCTTACCCTAAGCAGAGAGAGAGATCCCGCTTTGAATAATTGAACTTATTAGATGAGAAAAGACTCCTAGCCTTTTTTCATACTCAAGTTTACCAGGGGCGAATCACACGCGCTTACAATAAATGTGTCCACGGTCGAGATCAAAAGGTAGGAGACATTGTGTTGAAGAAGATCATCCCATCCCTCCACGCCGATCCGAAAGGGAAATTCAAGTCGAACTGGGAGGGACCTTATGTCGTCTAAGAAGTGTTGCCGGGATATGTCATCAGCCTCGCTACCATGGACGGAGATTATCTTCCTAAGCCCATCAATGCTGGATACATCCGACGATTCTACTCTTAGTCTATCACGATAAGGTAAGTATTGGTGAAACAGATACGTGACTGCTTAAGAACCACCCAAAAGAGGCCATCATTCCAAGCACAGTAGCAAAAAATCATCCCTAAAAATGATGATATCCTTTGCTACCCGATTTGAGCCTGGTCCTTGTTGGTTTGTTCTTTGAGACTCTTGCTGCTATTTTATTAAGAATAGTGGAGAGAATAAATCAAGCGTAGGGAATTAGAGATGGGTCAGCACAGCAAGTCTAAAATAAATACAGTCCTGCAAGATACAGGGTCCATTATAGCAAGTTTTGATAAGTAAGAGTTTGTCCCACAGAGAAATTGATCTAGAACCCAAAATGGGCTTTAATAGTAGGCCTCTAGATTTGGCTACAGATCTGACAATCCTAAAGAAAGGGAGTTGGGTGTCACGACTACACTAAATTAATCCTATAAGAAAAGAAATAAAATGGAGCCCTATCCTAAAGAAAGGGTTAAACAGAGGATGGTGATGGAGTGTGTCAAAATAAAATACAAAAATTGGTGAGAAGTAACAAGTTGAGCTAGAGTTAATGATACAGTAATGTAACTCAGATTTAGTCTGTCTCTGCAGTGCTCCTTGCTGAGATGTTATTAAAAACCTCAATAAGGTATAAGATCCTAGTTTAACCCATGCTATTTGGGGCACTCTTAGGGTTATACTCTGTCCACTCCAATGGTCACAAGGTATCTGATAGAGTCTGTCAAATCCCATTAGTTAAACCAGAAATTTACTAGTCTAATCCAGAAGAGTGGATCGATCATTTCAACAGCCACTGAACCAGCACTAGCCATGAATACTATTGCAACACTATGTAATGTTAGTGCTACAAGCTCCCCAAATCTGCGCACAGACCTAGCTGACATCTATAGGTATTCCAACCCATAAGATCTCAAGCTCTTTGCTATCGCTAACTGCTCACTAGTGCCTACAAAAAGGACCATACAACAGGTTGAATAAGGCTTTAGATTCAGCTGGTCATTGCTACATATGGCCTGTAATGACTTAGCCTCAAGCTGCAATTACTAAAAAGAGATTAGATCTAACATCTGATGTCGGTTAGGTAAAACAGAGGGGAGCTAGTTCCTATACAAACCCCATCCCAAGGCTCTAGAAGCTCATGTGCAGGGGAGAAGAATCCTTCTCAAACATGTGAATGGACTCAACCTTAGGGCTATACTCTATCCACTTGAATGGTCATAGGGTATCCCATTGGTCTGTCCATCCCACAGAGGCTTGGGAAAGAACATGAAAACTGCTACAACCACCATGGTCTACAGGCCTCCGAGCTCCCTGGATCTCGCTACAGATCCAACCTTGCTTTCCATGGGGCTATCAAACCAAGGGAAATCAGATGGTAAATAATAGACCTACTAGAAACTGAATGGGCTAGTCTCAAATACATGGATCCTATAGACATCTAATGAAACCATAAGATCTTTATATTCAATTAGGCATGAAAACGGCAATCCATTGATGAACACAAAACTTACAATGAACTGTATCCAGGCTGCAGCCTATACACAGCTGCTCATCCAAAAATCCCAATGTATACCAAAAACCTATTACAAAACTGAAATAAAACTAAACCTAGCTGCTTATAGGGGGGTTAGTCAGCAAGTGCTGGGCTAAGAGAGAAGAAAAATAAGAAAAAGAGATGATCAAACCCTAACCCTAGCCTGCTGGAGTTCTCAACCGACAGAGGATGAAGGAAAGATGAAAATAATAAACTCTAAGTACAACTTATATACTCTGTCAAAACGGCCTTAGCTCTAAAGAGATTAACCCTAATTTTTCTAGCAGACATGGCACTATTTCAACCCTTGGATGTCTGGAGATATGCACCTTAAAATTTATGCCTCAGGAAGTGTGCCCTAGCCTTAGGAAATTCCCAAAAAGTCCTTCAATTAAAACTGAGAAGTGGAGAGCCCGTGCTTCATGGGGCTGGTATCTGCTTTTATCTCATTCGCATAGCTGCTTTACCTTCGCAGAGTTGCCTTTGGCTGGTGGGAAGTGCTTGCTCGCATGTTAGCTCTTCATTTGATCGCGCAGTTCACTAGCGCTACAATGCTGTCGCAAAGATGATCTGGAGCACTAGGATTTCTCACTCAGTTGAGCTTCAAAAGCTCTCTCTTGCTAAGTACTAGCACAGTTATGCTCCTGCGCTCGCGTAGTCAATGGTAAGGCTTCAGAGTGCGTAAGATCTACGTGAAGAGAATTTTGAGCGTCTCTCTCTACCAGGGCTACACGAGAACTCCACGAGGTGACAGTTTGTTCAGTGTAAATATGGACTCGCTATATTCTTCGCGCGACTGCTTTGAGGCTTGATCTCCGCGATAGCTTCGTGACCATAGACTCTGGGGACTTTAACCTGCGAGATCTTTGTGAGGTCATTTCAGCTGTCCTTCTGACTGTACGACGTATCTGTGCAAGGGCCTCTTCCACAGCATCTTTAGCTTCTTGAGGATGCTCCTCAACTCTGTGAGGTCTATCCTTAGCTGTTCTGGTGCGTTGCACTTGTTGCTGTTGCAGTCTCCTCCCTTCTTAGTTAACTTCATTCATCTGCTAGACTTTGGTCAATGGTGATCAACAACAATGAGTCACCATGGTAAGCACTACCAAGGTGTTCCATTAGCCTTTGTCTCAGTTGTCATCCTTGAGTGTTTCTCTCTCTCTTTTAGGCCAAAAAGTAAGGAGTTTGTATAAAGTTGCATATTTTATTGCTAACTACAAAACACACTTAACAAATGGTTATTAGTCTACTTCAAGGTCCAGCAAAGGCTAAGTTAAGAGGTGAAAAATGGTACTTTTCAGTGAATAACATGCCTTTTTTTCAATAAACCCCTTCCTTGAAAAAGAAAAAGTGTTGTACATATAAAAAAAAAAGAGAGAGAGATGAAGTAGAAGCGCTATCAAAAATAAAAAAAATAAAAAAAGTAAAACCTCAAAAAGAGATTGCCTAAAATAAAATAAAGGAAAAGAAAAAAAATATATGGGGCATATACAGTAAAGTCCCCCAAGGAAGAAATATGTTATGAAAAACTGAAATCGTATCAAAGAAACCTTCTTAGCCCAGCATACCTTCAAATCCTAACCTAACCCATGGCCAAACTACACCCTGAGAGAAGCCCTCTCTTTTAGGTTCACAAGCAGTCATAGTATCTATTAAGTTAACACGAGCTGAGTTGTGAGACGACATCAGAACCCCATCTGGTCGGCTATGATGGAATCGACGTCTAAGCCGTGGCTTTTGAAAAATGAAAGAAATAAAAAGAAAAAATAAAAAAAATACAAGCTCAAAGCAAGATAGACGTAGTGAAAACCCGAAAGGGCGCTACGGCTAAAAACAACGAGTTTGTGCGGACCAGGTGAAAACCCAAAAGGGCGCTTAGGCTAAGAGTGCTAAACCCATGGACGTGGTGAAAACCCGAAAGGGCGCCACAGATAAAAAGAGAGTAAAAATGGGCATGACGAACCCACCTCGGGCGTTGTGAGTAAAAAAGGATTAAAAAGAAGTTCAAAAAAGAAAGGTTTGAATTGATTGATAAGATTGATGTTTGAGGAGCAATTTTGGTTACTCACCCTGATACCCTTTTTTCGACTGGGCCGCTCATGTTAGCTCAAATTGGGCCCCGACCAGAATTGTCTTTGTGAAACTGCTTTGTCGAACACATGACCCAAGGTAAGGACAAAGGTTTGAATCAATCCAAAGGAATTGACGTTCCAATCCTGGTAAAGCTGCTGAAACTCACCCAGATCCGACCACTTAAAAGGGGTTCAACCATGCTCAAAAGGAGACCTGAGATCTCACCCTGTGATTGAGGCATCAAACCAAACAAAAAGAGAATAAAGGATAGGGCGAAAAGCCCTTTTCATTAAGGATAATAATTTCCCATTTCCATTTCCATGCCCAGGCTGTGCACATTCCAAAAGGGACCCATCAATCAAAAAGAACAACAAAAACAGAGAAGTCTTTGTAAATATAATAGAATTTTCTTTTCTATTTACAACTATACCACTTACACCACATCCCAAAAAATAGTCAGTGTGATGTCTAGCTTTCTTTCTTTCTTTCTTTACAAAAATAGAAAAAATAAAAACATAAAGAAAATGTGTATACCAAAAAATGTGTATCTATAAAGGAGTTTCTTACGCCCCTTTTCTGTGAATCTGATCTATGCAAAAAGATATATGTGCAGGAGGGAATCAATGACCCAGCTCACGCTTCAAGGCACTAATCTCCATGTGAAAATCGTCCTCTCGGACATTCCTCTCAGTTAGCCAGCGGCCATGGAGGCTCTTGTACCTCTTTCGAGAAGCATCAGTAGCCCCATGAACAACATTCAAGGATCCTTCCAGACGAAGGACCTCGCTCTCAGCTATGCCAGCTCTGGTCTCTACTACCTCTGCTCTAACTCTCTCTTGGGCCAAAAGCTCTTGCATGACACTCTTCTCATCAATCAACAGCTCAATGTGAGCTCGAAGCGTCGTCTCTTTCTTTGGCCAGGGGCTTCCCATATCAATACTCTCTGCCTGATCCAGATGATCAGCAGTAGGCTTCTCCACTGATAGCCAAGCCTCGTACTCAGGGGAAGACTGAACTGAATCTCCCTGCTCCATATCACACATCAGCGTCGACTGATGCATCTCCCAAAGAGTAGCAATCTGATCCATGTCCCTAGAGGACCCCCTAGAAAAGATCAAGTCACATAGAGGGGGTTTCACCTTGCAAGGCACCTACTGAGAGCAGCTGAACCAATGCAACACTCGAAATGGGAAGTAGAAGGTGCTGCCAGTCAATCCTAGGAGGGTGATGCCCTCATGGTCTCTGGAATGAACTACTGGGAAGGTCCGGTCCAACCAAGGAAGTCTCCATATCATCTCTGCATTGTTCAGCCAAAGCTTTAAAACTGACAAATGCCCCTGCGAAATGAAGTGACACCTACCCAAAAAGCATCGAACCGCCTCACCTTGAGGGTTGTAAAAGCCTAGCATGGGTCCCAAGATAGCAAGATGCTTACCTAACCAGACCTGGAGCAGCAAAGGGCATCCCCTGAGGCTCTCCACCTTGCCCAGAGCGAATGCATCAAGGCATCAATATAATTCAGCAAGGACCAGGTGCATCACTGATCGACCCTCTACCAACTCGATCAAAACGTCGCAGAGAGCCAAAGAGAAGCTCTCTCCCCCAGTGAAAAAAAGGATTTCTGAGATGAGACTGAGAGCAAATGCTTTCACATTGAAGATATTCCTAACCGACAATTTTTGAAGACTTTCATCACCGAAAAGTTCTTTGTGGAATTTGATCGAACACCTTGTGGGCCCCCCAATGAGACTTTTCTCATACTCAAATTGCTTCAAACATAGGGTAAGGTGAATAGACTTAGAATAGCCCAGATTTGGCATGACTCTTGCGAGGCCTCTGTGGAGCTTTAAGCCGAATAAATTGGATTACTCTTCAAGAGTGGGAGTTAGCTCCTGATTCCCAAAACGAAACACATGGGCATTTGTATCCCAAAATGAGGTTGTCGCATGAAGTAGGTCCCACTGCGGAGGAACCTTAAGAAAGAAGGGAAGACGGGATAGTCCAAGCCGCTCCAGATCAATGAACTCGCTCTCATTCAGGCTCCCAAGCCAACTTTGTAGAAAATTGGGCCCCAAGCCCAAACAAAGGAGTAAATTGGTTTTGGGCCCTCCATATAAGGGAGGGTTAGAAAGCGGGTCCATGGACATACAAAGATCTTTCAAGAATATAAAATTCAATGTATATCAATGGACCCACCCTTGGGAAAGCAAAGAGAGGAAAAATTAGTTGCAATAGCCAAGTCAAAGAGAAAAGAGAGAAAACAGTCTTTCTCGAGCATATAAAGGGCCCACTGCCCCCCAAGCTAAACCTGGCACAAATAATAGTTGTGCCAGTGTAAATCCCCCTAGGATTAGCCTGGCGCATGTAATAGTTGCACCAAGCCAATCTGCCCCCTTCTATGCCATTTTTGGAGTGTTTTAGGGGATCTTTGTGTGCCTTTGATGTCCCCCTTTGCCAGTTTGCCTGTTCACCTGCTTTATACTTTGATAGCATTCACAAACATGAAAATTGAAGTGCACTTAACATTAAAATCATCTGACTTTTATGCAGGAAAAACCCGCACCAAGGCATGCGACCTCAAGGGCAAGCAATCAGATATAATCCAAGGGAAACATAGCCTGGAATCAAAGAAAGAGCACTAAACATTTCCAAGCAGAAAATTATCCAAAAAGTGCCACAATTATTTGTTCCAAACTTTTCAAATCCCAATAAAAATCATCACAAAGAGTTTAAGTTATTCAAAATGCAGAAACTAGGCCTAGTCCTTGCTGGCGCCCTTTGATTTCTTCCGCCAGCATGAGGAGCTTTGGAAGGTCTGCATATCTCCTACTCGGGACCACGCTTGTGAAAGCCGGCTAAGTAGAGAGCATGATTCCTTTTCACGTGCGCGCTGCAAATCATAGCCAAGGTCACAAATCAGGAACAATTGAAAGACAAGATTGGAAAAATAGTGAGAAAAATTGAGCAGCAAGATACTCACCACCTCCACATTCCAAAGCTCCACGATGTTACGATAATACGCGGCTTGGTCCATGGCCGACTCAAAATTCTACTTTCAAAAGGGAAAGATGTCAGTTACAGGGTTTGTTAGCAAACACGGGTAATTATCAAAAGAGCCGAAACCAAGAAGGAATGATCAAAAGAGTCTTACCCCTGGAACCTCCTCATGTCCTTCCTCCGGCACGTATTCCTTGTCACCAGACATTCTGAGGCAAAAGCAAGCAGTCTTATCAGGGTGGATCAATGATAAAGAACCATTTTTGCTACAGGCCATGGGAAGGTAAGTATGCCCACCCCTTTCTTTTATTTCCAAAAACAAAAAAATAGACATACAAAAAAAACAAATCCCTTTTCTTTTGTTTTCAAAAAATAGAATGAAAATGCCAAAAAACCCCTATCTTTTTGTCTTCAAAAATAAATAAGAATAAAATAAAATTTTCCTTTCTATCTTAAAAAATAAAGCAAAAGCAAAAAAAAAAAACACAAAATTCCTTTCTGTATGTTCATAGAAAAAAAAAACAAACAACACTAAAAAAGGAGCCAAAAATCCTTTCTTTATGTTAGTAAAACCAAAAAAAGCACACAAAGCAAATTGAAAACAAAAATCCCTTCCTTTATGCTTCTATAATTAAAATAAAAAACAAAAAGAATCTTCCTTATGTTTATAAAAAAAAAAAAACACCCAAACAAGAAATCCCTTCTCTTATGTCCATAAAATCAAAAATCAACAAAAAATATAATAAACAAAATCCTTAGTTACTTTTTAAAAATAAAAACACAAAAAAATCCTTTTCCTTAATTAATTTTCAAAAATAGAGACCAAAAATTCTCTTTCATTAGTTAGTTTTCAAAAAACAAAGACCAAAAAAATCCTTGCCTTATATTCAAAAATGAAAACAAACACAAAACAAAAACAAAAATAAAACCCTTTCTATATGCAGAAATAAAACCAACAAAAAAATATATAATATGTATATATATTATACATTAATAAAACCCATAAAACAACAAAAATATGGCATCATTCATAAAAAATCATCAACACATCATCAATAAACATGCTTACAATGAAAATAAACCATTTATCATCTAAAAATGCAAGATCATGATCATATTTGTAAGAAAAATCAAATAAAATAGGTTTTAAATGGTTGCCTTTGAAGAAAAAGGGTTCTTTGATCTAGCGCAAAGCGGGCGATCAATCGGCGGAAGCAAATGCCGGCAATGAGGCACGCGTAGAGGCGATGTAAAGGCCCTAGGGGAGGCCTATTGTCGGTTTGGAGAGAGGGGCCATTTAGTTGTGCCAGGCTATTTTGGGTCCTCAGTTGGCTTGGCGCAACTATTAGTTGTGCCAGGTCACTTATGGGCTGGGTTTTGGGCCTGGTGCGGGTCACATACACAGCCCGATACCCCTTCTCTTTATTTTGTTACCCCCAATAGATGCACATGCTCCCAAATGGTATGTTGATCCTCATTCGGTTTGTCCGGGAAGCCGTGCTAGAATAAAATAGATGGAGATCAATAAGCAGCCCGATCCTATATAGGAAAACATGAAAAAGTCTCAAAAATGATGAAAAGAATCTTACATAAAAAGCCAAAAATAATTCACATAAAATGATAGTTTTGAAAAACCAAAAAAATTCTATAAAATGATAGCTTTGAAAAACCAAAAAATCACGTAAAATGATAACTTAAAAATCCAAAAAATCCACAAAAAAAGGGATAAAGAAAATCCCAAAAATAATTCACATAAAATAATAGAAGTGATAAAGTGATAGAATCACATGAAATGATAACTTAAAATCCAAAAAATCACATAAAATGATAACTTAAAATCCAAAAAAAATCACATAAAATGATAACTCAAAATCTAAACAAAAAATTCACATAAAATGATAAACATAAAAAGTCAAAAAAAATTATCACATAAAATAATAAAAAATGTGTGTTTTGGAAAAACAACACGTACTCCCAAAAGGCATTGCGACGTCAATTCGCTTCACTCTGGTAGCCGTGCTAAATAAATTTGGGACTGATGGGTTCGCCCAAAGTCCTTGAACCCTGCTTCAAGCAAGGGCACCCGTGACCAGTTAGGTGAGGTGGTCAATACCTCATATGATTGGACACAAACTATGCACATGCGTATTTTGAAGCAATAAAATATCAATATTTTATCAATAACGCAACTGTGCTCTATCAATGTCCTAAGTCTAAGATTTACCTTGAATTTTTGGATCCTACTTCAAAACAAGAGCAATGGTGTCAATCGCGATCAAGCGGTCAATGTTTCGATCAGGTTGATTCCACTGCTAAATCTTTTTGAGCTAAGCGCTCTGTCTTTGGATTCATATGAATGTGAGTGTCTAAGCTTCAAAATTTTCAAGAACATTTCAGAGGTGTGGAATCTTGGTTTGCACAGTTTGGGTGTGCACCCTATGGGTTTTGAGGTCCGGGTAACTCCATTGAAAAAGTTCAATCATTCGTTGAGACCAACCTGTTGAAAATGAAACTACATATCAATCAACTATGTGCAAGCATGCATGCAGAAGGGTTCTTGTCCCTTATGTTTCTGCAGGCTTAAAACCTACATTGGCACCATTTCCCTTGGATAAGCGCCATGTGTCTGGGTATCTATAGGATGGTTGTTTGTTCTCATAAATTATACCCAGACGGGATCTGGGTTGAGACTTCCATCGCCTTTGTTGCTTATCACTCTTAATGGGTGAATATTTATACATAGTTAAATGATTTGTAAGATCATTAACGGCAGAGACCGAGATTAGGTGTCCCCTTTGGTGGGAACCCAATTTTGGCCGTATCTGTTCAGTATTATTTAAGCTTGGATGCTCTAGGTCATGTTGATCCGGGGCATATTATCAAAAAGCAGCACGTACTCTCAAAAAGCATTACGACATCCATTTGCTCCGCTCAGGTAGTCGTGCTAAATAAACTTCAGGATCAATGGGTTTGCCCAAAGACCTCAAACCCTACTTCAAGCAAGGGCACCCGTGACCAGTCAGATGAGGTGGTAAAGGCCTCATATGATTAGATACAAATAGTGAAACCTTGCGTACTTGCTTTGCACCTATCTTTAAATGTGGGTCGATCACCCTCCTTACTTACAAACCTGTTGTATTCAGAATGAATCTTGAATATCAAACTCCTTCAAATTATCTTGAGAAATCATTATTTTTCCTAGCTATTGGGCTTTCTCAACTCATTCCACCTCAGTTATGCCCAGTAATGTCGCTAAGCACTTGGGGACCGATTATCTTGAGAAACGACTGTTTTTCTCGATATACAAGGCTTTCGTTTTCTCATCATGATACTCATCTGATGTTTGAAGTTCATTCTGAATGTAGCAGACCCATCAGTAATGCCTGAGGCCTCTTCGAATGTCTCTTTTCTTTGGATTTCGATCATTAGTGATCGGATACCGAAGAGGGGCATTTGTAGACACCCAAATTTAGCCCAAGGCCCAATCGAGACACATTTCGAGATAGACGCATCTCTGAGCTTTTGATGGGATGTATGGAACCCTTAGGAACCTTTCCAAAACCTTAGGAGCCATTCCAAACCCTTAGGAATCACCCTAGATCCCTTAGGAACCTTCTCGAACCCTTAAAAACCCATCCCGACCCTTAGAAACCACTCCGAACCTAAACCTAGCTTTCCCAAGTAATGGATGAAGAGTGGTGCACTAGGACTATTTTTTACCTTCTACTATGACTAAATCTCATATCATTAAAAAGTGGAAGTCCTCAGCTTTCCAACAAGCCAAGGATCGGCCCAATTGGAGCTCTATGCAAGACGTTACAGCATTCCGAAGTTTAGGGGCAGAATTGTAATTTTGTGGAGTTCTCCTTAGGGATTTGGCGCAAGTATTACTTGCGCAAAGCCATTTCTCCCCAGAAATGGCTTGGTGCAACTAATAATTGCACCAGTTATATGTGGGTCCCCTCGCGGGCTTGCAACCTCCCAAATCCCTGCAGAGCACTGTTTTACTGTGGATTTTTGCCTCAAATTTTGAGATTAGGGTGTGACCTATTGACTATCTTGACCTTTGGGGAATGTTTTGTTAGTTTTGTTGCACCCATTTATTATCTATTTGTAACCCCTTAAGTGGTTTAAAGTCCCACCCTATCATCCACCATTCGAGCATCACTTCACACATTTAAGGCTCCAAAATCCTAGGAAACCATAGATGGATAGATTACCTAATTTCTAATTCAAGTTAGCCTCTAAACACCCTCCTAACCTCTCTTTTTCCTATAAATAGAGAGGCACCCCCCCTTTACAAAGGCTTGAAAAAATTTACAAATTAGAGATTATGGAATCCTTTCTCTCTCTCCCCTAGTGCACTCTTTTCATCCAAATTTTAGAACTTTCAAACCTTCTAAAAACCTTAGCCTTTAACCTAAAAGCTTTAGTTTAGGTGTGTGCTACCCCCTAGCCTCCCCTCTCTACCTCTTAGCTATCCACCCTAGGAGTTAGAATCCATCATCAAGCTATACAAGCCCTCAAAAGCTCACCGAAGCAAGCCAACGCAAGGCTCTACAGTGGTGCAACAAGGGCCTAAGAGCTCTGGCTCTCCCCTCTACTCTCCTACCTTCTTGGTTCTTCCTTCACCCTCACATTTGTGCCGTTATGCCCCCGAATTTTTAGTAGGAACGGAGGGGCATAAATAGGATTTTAAGGCCCTTACGCACGAGGAAGGCTTTTTTATTTCTTTTATATTATTTTAATTTTGGCCATAAATAGAGACAGCATTAAGCGGATTGATTGGGTGCCTAACACCTTCCCAATCAATAACCGAAACCCCTAACCAAGTGCCTTTGGCGTAGTCTGGATTCAGAGCCAATTATTGGCACTTCGGTGCTCTTTAAATTTGATTTGGGTTTCCCGGGACACCAAAAGATCCAGGTGGCGACTCTAAATTTTTATCACCAGTGCATCGTCGCAACAGGTTTGAAAAAAATCCACTGTTGCACATATCACATCACAAAATTCATGCTAGTTATAATCAAATGCACATGTTACGGAGTTTTCCCTACCTTGACTTGAAGTCAAATGAAGATTTCCTTATCAAGGCAATGTTCTCCTCACGTCCCCTTGGTCATAATCTAGAACACACCAATTTACTTCCTATTAGTAAAAAATAACGAAAATGGAAAGTTCCAAGGTCTCCCAAAGCTTTCTTTCTTAAAACAGAAAAATCCCAAAAACTGACCAAATCGATCAATCGAATTCCAATCCGATCGATTGGTTCCCAAAATAGATCGATCAAAACACATTTCGATTGATTGGCTTCCCCTGAAAAACACACATTTTTATTTATATAACTGGTCCCACACTCGATCAATCAATTTCCAAGTTGATCGATCGATTTCCAAATCGATTGATCGATCGGTTTCCTCATAAACCAATCTCTCCTTCACATTTCATCCTGTCAAACCTTACAGGAACCTGTCGACTTGCACAGGAACCTGTTGAAACAAATTGATCGATCGATTTCCAAATTAAAAGGAGCCTGTCGAGTTTGCATAGTATCCACTCAAACAGAATCAAACAAAATGAGAACCTCTCAACCTGAGCACAGAGCCTATCAAGTCATAATTCAATCGATCAAATTTCCATTCGATCGATCGGTGTAGACACCCAAATTTGGCCCAAGGCCCGATCGAGACACATTTCGAGAGAGGCACACCCCCAAGCTTTTGATGGCATGTATGGAACCCTTAGGAACCTATCTGAATCCTTAGGAATCACCCTAGATCCCTTAGGAACCTTCTCGAACCTTTCCCAAGCAATGGATGAAGAGTGGTATACCGAGACTAGTTGTGACCTTCTACTATGATTGAATCTCATACCATTGAAAAGTAGAAGTCCTCAGCTTTCCAACGGGTCAAGAATCACCCCAATCGGAGCTGTGTGCTAGAAGATATCGCATCCCAAAGAGGAAGGGCAAAATGGTAAAATTAGCTAAACCCCCTAGGGATTTGGCGCAACTAATAGTTGCGCCAACATTAAGGTGGGTCCCCCCACGGGCAGCCAACCTCCAAACCATTGTTCAGGAACTGTTTTACTATACATATGCTTGACGCACTAATAGTAGCGCCAAGCATATGAACAGTAACCCTAGTTTTTTGCCTCAAATTTTGAGATTAGTGTTTGAGTTATTGACCATCTTGACCTTTAGAGTGTGTTTTGCTAGTTCTGTTGCACCCATTTACTATCTATATGCAACCTCTTAAGTGGTTTAAAACCCCACCCTATCATCCACCATTGGAGTAACTCTTCACATTTTTCAAGGCTCCAAAAACCCTAGAAAACCTTAGATTGCCCATTACCTAATTGCTAATCCTAATTAGCCTCTAATTACCCTCCTAACCTCTCTTTTTCTTATAAGTAGAGAGGCACCCCTCCCTTTACAAAGGCTTGAAAAAATTTGCAATTAAGAAATTAAGGAATCCCTTCTCTCTCTCTCCTCTAGTGCACCATTCCCATACAAATTCCAGAACTTTAAAAGTCCCTTTAGACCTTAGCTTTTCACCCATAAGCTCTAGGTTAGAGGTGTGTTAGCCCCTAGCCTTCCCTCTCTACCTCTTAGTTAGTAAGCCATAGGAGTTAGAACCCCATTTCTTATCATACAAGCCTTCAAAAGCTCACCGAAGCAAGCCAACGCAAGGCTCCACAGCGGTGCAACAAAGGCTCGAGAGCTCCGGCTCTCCCCTATATTCCTTTAACTTCTCGATTATTCCTCCATCCTCCCATTTGTGTCGTTACACCGCCGACTTTTCGGTAGGAACAGAGGGGCACAAATAGGATTTTAAGACCCATTTGGGCAAGAGGAAGCCTTTTTCATTTATTTTATGTTATTTTTGTTTTGGTCATAAGTAGAGACCGTGTTAAGCGGGTTGATTGGGTGCCTAACACCTTCCCAATCGATAACCGAAGCCCTTACCCAAGAGCCTTTGGCGTAGACTGGATTCAGAGTTCCATTTGTGGCACTTTCGTGCTTATAAAAATGATCTAGGTTTCTCGGGACAACAAAAGCTTTGGGTGGCGACTCTAAATATTTCATTAGAGAGCGCATCGTCACGACGGGATCGTCAAAAATCCCATGGTTGCACAGATGGCAACTCTACTGAGGATTAACTAGAAGAGCTTCCCCTTAAACTTGGCCCATTTATTTTTGTTTTTACTAACCTTTTATTGCTATTTTTTATTTTATTTTTACTATTATTTTACTCACCCCTCCGATTACATCATTTTACTTGCCCCTACTTTACGTCATTTACGAGCCTTAGCCGATTGGTAGGCCTACTTGCGCACCGCAATCAATTTCTTTACGATTCTATCATTTTAGGCACCTTAGACGATTGGCGGGTCTACTGCATTGCCATTTTATTTCTTTACATTTCCATCATTTAAAGTGCCTTAGCCATTTGGCGGGCCTAGTTGCACTTTTAATTCCGCAATCATATTCCGCCAGTGAACGCTGGCCCGTAGAGGCAGCACGGGATCATCACTCTCGGTCTTTGAACTTAAGAAAATTTCCTTAAAGGTGAAAAATAAAATTGAACCAACAAAGGGGATTCAAATTTGATTTTTGCGGGATAGATTTTCAGGGTTGGGTTGTTTAGGCATACATACAAACTCTCGGGTCTTAGTACGGCGGCAGCTGATCGGTGCTGAAATATGACTATATTTCATACCTTAAATCCTACACTTAGCCGTTCGATGAAAGTATTTGATGGTTGTTGTGAGGTTTTGATGATAACAGGTGTTTCTGACCTTTGGATCTTCCAAGTGTATAAAAGAAAAAAATTAAAGGCTACAAAAGAGCTATGGACAAAAAGGGTCCAAAGAAGCGCTGAAATCCGTGAAGGGAATCAAACTCCATCAAGAAGGGGAAGATATTGAAGTTGCCGCGAGGAACAAAGTGTAAATAAGCCTTCGCGCAGTTGGAAGAAATGGCCGTCGCGCGGTTCCCGCGCCACACACTTCAACCTAGCGACTACAGTCAACCTAGCGCCATTCAATTCAACCTAGCGACTCTGACATTTCAACCTAGCGAAGGCGGCATGCATCCAACCTAGCGATGACTGATGAATAAAAGCAACCACGCGACAGTGAAAGTATCCTTCTCCAATTCAACCACGCGAAGAGCACTATCCAACCCAGCGAGGAGAAATCTAACCTAGCGAAAGTCTGTGCATTTCAACCTAGCGACTGTTTCTGCTGAGGGCATATTGGAGATTTCCACCAATTAGGGCATCTACTTCCAACTAGTGTCAATCGATTGAGATATGAAATTCAATCGATTGAGACAAAAAGGCAAAAGTGTCCTAAAGGTGATTAAACTAGTGTCAATCGATTGAGACATGAAATTCAATCGATTGAGACAAAAAGGCAAAAGTGTCCTAAAGGTGATTAAATTAAAAGATCAATCGATTGAGATTTAAGCCTCAATCGATTGAGGCAATTAGGGTTAGGTTGAATCGGCTATTATAAATAAGAGGCTGCGGCATTGTAAAAGAGAGCTTTTTGAATATAGGAGAGTTTTTATTCTGAGAAAAATTTGTGTAATAATTTGCCGAGAGAGACTTTTGTAGAGGGTTTTCTTAGAGTAATAAAATTGTGTTGAGATTTTCCGAGAACATATTTTATTTTACACCTTCTTTGCTCTTTACTTTGGGAATGGTTTTGAATGAAATTGAAGATCTTGCACCAAGGATGAGAGGCTAAAGGCTGTAGATCAAGGAGGATGCGATCCCCAGATAAGTACCCATATTTTATGTTTAATGCCATAGTTTGATAATTTCATCATCAAATCGTTTTTCTCAAAGTGTAGTGATCATGTTTTTATTGTTTTGATCTAAAATACCATGAGATACGCTATGCTTTTCACATGATTCATACCGCGATTAGGCTGAGTCATTGTTTTTAGATAGGGTATGCCGGGTTAATGATCATGCTTAATTACTAGTCATGTTTCTCTTAGAATGATGGTGCGTTTGATGTTAATAAAATTGTGGGTTTAAAAATAGAAAAGGGTGTAAATCTGGGGTAGCAAATTCCTTGATCTTGTTTTTAAAATTTGTTCTTAGATTTCTCATTACATAATTTTTAGATAAATTTATTTTCATTCTTGCAATTAGAAAAGTGTTAATTTTTGGTAAAAACTAAATCTGCCCCTTGGTACTTCCTCGGGGATAATTTCTAAATCTCTAGGAAGAATTGATTAAAATTTCAGATTTCCCTGTGGGTTCGACACCCTTGTTCTTGCCTTACTAGAACAGATCTTGTACACTTGCAAGGGTTTATTTAAAATCGATCAGCAGCCCCTAATGGTGATGATCTGGAAAAGTCTCAGCCCACCTAGTACCTGAGAAAAGTGCTTGCACTTGAGGTATATCGGGTGGGTAACCTTCTCGTTACCAAGCTTAAAACCTGAGAAAAAGAGAGCGATAGAGAACCCAATTTGGCCTTAAACCCTTAGGTTCGGTGAGGAGGAGAGCAGATCATATAAATAGTCAGTCCCCAGAAGCCTAGCTTCCACCAAAAACTAGTTTGGAGACCCATTTTGGACTGAGATTGCTACTGTCAAAAATATTGGAGAACCATTTTGCTCTGGCACCACTATTAGGTGTGCCAATTCAAAATATCCCAAAAGTACACTGGCGCAACTATTAGTTGCTCCAACTTTAAATCTAGACTTTTTGCTTTGGCACCACTAATAGTCACGCCAGGCTGGTTCTGAGCAGGAATAGTTAGGATCTGTGGCCTATTTCACCCCCCAAACTCCCCGATCAGTGTGTTTAATGCCTCTATTTAGGCCCCGCAACTTCCGACACCCAATACACCCTCGCTGGTCAAAAGAAGGTGACTTCTTTTTTATTTGCTTCGGGGGATCAGGTTGTTTACATTGGTTTCCATGCCTTCAATAGATCGAGGGGTTTCCTTTCGATTCTTCCGAAGTGCTTCGAAATCTTTATCGCGAGACTTATTTAAGGTACGAGAGCCACCCGAGAAGGAAATTAAAAAGGCCCCAGAACTCTCATTTCTTTTCACTTATAAAAATCTAAAAAATTAAAATAAAAAAATAAAAAATAGAGTCTTGATTGGTGCCGGCACAACGACATCATCGTACCCTCCGTCATCCCATAGGGGAAGGAGGAAGCTTTACGAGCTCCATCCGAGGCACCCGTACCCAACCCGATACCAAGCTATGTCATGGGCGGTGGACCCAGCTTATGCCGATTCCGACTCATCTCCATCACATTCTCTTACCCATTCCCATATCGAAGAAGCCTTTACTTCAATCCCCCTTACCCAATCAACCCTCACCATAACCGGCCCGTTCGGTCGCCTTACTTTCCCTTCCACCACTTCCCAAAATACCCAAAATCCAAAATTCCTATCATTTTCCCAAGCCATGCCTTCATCCATGGCCATCTCCAACCCATCTCACCTTCCTTCCAAACCCACTCAAAACATATCCTCTACCCTAACCAACATGACCTATTTTTCATCCGCCCAACCCGATCCACCCACATCCATCCATACCACATCCGATCCCCCACACATCTGTTATGCACTGAAAAGTACCACTTTTTACCTCTTAACCTAGCCTTTGATGGACCTTAAAGCCCACTAATAATCATTTGTTAAGTATGTTTTACAGTTAGTAATAAAATATGCAGGTTAATACAAAATCTTGACTTTTTGGCCCAAGAAAGAGAGAATACAAGCAAAGATGACAGCTAAGCTAAAGCCTAATGGAACACCTTGGCAGTGCTCACCATGGCTACTCACTGTTGTTGATCATCATTAACCTAAAGTCTAGCAGATGACTGAAGTCAGCTGAGAAGGAAGGATGTTGCAACAGCAGCAAGTGTAGGGCAGCAGAGTGTCAAGAAACAGACCTCGTAGAGTTGAGGAGCCTCCTCGCGAAGCTAAAGATGTAGTGGAAGAAGCACTTGTGCAGATAGGCCGCGTAGTCAAGAGGAGAGCTGTAAAGACATCACAAAGATCTCACGGTGTAAAACATTCAGAATTCGTAGTTGCGAAGCTCTCGCGGAGATCAAGCGTCAAAGCAGCCGTGCGAGGAACTCAGCAAGCCCATATGCATAGAGAACAAAAAGTCACCTCGTGGAGTTCTCGCATGGCCCTGGAAGAGAGAGATCCCCAGAATTCCCCTCACAAAGATCTCGCACACTCTGGAGCCTTACAAGTTACTATGCGAGCGTAGGAGCCCACCCGCGCTAGTACTTAGCGAGAGAGAGAGCTCCTGAAGGTCTACTGCATGAAACACCCTGGCTCTCCAGATCATTTCCGCGATAGCACTGTTATGTGAAGCAACTGCATGATTCACTAAAGGTTTACTGTACGAATGAGCCATTCCATTAGCCAAAGGCAACTTTGTGAAAGCAAAGCAACTGTGTGAGTAAACTAAAATAGCTGCCAGCCCCGCAAAGCCCGGGCTCTCCACTTCTCAGTTTCACTCAGGGACCTTTTGGGATTTTCCCAAGGCTAGGGCACACTTTCCGAGGCATGGATTTTGAAGCACACATCTCGAGGCATTCAAGGGTTATAACAGTGCCACGTCTGCTGGAAAAATTAGGGTTAATCTCTTTAGAGCCAAGGCCATTTTGACAGAGTATATAAGTTGTACTTAGAGTTTATTATTTTTATCTTTCCTTCATCCTCTGCCAGTTGAGAGCTCTAGCAGGCTAGGGTTAGGGTTTGATCACCTCTTTTTCCTATTTCTCTTCCCTCTTAGCTCATCACTTGGTAGCTAATCCCCCTGTAAGCAGCTAGGTTTAGTTTTGTTTCAGTCTTGTAATAGATTTTGTATACATTAGGATCGTGGATGAGCAGTTGTGTATAGGCTACAGCCAAGAAACAGTTCTTTATAAGTTTTGATGTTATCAATGAACTGTTGTTTTAATGCTTAATCAAATCTATAGATCTTATGGTTTCTTTAGATGTCTATATGATCCATGTATTTGGGACTAGCCCATTCAGTTTCTAATAGGTCTATTGTTTACCATCTGATTTCCCTTGGTTCGATAGACATATGGAAAGTAATGCTGGATCTATAGTGAGATACAAGGAGCTCGGAGGCCTACAGACCATGGTGGTTGCAATATTTTTCATGTTCTTTCTTAGGCCTCTGTGGGATGGACAGACTAATGGGATACCCTGTGACCATTCAAGTGGACAGAGTATAGCCCTAAGGTTGTGTCCATCCACATGTTTGAGAAGAATTTTTCTCTCCTGCACATGAGCTTCTAGAGCCTTGTGAGGAGGTTTGTACAGTAACTAGCTCCCCTCTGTTCTACCTAATCGATATCAGATGTTAGATCTGATATCGATTACAGCTTGAGGCTGAGTCATTGCAGGCTATTTGTAGCAATGACCAGCTGAGCTAAAGGCCTTATTCAACCTATTACATGGTCCTTTTTGCGAGCACTAGTGAGCAGTAAGCCTTAGCAAAGCACTTAGGATCTTATGGGTTGGAATACCTATGGATGTCAGCCAGGTCTGTGCACAGATCAGGGGAGCTTGTAGCACTGACATTATATAGTGTTACAATAGTATTCATGGCTAGAGCTGGTCCAGTGGCTGTGGAAATGATCAGTCTACTCTTCTGGATTAGACTAGCAAATTTCTGGTTTAACTAATGGGATTTGACAGACTCTATCGAATACCCTATGACCATTATAGTGGACAGAGTATAGCCCTAAGAGGGCCCCAAATGACATGGGTTAAACTAGGAGCTTTTACTTTGTTGAGGCTATTAATAGCGTCTTAGCAAGGAGCACTGCAGAGACAGACTAAATCTGAGTTACATTACTGTATCATTAACTCTAGCTCAACCTGCTTACTTCTCATATTTTTTGCATTTTATTTTGGCACACATTACCACCATCTTCTTCTTAACCCTTTCTTTAGGATAGGGCTATATTTTACTTCTCTGTTTTTAGGATTAATTTAGTGTAGTCGTGACACCCAACTCCCTTTCTTTAAGATTGTCAGATCTGTAGCCAGATCTGGAGGCCTACTATTATAGCCCATTTTGGATTCTAGATCAATTTCTCTGTGGGACAAACTTACTTATCAAAACTTGCTATAATGGACCCTATATCTTACAGGACTGTGTGTATTTCAGACTTGATGTGCTGACCTATCTCCAATTTTTCACTCTTAATTTATTCTCTCCACTGTTCTTAATAAAATAGTAGCACGAGTCTCAAAAAAATGTTAACATGTTTTTGGCGCCGTTGCCGGGGATATTGATCTTTTTAGTAGACTTGAGTTGTACTATAACTTAGATTAACAAATTCTTTATAGTTGTGTTTAATTTAGAATTAAAGTACTACTGATTCTTTGTGGAATTTTACAGAATTGGATAGCAGAAGAAGGGAAAAGCTAGAGCTACAAGTGGAGTGTGGCTAGCTCTATTTGCACTTTCTTTCCCCTAAATCTCATGCCATTTATGTTGAATCCCCTGTTATTTTGTTTAGTGTAAATCTGTGTAGTTATTACTTTCTTTTTGTTTGAAATTTTTTCTGTGTGCTTGTGAGCATTTTCATTACTATTGGTGAGTGTATGCTCGGTAGAAGGCCCTTAAACCCTGACTTGGAACCCCCAAATCTGGAGGTGGAAAGGATCCTTAGACCTAGACACACCACCCAGGGCCCTGCTATTGAGACTGAACCAGTTGCCATGGCTGAGAGGTAAAGGACATTGAAAGAATACAATGCACCTGGGGAGTACACCTCTCTCTTCTGCATTCAGTTTCTCTCTGTTGAGGGGAACTATGAAATTAAATCCTCCACCATCAGTATGCTACCTTCATTTCATGGGCTGAGTAAAGAAGATCCCTACTAGCATATTTACTACTTTTTAGTACTTTACACTACCTCAACACTGCTGGCTTGGGGCCTGAGGCCACTAAATTGAGGCTTTTTCCTTTTTCATTAAATGACAAAGCCAGCACATGGCTATCAAAGCTCCCAGTCAATAGCATATAGTCATGGAGTGATTTTCAGACCAAGTTCCTGGCAAAGTTTTTCCCTATGAACAAAACAAGCTAGATGAGGACAAAAATTATGTCATTCACTTTGTCCTCAACTGAGAATTTTAATGAAGCTTGGGAAAGATTCCAGGAGATGTTAAAACAATGCCCCTACCACCAAATCCCAATGTGGGAGCTTGTCCAAGCGTTCTATCAAGGAATTAATGCTAAGAGCATGGATATGGTGGATGCTTTCTGTGGTGGTAGCTACCTCCACAAGACAGTTGAGGAAGCTTGGGAGTTGTTTGACATAATAGGAGAGAATTCCATGCAGCAGGAGTCTCTGTCACGCAATGATAGTCAGATTCTAGCTAACATGGTGAAAGAGTCCACCCCTAGAGGTGGAATATATGAAGTGAAGGTGCAAGGTGATCTGGAGAGGAAGGTGGACAACCTGAGCTTGAAGTTTGACAAATTATTGAATGTGATGCAGCCTCGGATGGTTGCACAGGTGGAGGAGGCATGTCTAATATGCCAATCCCCCACACATTCTATTCATGATTGTCCATCTGTCAACCAATTTTCGAATTTTGTAATGAAGCTTACCAATGCTGCTCAAACCTTTGGGCAGTAGTCTGCTGGGTATTCTTGGAGGAACCACCCAAATCTGAGGTAGAGAGAAGACTCATATCCTCAACCCCAGCAGCAGGAGATGGTAGCTCCCTACAAATCCCAGCACCAGGTTAATCAAGGTTACCCACCAAGGCAAAATTTCCTGTTACCTGCCCCACAGTCTAACCAGTTGGATCTGCCCCCTCAATAGCTTAGATCCTCTTCATTTGAAGAGCAAATGCTGGCTTTAATGTAGAACTTGGAAAACTTGGTACAAACTGTCAATTCTCATGGACAGAGCATAAAAAAGATTAAGGACCAGCTTGGTCAGATCTGTAATGCTCTCAACAGGAGGGAGGAAAGAAAATTGCCTAGTCAGCCCCTGACAAACCCAAAAGGTCAGTTTATGATTGGTGATGCATCCTCTACTCAGAAGGAAGCTAGTGCCCAGTGAGCCAAATATTGGTGATTGAGGATATCCCTAAGCCAGGAGGAAGAACCATTTAGTTTGACATGATGTTTTGCTTAGATTGTTCTTAGGTTTATAATTTTCTATCTTTTTGTAATCTGTTTGCTTTTGCATCTATAATAAAATCTCTTTTCTCGACAATTTGTCACTATTTTGCTTATACGTGTGCGTAATTCCTTGTTCATTTTTGTGTGTTCTTTTTCTCTTTTGTAGTTTCTGTTTTTTTAATTTCTAGGTTTTATATCTGCTGCACACCCATTGTCCTTTGAATTAGTGAGGACACTGCTCCTCATAGGTTTGGGGGTGTGGCAGGTTCTGCCAATGAAATAGTAACCTAAGTGTAGCATATTCAAGTGAGTAAGATAGAAACAGAACCATGTTCACCTAAGGATCATCAAAAAAATGAGAAATTTAAAATTTTGCAGACCTTTAGGCATTACAAGCTTTTAAATTTTAACTTTTCCATGATGTGAACACTAAGTAAACTCACATGTATCAGTACTGAGTGAATCATTAAAGAGAGAAAAAGGTAAGGACATACTTAAAAATTCAATGGAAGATCATAACCAATGAGAGTTAGGCCTAAAAAAAAAAAATTCCTTCCTTTGAGGAGTGACTAAGGCAATTCTTCTAGCTCTAAGGACTGGCTGAGGCAATGTCCTTACTAGAAGTTAGGCACCTCCAAGTTGAAACAACTAACAACACTCATGAAACCTAGGAAAGGATCAAGGCCTTCTCTTTGACAGTTTGAGCTTAAACAGACCAAATCCCAATCAACTGCCCTTGTGCACACACCTGTTGAGTCTTAATTTCTAATTTTCTTCAAAATACACCTGAGTACTTGCACCTGAACCTATGGACCTGACTCAAACCTACCCTCACTATGAGAATTCAAAAGGTAAAAGAGAAGGAGCTGAAGATGGACAAAATAGGGTCAACATTGGGTGAATGGAGAAGAGATACCTAAAGTTGAGCAGTGTAGCAGCTGAGGAAAGAGGTGGCAAGTCACAAACAAAATATATAAATAAATAAATAAATAGAAAGAGAAATGCAAGAAAAGAAAGAAAAATAATAATGAAGAGGAGGGAGAGAGGAGTCAAGAGGAATAGTTCATTGGAAAAATCATAATGAAAAGGAGAAGTTGGCCACTTCAAGTCTGAAAAATTTGAAAGAAAATGAAAGGGACTGATTTACAAAGAGGTGAAGTCATGAATCACCTCCTCCACTTATTGATTTCTCAACTTTGAATCCCTTTTCAACCTTACATTCTTTATAACCCAATTCATAAACCACGTTACAACCCAGCTAAAGACCTTGTGATCCAAAGTTAATTGAGTTGTCACGAAGAGACAAGGAGTTGTCCAATCTATGGTGATGACCTGCCAATGATGCCAGGACTTAGATGCTTTGCCTATGCTCATGCTTACAGACCCATTTGAGGACTGTAACTGCTCTTGAGCTTGAGAGAAAATGAAACCCTCAAGCTCCCTTGTGAGAGTATGCCCTGGTGAGCATTGGGTCTGAAGTAGAATGTATTCGGCATGGCCTATAACCTGATTTTTAAATTCATGATGAGCTCAGTGCTGATATACGTGTGTTGTCCCCCTTGTTGTGAGCTAATTGGAACTGTTGTGCATTCATGTAGAGTTTGTGATGATTAAATGTCTGTGCTTTTCATGTCTAAATTCCTCACATTTTTATTGAATCAAAGGTGAACTGATGCTCTGTTTCTTGATAGCTGGCCTGAGAATGTTGCACCTTTATTAACTGTTTCATTGAGAAGTTTATGGGTATCTTCATTGAAAATCCTCAGAAGACTTCACTCCTCCACTAGGGATCACCTAGGGGTTTAAAAGTCTTGGTACATATGCTAAATGTATCCGTGCTCCCTATGAAAGTAGCATTTCAATTCTTAGAGTAGTTGTTTTAATTTATCCTTTGCTCAGGGACTAGCAAAGAGTATGTTTGGGGGTGTGTTATGCATTGAAAAGACCCACTTTTCACCTCTTAACCTAGCCTTTGATGGAAAGCCCACTAATAATCATTTGTTAAGTATGTTTTGCAGTTAGTAATAAAATATGCAACTTAATACAAAATTCTATATTTTTGGCCCAAGGAAGAGAGAGAATATAAGCAAATATGACAGCTGAGCCAAAGCCTAATGGAACACCTTGGTAGTGCTCACCATGGCGACTCATTGTTGCTAATCATCATTGACCTAAAGTCTAGCAGATGACTGAAGTCAACTGAAAAGGAAGGATGCTGCAACAGCAGTAAGTGTAGTGCAGTAAAGTGTCAAGAAATAGACCTCTAAGTCTGATGGAAGAAGCTCTAAGCGAGATAGAGTCTGAGTCAAGAGGAGAGCTATAAAGACATCCATAAGATCTACAGTGTAAAACCTTGAGTGGTGCCATGAAGCTCTCATGATCAAGCCTCAAAGCAACCTTGAAATGCGAGGAAGTGAGCCATATGAATAGAGAACAAAAAGTCACCTCATGAGTTCTCGGGTAGATACATGGAAGAGACCTTGATTCCCCTGCTTGAGATCCTCATACTTTGGAGCCTTACAAGTTACTGTCTGCGTCGAGCCCACTGCAGTACTTAGCGAGAGAGCTCACAGGCTCTGTGCATGAAGCACCTTAGCTCTCAGGATCATCTCATGTGACACTTTGCTGAGAAACAACTAGGTGATTCACTAAAGGTTTACTGCGTGAATAAGCCATTCCCATCAGCCAAAGGCAACTTTGCGAAACTAAAGCAACTGTACGAGTAAACTAAAATAGTTGCGAGCCCCGCAAAGCGAGGGCTCTCCACTTCTCAGTTGAACTTAGGGACCTTTTAGGAATTTCCCAAGGCTAGGGCACACTTCCCGAGGCATGGATTTTGAAGCACACATCTCGAGGCATTCAAGGGTTATAACAGTGCCACGTCTGCTGGAAAAATTAGGGTTAATCTCTTTAGAGCCAAGGCCATTTTGACAGAGTATATAAGTTGTACTTAGAGTTTATTATTTTTATCTTTCCTTCATCCTCTGCCAGCTGAGAGCTCTAGCAGGCTAGGATTAGGGTTTGATCACCTCTTTTTCCTATTTCTCTTCTCTCTTAGCTCAGCACTTGCTAGCTAATCCCCCCGTAAGCAGCTAGGTTTAGTTTTGTTTCAGTTTTGTAATAGATTTTGTATACATTGGGATCGTGGATGAGCAGTTGTGTATGGGATGTAGCCAGGAGACAGTTCATTGTAAGTTTTGCTGTTATCAATGAACTGCTATTTTAATACTTAATCAAATCTATAGATCTTATGATTTCTTTAGATGTCTATAGGATCCATGTATTTGGGACTAGCCCATTCAGTTTTTAGTAGGTCTATTATTTACCATCTAATTTCCCTTGGTTTGATAGACAGATGGAAAGCAATGCTGGATCTGTTGTGAGATCTAGGGAGCTCGGAGGCCTACAGACCATGGTGGTTGCAGCAGTTTTCATGTTCTTTGTCAAGCCTCTGTGAGACGGACAGACCAATGGGATACCCTGTGACCATTCAAGTGGACAGAGTATAGCTCTAAGGTTGTGTCCATCCACATGTTTGAGAAGGATTCTTCTCCCCTACACATGAGCTTCTAGAACCTTGTGAGGAGGTTTGTACAGTGACTGGCTCCCCTTTGTTCTACCTAATCAATATCAAATATTAGACCTGATCTCTTATAGTAATTGCAGCTTGAGGGTGAGTCATTGCAGGTTGTTTGTAGCAATGACCAGTTGAGCTAAAGGCCTTATTCAACCTGTTGCATGATCCTTTTTATGGGCACTACTGAGCAGTAAGTCTTATCAACCCACTTAGGATCTTATAGGTTGGAATACCTATGGATGTCAGTCAGGTCTGTGCACAGATCTGGGGAGCTTGTATCACTGGCATTATATAGTGCTGCAATAATATTCATTGCTAGAGCTGGTCCAGTGGCTGTGGAAATGATCAGTCCACTCTTCTGGATTAGACTAGCAAATTTCTGATTTAACTAATGGGATTTGACAGACTCTATCGGATACCCTGTGACCATTATAGTGGATAGAGTATAGCCCTAAGAGGGCCCCAAAGGGCATGGGTTAAACTAGGAGCTTTTACCTTGTTGAGGCTATTAATAGCGTCTCAGCAAGGAGCACTGCAAAGACAGACTAAATCTGAGTTACATTACTGTATCATTAACTCTAGCTCAGCTTGCTTACTTCTCGTATTTTTTGTATTTTATTTTGGCACACATTACCATCATCTTCTTTTTAACCCTTTTTTTAGGAGAGGGCTACATTTTATTTCTCTATTTTAAGGATTAATTTAGTATAGTCGTGACACCCAACTCCCTTTTTTTAGGATTGTCAGATCTCTAGCCAGATTTGGAGACCTACTATTATAGTCCATTTTGAGTTCTAGATCAATTTCTTTGTGGGACAAACTCTTACTTATCAAAACTTGCTACAATGGACCCCGTATCTTGCAGGACTATGTGTATTTCAGACTTGCTGTGCTGACCCATCTCCAATTCCCCACTCTTGATTTATTCTCTCCACTGTTCTTAATAAAATAGCAGCAAGAGTCTCGAAAAAACGACAACAACATCCCTCCCTATACCCAAGTCATGCCCATTTTTCCCAAGCCATGACTAAGTTTCCTCTGTCATTTCCCACTTCCATGCCCCATATATCTCCCCCAAACATACCTAATACATCCACCAATGCCCCACTTCATTTCTCCAATCCACCCTATATCCCACCCCTCACCCGGGCCATGCTCAATTTTATCGCAAAAACTTCTTGTGGGATTCCAGTGTGCTGATTTATGATGTAAAATTCAGGAGAAAATAGAGATGGATTTAGCACATCTAAAATATTCTAGACCTGCAAGATACAGGGTCCTTTGTAGCAAGTTTTAAAAGTAAGAGAATGTCCACAGGGAGGCTGGTTAGAAATATGATAAATCTCCAGATCTGTAAGAGATCTGGCATCCTAGCTATCTCTACTTTAGTTAAAAGACAGAGGAGTGTTTTGAAATGAGTGGTCACTTAAACTAAACTACAAATAAAATGCAGATTGTTTTGGATCGAATCTGGAGCCTCAAATCTTGCAGATGGAAGGTTTAAAAACTCATAAAATGGAGAAGAACAGCTTGGAGATTGTCTTCACTGCAATCAAGTTGAGCTAAGCATATTACAGGGGTTCAAAAGCACACAAGTCCCTCACCCACAGGCATCATAGTCATAAAGCATAGTTCCACTTCAAATCATAGGATCCACCTGGCCTTAAGGCTATGATCTGTCCACTTTAATGGTCACAGACCATCCTATAGGCTTTATCGAATCCATGGATTGCAGCAGATGAATCCAATTAAGGCCTGAGCTCAGATTCAACTTAAGGTTATGATCTGTCCATTTTAATGGTCACAGACCATCCTAGAGATCTCCTACAAAGCCAGAGCCTCAATTAGAACAATTAAAACCACTACAGATGCTGCAATTTCTAGGTCACAGACGCAGGAAATTATAGGGATATCAAATCCAAGGAATTCAGATGACATCCAAGAGGTCTACCAGTTAAGTGGGTGAGCTGATCAAGAAACTCCTCTACATAAATCCGATCGAGCACCAAAAGGCATCAACAGAGCTTTAGATCTAATTAAAACATTGAAAACAATATTTACATTGCAAACAAGGTCACTCTTACAATGGAATGCTCTCAGATCTGTACTCTGTGCAGCAATTAACCCCAGTAACACTCTTAACCTTACCCAATTACAGATCTAACTCACCCCTTGCTGCTCCTAGGGATTTAGCCAACCATGGTTGGGCTAAAGGAGGGAAAATGGAATCTCGCTGCAAGCTCTGATCTCCAAGAAATTGTTCAGAAATTTGATCCCCCCCAAATGACAATTGGGGATCTCAATATATAGTTTTCTCCTCTATTTTTCCTACCAAAAATCTCTTCTAGAAGGTTGCCAAAGTTTGTTAGAGTTCTGTTAGAGCACATGGGTCGGTTAGGGCTTCCTAGGGCATCTTCTAGAACGTCACGTCGGTCACCAAAGTGCCTCAGTTTGTGTGCAACAGGTCACCAAGTCACAGCGTGTGCATAACATAGTTTCTTAGAAGTTCAACACACGATTTCGACAGGTTGGAGAAGCTTCCAACAGGTTAAAAGTAAGCTTGTAGCCTCTTTCGATAGGTTCCCTGGTCTCTTCGGTAGGTTCCGATAGGCTGGGCTTAGATGCTTCAGCTTCACTGCACTTGATCTGGGGCTTTCGACAAGTTGGAAGAGTAATTCAATAGGTTGAGGATTCACATTCTATTGCTTCGATCAGATGACCTTTGTTCCTATCGAAAGGTTCAAATCATTCTGCGATAGGTGCTGTCTCAGCACTTCTATTTCGATAGGTTCAGTGGACCATTCGATAGGTTCAGTGGACCATTTTATAGGTTCAAGGAACCTTCCGATAGGTCTCCTCTTTCCCTCAAGCTAGCTTTCGATAGGTTGAATTCTCTTTCTCTTTCAACTGCTTGATAGGTTCTTGGATCCTATCGAATTCTTCACTTCTGCACGAATTTTTCCTTTTCTGCTTTCTGATCCTGTCGAACCCTTCTCAACTGCACGAATTCCTTCCTTTCAATGCTTTCAGCTCCTATCAAACTCTTCAGGTGACCAATCGATAGGACATTTTCAGCATATTCTCACTTTCTTCACCTTGCTCTGTTGCAGCCACGCGCTCCAAGGGTTCAATGATGTGCTACCCTTTTGTGTGCTATTGCTGAGTTCGTCCTGTGCTGAGAGATGGCTCCTTGTTGGGCATTCTTGAGTGCTTTTCTTCCCTAGTATCTTCTTTTATTGTTATCTACAAAATACACTTGACAAGGGCTTAGTTAATACTCATGCAACATGTCAAAACAGAGTTTAAGTGAAATAAAATAAATTTCACACCATGTCCATTCAATTTCAAAGGATTTTCAGCAGAAAAATCACCAATTCAAAACTTGAAATTCTGCTGTAATTTCTTCATTCTTAATCAGTTCATCTCAAGGCATTGGGCTTAAAACTTTGATGCAGAGCTCACCTTTAATTCGAGAAATTTGTTCCTATACCACCCCAAATCTCTGAATTTAGACCCAAATCATATCGGGGTTGTTCACTCATAACAAAAATTGAAGGGTGCATCATTTCACACAACTCAAGATCAGTTGCAGCCCTCAAATAGGACTGCAAGCAGGAGCATAGGCATTGCTTTAATTCCTGAAGCTTTCTAGCTCTTTTCACCATAGATTAAGAAAATTCTCATCTCCACATGACAACTCAATCCATTTCAGATCAGTAGGGTCTTTTTATTGGATTGTAGTGTGGCTTATGGGTGAAATTTGCAAAAGGAATAACAGGGGAAAAAATAGGGTTCAAAATTGAGAAATCAGTAAGGGTGAGAAGGTGTCTAGACAATACCTCCTTCATTTAAGCATACTTCCATCTACTTCTTGAATTTTCAGATATGAAGTGATCAGTTTCTAATCCTCTTTTCAGTCTTTCAATGAAATGACTTCTCTTTCTCAACCTTTTATTTTTTTATTTTTTTTTTATTTTTTAATAGGCTAGAATGCCATAACGCCGCCAACTGTGTTTTTCTCCTCTTGCACCCACTTCTCAACCCATCTCTACCTTCTTCCATTCCTTTACCTTTACCTTCTGAAATCTCAGAGTGAGGTCGGGCTGCATCAGGTTAAAGAGTTTTGGGTTTGCATTTCTGGTTTATATCGAGGAAAAATTGTGATTTCAAGGCTCAAATGGTGTGTATCAAGGGCAGTTCAAAGGTGGGGCATTTTAGGCTCAAACTGTCCAAGGGATGGCCTTACTTCATGTCTTCAATGTCATGAATGCTGTTAAGCTGTTTCAACTTGGAATTGCCAAACTTCTAGTGATTAGAATTAGATCCCATCAGTCCTTAGAGCAGAAGAAATTGCCTAGACACTCTTCAAAGAAATTAGGAATTTTCAGGCCCAAATCTCACTGGGTATGGTCTTCCGTCAAAATTTCTGGGGGGTATCTTCATAGTTTTCTCTCATTTCAAGTTCACTAATCATCAATTTTTTTTTTTCATAAAATTCTTGACATTTGCTTCATGAAAAATGTTAAAACTACAACTCATTTCAGTTTTAAAAAGTTTTTAATTTCCTCTTTTCCAGAAAAAATCAGGTGGGAAATCACTTTATGGTCAAAAACGTTTTCAACATAGCTGCACAAAGCATTAACTTATTTTATTGGCACACCTGCCATACCCCCAAACCTAAACTAAACAGTGTCCTCACTGTTTTGAGAAAAAACAATCAAGAGGGAGACAGGGTAAGAAGATATCTATAGAATAGCACAACAAAATTGTCAACTATATACAAGAGACAAATACAAAAGAAACTGAAACAACACATGGCCACATTCATATACAGCTTGGTGCCAGCTACCGCTTGGATGCAGGGGCTTTGCCCTTAGATTTGGATTGCTTGGGTGTTTAGCGCGTGCCTCCTCAGACTGGGCAGCAAGCTTTTTGCCTATAGGATCAATCGCAATCGCAGGATCAGATAAAACAGAGATGGATTCAGCACATCTAAAATATCCTAGACTTGCAAGATACAGGATCCTTTGTAGCAAGTTTTAATAAGAGTTTGTCCCACGGGGAGTAGTGATCTAAACCTAAGAGGTGTATAGTAGACCTCCAGATCTGGTAATTCGAAGAAGAAAGAGAGCTTTTTGGGTGTCATTAGATCTAATTATTTTATAGAATTACTGGAGATTTTCTAAACTACTGGAGAAATATGAATAAAAGAATGGTTATTTAAACTAAAGTGTATAAAAATAAATCCTAATCCTCCTTCAGATTAAGGTCGTCAATTTAAGTCCCCAGCTATCGGATATTTATGAAAATAAACAGTACCGTTACACCATATATCAAGGATCCTACCATTGGTCGTCAATCAAGTCTAGAATCCCATCAATACAGATTTAATCTAATCATAATCCTCCTTCAGATTAAGGTCGTCAATCTTAATCCTTAGCTATCGGATATTTATGAAAATAAACAGTACCGTTACACCATATATCAAGGATCCTACCATTGGTTGTCAATCACATCTAGGATCCCATCAATACAGATTTAATCTAATCAACAATCAACCAGAAATTTGAGCGTCAATCAAACTCTAGCAAACTGAAGATGGGAAAGTAGAAACCGTTACACTAATCTGCAAATTCTAACCTAAGCCGTCAATTCAAGTCAAAACTTGGAGATGTTTACAAAACTGAAATAAAACTAAACTAAAAGATGGAGGAAGATGGATGGTGAAATAAAATATAAAATGGTGGGAAATAGACAACTAGGGCCTAATTTTCATTGCAAAATAGATCAAGATCTGAGGATATGCAGCCATCCTTCATTTAGCTACAAGCACAAATGCAAGGTAGAAGAATCCGATCTAGACCGGTGGTTTGAATTCATCTTATGGCTATGATCTGTCCACTTAAATTATCACAGATCATCCAATAGATTTCCTCCATCCCTGGTTTGGATTGAACTTGTGGCTATGATTTGTCCACTTAAATGGTCACAGATCATCCAATAGATTTCCTTCATTCCGATGGCTTTGATTAGAACAAGATAATCACTACAGATGCTGTGGATGCAAGGCCACAGGCACAGACACCCACAGGCATATCAAACCCAGGGAAATCAGATGGTCATCAAGAGATCTACCAGTTAAGCGGGTGAGCTGATCAAGCAACTCCTCTACACAAATCTGATCGAGAATCTAATGGGACCACAAGATCTTTAGAATTAATTAAGCTTTAAAACCAATAATTTATTGCTTCAAATAAAAACAACTTATAATAACATTGTTCCCAGATCTGTAGTCTGTGCATCGATCCACATTTCTTCATGCCAAAATTACGATTATAAAACAGATCTAAGTTGCTACCTAGATCTAATCCAACATGCTGGATTAGAGAGAGAAGGGGGAAGAGAAAAGGGAAAAATAAAACCTAAACCTAACCCTAAATTTGCTAAGGAGAACTCAAGCTATTCCTTTATTCCTACTTTCCTTGCTGAGGAAAAACAGCAAAATAGATGGATATTTATAAGTGTGTATTGATCCTTGTGCCTTGGGTTTCAGCCAATCAGAGAGCAGAGATGGATTCCTCTTCTATTGTGCTTCAGTTGCATTTCCGCCAAAAATTAGCTCCTACCCATGTGCAGAGTTTCCTGTGCATTGGAGTTCCTAAAATTGCCCTTGCTTAGCCACAAATACTCAGCTACTCATCTCTATACTTGTTGTCCGCAAAATGGGCCCAAGCTGCCCCTTTTTCCAGTTGCACACCTCAAATGATTGCCCAAAAAATAATTGTTCTTGGCTGCCCCCAAAATATCCCCAATATACTTCTGCTGTTTGTCACCAAAACAGCTCCAAATGGACTCTGTTTTAATAAATTGCTGATGCTAGATCTCATGGTTGCAGCTTGAAAGAATAGGCTTGAAGTATTTCAACAGGTGGAGCTGCAGCCACATGAACCATTCGATAGGATGGCAGCTTCACTTAAGACGCCAGGTGTGAGGGGTTTTTCGAGAATTTGATGGTTGGATAGGATCTTGACTGCATCTCGACAGGTTTGGAGCAAGTTGGAGGTTGGGCTTCTCGATAGGTTACGATATTGAAGCGGTCAAAGGCTGCTATGGTCTGGTTTTTCAACTGAAACAAGAAGCATATATATATATATATATATATATATGTAAATGCATATACAGCTACTCATAAGACGCCAGATTTGAGGGGATTTCTGAGAAATCGACTGTTGGATAGGATCTTGACTGCACATCGGCCGATTGGAGAAAGCCGGAGGTTAGGCCTCTCAACGGATTGAGATATCTAGGCGGTCAACGGGTGCTGTGGGCTGTATTGCAACTGAAACAAGAGACATATATATATATATATATATATATATATATATATATATATATATATATGCATATGCAGCTGCACATAAGACGCCAGATTTGAGGGGCTTTCTGAGAAATCGACCGTTGGATAGGATCTTGACTGCACATCGGCCGATTGGAGAAAGTCGGAGGTTGGGCATCTAGGCGTCTCAACGGGTTGAGAAATATAGGCGGTCAACAGGTGCTTTGGGCTGGATTGCAGCTGAAACTTGCATGCAGGTTTGCTAGAAGGCTCCTGGTGCTGTAATTTGAACCACTTGATAGGTTGAAGGCCGGGGAGGATCCCTTCGATAGGATCAGCTGCTACTCATTGACGAATTCGATAGGATTGAAAGATGGTAGCTGCTGCAATTCGATAGGATTGAAGAGGTGCAAGGCTGCAGCTGGTGTTTCGATAGGTTAGCTGTAGAGGGCTGCTGCAAGGTGCCGACAACTCCTGGGAATTTTGGGAGCTGCACTTCGACAGCTTGATGGAAGATGGTGCTGTTGTGCTCGAAAGGGTGGATAAGTGGAAGACTGCAGCAGCTCTTTGAGAGGTTTGGGCTGTGCATGGAAAGTTTGGGCAGCTGCCATTGCTGCCGTGAGGTTGAAGATGATGGGCACAAGACCAGGTGTCGGGATGTGTGGGATTTCAGCAAGGGTTCTGCTGGTCGAGATGGTCGGATAGGATCTTGAACGCACATCAAGAGGTTAGAGGAGTGCTGAAGGTTGGGCATCTCAATGGATTGAAATCTTTAAGCTGTCAACAAGCTTAACAAGCTTTATGGCCTATTTTGCAGCTGAAGCTTGTGTGCAGCCGAGAGGATGAAGGAGCGATTTGAGGAGCTGAAGCTTTCGATAGGTTCAGGAGGTCCTTGAAGTGTGCTGTTCGACAGGTTTGCTGCTGCACTTTGACCAATTCGATAGGATGAAAACGTGGGAGCTGCAGCTGGGTTTTTCGATAGGATTGAAGGCCTGCTCGATAGGTTGGTGCTGAGGGAGTGCGCAGCTTCAGCTGCAGCTGGGTCCATGCAACTTGAAGCTGTCGTGAGGATGAGCTTCTGCATTTCGATAGGTTCATGGGCTGCTTCTAGTTCCAGCAGTCCAAACATGAAGCATTCGATAGGTTTGAGCTACTAGCTGCTCGAGAGGATAGGAGATGAAAGGATGCTGGTCTGCTGCACTTTGCAAGGCTTGGACTGCAGATCTCTTGTGCTGTTGGAATGAACAGCTGAATATATATATATATATATATATATATATATATATATATATATATATATATATATATATATATATATATATGTTATGGACTGCAGATATGAGCTGGCTTTTAGGCTTTGCATGCAGAAGCTTATCGAGAGGGTTGAGAGGCCATAAGTCGACAGGATCAGATGCTGCAAATCGAGAGGTTTAGTGTATGGTGCAAGACCTTGATAGGTTTGTGCTTTGGATTCCAAACTTCCCGAGAGGCTGAACTATATGGCTGCATAGCTGATGCATGGGTGCAAAGTGGATTAAGCAGTTCACTAAAGAGGTGCTGCAGAAGTTGAGGCCAAGTGCACTTCCTTATCAACAAGCCATAGCCCGCTCTTTCCATCTCTCTTTCAGCTGTTAATTAACTTCCAAAACACTCCTTATTGGTGTTTTTTAACGGAAAACTGCACTAAGGACCAAATTAACTCCTTGCTGCAAAACAACACTAAAAACAATAATAAAAGACTCTTAAGTCCTAGCAAAAGTCGGGTTTAAAGGTGTAGAAAGTGGCAAAAATCAGTGCTTAACATCGGGGCCATGCCCAATTTTTCCTCTTCACACACCCCATCCATACCCCCCAACCATCAAATAACCCATCTCCATTCGATCCCCCTTCCATGGCCATGATGGAGTAGATGTTTCAAACCTACAATAGGTGGAAGGCCTCCCAACACATCCCCTCTCATCCACACCCCACACCACCCATGGATCCATCCTATACCCTATCAAGCCTCTATGCCTCATTCCCCCATAACCCCCATCAACCCCCCATCATCCACACTATCCAAACCCTCATTTCCCACATATCCCAAGGCCCAATGACCCAAACCCCCATTTACCCATATATCCCAAGGCCCCATGGTCCAAAACCCCATGACCCATACCCATCAAGGGACCATGGCTCAGACCCATTAAGGCCCAATGGGCTAGACCCACCAAGGGTCTGCGTCCAGACCCACCAAGGCCCAATGGGCAAGACCAACCAAGGGCCCATGGCCCAGGCCCACCAAGGGCCACTAGGCCAAACCCATCAAGGGCCCATGGCCCAAACCCATCATGACCAAGGCTTTGTGGCCCAAGCTTCCCAGGGACCCATGGGCCAAACCTTCATAGCCCAACCCTCCTAAGGCTTCATAGCCCAAACCCAAGCCCAACAAAACTTTAGAGCCTTGTTGGCCACTTACCTTGGGTTCAAAAAGGGGTTTAAAATCACACAATTAAAGGATCTATTGGTTGCACACACCAAGGCAAGTAAACATACAGACCTGCAAGTATTTAGGGGCTGTTGTAGCAAGTTTTAAAGGATAAGTAAGAGTATGCCCATAGGGAAATGTGAGCTGAAAATTAAGTGAATCTCTAGATCTAGGGCAGATCTGGCACCCTGCCTAATACTAAAATAACAAAAGAGAGAGGAGAGGTTTTAAGGGGTTGTCACTTTAATCTAAACTACAAAAACATAATTAAATGCAGAAATGAATTGAGATTAAATCCAGAGTTCAAATCTTACAAGTGAGGGGAATTTTTGGTAAAATTAAAAACAGAAAATGGAGAGAAACAACTTGGAGTTTGGCCTTGCTGCAATTAGATTGAGTTGACAATGTCACAAAGAATTCAGAATGCATCAATCCCTCATCTAGCTATAAGCACAGTTGCAGGGTAAAAGGATCTGATCTAAGCCAGAGATTTAGATTGATTAAGGCTATGATCTATCCACTTCAATGGTCACAGATCATCTAATAGATTCACTCCATTCTCAAGCTTCCATCAGAAATGTATAATCACTACAAATGTTATAACTGCCAGGAAACAGACACAGGCAATTATAGGAACATCAGATCTAGGGAGATCAAATGGTATCCAAGAGGTCTACCAGTTAAGTGGGTGAGCTATTCCCATCTATACAAATTCGATGGAGCGCCAAATAAAACCAAATGAAATATGGATCTGATTACAACAATTAAACTAACATTGCATTGAAATAAAATTTGTATATACTTAAATGCTCTTAGATTTGTAGTATGTGCATCATCTGACCCTTAATAACATTCTCAACTCTCCCCAATTATTGATCCAACCTCACTCCTTGCTGCTCTAAAGAAATTAGCCATCCATCGTTGGTCTAAAAGGAAGAATGGAGAATTTCGATGCAAGCTCTGATCTCCAGAATTGATCCCCTTTTTCTGGAGGCTTTCCTTCCTTTTATAGCTTTCCTCCTCTACCTCAGATCCATTTTTCCCGCCAATTATGGCTTCCAGAATAATTCTGTTATTCCCTCCTTTATTCCCTTTATAGATGGCTCTTTCAGTTAGTTAGAGTTGGGGGAGAGCGCGTGGGTCGGTTAGGATTTCTCAGGGCACTTCTAGAGACTTCGTGCCGGTCATCAAAGTGCCTTGGATTGCATGCAGCAGGTCACCAACTTGTAGCGTGTGCACAACAGCTTTTCTGAGAAGTCCTTCAGTTTATTTCGATAGGTTCTTGAGGCTTTCGATAGGTTCCAAATAGGCCTTCTATTCCTTTCGCTAGGATTCAGGATCCTTTCGATAGGTTTCGATAGGTTGGGCTGAGAATAAAGCTCTAGCATCCGTAGCCTTCATATGGTATGTTCGACAGGTTGGGGGCTCCTTTCGATAGGTCGATCTCTGCACACTACATTTCGATAGGTTTGCTTCTAGCTCCTGTCGATAGGTTATCAACTTTTCAATAGGTTCTCGATAGGTGTCCTTAGCGTGATAGGTTTTAGAATCCTATCGACAAGTTCTCTTCAAGCTTAGGCAACTTGTCGATAGGATGCTCCCTTCTTGTTTCTGACTGCGCGATAGGTTCCAGGATCCTATCGAATTCTCTCATCCTCACGACTTCTTCCTTCTCTCAGCCTTCAGATCCTATCGACAGGTTCCAGTAACCTCTTAATAGGTTGTTTTCAGCCTGTTTTCAGTCCTTCAACACTGTTTTGTTGTTGCTGCATGCTCTAAGTGGGCCACTGTTGGGTCTGAACTACATTGAGATATGGATTTCTACACTATGACTGCTTTTTACTGCTATCTATAAGACATACTCAACAAACATTTATTAGTCCACTTATAGGTCTATCAAAGCTCATGTTAAGGGGTGAAAAGTGGTACTTTTCAGAGATTAATACACCCCCAAACCTAAGCTTTGCTAGTCCCTGAGCAAAGGAAGAATAAAGAAAACTAAAATGCCACTTTTGTAGGGAGCACATATGCATTTAGCATATGCATCATGCCTTTTGAACCCCTAGGTGATCCCTAGTGCAGGAGTGGAGTCTCCTGAGGGTTTTCAGTGAAGGTACCCACAAACTTCTCCAATAAAATTAGTTAATACTTATGCAACATGTTAAAATAGAGTTTCAGTGAAATGAAATAAATTCCACACCATGTGCATTCAATTCTAGAGAACTTTTAGCAGAAAAAATATTCAGTTTAAAACTTCAAATTCTGCTGTAATTCTTTCATCATCAATCAGTTCATGTCAAGGCATTGTTCATGAAAATTAATGTAGATTTCACCTTTAATTTAATAATTTTGTTTTGACAATGCCCCAATCAATTTTTGACTTCAGACCTAAGTCTTACCAGGGTTGTTCACTCACAACACAAGTAGAAGGGTGCATCATTTCTCACAGCTCAAGAGCAGTTACAGCCATCAAATAGGACTGCAAGCATGAGCATAGGCATTGCTCTAACTTTTGAAATTTTTTAACTCTTTTCACCATAATAGGTTAAACAAATCCTCATCTCCACATGACAGCTCAATCCATTTCAGATCAGTAAGGTCTTTTTTTATTGGGTTGTAATGTGGCTTATGGGTGAAATTTGTAAAAGAATAAAAGGGGTAAAAAGGATTCAAATTGAGAAATCAGGAAGGTAAGGAGGTGATGCACCACCTTCTTCAGTTCAACACAATTTCATCTACTTCTTGAATTTTCAGATTTGAAATGGCTAGTTTCTAATCATCTTTTCAATCTTTCGATGAGATGACTTCTCTTTCTCATTCTTTTACTTTGTTTTTCTGTTTTTCTTTTCCTTTTATATACTTTTGTGTTTTTTTTTTTTCTCCCTTTTTTTTCTTTTTTTTATGGGCTGGAATGCCATAATACCACCAAATGTGCTTCCTTCTCTTTCAATCAAATTTTAAACCTTGCTCCTCTAGCCTCACTTCTCCTCCTTTTTCCTGATTTCTCAGATCGAGAGTGAACTGAAATAGGTCAAGGGGTTTTGAGTTCAAATTTTCTTATTTTTATCAAAGAAAAGCTGAGATTTTAACGGCTCAAATGGTGTGTATCAAGGGTAGTTCAAAGGTGAGAAAATTTTAGGCTCAATCTGTCCAAGGGATGGCCTTACTTCATGTCCTCAATATCATGAATGTTTTTAAGCTATTTTAATTTCGATTTGCCTAACTTCTAGTGATCAAAACTAGATCTAAACAGTCCTTAGAGGAGAAAAATTTGCCAAGACACTCTTCAAAGAAAATTTTCAGGCCCAAATCTCACTGGGTATGGGCTTCCATCAAATTTTTGGGGTGTATCCTCACATTTTTCTCTCCTTTCAAGTTCACTAAACATTACTTTTTGAAAATTCTTGACATTTGCTTCATGAAAAATGCTAAAACTATAGCTCATTTCAATTTAAAAAAAATTTTAATTTCCTCTTTTCCAAAAATCAGGTGGGAAATCACTTTATTTTCAAAAACTTTCTCAACATTGCTGCACTAGCATTAACTCATTTCATTAGCACATCTGCCATACCTCCAAACCTAAATTAAACAGTGTCCTCACTATTAAGAGAGAAAGGTGTAGTGCAGCATGATAAAAACAGGAGTAAAATGCAGAAAATGGTACATTAAGCAGGCAAGCAAAGAAAAACAGTACATTATTCGAAAATTATGCAAGTAAAGGAAACAGAAGATTTATTATATAAAGCAGTACATATATGCCGAAGAAGTAAAGAAAAGAAATATAGACACAAGCTATCAAAATCCTTGAAGAGGAACTGCAAGCTAGAGGGGGGAAAAAGTTCTAAGGGAGAGGAGGCTGGGTAGGGGGTGAAGGGGGAGAGGATGCCGGTGGTTCTAGCTTTTGTTTTTTCTTCTTTCTCTTATTCTTTTTCTTCTCTTCCTTTGCCAAAATCTATTTTACTTCGTACTCGTCCCATAAAAATTGTAAGGGATCATGCTCGACTGGTAGTGGTCAGATGGGGTAGAATTTGGTCGGCAAATCTTTGGGTTTGTCGTCTGCTATGATTGGGATATGGAAGGACTGAAGAGGTTAGGAGGGAATGGATGTGAAAGGACTGGACAAGACTGATATCTAAAATGCATGGGCGGTGGAATATGAATCAGTATAATAAATCGTTCGCATTCTTCCATGCTTAATTACTGAAAATGAAGGTGGGAATAAATGGTAAGGTGGTTGCTGTATGGCGTGTTGTGTAGATTAATATGGAGAATGGAGTGTGGACCTCATGTTGGGCTATTTTTAGCAATGGTGGTTAAGTCAAGGAAGTATGCGCAATGAATGCTTAGACACCGACTTGTGGATAAGGATGAAAACGAGCTCCGACAGGGTTGGTGATGCGGTTTTCGACGGGTTGGTGCAACCTGTCGAGAGGTTAAAAACTATTGAACCTCTTGAGAGGTTCACTCTATCTTGTTGACGGGGTTTGGCTCTGTAGCAGTGACAAATGGGGAAGAGAGATCTAGGGTTCTGCAGAAATGACGTAACGACAGGTATATAAAAGGTGAGAATTGATTTCGATAGGATGAGCTGAATGATTTCGATAGATTAAAGTATCCTATCGAACACTATAAAGAATACAACGTGCAGATGAGATGCTTCGATAGGTCAAATCCTTCTTATCGATAGGTTCATGCGGTATGTGATTCATCCTTTCGATAGGTTCTTGAAAAGTATCTAGAACCTATCAAAAACTTCTTTCTGTCCTTTTAAACCTATCGAAGAGTTGTTTTCACCTATCGACAAGTCTCAAATGACCTATCGAAGGGAAATGACCTATCGAAATCCCCAAATGACCTATCGAAAGGTCCCATATGCTCATAGAAACTACATTTTCGTGTAGTGCTCAGCCTCAGCACTTATCAAACTCTTTTGTTGTGCTTCCATTCAAATTTTCTTCCATTGTTGACATACTCCCATGGTCCCTGGACTGTTGACAAGGTTGAAATGATGACCTAATGCTACCATGGAAATTTTATTGTAAATGAACAAAAGATCATAACAGAAAGTAAGCACTTAAAACAGAACCAAAATATAGTACATATGATACACACTGAAATCATGTCTAAATTGGAGGGTCCTGAAGATCAATAGTCTCCTCAGGCTCATAGATTTTTTTAACATAAATTTTTAACCTCTGTCCATTGACTTTCATGACCCTACCATCTTTAGGGTCCATGATTTCTATAGCTCCAGATGGGGAAACCTGTAAAACTATGTAGGGCCCATCCTATCTGGGCTGTAATTTTCTTGGAAAGAATTTTAATCTTGAATTGAAAAACCATTTGTCACCTATTTTGAATTCTTTCCGCAGCAAGTGCCTGTCATGAAAGGCCTTAGTTTTTTCCTTGTAAATCCAGGCATTTGAATATGCTTCCATCCTCAACTCTTTAAGCTTAGATAATTGCAATTTCTTGTTCACACCAGCAGAAGTTAAGTCAGAATTTAATGTTTTAATGGCCCAATATGCTCTATGTTCTAACTCAACAGGCAAGTGACATGCCTTGCCATACACTAGCCTGAATGGGGACATCCCTATGGGGGTCTTATAGGCAGTCCTATAAGCCCACAAGGCATCTGGCAGCTTTATTGACCAATCTTTCCTATCAGCTCGCACAGTCTTCTCTAGGATGTGTTTGATTTTCCTCTTGGAAATCTCTACTTGCCTACTGGTTTGTGGGTGGTAGGGAGTAGCAACTCTGTGGGTCACAGAGTATTTTTCCAACAGTTTTTCAAAAGGTTTATTGCAAAAGTGGCTTCCTCCATCACTAACAATAGCTTTGGGGGTGCTAAACCTAGAGAATATGTTATCCTTTAAAAACTTAATGACAACATTATAATCATTTGTTCTTATAGTTATGGCCTCTACCCATTTGGATACATAGTCCACAGCTATAAGGATGAAACTATATCCATAGGAGGGGGGAAAAGGTCCCATAAAATCAATTCCCCATATGTCAAATAGTTCAACAACAAGCACAGGTTGCAAGGGCATAGAGTTTCTTTTTGTAATACTTTCCATTTGTTGGCATCTAGAATAGGCTTTGCAATGTTGTATGACATCCTTGAACAGAGTGGGCCAATAGAAACCACTTTGAAGTACCTTTGCAGCAGTCTTGTTACCACTGAAATGGCCCCCACAAGCCTGTTCATGACACATGGTTAGAATGTTTTCAAAATCAATTTCAGGTACACATCTTCTTATAACCTGCTCTGCACAATACTTAAAAAGGTGAGGATCGTCCCACATGTAATATCAAATTTGTGAGAAGAACAAATTCCTATCATCCTTACTTCAATGTGGGAGTACCCTTCCCACTGCAAGATAGTTTACTATGTTAGAAAACTAGGGCATACTTATCTCCACAGCAAAAAGCTGCTCATCTGAGAAAGAATCATTGATGGGCAAGCTTTCTATTTCAACATCCGAAATCCTTGATAAGTGGTCTGCAACCACATTTTCAACCCCCTCCCTTTCTTTGATTTCCAAGTTGAATTCCTGCAAAAGAAGAATCCATCTAATTAGTCTAGCGTTAGCCTCCTTCTTAGACAAGAGGTATTTTAAAGTTGAATGGTCAATAAACACAATGATCTTAGATCCCAACACATGATCTGAACTTTTGTAAAGTAAATACAATGGCTAGTAGCTCCTTTTTAGTTGTGGTGTATTTCAATTGAGCATCAACCATTGATTTACTAGCATATGCCACCACACATGGTGCTTTATCTTTCCTTTGTCCCAGCAATGTCTGATGCATCACACATCAGCTATAAAGGCAGAGAAAAATCAGGAGCTTGCAAGATAGGAGCAATAGTCAAACAGGTCTTCAAAAGTTCAAAAGCAGCTAGGCATTCATCATTGAACACAAATGGAACCTCTTGGCACAGCAAGTGGCAAAGTGGCTTGGAAATTTTGCTAAAATCTTTGATGAACCTCCTGTAGAAACCAGCATGGCCCAAGAATGACTTGACTTGTTTGACAGTTTTAGGAGGGGCAAATGTTCTATTAAATCAATTTTATCTTGATCAACCTCTATTCCTCTTTGGGAAACAACATGTCTTAGGACAATACCTTGAGTCACCATGAAATGACTCTTTTCCCAACTCAAAACCAGGTTGGTCTCCTCACACCTTTGCAGCAAAAGGCTGAGATGGTGCAGGCATTGGCTAAAATCATTCCCATAAATAGAGAAATCATCCATAAAAATCTCTAGAAACTTGTCAATCATGTCAGAAAAGATAGCATGCATGCATCTTTGAAAGATGACAGGTGCATTACATAGTCCAAATGGCATTCTTCTGTATGCAAAGGTTCCAAATGGATAAGTGAATGTGGTTTTTTCTTGATCTTGTGGGTAAACAGGAATCTGATTGTATCCTAAATAACCAGCAAGGAAACAGTAAAAAGCCTTACCTGCCAGCTTATCTAAGATCTGATCTATAAAAGGCAATGGGAAGTGATCTTTGCTAGTTTTCTCATTGAGCTTGCGATAGTCTATGCATACCCTCCAACCAGTGGTCTGTCTGGTTGGAATTAGCTCACCTGAGTCTACTTGAACTACTGTGATCCCAGATTTTTTGGGTACCACCTGGGTGGGTGCCACCCATTGAGAATCTGAGACAGGGTAAATGACCCTAGCATCAAGAAGTTTGACTACTTCCTTCATAACAGCTTCCTGCATGTGTGGATTGAGCTTCCTTTGCATCTCTCTAGAAGGTTTAGAACCTTCTTCAAGATGAATTTTGTGCATACACACAGCTGGATTTATCCTCCCAAATCTGCAATAGTCCATCCTATTGCTTTCTTATGTCTTTTTAGCACACAAATCAATTCTTCTTCCTGCTCAAGAGTGAGGAAAGATAAGATTATCACTGGCAGTTTGTGATTGGCTCCTAAAAAGGCATATTTTAAAGATTTTGGGAGTTGCTTTAACTCCACATCTGGGGGACTAATGAGTGAAGGCAATAGGAGTGCCTTAGAAGGTGGTGGAAGAGGTAATAAAGCAGGAGTCCATGGGTGATGCTTTGCTGGTCCTGCTTCAGAATTTACACTTTCCACTTGCTCAAGCTTGGATGTGGAAACTTTCTCTTCCACTATTTCATTCCATACTTTTTCAAAAACATTAAACAAATATTACCATGCAGCAGCTGAGGTAAATTTTCTTATACAAACTCATCCAACACGCTATGGAAAAACAGTCTTCATTTTCTAAGTGAGGCTGGTGAGCTGCATTGTACACATTCAGCTTGACTTTTATATTACCGAAAGATACTTCCATGACCCCTGATCTACATTGTATACAAGTATTTGCAGTGGCCAAAAAGGGCCTGCCTAAGATCATAGGGATAGAAGTAGTGCACTTGCTTGGCTCCATATCCAACACCAAGAAATCAGCAGGATAAAAGAATTTGTCAACCCCAACCAAGACATCTTCAATGACCCCATAGGCTTCCTTTCAGATATGTCAGCTAGTTGTAAGACCACATGTGTGGGCTTCAACTCTCCTAAGCCCAGCTTCTCATATATTGGATATGGAAGCAAATTCACACTAGCTCCCAGATCTAATGAGGCCTTTTCAATGGTATGATCCCCAATAATGCAGGGGATAGTGGGGACTCTAGGGTCTTAGAGTTTTATTGGAGTTGTAATAGTCAGTATTTGTTTCACTTTTTCTGCTGAAAAGACTTTCTTGGATGGATGTATCCTTGATTGTCTTTTGTGGGTGCAAAGGTCTTTTAAAAACTTGGCATAAGCTGGAACCTGCTTGATTGCATCAAGTAGAGGCAAGTTGATCTTCACTTGCTTAAAAGTTTTCATTATTTCCTCTATTTTGGCATGCCCTTTATCGAAAGGAGAAGGTGCTTGCATTGCCTTAGGAAATGGCAAATGTGGGACTGCTCCCCCATTTGCAGCTTTAGCCAACTCATCATCTCTTTTTTTAGTTTTATTATTTTTTTTAGGATCACCATTATCCTTCTTATTCAACATGGGTTGCTCCTGTTGTACCTTCTCTTTATCTTTTTCTGAAATTTTCAAAGGCCCACAGCCTACTTGATTGTCCACCAGCCTTCCACTTCTTATTGTGGTGACAGATTTGGCTTTCTCATGGGAGGAAGAAACCTCACCTACCACATATTGTCTCCTTGGATTGTCCATGGGTTGGCTAGGCAGCCTCCCTTCCTCTCTCTTGGTCAAAGCATTAGACAGCTGACCAAGATGGTCTTCTATCTTTTTAATGTTTTGGCTATGAGAGTGCACAGTTTGAGATAAGGGTCCTAAGTTTTGTACTGAAGCCAGAACTTGTTCCTTAAAAGAAAGTGTTCTAGCAATTGGAGAGGGTGCAACTTGCTGCACAGGCTGAGTCATGGGTTGTTGATAGTGGGGCCTTGGAAAGTAATTCTGGTTGTAGGGCTGAGCATTTTTGTAAGGCATGGGTTGTTGTGGCTGGTTTGAAAAAGTATCTTATCTCCACCTCAAGTTGGGGTGGTTTCTCCATTAGTAACCAGCAGTAGGTTGTTGCCTAAAAGACTGAGTGGCAGCCACATGCTCCATCACTAAATCTAAAAATTAAACAGCTGAGGGGAATTCCTCAAGGGAGTGAGTGGGGGACTGGCATATAACACATGCCTCCTGCACTTTAACAGCCATGATTAACTGCATTACTCTCATGAGCTTATCAAACTTCTGGGTCAAACTGTCCACTTTCCTTTCTAAATCATTGTGCCCACTCACCTCATACATCTTTCCTCTTGTGGTATTTTCTTTCACCATTCTAGGAATGTCCAAGTCCCTAGACAATGTCTCTCTCTGCATGTTATTCTCACTGATGATGTCAAACAACTCCCAAGCCTCCTCAGCAGTTTTGTGGAGGTAAGTACCACCACAAGAGGCATCTACCATATCTTTGCTCTTAGAATCAATTCTCTGATAAAAGCTTTGAACAAATTGCCATTCAGGGATTTGATGATGGGGACATTTCTTCAGGAGTTCTTTGAATCTCTCCCATGCTTGGTGAAAGTCCTCAATTGGGTCTTGAGCAAATGAGATAATACCCTTCCTCAACTGGCTTGTCTTGGACATGGGGAAAAATTTGGCTAAAAACTGACATTGAAGATCACTCTAGGACTGAATACTATTAGGTGGGAGCATTGACAACCAAGTCTTGGCTCTATCCTTTAATGAAAAAGGAAAGAGTCTCATCCTGGTTGCTTCCTCCCCCAAACCTGTTATATTGAATGTAGTGCACAGTCCTAGAAATTCATTAATATGCTTATATAGGTCTTCTTTGGTCAGGCCATGGAATGAGGGTAGCATTTGGATTATGGAAGATTTGATCACATAGTTTCCTTGAATAGCAGGGAATTGAATGCAGAAAGGGGAATTGTAAATCCCTGGTGCATTGAATTCCTTCAAGGTTCTAGGTTGCTCACCCATTTCAGCAGATTCAGATGCGACAGATGTGGGTGAGATTTGTTTAAACCTAAGAATTCTTTCAACCTTTGGATTTAATGGAACAATCTGAGGGTTGAGAGTTCTCCTTCCAAACATACACCACTCACAATCTTAATACCACACACAATACAGAGCAAATTTAAGACAACAATCAGGAACAAGCACAAACTAATAAATCTACAAATCCACAGATAAAAAAAAATAAAAGGAGTAGAGGGATGCAAACTTTAGCACAGCCTCTAGCACAATGCTCCTCCTTAGACACAACTTCCAATCTATTAAAAACAACAGAAACTATTCCAAAACAGTAAAAACTTTCAAAAGCAGTTAGTGAAAAACTAAACAGTCTATTAGAGATTTATAATCTATACTAAAACAAACTTAGATCTACCAATTTTAATCACACAGATCTCCGGTAGCGGCGCCAAAAACTTGTTGGCCACTTACTTTGTGTTCAAAAAGGGGTAAAAAATCACACAATTAAAGGATCTATTGGTTGCACACACCAAGGTAAGCGGACAAATAGACCTGCAAGTATTCAGGGCCAGTTGTAGCAAGTTTTAAAGGGTAAGTAAGGGTATGTTCACAGGGAAATGTGAGCTAAAAATTAAGTAAATCTCCAGATCTAGGGCAATCTGACACCCTGCCTAATTCTAAAATAGTAAAAGAGAGAGGAGAGGTTTTAAGGGGTTGTCACTTTAATCTAAACTATAGAAACACAATTAAATGTAGAAATGAATTGAGGTGAAATCCATAGTTCAGATCTTACAAGTGAGGGGAATTTTTGGTGAAATTAAAAACAGAAAATGGAGAGAAACAGCTTGGAGTTTGGTCTTGCTGCAATTAGATTGAGCTGACAATGTCACAAAGAATTCAGAATGCATCAATCTCTCATTTGGCTATGAGCACAGCTGCAGGGTTAAAAGGAACTGATCTAAGCCAGAGATTTGGATTGATCGTAAGGCTATGATCTGCCCACTTCAATGGTCACAGATCATCCAATAGATTCACTCTATTCTCAAGCTTCCATCAGAATAGTATAATCACTACAAATGCTGCAACTGCCAGGCCACCGACACAGGCAATTACAGGAATATCAGATCTAGGGAGATCAAATGGTATCCAAGAGGTCTACCAGTTAAGTGGGTGAGCTATTCTTATCTACACAAATCTGATTGAGCACCAAATGAAACCAAATGAAATATGGATCTAATTACAACAATTAAACCAACATTGCATTGAAATAAAATCGCTATACAATGAAATACTCTCAGATTTGTAGTATGTGCATCATCTGACCCTTAATAACATTCTCAACTCTCTCCAATTACAGATCCAACCTCACTCCTTGCTGCTCCAAAGAAATTAGCCAACCATCGTTGGGCTAAAAGGATGAAAAGAGAATTTTGATGCAAGCTCTGATCTCCAGAATTGATCCCCTTTTTCTGTCGGCTTCCCTTCCTTTTATAGCTTTCCTCCTCTGCCTCAAATCCATTTTTCTTGCCAGTTGTGGCTTCCAGAATAATTCTATTATTCCCTCCTTTATTTCCCTTCTAGAAAGGTCTTTCAGTTAGTTAGAGTTGGGGGAGAGCACGTGGGTTGGTTAGGGTTTCTCAGGGCACTTCTGGAGACTTCATGTCGATCACCAAAGTGCCTCGAATTATGTGCAGTAGGTCACTAACTTACAGTGTGTGCACAACAGCTTTTCAGAGAAGTCCTTTAGTCGATTTTGATAGGTTCCTGAGGCTTTCGACAGGTTCCAAATAGCCCTTCTGTTCCTTTTACTAGGATTCAGGATCCTTTCGATAGGTTTCAATAGGTTAGGCTGAGAATAAAGCTCCAGTATTCGTAGCCTTCATCTGGTGTGTTCGACAGGTTGGGGGCTCCTTTCGATAGGTTAATCTTTGAACACTATATTTCGATAGGTTTGCTTCTAGCTCCTGTCGATAGGTTCTCAACTTTTCGATAGGTTCTCGATAGGTGTCCTTAGCACGACAGGTTTTAGAATCCTATCGACAGGTTCTCTTCAAGCATAGGAAGCCTATCGATAGGATGCTCCCTTCTTGTTTTCGACTGTGCGATAGGTTCCAGGATCATATCGAATTCTCCCATCCTCACGACTTCTTCCTTCTCTCAGCCTTCAGATCCTATCGACAGGTTCCAGTAACCTCTCGATAGGTTGTTTTTAGCCTGTTTTCACTCCTTCAACACTACTTTGCTATTGCTACATGATCTAAGTGGGCCACTGTTAGGTCTGAACTGCATTGAGAGATGGATTTCTGCACTATGACTGCTTTTTACTGCTATCTATAAGACATACTCAATAAGAATTTATTAGTCCACTCATAGGTCTATCAAAGCTCATGTTAAGGGGTGAAAAGTGGTACTTTTCAGAGATTAACAAGCCTCACACCCATACCCTTCACAATTCCTCCAAAATTACCATCATACCTAACTCAAACCCATGCCTTACATCAATCCCAATTCACCTATATCCCAACATCCCAAGTCAATTTCAAGCCTTTCCCTCATCCCTAATGGACTCACCCAACCTCCAATCATGTCATTCCTAGCTAGTCCATGCAGCACCAGCAAGAGAATCCCACCCTAACTACACCCTATATTGACCAGCAGTATGAAGAGGATGAGATTCGAAACAGTGGAGCCTATGCTGGGGCATTGACCAGCCTTAACCCTCCTATAATTGCCCACCCCCTGGTAGCCCAAAGTGAAGTCTAGTTAACTGTCGAGAAAGTGCCCCCGTATCTAAGGAGTCAGAGCAGTTGAAAGAACAGTTGGACATAATTCAGAAGTAGTTATTGAAGATGGAAGGTGTTGAAATCCACGCCACAGACTTCACAGATTTGTGTTTATTCGCTAAGGTCCCCTTGCCTCCAAAATTTAAAATGCTGGCTTTTGACAAGTACAACAGCATCGGCAATCCTATTGCACACTTCAAGCCCTACTGTGGGGACATGTGCCAATATGGAGGGGACGAAAGACTACTAATAAAGGTCTTTCAGAAGAGTTTGATCGGTCCAGCTTTGAGATGGTTCACATCTTTGGAACCATCCATGATGAAAACGTGGAAGGACTTGATGCATTTATTTCAAGAATAATGTCTACAACATAGATATTAAACCGCATAAGTCGGACTTGGCCCGATTGAAACAGAACTCGAATGAGACCTTTAGCTATTATTTGGGGCATTGGAGAGCATTGGCAGCTCAGGTTAGAAACAGGATACCTGATGATGAACAGATAGAGATGAATTCCAAAAATACTCTACCAGTGATCTCAGACTTTTTAGTTTACCAGCAGCAGTCCAGCTTTACTGATCTGGTGAGGAACGCCAATCGTTGTGAAGATGCCATCAGGGAGGGTCACCTGAATAAGAATGTACCAAGTGGAGCCAGCGGGGTTAGAAGGTTTTCAGAACAGAGGAACGAGAAAAGAATAGGGGTCGATGTCCAGAACATTGCCAATACCATGCCCAATAATAATATAACCTCGTTCCAATTTCAAGCGGCCCAGCCAGCACCAGTCAGAATTGAGCAAATGCAGAGAGTAGGGAATGGAAAATGAATGTAAATAACTCTGAAGCAGAGGAGAGCCCGCTATGACCGAGTGTTTACACCCCTAGGGCAATCTTTGAGTGTACTTTTGCCTTTACTAATAAAAAAGGGATTAGTTACTATTCGTCAACCGCAACCTCCTCCTCACCCGATCCCGAAGAATTATGACTGTAATACCCACTGTAATTTTCATCAAGCTCCAGGTCACCCAACTGATCGCTGCTTCCCATTGAAGCATGCGATCCAAGATTTAATCGATGCCAGGAAAATCATCCAACTCGTACCTTCTCAAGTAAACCAGAACGCAAATATTCATCAGGTGCCATTACCCCCATATCCTACCAGTGGAGCAGGTCCCAGACCCACCATCAGGATGGTAGAGAAATGTGAGGAGGAATTTTAATTTGATCCATCCGATTACATCAGTGGTCGGAAGAGCTATGTGGCTCCGTTGCCAAGAAATTATGAAGAAAGGAATATTGGGGTGATTGAACCCGTAAATTTATTAGATTATTTTCCCAACCCGATACCATGAATTGAACCCTTAGATCTTAGGGCTTATTTTTCATCACCCACACCTATCAATTATGTGCATATAAATGCATATCAACCATACACCACCACCCCCGTCAATTACCTGATAGCCCATCATACCCTTAATACCTGGCCAGCACCTATCAGCTACCAATGGCCTACTCTTACCCCTTTTCCCCTAGTGCCACCACCCTCAAGCTTCATCTGGCCTAATTTTTCCACCCAACCAGCTATCACCAAAATGAATCAAGTGTTACCTACACTCTCAGAACACGCAGTGCAAGAGCGTCCGATACCTACAGCTATACCATTTCAGATGTTAGGACCAACCTATTTTCCTCATCAGGTCCTGCTGAGTTATGAAGAAACAGATATCAATGTTGGCAGCCACAGAGAAGGGGTAGTAGACTTTATGACCCAATCTTGGAAGATTTCAAAGCAGTCAAAAGCACCTGCAGCAACACATGCCCAACCCGAAGGAAAGAAAGAAAGTGTTGTGAATCCTTTAGAGAAAATGGTTGGGAGAATATACTAGAGACTCAGCTGAGAAGAATGCCTGCCCATATTACTGTATGGGATCTGTTGATGACGTCCCCACTCCATTTTCAAGCATTAATGGGAGTGTTAAAAAATGTGCATGTATCACTTCAGGTTAGCCCAGATGAAGTTGGGCAAATAATCGGTCAAGTGATGGCCTCGAATGCTATTTCATTTTTGGATGCCAATTTACTCGAGGAGGAAGGTGGTCACTCAAAATCCTTAAATATAACTGTTGAGTCCAAAAATATGGTAATCCCCTCAGTTCTAATCGATAATGGGTCTACGTTGAATATATGCCCATTGAGGACCGCCACAAAGATCGGGGTAGATCCATGCATGTTGAGACCCATAAGAACCAGTGCCCGAGGTTTTGACAATAGCAGAAGAGAGATAATGGGAGAAGTTGACCTTGAGTTGTTGATCGAGCCAATGACCTTCTCCATTTTGTTTCAGTTAATGGACATTAAATCCTCATTTAATCTATTATTGGGACGCCCCTGGTTGCATGAAGTTGGAGCAATACCATCAACGCTGCACCAAAAACTCAAGTTTGTGTTCAGGCATAAGATTATCACCATTATGGGTGAAGGGCACAGTGAGAAAGGCCACCAATAGTGTCGAAAAGCCTAAAGTGCTGGATGTGCCGCACAGCACTGAGGATGTCAACCTCCACAGCTTTGAGTACGAGGTGTCGACGATACTCTCGAAGCCCATCGAGAGAATCATTCCAAGAATTGGAGGTGGGATGGTAGTAGCAGTGGTCATGCTCTGAAAGTGGGGTTATCAAAAAGGAAGAGGGCTGGGACCTATACTACAAGGTAGGAAGGAGCCCGTCACAGCTAAGGGCAGTTAAAAAGTCAAATTTGGGCCAGGTTACAAGCCCATAGAAGAAGAAGTAAGAGAGGCTAAGGAGAAAGCCCGTGCCACGGATGCTGCAAAAGCTAGAGGGATTCACATAGAGGAGAAACCCCGCCCCAGGCCTCATATCAGAAAATCATTCGTGAGTGCCGAGGTCGTGAAGATTGACTAAAATGGGGTAACCTGTTTAACCCCACACAAGCCCACAGCACCAGTTTACCTCACCAATCCCTACATCACCTTTCCCAGCCTGGAGATAGAATTGGCCGCGTTATCCCTCTTTGAGGAATGGCGGCCTGTATGTGAACAAACTCCCCCTGTGGTGAATCACTTGAGGATATCATCTCAGAAGAAATGGGGATCAACATGATGGAGGCTGACTCTGAAGAGTTGTATCAATCAGCACCCTCCATCCAAATAGGTAAAAGAGTGCCCTCTCAGGTACGCAACTGGGCATCTTTGCCCCAAACCCTGAAAGTGTAGAGTGGCCTAATATTTGGCACTTGTTTCCCAAAAAAAATTAACCTATAAAAAGTGAGATAAGCCTTTGGCAGGCAATTCCTTATATATACACAGACTCGTGCTGCCAAGGGTCCGTCTCCAAAGAAAATAAAAATTCCAAAAACATTAAAAAATCCAATGACTGGTTTGCTAAATTTTAACATGGCCCTACCCCCATTGTCGAAGAAACCGAGGGCATTAACCTAGGTACTGAGGAGATTCCCTGAATTACCAAAATCGAAACATCGCTATCTCCCGAAGAAAGAAAAAGCATGATCGACTTCCTTCGATCATATCAAGACATTTTTGCCTGGTCGTATGAGGAAATCTTGGTCAGGACACTGATTTGGTCGAGCATGAGTTGCCTCTCTACCCTGATATGAAGCAGGTTAAGCAAAAGCTGAGACGTCTCTGACTCGAGTGGATGTTGAAAGTCAAAGACGAGGTCATCAAGCATTATGATGCGGGGCTTCTCATGGTATCTAAGTACCAACAGTGTCTAGCCAATATTGTGTCTGTACCGAAGAAGGATGGAAAAGTCTGCATGTGCATTGATTTTAGAAACTTGAACAAGGCAAGCCTGAAAGGTGATTTCCCATTGCTGCACATCGACATCTTGGTTGATAACACTGCTAAGCACGAGATGCTTTCATTTATGGATGGATTCTTAGGATACAATTAGATTAAGATGACAAAGGCAGATCGAGAGAAGATGACATTTATCACTCCTTGGGGAACATTTTGCTACAGAGTCATGCCATTTGGGCTGAAGAACACCGGTGCACGGTACCAAAGACCTATGACTGCCCTGTTTCATGACATGATGTACTGAGAAATTGAGGTGTATGTCGATGATATGATAGCCAAGTCACCAGAGTGAAGTGATCACTTGGTAAACCTTCAAAAGCTATTTGGAAGATTGAGAAAGTATAGGTTATGTCTGAATCCACAGAAGTGCACATTTGGTGCTATGTCTGAGAAACTATTGGGATTCATCGTTAGTAGGAGAGGGATCGAGGTCGACCCAGTCAAAGTTAAAGCCATAATCGAAATGCCACCACCATCTACTGAGAAAGAGGTTAGGGGGTTATTGGGCAGAATATAATATATCAGTCGGTTCATTTCACAACTAACTCCAATCTACACACTGATCTTCAAGCTACTAAGCAAGAATTTGCCCGTTGAATGGAACGATGATTGTCAGGCAGCGTTCGATAAAATTAAAAGCTACCTCCTTAACCCACCTATTTTGGTACCACCTGAGTCGGGGAGACCACTCCTGATGTATCTCTCCACGATGGAAGTTTTGATGGGATGTGTCTTAGGGCAGCATGACGAGACGGGAAGAAGAGAGCAGGCTATCTACTATCTGAGCAAAAAGTTTACTAATTATGAGACGTGTTATTCTCATCTGGAGAAAGTATGCCTGGCTCTTGTATGGGCTACTCAAAGGCTCCACCATTACTTACTGTTAATCAGTGAAAAGTACCACTTTTCACCCCTTAACATGTGCTTTGACAAACTTATGAGTTGACTAATAAGTGCTTGTTAAGCATGTTTTGTAGGTAGCAGTAATAAGCAATCATAGTGTAGAAATCCACCCTAAAGTGCTCTACAAGAAGGTCCATCTCTCACCACAGCTCCGACCCAGCTATGGCACACAAAAGGGCCCCACACCAATGACCACTTGGGGCATGCAGCAACAACAAAGCAGCGGTGAGGAAGAAAAAATAGGTTAAGAACAACCTATCGAAATCTTTGAAATGCCAAAATCTTTGAAATATGCTTTTTTAGGGGCCAATCACAAACTGTCAGTGATAATTTCTTCTTCCCCCACCCTTGAGCAGGAAGATGAACTGCTTTGTTTGCTAAAAAGGCATAAGAGAGCAATAGGGTGGACTATTACTCATTTGGGGGGAATAAATCCTGCAGTGTGCATGCACAAAATCCATCTTGAAGAACGTTCTAAACCTTCTAGAGAGATGAAAAGGAAGCTTAACCCACACATGCAGGAAGCTGTAATGAAGTAGTTAAACTCCTTGATGCTGGGGTCATTTACCCCATCTCAGATTCTCAACAGATGGCACCTACCCAGGTGGTGCCCAAGAAATCTGCGATCACAGTTGTTCAAGCAGACTCGGGTGAGCTGATCCCAACTAGAGAGACCACTGGTTGGAGAGTATGCATAGACTATCGCATGCTCAATGAGAAAACAAACAAAGATCACTTTCCATTGCCCTTTATAGATCAAATCTTAGATAAGCTGGTAGGTAAAGCTTTTTACTATTTTCTTGATGGTTATTCAGGGTACAACCAGATTCCTATTTACCCTCAGGATCAAGAGAAAACTACATTCACTTGTCCATTTGGAACCTTTGCACACAGATGGATGCCATTTGGACTATGTACCCTGCCACTAATCAAAGATGCATGTATTCTATCTTTTCTGACATGATTGACAAGTTTTTAGAGATTGTTATGGATGATTTCTCTATTTTTGAGGATGATTTTAGCCAATGCCTGCACCATCTCAGCCTAGTGCTGCAAAGGTGTGAGGAGACCAACCTTAATCTGAGTTGGGAAAAGAGTCATTTCATGGTGACTCAAGGAACTGTCCTAGGACATGTTGTTTCCCGAAGAGGAATAGAGGTTGATCAAGCTAAAATTGATCTAATAGCACATTTGCCCCCTCCCAAAACTGTCAAACAAGTCAAGTCATTCTTGGGCCATGCTAGTTTTTAAAGGAGGTTCATCAAAGACTTCAGCAAAATTTCCAAGCCTCTTTGCCACTTAATGTGACAAGAGGTTCCATTTGTGTTCAATGAGAAATGCCTAGCTGCTTTTGAACTTCTGAAAACCTGTTTGACCACTGCTCCTATATTACAAGCCCCTGATTTTTCTCTGTCATTTGAGCTGATGTGTGATGCATCAAACTTAGCCATTGGTGCAGTGCTGGGATAAAGGAGAGACAAAGAACCATGTGTGGTGGCATATGCTAGTAAATCAATGGTTGATGCTCAATTGAATTACACCACGACTGAAAAGGAGCTGCTAGCCATTATATTTGCTTTAGAAAAGTTTAGATCTTATATGTTGGGATCCAAGATCACTGTCTTCACTGACCATTCAGCCTTAAAATACCTCTTGTCTAAGAAGGAGGCCAAATCCAGACTAATTAGATGGATTCTTCTTTTGCAGGAATTCAACTTGGAAATCAAAGATAATAAGGGGGTTGAAAATGTCGTTGTAGACCACTTGTCAAGGATTCCACATACGGATGTAGAGAGCTTGCCCATCAATGACTCTTTCCCAGATGAGCAGCTTTTTGCTGTAAAGATACGTATGCCCTGGTTTGCCAATATAGTAAACTATCTGGCTGTGGGAAGGATACCCCCACATTTAAGCAAGGATGATCGAAGTCTGTTCTTTTCATAGATTTGATATTACATGTAGGAGGATCCCTACCTATTTAAATATTGTGCAGACCAGGTAATAAGAAGATGTATAGCTGAAACTAAGTTCGAAAATATTCTAACCATGTGTCATGAACATGCTTGTGGGGACCATTTCAGTGGCAACAAGACTGCTGCAAAGGTGCTCCAATCTGGTTTCTATTGGCCTACTTTGTTCAAAGATGCCATAAAGCATTGCAAAGCCTGTTCTAAATGTCAGCAAATGGGAAGTATTACAAAGAGAAACTCCATGCCCCTGCAACCTATGCTGGTTGTTGAACTATTTGACATATGGGGGATTGATTTCATGGGACCTTTTCCCCCCACTTATGGTTATAATTTCATTCTTGTAGATGTGGACTATGTGTCCAAATGGGTAGAGGCCATAGCTACAAGAACTAATGACCACAAGGTTGTCATTAAGTTCTTAAAAGAAAACATCTTCTCTAGGTTTGGCACCCTCAAAGCTATTATTAGTGATGGAGGCAGCCATTTTTGCAACAAGCCTTTTAAAAAATTGTTTAAAAATACTCTGTGACCCACAGAGTTGCTACTCCATACTACCCACAAACCAGTGGGCAAGTAGAGATCTCCAACAAAGAAATCAAACACATCCTAGAGAAGACTGTGCGAGTTGATAGGAGGGATTGGTCCATAAAATTGCCAAATGCCTTGTGGGCTTATAAGACTGCCTATAAAACTCCCATAGGGATGTCCCCATTCAGGTTAGTGTACGGCAAGGCATGTCATTTACCTGTAGAGTTGGAACATAGAGTATATTGGGCCATTAAAACACTAAATTCTAACTTGACCTCTGCTGGTGTGAACAGAAAATTACAAATAGCTTAACTTGAGGAGTTGAGAATGGAAGCATATTCAAGTGCAAGGATTTACAAAGACAAAACCACGGCCATTCATGAATAGCACCTGCTGCAGAAAGAATTCAAAACAGGTGCCAAGTTATGGTTATTCAATTCAAGATTGAAACTCTTTCCAGGCAAATTATAGTCCAGATGGGATGGGCCTTACACAGTCTTACATGTGTCCCCATCTGGAGCTGTAGAAATCAAGGACCCTAAAGATGGTAGGGTCATGAAAGTCAATGGCCAAAGATTAAAAAATTGTGTTGAAAAAATTTGTGCACCTGAGGAGACCATTGATCTTAAGGACCCTCCAAGTTATACAAGATTTCCGTTTATATCATATGTACCATAGTTTGATTTTGCTCAGTTTTGTTCTGTTGTGTTCAATAAAGTTGCTAGGATTAGGCCATCATCTCGATCTGGCCAATAGTTCAGGAACCATGGGAGTGTGTCAATAATGCATACCTAGTGAATGGAAGCACAACTACAGAGTTGGCTGGGTGTTGCAGTTCAAAATAGCACACAAATGCCATTTTTAAGTGCATATGAGACCTTCCAATAAGTCATTTGACGGTTTCGATAGGTCATTTGAGGATTTTGATAGGCACTGAGATTGGTCGATAGGTGAAAACAACTTTTCGATAAGTTCAAAAGGTCAGAAAGAAGCTTTCGATAGGTTCTGGATACTTATTGGGAACCTATCGAAAGGATAAATCATATGCTATATGAACCTATTGATAAGAAGGATTGACCTATCAAAGTATCCCATTTGCACGCTGTACTTCTATAGCGTTCGACAGGATGCCTTGACCTATCGAAATCATTCAATTCATCCTATCAAAATCATTTTTCATCCTTTATAAACCTATTGTTAGGTCAGTTTCTTCCATTCGACACCTACTGCAAACCCTAGCTCTCTCTCCTCATTTGTTGTGGCTACGGAGCCAACCCTGTCGGAGCGCGTTCTCATCCTTATCCATAAATTGGGGTCTCATCATTCATTGCGCATACTTTCTGGACTTAACTACCATTGCTTAAAATAACCCAACATGTAGTCTGCGCTTTATTCCCCATACAACAACCACCGCTCCATTTATCCTCATTTTCAGTTTCAACAATTAAGCTTGGAAGAATGCGACCAATTTATTATACCGATTCATATTCCACTAGCCATGCGCTTTAAATATCAGCCTCATCCAGTCCTTTCACATCCATTCCCTCCTGAACTCTTCAGCCCTTCCATAACCCCAATCATGGCCGATGACAGACCCAAAGACTTGCCGACCAAGTTCTATCCCGTCTGGCACCACCGCCACCATCAGTCAAGCCTGATCCCTTGCCATTCTTATAGGATGAGTACGAAGAAGTGCAGCAAATCCTCACAAAGGAGAAAAAGAAAGAAGAAAAGAGAAAGAAGAAGAGGCAAAAGACTGAACCACTTGCATCACCACCCCCATCTTCTTCAGCTACTCCACCACCCGCCCCCTGACTCTTATGTTCTTCATTTCTTCCTTTTCCTTTTCTTTCCCCACCCTCCTGGCTTGCAGTTCCTCTTCCACATGAAGCTGGTTGAGGATATCCCTGAGCCAGGCAAAAGAATCTTTTGTCATGCATTTGCCTTGTAATCGTTGTTTTGGTCACATTTATATTAAAATATCTTGTTAATACTCTCTTTTTGTGATGGTGGTTGTATTTCTGTATACTGGATATTTGGCAATTCCAGTGCCCCTTTGTTTTTAATATCATGTCTAGATTATTCACTGCTACATCCAAAATGTTAAAACAGTGAGGACACTGTTTAGTTTAGGTTTAGGGGTGTGGTGGCAGGTGTGCCAATGTAATGAGTTAATTCTAGTGCAATTATGCTATGTTGGAAACAATTTTTTTTTAAATAAAGTAATTTCCCACTTGATTTTCGGAAAAGAGGAAATTAAAAACTTCTTGAAACTGAAATGAGCTATAGTTTTAATATTTTTCATGAAGCAAATGTCAAGAATTTTCAAATTTTGATGTTTAGTGAACCTAAAAAGAAAGAAAACTATGAGGATACACCCTAGAAATTTGATGGAAGGCCACATACCCAGTGAGATTTGGGCCTGAAAAATAATTTTCCTTGAAGAGTGTCTTGGCAATTTTTCTACTCTAAGGACTGATTGGATCTACTTTTGATCACTAGAAGTTAGGCAAATCCGAGTTGAAACAGCTTGACAACACTCATGACATTGAGGACATGAAGTAAGGCCATCCCTTGGATAGTTTGAGCTTAAAATATCTCACCTTTGAACTGCCCTTGATACACACCACTTAAGCCTTAAAGAGCCCCAGTTTTCTTTGATCAAAACCAGAAAATTTGAACCTAAAACCTTTTGACCTATTTCAGCTCACTCGCAATCTAAGGAATCAGGAGATAAAAAGAGAAGTGAGGATGGAGGAGCAAGGTTTAAAATTTTGGTTGAAAAAGAAGGAAACACATTTGGTAGTATTGTGGCATTCCAGCCCCAAAAAAAGAAAAAATCAAACAAAAAGAATGTGAAAGAGAAGTCATTTCATTGAAAATTGAAAAGAGGATTAGAAACTTGTCACTTCAAATCTGAAAATTCAAGAAGTAGATGGAATTGTGCTGAAATGAAGAAGGTGAAGTCATGAATCATCTCCTTACCTTATTGATTTCTCAATTTGAATCCTTTTTATACCCTTTCATTCTTTATAAACCTCACCCATAAGCTACATTGCAACCCAATAAAAAGACCTTACTGATCTGAAAATTGATTGAGCTGCCATGTGGAGATAAGGATTAATTTAATCTATGGTGAAAAGAACTAGAAAAATTCAGAAGTTAGAGCAATGCCTATGCTCATACTTGCAGTCCTATTTGAGGGCTTTAACTGCTCTTGAGCTATGTGAAATGATGCACCCTTCTATTTTTATTGTGAGTGAGAGCCCCTGTAAGATTTGGGTCTGAAATCAAAATTTGATTGGGGCATTATCAAAATAGAATTCTTAAATTAAAGGTGAACTCTGCATCAATTTTCAGACACAATGCCTTGACATGAACTGATTGATGATAAAGGAATTACAACATAATTTCAGGTTTTAAACTGATGATTTTTCTGCTGAAAATCCTCTAAAACTGAATGGACAATGTGTGGAATTTATTTTACTTAAACTATGTTTTAGCATGCTGCATGAGTATTAACTAATTTTATTGGAGAAGTTTGTGGGTACCTTCATTGAAAACTCTCAGGAGACTTCACTCCTCCACTAGGGATCACCTAGGGGCTTAAAAGGCTTGATGCATATGCTAAATTCATCTGTGCTCCCTACAAAAGTGGCATTTTAGTTTTTTTTATCTTTCCTTTGCTCAGGGACTAGCAAAGCTTAGGTTTGGGGGTGTGTTAATCAGTGAAAAGTACCACTTTCTACCCTTTAACATAAGCTTTGACAAACCTCTATGAGTTGACTAATAAGTGCTTGTTAAGCATGTTTTGTAGGTAGCAGTAATAAGCAATCATAGTGTAGAAATCCACCCCAAAGTGCTCTACAAGAAGGTCCATCTCTCACCACAACTCCGACCCAGCTATGGCACACAAAAGGGCCCCACACCAATGATCACTTGGGGCATGCAGCAATAGCAAAGTAGCGGTGAGGAAGGAAAAACAGGCTGAGAACAACCTGTCGATAGGTTACTTCAACCTATCGATAGGATTTGAAGGCTGAAAAGGAAGAAGTGGTGGAGATCAGAGTATTTCGATAGGATCTGGAACCTATCGGGCAGTTGAAAGCAAGCAGGAAGCATCCTATCGAAAGGTCCCCTAGAGCTTAAAGTGATCTTGTCGACAGGATCTTGGAACTTATCGCGAAAATGCCACCTATCGAATGGTTGCTACAGATCAGTGGGAGAACCTATCGAAAGCAATTATGCAAGAGCTCAACCTGTCGAGAGGATCGCTCAACCTATCGAAAACATCAAATGAAGGCTGCAGATCCTGGAGCTCTAATTGCAGGATGCAACCTATCAGAACCTTTCGATAGAATCCTGAATCCTAGAGACTAAAGTACTGGATTTCAACCTATCGAAAGCTTCTTCAACCTTCCATAATCGATCTAAACAGTTCCCAGAAAAGCTGTTGTGCACGTAAACCGAGGCACCTTGGTGACCGGCACGAGGATTCTAGATGTGCCCTGGGAAACCCTAACCGATCCACGTGCTCTCCCCTAGCTCTAACGAACTAAAAGAGCCTTCTAGAAGGGGAATAACAGAATCATTCTAGAGGCTGCAATTGGCGGGAAAAATAGATCTGAGACCCAAGGAGAAAGCTATAAGTAAGAAGGAAGCCGTCAAAAAGGGGTGGGGGTCAATTCCGAAAACTAGAGCTTGCAGCGGAATTCTTTAATTCTTTCCTTTAGTCTAACTATGGTTGGCTAACTTCTGGAGAGCAGCAAAGAGAGAGGTCGAATCTATAGACCCTTTAATTGTGCGATTTTAAACCCCTTTTTGAACACAAGGCAGATTCCCATCAAGTTTTTCGTGCCACTGCCGAGGAAATGTATGCTTGAAATTTGTAGATCTAAGTTTATTTTAGCATAGATTGTAGATTTGCAATAGATTGTTTAATTTTCCACTAACTACTGTTGAAATTTATGTTGTTTTGTAGTAGTTCTGTTATTTTTAACAGATTGGAAGCTGTGTTTACAGAGGAACATTGTGCTAGAGGTTGTGCTAAAATTTGCATTCCTCTACTCCTTTAATTTTTCTGATATGTGGATTTGTATTGCGTTGATTCCTGATTGTTGTGATAAATTGGTTGTGCATTGTGTGTGCATTAAGATTGTGAGTGGTGTATATTTGGAAGGAGAACTCTCAATCCTCAGATTGTTCCATTAAATCCAGAGGTTGAAAGAATCCTTAGGACTAAACAAATTTCACCCACATCTGCTGCACCTGTATTTGCTGAAATGGGTGAGCAACAGCAACCTAGAACCTTGAAGGAATTCAATGCACCAGGGGTTTACAACTCTCCCTTCTGCATTCAATTCCCTGCTGCTCAAGGGAACTATGAGATCAAGTGATCCATAATGCAAATGCTACCATCATTCCATGGTCTGACCAAAGAAGACCCATATAAACACATTGATGAATTTCTAAGACTGTGCACTACATTCAATATAACAAGTTTGGGGGAGGAAGCAACCAGGATGAGACTATTTCCTTTTTCACTAAAGGATAGGGCTAGGACTTGGTTGTCAATGCTCCCAACCAACAGTATTCAGTCTTGGAGTGACCTTTAATGTCAGTTTTTGGCCAAATTTTTTCTCATGTCCAAGACAAACCAGTTGAGGAAGGACATTATCTCATTTGCTCAAGACCCAACTGAGGATTTTCACTAAGCTTGGGAAATATTTAAAGAACTCTTGAAGAAATGTCCCCATCATCAAATCCCTGAATGGCAGCTTGTCCAAAGTTTTTATCAAGGGATTGATCCTAAAAGCAGGGATATGGTCAATGCCTCTTGTGGTGGTACCTACTTCCACAAAACTGCTGAGGGGGCTTAGGAGTTGTTTGACATTATCAGTGAGAACTCCATGTAGAGAGAGACATTGTCCAGGGATTGGGACACCTAGATTGGTGAAAGAAAATACAATAAGAGGAAACTTGTATGAGGTAAGTGGACACAATGATTTGGAGAGGAAAGTGGACATTTTAACCCAGAAATTTGACAAGCTCATGGGAGCAATGTAGTCACCCATGGCTGCTAAAGTGGAGGAGGCATATACTATATGCCAGTCTCCCACTCACTCCCTTGAGGAATGCCCCTCAGCTATCCAATTTTCAGACTTTGTGATGGAGCATGTGGCTGTCATCCAGTCTTATGGGCAACAACCTGCTGCTGGTTACCAATGGAGAAACCATCCCAACTTGAGGTGGAGACAAAATGGTTTTCAAAACCAGCAGCAGCAGCCACAGCAGCCCATGCCTTACAAGAATGCTCAGCCATACCACCAGAATTACTTCCCAAGGCCTCAATACCAATAGCCTATGGCTCAGCCTGTGCAGCAATCTGCACCCTTGCCAGCTGCTAGATCCCTTTCTTTTGAGGAACAAGTTCTGACTTCATTACAAAACTTATGACCCTTGTCTCAAACTGTGCATTCTCATAGCCAAAGCATTAAAAAGATAGAGGACTATCGTGGTCAGCTATCTGATGCTTTAGCCAAGAGAGAGGAAGGGTGGCTGCCTAGCCAACCCATGGATAACCCAAGGAGACAATATGTGGTAGGTAAAGTTTCCTCTTCCCATGAGGAAGCCAAATCTGTCACCACATTGAGAAGTGAAAGGTTGGTAGATAATCAAGTAGGCTGTGGGCCTTTGAGAAATTCAGAAAAAGAGAAAGAGGTGGTTAAAGAGAAAGTGCAAAACAAATCTAGAAAATTACTGCTAAAATATGAATAGGAAAATGGAAAAAATGATATACAAATGCAAAAAATTACTGCTAAAACAGGAAAAATAGGAAAACAAATCTAGAAAAACTGAATGTATGAACAGAAAAATAAAAGAACTGTGAAGAAAATAAAAGGAAACTAATGCTAATAACAGAAAAACAGAAAAATGTAGATATAAAAACAAAATTTCAGAATTCTAGACACAAAAAAATAGGAAAAGAAAGTTAGGAATTGAGTACTAAACTACCAAAATGCAGAAAATTAGTAAAGTTAAGACCTAAGAAAGAAAAATCAGCAATCGAAATACAGAAATGAAACTAAAATTTCTAAAATAGAAAAATCTTAAGACCAAAACCTAATCCACATATGCCACAAGAAACCCCTTTTGCCTGTCTGTGTGTGTTTTGGTTGTGGATGTGTATGAATCAATAAAATTTTTAAAATAATGTCAGCATGGATGTACACAATTGAAAACAGGATTTATAAACAGTTAAGACCTATTAATGGTGAAAAATCTTGAAGGAAAATAAAATCAATGGCTCCATTAAATTTTCTGAACAAATTATGATCCATTGTTCATTATCCTTCATGAATCCTCAAAATTAAAATCATGATCTCAGTAGGTCTAGATGGGGGAAAATGAATAAAGGCAAGGGAAAACAGCCCATCTAGAGAAAAAATTTATGTTTTTTTAATTTTTGACTTTTTTATGTGGTTTTAGATCACCTTGGGCTCCAAGAGAGCCCTTATTTACTACTGCTGAAAAATAATAAGAAACAACTCATAAATTTTCTATTTGTGTTTTCATTTTCTTTTATTTTTGTATTTGATTTTGTAAAAAAAAAATCAGCATGCCTAAGAGACAGCATAAATTATAATCAAAACAAACATCAAACAAAGCAGAACTGTTGGTTCTAGAGAGTTTAAAAATTAACAATATATGCAAAGGAGAAGGGGATGCAAACTCTAGCAGAAACTCTCCTGCTGCAATCCATGTGCTCCTCGTTTGGCAGCTGCTCCAAATCTGCAAAAATTCAACAACTGCAGCAGTACCTTATTCAAGCATATTGACAAAAACACAAAGAAAAACTCAAACTGTAGCCTCATTTCTGTAAAAATGAAAAAGGCTACAGCAACATTTATTCAAACATCTAAAAGGCAAAGAATAAAAACTCAAAAAAATCAAAAATTCTGCTACAGTAAAACAAATTTTATGTATAAAAACTGCAGCAGACATTTAATCAAACAAGTGGAATGCACTCTAAAATTTTAAAAACTAATCAGCAATAAAAACTAAAAAAAATTAGATCTACAAAAAATGAAAAACTCAGATCTACTATCTAGATCAAAACTCCCCGGCAACGGCGCCAAAAACTTGTTGGGAATCTGCCTTGTGTTCAAAAAGGGGTTTAAAATCACACAATTAAAGGGTCTATGGAAAGCACACACCAAGGCAGGCTCACACGCAGTCCTGCAAGTATTTAAGGCCTGTTGTAGCAAGTTTTGAAAAAGTAAGGGAATGTCCACAGGGAAATGTGAGTTAAAATCAGGTAAATCTCCAGATCTGTGGTAGATTTGACACCCTTCCTAATGCTAAAATAGTAAAAGAAAGAGGAGAGGTTTAAGGGGTTGTCACTTCTAAACTAAACTAAAAACAAGTAAGATTGCAGAGATGGATGGTAGGATCAGATCCAAAGTACAGATCTTGCAGAGAGGGGGAATTAAACACAGAAAATGGGGAGAAGCAGCTTGGAGTTTGGTCTTGCTGCAATTAGGTTGAGCAGCTAGGGTTACAGGGAGTTTAGAGTACACCAATCCCTCATCTGGCCATAGGCACAGCTGCAGGATAGAAGAATCTACTCTACACCAAATGTTTGAACTGATCTTAAGGGTATGATCTGTCCACTTTAATGGTCACAAATCATCCTATAGACTTCCTCCAAAGCAAAGGATTAAGGTAGACGAATCCAATTTAGACCAAAGGTTTGAATCGTTCTTAAGGCTATGATCTGTCCACTTCAATGGTCACAGATCATCCTAGGGATTTCCTCCAAACAAAAGGGTTCAATTAGAGCATTAAAATCACTGCGAATACTGCAATTACCAGGCCACAAACACAGGCAATTGTAGGAACATCAGGTCCAGGGAGATCAAATGGCATCCAAGAGGTCTACTAGTTAAGTGGGTGAGCTATTCTCCTCTACACAAAGCCGATCGAGCACCAAATGAAACCAAAGGAACTATAGATCGAATTACAACAATTAAACCAACATTACATTGAATTAAACTGACCATATAATTAAATGTCCTCAGATTTGCAGTTTGTGCATCATCTAACCCTCAACAACACTCTCAACTCTCCCAAATTATGGATTTGACCTCTCTTTGCTGCACTCCAGAAGTTAGCCAACCATAATTGGACTACAGGAAAGAATTAAAGAATTTCGCTGCAAGCTCTAGTTTCTGGAATTGACCCCCCCCCCTTTCTGGCGGCTTCTTACTTATAGCTTTCTCCTTGGGTCTCAGATCTGTTTTTCCCGCCAATTACAGCCTCCAGAAAGATTTTGTTATTCCCTCTTCTATTCCCCTTCTAGGAGGCTCTTTCAGTTCGTTAGAGCTGGGGGAGAGCATGTGGGTCAGTTAAGGTTTCCCAGGGCACTTCTAGAATCTTCGCTCCGGTCACCAAGGTGCCTCGATTTACATGCAACAGGTCACCAACTCACGACATGTGCACAGTAGCTTTTCTGAGAAGTATTTAATCGATTTCGATAGGTTGAAGAAGCTTTCGATAGGTTGAAATCTAGTACTTTAGTCCATTCGCTAGGATTCAGGATCCTATCGAAAGGTTCCGATAGGTTGCATCCTGCAATTAGAGCTTCAGGATCTGCGGCCTTCATTTGATGTTTTCAATAGGTTGAGCGATCCTCTCGACAGGTTGAGCTCTTGCATAATTGCTTTTGATAGGTTCTCCCACTGATCTGTAGTAACCATTCGATAGGTGGCATTTTCGCGATAGGTTCCAGGATCCTGTCAACGGGATCACTTTAAGCTCCAGGGGACCTTTCGATAGGATGCTTCCTGCTTGCTTTCAACTGCCCGATAGGTTCCAGATCATATCGAAATACTCTGATCTCCACAACTTCTTCCTTTTCAGCCTTCAAATCCTATCGATAGGTTGAAGTAACCTATCGACAGGTTGTTCGCATCCTATTTTTCCTTCCTCACCGCTGCTTTGTTGTTGCTGCATGCCCCAAGTGTCATTGGTGTGGGGCCCTTTTGTGTGCCATAGCTGGGTCGGATCTGTGGTGAGAGATGGACCTTCTTGTATAGCACTCTAGGGTGGATTTCTGCACTATGATTGCTTATTACTGCTACTTAAAAAACATGCTTAACAAGCACTTATTAGTCAACTCATAGGTCTATCAAAGTTCATGTTAATGGGTGAAAAGTGGTACTTTTCACTGATTAACACTTACTATTCCAAGCCATTCTACTTTTGGCCCGAATGGACCCATTGAAGTACCTATTTGAGAAGCCGGCTCTTACTGGACGAACCGCATGATGGTAGGTTTTATTGTCTGAGTTTGACATCACGTACGTCACTCAGAAGTCGATCAAGGGGCAGGCACTCGCCGATCATCTTGCCGACAATCTTTGGCCAAATTATGAACCTTTGAGGGCTGAGTTCCCAGATGAGGACATCATGTTCATGACAGAAGATGATGCAGAAGAAGTAGAAGAATTATGGGCAATGCACTTCGATGGAGCAGCAAATGCCGAGGGTCGGAGAGTTGGCGCCATTCTGATTTTGTTAAAAGGATCTCATGTACCAGTCTCTATCAAACTCAACTTCCCTTTCACTAACAACATGGCCGAGTATAAATCTTGTGCTGCTGGTTTATGGGCGGCTCTCGATCTAAACATAACTCACCTTTGAGTGTTTGGCGATTCGCAGTTGATCATATGCCAGACGAATGGAGATTGGAAGATGAAAGATGAGAAATTGATCCCTTACCATAAGCACCTCGAGGATTAGTTTGTTTCAAAGATGTGACATTCTCATATGTCCCTCGGATAAGGAATCGCTTCGCCGACGCACTAGAAATGTTGGCATCAATGATAGAAATCTCGTATGGTGCTGAGATGAAGCCGATCATGTTCGAGCAAAGGAGTGAGTCGGCCTTCCGCCTCCAAATTGAGGAACCTACAAAGCCTGATGATTAGCTACCTTGGTTCTCAGATATCAAGAATTTCCTCGAGACACTAACTTTTCCTGAGGGTACGTCTAAGACAGACCGACGAACCATTCAACGTTTAGCAGCAGGCTACGTCATTTATGGGGAATGCCTTTACAAGCGATCATACAATAACATCTTGATTAGGTACCTTATTAAAAGTAAAGTGATCAACATCATGAGAGAGATCCACGAGAGAGTATGCGGTGCCCACGTCTGCAGTCACATGCTTGCTAAGAAAATTCTACGACAAGGGTACTTTTGGACCACTATGGAATTGGATTGCTGCAAACATGTTCAGAAATGCTATAAGTGTCAGGAACACTCCAGTCTGATACACGCTCTTGCCATCGATCTACACTGCATGACCACTCCTTGGCCATTTGCTACTTGGGGCCTTGACATCGTCGGAATGATTAATCCGAAAGCATCAAACGGACATTGGTTCATCCTCGTTGCCATTGAGTACTTCACCATGTGGGTAGAAGCAACGTCATATGCCAACATCATGGCCAGTCATCTCGAGAAGTTTCTCAAGAATAATATTGTGTGTCGATTTAGAGTACCCAAGGATATATCACGGACAATGGCACAAACTTTGTGAATAAGTGCATCCGAGCCTTTTGCGAGCAATACAAAATCAAGCACCATCGCTCGTCCCCTTATCGGCCTCAAACTAATGGAGCCGTGGAAGCTGCGAACAAGACAATCATCCGCATCCTCGAGAAAATGGTCGTCACTTACCGAGATTGGAGCAAAATGCTACTATTTGCTTTGTGGGCCTACAAAGTGTCGATCTGTACCGCTACAGGGGCAATACCATTCTCCCTTATGTATGGAACCGAGGCCGTCCTATCGGTAGAGGTTGAAGTACCTTCGCTCTAAATCCTCATGGAATCAAGCTTACCTGAAGCAGAGAGAGAGAGAGAGATCCCACTTTGAACAATTGAATCTACTGGATGAGAAAAGACTCCTAGCCTTGTGTCATACTCAAGTTTACTAGGGGCGAATCGCACGTGCTTATAATAAATGTGTCTGCAGTCAAGATCTGAAGATAGGAGACAATGTGCTGAAGAAGATCTTCCCATCCCTCCACGCCGATTCGAGAGAGAAATTCAAGCCAAACTGGAAGGGACCTTACGTCGTCCGAGAAGTGCTACTGGGATAGGCCATCCACCTCGCCCCTATGGACAGAGATCTTCTTCCTGAGCCCATCAATATTGGATACGTTTGACGATTCTACTCTTAGTCTATCATACTAAGGTATGTATTGGCAAAACAGAAACGTGACTGCTTAAGAACCACCCAAAAGAGGACATCATTCCAAGCACAATAGCCAAAAAGCATCCTTAAAAATGATAATATCCTTTGCTACGCCATTTTGAGCCTGGGTCTTTCTTTCGACAAACCCCTTCCCCGAAAAAAAGAGAAGAGAAAAAGTGTGTACATATACAAAAAAGGGGAAGTAAAATCAAAATCCAAAAAAAATTGGAAAAGCCAAACGCCAAAAGAGATTGCCTGAAATAAAATAAAGAAAAAAGAAAAAATATGGAAGAATTATGGGGCATGTATGGTAAAATCCCCCAAGGAAGAAAGTATGCTGTGAAAAACTGAGACTGTGTCAAGGAAACCCTTTTTAGCCCAGCATACCTTCAAATCCTAACCTGACCCATGGCCAAGCTATACCCTAAAGAAAGCCCTCTCTTTAGGTTCACAAGCAGTCATAGTATCGGTTAAGTCAACACAAGCCGAGTTGTGAGACGACACCGGAATCCCATCCGGCCGGCTATGACGGAATCAACGTCTATGTCGTGGCTTTTGAAAAAAATGAAAGAAAAAAATAATAAAATAAAAATACAAGCTCAAAGCAAGATGGACATAGTGAAAACCCAAAAGGGCGCTACAAGTAAAAACAGTGAGCTTGTGTGGACCAGGTGAAAACCCGAAAGGGCGCTTGTGCGAAGAGAGCTATACCCATGGACGTAATGAAAACTTGAAAGGGCATTACGGGTAAAAAAGAGGGTAACAATGGGCACAGCGAAAACCCGTCTTGAGCGTTGTTAGTAAAAATGTTTTAAAAAAAAAGAGAAGAAGAAAATCATTCAGTTACTTCCTTCGGTTACATCTCTATGTTATCTGATCGCCAACTGGGCCGCTCATGTTAGCTCCAATTAGGTTCTGACCAGGAATATCTTCAGGCTACATCGTCAAACGTATGACCCAAGGTAAGGACAACAGGTTAATTCGATCCGAAGGGATGGATGTTTTGACCTTGGAAAATTCTGAACCTCACTCTGGTCTGACCGCATGAACGAGTTCGGCTATGCTAAAAAAGGGACCCATTGCATCGTCTCACTGATAAGGCATCAAACAAAAAAAAAGAAGAAAAACCAAAACAAGAAAAAAAATTAAGAAAAATCTAAATACAAAAAAAAATCTATATTTCTACTCTTTTCCATGTACATATTTACAGCATTGTACTTCAATTTCAAAAATAAAGAAAAAGAATAAAAAATCTCTAAAAATAAAAATCCAAAAAAGTACATATAAATTTTAAAAAAGTATAGGTAAAAGTTTGTTGCTCCTTTTGTTACTTAGGATGCATATTTATTACCCATATAAATAAAAAAGGGACTGACGTTTTTTTGAGAAATGTGCAGGAACATCAAATGGTTCAAAACCTTGAGGCAGGCAACCTCTCGGCGATGGATAGATCAAATAAAGCATCTCTACACAGATGATCAGTCTATTAAAAAAAAATGAAAAAAAGCAATCATTTTAAAAACAAAAAAAGATGATGAGTTTTTATGGTACATTTTGCTACGCACATGTATGCTCCAATGCGGTAAAATATCAGTATTTTATCAGCAATGCAGTTGTGCTATATTAACATCCTGAGTCTAAGGTTCACCTTGGATCTTTGGATCCTACTTTAAAGTAGGAGCAACGGTGTCAATCTAGGTCAAATGGTCAATGTTTCGATTGGGTCGACTCTACTACTAAATTTTTGCGATAAGCGCTCTGTTTTTGGATTCATATGAACTTAAGTGTCTTAAGCTTCAGATTCCTCAGAGAAAGGTCAATTGTTGGTTAAAACCAACCTGTTAAAAAGAAAATTACCTATCGAATGACTATGTTCAAATATACATTTTGAAGGGCTCATTTTAGGGTGGAAGCTTAAAACCTGCATTTATACGGTATCCCTGTAAAGTGTACACCTTGCGTCTGGGTATTCGTTGGATGGTCGTTTGTCCTTGAAAATTGGACCTGAACAAGTTCTGGGTCGAGACTTCCATTCCCCTTTATTTTATCTACCCCTGATGAGTGCATGTTTTAAAATAATTATTCGATAATAAGATGGTCGTTGATGGAGACCAAGATGGAGTGCCTCCTTCGGTAGGCACCCAATTTTGGTCGGATCTGTTCAGTTTTATTTGAAGATAGATACTCGGGGTCTATGATCTAGCGCAAAGTGGGAGATCAATCGGCGCAAGTAAATGCCGACGATAAGGCACGCATAGAGGCAATGTAAAGGAACCCTAAGGGAGGCCTGTTTTCGGTTTGTAGAGAGGGAGAAATTTTTTTCGAAAATACACCCCTACTGCCCGAACTCTGGCATTTTAAATTCGAATCCCTAGCCAGGTTTGGCGCAACTATTAGTTGCACTAGGATATTTTGAGTCTCCTTTTGGCTTGGCGCAACTAATAGTTGGGGCCAGCCACTTTCGGGTCGGGTTTTGCGCCTAGTACGGGTCACCTGTATGGCCCGATACCCCCCCTTCTCTTCATTTTGTTACTCCCGACTGATGCACGTACTCCCAAGCAGCATAACTATCCTCATTCAACTTATCCAGGAAGTCATGCTAGAATAAAATGGATCGAGATCAACAGGCTCCCGATCCTACACAAAAAAGCATGAAAAAAGCCTAAAAAATGATGAAAAAAATCTCACATAAAAAGCCAAAAATAATCCACATAAAATGATAGAATAATTCACATAAAATGATAGAATAATTCATGTCAAATAAAAGTTCTAGAAAACCAAAAATCACATGAAATAATAATTTAAAATCCATAAAATCACATAAAATGATAAACTTAAAAATCTGAAATTCCAAAAAAAAGATAAAGAAAATCCCAAAAATAATAGAAGTAATAAAATCACATGAAATGATAACTTAAAATATAAAAAAATCACATAAAATGATAACTCAAAATCTAAAAATCACATAAAATGATAAACACAAAAAAGATAAAAAAATTCCCAGATAAAAAAACAAAAATATATGAAAAGACAGCACGTACTCCCAAAGAGCATTGCGACGTCTATTCGCTCCGCTCGGGTGGTCATGCTAAATAAACATCAAGATCAATGGGTTCGCTCAAAAACCCCGATCCCTGCTTCAAACAGGGACACCGTGGCTAGTTAAATGAGGCGGTCTCTGCCTCTCATAATTGGACGTACAGCTACGCACATGCATATTCGAATCGGTAAAATGTCAATATTTTATTGGTAATGCAGCTGTGCTATATCAATGTCCTAAATCTAAGGTTCGCCTTAGGAGTTTTGGATCCTACTTCAAAGTAGGAGAAATGGCATCAATCCCGATCAAACGGTCAATATTTCGAAGCTGTAGAGCCTTGCGTACTTGCTTTGCGCCTACCTTTGAATGTGGATCGATCACCCTCCTTACTTTCGAAGCTGTTGTATTTAGAATGAATCTTGAACATCAAATTCCTTAAAAACATCTTGAGAAGCGACCATTTTTCCCTGCTATTAAGCTTTCACAACTCATTTTCTACCTCGCTTATGTCCAGTAATGTCGCTAAGCGCTTGGGGACCGATTACCTTGAGAAACGACCATTTTTCTCGACATACAAGGCTTTTGTTTCTCACCATGTTACTCATCTTATATTTGAAGTTTATTCTAAATATAGTAGACCCATCAGTAATGCCTTGGGTCTCTTCAAATGTCTCTTTTCTTTGGCATTCAATCATTAGCGATCGGATACCAAAGAGGTGCATCTGTAGACACCCAAATTTGGCCCAAGGCCCGATCGAGCCACATTTCGAGAGAGGCGAACCTCTGAGCTTTCGATTGCATGTATGGAACCCTTAGGAACCTATCTGAACCCTTAGGAATCACCCTAGATCCCTTAGGAACCTTTTCGAACCCTTAGAAGCCCATCCCGACCCTTAGAACCCATTCCAGACCTAAACCTAGCTTTCTCGAGTAATCGATAAAGAGTGGTGCATTATGACTAGATGTGAACTTCTACTATAATCGAATCTCATACCATTGAAAAGTAGAAGTTCTCAACTTTCCAACGGGCTAAGAAACACCCCAATTAGAGTTGTGTGCGAGAAGATATCACATCCCGAAGAGTAAGGGCAAAATGGTAAAATAAGCTAAACCCCCTAGGGATTTGGCGTAACTATTAGTTGCGCCAGCATTAAGGTGGGTCTCCCCGTCGGTAGCCAACTTCCAGACCACTATTTAGGAACTATTTTAGCGCTAGGCATATGAACAGTAACCCTGCTTCTTTGCCTCAAATTTTGATATTGGAATTTGACTTGACCATTTTGACCTTTGGAGTGTGTTTTGCTAGTTCTGTTGTACCCATTTACTATCTATGTATAACATTTTAAGTGGTTTAAAGCCCCACCCTATCATCCACCATTGGAGGAACTCTTCACATTTTTCAAGGCTCCAAAAACCTTAAAAAACCTTAGATTGCCCATTACCTAATTGCTAATCCCAATTAGCCTCTATGCACCCTCCTAACCTCTTTTTTTTCTATAAATAGAGAGGCACTCCTCCCTCTACAAAGGCTTGAAAAAATTTGCAATTAAAAGATTAAGAAACCCCTTCTCTCTCTCTCCTCTAGTGCACCATTCCCATACAAATTTTAGAACTTTAAAAGTCCCTTTAGACATTAACTTTTCACCCACAAGCTCTAGGTTAGAGGTGTGTTACCCCTAGTCTTTCCTCTCTACCTCTTAGCTAGTAAGCCATAGGAGTTAAAACCCCATTTCTCATCATACAAGCCTTCAAAAGCTCACCGAAGCAAGCCAATGCAAGGCTCCATAGCGATGCAACAAGGGCCCAAGAGCTCCGGCTCTCCCCTCTATTCTTCTACCTTCTCGATTATTCCTCCATCTTCTCATTTGTGTCGTTACGCAGTCGAATTTTTGATAGGAACGAAGGGGCACAAATAGGATTTTAATACTCATTTGGGCAAGAGGAAGCCTTTTTTATTTCTTTTATATTATTTTTATTTTGGCCATAAGTAGAGATCGCGTTAAGAGGGTTGATTGGGTGCCTAACATCTTCCCAATCGATAACCAAAGCCCCTACCCAAGAGTCTTTGGCGTAGACCGGACTCAGAGTCATAGTTGTGGCACTTTGGTACTTATAAAAATGATCTAGGTTTCCTGGGAAACCTAATGCTCCAGGTGGCGACTCTAAATATTTCATTAGAGAGCGCATCGTCATGACGAGATCGTCAAAAATTCCACGGTTGCACAATTGGTTTCCCCTTCAGAAACCACACTTCTCTATTTTATATATATAACTATTTCCTGTCAAAATCGATCAACCGTTTCTCATTTCGATCGATCGATTTTGACAGATTCTCAGCTTTTCGAGCTTTCCTTCTTATGTTTCGTTTCTCTCAAAACTCATCACATTTATTACGGTTTTTTAGGGCATATAATGTCCAAATTATACCACACACTCACCCATTCGTTTCAAATCTTTGAGGGTATTTATTGCCCGACAACACATCATGGTTGCACACTAAATTCCAATCCCTTTGTGTATTAATTACTCAACCTAATGACTCATTTAATTCTATTCTTTTAGGGCATTGATTGCCTAACTACTCATCACAACACATTTGATTTTAAAACACCCATTCTTACCTGAAATCAAAATCCCTGCACTTAAATTGTCCACGTCCTTGCATCTCTTGCTCTTCTTTTCCATGCTTCAAAGGGTTTCACAAGTCTATCTTCTCACGATCGATTCCACATACACTAGAGTTCTCTTTCTCCTCTCTCTTCTCCAAGCTCTCACTCTCTCTCTCTTTACCTCTCTAGAATTTCATTCAAAAGCAAAGGTAATGGCTTACGTGAGAAGTCATTCCCTTATATACATGGGTCTGCTTCCTTGTGAATCATATACACACACTTTGTGTGTTATCTTATCCACTTAAGATGTTTTGACTCCAATGTGAAGCGTACATACACACGTTTTTCACACAAACTAAGGCCCAAAGTCGGTTCAAATAGTTAGCCCAAATTAATCGGCCCAATTAAATCCAATAAGTTTTAATCATTAATAAACTTTCATTAATAGTAACTTTCGCCTCTAGGTTGCACATGAGCACAACGTGTCACCTAGGCACGCTCACTTAGTCAATACGCGCGGGTTCAAAATTTAGGGATGTTACACTTATATTTTCTTAGAGTTTAGAATGCAAAAGAAGGGAAGAAGAGAGAGTGGAAGGAGTAGAAGCGAAAATAGATAAGGGGAATGCTAAAAAAGGGTACAGTTGAAGTAATCAAAAGAAGAATATGAGAAAGGAGTGAAAAATCGTAAAAATGACGATTTGAAAAAGAAGATTACGATTCTTAAGCAAAAAGCTTTCAAAGAGAAAAAATCATAAAATACGATTTTACAAATAAATTGAAGAAATGGGATTTATAAAAAAAAATGGGAAGAAGTTACCCAATCATTGATACTTACTGAAGTAGAAAAAAAAAAGCTGAAAAGATAGGAGAAAGAAGAGCTAAATTCTTAGAAAAACTTTGAATCCTTCTACCTTTCTTTGATACGTTATGAAGCCCAAAGCCCCATTAAAATTCAAAGAAAAGACCTTTTCGATTTACGATTTGCAAAAGTATAAGCCTAGTAGAGATATGAAAAATAGATATTATGGATTGCACAGGAAATCATATGAATAGAGTAGATTATCCTTTTCTATGAGATTAAAAATTTTTATAATTCTCCTTTGATTGAATTTGTCCAAAATAATACTGTGAAAACCCAAAAGTTTTGATATTTTTTTTGCGAGTATGTCAATAATGAGTTTTTGAATAAAAATATTTTCTAAATCTGCAGTTTAGAAAAATTTATGAAGAATAAACTATTCACTAATGCATATACTCCTGCTTACTATGAATTGAAATTGTTGGAGTTCTAATTAAGGATGACTGTTATAATGGCAAGTAAGGATAAAAGATTGGTAATTTTAGAAAATCATAATAACTATTTGATGATTAACTTAGTCAACTTAGATAATTTAGCTAGCGTATAAAATTAGTTTAGATTTTTAACCTTTCTTTTCTTTTAAAATATATTTTGAAAAATCCAAAAATATTTAAAGTTTGTAGGTAATTTCACTAAAAACAACCAGGAGACTATAACTCCTCCACTAGGGATCACCTAGGAGTTTAAAGGCTTGTTGCATCTGCTAAATGCAATCCTGCTCTCTACGAAAGTGGCATTTAATTTTTAGTATAAAATATTTTATGTTTCCTTGTTTGCTAGGGACTAGCAAAGCGTAAGTTTGGGGATGTGATCAGTCACATAATATATCATTTTATTACCTTTAACTTAGTGATGCAAGGACTTAGTTTACTACTAATAAGTTACTGATGTGCAGATATTAAAAAAAAACAGCAATAAAGAATCAAAGTAATAATATTCGTCAAAATTACCTTATAAAATAATAAAAAAGATGATTGAACCAAAAGACGAATCATCGCCTACTGAAAAGATGACAAATCGTGCTTTACGATTTTGAGGAACAAAGTACTGAAAGAATAGAAATCGTAATTTATGATTCTACAAGAAAGAGTCGTTCCAAAGAGTGCGACAAAAGAGAAGCGATGAATCGTAATGAAGAATCGTTCAATAGGAAGTTGTATAAGAAAGAACAAAAAATCGTTATTTACGATTTTCAAGAATATGTTTCAATAGAAGAACAGAAAATCGTGATTTACGATTTTCCAGAATATGTTTCAATAGAAGAATAGAAAATCGTGATTTATGATTTTCCATAAAAGAATACCTTCCGAAGCTGATGATCATGTAAGAATGAACACCGACATGCACAAAATTGGAAGAATTCTTGACTTAGAAGCCCAGCCAATCACGAATCTGAGGAGATTGACACAGAAGAATCTTAAAGGACTTTGCTGCTGAAATAATGGAGAAAATTCAAAAGTACATCAACTATTGAAAGCAAAAAAAGATAAGATTAGAAGTAGAGTTATACTAGGATAGTTTGTTTTAGTAATTTCTTTTATTAGAATTAGAAGTTTTATAAATCGACCCTTATGATCTATTAGTAAGATGCTCAGCACATAGGAATAACCATCGAAGAATTTCACAGCATCAATTGACAACTGAGGTCTATGTTTTCTTCCAATCAAAGTAGTTTAGGATTTATAAAGTAAGATCATCCATAGTTCTCTGAGGTCTTGCCTGACAATCAAGGTTGAGGAAGCTGAAAGATCAACCTTTGGACAGTTCTACTTTTGCTTTCTAGATTAGATTTATTTTATTGGAATTTCCTGCTTTGTAAACATCATCAAATTTTAATTTGAATTGACGACTCAGGTTGAAGTTTACAGATTAGTGTAACGGTTTTACTTTTTCATCTTCAATTTTCTAGAATTTGATTGATGCCTAAGTTTTAGGAAATTGTTGATTAGATTAAATCTGTATTGATAGGATTTTAGTATTGATTGATGACCAATGTTAGGAAACTTGATATATGCTATAACGGTATTGTTTAATTTAATAAATATCCAATAGCAGAAGATTGTGATTGACGACCACAATATGAAGGAGGATTTAAGATTTATTTTCTGTAAAATTTATATTAAGAAACCATTCTTTTATTTATATTTCTCCAATAGATTAAAAACTTAAAAGATAAATATAACTTTTCAGAAAATTAATATATTATAACATGTCTTTATGGGAACGATCCTATACTAGCTCTACAATTTCTATTGTGCACTTGCAATAGACTAAGACTTTATTAGATATATTATTAGAGCTGGTTATATACCAACAAAAAAAGAAAAAGAGAGAAAAAGAGTTACCATCAAAATCCAAAAAAAATCAGAAAAGTAAAATACCAAAAAGAAGAAAAAGCAAAAAGAACAAAAAATAGAAGAGAAAACAGATAGAAAAATCATAGGGTATGTACAGTAAAAATTCCCGAAGGAAGAAGTGTACTACGACAACAGGAACCCTATCAATGAAACCATTTTACCCTAGAATACCTTTAAAATTCCTAACCTATCCCATGGCCACGATATATCCCTGAGGAAAGCCCTCTTCAAGGCCCATGAGCAGTCACAGTATCCGTTGAGTCAGCACGAGCCAAGCTGAGAGACAACAAAATAATTTCACCCAGCCGACTATGACGGAATCAACGTCCATGTTGTGGTCCTTGAATTTGAAAAAGAAAAAAAAAAAATAATAATAATAAATATATATATATATATATATATAAGCTCAAAGCAAAAAGGACGTGGTAAAAACCCGTAAGGGCGTCATGGGTCAAAAGAGCGAGCTTGTGCGGACCAAGTAAAAGGCTGAAAATGCGCCTGGGGTAAAAATGCAAAAACCTAAGGACGTGATGAAAACCTGAAAGTGTGCTATGGGTAGAAAAGAGGGTAACGAAGGGCACGACAAAAACCCATCTTGGGTGCTGTGAGAAAAAAGTTGAAAAAGAAAAAGAGAAAGTCATCGGTTACCCCCTTGGTTATAACTCCAAATTATCTGGTCGCCAATTGGGCCGCTCATATTTGCTCACATCGGGTCCTGATCAAGTATATCTTTAGACCATACCGTCAAACTCATGATCCGAGGTAATAATAAAGGCTTGTTCAATCCAAAGGGATGGACGTTCCGACCTTGGTAAAAATTCTGAACCTCACTCAGGTCCAACCACATAAATAGGTTTGACTATGTTCAAAAAGGGACCCATTACTTTGTCTCATTGTTAAGACATCAAAAAAAAAAAGAAAAAAAGAAAGAGAAAGAAAGAAAAAATTAAAAAAAAATTAAAATATATATATACTCCTTTTTATGTCCTTGTACATATTTACATCATCGTACTTCTATCTCAAAATGAAGAAAAGGAACAAAAAAGAAAGATCTAAAAACACAAATCTAAAAAATATATAAATCTTGAAAAATAAAAAAGTGTAGGTAAAAGTTTGTTTCTCCTTCTATTATTTAGGATGCATATTTGCTACCTATATAAACAAAAAAGGGACTAACATTTTCTTGAGAAAGTGTAAGAACATCAAATGGTCAAAAGTCTTGAGGCAGGCAACCTCTCGACGATGGGCGGATCAGATGAAGCATCTCGCCACTCACGTTCAGTCTATTTAAAACAAAACAAAAAAATGAAAAATAGATATTTGTGTTTTCGTGTACTTTTTGTCACATATATGCACATGCATGCTACAATACGGTAAAATGTCAATATTTCTTGGACAATGCAGCTATACTAAATTAATGTCCTAAATCTAAGGTTCGCCTTGGATCTTTGGATCCTACTTTAAAGTAAGAGCAATGGTGTCAATCCTAGTCAGACAATCATTATTCGATAATATTGATTCCAGGGCAAAATTCTTTGCGCTGATCACTCTATTTTTGTGAGTATCTAAGCTTCAAATTTTTCATGAACTTTTTAGAGGAATAGACTTTTTTTCTGCGCTATTTGGGCGTGGGGTTTGAGGTCTAGATAGCTCCGTTGGAAAAATAAATAAATAAATAAAATAAAAGAATGGCACACACTCCCAAAAAGTGTTGCAACATCAATATTAGCTCCGCTCGAGTAGTTGTGCTAAATTAATCTCGGGATCGATGAGTTCGCTCAAAAATCTTGAACCCTACTTCGCGTAGGGGAACCTGTGACCAATCAAATGGGGCAATCAATGCCTCGTAGAGTTGGGCACAAACTGTGGATCTTTGCATCATTGCTCTACACCCATCTTGAAGTATAGGTTGATCACCCTCCCGCTTACGAGGCTGTCTCATTCAAAACAAAACTCAAACATCACACCTCACCAATTATATTGTGGAACGGATATTTTTTCCCAACACATTGGGCTTCTGTTATTCGCACAATCTCGGTCAAGCCCAGTAATGTCGCTAAGTGCTTGGGGACTGATAGCCTTGAGGAACGGATGTTTTCTCTTGACATACAGGGCTTCCGTAAACTCACCATGTTACCATCTGATGTTTAAGGTTTGCTTTGAATACGACGAACCCGTTAGCATTCCTTGGGCCTCTTCGGACATCTTTTTTTTTGGCATGTGATCATTAGTGATCGAATACCAAAGAGGGGCATCTGTAGACACCCAAATTTGGCCTAAGGCCCTATCAACTTACACTTCAAGAAAGGCGTACCCTCTGAGCTTCCGAGAGCACTTCCCGAATCCTTAGGACTTAACCCCAACCCTTAGAAGCCTATCCCCGACCCTTAGGAATCAACCCTAACCTATAGAGCTTCTCCCGAACTCATTTTAAATCCTCCCAGGTAGTGGTTGAAAAGAGGAGTGCTAAAGTTTACAGAGACCTCTGTTGGAGTTAAGACCTATAATAATAGAAAGAGGATGTTCCCAGTTTTTCAACGAGCTAAGAATCACATCAATCCGAGTAGTATATAAAAAGTTATCACGATTTGAAATCGGGCACAAATGCAGGAAATTAGCCTAGCGTGTATATTACACACGCTAGGCCAATTTTGGCAGAATTTGGCCTAGCGTGTATAATATACACGCTAGGTAAAATTAGCTTTTGTGGGCCCCACGATGGGTTCTGAACCTCTAAGGTTTCTGAGAGAACACTGTTCCCAAACCTAGCATGTCTAATACACACACTAGGCTTAGCAACAGTGCTTTTGGCAGATTTGGTTAGATCTCAAATTTGCAGTTTGACTTGTTGACGACCCCATCCTTTGGGGTTGGTTTTGTTAGGACTATTGCACCCCTAGTAGCTCTCTTTTTAATCCTTTTGCCACTTAGAGCCCCACCCTATCATCTACATGTGAAACCCAATTCCCCCCTATCTAAGCTTCCAAAAACCTAGAAAACCTTAGATCCCTATTACCTAATTGCTAACCCAATTAGCCCTTTAACCCTTCACTAATCCTCTCATTTTCTATAAATAGAGAGACACCCCCCTTGCATATGGGCTTGAAAATTTCCCAAAGAGAGAAAAAGATTTAGTGATCCCTCTTCTCCCATTTTAGTATTCACCCATACAATTTCTAGAATTGAAGTTCATCCTTCACAACCCATCTTCCATCATAAATCCCTTAGGTTTACCAAGATCAAAGCCTTAGCCTCTCCTACCCTCAAGTCACCAAGCCTTAGAGGTTCAAACCCATCCTTCAACTTGTTTGCTACCGAAAGCTCATTGGAAGCACATCCACGTGAAGGTCCACAACGGTGCTACAAGGGCCCGAGAGTTCCGGCTCTCTCTTCTATTCCTCTACCTTCTTTGCCTTCCCTCTATCCTTGAATTGAGCTGTTGCACCGCCCGAATTTTGTCGGGTACGAAGGGCTCAATAGGATTGGAGTGCTTTTGGGCAAGGGGGAGTGCTGCCCATTTTTCCTTTCTTTTTATATATATATAATTATATATATATATATATATATATATATATTATATACACATCCAAACAGCCATAGTAGATTCGAATGGGTTGATCGGGTGCCTAAGAGCCTTTGGCATAGACTGGTAAATTGGAGTCATATTTTTATCCTTAGGTGCTCACGAATTGATTTTGAGGTATCCCGGGTCATCAAAAGCTCCAGGTGGCGACTCCAAATATAGATCACATCGTCGCGACGGATTGATAAAAATCTATGGTTGCACAAAATTTAAAATTTTCGATCGATCGAACCAACCACCCGATTCATCGAATAGTGTTTTGATCAATCGAACTAACCATTCGATCTATCAAACCTGAAAAAAAAGTAAAATTTTTTATGGGAAATCAATTCCAATTGTCAGGTGTTCTATCTTGGGTGTCTTAAGTTGTTGAGACTCTTGGTTTCTAGGTCATTTTATGCACACTAGGTCCTCTAAAGGGAAATCTTTAGAACCTTTGAATTTTGAGATCAAGCGCACTTGCTGCTCGAATCGAAGAGTGACCTAGTTAAGGTGTGAAGTTGAAACCGGAACTTCAGATCCAGTTGAAATGACTGTGAATGGAAATGGAGAAGCTTCCCATGAAAATGAGGAAGAACTAACCCTTAGGGAGCTGTTTGCCCCTATTACCACAAACACACCTTCTTGTATCACCTACTATGCCACACCTAGTGGCCAATTTGAAATTCGAAAAAAAGTTATCCAAATTCTCCCTATCTTTCATGGCATGGAAAGGGAAGATCCTTACATGCATATAAAGGACTTCATTGAAGTCTGTCCATCGGTGTACCATAATTTCAGTGAGGAGTCCGTAAGGTTGAGGTTGTTTCCTTTCTCAATAAAGGATAAGGCCAAAGCTTGGTTAAATTCTCTACTAGCTAGATCCATAACTTCATGGGATTAACTGGTTAAGAAATTTTTGCTAAAATTCTTTCTCATGGCAAAGACCAATGCTTTGAGATGCGAGACCTGTGATTTCGTGCAAGAAGGATAAAAATTCCATGAAGCTTGGGAAAGGTTTATGGACTTACTGCTTAAGTGCCCACACCATGGGTTTGCCAAATGGAGGTTGGTCTAACACTTCTACAACAGACTCAATCATGCCAACCAACAGTTGATCGAATCAATGAACAGTGGAGGATTCCTGAAACTTCGGGAAACTAAATCCTATGAATTCCTAGAGGAATTGGCAAAAAATTCTCAACAATGGGACTTCACGGAAAGTTGTGATTAGCTAACTAAGAATAGGGATCAAGCTAGTAGCTCAAACAAAAGGGAGGTTTATATGTGGTAAAGGACACACCTAACCTCAAGGCACAGGTGGACTTTCTCATGCAGCAAGTTGAGGAATTGCGACTGAAGAAATATGTGAGTGCATTGAATGTACAACCTGAACCATGTTCATATTGTGCAAGTCCGATGCACACTGGTGATGGTAGCCCATCAATGCAAAACTATTCAAAAAATTCTTTCAAACAATTGAATGCATTGAAAAACTTTGGATGTGGGAATGCTTTCAATGAGCAGAACCCCAATAGCTGGCGAAAACACCCAAATTTTTCCTGGAAGCAAGACCCATAGAAGACTCAAGGAAGAGGACTGGGGATGAACGTTTATCCCTAGCAAAACTTCAGCCAAGGGCAGGTTCAGCAAAACTATGATGGTATGAATCAATACCATCAGAATCAATTTGGGCAACCCAAGCAGTTGACCTAAAATTATCAGAATCAACCCCGACAGCAGCTGGTTGGTTATCATAACTAAGCACAAATGTTTCCACCTCCCAAATTCAAAAATCATCAGGGAAACATTGCGCAACATCCTCCTCAAAACCAATATTCTCAGGTTGATGATTTAATAAAGATCATTCAATCGAATAATTCCTCGATATCGAAATTGGACACCCAAATGGGTCAACTGACGGCACATCCCTACGAAAGAGAAAAGGGAACATTCCCGATCCAACCAATCCCTAACCCAAGAGGGAAATTGGTCATTGTGCAAGGAGCGACCTCTTCACAAGATGAAAATCGGCAATAAATAAAGGCAATCACAACATTGAGATCTGGTCGACAGATCGACAATAAAGTAAAGATGCCATAGGAGGAGGAGAATCAATAGTCTAAAATTCAGACTGAGAAGGACATAGAAAGGGAAGAAGTGGAAGCAAAGGAAAAAGAAGAAAAGATTGAAGAAAAGAGTTTCACACCAAAGTCCCTGTATCCTCAAAGGTTAATGCCACCAAAGAAGAATCATGATCTTGATGGGATCATCAAACTTTTTAAACAATTAAAGATCAATATCCCATTCTTGATGCCATCCAACAGGTCCATGCATATGCAAAGTTTTTAAAGGACTTGGTCACAATAAAAAGAAAGACCAATGTCCCGAAGAAAGCTTTCTTGGTTGAGCAGGTTAGTTCAGTGCTACAAGCTAGACTCCCCATTAAGTACAAGGACCCTAATTGTCCTACTATCTCAATTGTCATTGGGGAGAACCGTATTGATCAAGCACTTCTGGATCTTGGGGCAAGTGTAAATTTGTTACCGTATTTCGTATACAAGGATGTCGAATTGGGTGAGCTCAAGCCCACAACAATGACCCATCAGCTAGCTGACCGGTCAATCAAACTTCCTAGGGGGATGGTTGAGGATGTCCTAATCAAAGTGGACTCCTTCTACTTCCTAGTTGACTTTGTTGTCCTGGGCACTGAGCCAGTGCCAAATTTGTAAAATAGTGTACCTGTGATCCTAGGAAGACCTTTCCTAGCAACATCCAATGCACTAATAAACTGTAGAAATGGGATAATGAATTTTTCATTCGGGAATATGATTGTGAAGTTAAGTATTTTCAACATTGCAAAGCACCCAGCTGAAGATGATGAGCATGCACAAGTTTACGTAATCGATAGTGTCGTGGAGAACACATTTCATGCTTCTGAACCTAAGGGTCCTCTAGAGGCTTGTCTAGCTTCATTTTGGTGAGGATTTTGATATTGATCAGATGATCCAAGATGTGAATGAGACGTTGGACTCCACACCACTTTTGGGGGACAAGAATTGGTAGCTGAAACCCAAAGCTGTTGAGGAATTGAAGAAAGAAGTACCTTGGGAGGAAAAGAAAGTTAAGTTGTAACTAAAGCCCCTCCCTACTGATTTGAAATATGCCTTCTTGGGAGAAGTCGAGACCCATCCGGATATAAGCTCATCAAAATTGAATGAGAATCGGGACGAACAGCTCATAGAAATGCTTCGAGATCACAAAAGTGTGATTGGGTGGTCCATCAAGGACATTAAAGGTATTGGCTCATCGGTGTGCATGCATCGTATTCATTTGGAAGAGGAGGCTAAACCTTCCCGAGAACCATAGCACAGATTGAACCCAATCATGTAGGATCTAGTAAGAAATGAGGTAATCAAATTGTTGGATGTTGGAATCATATACCCCATCTCTGATAGCAAATGGGTCAGTCCCACACAAGTGGTCTCCAAGAAATCCGGAGTTACAGTAGTGAAGAATGAAGAGAATGAGTTGGTACCTACAAAAGTTCAAACCGGCTGGAGAGTGTGTATCGACTCCAGGAAGTTGAATTCAATGACGAGGAAAGACCATTTTCCTCTCCCCTTCATCGATCAAATGCTCGAGAGATTAGCTAGGCATGAGTATTACTATTTCCTTGATGGCTATTCCGGATATAACCAGATAGTCATCGAGCCTGAAGATCAGGAAAAGACGACATTCACATATCCCTTTGGAACTTTCTCATACCACATGAAGCCTTTTGGACTTTGCAATGCTATTGCTGCATTCCAAAGATGTATGCTGAGTATATTCTCCGACTTGGTAGAATAGTTTCTAGAGGTATTTATGAACGTCTTCTCTATTTTTTGAGATAGTTTTAGTGATTGTCTAAATCATTTATTTCTCGGGCTTGTATGATGCTAGGGAAAGAATCTAGTGTTGAACTGGGCAAAATGTCATTTTATGGTACAAAGTGGCATTGTTCTTGGACACATCATATCTTCTAGAGGCATCAAGGTGCATAAAGCATAGGTGGATCTGATTGCAAATCTTCCACCCCCAAGAACTGCTTGAGAGATAAGGTCTTTTCTCGGGCACACCGGTTTTTATCGGTGAATTATCAAGGACTTTAGTATGATTGTGAGGTAGTTGTGCAACCTACTCACTAAGGATGCCCCATTCATCTTCGATGATAAATGCTTACAAGTCTTTGAGATCATCAAGGCTGAACTCATCCAAGCTCCGATAATCTAATCTTCGGATTGGACATTACAGTTCGAAATCATGTGCGATGCATCTGATTACGCGGTCAAAGCAATTTTGGGACAGAGAGTGGAGAAAATTCCGCATGTCATTTACTATGTGAGTCACATATTAAATGATGCACAATTGATCTACTCTACCACAGAGAAGGAACGACTGGTGATAGTCTTTGCACTAAATAAATTTTGAGCCTACCTGTTGGGATCAAAGGTAGTTGTATTCATAGATCATGTGGCTCTTCGCTACCTTTTTGTGAAGAAAGATGCTAAGGCCCGATTAATCAGGTGGATTTTACTTTTATAGGAGTTCGATTTGGAAATCAAGGATAAGAAGGGGTCAGAGAATGTTGTGGCCGACCACCTCTTGAGAATCATTGTCGAAAAATCTAATGATCTGGTTCAAATTTTGGAAAGTTTTCCCGATCAGCAATTGTTCGCAATCGATTGTGCACCATGGTATGCTGATCTGGTCAACTATCTAGTGACAGATCAAGTACCCTAGCACTGGAGCAAGAATGAAAATTTTGTTTTTCTAGCACGGGCGAAACACTATTTTTTTGAGGACCCATATTTGTTCAAATACTGTCTTGATCAAATCATTAGGAGATGTATCCTAGAATTCGAGCAGTCGGATATAATTTCATTTTGTCATGAATTATCCTGTGGTGGAAACTTTAGTTCACGAAAAACAACCATAAAAATTCCCCAGAGCGGTTTCTACTGGCCAACCATTTTTAAAGACTATCACTAGCATTGCAATTCTTGTAATAATTGTCAAAGGCTGGAAAACATTTCTAAGAGAAACATGATGCCCTAAACCCTATTCTCGAAGTCGAATTGTTTGACGTGTGGGGGATAGACTTCATGAGACCGTTTCCCAATTCTTTTGGGAATCTATACATTCTTGTGGTTGTTGATTACGTGTCTAAATGGGTTAAAGCTATGGCTTGCAAAACTAACGACCACAAAGTGGTTGTCAAGTTTTTAAAAGAACAAATTTTCTCACGATTCGGCACACCCTGAGTAATCATCAGTGATGGTGGTAAACATTTTTGCAATAGAGTGTTTGACCATATGATGAAAAAGTACGGTATCATCCATAAGGTGGCAACTCCATACCATCCCCAGACCAGTGGTCAGGTGGAGGTATCCAACCGGGAATTGAAAAGGATACGGGAAAAAACTGTGAACCTAAACATAAAAGATTGGTCGATAAAGTTGAATGATGCATTGTGGGCTTACCGTACAACTTTCAAAAACCCAATTGGAATGTCCCCATATCAAATGGTTTACGGAAAAGCCTGTCATCTCCCAGTCAAACTTGAACATTGGGCTTATTGGGCTATTAAAAAGTTGAACTTTGATCTGCCAAAAGCTGGTGACCACAGGAAGTTGCAGCTGGATGAAGTTGAAGAGTTAAGGACTGATGCATACGATTGTGCAAAATCGTATAAAATTCAATTGAAAAGGGTGCATGACCTTAAAATTCCGAGGAAGTCTTTCATGCCAGGTCAAAAAGTCCTTCTGTATAATTCCAAACTTCAACTTTTTCTTGGAAAGTTAAAAACTCGATGGACAGGACCATTCTAGGTCACCATGTATTTTCAAATGGAGCTGTCGAGGTCATCAATCCACACAATGGGAGTAAATTTCGTGTGAATGGACAATGGTTAAAGTCATTTTTGGAAAATAACGTTTTGGGATCTGATGAAGTTCAGTTGAGTGATCTGGATTAGTTAGGAAGATGTGAAATCGAAAAGTCGGGCTGACAACTCTAAATTTAGCGCTTTTTGGGAGGCAGCCCGAGTTTGTAAATTTCGTAACTATAATTTATATATATATATATATATATATTATTTCATTAATTGGATCGATCGAGAACTACATTCGATCAATCAATTTTGAGTGACCGGGTCATCTGGAGGTTTGTGGAATGTCAATAATTCGATTAATCGATTAACACAATCGATCGATCGATTTTATGGGAAGACCAGGCATTCGTAGGGTCAGTCTTTTCAAATATTCTCTAAGATTCTTTAATTTTGATCAATCGATCAAAATTACAACATTTAATGGCACGGAACGGTCTTTCGGGAATATCTGTAAGCGCGTCCTTTCATATCTGGGTGAATCGGCTCATTGTCAGTTTCGGTCGATCGACACCAAAGGTTGATCGATCGACATCATTTAAACACATGCACCTGTGCAACTTCCAAGGAAATTTATGGCGCGTCTTTTCAATACCTCGAGAGATGACATGCATAATAATTCGATCGATCGACACACTTCCTTGATTGATCAATTTTATTAAGAGCGCATGGGTTTGTACTTTTTTACCGATACAACTTTATTGTCATGTCTTTTCTACTCCTGGGGAATTGAGCATGCTTGGTAATCGATCGATCGACTAGTAAACTTGATCAATCGATTTTATCACCTCTGTTGTCAAAATGGTGACTTCCTTTATATTGATCGATCGATGCTAAAAATTGATCGATCGATATGAAGCTGTGCAATTGAAAAGTTGAGTCCTTAATCTATTTAAGGATGAAAACCCTTTCTTTTTCTTCACCCCACATTCTCTTATTCTCTTGTATTCTCTCTGACATTCTCATCATTTGGCATCAACATCTGCTGCTCCTTCTCGGCTCCCAAACCGACCACAAGGAGTAAATAGGGAGATGCCTTCAGGGTGTTTCACAAATCGAGATATCACATCTGACATGTTCGCATTTCGAGGAAACCCCGACTGCTCATGCTCACTCGCGTACGTAGATGCGCTCCAACTAAACTTCCTAATGGTCCCACCTCCAATCAAGGTCTCTACGCGCCTCATCTAATTATTTTATCATAATATGGTATGGGCCTTTGCTTCAATCGATGATAATGTCGACGACCACTTCACTGTCACAATCAATGGTTGGCAAAAAGAGATTTAACCGGAGACACTCGTTGATGCCTTTGGTTTCCTTCAAGATTGCCTCGACAATCATCCCATTGGACTAGAGATTACCGCCACTCAAATCGAGATGGTCAACGATATGTGTCATGGAATTTTCTCATTAGGGAACTCCACCCCACGATTGGCACTACCACCCATAATTTTGTTTTGGGATATCATTGTATGTGCAAATCTTTTCCCCAAAAGCCATGTTTCTAAGCGAACAGGGGATCGGGTAAAGGCACATTATAGTGCTTATAAAAACTCATGGATTAATGTGCCATCTTTGCTCCATGATTCGATGTGGCGGTGTCATCAGGATATCGCCCACTACGGCCGTTCCGATACCACCTTACTATACTTCCCCCACCTTGTGATCCATCTCCTTCACTATATGGGTTTTAAGTCTTATCGGGATGATGAGGGTGTTGAGTTGGGATTCTATCATTACACGGTGTCCCTTTGGAATAAGAGCATCAAAGCTCTTAATAAGAAGTGACCAAGAGGTGCACCTGCTGAAGCTGAAGCTACCTATGCCACCGACTTACCACCGCCACCGTCGGACCAACAGTCTCCTTGCCGTCAACGTTGGGTAGAGCCCACAGAGCCCGCACATGATCCTAACGAAGGAGTATCACTCGACCTTCTTCAGGCTCAAATCAATTCTTTGGTTGATGAGCAGCAACAGCTATCGGATCAGACTCTACGCAGAAGTGGCTATGATTAATCCTTTATGCATCAGATGGCATAACACTTTTGGTCGGACAATTATGATGAGATGCGAGCCCGGCCGCGCTAGGACGAGGATAGAGATGATGATGATTAATCGTTGGGATGTCTTTTCTTTTGTTTTCAGTATTTTTTTTTGTTTTAACAGTTTAGGTTGTTTAGAATTTTAGGATTGTTATTTTGGGTTTGTTGTCTTTTAATCAGAATGTTAAAAAAAAAATGAAAAATTTGCTTTCTCATTCAAATTTTTGGCTAAGTTACTTAGCTTCGATTGATCGACAAAAAAAAACTTGAAGTAAACACTTCTGTTCTAAATGGCTTATTTATATACTCGATCGATCGATAACCCTGTCAATCGATCAACCACATAAAGAATGAAAATCCGCTCTATGTTCTATAGCCTTTCTTCTATATACTCGATTGATCGATTATAATCGATCGATCGAATATACACATTTTAGGAGAATTTGCATTCTGAGACATTTATTCTCGATTGATCGAACCAAATTCTCGATCGATTGATTGGGCTTGGGTCATAGTGCAGTTTTTCTAAATTTTAGAAGGGTTAGAGGATTTGGTAGGGCTCTTTTTAGAAGATTAGCTTGTGTAGGAATTGTTTCCTCCTTTATGTAGGACTGTTTTATTAAGCTTAGGGCTCTTTTTAGTTTTATAAACCCGTAGGCTTCCATTCTCTAAATTATCTTCCCACCGTAGCTCTCTTTCCTCCTTCATTACTTGAACCTCTCATCCTCAATGACTGGAATCCGTTTTAGAACTCGTGCCGCTATGAAAAAAATAGAAGAAGTAGCTCGAAAAAGAGATAAACGATCTGGTCCATTCAATTCAACTGATTTCAATGATGTGGAGATGATTGATCTGGAAGCCGCCTTCACCCCTATGTGGGAGGAACCTCCAAGAAAGAAAGTGTGTCAGGAAAAACCACCTTCACCAATCAATTTCAACAACATTGACATGATTGATTTGGATCCACCAACGCCACCACACACTCCACAATCCTCTCTGCCTCGAACACCACCACCACCACTCTCCCCACCCACTACCCTGCGCCGCAATCCTTTGGCAACGTTTATTCCATGATCAATTTCAAAGGCTATGATCGATTTGGTGCCATTGGAAACTTGGGCGAAGTTGTACCCGGCGTCAACGCTTCGTGGCTTTGCTAATAGTAGCACCGCTACTACATCAAATCCACCTCCTCCTCTAGTGGCTTTAGATCCCGAATCTTCCCCTGGACAGATCACTGATGTGATGTGGAATTTCGCCTTTCTAAAACCCAAGCCTGGGCCGAGTAATGATGAGGAAGCCTAAGTTGATTAGGAATTTTTAGGTTGCTTTAGGTTTTCTTTCTTTCTTTATGATTTAGATTAGGATCTAGTTTGTTCTTAGGATGTTTTAGGATTTACTTTTCCTTTCAATAAGTGTAATAAACACTCTGACTTTAATAAAAATTTAGTTATTAAATTATTTTTAGCATTTTACATATGAATCTGCTCTCTTGCAAAATACGATAGATGAATGACCATATTTTTGTGATTGTCTCTATCAGATGATACTTGTCACCTGTTCTTGCCTATTGGTCTATGATAGTTTAATTCAGGTTTGGGGGTGCCTCTAAAATTTGGTACAATGAGGACATTGCACTTAATAGGTTTGGGGGTGTGAAAGTTCATACCTTACAAAGTAAGGTCATTCCTTTTTAATATGGAGCAATTTATCGTTCAAAAAAAAAAAAGAAGAATTATTTTTGGGTATGTGAAATTCGATCAATCGACCATGTGTTTCGATCGATTGACTATGCATTGAAAACCCAATCCCGAATTTTTCATAAAATTCCAAATAAATTTTGAGAATTCCTAATTTGTTGAAACATGCAAATCTTACCTCGAGAATGTTGATACCATGTTCTGATTGTTGTATCTATAAAGGAAAATTTTTAATGTGAAGATTTAAGTTCATGCATAGAAATTGTTGTGTTTGGTCCATGCTAAGGTCCAAAAATCAAGAAACTTATCCAAACTTTGAACCGTAGAATCTTAGTGGAGACCAAACCCAGTAAGCTTTAGATCCTTTTATCTGTTCTTGATGAGTGAATATAAAAACTCGCACTACGTGAAAATACAAAAAAAAATAGCTCATGACTGTCGTTTTCACAAAAAATGATAGTTTTAGACCGTCGAGTGAGCTGTCCTAAAAAAATAGTAGCATTTTTCAACGACATATTTAGACCGTCGTTTATTTTTTTTTTTCAAAATAACGACTGTCTTCGACTGTCGACCACAAACAACGGTTTTGAACTGTTATATTTTATGTCGTTTTTTTAAAAAGACGTGACATCTTTCCTTCATAATCGACATATTATGACTGTCATTTCTGTTTAAAATAATCACTTGATGAAACAACTACGGTTTTTAGCAATCGTATTTTTTATTTCTATTTTTTTAAAAAAATATTTAAATTTTAAGAAACGAAAATTTTGTAACGTCGTTTTTTTTTTTTAAATTTTCATCCAAAATCTAATTAAATTGATAATCATCAAAATTAATCAATTTCTAAATCCACCATAAGAAAATCCACATCTTAAAATAAATAAATGGATAATCATCATCCTTAATTACAACTTTCAATTTTGAAATAATCATCAAAAACATAAAACTAAAAATTCCTAAAAAAAATTACTAATCATTCAAATTCACACATGTATATATAGGTGTTGTCCTTTTTGAGTAACTCTCATAACTCTTCTCCCTTGTCATTTCTCTATTCTCTGCTCATGGCAAGGTCAAGCTTGAAATTAATTGGTGCCTTTTCCGTCATCTTCTCAAATTCCTGTGAGAAACAAGACCCATAAAAAAGTGTTCATTAATTATATATATCTCAATACCTATCAAAAAAATACAAAGTATTAGCACTTTGAGAAAATTTACCTCCTTGGAGAGCAATGAGCTACTTGTGGGAACTCCCAAGGACAACCATGCAAGTCCATTGAACTATAATAACATTTTAAGCAATAAACAAATTACAAAGTATACTAAAAAAATAGAATAGTTAACTCTGATTGGTCACAAAAAGGTGTCAGAGTTCAGCATGGATAGATTCAGCGCATAACATAACCAATTCTAGCGATAAAGGTGTCACTTAATCTCCTTTTGTTCAAATGGTGAAACCTCTGGCTATTACTGAGCACATAAATCATTAAAAGTTCACTTTTCTGATCTTTCATTGATTTGGGATGCAAAATTTTTAGTGCCAAAAGGCCCAAAACCAAGGTTGTTAGTTTGAGATTGATTGAGTGGCAACAGTGGCATCTAGTGAAGCACCTTATACTACCTGGGACCTGCCCATGGGAAGGGGCAGCTTCAATGGCTTTGAGTGGCATATAGGCATGCCCCACACCACCAAATCTGCTTGTAAAAATTGTCCCATGAACCCATCTTCCTTCCTGCTAACACATCCATCAGAGTGATCTTACCAGCACCACTAACTCCCATTTAGAGCAGTAAGAACTCTTGACCTGAAAATTCCACTTATACCTTTTAGAAGTTCTAGTTGATTTCTGCAACACCTTGAGCTTTCATTTCCTGTAGGAAGTTTTGAATTTCTTGAAAAAGCTTCATTTTTGAGATCAATTGGAATGCGAAAAAGTATCTCCTCTAGTTCCTAAACACAATTCAACATATGTTTGAGAATCTAAGATACCTTTGCCATGTCTAGGGAGTAATTAATCTCATCGAACGTAAAGGAAAGGGGTGCAAAAGGAAGAACCATTCCCCTCTTGCTTTGGTTATCGTCATTTGTTCCTCTACTCATGTAGACTAGTTATATGAAAATTCATAAAGAAAAAAAACTAGTATCCAGTAAGCAAAATTGGTTGATATTACCTTCCAATGTGGTCATATCCCCAAAGTTCCTTTCTATAAATTCCCCTGTTCTTTTAGCATGCTTATCCATCAACGCCTCTTCAGATATAACTGCCTGAGCTTTTCCAAATGCTGAAACAGGTTTAATTGCAACTCTGAAAATAAATCTTCGTAACTTAGAATTAATTAATGTTGAACATCAGTGAAAGAAGATATACTCACGGCCAAGATATGTGAGGGATACGATTACCAAGACATTGAAGAGTAATATAAATCCAATTAAGGCACCTAGTCTTGTCCAATACCAATGTGGTTCAGGGAAGAATCCACACGACTTCAGTACTATCACTCTTAGTGATTCCATCATTCCGAGAAAAATCTGTAATAGTGTCAAAGTCAAGATCAAGACATTTTTACCTTTTCCATCCCAATATTGTGATACTTACTTTTTTCCAGTTGTGCCCAAGAAATTCATTCACTGAAATTGCATTATGTGCGTACATTAATGGTGATGTCCAATAACCCCATTTCCACATTTTTGGCACATCTCCTGTGATCATAAGATCTCTAGTCAGACAATTCACAAGGTAGCAGTGACACTTCCACATAAAAACGAAAACCCCACAAATTCATTTGTACTAATGCTTGCTCATTGTGAGTGTTCTTAAAAAATGGGTTTTGAAACCAGGGAGCTTCAGCTGTAGTTTGAAATCAGTCAAAAGGCACAAAATTTCAAGCACCCAATTGAGAAAAACAGGAGAAAAGGGGGAAAAAGGGAGAGAAACTTACAATTTTTATAAGGGGTAACTTGAAGTCTCGAACCACCTGCCAATCGTAAATAATTTTTCCATATAAATCAGATAAAAGCCTGTTTTGACGTATTTTTACAATAGTAAAAAGTAAAGCAAGAAGATAAACGAGCTATACCTCAAAACTGGCCAAATCAAATCCAGATTGTAAAACGCATATCTCAACACCAACCACTGTACATAATAATATATATATCAACCACCACCAATTTAATGAGATAATTATTAAAAGATATAGTATCTTACGAATGAACTAAGCTTATATAAACTAGTTATGGGTCTGAGACTAGAGTAAATTCAAACTTGAGAATAAGAAACTAATAACCTTAGAACCTTTAAAATCCTCACTGGTTAACTCTTTGACCTGAAAGCGGTAGCGAACTATAAGCTGTACAAGACAAGCAGATCTGATGTACCTGGAGCTTAATGGCATTTGATAGACAAGGCCGCATAGTGCGATTGCCAACCTCATCAACCAAACATGCACACTATAGTGGAAATTCATCGATCACAATAACCTCTTTGTTAAGCAATTATGGAGCAAAAGAAAATAACTTGAATTGATTAGATGAGATAAAATTGTCACATACCTTCCCCGTAGGGCCCTTCTTCATTCTCAATCTCGAAAGGTCCACACCACTATAGCTCATGTTACGAACAAATAGATGACCCTGATCATCATCCCCACATCCCCCAATTATTCTGCAAGATACCCCAAACCCTGCAATGAGACCTCGAATGGTATTGGCAACGCTACCCCCAGCAATTGTTCTTATAGGAGAAAGATCATCAAGAAATGGGAGAATGTGGGTATTCACTTCACTCAATATATGCTCCAGATGCTCACTTGCAACCTATCACACATAACCAAATGCTTCCAACTATCAGCACTGCCAAAATGGAACATAAAACTGACTACAAAACGAGGCATATACTTCATATATGTTTCTACTGTAAATTATCTCGAAGTCACATCCATCATGCTCAATGACTCATTACGGAACACTGAGATTTTCCTTCTTTTTTGTTTAAGCAGAGTCAAGCAAGTGACCGTAGATTTTTAAAACATGTCATTACTATGAATCTGTGACTAATGTGTAAGGAGACAATACCAGTGGGGTGTGTGTCTGTGTGAACACATGGGCATTTGCATGGGTGTGTTTGCAAGTGAGGAGAGCATCTCATTTGGGGAGGGTGCAAGAATTGAAATATCAGTATTGGAGACATATCAGACACCGAAGAAACCAATAGTTATCGATTGTAGGCTACAAACATGATAGAAATTTTTTTAAAAGACTGAGAGAAATTAAAAAAATATAAGAACAATATAATATACAAGAGGATTTCAGCTGTAGTTTGAAATTAGTCAAAAGCCATGAAATTTTAGGCACCCAATTGAGAAAACAGGAGAAAAGGGGGAGAAAGGGAGAGAAACTTACAATTTTTAAGAAATCTGATTTGTATCGTCTTCTTCTTCTATGTAGCAATATTGTCCGATGGTAGTAGCATCCTAGCTGGTTTGGTAATAGAGGAAGAAAGAAAGGAGAGAGGAAGAAAGAACCGAGAGGACTTTAGGGTTTCATATTAAGTTTTAGCTATTTGTTTACTTACTTTTTATTATTTATACGATAATTTTTTTAAAAGGACAAGTTTGTCGTCCTAAAAAATTTACAACTACCCCGCCTATCCTTTTCTTAAAAAACCACAGTTATAAGAAAGACTGCTTTAGGCCATTGATTAGTTTACGACTACTTTTAGCAGTGGGTTTTTTCATAATGCTAATGTTGTTTTTTTAACATTTTCACGTAGTGTTGGAGTTTTCTTTGAGTACGAATTATTTGGCTTGCTCTCATACATTCAATCTTGGCTTGTGACTCTGCGTGACATCATCTTCATATTATTTTTATTAGAACACATGATGTTGTAACTCAAGACAAAATAGGTATAACTACCATCTTGTGAAGAAATGATTGAGGGCCATTTTTAACTCACTTGTTCTTAAAATGCCCCACCTCGTACAATTATTCCTTTTTTGTACCCCTTTGAGCCTGACTAAAGAGTATTGACCTTTTATGTTCTTTGTTAAACCACAATAATCTTTCCCTCTACACCAACACTGGAAATTAGCCTCACCCATTTAATTTTTGAAAAATTTGGAATGTGGAATGAGAAAAAAATAAAAAAAAGAGAGAACAAAAGAATGGGTGAAGAGAAAAGGAGTCGTGATTTTTACTGACAATTTATTTCAAAAAAAAAAAAGAGGAAGTATGAGGTGTTTAGAAAAGAAAATCTAAAGAAGGGTAAAAGGAAGAAGAAAAAAAAAAGAATAGTGAGAAAATGTGGAAAGCAAAAGTGAATAAATAGAGAATCAAATGAGTAAATTTACAGTTTCTCATAAACTTTTGAATCCTAATTTCCTTTTTCTTCTAACCCTTACCTGAGCCCAATTACAACCCTAAAAAGAAGCCCCTCATGATCCAATCATTGAATGGTAATTACCTTCTGGAGAGTAATGATATGATGCCTATGGCACGTAATAGGATATGTTTAGAATAAACAAGCATCTATTCATATGAGATTTATTTATTCATAGATAAACCGTGTGTCTTTTATGTGAGATCCTACTTCTGTGCTTTGCATTGACATCTCACATGTGTGCGAAAATTTAACCCTCATTAGAGTGTTTTTATTGTTGAGACTATATTTATTGTGAGGATTTGGTCAAAGCACAGATCCGATGGTTCACAAATTGGATAAGTCTCGAGATGGATGGAACCTAGTTTTGGTAAACACACTTGATTCATCTAAGCATGAATGAAAAATATTCCTGGGGAACAAAACATTGAACCAACTTGAGTAGATATCAATAAGATTAGCATGGCATTGGTATTCAAGAATGAGAATTTGCATGTTAAAGAAAGGTAAGGGTTTTGGCTCTTCAAAAAGTATACTCAATAAAGAAAGCCGATTTTGAAAAGGGTTTAAAAATATTTTAATGTTTGTAAGTATCTTCACTAAAAACCTTCAGGAGACACAACTCCTCCACTAGGGATCACCTAGTGGTTTAAAGGCATGTTGCATGGGCTAAATGCAATCGTGCTCCTTACGAAAGTGACACTCTTTCATTATTTTAGGATGTTAGTTTACTTTTCAGTTTGCTTCATTCCTCCTTTGCTCAAGGACTAGTAAAGTGTATGTTTGGGGGTGTGATGAGGTGCAGAATATGATCATATTTCACACCCTAAAGCCTACATTTAGCCATCCGATAAAAGGCTAACTGACAGATTTGTGAAGTTTTAAGTGTTCCAGGGACATTTGGCTATTGGATGCATCTGATAACATAGAAGAGCGTGGAAACAACCAACACCGGAGCATTTGAGCAAAAGAAGCTGCAACCCTTGAAAGTCGGGAACAATTGATTGATCGATCGATCGAGTGTATATCAATAAAAATATACACAGAGCATTCTCTGCATTGTATATATTTTCGATCAATCAAACTACTTGCTCGATCGATCGATATTCAAAATATGCAAAGCAGCAAATTTAAAGTTTGAAACCGATCGATCGATTATAAATTCAATCGATCATATTTGAATTTCAAACGCCCGAGCAGTGGACCTATTTAAGCAAACTTGGGAATTAATTTTATGAATCTTTTACTTTTAGTTTTCCTAGCACTTTTCAGTTTTCTTTTCAGCTTTTCCCTTCCTTTTTCAAGCATTATTCTTTCATTTTCTAGGTCTAGATTCTAGATTAGTTTAATTTTTTGCATTTGGAGAAGGACTGTAACGGCTAGATTAAAGCTTTTGTGGATTTTGTTGAAGCTCTTTACAATATTTTTAATGTTCATTTCAATTTATCTTTCAAATATGTTGTTTAATTTGATCATGTGTAGCTAAATTTCTTTGAGGGTTGGGATCTAATGAATCTCATCCGAGATTCTTATTTATAATTATATATCTATGGTTGGAATTTTTACCTGACGATGCTTTAGGTTTTAGTGCTTATTTATTCTTGCCAATCTCTGTAAAAACAAATCACCAATCTAAGATATGGGACTTAGTCATGCTCTTCCCATGATCTTAGATTTGTGATTTGAAATATTTGTGGCATTTACTTATCATTATTGGAAATATCTTTTATAGTGAATGTTTTGTCCATTTCTTTTGCAGCGTTTATTTATCATTATTAGAAGCATCTTTTACGGTGAATGTTTTGTTCCATTCATTTTGCGATTTTGGAAGAACAATGGTCTCATCTGTTTATGTGAGTTTAATGTTCCATCTTTCATAAATTACCAAATGATTTTGGTGTTAATGAGTTTTGCATCATTTGAATTCTAACCAATTAGATGTATGATTGTAAATAGTAACCAAGGATGAGAGGATTTAGTATCCCAAACCTCATTTTTTTTTATATAAAATTAAGTTTCATTTAAGTTGTTCTTTAGTTATTTCATCCATCAAACTCTCAGAAATCATAAACTAGCGTAATATTGTGTTGAATATGTGGATATTCTCCTGGTTAGTATCTATTTCTCTCTTTAAATTTTCTCTCTAATCTTCGTGGGAACGATCTCGTACTCTATTAATCTATGCTACATCTCGATTCGTGCGCTTGCGAGTAAAACAAGATTAATTTCACAACAGTCGGGTTCGAGCTGGAGGTTGTGCATGGTTGCAGTCATTATTATTATTATTATTATTATTATTATATAAATTAAAACAGAGGCGATGTCATACAGGTCAAAAGATCACATTTTCATCAAAAGTCAACGATTCAACTTTAGCAAAAAATTAGGGTCGTTATACTTTTTATCTCAAAACCATTGAAGTGCCATTTACCATTACGTCATGTAGCTCACATCTGTAATCAATCTAAATTGTCCAACTAACATTCTATCTTGAAACAAGTCCCGGCCCAAAGAGTCATGCCTATAGTCACCAAGTTGGGGCTGGGAAATAATTTTGCAAGGTTAAAAGCCTGAAAAATCCGAAGGGAAAACAGAGAGGAAAAAATGTTTGAAGTTTCTATTTTTGGTGGATGTCACTATGGCCAACCCATTGATCGGTGAATGGTGTAAGATCAATCTTGCAATGTGTAGTTGCTAATTCAGTGAATTTGAAGAGAATAAGCAACTAATAATTATTAAGTCTTTTAGTTACGGTATGATTGTGATTCCCAATCATAATATAATTAGTAATTTAAGTCCTTAATGGGAAATGACTCTTTGGCTATAAATATAAGGGGTACTTGGTCCCAATGATTGCTTGATACACTTCAACCATCCCTATTAGCAAAAGCATCCCCATTGTGCTAGGAGGAATGGAGAGCGAGAAAATCGTTGAAGATCGGCAACCCATCATTCATGGCTCACACTCAAGGTCGCACATATATTTTAATTTATGGATTGTTGATTTATTATTTTTTATTGATCATGTGCCTAGATCCTAAGGCATATATTTGGATGGTCGGATCGATATATCTATATAGATCCACCAATTGGTATCAGAGCCATCGTTGGTGTTTGATCGATCAAAGTATTAGAATATGAGTTTAATCTTGTGTACCTTATTTTTGGCTGCCGAAATATTTGACCGTGCACATGAATCCGCATTCTATTTTTTTTTTCTGGTCTTTGATTTTGAGATATATGTATTTTGGCTTCGGATTACGAAGGTTGTTTTGGGGTTCTGTTTCCCAGACGCTCTATGTCATTTTGGAAGAAAGCCCACCTGTATTTTATTAGTTATGTGGTTTGGAAACCACTTATTAATGGTATTTGAAGAGACCACACCTTTGTTAGCCATGGGAAAAAGAGGGAGACCTAGTGGGTATTATTCTTGAAATGGCAGCTAGCCATGTTTTCCCCTTTTATTGTGGTAGCTATTAAAATCCCCAAAAGGTCTATTACAAATCAAGGTGAATGAAAAATAAAGCATAATAATTTTCCTTTGATCTGCGTCCTTGGGGTGGTTCAAGGTCTTATGGTGGTTGCCAATAAAAGAGTTCCAAGGTCTCCGGCTAGTAGCTCCTTTGGAGAAGACGACAACAGTAGTCGTAGGACGGTGGTTCTTCTTTCCTCTTTTAAAGTAGTCGGTGCATTAATTGTTTTGATTGCATGTTTAATGGGAGCACAAAAGTTGGTGCTTCCCATATAAGCTTATGATCCAACCCAGTCTGTGACCCGGCCCAGTCTATAACCGGACTCGGGTCATGACCCAATCCAGCCAATGGTGGGGTCTAGTCCATTCCCTACCCAAAATTTATAACTCGATTCGGCTTGTCATATGAGATCCGTTTGTCTTAAGGCCTACTTGTGTCTCATATCATTTCTTGTTCTTTTCGGGTCATTTCTGGACTTTTTATAGATCCGATTTTCAGACATTATATATGGATTTTAACTTTTTCGGGCATTTCGGATCTATTTTTTAGGTATATTTTTGAAAATGACCTCTCTGTTGTGACCTTTGACATGGCCTAATGTCCCTCTTAACAATTTTAATTGGATAATTATTATATTTTTGAATGCTTTTAATTAGAGTTAAGTATTGGCGGTTGTGCTTTAGTACCAAGGCTAGTATTTACATAATGTTATCCCCAATTATTATTAATTTTTTGGGACTTACCCATAACATGAACTAGATTTGGCTCCTTGTATCTCTTAAGTGGCTTATTTTTTTTTAATGAACCACTTTTGTGGCTATCTCAAATATTATCAAACCCAAATAGAAAATATGGCTTGGAAGGATTCTTCTGCCCAACGGTGATGATCTTTTCTAGTGCCGTGGTTTTCATAGTGAGGTTTAAATTTATCCAAGATCTTGTTACAAATTCAGTGAAAGTGTATAGTAAACATTGACATCACAACTTGAGGAATTACTTCTGCCCAACGGTGATGAATCACATAATGTTGTGTGATAATTGTATTTTACTATTCATTATTTTGTGTGTGGATACTGCTAGCATGTTGGGACTCGACCCAACGGAGGGTCATAACGATGCAATTAGTTCTCCATTCAATAATATCAATTGAGGAAATGGCTAGTGTGTTATGACTCGACCCAACGGAAGGTCATAATGATACAAATTTCTTCTCAATGAAACCATATTGGTTTTATTTTTATTATGTTCCTTGACATAATTTAACTCTTGCGTAAAAATACTATAAATATAATCTTGTGGAATGGATCGTTGCTATAATTGTATGTGATCATAATAAACTCATTAATTATTGTGCAACATTGAACCCGTCTTCTATTACTAATATGATTGGTGAAATTAAATCTTTGAGTGGCTCAAACTATGCCAAATGAAAAGAACAACTCCAAATTGTTCTCGGCTGCATGAATCTTGACTATGTTATACGATCTGATAAACCCAAGGTGTTCACTGTCGATGCCTCGGCTGAGGATTTGGCAGTGAACAATACAGATTTGGAAAAATGGGATAGATTAGATCGTATGAGCCTCATTATCATAAAGAGTTTCATTACTGATGCGATCTAGGGAGTTATTCCTGACTCATACAATATAAAGGAATACATGCAAGCTATTTAGGAATAATTTCAAGGGACTTCTAAGGCACTTGTCAGTAGTCTTAATATTAAAATGTGAATCATAAAATATAATGGTCATAGTGACATACGGGAGCACATTATGAGAATGAGTGCCATGGCGACTCAATTGAAAGAATTGGACATAGGATTTTCTGAGGGTTATCTTGTTCACTTCATCATGACTTCTCTTCCTATACAATTTGGCCCGTTCAAGATTAATTATAATACGCAGAAAGAAAAATAGAAAATGAACAAGTTAATCGCTTACTGTGTTGAAGAAGAAGAAGAAAGACTTCGAGCTGAAAAATCTGAAAGTGCTCAGTACGCCGCTCTTGAACCATCGAAAGGAAATTTTAAGAGAAAGAAGAGATCATATAAAAAAATAACATGAAAGCTTCTCCACCGAAAATCAAATAAGGAAAAGCTAGCGGATCTACTTCTAGCATCAAGTATCACTTCTATATGAAGAAGGGACACATAAAAAAGAATTGTCTGAAATACTGAGATTGGCTAGTTAAGAAAGGTAATGATCTAGTGTTTGTGTGTTTTAAATTTTTTTATGTTAATACTCCACGCAATACTTGGTGGATAGATTCTGATGCAACTATTCACATAAGTAATTCAATGCAGGGATTTTGATCCAGTAGGAAGCTAAGTAAAGGCGACTGAACCATCAAACTCGAAAATAGAGTAGAAGCAGACGTGGAGGCCATTGGGACTCTCCATTTTATTTTAGATAGTGGTTTCATTTTGGATTTAGTTGATACTATTTTCGTTCTAAGTATCATTAAAAATCTTATGTCAATTTCTAAATTGGATTCATTAGGTTTTGAATTTAAATTTGGACATAATATTTTTACTCTATTATTTGATTCCGATATTGTAGGTGGTGGCTCATTAGTGGGCAATCTTTATCAGTTGAACTTGAATTCATATGACGCCCAATCTTTAGTTTTTATGTATGTGGATAATAAAGTTAGTAAGAAATGAAAATGAGCAATCGACAACTCCTTTATTTTATGGCATAAACGTTTAGGCCATATATCTAAAGCTAGAATGGAGAGGTTAATTAAAGATAATATAATCGATGAGCTCGATTTTTTTTATTTTAATACTTGTGTTGATTGTGTTAAAGAAAAACTCATAAAGACTAATAAGAAATGAGCTATTAGGAGCACGAGTTTGCTGGAAATAGTCTATACTGATATTTGTGGAGTGTTTCCAACTCTTGCTATTACTGGCCAAAAGTATTTTATTACCTTCACTGATGACTATTCTCGTTTTGGTTATATATTTCTCATTCATGAGAAATCTGAGGCCCTGAATATATTTAAAATCTATAAAGTTGAAGTTGAGTTACAACTCAATTCGAAGACTAAGATTATGAGATCTGATAGAGGCGGAGAGTACTATGATAGATACTTTGAAACAGGTCGCAATCTAGGATCATTCGCCCTATATCTACAAGAGCATGACATTATCGCTCAATGCACCATGCCGAGAACACCTGAACAGAACAGTATAGTTGAGTGATAAAATCGTACTTTTATGGATATGGTGAGAAATATATTATGCAACTCTAAGTTACCTATATTCTTGTGGGGAGAAGCCTTGAAAACAGCGGTGCATATCCTAAATCGAGTTCCTAGTAAGAATGTTCCCAAAACTTCTTATGGGCTATGGGTAGGAAAAAAATCGACTCTAGGATATTTACACATTTGAGGCTGTTTAGCTGAAGCAAAGGTGTATAATCCATAATTTGAAAAATTAGATCCTAAAATTATAAGTTATCATTTCATTGGTTACCCTAATAGGTCAAAAGGCTATCGATTTTATTGCCCCACTTATAGTACTCAGATTGTTAAGACTAGATATGTAAATTTCTTTGAGGATCATGCGAACAGTGGGAGTGTTGAGCCTAGAAAAATCACTTTTGAGGAGAATCGGCTTATAATTCCTATCCCTTTTATCCAAGAAAAGGTGACGCCAACACTTGTCATTTAAGATGGTATTGATGCACCTGCAACTATACCTATTGAAACACCCCACATTGAGGAGGCTCTTGCTCCCATGGTGACCGCCAATGATCAACCATTACGTAGATTAGAGAGAGCAAAGAAGTCAGCCATTTCTGATGACTATATCGTCTACCTCAATGAGAGTGAGTATGATTTTGGAAATGAATCAGATCCTATTTCCTTTAACCAAGCTATGAAGAGCGATAAATCCACTCAATGACTCGAAGCTATGAAAGATGAGTTGAAATCAATGAATCATAACTCGGTCTGGGATCTTTGCGAGTTACCTGAAGGAGTTAAGCCCGTAGGCTGTAAATGGGTATATAAAACTATACAAGACTCCAAAGGTAATATCGAAAGATACAGAGCCAGGTTAGTCGCTAAAGGATTCATTCAAAAGGAGGGAATAGACTATAAAGAGACATTTTCTCCTGTTTCTATAAAGGAATCCATCCGGATAGTCATGACATTAGTTGCTCATTTTGACTTAGAACTGTATTAAATGAATATAAAAATTACTTTTTTGAATGATGACTTGCATGAAGATGTCTTTATGACACAACCTGAAGGTCTTTAGGTTGAGGGGGAGAGTCATTTAGTTTGTAGACTCAAAATATCTATATATGGTTTAAAGCATACATCTCGACAATGGTACTTAAAATTTTACGAAATCATTTTAAATTTTGGTTTTAAAGAAAATACTGTAGATCAATACATATATCTTAAAATCAGTAGGAGCAAGTTTATCATCCTTGTTTTGTATGTTGATGATATATTACTTGCGGGTAGTAGTTTGAGCATGTTACATGAGACAAAGAAAACTTTTTATCAAAGAGTTTTGATATGAAAGATCTTTGTGAAACTTCCTATGAGATAGGAATTGAGATTCACCGAGATAGAATCCATGGCATATTGGGATTGTCTCAAAGAGCTTATATTGATAAAGTTCTCAAAGGTTTAACATGCATAATTGCTCCATTACTGTTGCCCCTGTGCTTAAGGGTGATAAATTTAGTCTATTTCAGAGTCCCAGGATCGATTTGGAGAAAAAGCAGATGGAGACAATTCCCTATGCATCGACAATTGAGAGTCTCATGTATGTACAAGTATGTACTCATCCAAACATAACGTATATAGTTGGTATGCTTGGTAGGTATCATATAATCCTAATTTGGATCATTGGAAAGCAGCCAAGAAGGTTTTTTACTATTTATAAGGGACTAAAGGGCACATGCTCACATACAAAAAGTCGAATAACCTTGAAGTTATTGGTTAGTCAGATGCCGACTATGTCGAGTGTCAAGACACTCGTAGGACCACATCGAGTTATATTGTTATATTTGCAGGTAGACCTATATCTTAGAAGAGCGTTAAGCAAACGCTGACTACTTCGTCTACTATGGAAGCAAAATTTGTTACATATTTTTAGGCAACATGTGAGGCGATATGATTGAGAAATTTTATCTCGGGGCTTCGAATTGTTGATAGTATTTTAAAGCCACTGAGAATTTTATGTGATAATTCCGCTACGATAGCTATCTCTACTAATAGCAAAACTAGTGGATGTTTCAAATAAATTGATATCAAATATCTTGTTGTAAGGGAGAAAGTTCATAATCAAATTATATTTGTTAAAAAGATCAGTATGACACTCATGTTAGATGACCCTCTCACTAAAGGCTTACCTCCTAAGCTCTTTTTGGAGTACGTTGCGTGTATGAGATTAAGGGATAATTTTGATAGCCTTTGAGAGTGGATATATAAGAGTGAATATATTTATTTAAATTGATTCGAAAATAATGATTATTTATTTGTTTTTCTATTTTTATGCAAATAAAATTTTACAACATACGATGCCAATAAATGGTAATAAAGTAGGACCAATAATAAATTGAGTTTACTGTAATCACCATTCAATTTGTAAACTTGCAATCTATGTGAAATCATACTAGTTGGAATCCATGTCAGTGATGAATTCTAATACAGTAACTAATAAACGGTCATGTATCGATGACATGATGCATTGACTATATTGATTATGTGTTGAAATTCTCACTGGACCGAACTGATTATAAATACTTTGATTGAGATTGATTAGGATTTATCATTCAAAGAAAGTTAGCTAACATTTGGTAGTTGGAGTTTATTGACATAGTGTGGCCAAGTGGGAGACTGTTGGAAGTTTCTAATTTTGGTGGCCATCACTATGGTCAACCTGTTGACCGGTGAATGGTGTAAGATCAATTTTGCAATGTGTAGTTGCTAATTCGGTGAATTTGAAGAGAATAAGCAACTAATAATAATTAAGTCGTTTAGTTAAGGTATGATTGTGATTCCCAATCACAATATAATTAGTAATTCAAGTCCTTAATGAGAAATGACTCTTTGGCTATAAATATAAGATGTGCTTGGTCCCAACGATTGCTTGACACACTTCAACCATCCCTATTAGCAAAAGCATCCCCATTGTGGTAGGAGGAATTGAGAGCAAGAAAATTGTTGAAGATCGGCAACCCATTATTCATGGCTCACACTAAAGGTACGCACATATATTTTAATTTATAGATTGTTGATTTATTATTTTTTATTGATCATGCGCCTAAATCCTAAGACATATATTTGGATGGTCGGATTGATAGATCCATATAGATCTACCAAAAAAAAGATTAAAAAATAATAAAATTCATAATTTTTTTGAAAAAAAGGAATTATTCCTGTATTGTTCATGATTTATTAAAAATACGAGAATTTTTGAAAAATTGGCGAATAATTCGTAGACCATTAAATTGACAAATTATTCACAATTTTTAAAAAAATTTGGCGACTTTTGCGACTATGGCCTATACGTAGTTGTCAACTATTCGGTTGATGAACTATAATATTATCTTCCATTAATACTAAAAACAGTGGTTAATATTATAGTCAACAAAACGGATAGTTTAAACACCATTTTTGGGCCTTTTACACCTCAATCAATGATATATCAGTTTGATGATGAAATAGGTCACCCATATCTTAAATCATCAATGGTGTAAGATCATTTAAACACTATGGCCAATCATTTCGATGACGGGATAGGTCACCCGTTTCTTAAACCATCAATGGTGTAAGAGTGTTTAAATGACTGTTGGAAGAGTCGGGTCCTTGAAATTTTTGAATGGACAAATATCCGACGAATTTCTACATTGAGAAAAATCACGAGACCGTAGTATGAGCAACCAAATTCACCATAGTCTAAACGATTGCTAAGTATGAATGATATACTGACAACGAATGCAAGCCTTATCAAACTCCAATGAAGAATTGCAGACCGTCTCCTTACCCCCACCAATCCAAGCTGCACAAGGATCACCTCGAATCCCTCAAGGCATATATAGTATCTACATACTCAAATCCTTTGGGCAAAATCAAAACACCAAAAGCACTTCGGCATCGGTAAACAAATAGTGACTTTGAGAAAACCTTTGAAGGTTAAAATCAATTTTAATCGTTTGCAAATGGGGAAGAAAAAATCAGGCCCTGAAATAAGTAAGAAGGAAAGTACCAAAAAGTCCCCTAAAAATAATGTGCCAAAAGTGGTACAAAAAAGAGAGATGATTTTTCCGACAGTTTGCGGTGCAACTCGAGATTTTTGGGGCACGCTACGGCACAAAATTCTGGACATGAACATCAAGGAAGACTGGTGGCGGGCCACCAGATTCTGGCAGCGCGCCACAAGGTTGTTGCAGCGTACGCTCCTGTTCATGGCTCACTCGGATGAATTTCCAGAGAGTTGGCAGCTCGCCACTAGGTTGCCGTGGCGCGCCGCCACGAGATTTCGTGTCCGCAATGAAATGCTGAACATAAAAATGTATGCAAGCCCTGCCCATTTTAACCAGGGTTGAAAACATTCTTAAAATACATTTAAAAACACGTTTTCAAGAGTATGGAGATATTCAAAAGGAGTAGAATAGATGGTACTGGGGTAAAACATCGTTGATCAAACCCTCCACTCTGAGGATCCATTTCATCTTGGCTAGACACAAACTAATGGGAGATCTATTATATATTTTTTGTAAATAGGACGTAACAACAAGATCTAACAATCATATCTCTGATGGTGATAGTCACTGTGCACTGCTTTAATTTTCACAGATTTTAGAGGCACTTTGATGATGCCACTTGGTCCTACCACCAGCCAGTCATATTTTGATTCTGTGAGTCACACATCCTGAAAAGTGATATGAGAACTACATTTATTGTATGTCATGATCATGTTCAATTTTAGTGGTGTGTGTAACATGGAATCATATCTGACCCTTCGATGGTGCCATGATCTACAGAAGATTGGGATTAAAAATTATGAAAATTATAATGAGCGGACCTCAAACAACAGTCCAATAATGGTGCTTACATGGTGCTGGATGGCCTGACCTGCATTGTTGGACCCATTGCGCTTACATCGCGCCACCTAATCAGTTCGTTGATTGGTCTGCTGTTTGCAGTGTGCCATATATCAATGTCTAAAAAATAATCTCCAGAAAACAATATCCGACCTGCCGGATTCGAACCAGCGACCTAAGGATAAGCTGTTTGGATAGCTAACTACAGTCCTCCGCTCTACCAACTGAGCTAAGGTCGGTGACCAAAATATTTTGAAATATTTTATATATAGAAAGCATATATCCGTTTTGACATTTGGCACTAATTTTTATTTTTTTATTTTTTTTTTATCGTGTACCATTATTGATACAAGATGTGGATAATCTGCGCCATCAAAGTACTAGATTGTATGTTGAAATGAAATGAGTGCAAAATGTTTTGGAGATCTAAACCATCTAATTTGTGCACTTGAATACCAATCTTTGTTCTTAGGGCCTATTTGGTTTCACTACAAAAAACAAGACTAATAGCGGCAGCCAAAAACTGCCATTATTAATAAAAAACTGCCGTTAATACTCTTGCTGCTAATAGTTTTTTGTTAATAGCGGCAGTTTTTTGCTCTGAAAAACTGCCGCTAATAATCTGTTTTTTTGTAGTGTTTCAAGGGATATATGGGGAAACATGAGAAATTTTACACACGCAAACAAATTGATGAGTTTACTATTGCTTGGAAAGTCGGAAATAAAATAACTCATTTTCCATCAAAAACCGAGATTAAATTCCCAGGGGGTCCCTCGGTTTTGTATCTTCTGAGCCGCGGAAATTAGCCTTCTCTCCAACGCAACCTTCTTCTCCAACGCAACTAGCCTTCTTCTCCGACGCAGCTACCTTCAGACAATAGTTAATCTCTCTCTCTCTCTCTCTCTCTCTCTCTCTCTCTCTCACAACGAGCACCAGATTACCAGTGCCGAGGTTGTGATCGCATAGTCAAACGTGCATAGATCACCAAACAGATTGGAGATATTGATATGAGTTTAGTTTAAGGTCAGGACATGTTAGGTTGAACTCAGGTTTGGGTGCTGTTTGATTCAGATTAGTAAATCTCATCTCTAAACTTATATGACATCGTAGTGTAGATTTCGAATATGAAAGGGTTATGAGTGTTCACAATTTTCAAATTTTAATGACTGATTTGAATGAGTTTTGTTAAGTGGAGGTATGCTCATAAGCTGCTTGATTTATAACTACAAAGAAATCATGGTGACAATATTTGATTTCATGGTAATAATTTTATATTTGGATGTCTATTTACTTGATAAATATCATATGTTCAATGTTTATATGAGAAAATTTTGATGAATATAATAGCTAAATTGTTATGGTGTTGTGATCTGGTTTATGATGATAGATGTGATTTTTAGTTCGGGTTGGTTGCGCATTTTTTTAAGTGCGTTGGTTTGATAGTTGACTAATGATTCTACTGTAATGTTGGCTGGCATTGATGGCAGTTGCTCCAAATTTATCTTTTGATGAGTAGAAAGACAATCTCTAGGATGTCCTTAATATTAGTGGCGTGGTATGTTTTGTGTTTGATATTATGTATCAATGAAATATTTTGTTGGGTTGGTGTTTTCTTGCAATGCCTATCAGGTTTTGGATTCGGTTTCGATATTGGTTTCGGGTCGGTTTTGGAGTGTGAATTGAAAAAGTAATAGGATATGTTATTTTCCTACAATTTCTTGCATATGTATCCAAACACAGGATTTGGTTAACCTGCATTTTCCCAGCTAGCAATGTGGTTATCCAAACAGCGAAAAATAAAAGGAAACAAAGGAATCCCATGGTTTCCTACAACTTAGGTATCCATGGAAAAATGTAGGAATATTATTTTACTTTTCTAAATTTCCTGTGTTTTTATCCAAACAGGCCCTTAATTTTAATGGTTGGTACTAAAGTTGACAAATCGGATGGTTCATATCCACATATATTGATGATTCACCAAAAGTGTGGCCATAGTCGGTCATTGAGACCCCTACATGAAGCTCATTATAGTGTCCATTTCCCCACTTTATCAAGTCCAATTCATGTGAAAGGTTTACAAACAATCACATGAGACCAATCCAAGATAAATGAGAGTCCTCCATTTCACTATGTGAAATAAATAATAGTCATTTATGTATTTTTCACCTCATCAATCCAAGTGAAAGGTTTACAACCAATCACATGAGATTAATCCAAGATAATTGAGAGCCCTACATTTCATCAACCCATGTAAAGTAAATAATAGCCCTATATCTATTTTTCACCTTATCAAACCAAGTAAAAAGTAAAGAACCAATAAAAACATCAAAAGTTTTACTTAGTTTTTTATGTATCGGCCAGTGTTATATATACTGTGAACAATTTTCGATAGATAATGTTGCAGGCAACTTATGTGGCACGACATGACTGATTGCATACACAGTGGGGCCTAAGCACTGTAGCCAGTCACATTGTGCCACATAAGCTACTTGCAAAATTGTCCATAAAAAATTGTCTACCATTTATAATTTTCCTTATGCATATTTGCACACAAAGTTAAATATTTTACGAGCTTCCCTTAAGTTATTATTAATATATATCTATACTACTATATAAGCCAAATAGGTGGTCCGACCAACTTTCAAAATGAAAAAAATATTGTTAATCTTATTTAGTTATTCTCAACATTCAAGAGTATTTTATATAGGATTTTAAAAGAATCTGATACTGGATAGTAAATTTAAAATAAAATTTCTATTTTCTTAATAAGCTAAAGCAGTGATTTTTCAGGGTATATATCAATTGTTTTATACTTTCAATGATGCTTTTGTATTGGTTCTTTAAACTTGTTGCTAGACTACATAAATATGTGTATCACAATATTTTAGGCCCGCCTTACGGTTCATTGTGGTTTTACTTCACAAGTTATCCAAATTACTTATAATTGCTACTTTTTACAATACCCAAAGGTATCCCTACTTGATTGAAATGTTGATGGCAATGACCCATGTCTTTTTAGTAATTTACAATATTTATATGGTTAAAGAGAAAACTCAGTGAACATGAAGTGCGTGCAAGAAAGGATCTCTTTCCTTTTTTTCGTCTTCTATAGAGTAAAAGGTATCGGTATTTCCAGGTGAAGATTTGATCTCAGATACTTTCCACTTTCCGATACTTTGTTCACTGAGTATTAGTGGTATCCAATTTCTTTAGTATCTTTCACGGTGAAAGTTTCACCGCATTAGGTGAAGCTTTCGATCGGAAAGTTGAAAGTATCGATTTTGGCTCTTCGCCATCTTGTAACTCACTAGAACTCGCCACCATAAAAGTGGCTCTTTGGGAAGATGGAGCTACTGGAGTGTAATTTGTACAAGCGAGAGACAAGACGACAAATCGATGAGGGAAAAAGAGGTGCCACCAAAGAAACAAGAGATGTAAATTATGGTTTTGTATTATTCTTGGTTAAGGTTTTGGAAATTTCTTACAACTCATGGCAGTGTTCTCTATTTTTACATAGGTCATTTTCTTTTCGCCTAAAATGAAAAGCTAAAACAACAACTTCTTTCTATCTGATGCCCTTTGTGATCTCTAATACATATAGAGGTAGCCAATGGCAAAACCCATTAGATAATAACCTAAATCACACTTTTTGATTTATATTACTTTTTAATACTATATATTCTTAAAAGAAAACAACAGTTATTCAATATTCTTTCTTAGCTGTTGTGGTTGCTCTCTCTTTACAAGTTCGCACCTAAAAAGCTAGAAGGCGATAGAAATCTGGTCTTTATACCTAATTTTGTGTAGATCCTAATGTTATATGCCGACCCCTTTTTTTTCAGGTACCCAAGTGATGGAGATAAACATTTGTTGGCTTGATGGACAAGCTTATTAAGAAGACCCGATGATGGCAAGAAGAGCCCTCATCATGATCATCATCACATCCTTGAGTTCCCTATTTTGAGTAAAAGGACTTCCATTGTGCTATGGAACTTATTCATTTAACATACACAACCCATTAGTTGGTGCAACTAATTAGTTTGATGCTGCCTATTAGGCTTTCACATGATCGATCTTAAGATGAGTCTTTCAATTCAGCCACCGAATCTTTGAATTTATCAATTTTCATTCCATATATGTAGACACCCAAAGTTGGCCGAAGGCCCGATGGAGACACATTTCGAGAGAGGCACATCTCCGAGCTTTTGATAGTATGTATGAAACCCTTAGGAACCTTTTCGAAACTTTAGGAGCCATCCCAAGCCTTAGGAATCATCCTAGATCCCTTAGAACCTTTCCAAACCCTTTGATGGTATGTATGGAGCCCTTAGAACCCATTCCGGACCTAAACCTAACTTTCCCGAGCAATGGATGATGAGTGGTGCACTGGGACTAGCTATGACTTTCTATTGTGAACGAATCTCATACCATTGAAAAGTAAAAGTCCTTAGCTTTCCAACGAGCCCAGAATCACCCAAATCGGAGCTGTGTGTGAGAAGATATCACATTCCGAAGAGCAAGGGGAAAATGATAAAATCAACTAAACCCCTCCTAGGGATTTAGTGCGACTAATAATTGTGCCACTTATAGGTGGGTCCCCCCGCAGGCAATCAACTTCCCAAAGCCACTGTGCATTACTATTTTACTGTACATATGCCTGGCGCAACTAATAGTTGCGCCAAGCATATGAATAGTAACCCATGGTTTTTGCCTCGAATTTAGAGAATGGGGTTTGACTTGTTGACCTTCTTGACCTTTGGGGTATGTTTTACTAGTTTTGTTGCACACATTTATTATCTATGTGTAACCTCTTAAATGGTTTAAAGTCCCACCCTATCATCCACCATTGGAGCAACTCTTCACACTTTTCAAGGCTCCAAAAACCCTAGGAAATCTTAGATTACCCATCACCTAATTGCTAATCTAAATTAGCTTTTAAACACCCTCCTAACCTCTCTTTTTCCTATAAATAGAGAGGCACCCCTCCCTTTACAAGGGCTTAAAAAAATTTACAACTAAGAGATTAAGGAATCCCTTCTCTCTCTCTCTCTCTCTCTCCTCTAGTGCACCATTCCCATACAAATTCCAAACCTTTAAAAATCCCTTTAGGCCTTAGCATTTCACCCAAAAGCTCTAGGTTAGAGGTGTGTTACCCCCTAGCCTTCCCTCTCTTCCTCTTAGCTATCAAGCCATAGGAGTTAGAACCTCATTGCTCATCATACAAGCCTTCAAAAGCTCAGGGAAGCAAGTCAATGCAAGGCTCCACAGCGGTGCAACAAGGGCCCGAGAGCTCCGACTCTTCCCTCTATTCCTCTACCTTCTCGGTTATTCCTCCATCCTCTCATTTGTACCGTTACGCCGTCAAATTTTCGGTAGGAACGAAGGGACACAAATAGGATTTTAAGCCCCTTTAGGCAAGAGGAAGCCTTTTTCTTTTCTTTTATATTATTTTTATTTTGGCCATAAGTAGAGACCGCATTAAGTGAGTTGATTGAGTGCCTAACAACTTCCCAATCGATAACCGAAGCCCCTAGCTAAGAGCCTTTGGGGTAGACCGCATTTAGAGTCATATTTGTGGCACTTCGGTGCTTATAAAATTGATCTAAGTTTCCCGGAATACCAAAAGCTCTGGGTGATGACTCTAAATATTTTATTAGAGAGCACATCATCGCGACAAGATTGTCAAAAATCCCACAGTTGCACAGATGGCGACTCTGCTGGGGAGTAGCTAGTAGAGCTTCCCCTTGAACTTGACCTCTTTATTTTTGATTTACTAACCTTTTATTGTTGTTTTTTTATTTTATTTTTTTATTTTTTTACTTACCCCTCCTATTATGTCATTTTACTTACCCCTACTTTTAAGTCATTTACGAGCCTTAGCCGTTTTGCGGGCCTACTTGCGCACCGCATTCAATTTCTTTATATTTCCGTCATTTCAAGCACCTTAGCCGATCAGCAGGTCTACTTGGGTATTTTCATTTAAATTTCTTTACATTTCTATTATTTCAAGTGCCTTAGCCATTTGGCGGACCTACTTGCGCTTTTAATTTCGCAATCATATTTTGCTAGTGAAAGCCGGCCTGTAGAGGCGGCACGGGATCATTGCCCTTGATCTTTAAACTTAAGAAAATTTTCTTAAAAAGTGAAAATAAAGTTGAACGAACAAAAGAGATTTAAATTGATTTTTGCAGGGTAGATTTCCAAAGGGTTGGGTTATTTAGGCACACATACAAACACCCGCGTCCTAGTACGGCGGTAACCCCTAGTGGTGATGATTCGAAAAAGTCCCAGCCCACCTAATAACTAAGAAAAGTGCTTGCACTTGGGGTATATCGGGTGGGTAACCTTCTCCTTACCAAGCTAAAAACCCGAGAAAAAGAGAGTGGTAGTGAATCCAATTTGGCCTTAAACCCTTAGGTTCAGTGAGGAAGAGAGCAGATCATGTAAACAGTCAATCCCCGAAAGCCTAACGTACACAAAAGGCCAGTTTGGAGATCCATTTCAGACTAAGCCTGCTGCTGTCAAACAAACTGGAGAGCCCTTTTAGTCTGGAGCCACTAATAGTTGCGCCAATGCAAAATACCCCAAAAGAATACTGGCGCAACTATTAGTTGCGCCATCTTTATTCTGGGAACTTTTGCTCTGGCACCACTAATAGTTGCGCTAGGTTAGTTCTGAGCAATCTCAGTCCGAATCTGTGGCTTATTTCACGTCCCGAACTCTCCGGTCAGTGTGTTTAGTGCCTCTATTTAGGCCTCGCAACTTCCGACACCTAATACGCCATCGTCGGTCAAAAGAACGTGACTTCTTTTTTATTTATTTTGGGGGATCGAGTGGTTTACATTGGTTTCTGTGCATTCAATAGATAAAAGGGTTTCCGTTTGATTCTTTTGAAGCACTTCAGAACCATTGCCGTGGGACCTATTTAGGGTACGAGAGCCACCCGAGAAGGGAATTCAAAAGGCCCTGAAATCCTCATTTCTTTTCACTTATAAAAATCCAAAAAAAATTAAAAATTAAAAATCCAAAAATAGAGTCTTGATTGGTGCCAGCACAACGACATCATCGTACCCTCTGTCATCTCGTAGGGGAAGAAGAAAGCAGCTTTACGGGCCCCATTGGAGGCACCCGTAGCCAACCCGATACCGAGATATGTCGTGGGCTATGGACCCTGGCTTATGCCGATCCTGACTCATCCCCGCCATATGTTCCAACCCATTCCCACACCGAAGAAGCCTTTACTTCCATCCCCCTTACCCAATAAACCCTCACCATAATCGGCCCGTTCGGTGCCCCTATTTTCCCTTCCACCACTTCCCAAATTGCCCAAAATCCAAATTTCCTGACATTTTCCCAAGCCATGCCTTCATCCATGGCCATCTCCAACCCATCCCACATTCCTTCCGCACCAATTCAAAATCCATCCTCTACCTTAACCAACATATCATATTTCTCATCCACCCAACCCGATTCACCCACATCCATCCATACCACATCCAATCCTTCACGCATCCCTCCATTTACCTAAGTCATCCCCATCTTTTCTGAAGCCAACACCAACTCTCCTCTCTCATTCTCTACCTCCATGCCCCATACATCTTCCCCGTATATTCCCATTCCATCCACCAAAGCCCCACCTTATTTCTCCAATCCACCCCATATCTCACCTCTTACCCAGGTCATGCCGGATTTTACCAGGGCCATGCCCAATTTTTCCTCTTCACACACCCCATCCATACCCCTCCAACCATCAAATAACCCATCTCCATCCGATCGCCCTTCCATGGCCATGATGGAGGAGATGTTCCAAACCTATAATAGGTGGAAGGCCTCCCAACACATCCCCTCTCATTCACACCACACACCCATGGATCCATCCCATACCCTATCAAGCATCCATGCCTCATTCCCCCATGACCCCATCAACCCCCCATCATCCACACTATCCAAACCCCCATCTCTCACATGCCCCAAGGCCCAATGGCCCAAACCCCCATTTCCCCCATGTCCCAAGGCCCAATGGCCCAAACCCCCATTACCCACATATCCCAAGGCCCAATGGCCCAAACCCCCATTACCCACATATCCCAAGGCCCCATAGCCCAAAATCCCATGACCCATACCCATCAAGGGTCTATGGTCCAGACCCACCAAGGCCCAATGGGTCAGATCCATCAAGGCCCAATGGGCCAGACCCACCAAGGCCCAATGAGCCAAACCCATCAAGGGCCTATGGCCCAAACCCATCAATGGCCCATGACCCAAACCTATCATGACCAAGGCTTGGTGGACCAAGCTTCCCAAGGACCCATGGGCCAAACCTTCATAGCCCAACCCTCCCAAGGCTTCATACCCCAAACCCAAGCCCAGCAAAACCTTGGAGCCTCACACCCATACCCTTCACAATTCCTCCAAAATTTCATCCACTCACAACCCTCACACCTAGCTCAAATCCATGCCTTACATCAACCCCAATTCACCCATATCCCAATATCCCAAAGTCAGTTCCAAGCCTTTCCCCAGGCCCAATGGCCTCATCAAGCCCCACTCCAAAATCTAACTTCCACTCCTCCCATCATCCAACAAACTTTCCCTCATCACCAATGGACTCACGCAACCCCCATTCATGCCATTCTCGTCCAGTCCATGCAGCACCAGCAAGAGAGTCCTGCCCTCACTGCACCCTATGTAGACCAACAATATGAAGAGGACGAGATAAGAAACAGTGGAGCCTATGCTGGGGCATTGACCAGCCTATAATTGCCCACCCCCTGGTAGCCTAGTGTGAAGTCCAGCTGGCTACTGGGAAAGTTGCCCCCATATCCAAGGAGTCGGAATAGTTGAAAGAATAGTTGGACAAAATTCAGAAGCAGTTGTTGAAATGGGTGGTGGTGAAATCCACACCACGGACTTCACATATTTGTGTTTGTTCGCTGAGGTCCCCTTGCCTCCAAAGTTCAAAATGCCGGCTTTTGACAAATACAATGGCATCGACAATCCCATAGTACACCTCAAGTCTTATTGTGGGGACATGTGCCAGTATGGAGGGGACGAAAGACTATTGATAAAGGTCTTTTAGAATAGTTTAATCGGTCCTGCCTTGAGATAGTTTATATCTTTGGAACCATCTATGATAAAAACTTGGAAGGACTTGACGCACATGTTTCAGGAATAATATGTTTACAACATAGACATTGAACCGCATAAGTCAGACTTGGCCTGTTTGAAGCAGAACCCGAATGAGACCTTTAGCGATTATTTGGGGCGTTGGAGAGCACTTGCAGCTCAGGTTAGAAATAAGATACATGATGATAAACAGGTAGAGATGATTTTCAAAAATACTCTACCAGTGATCTCAGACTTTTTAGTGTACCAGCAGCAGTCTAGCTTTGCTGATCTGGTGAGGAATGCCAATCGCTGTGAAGATGCTATCAGGGAAGGTTGCCTAAATAAGAATGTACCAAGTGGAGCCAGTGGGATTAGACAATTTTCAGAGCAAATGAAGAAGAAGAAAACAGGGGCTGATGTCCAGAACATTGCCAATACCAAGCCCAATAATAATAACTCTGTTCCAATTTCAAGCAGCCCAGCCAGCACTAGTCAGAACTGAGCAGATGCAGAGAGCAGGAAATGGACAAAGAATGCAGATGACTCCGGAGCAGAGGAGAGCCCACTATGACCGAGTGTTTACACCCCTAGGGCAATCTCTAAGTGTACTTTTTTCTTTACTAATAGAAAAGGGATTAGTTACTGTTTGTCAATCACAATCTCCTCCTCACTCGATCCCAAAGAATTATGACCCTAATACCCATTGCAATTTTCATCAGGGTCTGGGTCACCCGACTGATCGCTGCTTCCCATTGAAGCATGTGATCTAAGATTTAATTGATGCTAGGAAAATCATCCCACCTGCACCTTCTCAAGTAAACCAGCACGTGAATATTCATCAGGTGCGATTACCCCCACATCCTATCGGAGGAGCAGGCCCAGACCCACCTTCGGGATGGTAGAGGAATGTGAGGAGGAATTTGAATTTGATCCATCCGATTACATCAGTGATTGGGAGAGCTATGTGGCACCGTTGCCGAGAAATTATGAAGAAAGGAATATTGGGCTGATTGAACCCCTAAATTTATTAGATTATTTTTTCAATCTAACACCACGAATTGAACCCTTAGATCTTAGGGCTTATTTTTCATCACCCACACCCGTCAATTATGTGCATATAAATGCATATCAATCATACACCACCACCCTCGTCAATTACCTGATAACCCATCATGCCCCTAATCCCTTACCAACACCTATCAGCTACCAATGGCCTACTCTTTCCCTTTTCCCCCAGTGTCACCACCCTCAAGCTTCACCACTCCCATCTGGCTCAATTTTGTCACCACACCAGCTATCACCATAGTGAATCAAGTGTTACCCACACCTTCGGAGCTCGCAATGCAAGAGCATCCGATACCGACAACTATACCATTTCAGATTTCTTGACTAACCTATGATCCTCATCAGGTCCTGCTGATTTAGGAACAAATAGATATCAACAGTGGTAGTCACAGAGAAGGGGCAGTGGACTTTGTGACCCGATCTGGGAAGGTTTCAAACCAGCCGAAAGCACCTACAGTAGCACAAGCCCAACCTGAAGGAAAGAAAGATAGTGTTGTGAATCCTTTCGAGAAAATGAGAAGAATGCCGGCCCATATTATTGTATGGGAGCATATACTAGAGACTCAACTGAGAAGAATGCCTGCCCATATTACAGTATGGAATCTATTGATGATATCCCCACTCCATTTTCAAGTATTAATGGGGGCGTTAAAAAATGCGAATGTATCACTTCAGGTTAGCCCAGATGAAGTCGGGCAAATAATCGGTCAAGTGATAGCCCCGAATGCTATTTCATTTTCGGATGCCAATTTACCCGAGGAGGGAGGTGGTCACTAAAAATCCTTAAATATAACTGTTGAGTCCAAAAATATGGTAATCCCCTTCGTTCTAATCGATAATGGATCAATGTTGAATATATGCCCACTGAGAACCACCACAAAGATCGGGGTAGATCCATGCATGTTGAGACCCACAAGAACCAATGCCTGAGGTTTTGACAATACTAGAAGAGCACATCCTTTTCATGACGGAAGATGATACAGAAGAAGCAGAAGAATCTTGGGTAATGCACTTTGACGGGGCAACAAATGTCGAAGGTCAGGGAGTTGGCGCCATTTTGATTTCACCGAAAGGATCCCACGTACCAATCTCAATGAAGCTCAACTTCCCTTGCACTAACAACATGGCCGAGTATGAAGCTTGTGTCATTGGTTTACAGGCGGCTCTCGATCTGAATATAACTCACCTCCGAGTATTCAGCGATTCTAGTTAATCATATGCCAGACAAATGTTGACTGGAAGATAAAAGATGCGAAACTGATCCCCTACCATGACCACCTCGAGGATCTGATAGTTTATTTTGAGGACGTGACATTCTCATATGTCCCCCGGATAAGGAATCGCTTTGCCGACGCACTAGCCACTTTGGCATCAATGATGGAAATCCTGTATGGTGCTGATATGAAGCCGATCATGATCGAGCAAAGAAATGAGCCGGCCTTCTGCTTTCAGATTGAGGAACCTATAAAGCCTGATGATGAGCCACCTTGGTTCTCGAATATCAAGAATTTCCTCGAGACACTAACCTTCCTTGAGGGTACGTCCAAGACGGACCGACGAACCATTCAATGTTTAGCGGCAGGCTACGTCATTTGTAGGGAATGCCTTTACAAGCGGTCCTACAATAACATCTTGCTCAGGTTCCTTATAGAAAGTGAAGTGATCAACATCATGAAAGAGATCCATGAGGGAGTATGCGGTGCCCACGTCAGTGGTCACATGCTCGCTAAGAAAATTCTACGGTAGGGATACTTTTGGACCATTATGGAATCAGATTGCTGCAAACATGTCCAAAAATGCTACAAGTGTCAAGAACGCTCCAGTCTGATACATGCTTCTACCATCGATCTTCACTGCATGACCACTCCTTGGCCATTTGTTACCTGAGGCCTAGATGTCGTCGGAATGATTAACCCAAAAGCATCAAACGAACATCGATTCATCCTTGTCGCCATTGAATACTTCACCAAGTAGGTAGAAGTAACATCATATGCCAACATCACGGCCATTCATGTCGAGAAGTTTTTCAAGAGTAATATTATGTGCCAATGTGGAGTACCCAAGGATATCATCACAGATAATGGCACAAACTTTATGAATAAACGCATTCGGGCTTTCTGCGAGCAATACAAGATCAAACACCATCGCTCATCACCTTATCGGCCTCAAACTAATGGAGTCGTGGAAGTTGTGAACAAGACAGCCATCCACATCCTCGAGAAAATGGTTGTCACTTATCGAGATTTGAGCAAAATGCTACCATTTGCTTTATGGGCCTACAGAACATCACTCCATACCGCTACAGGGGCAACACCATTCTCCCTTGTATATGGAATCGAGGCCGTCCTATTGGTAGAGGTTGAAGTACCCTCACTCCGAATCCTCATAGAATTAGGCTTACCCGAAGTAGAGAGAGATCCCACTTTGAACAGTTGAACTTATTGGATGAGAAGAGACTCTTAGCCTTGTGTCATACGCAAGTTTACCAGGGGCGAATCGCATGCGCTTACAATAAACAAGTCCGCTGTCAAGACTTGAAGGTACGAGACATTGTATTGAAGAAGATCTTCCCATCCCTCCATGTCGATCCAAAAGGGAAATTCAAGCCAAACTGGGAAGGACCTTACGTTGTCCGAGAAGTGCTGCTGGGATACGCCATCTATCTCGCCACCATGGACGGAGATCATCTTCCTGAGCCAATCAATGCTGGATGCGTCTAACGGTTCTACGCTTAGTCTATCGCGATAAGGTAAGTATTAGTAAAACAGATACATGACTACTTAAGAAGCACCCAAAAGAGGTCATCATTCCGAGCACAGTAGCCAAAAAGCATTCCTAAAAATGATGATATCCTTTGCTATCCCATTTCGAGCCTGGGCCTTTCTTTTAATAAACCCCCTTCCCCAAAGAAAAATGTGTGTACATATAACAAAAAAAGGGGGAAGTAAAGTCACCATCAAAATCTAAAAAAATCGAAAAAGTAAAACCTCAAAAAGAGATTGCCTGAAATAAGATAAAGGAAAAAGAAAAAAATAGAAGAATCATGGGGCGTGTATAGTAAAATCCCCCAAGGAAGAAAGTATGTTGTGAAAAATTGAAACCGTGTCAAGAAAATCCTTTTAGCCTAACATACCTTCAAATCCTAACCCAACCCATGGCCAAGCTACACCCTGAAGAAAGCCCTCTTTATAGGTTCACAAGCAGTCATAGTATCTGTTAAGTCAACACGAGCTGAGTTGTGAGACGACATCAGAACCCCATCTGGCCGGCCATGACAGAATCAACGTCTATGTCATGGCTTCTTGAAAAAAGTAAAAGAAATAAAAAGAAATAAAATAAAAATACAAGCTCAAAGCAAGATGGACGTGATGAAAACCCGAAAGGATGCTACGGGTAAAAGCAGCGAGCTTGTGCAGACCAAGTGAAAACCCGAAAGGGCGCTTGGGGTCAGAGAGCTAAACCCATGGACGTGGTGAAAACCCGAAAGGGCGCCACGGGTAAAAAGAGGGTAAAAATGGGCATGAAGAACCCACCTTGGGCGTTGTGAGTAAGAGTTTTAAAAGAAAAAATTAAAAAGAAGAAAGGTTTGAATTGATTGATAATTTTGATGTTGGAGGAGCCCTCTTAATTACTCCCCTTGATCCCCTTTTTTCGACTATGCCGCTCATGTTAGTTCAAATTAGGCCCCTACCAGAATTGTCTTTATGGAACTGTTTCGTCGAATGTCTGACTCAAGGTAAGGAGAAAGGTTTGACTCAATCTAAAGGCATTGACGTTCCGATCTTGGTAAAGCTACTGAAACTCTCCCATATCCCACTACTAAAAGGGGGTTTTGACCATGCTCAAAAGGGGACCCGAGTTCTCACTTTGTGATTGAGGCATCAAACCAAACAAAAAGAGAATAAAGAGCAGGGTGAAAAGCCCTCTTTGTTAAAGGGACCCATTAATAAAAAATATATATATATATAAAAGAGAAGAAAAAAGAAAAAAGTGAAGTCATTGTAAATATAATAGATTTTCGTTTCCATTTACAAAATGCACCGCTTACTCCACATCCCAAAAAATAGTCAGTGTGATGTCTAGCTTTCTTTCTTTCTTTCTTTTTATAAAAGCAGAAAAAACAAAAACATAAAGAAAATATGTATACCAAAAAGTATGTATCTATAAAGGGGTTTCTTACGCCCCTTTTCTGTGTATCTGATCTATGCGAAAAGATGTACGTGCAGGAAGGAATCAACTGCCCAGCTCGCGCTTCAAGACACTAATCTCAATGAGAAAACTATTCTCTCGGACATTCCGCTCGGTCAACCAACATCCATGCAAGCTCTCGTACCTATTCCGAGAAGCATCAGTAGCCCCATGAGCAACATTCAAAGTTCTTTCAAGATTAAAGACCTCGCTCTCAGCTACACCAACTCTGGTCTCTGCTATCTCTGCTCCAACTTTTTCTTATGCTAAAAGCTCTTGTAGGACCCTCTTCTCATTGACCAACAACTTAATACGAGCTTGAAATGCCGTCTCCATCTTCGGCCAGGGGCCTCCCATATCAACACTCTCCGTCTAATCCAGATGATCAGTAGCAGGCTGCTCATCCAATAGCCAAGCCTCATACTCAGGGGAAGACTAAACTGAATCTCCCTGCTCCATATCACACATTAGCGTCGATTGATGCGTCTCTCAAAGGGCAGCGATCCGATCCATGCCCCAGAGGACTCCCTAGAAAAGATCAAGTCACATAGAGGGGGTTTTGCCTCGCTAGGCACCTGTTGAGTGCAGCCAAACTGATGCAACACTTAGAATGGGAAGTAGAAGGTGCTGCCAGTCAATCCTAGGAGGGTGATGCCCTCATGATCTCTGGAATGAACTATTGGGAAGATCCGATCCAACCAAGAAAGTCTCCATATCAGCTCTACATTGGTCAACCAAATCTTCAAAGCTGACGAATCGCCCTGCAGAAGCAAGTGATGCCTACCCAAAAAGCATCGGGCCGCCTCACCTCGAGCGATGTAAAGGTGTGGCACAGGTCCCAAGATTGCGAGATGCTCACCCAACCAGACTTGGAGTAGCAAAGGACATCCCCTAAGGCTCTCCACCTTGCCAAGAGCGAATGCATCAAGACATCGGTATAATTCAACAAGGACCAGGTGCATCACCGATCGGCCCTCTATCAACTCGATCAAAATATAGCAGAGCGCCAGAGAGAAGCTCTCTCCCCCAGTGAAGAAAAGGACTTCCAAAATGAGATCGAGAGCAAAGGCTTTCACATTGAAGATATTCCTAACTGACAATTTTTGAAGACTTTCGTCATCGAAAAGTTCTTTGAGGAATTTGATTGAATACCTTGTGGGCCCCCTAATGAGACTTTTTTCATACTGAAATTTCTTCAAACTGAGGGTAAGGTGAACGGATTTAGAGTAACCCGACTTTGGCATGACTCTTGCAAGGCCTCTGTGGAGCTTTAAGTCAGACAAATTGGATAACTCCTCAAGGGTGGGAGTTAGCTCCCGCTTCCCAAAACGGAACACAAGGGCATTTGCATCCCAAGACGAAGAGGCCGCATGAAGTAGGTCCCACCGTGGAGGAACCTCAAAAAAGAAGGGAAGGCGTGATAACCCAAGCTACTCTAGTTCAAGGAGCTCGCTCTCATTCAAGCTTCCAAGTCAACATTTTAGAAAATTGGGCCCCAAGCCCAAAGAAATGAGTAAATTGGTTTCAAGCTCTCCATGTAAGGGAGGATTGGAAAGCGGGTCCATAGACGTACAAAGATCTTTCAAAGATATAAAATTCAATATATATCAATGGACACACCCTTAGGAAAGCAAGGAGAAGAAAAATCTGCTAAAAAGGGCCCACAACCCCCCAGGTTAAAATTGGTGTGACTAATAGTTGCGCTAGTGCAAATTTCCCTAGGCTAAGTGTTAATCAGTGAAAAATGCCATTTTTTACCCTTTAACCTGACCTTTGATAAACCTGTGAATAGACTAATAAGTTCTTGTTGAGCATATTTTATAGATAGCAGTAATAAGCAGTCATAGTGTAGAAATCCACCCTAAAGTGCTCCACAAGAAGGTCCATCTCTCACCACAGCTCTGACCCAATTATGACACACAGAAGGGCCCCACACCAATGCCCACTTGGGGCAGGCAGCAACAACAAAGCCGCGTTAAAAAAAGGAAAGACAGGCTGAAAACAACCTGTCGATAGGTTATTGCAACCTATCGATAGGATCTGAAGGCTCAAAAAGGAAGAAATCGTGAAGATGGGGAGAATTTGATAGGATCCAAAACCTATCGTGCAGTCGAAAACAACAAGGGAGCATCCTATCGAATGGTTGCCTGATCTTGAATAGAACCTATCGAAAAGTCTGAGACCCTATCAAAAATCAGTTGCGCAAGAGCTCAACCTGTCGCAAGGATCCTTCAACCTATCGAAAGCATCAAATGAAGGCTGCAGATGCTGAAGCTCTAATTGCAAGATTCAACCTATCGGAACCTTTCGATAGAATCCTGAATCCTAGCAAAAGGACCAAAGTACTTGATTTTAACCTATCGAAAGCCTCTTCAACCTTTCAAAATCGATCTAAACACTTCCCAGAAAAGTTGCTGTGCACACGTTGCGAGTTGGTGACCTGCTGCATGTAAACTGAGGCATCTTGGTGACCGGCATGAGGCTTCAAGAAGTGCTCTGGGAAACCCTAACTGGCCCACATGCTCTCCCCTAATGCGAATGAACTAAAAGAGCCTTCTAGAAGGAGAATAAAAGATGGAATAACATAGTCATTCTAGAAGCTGGGATTGGCGGGAAAAACTAGAGCTGAGGCTGAAGGAGAAAGCTATAAGAAGAGAGGAAGCCGTCAGAAAAGGGGGGATCAATTTTGGAAACCAGAGCTGGCAGTGAAATTCTCTAATTCTTTCCTTTAGCCCAACTATGGTTGGCTAATTTCTTGAGAGCAGTAAAGGGCGAGGTCGAATCTATAATTAGGGAGAGCTGAGAATGTTATTGAGGGTTATTTGATGCACAAACTGTAAATCTGAGGACATTTCATTGTATGGTCAGTTTAATTCAATGTAATGTTGGTTTAATTGTTGTATTTAATCTATAGTTCCTTTGGTTTCATTTGGTGCTCGATCGGCTTTGTGTAGATGAGAATAGCTCACCCACTTAACTGGTAGACCTCTTGGATGCCATTTGATCTCCCTAGATCTGATGCTCCTGCAATTTCCTGTGTCTATGGCTTGATAATTGCAGCATTTGTAGTGGTTATAATGTTCTAATTAAAACCTTTGATTTGAAGGAAATCCCTAGGATGATCTATGACCATTAAAGTGGATAGATCATAGCCTTAAGATCAATTCAAACCTTTGGTCTAAATTAGATTCTTCTACTTTAGTCCTTTGATTTAGGGGAAGTCTATAGGATGATCTGTAACCATTAAAGTGGATAGATCATACCCTTCAGAACAGTTCAAGCCTTTGGTTTAGAGTAGATTCTTCTACCTTGCAGCTCTGCCTATGGCCAGATGAGAGATTGGTATACTCTAAACTCTCTGTAACCCTAGCAGCTTAACCTAATTGCAGCAAGACCAAACTCCAAGCTGCTTCTCCCCATTTTCTGTGCTTAATTATCCCCCACTGTAAGATCTGTACTCTGTATTTAATCCTAAACATCTATTTCTACAATCTTACTTGTTTTTATAGTTTAATTTAGAAGTGACAACCCCTTAAACCTCTCCTCTTTCTTTTACTATTTTAGCATTAGGAAGGGTGCCAGATCTACTACAGATATGGAGATTTGCCTAATTTTGACACACATTTCCCTGTGGACATTCCCTTTCTTACTTTTTTTCAAAACTTACTACAACAAGCCATGAATACTTGCAGGACTGCGTGTGAGCCTGCCTTGGTGTGTGCTAACCATAGACCCTTTTACTGGTTGATTTTAAACCCCTTTTTAGACATAAGGCAGAATCCCAACAAGTTTTTGGCTCCGCTGCCAGGGATCTGTGTGCTTAAAATTGGTAGATCTAAGTTTTTTTTAATTTTAGAATAGATTGTAGATCTGTAATAGCCTGTTTAAATTTTCACTAACTGCTTTTGAAAGTTTCTGTTGTTTTGGAGTAGTTTTTGTTATTTTTAACAGATTGGAAGCTGTGTCTAAGGAGGAGCATTGTGCTAGAGGTTGTGTTAAAGTTTGCATTCCTCTACTCTTATTTTCCTGATCTATTGATTTGTAGCTTGATTAGTCATTTGTGTTTGTTCCTGATTGTTGTGTGTGAAAATTTGCTCTGCATTTTGTATGCATTAAGATTGTGAGTGGTGTATGTTTGGAAGAAGAACTCTCAAGCCTCAGATTGTTCCATTTAATTCAGAGGTTGAAAGAATTCTCAGGTCTAAACAATTCCCGCCAACATCTGTTGCATCTGAATCTGCTGAAATGGGTGAGCAACCTAGAACCTTGAAGGAATTCAATGCACCAGGGGCTTACAATTCTCCCTTCTACATTCAATTCCCTGCTGTTCAAGGGAACTATGAAATCAAGTCATCCATAATTAAAATGCTACCCTCATTCCATGGCCTGACCAAAGAAGACCCATATAAACACATTGATGAATTTCTAAGACTGTGCACTACATTCAATATTGTAGATTTGGGGGAGGAAGCAACTAGGATGTGACTCTTTCCTTTTTCATTAAAGGATAGAGTTAGGACCTGGTTGTCAATGCTCCCACCCAACAGTATTCAGTCCTGGAGTGACCTTCAATGTCAATTTTTGGGCAAGCTTTTTCCCATGTCTAAGACAAGCCAGTTGAGGAAGGGTATTATCTCATTTGCTCAAGATCCAACTAAGGAGTTTCACCAAGCTTGAGAGAGATTCAAAGAACTCCTGAAGAAATGTCCCCATCATCAAATCCCTGAATGGCAACTTGTCCAAAATTTCTATCAAGGGATTGACTCTAAAAGCAGGGATATGGTCGATGCCTCTTATGGTGGTACTTACCTCCACAAAACTACCGAGGAGGCTTGAGAGTTGTTTGACATTATCAGTGAGAACTCCATGCAGAGAGAGACATTGTCCAGGGATTTGGACACTCCTAGACTGGTGACAGAAAATACCACAAGAGAAAAATTGTATGAGGTAAGTGGACACAATGATTTGGAAAGAAAAGTGAACAGTTTGACCCAGAAATTTGATAAGCTCATGGGAGCAATGCAGACTATCCATGGCTGCTAAAGTGGATGAGGCATGTGTTATATGTCAGTCCCCTACTCACTCCCTTGAGGAATGCCCCTCAGCTATCCAATTCCCAGACTTTGTGATGGAGCACGTGGCTGCTACTTAGTCTGTTGGGCAACAGCTCACTGCTGGGTACTAATGGAGAAACCACCCCAACTTGAGGTGGAGATAAGATACTTTTCCAAACCAGTAGCAGCAGCCACAATAGCTCATGCCTTACAAAAATGCTCAGCCCTACCACTAGAGCTATGTTCCTAGGCCTCACTACCAATAACCCATGACCCAGCCTATGGCTCAGCCTGTGCAGCAATCTATACCCCTTCCAGCTGCTAGATCACCTTCTTTTGAAGAACAAGTTCTGGCCTCATTGTACAACTTAGGATCTTTGTCTCAAACTGTGCACTCTCATAGCCAAAGCATTAAAAATATAGAAGACCATCTCGGCCAGCTGTCTAATGCTTTGACCAAGAGAGAGGAAGGGAGGCTACCTAGCCAACCCATGGATAACCCAAGGAGACAGTATGTGATAGGTGAAGTTTTCTCTTCCCATGAGGAGGACAAATCTGTCACCACATTAAGAAGTGGAAGGTTGGTAGACAATCAAATAGGCTGTGGGCCTTTGAAAAATTCAGAAAAGGAGAAAGAGGTGGTTAAAGAAAAAGTGCAATAGGAGCAACCCATGTCGAATAAGAAGGATAGTGATGATCCTCAAGAAAAAAATAAAATAAAATAAAATAAAGAGATGATGAGTTGGCTAAGGCTGCAAATGGGGGAGCAGTCCCACATTTCTCATTCCCTAGGGCAATGCAAGCACCTTCTCCTTTTGATAAAGGGCATGCCAAAATAGTGAAAATGATGAAACTTTTAAGCAAGTGAAGATTAACCTGCCTCTCCTTAATGCAATCAAGCAGGTCCCAGCCTATGCCAAGTTTTTAAAAGACCTTTGCACCCACAAAAGACAATCAAGGATACATCTGTCCAAGAAAGTTTTTTCAGCAGAAAAAGTGCAACAAATACTGACTATTGCAACCCCAACAAAACTCTAAGACCCTGGAGTCCCCACTATCCCCTGCATCATTGGGGCTCATACAATTGAAAAAGCCTTGTTGGATCTAGGAGCTGGTGTGAATTTACTTCCATATTCAGTATATGAGAAGCTGGGCTTAGGAGAGTTGAAGCCCACACATGTGGTCTTACAACTAGTTGATAGATCTGAAAGGAAGGCTGTGGGGATCATTGAAGATGTTTTGGTTGGAGTTGACAAATTCTTTTATCCTGCTAATTTTTTGGTGCTGGACATAGAGCCTAGCAAGTGTGCTACTTCTATACCTGTGATCTTAGGCAGACCCTTTTTGGCCACTGCTAATGCTTGTATATAATGTAGATCAAGAGTCATGGAAGTATCTTTTGGTAACATGAAAGCCAAGCTGAACGTGTACAATGCAGCTCATCAACCCCACTTAGAAAATGAGGACTGTTTTTCCATTGCTGTGTTGGATGAGTTTGTGTAAGAAACTTTGCCTCAGCTGCTGCATGGTAAGGATTTCTTTAATGTTTTTGAAGAAGTATGGAATGAAATAGTGAAAGAGAAAGCTTCCACATCTGAGCTTGAGCAAGTGAAAATGGTAAATTCTGAAGTAAGGCCAGCAAAGCATCACCCATGGACTCCTACTTTCTACCTCTTCCACCACCTTCTAAGGTACCTCTATTACCTTCACTCATCAGTCCCCCAGATGTGGAGTTAAAGAAACTCCCAAAATCTTTAAAATATGACCTTTTAGGAGCCTATCACAAACTGCTAGATGCCTTGACTGCCTATAAGACCCCCATAGGGATGTCCCCATTCAGGCTAGTGTATGGCAAGGCATGTCACGTGCCTGTTGAGTTGGAACATAGAACATAAAGCATTAAATTCTGACTTAACCTCTGCTGGTGTGAACAGAAAATTACAAATATCTGAGCTTGATGAGATGAGGATGGAAGCATATTCAAATGTCAGGATTTACAAAGACAAAACCAAGGCCTTTCATGACAAGCATCGCCTGCAGAAAGAATTCAAAACAGGTACCAAGGTATGGTTATTCAATTCAAAATTGAAACTCTTTCCAGGCAAATTGCTGTCCAGATGGGATGGGCATTACACAATTTTACATGTTTCCCCATCTTGAGCTGTAGAAATCAGGGACCCTAAGGATGGTAGAGTCATGAAAGTCAATGGTCAGAGGCTTAAAATTTGTGTTGAAAAGATTTGTGAGCCTGAGGAGACCGTTGATCTTCAGGACCCTCCAGTTTAATAACTGATTTCAGTGTGTATCATATGTACCATATTTTGCTTATGTTTTCGGTGATTGCTTTCTATTTTGATATGTTGTTTTTTTGCAATAAAACTGCCATGCTAGAATTAGGTCATCATTTCAATCTTGCCTGCAGTCCAGGGATCATGGGAGCATGCCCATAATGGAAATATGTTAAAGGGTAGCACAACAGAAGAGTTTGCTGGGTGCTGAGGCTGAGCACTGCACGAAAATGCAGTTTTGATGGGCATTTGGGACCTTTCGATAGGTCATTTGAGGATTTCGATAGGCTCTGAGACTTGTCGATAGGTGAAAACAACTTTTCGATAGGTTCAAAAGGTCGAAAAGAAGTTTTCAATAGGTTCTTGATACTTATCAGGAAACTATCGAAAGGATAAATCATGCGCTGCATGAACCTATTGATAAGAAGGTTTTAACCTATCGAGGCATTTCATCTACACGCTGTATTTTTATAGTGTTCGACAGGACACTTTAACCTATCGAAATCATCCAACTCATCCTATCGAAATCGATTCTTCCTCTATATATACCTATCGGTAGGTCACTTTCGCCCATTTCACACTTTCTGTATAACGCTAGCTCTCTCTTCCTCATTTGTCGCTGCTCTCTTTCCGACAAATACTCTTAGGACTGTTTACCATTAGGTTTGTCATTCTTCAAGATCATTCAGCCTGCACTAAGGAGCATTTTGCACCTGATTTTTGTGAAATTGGACGAGTGCATCACGATTTTTACAAAACCTTAGGAGTTCTGGGTAAGCTGTCTCTCTGCCTCCCTTCGATTATTTTCCTAGTTGTGTACCTCAACATTCCAATTCAAATTGGTGAGTGAGCTTTACGAGAATAATTTTTGAGAGCAACATGGACAATTCAGAAGAAACCCTACCAGACCTATTCCGGCAACCAGCTACTTCCACCCCTAAACCCTCCACGAAGTCAAAGCCTACCACCAAACCACCTACCAAAAGGAAGCTCCCTGAGGGAACACCCAAGAAGGCTTCTAAAGTTATGAAGGCTAAGTCTGTAGTAATTCTGAAGCCTGCTGCAGAAGTACCCATAAAGAGATCTGCTCAAACTGGTAAAGCACCTTTGCCCACCCTTGACATACAGCCTGTGGAGCTTCGTGCTGTGTTAACCACTCCTAACAAGTTTATGGATGGTTTGAGCCTGGTCCCTGAAACAGATTTTGATCTGGCATACTTTGCCAACATTGAGGAGTGCCAGGGAACACTATTGTATCTGAAGAAGGAGAGATTGTTACCCCTACTTACACCCTTGAAGGAGAATGTGTACCCCAGGCTGGTTAAACTGTGGTACCATAATTTGAAAAAGAAGGTGGTGCCTGGGAAAGAGGCTGTGCTAGAAATTTTGATTGATGATTGGCAAATCACAGTGGACAACAAGGATATTAGGATGGCTTTGGGAGTTCCACATCAATTTAACTCCACTAGATCTGAGGGAGCACCCAAATGGGTTACATTTAAAGAAATGGCTAAACAACTCACTAATGGAATTGTGGGATCAGGTGAATCCTTGATGAGAAGAGACCTCCAACCCAGTCTCAGATTCATTGATGCTATTTTAAGGAAAAATGTCTATGTCATTGGGCACCTGCAGGAGAGAAGGCCCCCAGTTGTAGATGCCTTGTACTACTGTTCCAAAGGGCAATTTTTGAGTGCACCTCAGTTAATTTTTGAGACAATGGTGGACATCAATGACAAAGTACTGAAAAGATAAGCTTTTGCTAAAGGAGGTGGGTTGCCTTTTAGCAGGCTCATTACAAGCTTGCTCAAGGCTAGGAAATATATGGTCAAGAGTAATGAGCCAATGGAAAAGTTAACCACAAAAGTGTATGGAAAAAGGGAATGGTCCACCAGCCTAACCTTGATTAAGAAGGGTAAGCCAGCTGAGATGGAGGAAGTTGATGAGGTGCCCACTACCATGGCAATAGACCTCCCTGCTGAGATACCCTCATCCACCCCTTTAACTACCTTACTTATACCATCACCCACACCTCCACCCACTTTTCTTTTCCCCTTTATATCAGTCCCTCTTCCAACGGACCCTTCTCCTCCCACCTCTGGTCCAGTTTTCCCCACACCCACCACTCAAGACCTCCAACCTGAAGTCCTTGAACCTCCAACCTTACCAGAGTTTACCCCTACCCTTTCCTCTCCTCCCATTGACCAACCCATCTCTGACTTCCCCCCTCTGCCTACGCAAGGATTAGACCAATTCATCACTGCTGGGTTCACTGCCCTCATGACATCTATTATAGATGATGTTTCCCATGAGTACTCTCCACTTCCAGACTCCCCCCATCCTACTCCCTCTCAATTGAACCATGCATCCTCCTCCCCTTTCTAGCCCATTCCAACACCTGTCCCCTCCAACCTCATCATGCCTGATTCCCTCATGCAAATTCTCTCTCTACTACAGTCCATTAAATCCCAGTTGACCACCAACACCAACAACCAAGCCATCATGAGCTCCTGCCTTCAATCCATTCAATCCACCCTTACTCCATCCTCTTCAGTTCCTCAACCCCCTCACACTTCCCCTCTTTCCCCTATCCAATCACCTATCCTTTTATCCCCTCCATCTTCACCCATAGTTCCACCCCCCACAGCTGCTACCCAGTCTGAGGAGGTAACCACTCCATGTTGCCCCATACCTATCCCATCCCCATCTTTTACCCCTTCCTCACCCCCAATAGTATCCATTGAAGCTGTTGTGTCACCTACCACCCAACCTCCCACTCTCCCTACACCTCTCTTCAAAGATGCCTTCACCCAAACTGATCCATGTGAGGAACTGTTTTGCTCCATCCCCTCCTCTTCTTCCACCCCACCCCCTTCTTTACCCATTATCCTTAGGTCCCCCATCTACATACCCCCTTACCTCACCCTGCTGTATGCAATGAGGGACAACCCCTACATCCGTCGGGATGTCTTGAGTGGTATGGCTGCCCTCCGAGCTTCCCTGGAAGTCTCTTATGAGGAGTGGATTGCTTTCATGGAATTGGAGCAAAGAATCCATCTTTGGGATATCTCTCAGGGGTGGAAGGAAATCTTGACTCGTTATGAGTCCACCAAACTTCTTGCTGAGGCTCAGACTCGCATTGCCGAGTATGAGAAAAAGAATGCTAAGCTTCTCTAGAAAAAATTAGCCAATGCTCAGAGATACTCAAGGCCACAAAGGAACTCTCTAAGTTAGACCTAATTTATGCAGTGAAGAAAATAGATATTCTGGAGAGAAGAATTGCTTCATTGACTTCTCAACCATTTCAACCTACCCCTCTTGCTACAGCTCCTCCCCCCAACTCTCCTGCCACTCAACCTACTCCTACCCCACCTGCAGATGTCCCCCCCCCCCCCTCCAGCCCAAGATCTTCCTACAACTAAACGTTCTCCCCCACACCCTAAGAGGACTTATACAAAGAGAAAAGTTACTGCCAAGAGATCTGTTTCCTCTGCTTCTGCTCATAGTAAAGGGAAGGAACTTGCTACCCAGTCTAAAGAGGTAGCAACCACCAAGCCCCCACCCTCACATGACACCTCCTCCACCTTACTCACAAAGGAGGAAAGAAGGAAAGTTGTTGTTGCCCTTGGCCTTGATCCTACTGTCCTTTTCCCCTCTGATTCCAATTCTAATTCCCTTGCTGCTTCTGCCATGAAAGATAAGAGCTCTACTGCCCATTCTGAGAAGCCACCAAGCTGTTGTTAAGACCTGAAAAGTACCACTTTTCACCCCTTAACTCAGCCTTTGATTAGACCCTTAGCCCTTTAATAAATGTTTGTTAAGCTATTTTTATAGGTAATAAACAGCAGTGTAATAAGGCCATAAATCTTACTAAGGAGCTTGTTTTGACCCCAGAAGTCCCTCAGAAGAATGAGAACTGAATCCAGACCTGAGAAGAGCCTCGCGTAACTTCCCAAAGCTTCAGAGGATTCAAAAAAATATGCTTCGCACAGTCCTCGCGAATTCCCAAGACTTCACAACAACTTCCCGCGCAGTTCAAGAAGACCCCTCTCACCCTCACGCATCATTCGTAACAGTGAGGAGAACTTCAGAGTTGTCGCTTGCGCCCAGATTGCATGGGATGTAAATGTCAAGAGAACCTCTCGCGCAGTCCAGAAACTATCAAAGCCTCGTAAGGATCCTCGCGAAGTTCCATTAAGAAGTGAATTTCTCGCACAGTTCTCATGCTGTTCAGGAAGAAAGCAGCCTCGTGAAGCCAAAGTTAGCCTCGCGAAGTTCCATTGGAGTGATGCTCGTGCAGTTCCTGCGCTATTCCAACCCAACCTCACGAAGCCCAATCTAGAGAGAGCTTAACTATCTACCTCGCGACTGCTCAATGCATCAAGAAGCTACAACCCCGCGACGTCTGAAGTTTTAATGCTAACTCATCCTCACGAAGTCAGTGCTACCACGCGACAAGTCTGGGAATCGACTGCAACCTGGCGAAGCTCTGAACTCCAACTTCCATCATTCTGTAGAGGACATTCTGGGAATTTCCAGTGATTAGGGCACGCACTCCCATGCTCAAATCTCTATGCACATGCCTCGAGGCATCCAAGGATCATTAATAGGCCACGTGGCATCGTTAAAATTAGGGTTTCCTAACCCTAATGTGCCACCACAGCCACTGCTATATAAACCTAAGCCTGGTTTAGGTTTAGGGAGGCCGGAAGAGTTCATCTTTTTCTCTGTTCTTTTTTTTTAGCATTGTAGTCTTGTTTTTCTTGTAAGTAGGTAGATTCTTTTTCTTCTATTTTCTTCTCTCCATGGCCTAGCACTTGCTGGCCATGCCTATGTATGTTTATTGAGATTCGTTTAATGGATGTTTTGTAATAGGATATGTACTTTTATGGGATGTGTGTGAATGTGAGTTGCTCTGTGCAAGGCTGCTACCTTGTGATCCGCCATTGCTTTGGCTGTGATTCAAAGCAATGGAGGACTGATTCTAAGGATCCATTCAGATCCAAGTGACCTATGTGTCTGGGCTATCATGGTCAGATACAGCCTTAGCCCCACTACAGGACCCACTAGATCTAAAATCCCCATGGGAGCCTGAGCTGGTAGCCTTGTGACCATGGTGGTGGCAGCAATATTACTGTTCTATTTTGGACTCTATGAGGAGGATAACCTTTGGGATAGTCTGTGACCATTCAAGTGGACAGGCTATAGCCTTAGGGTGAAGCCAATCCGTAGGCTCCAAGATGGATTCTTCTTCTCTGCACATGTGCTTGTAGCCTTGTGAGAGATTGTGCAGAGGCAGACTCCCCTATATTTGTATAGACCCGCCATCAGATGTTAGATCTGATCTAGTTATGGAGATTGTAGGCTTGTGACTGGACCATTGTAGTCCCACTCAAGCAATGGACAGCTAGATCGAAGGTTGTACTCAATCCCTTGTTGGTTCTATGTGTCTGGGCTAACATGGCCCTATATAGCCCTAGCCCCACACATAGAGCTTTAGAGGTTGAGGTTCCCTATGGATTCCTGAGCTTGTAGCCTGAATGAAGTAGTGCCTACAATGATTAACTTGTTTTGACCCATCTCTGGACTGTGGTTCCCCTATGGGATAGTCTGTGACCATTTGAGTGGACAGGTTATAGCCTTAAGGGATTGGATCATGGCACAGAGATGGGTTAAATTCTTTCTCCTCAGTGGTGATAATGTAGCCATTGGACAGGATTTCTATAACATCATATCTGAATCTGAGTTACAAAACTCCTCTGATCTAGACTCAATAACATACTTCTCACCCTTTTATATTTATTTTCCCACACTCCATCCATCTTCTCAACCTTTTCTGTAGTTAATTCATTAGGCTACCGTAGGATATTTAGAATAAGTGACCCTAAACTCCCTTCCTTTTAGGACTTCCAGATCTGTAGTCAGATCTGGAGGGACTACTAGAGATGGCTCCCTTGGAGCTGTAGATCACCTTTCCTTGTGGGACAAACTCTTACTTATCAAAACTTGCTACAAATGGACCCTGTATCTTGCAGGTCTAGGATTTCTCAGTTGTGCTGATTCCATCCCCTGTTTATTTTGATTTTAAATTGCTTTTACCACCAACAAATAAAGTAAGCACACTGGGAGTCGCAACAGCTATCCACTACGAAGTCCCCACCAAAAAGAAAAGTTCCTTTATTCAAGGATGATTTGAAAATTTTGGCAGATTTTTATGATTGACCTAATGATGCTTGTACATAATTATAGTTTAGGATTATTTGTTTTCTCTTCCTACTTTGGATCATGTACATATTTTACATGTTAATAATAATTTCTTTTTTGTGATATACCTTCTTTTTTGCTTATTTTTCCTTATGTTCTTGATATTTTTCCTTGCTACCATGCTCTCTCCACAGTGAGGACACTGTTTAATTTAGGTTTGGGGGTATGGCAGGTGCGCCAATGAAATGAGTTAATGTTAGTGCAACTATGTTGAAAATATTTTTGAAAATAAAGTGACTTCTCACCTTATTTTTTTTAAAAAAACGAGGAAATTAAAAACTTTTTAAAACTGAAATGAGCTGTACTTTTAACATTTCTCATGAAGCAAATGTCAAGAATTTTCAGAAATTGATGTTAAGTGAACCTGAAGTGAGAGAAAACTATGAGGATACCGCCTAGAAAATTTGATGGAAGGCCATACCCAGTGAGATTTGAGGCTGTTTTTTTTCTTTGAAGAGTGTCTTGGCAATTTTTTCTGCTCTAAGGACTGATGGGATCTAATTTTAATCACTAGAAGTTAGGCAAATCTAAGTTGAAATAGCTGACAACATTCATGACATTGGAGACATGAAGTAAGGCCATCCCTTGGACAGTTTGAGCTTAAAATGTCCCACCTTTGAACTGCCCTTGATACACACCATTGGAGCCCTAAGAATCTCAATTTTCTTTGATGAAAACCAAAAAATTTGAACCCAAAATCTTTTGACCTATTTCAGTTCACCCTCAATCTGAGAAATCAGGCAAAAGGAGGAGAAGTGAGGTTAGAGGATCAAGGTTTGATGATTGGTTGATAAAGAAGGAAGCACGTTTGGTGGTATTGTGGCATTCCAGCCTATAGAAAGAGAAATGGAGAAAAATACAAAAAAGCAAAAAGCATACAAAAAGAAAAGAACAATAGAAAAGCAAAATAAAAGAATGAGGAACAGAAGTCACTTCATTGGATATTTTGAAAGAGAAGAGAAAAAGTTGGCCACTTTGGCTCTAAAAATTTGAAAAGAAGATGGATCTTTGCTGAAATGAAGAAGGTGTATATGTCACTTCTTTACCTTGTTGATTTCTCAATTTTGAATCCCATTCCACCCTTTTATTCTTTATAAGCCTCACCCATAAGTCACATTACAACCCAATAAAAAGACCTTACTGTTCTGAAATAGATTGAGCTATCATGTGGAGATAAAAATTTGTTTAATCTATGGTGAAAAGAATTAGAAAATTTCTGTAGTTAGAGCAATGCCTATGCTCATGCTTGCAGTCCTATTTGAGGGCTGTAACTGCTCTTGAGCTGTGTGAAATGATGGACCTTTCTATTTTTGTTGTGAGTAAACAGCCCTGGTAAGATTTAGGTCTAAAATCAAAGTTGTTTAGGGTATTATCAAAACAGAATTCTCAAACTAAAAGTGAGCTCTGCATCAATTTTCGGACACAATGCCTTAACATGAACTGACTGATAATGAAGGAACTACAACAGAATTTCATGCTTTGAACTGGTGCTTTTTCTGCTGAAAGCCCTCTAAAATGGAATGGAAATGGTGTGGAATTTATTTTATTTACTTAAACTCTGTTTTAGCATGCTACATGAGTATTAACTGCTTTTATTGGAGAAGTTTGTGAGTACCTTTACTGAAAACCCTCAGGAGACTTCACTCCTCCACTAGGGATCACCTAGGGGTTTAAAAGGCTTGATGCATATGCTAAATGCATCTGTGCTCCCTACAAAAGTGGCATTTTAGTTTTCTTATCTTTCCTTTGCTCAGGGACAAGCAAAGCTTAGGTTTGGGGGTGTGTTAATCAGTGAAAAATGTCATTTTCACCCTTTAACCTGACCTTTGATAGACCTGTGAATAGACTAATAAGTGCTTGTTGAGCATGTTTGTAGATAGCAGTAATAAGCATTCATAGTGCAAAAATCCACCCTAAAGTGCTCCACAAGAAGGTTCATCTCTCACCACAGCTCTGACCCAACTATGGCACACAGAAGGGCCCCACACTAATGCCCACTTAGGGCAGGCAGTAATAGCAAAGCAGCGCTAAAAAAGGAAAGATAGGCTGAAAACGACCTGTCGATAGGTTATTGAAACCAATCGATAGGATCTGAAGGCTGAAAAAGGAAGAAATTGTGAAGATGGGGAGAATTCGATAGGATTCAGAACCTATCGTGCAGTCAGAAACAACAAGGGAGCATCCTATCGAATGGTTGCCTGAGCTTGAACAGAATCTATCGAAAAGTCTGAGAACCTATCGAAATCAATTGCACAAGAGCTCAACCTGTTGAAAGGATCCTTCAACTTATCGAAAGCATCAAATGAAGGCTGCAGATGCTGAAGCTCTAATTGCAGGATTCAACCTATCGGAACCTTTCGATAGGATCCTGAATCCTAGCGAAAGGACCAAAGTACTTGATTTTAACCTATCGAAAGCCTCTTCAACCTATCGAAATTGATCTAAACTCTTCTCAGAAAAATAGTTGTGCACATGCTGCGAGTTGGTGACCTACTGCATGCAAACCGAGGCACCTTGATGACAGACATAAGGCTTCTAGAAGTGCCTTGGGAAACCCTAACCGACCCATGTGTTCTCCCCTAATGTGAACGAACTAAAAGAGTCTTCTAGAAGGAGAATAAAAGAGGGAATAACAGAATCATTCTAAAAGCTGGGATTGACAGGAAAAACTAGAGCTGAGGCTGAAGGAGAAAGCTATAAGAAGAGAGAAAGCCGTCAGAAAAGGGGGGATCAATTTTGGAAACCAATGCTAGTAGCGAAATTCTCTAATTCTTTCCTTTAGCCCAACTATGGTTGGCTAATTTCTTGAGAGCAGTAAAGGGCGAGGTCGAATCTGTAATTAGGGAGAGCTGAGAGTGTTATTGAGAGTTAGATAATGCACAAACTGCAAATCTGAGGATATTTCATTGTATGGTCAGTTTAATTCAATTTAATGTTGGTTTAATTGTTGTATTTAGATCTATAGTTCCTTTGGTTTCATTTGGTGCTCGATCGGCTTTGTGTAGATGAGAATAGCTCACCCACTTAACTAGTAGACCTCTTGGATGCCATTTGATCTCCCTAGATCTGATGCTCCTGCAATTTCCTGTGTCCGTGGCCTGGTAATTGCAGCATTTGTTGTTGTTATAATGCTCTAATTGAAACCTTTGATTTGAAGCAAATCCCTAGGATGATCTATGACTATTAAAGTGGACAGATCATAGCCTTAAGATCAATTCAAACCTTTGGTCTAAATTGGATTCTTCTACTTTAATCCTTTGATTTGGAGGAAGTCTATAGGATGATCTGTGACCATTAAAGTGGACAGATCATACCCTTAAGATCAGTTCAAGCCTTTGGTTTAAAGTAGATTCTTCTACCCTGCTGCTGTGCCTATGGCCAGATGAGGGATTGGTATACTCTAAACTCTCTGTAATCCTAGCAGCTCAACCTAATTGCAGCAAGACCAAACTCCAAGCTGCTTCTCCCCATTTTCTGTGTTTAATTCCCCCTCACTGCAAGATCTGTTCTTTGGATTTAATCCTAAACATCCATTTCTGCAATCTTACTTGTTTTTGTAATTTAATTTAGAAGTGACAACTCCTTAAACCTCTCCTCTTTCTTTTACTATTTTAGCATTAGGAAGGGTGCCAGATCTACCACAGATCTGGAGATTTGCCTAATTTTGACACACATTTCCCTGTGGACATTCCCTTACTTTTTTTCAAAACTTGCTACAATAGGCCCTGAATATTTGCAGGACTGTGTGCGAGCCTGCCTTGGTGTGTGATAACCATAGACCCTTTTACTGGTTGAGTTTAAACCCCTTTTTAAACACAAGGCAGGATCCCAACACTAAGCCTGACGCAATTAATAGTTGTGCCAGTCTCCCCTCCCTCCCCTTCTATGCCTTTTTGAGCTTTTTGGGGATTTTTTATGGGCCTTTGCTAGCCCCCCTTAGCCAACTAACCTAATTCACCTGCTTTATAATATGAAGGCATTCAAACATGAAAATTAAAAGGGCACCTAACATTGAAATAGTTTGACTTTTCGTGCAGGAGAAACCCGCACCAAGGCGTGCGACCTCGAGGGCCACTTTTATGAGCGATCATCAAAACCATCCTGCAAACAGTCGGATATATGCAAGGGAGAGATAACATGCAATCAAAGGAGTAGCGCCAAATATTTCCAAGCAGAAAAATCATCCAAAGAAAAATGCCACAAACATCCATCACAATCTGTTTAAACATCCCAAAATTATCCCAAAATGTGTTAAATGTTTGAAAAAAAGAAACTAAGGCTTAATCCTTGGTGGCGCCCTTCGACTTCTTGCGCCGACGCGAGGAGCTTTGGAAGGTCCGAATGTCTCCTACCCGCGACCACGCCTGCGAAAGCCGGCTGAGAAAGGAGCGCGACTCCTTAGCGCGTGCACGCTGCAAGTCATAGTCAAAATCAGAAATCAGGATCAATTTAGGAACAAAAGGTAGTAAACCAATGAGAAAATTAGGTTGGCAGATACTCACCGCCTCCATGTGTTGGAGCTCTGCGATGTTACGGTAATACGCCGCATGCTCCATAGCCGAGTCAAAGTTCTACATTCAGAAGGAAAGGATGTCAGTTGTAGGGACTGGTAAAAAAAAAAAATGCTTTTATCAACTAAGCCAAGACAAATGAAGAATGTTTGTGAGAAGGCTTACCCCCTGAACCACCTCAGGAGGAGGGACTCGGGCCACTTCAGCTGAAATACGAGCTTGCCTATCCACGTCTGCACATAGACCTGAGAGGAAGCTATCATCGAGGCGTCGGAAGGTCCCATAGACCACGGGTGGAGCACCACCAAGGGCACTCACATGAGAAATACCCGACGGGCCAGCACCTGAAGCACCCTCACCTGAGGGACCCACACCTGAAGAACCCTCACCTGAGGGACTCGCACCAGAAGGGCCAGCACCTGAGGGACTAACCCCTGAAGTATCCGCGGTACCCACCGCCGCCCCACCTTCATCATTTGAGCCCTCTCCTTGCATAAACTGTGAACAAAATAGAGATCCGCTTAGTAGGAACAAAAGGAGGATTGAAACCCAAAAAGGGGGACTAATCTAAAAGAGAAAAGACAATTACCTGGGAGCGCGGGCCACCAAAAGCGAGAAAGTTGGCGCTAGGGACAAAGCGCGGTAGGATGAACCGGTACAGCAGGGACTCGTACCATAGCTGATAGTCCCCGGGCGGCAGGGATCCCATTATGAAAGAAGGCCGCAGTGAGCTCCTCAATACTACCAACAAGATCCAAAACATCCATAGGAGGGTCCATGGGTATGGCATGATAACCCTGATACTGGTGAACCACCCGCTCCCCCAGTTAGTAGGCCCTAGGCCATGCCCCATAGAAGGAGACCACACTGCGGTTGTTGAATAGGCGCGATGGACCTACGGCTGCCCAGTACCAGAAAATGGAGGTGAGGTATGGGTCGTAGAGGATCTGTCCAAGTCAAGAGGTGATCAATCATTCAAAACATGCAGCATAATAACAAGGGAGTATTTCTGAACTGAAATAAACAGAGTTGAAAAGGCCTTACCTGCTCGGGGACCATCAGATCGAGTTGGGACCTTAGGCCCATCTCTAGGTTCTTCATGCCCACGTCACGGTACCGAGATTGGTTCCAATTGCTCAGGAGAGGGTAGGTGTATGCCTCTTAGTGGAGAAGCGGGCGCCCAGGCTGGAAGTGATGGTACCCCAATACCTGAGAGGAGCAGTGCACAAAGAACAAGTCAGTAGCATACAAAGATCATCCAAGTAAAACTGATGAAAGTGAAAGAATTAGGGATTACCTCTAATGCCGCCCAAAAACCAACGGATTTGGCCTCCCCGATAGATACTCGAGCTACGCCATACATCAACCACGCATATCCAGCCCCGCCCCAGTCATACCTATGGACGTCAAGCCAGTTGTCCCTAACGCTCTGCAATGCTAAGCTGACTCGTCCACTGCTCGCATTTGTAAAGAGGGTCTTGCCTAGAAAAAGTAGAAGCGTGATACGGGCCAAGATGATCGCCCACTTGGGTGTAATATAAAGCTCCCTATCTTGCTGGCCTAGATCTACCAACTCATCAGCCCCATAGAGCCTAGATAACCAGGTCATCTTGACCTCCGTACCGTGCATTTACCCATGAGGGGGATAATCCCCTATCAATCTAACAATGTCCTCTCAACTAGGCACCGTAAGACTGGCTATCAGTATGCCCCCTACCCTGATGCCAGTAATCATCACCTAATCTACGGGTGCCAATGTCATCTCGGCATAGGGCATGTAGAAGGTCATAGTCTCTGGGCGAAACTGCTCTATCAGTGCCTTCAGGTACTCGGCATCGACCCTCATGGGGAGGCAGGAAAAGAACTCCCCAAAACCCACCTGCTCCAGCAAATACTTTAACATAGGGGGAACATAGCAGTAGAAATCATGAAAGTCCAACCAGCCCCCGCGGAACACGATAGGGGGCAGGTCCTGCGTCAAGAGAGAGAAATGCATCAGATCATGGAAATAAAGTAAAGCTACACAAAAGAAAGAATTGAACTTATCTTTTACCTTGCCCGCTATGCCGAAATTGGAGATATGGATGTACTGTTGATGAAGGAGGCCAACTCGGCCGGCCTCACCCTACATCCCCAGCCAGGGGCCTGCCTTGCGCTCTATCACAAAAAATTGCTCCCCGCAGGAACCATATATGCCTCGGGCCCCTCCTCATGGCCCTCCCGAGTATGTACTCTACGTTGCCGGATATTCTGGGGCAAAAGCAAGCAATCACATCAAAGCAAATTAGTGATAAGGAACCGTTTTTATGCTACATGCCAAGGAAAGGTAAGTATGCTCACCCTTTTTCTATTTATTTTCAGAAATAAAGATACACATATACTTTTTTTTAAAAAAAATCCCTTTTAGATTGAAAATGTAAAAAATCCCTTCCTTTTTATCTCCATAATAAATAAAAATAAAACAAATTTCCCTTTCCTATGTTTAAAAATAAAGCAAGTTAAAAAAAAAAAAAAAATCATCATTTCTTCATGCTTTGAAAATCAAAACCAAAAAAAGATTCCTTCTTTTATGTCTAGAAAAACAAAAAAAAATAAGCAAACAAAAAAAAGTCTTTTTATGCTTCTAAAATCAAAATTTCAAAAAAAAGAAGAAAAAAGAAGCCCTTCTTTGATGTTTAGAAAAATAAAAGTCAAAAAATCATTCCTTTATGCTTCTAAAAATCAAAACCCAAAAAAAAAACCTTCTTTTATGTTTATAAAAACAAAAAAAAAAAACTCTCCACCGAAAAAAAAATACAAAAAAAGGGCCCATAAAATAAAAAAGCCAACACAAAAAAATAGATGATAATAATAAATCAATGCCTTAGTTAGTTTTCAAACAATAAAATTCATTTCCTTAATTAAATGTAAGAGAAATCAAAAATCATTTCCCTTAGTTAATTTTCAAAAAAATATATATAGAAATCAAAGAATCGTTTTCCTTAATTAATTTAAAAAAAGAGAAAACCAAAAATCCCCTTTTCCTAATTAATGTCCAAAAAATCATGAAAAAGACCAAAAATCCTTGGTTTTTTCAAAAATAAAAACAAAAAACAAGCAAAAATAAAAACCCTTTCCTATATGTACAAATAAAAAGAAAAAAAAAAAAACATATATATATATATATATATATATATTAGGCACCAATAAAACTCATAAAATAACAAAAAGAAGGCATTATTCACAAAAAATATCAACACATCATCAATAAACATATTCACAAGAAAAATAAACCACTATTAATCTAAGAATGTAAGATCATGATGATATTTGCAAGAAAAAGCAAGAAAAATTAAAAAAATGGGTTATAAATGGTTACCTTGTGAAGAAAATAGGTCTTAGATCTATTGCGATACGGACGATCAATCGGTGCGAGCGAATGCCGACAATGAGGCACGTGTAGAGGCAATGTAGAGGAACCCTAGGGGAGGCCGGTTTTTAGTTTTGAAGAGAGGGGGAGAAAAAATTTCAAAAATTTGCTCTTGCTGCCCGAACTTGGGCTGTTTAAATTTGAAACCCAGCCATGCCTGGTGCAACTAATAGTTGTGCCAAGCTATTTTGAGCCCTTTTTTGGCTTGGCACAACTAATAGTTGCGCCAGCCACTAACAGGTCAGGTTTTGGGCCTAGTACGGGTCACTTGCATAGCCCGGTACCCCCCTTATCTTCATTTTGTTACTCCCAGTCGATACACGTACTCCCAAACGGTATGTCGATCCTCATTGGACTTGCCCGAGAATCCATGCTAGAATAAAGTGGACCGAGATCAATGGGCATCTCGATCCTACATAGAAAAGCGTGAAAAATTTCAAAAAAAATGAATGATGAAAAAAAACTCCCGCATAAAAAGCCAAAAATAATTTACATAAAATGATAGAATAATTCACATAAAATAATATTTCTAAAAAAACAAAAAAATATCATAAAATAATAGCTTTAAAATACCAAAAAAAATCACATAAAATGATAAACTGCAAAATCTAAAAATCCATAAAAAAGATAAAGAAAATCCCAAAAATAATTCACATAAAATAATAGAAATAATAAAGTAATAAAATCACATGAAATGATAACTTAAAATAAAAAAAATCACATAAAATGATAACTCAAAATCTAAAAATCACATAAAATGATAAACACAAAAAAGATTAAAAAATTCCCACATAAAATAATAAAAATATATGAAAAGATAGCACGTACTCCCAAAAAGTGTTGCGACATCTATTCACTCCGTTCTGGTGGTCGTACTAAATAAATTTCGGATCAATGGGTTCCCCTAAAGACCTCGAACCCTGCTTCAAGCAGAGACACCCGTGACCGGTCAAATGAGGCGGTCTATGTCTCATATGATTGGACGCACAGCGACGCACATGTGTGCTTCGTTATGGTAAAATGTCAATATTTTATCAGCAACACAACTGTGCTATAGTAATTGTTGGGATATTTTAAGTACTTGCTGCAAACTTTATTGTGAATGGTGATAAGAATGGGGTTAGTGAAAATAAATCAAAGGTGGATTGAAAAGTACAGGGCAGCAAGCCTAAAAATACACAGTCCTGCAAGATACAGGGCCTGTTGTAGCAAGTTTTAATAAGTATGAGTTTGTCCCACAGGGAAAGTTGATCTAAAGCTCCAAGGGAGCTATCTTTAGTAGGCCTTCCAGATCTGGCTACAGATCTGACAATCCTAAATGGAAGGAGATTTAAGATCACTAATGTCTAAATCCTAAGGTAACCTAATGCCTAAACTACAGAAAGGGTTGAGAAGAATGATAGAGTGTGAGAAAATAAATATAAAAGGGTGAGAAGTAAGCTATTAGGTGCAGATCTGATGGGTCTTATAACTTAGACTCAGATCTGCTGCTATAGAAATCCTGTCCAATGGCTACATTATCACCAAAGAGGAGAAAGGATCCAACTCACCCTTGTGCCATGATCCAATCCCTTATGGCTATAACCCGTCCACTTGAATGGTCACAGACTATCCAATAGGGGAACCACAATCCAGAGATGGGTCAGAATAAATTTATCATTGTAGGCACTACTTCTTCCAGGCTACCAGTTCAAGAATCCATAGGAACCTCAACCTCTAATGTTCTGTGTGTGGGGCTAGGCCTGCAATGTCCACTAGGCTGGACACACAGAACCAACAAGAGTATGAGTACCAGCTTTTAAGCTTAGCTGTTCACTGCTTTAAAAAGACAGCAGTGATCCAGTCACAAGCCTACAATCTCTACAGCCATATTAGATCTGTCATCTGATGGTGGGTCTATACAAATACAGGGGAGTCTGTCTCTACACAATCTCTCACAAGGCTACAAGCACAAGTGCAGAGAAGAAGGATCTGTCTTAGATCTGTGGATTGCCCTCACCTTAGGGAAATAATCTGTCCACTTGAATGGTCACAGACTATCCACAGAGGCTATCCTCCTCACAGAGGTCTAGGACAGAACAAGAATATTGCTGCCACCACACCATGTTCACTGGGCTACCAGCTCAAGCTCCTATGGGGATTCAGATTTAGTGGATCCTGTGGTGGGACTAGGCCTGCAATGTGCCTAACCTGAACACACAGGTCACTTGGATATAAATAAAACCTTAAAAACAATCATCCATTGCTTACAATATAGCTTAGCAATGGAGGACCTCAAGGCAGTAGCCTTGTACAGAACAACTCACAAAACACCAATCTCATACATGCATAAAATCATATTATAAAACTCCATTAAATCTTTTCCAAATAGACATACAAAGGCATAGCCAGCAAGTGCTAGACTATGGAGAGAAGAAAAAGGGAAAAAGAAACTGCCTAAACCCTAACCTTAGCCTACTGCAATTCTACAGTTGATTGAGGAAGAAGGAGTACAGAAATCAAGTCCTCTAAATCTAAACTAGGCTTAGGCTTATATAGCAGTCAGCTCTGTGAGAATTAGGGTTAGGAAAACCCTCATTTATCAATGCTATCGTGGCCCATTTCTATTCCTTGGATGCCTCGAGGCTTGTCCACGAAGATTGGAGCATTGGAGTGTGTGCCCTAATTACTAGAAGTTCCCAGATTGCCCCTACAAATGTGGGGAGAAGTTAAGATCCCGAGCCTCGCTAGGTAGAAATGAGTTTTAGGTCTTGTCGCGTGATAGAATTGGCATCACGGGATTGGATTGACTTGAAGCTCTTGCAGTCGCGGGATTGATACTTTGGTCATCACGGGGATGCTCTGGTCGTCCAGGGATTGGTCTTTCTATTTGAATGGCGCGAGAATTACGCGTGCGGCTCGTTCCTTGGTGAATCCCATGGTGATCCTCGTGAAGAAGCAAGATGCATGGGCTTCTGGATCACGTGAACAGTACCCTGAAGGTCTGTATCCCACGACCACTGCACAACAGCTGCGCGCAGGAATGCCTGGAGCTCTCTCTCCTTAGTGAATCGCGCGAAGATTAAAGGCACCTTTTTTGAGCTGCGCGAGACTATGCGAGACTTTATGACTGAGCCATGTAAGAACTGCGCAAAGTATGCTTTTTACTCCCCTCTGTCATCAATCTGTGCGAGAACGGCACGACCAGTTGGTGTGCTGCCTTCAGAAGCCTGCGACAACTGCGCGAAGCATTCTTTTTGGTTCAATTGAGCCCTGCGACAGCTGCGCAAGGCTCACTTCTTGACTTGTTTCTGCTTTGCTATGCCTAAGCTGCAGCCAGTTCTGTCTGGGTCTAACTTTCTTTCTCCTGAGGCACTTCTGGGCCAAAAAGGTAAGCTTCTTGGCATGGTTAGGGCCTTATTTGCAGCTGCTACTTATTACCTACAAAATGGGCTTAACAGTCATTTATTAAATGACTAAGGGTCTAACAGCGATTAAGTTAAGGGGTGAAAAGTGGTACTTTTCAAGTCTTAACAGTGATTTCCTAAGTCTAAGGTTCGCCTTGGATCTTTGGATCCTACTTAAAAGTAAAGGCAATGGTGTCAATCCTGATTAAGCGGTCAATATTTCGATCGGATCGACTCTACAGCTAAATCTTCAAGCTAAACGCTCTATCTTTGGATTCATATGAATGTGAGTGTCTAAGCTTTAGATTCTTCACGAACTTTTCGGAGGTGTGGACTCTTGGTCTACACAGTCTGGGCGTGTGCCCTACCGGGTTTGAGGTCCGGATAACTCCGTTATGAAAAAGGTCAATCGTTGGTGGAAACCAACCTATTGAAAATGAAACTTCATGTCAATCAAACTATGTGCAAACATGCATCCTGAAGGGTTTATTTCCCTTTATTTTCGTAGGCTTAGAACCTGTATTGGTGCGGTATCCCTATAAAGTGTATGCCATGCGTCTGGGTATCATAAGATGGTCGTTTGTTCTCATAAATTATACCCGAACGGGATCTGGGTTGAGACTTCCTACATATGAGGATTCAATTTCCTCTACATTTCCCTGGAGGGTGTTGAGCCCTCCTCTAGATGGATCCTATGCATACAGATTGATGCATCTATCCCTCCTAGATCTGCAATGGTCCAGCCAATTGCCTTCTTGTACTTCCTCAAAACTGTTAGTAATTCCTCCTCTTGCTCATTGGTAAGAGAAGAGGAGATAATTACAGGAAGTTTTTCATCTTTCTCAAGGAAAGCATATTTCAATATTTTTAGAAGGTTCTTGAGTTCCAGATCAGGGGATTGTTGGATAGATGGCAGGATTGGTGCTTTATTGGTTTGAGGAAGGGGCAGCAATGTAGGTTTCCAAATGGAATGCTGCACTAAGCCCACAGAAGACTTCAATGTAGATATGTCTTATGGCATTAAAGTTGGGCTTCCTTCCTCTACCATGTTCCAAACTTTAGTTAAACTTGTGACAATGTTGCCCCACTCCAGCAGAGTGGGCAGTTCTTCTTCAACAACTTCTTCTAGTACATCCACTGCAAAGCATTCCTCATTTTCCAACTGAGGGTTCTTTGCACTGTTGAACACATTAAGCTCAACCTTCATATGTCTGAAAGTTACTTCCATGATCCCTGACCTGCATTGAATGCATGCATTGGCAGTGGCCAAGAATGGCCTGCCCAAAATAACTGGTATAAGGGATGTACTCTTGTTGCAGCCCATGTCCAAAACAAGGAAGTCTGTAGGGTAAAAGAACTTGTCCACCCCCACCAAGACATCCTCAATCACTTCCATGGGTCTCCTTTCAGACCTATCAGCCATCAATAGCACAATGGGGGTGGGTTTTAGCTCCCCCAAACCTAGTCAGCGATACACCTTTGTATGGCGTGAGTTAACCTGAGCTCCAAGGTCTAGAAGGGCCCTTCCAATTGTGTGGTCTCCAATTATGCAGGGAATAGTGGGTATCCCTGGGTCTTGCAACTTCTCTGACATTGTCATGTTTAATACAGAATTAACTGTATCAATTGCAAAGACCTTTTTGGACAAATGGCCTCTAGCTTTTCTTTTATGAGTACACAGGTCTTTCAGAAATTTTGTATAGGCTGGGACCTGTCGAATTGCATGAAGCAAGGGCAAATTGATTTTTCCCTGCGTAAAGGTCTCCATCATTTCCTCTATTTGTACATTTCCCTTATCAAAAGGGGCAGGGCCACTTAAAGCTTGAGGAAATGGCAACTGAGGTACTGCTGGTTCCTCAGATGTAAGCCTATGACTGAACTTTTATTTTTTTCTTTTTTCATCTTTTATCTCCTGCTGAGGCTCAACTACAACCTCTTTATTTTTCCCTAATTGCAGGGTAGCAGGCAACTCCTGTGCTCTAACAAAGTCCTTTTCACTTTCACTCGACAGTTCTTTGGGAATGACCTCTCCTTGTTCCTTTCCCACTTGGTTGTCTATCAGCCTGCCAAACCTCAGGGTTGTGATGGTATTAGCTCCCTCAAAACTTGAGGAACCTTCTCCAATCGAGTATTGGCCCTTAGGGTTGGCCACTGGCTGGCTTGGCAACCTGCCCTCTTCTCTTTTGGCCAAGGCATTGGATATTTGGCCAAGCTGCTCCTCAATTTTCTTTATGCTTTGACGGTGAGAAGTCACAGTCTGAGTCAAGACTCCAAGGCTTTACAATGAGGTCAAAACCTGGTCCTCGAAAGAAGCATTTCAGGGCTGAGGTGGGGGAACTACCAACATATTTCTTGATGGTCATTGCCGATCTTTGGAAATTTAACCTTGGGGCATATCCCTGGTTAAATTGCTGTTGTGGCCTTTGAGGTAAGGCCAACATCTGTTGTGGCTGCATATAATTGTCTTGTCTCCACCTCAAATTTGGGTAGTCTCTCCACTAGTAACCAACATTTTGGTGCTAGTATCCGAATGGCTGTTTGTTGTAGCCACCAGATTGTTGCTGGCCAAATGATTGGGCAACAGCAGCTTGTTCCATCACATACTCAGGATATTGCCCTGCAGATGGGCACTCTTCCACTGTGTGTTGTGGAGATTGGCATATCAGGCATGCCTCCGTCACTTGTTCAGCCAATCTGGGCTGCACCACAGTTAATAGTTTATCAAACTTATCAGAAAGATTGGCCATCTGCATTCTCAGGTCATTGTTTCCACTAACTTCATACATCTTTTCTTTGGAAGTTTCAGCAAGCCCCATTTTAGGAGAAGGCTCATGAACAGTTCTAGACGAAGACACCTTTTGAAAAGCATTTTCACTGATGACCTCAAACAAGTCCCATGCCCCATCAGCTATTTTATGCAAGTAAGTTCCACCACAAGAGGCATCTACCATGTCTCTACTTTTCTCATCAATCCCATTATAGAAGCTCTGGACAAGCTGCCAGTCAGGGATCTTGTGGTGGGGACATTGTTTGAGCATCTCCTTAAATATGTCCCATGATTGATTAAAATCCTCAGTTGGGGATTGGGCAAAAGCAAGTATTGCTTTCCTCAACTGGCTGGTCTTTGTCTCTGGGAAGAATTTGATCAGAAATCTTGTCTGGAGGTCTTTCCAAGTAGTGATGTTGTTGTTTAGGAGAGTAGCTAACCAGGTGCTGACCCTATCCTTTAGGGAGAAAGGAAAGAGCCTTAATCTGGTGGCTTTTGGTCCCAAACCAGCAATAGAGAATGTTGTGCACAGGGCCAAGAATTGGTCAATGTGCTTGTAAGGGTCTTCCTTGCTATGCCCATGGAAAGAGAAGCATTTGGATGATTGAGGTTTTAATCTCAAAGTTTCCCTGAACATCTGGGAATTGAATGCTGAATGGGGAATTATAATCATCATGAGCATTCAATTCCTTCAATGTTCTGGGTTGCTCTTCACCCATGACTGCTGTCTCAGTTTCAGTAGGGGGCTCAACTGTGGTGTGTCTGGGTCTTCTTGGTCTTCTACCCCTTTCTATCTCAGGGTTAGGAGGCTCTAATGTGGGACTGAGAGATCTCCTTCCAAACATGCACACATACCAACAGCAGGGAAGACAACTTGCAAACACATTGCAATCAACTAAATTACAACTATCCTAATCAACTGCTATGGAATTTTCAAAGGAGAAATAAACTGAGTTTTTAAGGGATAGAGAAGTGCAAATAGAGGTAGCTAGACTCCCAGTGCAATTCTACTCTCCTTCTCTGCTACTGTCCAGATCTGCAAGAAAAATTCCAAATGTAAATCAGCAGTATCAATTATTCACAAGCACAACTACCAAAGAATAAATAATATAAAAATCTAGGGTCTACTAATTGATTAAGGATCCCCGGCAACGGCACCAAAAACTTGTTGGGATATTTTTTTAGTGCTTGCTACTAACTTTATTGGAGACAGTGATAAGAATGTGTTGGTGAAAATAAATCAAAGGTGGATTGAAAACTATAGAGCAGCAAGCCTAAAAATACACAGTCCTGCAAGATACAAGGCCTATTGTAGCAAGTTTTAATAAGTAAGAGTTTGTCCCACAGGGAAAGTTGATCTAAACCTCCACGAGAGCTATCTTTAGTAGGCCCTCCAGATCTGACTATAGATCTGGCAATCCTAAATGGAAGGGGTTTTAAGGTCACTATTATCTAAATCCTAAGGTAACCTAATGCCTAAACTACAGAAAGGGTTGAAAAGAATGATGGAGTGTGAGAAAATAAATATAAAAGGGTGAGAAGTAAGCTACTAGGTACAGATCTTATGGGTCTCATAACTCAGACTCAGATCTGCTGCTATAGAAATCCTATCCAATGGCTACATTATCACCAAAGAGGAGAAAGGATCCAACTCACCTCTGTGTCATGATCCAATCCCTTATGGCTATAACCTGTCCACTTGAATGGTCAGAGACTATCCAATAGGGGAACCACAATCCAGAGATGGGTCAGAATAAATTTATCATTGAAGGCACTACTTCTTCCAGGCTTCCAGTTCAAGAATCCATAGGAACCTCAACCTCTAAAGTTCTGTGTGTGGGGCTAGGCCTGCAATGTCCACTAACCTGGACACACAGAACCAGTAAGAGTTTGAGTACCAGCTTTTAAGCTTAGCTGTTCACTACTTTAAAAAGACATCAGTGATCCAGTCACAAGCCTACAATCTCTACAGCCAGATCATATCTGCCATCTGATGGTGGGTCTATACAAATACAGGGGAGTCTGTCTCTGCACAATCTCTCACAAGGCTACAAGCACAAGTGCAGAGAAGAAGGATCTGTCTTAGATCTGTGGATTGCCCTCACCCTAAGGCTATAATCTGTCCACTTGAATGGTCACAGACTATCCACAGAGGCTATCCTCCTCACAGAGGTCTAGGACAGAACAAGAATATTGCTGCCACCACCATGTTCACAGGACTACCAGCTCAAGCTCCTATGGGGATTCAGATTTAGTGGATCCTGTGGTGGGGCTAGGCCTGCAATGTGCCTAACCTGAACACACAAGTCACTTGGATATAAATAAAACCTTAAAAACAATCATCCATTGCTTACAATATAGCTTAGCAATGGAGGACCTCAAGGCAGTAGCCTTGTACAGAACAACTCACAAAACACCAATCTCATACATGCATAAAATCATATTATAAAACTCCATTAAATCTATTCCAAATAGACATACAAAGGCATAGCCAGCAAGTGCTGGACTATGGAGAGAAGAAAAAGGGAAAAAGAAACTGCCTAAACCCTAACCTTAGCCTACTGCAATTCTACAGGTGATTGAGGAAGGAGTACAGAAATCAAGTCCTCTAAATCTAAACTAGGCTTAGGCTTATATAGCAGTCAGCTCTGTGAGGATTAGGGTTAGGAAAACCCTCATTTATCAATGCTATCATGGCCCATTTCTATTCCTTGGATGCCTCGAGGCTTGTCCACGGAGATTGGAGCATTAGAGTGCGTGCCCTAATTACTGGAAGTTCCCAGATTGCCCCTACAAATGTGGGGAGAAGTTAGGATCCCGAGCCTCGCTAGGTAGAAATGAGTTTTAGGTCTTGTCGCGTGATAGAATTGGCATCGCGGGATTGGATTGACTTGAAGCTCTTGCAGTCACGGGATTGATACTTTGGTCATCGCGGGGATGCTCTAGTCATCCCGGGATTGGTCTTTCTATTTGAATGGCGCGGGAATTACGCGTGCGGCTCGTTCCTTGGTGAATCCCATGGTGATCCTCGTGAAGAAGCAAGATGCATGGGCTTCTGGATCACGTGAATGCATCAAGGTCTCAGATCCCACCACCATCGCATAACAACAACAAGGCAGAATGCCTGGAGCTCTCTCTCCTTAGTGAATCGCGCGAAGATTAAAGGCACCTTTTTTGAGCTGCGCGAGACTATGCGAGACTTTATGACTGAGCCATGCAAGAACTGCGCAAAGTATTCTTTTTACTCCCCTCTGTCATCAATCTGTGTGAGAACGGTGCGACCAGTTGGTGTGCTGCCTTCAGAAGCTCGCGACAACTGCGCGAAGCATTCTTTTTGGTTCAATTGAGCCCTGCGACAGCTGCGCGAGGCTCACTTCTTGACTTGACTTGTTTCGCTTTATGCTATGTTTGCAGAGCCTTCCTGTCTGGGTCTAACTTTCTTTCTCCTGAGGCACTTCTGGGCCAAAAAGGTAAGCTTCTTGGCATGGTTAGGGCCTTATTTGCAGCTGCTACTTATTACCTACAAAATGGGCTTAACATTCATTTATTAAATGACTAAGGGTCTAACAGCGATTAAGTTAAGGGGTGAAAAGTGGTACTTTTCAGGTCTTAACAGTGATTTCCTAAGTCTAAGGTTCGCCTTGGATCTTTGGATCCTACTTAAAAGTAAAGGCAATGGTGTCAATCCTGATTAAGCGGTCAATATTTCGATCGGATCGACTCTACTGCTAAATCTTCAAGCTAAACGCTCTATCTTTGGATTCATATGAATGTGAGTGTCTAAGCTTTAGATTCTTCACGAACTTTTCGGAGGTGTGGACTCTTGGTCTACACAGTCTGGGCGTGCGCCCTACGGGGTTTGAGGTCCGGATAACTCCGTTATGAAAAAGGTCAATCGTTGGTGGAAACCAACCTATTGAAAATGAAACTTCATGTCAATCAAACTATGTGCAAATATGCATCCTAAAGGGTTTATTTCCCTTTATTTTCGCAGGCTTAGAACCTGTATTGGCGTGGTATCCCTATAAAGTGTATGCCATGCATCTGGGTATCATAGGATGGTCGTTTGTTCTCATAAATTATACCCGAACGGGATCTGGGTTGAGACTTCCATCGCCTTTATTACTTATCGCCTCTAATGGGTGGATGTTTATGCATAGTTAAATGATTTGTAAGATCATTGTTGGTAGAGACTAGGATTGGATGCCCCATTCGGGGGGCACCCAATTTTTGTCGGATCTGTTCTGTGTCATTTGAGGTTGTATACTTTGGGTCACGATGATTCAGGGCATGTTGGAAAAGCAGCACATACTCCCAAAAAGCATTGCGACATCTGTTCACTTTGCTCGGGTAGTTTTACTAAATAAACTTCAGGATCAATGGGTACGCCCAAAGACTTCGAAGTAGGGGCATCCATGACCAGTCAAATGAGGCGGTCAATGCCTCATATGATTGGACTGTGGAGCCTTGCGTATTTATTTTGCACCTATCTTTGAATGTGGATCGATCACCCTCCTTACTTACGAAGCTATTGTATTCAGAATGAATCTTGAACATCCAACTCTTTCAAATCATCTCGAGAAGCGACCATTTTTCTCAGCTATTAGGCTTTCACAATACATTCCACCTCGGTTATTCCCAGTAATGTCGCTAAGTGCTTGGGGACCGATTGCCATGAGAAACAACGGTTTTTCTTGACATACAAGGCTTTCGTTTTCTCACCATGTTACCCGTCTGATGTTTGAAGTTTGTTAGGAATGCAGCAGACCCATCAGTAATGCATTGGGCCTCTTCGGATGTCTCTTTTCTTTGGTATTCGATCAGTAGTGATCGGATACCAAAGAGGGGCATCTGTAGACACCCAAATTTGGCCCAAGGCCCGATTGAGACACATTTCGAGAGAGGCGCATCTCCGAGCTTTTGATGGCATGTATGGAACCCTTAGGAACCTTTTCAAAACCTTAGGAGCCTTCCCAAACCCTTAGGAATCACCCTAGATCCCTTAGGAACCTTCTTAAACCCTTAGAAACCCATCCCGACCCTTATAACCCATTTCGGACCTAAACCTAACTTTCCAAAGCAATGGATGTTGAGTGGTGCACCAGGACTAGCCATGACCTTCTACTATGATTGTATCTTATATCATTAAAAAGTAGAAGTCCTCAGCTTTCCAATGAGCTAAGAATCACCCCAATCGGAGCTATGTGCGAGAAGATATCGCATTCCGAAGAGCAAGGGCAAAATGATAAAACCAACTAAACCCCCCTAGAGATTTGGCCCAACTAATAGTTGCATCAATTATAGGTGGGTTCCCTGCAGGAAATCAACTTCCCAAAGCCATTGTGCATTACTATTTTACTATACATTTGCTTGGCACAACTAATAGTTGCACCAGACATATGAACAGTAACCTAGGATTTTTGCCTCGAATTTTGAGAATGGGGTTTGACTTGTTGACCATTTTGACCTTTGGGGTGTGTTTTGCTATTTCTGTTGCACCCATTTACTATCTATATGCAACCTATTAAGTGGTTTAAAGCCCAACCATATCATCCACCATTGGAGCAACTCTTCACACTTTTCAAGGCTTCAAAAACCCTAGGAGACCTTAGATTGTCCATTTCCTAATTGCTAATCCAAATTAGCTTTTAAATATCCTCCTAACCTCTCTTTTTCCTATAAATAGAGAGGCACCCCTCCCTTTACAAGGCTTGAAAAAATTTGCAATTAAGAGATTTAGGAATCCCTTCTCTCTCTCTCCTCTAGTGCACCATTCCCATACAAATTTCGTAACTTTAAAAATTCCTTTAGGCCTTAGCATTTTACCCAAAAGCTCTACGTTAGAGGTGTGTTACCCCATAGCCTTCCCTCTCTACCTCTTACCCCATTTCTCATTATACAAGCCTTCAAAAGCTCACTGAAGCAAGTCAACGCAAGGCTCCACAGCGGTACAACAAGGGTCCGAGAGCTCTGGCTCTCCTCTCTATTCCTCTACCTTCTCGGTTATTCCTCCATCCTCCCATTTATGCCGTTATGCACCAAATTTTCGATAGGAATGGAGGGGCACAAATAGAAGTTTAAGCCCCTTTGGACAAGAGGAAGCCTTTTTCTTTTCTTTTATATTGTTTTTATTTTGACCATAAGTAGAGACCGCATTAAGCGGGTTGATTGGGTGCGTAACACCTTCCCAATCGATAACTGAAGCCCCTACCCAAGAGTCTTTGGCGTAGATCGGATTTAGAGTTATATTTGTGCCACTTCGGTGCTTATAAAATTGATCTAGGTTTCCCGGGACACCAAAAGCTCTGGGTGGCGACTCTAAATATTTTATTAGAGAGTGCATCGTTGTGACGAGATCATCAAAAGTCCCACGGTTGCACAATATCTTTCACATGATAGGTCTTTAGATCATAGGTGTGACAGCCCGGATTTCCTAACCGCGAAACCTGGACCGTCGGATCAACGCTAAGGCCAATCCCTGAATAGAACACTTGGCACATCCACACGCAAAGCGGAAACAAAGCAGAAACCATAGCTAAGAGACATAATCATTTTATGTAAAATTAAATCTCCAGTTCTATATCTCAAAATCTCAAAATAACGGTTCTAAGCCCATATAAAACTCATGGGCAGAAGAACCGAGAAGAACCACTGGTGAAGGCCGACCATCACCGAAACATGGTTCACCAAAATAATAATACAATTATTATCCAAAAGAAATATGTTATTTATATTACAAAACCCATGAACTAAACCATATCTCCAAAGCCGGACCTACCTGTGTTTTACACACAGGACACAATTCTCAAGATGACGCACTATTTCCTCCTCCAAAGGTGTGTATTCGGAGTCCTCCTTATCGTGGTCCTCCGTACCAAGATCCTCACCTGCACCTGTGACTTATAGTCGAGGGATGAGCTTCATCTAAGCTCAATAGGGAACACAAATAGCATGCATATCTCAACAAAACACATATGTCCCATGACATGATAAAAATGTGATTTTCTCATGAAGATACACAAATTCCAAGATAACTGAATGAAACAAAGACATTTTTCTTAAATTGGGAAAACTTATCACATGCGTTTCTTCTCATTCTCATAACACAAGAAAGGAAACTTAAATTGCTTCATTTAAATAGTCCCTCGAGCATTTATAGCATCAAACCCCCGATGGAATACTCATCATCGTCGTTCATATGAACCATTTACACATAGTGCGCAAGGTCCCAACAAAGATGGACGCTTGTGCCGAACACAATTTACCGTTGGCCGGTAGGATTCACAATTTCACAAAGGTTGTACGGACATCCCTCCACGTCGATCATGGATATACCACCATGTCGCTCGAGTATTCACACGAAACCTTAAATCATAGTGCATAACTTATAGTTTATCACCGTGTGATGTGCTAATTATAATTTTGGTTTTTAAAACTCAAAACATCCGAACTCACCCACACCCATTTCACATTCCGAATGAATCTTGAAAGATTCCACATGCTTATTACCCTATTGTAACGAATCCTGATGGATTCTCACATGAATAATACATTTGTTTGAACATGATTTTTGAAATACACACACACGCACACAGTTGCTTGCACATTCATTAGACTCTACGCATTCAAAACAACACGTCATATCATAATTCATATGTTATTCGTATCCAATGTACATGGTATAAAGTTTTTCCTACCTCAACACGATGCTACGCTCGAAGCCCTTAATCCGTTAGCTTCCCTCACACATTCACAGATTCACACCTAAGACAAGACATATTATATGTCAAAAACGACGCCAAACGGAAAGATATAAGATCCCTCCAAAATCTTGCAACCAAAACGCAACAAAATCCTGAATTTGGAAAATTCAATCGATTGATTAACTAATTCGATTAATCGATTTCCAAATTTGATCGATCAAAACTATTTCGATTGGTCGAATCCTTCAGAAACCAAACTTCTGACACTACAACTTTGATCGATCGATTTCCAAATTCGATCGATCAAAACTATTTCGATTGGTCGAATCCTTCAGAAACCAAACTTCTGACACTACAACTTTGATCGATTGATTTCTAATTCGATCGATCAAAATATATTTCAATCGGTCAAATTTTGTTATAAAAATTTTAGGATTCCCTGTTCTATACCTTTCGATCGATCGAGTGTCCAACTCGTTCGATCGAAACACATTTCATTCGGTCGAGTGTCCAACTCGTATTTCACCTTCTTAAGTCCATTTCGATCGATCGAATCCAATTTCGATCGATCAAAATCGACAGATTTCATCTATCCCTTGATTTTTTCATTTCAATTCCATTCTTTCTCAAATCTATCTTCTTTTCTTCATATTTTTCAATCACATCATAAACAAAGACTTACCTAATACCAATTCAAAACCTAACACAAACTTCTTAACTCGAATTTATCGTTCTTGTGATTCCACTAGCTCACTCCAATCTAGGGTTCTTGTGGAACACTTTGGGGGTTTGTTTCAATCTTTAATCCTTGCTTCTCGTGCCATTTGAGTAATCACATCCATGCAAAAATCTTGAATTAAAAGCACCTTCACTCTAGCTTTCTTTCTCACTCTTCATAAATTTTCAATCATAAGCAAAGGGAATTGAATGCAAAGCATTCAGTTGCATTTATTTCTATCCATAGCTAAGGTTCAGGTTTAAGTGCTAAGCTACTATACCAACTATCGGTGTATGTAACCCTACTTAATGGTCTAAATACTTTCTAATTCCATCTTTTCACTTAAGATCTACATCCACATACTTTACTCAATATTTTTCATGATCTCGGACGTATGAACAGTCGGCCACGCACACCGAGACGGACTGTTCAAAGATCAAATTTATGGGACGTTACATTCTCCCAACCTTAGAAATTTTTGCCCTCAAAAATGGATTCAACAACGAGGGTAAGACCCTAAAATGGTGACCTGGAAAGGTACCACACATGGCTAAATAAACTAGTTACTTAAATAATTTTCACACACACAACGATAATTCGACATTTACAAAAGCTGTATATAAAAGATTAAATGGATACATATCCACACCCTTCAAGAAAATACTAGTATAAAACCATTTGCCATCGCAAAAATCATCTATCATATATACATCCAAAAAACCAAATAAGTAAGCATGACAACCATGCCACCATAGTTATAAAGACTTATACAATTATCCATCACAATTTACCAAAACACAAAATCATCTACTCCTGAAGTAGGAGAGTCGAACGCACGAGCCCGCATCACCACCATCCATTGGAGGTAGTGTGTCGGATACATGTAGTGCATAGTATCCTCCAATATAAACTCGTGGTATTCGAGGCGATGATTCAGCTGGCGGTTGCTCTCCAAAATGAGGGCTGCTAGCTCCTCATTGGTCATGCCAGCTGCCTATTGATGTGGTGGAGGCATGGGAATGTGAGCATATTGCGGAGCGGAAGGTATGATTTTCGGCTGTTCTTCAAAAGGTTCTCCATGGGCTGGTTGTTCTTGTTCTGGGGCTTCCTAGGCAGGCTGTTCTTGGGCTTGGGGAGTAATTGGAGCAGGAGGTCCTTGTTCATTCGGTTGCAGACATGGCTTCAAGTGATTATAGGTCTTCTTCCAATGCTTGAAAGTGTATAGTTCCACATTATCAGATGACTTAGACTCACGGGTGGAAATCTTATATGTCGTGCCCCCCGAATACTCCTCAAGCAAGCTAGATATGTGGCCTGCGTAGGGTATGCACTCTTCTAGCTTGTCAGCCCCCTCTAACACTTTTCCCCTAGCATGTTTCATGCCCTCGAAAACAACTTCCGCGGTGTTGAACCACTGTCCTTTAAATGTTGAGAACAATGCCTGCATTATTACCCCGAGTCTCTCGATCTTATGGCGTAAAGGGTATAAGTTGCACTTGAAAATTGTGTCTAGCATCCACATATAGCTAGGCAAATCGGCTCAGTTGATTGCTCGACTTGATCCAAGCCTACCTCGAGTCATTTGCTTAGCTATTACTAGACGAGGTATTGGTTGGGGTTTGGGGGTAACAAATTATTACCAGGGCCATAATCATTGTAGCACTCTAAAGATTTACTTGCCATGCTATGGGTGAAAACATAGTCTCATCCATCGATTTTAGTACAAATGGTATTAGGATTCTTATCGTCATATATATTTTGGTAAAACAATCACACAAGGTGAGGGTAATAGTATTCGTGTAGGGGTTTTAAGAGGTTATCCAATCCGGCCTTCCCTAAGTAATCGAGTGCCCAGCCGTCTATACCCAGCACGTTGGGGGTTTCAAAAAGGGCCGGATCGATCTTATATTCATACCCAAACTTCTTTTCTGCCCACCATTCCTTAGGTTGTTCAAATGGTGGTGGCTGTGAAGTAGATGGTGGTGGTTGCAAAGAAGTTGGTGGTGGTGTTGCTTGTCGTGAAGGAGTTGTGGTGGTTGCGAAGAAGCTGCTTGAGCCTTGGGTTTCTTCGAAGTCAGAACCTTAAACACTTGTCTCGTCTTAGGAGACATAGGTTTGCAACTAGGCTCTAGGGTTTCTACAATCCAAAGGAAGTACTCGAATTTGAATGTAAAATTTTCAAGATTTTAGGGCTTTGCCTTTTTGACGAGGTTTGGATTCAATCTCGTGAAGAATCCCTGCTTGAAAGATCGACCCTCTGATCTCCAAGATAAGCACACGAAAGACCCCCAAGAAAGGCCCCAAAAGTTTGAAAATTTTCAAAATTAAAAAGGTCGATTTCCTTATATAGCACTCAATTCGATTGATCAAATTTAATTTCGATCGATCAGAATTGACATAAACTGATTTGGTCCACGATTTCGATCGATCAAATTTTATTTCGATTGGTCGAAATGTCAAATTCGATCAAACGAGTTGATTTTCGATCGATCGAATTTCTCAGATTCACACTGGTAATTAATATTTTCAATCGAACGATTTATGAATCGATCAGTCGAATTTCGAATTCGATTGAACAAATTTATTTTCAATCGATCAAATTTTGTATATTCTATTTTGGTGTGAAAATACTCCATGTTTGGTGGTTTCGATCGATCGATTCCCACTTCGATCGGTCGGTTTATAATTCGATCGATCGATTTTAATTCCGATCGATTGAATTTGACAGAAACACTTGAATTGTGCATTTTCTAATTTCCTTTTTGATTGCAACACTTAAACCTCCCCACGGCTTTATATCCATTAATAAAAAGAGTTATTTTACATGTAAAAACAATCACCAAAAAGGACTTTTACAATTCACTTATCTGCTTGTTCATTGAAACAACAAAGGGTATTGGTCACGAATCTCGGCTTTGCACTCCCAAGTAGCTTCCTCTTTAGAATGGTTCCTCCATTTGACTAACACTAAGGGAATCCATTTTGCATGCAACACCTATTTCGTTCGATTTAAAATTTGCATCGGTTCTTCCATAATGGTCAAATCCTTGTAAACTTCAATTGGCAGCGCATCAAGTATATGAGTCAGATCCCTCACGTACTTTCATAGCATGGAGACGTGAAACACATCGTGCACTCTATCAAGTTGCTGGGGTAAGGCGACCCTATATGCAACTTTGCCCACTCTTCCCTATACTTCGAACGGTCCAATGTAGTGGGGACTTAGCTGCCCACGCTTTCCAAAATGCATCACGCCCTTCATCGGTGAAATCTTCACAAATACATGATCTCTGACTTGAAAATCCATGCTGGACCTCTTGATATCGACATAGCTCTTCTATCGACTCTGAGCTGTCTTAATTCTTTCTCTAATGATACGAACGGCTTATGTATTTCTCTTTATCACTTCTGAACCCAATATAAATTTTTTGCCAGATTCTTCCCAATTGATCGGAGATCTACATCTCCGTCCGTACAGTGCTTCATACGGAGCCATCCCGATGCTCTACTGAAAACTGTTATTCTATGTAAACTCAATCAGCGGTAAATGCTGATCCCATGATCCCTAAAAATTGATCATACAGGCTCTGAGCATATCTTCGATGATCTGGTTGACTCTTTCAGTCTGACCATCTGTCTGTGGATGGAATGCTGAACTAAAATCCAACCTCATGCCCATGCCTTCTTGAAATCTTTGCCAAAATATTGAGGTATATAACGGGTCATGATCCGAAATAATACTCGTCGGAATACCGTGTAATCAGATGATCTCTTTCATATATAAATCCACCAATTTACTTGCCATATATGTTGTGTTGTAGGGCAGGAAGTGCGCTGATTTTGTGAGTCGATCAACAACTACCCATATGAAATTGTGGTGCTTTGCCGTCCTAGGTAATCCTGTGATGAATTCCATGGAGATCGACTCTCATTTCCATTTGGGTATTGGTAGAGGTTGCAATAGGCCTATCGGGTGTCTATGATCCACCTTTCTTTACTTGTTGGGACACTAAGCATTTAGAAACGTACTCGGCGATATTTTTCTTCAATCCTCTCCACGAATAGTTCTTCCTCAAATCCTGGTACATCTTGGTTCCACCTGGATATATAGCATACTTGGACTTGTGAGCTTCATCCAATATAGTTTGTCATAGATTGGCGTCAATTGGTATGCATAGATGCCCTCTAAATAGTAACGATCCATCTTCTTTAATGAAAAAGTCTCCTCTGGTTCCGTCTGTCACACCTTGTCTTGTTTTCAAGTACTCTACATCTTTCATCTGAAGTTTATAGATGTGGTTAAAGATTGTTGTTCTGATTGTGATGTTAGCTAAGAATGCACCAGAAACCTTGACCTCAATATTCTTATCATATAAGGAAAGGTCTTCCAATAATTTCCATCAACGGAGTCCCATAATAATACTAGCTAACTGAGTCGCATTCTTCTGACTCAAAGCATCTGCCACGATGTTTGCTTTACCTGGATGATACTTAATAGAGAGCAGTCGTAGTCCTTCAGAAATTCAATCCATCTCCATTGCCTCATATTTAATTCTTTCTGCGTAAACAAGTACTTGAGGCTTTTGTGGTCTGTGAAGATCTCGAAGGTTTCACCGTACAAATAATGCCCCCAAATCTTTAATGCAATGATCACCGCAGCTAACTAAAGATCATGCGTCGGATAGTTCTTCTCATGATCCTTCAACTGTCTCGACCCGTAAGCAATGATCTTCTTATTCTGATTAAGCACACAACCCAACCTACTGTATGAAGCATCATTATAAACAGTGAATCCTCCACTGCTTGATGGAATAGCTAACACTGGAGCGGAGGTAAGCCATTTCTTAAGCTCTTGGAAAATCTCTTCACATTCAGTGGTCCACTCAAATTTAACATCTTTTCTTGTAAGTCGTGTGAGTGGTCTTAAAATCTTAGAGAATCCCTCTATGAACCTTCAGCAATACCTAGCCAGACCGAGGAAACTGCGAATCTCAATCACAGTCTTTTGTTGTTCCCAATCTACTACTGCCTTAATCCTTGTTGGATCAACTGTTACACTTGCTTCTAACACTGCGTGGCCTAGAAAGCTCACCCGCTCTAACCAGAATTCACACTTGCTGAGTTTGGCGTATAATTGATGTTCACATAGCTTCTGTAGTGCTATGCGTAAGTGTTGCTCGTGTTCTTCCCTAGATTTCTAATAAATGAGAATATCGTCCACGAAGACAACCATGCACGTATCCAGATGTGGTTTAAACACCTTGTTCATGAGATCCATAAATGAAGATGGTGCGTTAGTCAAGCTGAAAGCATCACTAGAAACTCATAATGCCCATATCTGGTTATGAATGTTGTCTTCTGAATATCTTCGGTCTTCACTTTCAGCTGATGATACACCGATCTCAAGTCAATCTTAGTAAAGAACTTTGCCCCTTGAAACTGATCAAAGAGATCATCAATCCTGGGTAAGGGGTATTTGTTCTTTATCGTCAGCTTGTTCAATTGATGATAGTCGATGCACAATCTCATCCACTCGTTCTTCTTCTTAACAAACAAGATCGGTGCTTTCCAAGGAGACACACTTGGTCTTATAAAGCCTTTGTCCAACAACTCTTGTAATTGCTCCTTCAACTCTTTCAACTCGACAGGAGCCATTCGGTAAGGCGCTTTAGATACTGGCTCAGTGCCTGGTGCTAAGTCAATCGCGAACTCCACTTCACAATCAGGTGGCAATCTCGACAATTCATCTGGAAACACGTTTGAAAATTCACACGCAATCAGAATATCATTGATGACGTTCTTCACTTCCCGTTGCTCTTACAAAAATGCTAGGTATCCATTGCACCTATTCTTCATCATCCATTCAGCTCCTACCACAGAGATGATTGGTATAATCCTACCCTTTTCACCGATAAATTGGAATGATTTTTACTTCAGTGGACGAAAAGTGATAACTTTTCGTAGGCAGTCAACGCTCACATGATAAGCAGATAGCCAATTCATGCAAAGGAGTATATTGAATCCTTGCATATTCAACAAAATGAGATCCGTCATTATCTCATGATCCTCAACTCGTACAATAATAGATCGACAACATGTGTCACTGGTCACTGAGCTTCCCCTAGGAATTGACACATCCAAAATAAACTCCAATGCTTCGGGAATGACCTTCAATCTTCCTTCAAATTTCGGAGTCACAAACGAGTGAGTAGACCCTGAGTCCATCAGAACTAGTGCATCACAACGATCACCGTCATTTTCTTGATATAATTGTAAGGTACCTATAATAATACAATACTAGATAATTAAGCATTTTGCCAATATTAAGCATTCATACAGTACAACCCTAATAGATCATCCTTATCTATGCATCTCCATTATCTAAAAAGCCATTAAACTAAATTAAACACATCTACAAACTCATACCTTGGATCACATCATTACTTGCCCGAGCATCCTCGACGGTTAATGCAAATACACGACCAGGTATGGTAGGTCTCGTGGATCGCGTAGGCTTTTGTGTGGTCGCGATTGCAATAGTACCCTCATTCCTCAGTTTTGGGCAATCCCAGATCATATGGCCAATCTTTCCACATTTAAAGCACCCCCTGATGCCCCGTCTGTAATCCAAAGTCTTATGAGATTTACTAAAATGGGCACACGTAACTTGGGATGTTGAGAATGCTGCTCTCGAGAACCCTTGATTAACTGATGCTCCCAAAGTCTGAGTCTACATAGGGCCCTCGATACGGAAAGGTCTGACAGTAGATACAGTGGGCCTGGGATAACTTACATAGATAGGTTGTCTTGAAACTAGAGCTGGTGCTGCAAATCTCAGCTTTTGGTTCCCCGAGTCATAATCACTAGGTCTCCCTTGACCCACCTTGTTCTTATTATGTTGATCCTGCCTTTTGTATTTATATCCCTCTCTGCCATAATTTCCTTGCCTATCACTTCGGCAAAGGTCTCAAGTTTCAACACTGAAATCCTATCTCGTACATTCGGCCTTAGGCCATCTTCAAATTTACTAGCCTTCATCTCTTTCGTGGCCACTAATTCTGGTGCGAACCTTGATAATCTTGTAAACTTATTACCATACTCCCGCACGATCATATTTCCTTCCTCCAAGTTAGAAAAATCTTTCTTCAGCTAATTCCTCACTTGCTTGGTGAAGTATTCTTTGTTAAACACTTGAACAAACTCCGCCCAAGTCCATAGGCCGTGAGGATTTTCAACCTCTCTCCTTCTCAATACCAATTTCCACCACGGATCGACATCACCCTCAAGTTGGAAGGAAGCCCAACCAACCTTCTCATTCTCAGTACTCTGTAATCTTTTTAGAAGCTTCTCCATTTGATTTAACCATTTTTTCGCTTCAAGTGGATCTGTCTATCCATAGAAGCTAGGAGGTCTTAATCTCTTAAAGTCCACAAATGAGGAGGGTAATAGCGCTGGAGGAGGTGGTGGTGGTGGCTGCTGATGGTTCACATTATTGGTAGCCAGTAAAGCCATCTGCTCAGCTAGAAGTGTAGTCTGCTGAGTTTGTTGGGCCATTGTAGTGCCACAGCCTCCATGGCCTACGCCATCCTATTAGTTGCTTATTCTCTCTGATCTCCCTGATTAGAATGATTTCTCTGATCTCTACTAGAACCTAGAGGGATTTCGCTCCCACTCCTTAGATTCCTATCCCAACCGCTTCTAAGTCATCCTCTACTTCTACTAGACATAATTTCTGCTGACATGAAACCAAAATTTCATTAGCAGAAGGTCCCTACATTCGGACGATATCTTGAACACATAACACATATCTCAGATAATTTAGAAATTTCTAAAGCCATCACTTTGATACCAACTGTGACAACCCGTATTTCCTAATCGCGAAACCTTGACCATCGGATCGATGCTAAGGCCGATCCCGAACATAACACTTGGCACATCCACATGCAAAGCGAAAATAAAGTGGAAACCATGGCTAAGAGACATAATCATTTTATGAAAAAATAAATCTCCTGTTCTATATCTCAAAAGCTCAAAATAACGGTTTTAACCCCATGTAAAACTCATGGGTAGAAGAATCGAGAAGAACCACAGGTGATGGCCGACTATCACCGAAACATGGTTCACCAAAATAATAATACAATTATTATCCAAAAGAAATATGTTATTTACATTACAAAACCCATGAACTAAACCATATCTCCAAAGCCAGACCTACCCGTGCTTTGCACACAGGAAACAATTCTTAGGATGAGGCTCTATTTCCTCCTCCAAAGGTGTGTATTCGGAGCCCTCCTTATCGTGGTCCTCCGTACCAAGATCCTCACCTGTGCTTGTGACGTATAGTCGAGGGATGAGATTCATCTAAGCTCAATAGGGAACACAAATAGCATGCATATCTCAACAAAAAACATATGTCCCAGGACATGATAAAAATGTGATTTTCTCATGAAGATGCACAAATACAAAGATAACTGAATGAAACAAAGACATTTTTCTTAAATTAGGAAAACTTATCACATACATTTCTTCTCATTCTCATAGCATAAGAAAGGAAACTTAAATTACTTCACTTAAATAGTCCCTTGAGCATATATAGCATCAAGCTCCTGATGGAATACCCACCATCGTCGTTCATATGAACCATTTGCACATGGTGCGCAAGGTCTCAACAAAGATAGAAGCTTGTGCTGAACACAATTTACCGTTGGCTGATAGGATTCACAATTTCACAAAGGTTGTATGGATATCCCATCGTACCAATCGCAGATATCCTGCTGCATCGGTCATCGATATACCGCCGTGTCGGCCGAGTATTCACACGATACCTTAAATCATAGTCCATAACTTATAGTTTACCACCGTGTGATGTGCTAACTATAATTTAGGTTTTTAAAACTCAAAAATATCAGAACTCACTCACACCCATTTCACATTTTGAATGAATCTTGAAAGATTCCACATGCTTAGTACCCTATTGTAATGAATCCTGAAGGATTATCACACACACACACATAGCTGCTTACACATTCATAAGACTCTACGCATTCAAAACATGTCATATCATAATTCATATGTTATTCGTATCCAACATACATGGTATAAAATTTTCCCTACCTCAACACGATGCTACGCTCGAAGTCCTTAATCCGTTAGCTTCCCTCACACATTCACAGATTCACACCTAAGAAAGACATATTATACGTCTAAAACGACGCTAAACGGAAAGATATAAGATCCCTCCAAAATCCCACAACCAAAATGCAACAAAATCCTGAATTTGGAAAATTCGATCATCGATTAACTAATTCGATCAATCAATTTCCAAATTCGATCGATCCAAACTATTTCGATCGGTCGAATCCTTCAGAAACCAAACTTCTCACACTATAACTTCGATTGATCAATTTCTAATTTGATCGATCATATTCCAAATTTAATCCATCGAAATATATTCTATCTGTTGAATTTTGTTCGAAAATTTTTAGGATTCCCTATTCTATTCCTTTAGATCGATCGAGTGTCCAACTCGTTCGATCGAAACACATTTCTTTCGATCGAATTACATTTCGTTCGATCAAACAAATTTCCCCAGAATTCGTATTTCACCTTCTTAAGTCCATTTCGATCAATCGAATCTAAATTCGATCGATCAAAATCGATAGATTTCATCTATCCCTTGATTTTCTCATTTCAATTCCATTCTTTCTCAAATTTATCTTCTTTTCTTTATATTTTTCAATCACATCATAAACAAAGACTTATCTAACACCAATTCACAACCTAACACAAACTTCATACCTAAAATTTATCGATCTCGTGATTCCACTAGCTCACTCTAATCTAGGGTTCTTGTGGAACACTTTGGGAGTTTGTTTCAATCTTCAATCCTTGCTTCTCGCATCATTCAAGTAATCACATCCACACAAAAATCTTGAATTAAAAGCACCTTTACTCTCCCTTTCTCTCTCACTCTTCATAAATTTTCAATCATAAGCAAGAGGAATTGAATGCAAAGCATTCAATTGCATTTATTTCTATCCATAGCTAAGTTCCAAGTTTAGGTGCTAAGCTACTATACCAACTATCGGTGTATGTAACCCTACTTAATGGTCCAAATACTTTCTAATTCTGTGATAGCCCAGATTTTCCCGACACTTTTTTTTTTTTTTTACAAGGATACTTGGGAAAACCCAGACCGTTGGGTCACAGATCACGATCTGAAATACAGTGAGCATGGTACAACCACAACATGCAGAAATCAAAATACTTAATGCGTATGGCGGAATAGGAGAATTCTATACTAATACAAAACATGGTCTAACAAAAATAAAACCATCGGCGATGGCCGACCATCACCTAAACAGTGGTGAACAAGCATATACATTGAATTCTAATTCTACCACTCTAGAAAAGCGAAAATCAAAGTGCGGAAGCATCTCACGTCAAAACGCGATTAATGCCAAGTTCGTGTTTGAGTTTCATGTTCAAGTTCATGTTCTAGTCGGAGTTCGATTCGTGTGCATTTAATCTGCCCATAGCAGTGCACAACAGTACTATTAATCCGCCCAAAGCAGCCCACAAATGCATGTATAATCCGCCCATAGCAGCCCACAAGGTACGCATACAATCCGCCCATAGCGGTCCGCATCAATTTGTTTGATTTTGTTATTCGATTCATATACACACATGTCTTACAGATTCGATTCATGGATATCCCGCCATGCTGGTTCGATTCATGGGTGTAATCGCCGTGCAGTTCTATTCACGGATATCACACCGTGCCGGTTCGATTCACAGATATCCCGCCATTCTGATTCGATTCACTGATATCCTGCCATGCCGGCTTGATTCACGGGTGTAATCACCGTGCTGGTTCGATTCATGTTCACGTACATATCATATAGGTTCAATTCACGAGTTCTTAATTCAAAAGTCAATTTTCTACATCTGTTCTAGTGATCACATTCGAAGCTTAAAATCAATGATGCATGTAAAATTCATGTTCGAGACTCAAGACTTTCAATGCTAACAGTTTCAAGGAATTTCCAAAGGTTCAACTGATTTCAATTCCAAACAAAACATGATTTTGATTCAAAATTTCGAAAGTCATACATATCATCATTTTTTGGAAGTCCAGGCGAAATCAATTTCTTAACAATCAAAAGCATTTCAAATATTTAAATTAAACACATCATGCAAATCCATAAATTCAAGTCAAGTAAAAAATGTCATGGTTAATGAAGTTCCCTTACCTCGGTTGCGAAATCATGCAAGGTCATGCAAAACAATACCAAAAATTGTCATGGACGTTCCCGAACCTTAACCTATATTACAAGGCATTTGTATACTCACACGTTAGTGATTAAACATCACACGTGGGAAAGTTCCTAAAGTTTCCTCAAAGCTAGGGCGAAAAGGACCAGTTCACCTTGACTTTGGGTCATGTGAAACTTGCCCCAACTTGCCACTAAATTTTCACCTTATAAATGTTACATTCATGAATTTGTTAATTCCTGAAAGTTATAGGGCTCGTTGTCCCCTTTTCAATGCATCATGAATCGTGCCCACCGGAGTTCGGGGTCAAAAGTTATGACCGAAATACCGAATAGGCAATGTGAATCGTGTTTACTTCGGGTCATGTAAAACTTGTCTCTACATGTCACCTATTTTTTACCTTTATAAAAATAGATTCATACATTTATTAATTCATAAACGTTGTAGGGCTCGCTGTCCTCTTTCCAACGCCTCACAAATCATGTAATTTCGAGGTCGGAGCAAGATGTTACGACCAAAATACCTGGCTGGTATTTAGTGGCACCAACAGGTATGCTCAAGCGTGTTTTTCCCGAGCAGTTTTTGGCCTAAAAAGTCCGCTCGAGCGTATGCTTCAGGTGGGGTCACGCTCGAGCATGTTTCAAGGCCGCTCAAGCGGGATTTCTACAAATTCTAACCGTTTGGGACTCGGTTTTCTTCCCCGAACTTCAACCAAATCCATTCCCAAAGCACAAAATCAACACTAAAACATATATATATATATATATATATATATATATATATGGATGTATATGAGTAATCCATGAAATTTACCTTCTAATTCGTGCATGCAAGGTCCGAAACATCAGAGATCAGGGAAAATTGACAAATCGATGCCCGCATGCATCCGATCCTCGGATATCCCCAAACCTTGCACGCAAATAAGAAAATGCATACTGATCATGCTAAGATCTCACAAATTTCCATACCATTAACACATGCATGAGGAGGATTTTGAAATTTACCTCATTTAATCGTGCATGTGAAGTTTACGATCGTCGAAATCAGAAGGATTGACACACAAGATTGCCGTTTGCCCGATGATTGATCTCATTTTCTTCTTCATGCTCTACGGTGTTGGAATCAAAGGATTCTTGCGATACAAAAACCTAGCAATTGTGTTCTTTGTGTGATGGAAGGGATTTGGGAGGAGATCAATGGCTATGATCTCACCAAAAAGGGAATATGAGAAAGAAGAGATGGATTTGATGGGTTTGAGAAATGGGATCACTATTCTGGGTTTCAATGAGGAAGGAAGAAGAGGACATGAGGCTCGGTTCTCCCAGCTCTCACTCCCTCACTCGGCCTTCTTTCTCTAATCAAACGGGTTCTCAGAACCGAAATCCTGCATGGGTTTTCTTTTATGCTAAAGGGAGTGGATTTGGTGTGGGGCTGGTATGCTAGAATTGGTGTATGGGCCATCACAAGGCACTCAACTATTCGGTAGCTAATGGGTCTTGATGATGAGTGTACCCTGCACAATCAAAGGGTGTGCACAGGCCATCACAAGGCTCACAAATTTAGGGCCTAAGTGCCATGTTCCAGATGGGTTTTTAACCCATTTGATTTCTAAACGGGTCTGAAGGGAATTTTGGTTCTAATGGGTTTGAAGCAAATTGGGTTTCCATTTAGGTCTTAAGCAAATTTGGTTTCTCAAAGGCCATTAATACTGGACCTAAGTTATTGAGCTGGCCAACAATTGGGTCTTGTTTTGTCCTAGTTATTAACTACTGGGTCTGGATTCATGGGTTTGATTAACTAACGGGTCCCAATTCTTGGGCTGCTATCAACATCAACCCATACCAGGGTGCTATATGTGGGTCTTGAAACCATGCATTGTCAGTATACTGTTAAGTAGTGAAAAATACCATTTTTCACCCCTAAACATGAGCCTTGAAAGACCCTTGAGAAGACTAAATAAGTGCTTTAGTGTGCATTTTACAGCTAACCAATCAGACAGGTCCAAATCCGAAAAGCATCCCAAAAAGATCAAAAAGCTGACAGCTCATGTCAAGTTTAAAGAAGGAGTGAAGAAACAGCCTCAGCAATGGCTAAAGAGGGTCTAAAAGAGCAGACAAAGACCTGAAGCAAGAGAGAGAGCCATTCGCAAAGAAGAATGGGAGCCTAGAGTTCAATTCGCAAAGAACCTCTTCTATTCGCAAAGAACTTCTTCTATTCGCAAAGAACTTCTTCTATTCGCAAAGAACCTTGAACTTTGCGAAAAGAAGAAAATACTCCTCGAAAAGAACCTTGAACTTTGTGAAAAGAAGAAAACACAATTCGAAGAGCATCTGAACTCCTCGAAAAGAAGATTGAACTTTACGAACAGAGCTTCAGAAGTCATTGAACTTTACGAAAAGGCCCCTGAACTCTGCGAAAAGGTATTCTGGAGATTCGCAGCTTTAACAAGGGCAATTCAGTAATCTACTGCACGCGCCCCAATGCATTGAAAAGCCCAGAGACATTCCGGAAGATTCTAAGCATAAAGCGAAGGAATATTCCACCCCACGTGAGCACCTAGAGAGGGAATAACTTGGCGGGAACTTCTAGAAACTCTAGCAAACTTTCAAAATGCATAATGTAATTGATGCCTTTTCACTGATTGGTGAACCAGATCGGCGATTCGATTGGCCAAAATAGATCTGGATCCTCGTGCTCGACTCCTATTGGTTGATACAGATCTATCAAATTCTGATTGGTTGATACACATCTGAGCTGGACTTAGGGAAAACTATAAATAGACGAACCATTTGCCCAATTTGGGTATCCAGATTTTAGAGTTTTCATCTCTGTTTCCCTCATTCTCCGAGATAGCTTATCTGAGGCGCCTGTAATCCCTTCTTGTAGTTTACCTTTGAGAGCCATTGTGAGTGATTTGTACTTCCAAGTCCGGATTCAAGACTGTAAGTCTGAGGGCTCTCTGAGAAGCCCAGACTGTAAGCCTGAGGGCTCTCTAAGAAGCCGTGCTCTGTATTCGTAATTTTGGATTTTAAAGGTTGCGAATTTGTGTCTTCTCCATTGGAGTCATGTCGAGGGTTACGAATGTTCACCTTAGTGCATTAGACTTCTTTAGATTCACTCATCCGCATGCAACTTCCCTTAATTCATCATCCTGCGTAATTAGCGTTGGTAACCTAATTCAAGCGACATTTACTGATGTTCATGTTCACGAACTAAAGAATAGGCTACGCCTAGTATCGGATCTGTGACCATTTAAGTGGACAGATCACAGCCATAAGTCTAAACCAATTCCTTAATTCGGATTTATTTCTCTTACATCTGTGCTGGTAGCCAGATGAAGATTGAATCTGCTCTGTTGAACTACAGATTCTCCATTAAAATTCAGAGGCTAAAGTACATGAAGCTATTATTTCTGCATTTGTCTTATTTTAAACATCTCCCCAACTCGGATCTGGATCATGTAGTTAGTTCTTTTCTTTATTTGTTTATAGTTAAATGTGACACAATCCAACACTCTCTTTTATCTATTCTTTATTTAGATAATTATAGAGCCAGATCTGGTAGCACAGATTTGGAGGTTTATCTCTCATTTTAGACAAACTTCTCTGTGGACGATCTTGAAACACTTACTTTTAAAACTTGCTACAATTGGCCCTGATCTTGCAGGCCAGTGTTAGCCCCAATGTGCTGATATCCCTTTCATAAGTTAACATCCATATAACCTAGCATTCTTTAATTCTTTAATTTTTGATTCATAATGCACATAATTATGGCACACTTGGAGCGACAACAAGTTTTTGGCGCCGCTGCCGGGGAAGTTTGTTCTAAAATAGATAGACCTATGTTTATTTTCATTTATTTTAATTTTTGCTTTAAACCTGCACTTTGCATTCCAAGTGCTTGATTAAATGTCTACTGCAGTTTTGTATAGAAAACCTGTTTTACTGCAGCAGAATTTTTCTATTTTTCTGAGTTTTTATTCTTTGCCTTCTAGTTATTTGAATAAATGATGCTGCCACTCTTTTGTCTTTTTGTCAAATTTGGGCAGTAGCCTGAGTCTTTTTTTTTTATTTTTGTCAATAATTAACCAACAACAAGTTTTTATTTTCATTTATTTATCAGTCATTTATTAATTTTGTTGTTATTTTTATGCAGCGTACAGCTGTGTAAAAGGAAAGGAAAGTTCTTAAATAGACAGGTTTGTTTGTCAAACTCTCTCTCGAGTTGTATGTTTGGCGTGAGAACTCTCAATCTCGAGATTCTCCGTTAAATTCGAAGTTGAAAGACTCCTAAGAAACCTACATACATCATGACATATCTGTGAAATGGGTGAAGAACAGATTGTTAAGTACTTTGGTGCTTATAATTCCCCATTTTGCATTCAATTTCCCAGTGGAGGGAAATTATGAAATTAAGTCCTCCACCATCCAAATGTTGCCTTCATTCCATGGATTGAGTAAGGAAGACCCTTACAAACACATTGATGAATTTCGGCTTTATGCACAACAAATTTGACTGGTCCAGAGGCAACCAAGCTTAGGCTCTTTCCTTTTCATTAAAGGACAAAGCTAGAGCATGGTTATCTATGTTAGCACCAAACAAAGATCACATCATGGAATGATTTGCAATGTCAATTTTGTCAAAATATTTCCCAATGACTAAAACCAGCCAACCGAGACAAAGCATCATCTCTTTCTCCCAAAACTCGATCAAACTTTCCATGAAGCATGGGAAAGGTTTAAAGAATCATATTAGGCAATGCCCTCACCATCAAATTCCTAAATGGCTGGTTCAAAGCTTCTATCAAGGAACCGATCGTAAGGGCAAGAACATGGTGGATGCCTCTTGTGGAGGTACCTACTTGCGTAAAAGCTTGAAGAGGTTTGGGACCTCTTTGAGGTGATTGGAGAAAATTCAACCCAGCAGGAATCTCTCTCAAGGGACACCGAGAATCCAGCTAGGATGAATAATCCCCAATTCACAAGAGGGAAAGTTTATGAAGTCAATGAGTGGAAAGGAAAGTGGATAATTTGACCACAAAATTTGATAGGTGATGGACTCATTTAAAGCTCCAAATGGGTCAAGAGTAGAGGAGGCATGTCCGATATGCCAGCCCCCACTCATTCCATTGATCAATGTCCTTCGCATTACAATTTTAACTCATGATGGAACAAGCTCATGCAAATTTCGATCTTATGGATGCAGATGCAATCGAATGACTACCCATGGAGATCTCATCCTAATCTGGAATCGTGGAAATTACAACAAAGAAGAAGCTAAAAATCAATTCCCTTCCAAACCTCCCCAGCCATACCAGCAGATTTTTTATAATAAACAAAATTTCCAGCACCCTAACCAACAACAAGCCATGCAGCAGCCAGCACCAGCCCTGCCCTCCTAGATCCACGACCTTTGAAGAGCGGTCTTGAGTTCACTTCAAAATCTTGGAACTACATCGTGAACCTTCACGATGAGCATTAAAAATTGAAGAAACTCGGGCCAACTCTCAAATTCATTGGCTAAGAGAGAAGAGGGTAAACTACTGACCAACTTTGTGAACAATCCTAGGGGAGTTCATGGTTGGAGAATCCTCAAATGGCCATGAGGGAATCAAAGCTGTGTCTACTTTGAGAAGTGGAACAATAATAGACACCACAGTGGGAAGTGAGGACTAAAAAGCTGAAGAACAAGTGCAGGGACAACAGGATAGCAATATGGTTGTTGATTTACATCGAAAATTCAAAAAATAAAAATGAAAAATAAAAAATTGTTGAAAAAGGTGAGGAGGAGAAACTTGTTCCTCACCTCCCATTTCCCCATGCAATGAAGTCAGTTTCTCCTTCTGACAAAGGAAACACAAAAATTGAGGAAATGATGGAGACATTCAAGCAAGTTAAAATTAATCTACCTCTGCTTGATGCAATTAAGCAGTCCTCGCTATGCAAAATTTCTCAAAGAGGTGTGCACAAAAGGCAATCTAGGATACATTTATCCAAGAAGGCCTTTTTGTCAGGAGAAAATCAACCACGTGCTATCAATTGCAACACCACCTAAGATGCAAGACCACGAATCCCCACAATCCCTGCATCATTGGGGAGCACACCATTGAGAAAGCCTTGCTAGATCTGGTGCTAGTGTCAACTGCTTCCCTATTCTGTCTATGAGAAGCTAGGTTTGGGAGAATTGAAACCCACTCAAGTGGTGTTACAATGAATGATGATCCGAAAGGAAACCTATGGGGTTGATTGAAGATGTTTTGGTAGGAGTAGACAAGTTTTTCTACCTACCGACTTTTGGTGTTGGACATGGAACCAACCAAAAGTACCACCGCCATCCTGTCATTACAGGAAGACCATTCACAGCTCTGACTAATGCATGCATTCAATGCAGGTCTGCATCATGGAGGTGTCTTTTGGAAATATGAAAGTTAAATTGAATGTGTATAAGTCACATTACTCAACCTCAATTCTCTGGCGAGGAATGTTTCCATGTTGACATCATTGATGAGTGGAGGAGTCTTTACAAACATTTCGCAAGGTAAAGACTCCACCACGAATTTAAAGATGATTGGGGATCCACCGAGAAAGAAGGAAAAGGAGATCAAATTCAAAGGAGTCTGCTTTGTGCAAGGCACTCCTGTGATCATCAAGTTCTCTCTTGAGACTGCTCCTCTCCCTCTTCCACAAGTTACCAAGGTACCTTTGCCCTCTTTTCTCCCCACAATTGAACTCAAACAGCTCCCCAAAAATCTGAAATATGTGTTTTGGGAGATCATCAAACACTACTGTGATTATTTCTTCCTCCCTTACAAAGGAGCAAGAAGAGGAGTCATTGGTAGTTCTAAAAAAGACAAGAAAGCAATTGGTCGGACCATTGCTGATTTAGGAGGAATAAACCCAATTGTATGCATGCATAAGATCCACTGGAAGAGGATGCCAAGCCTTCTAGAGAAATGCAAAGAAGGTTGAATCCTCACATGCAAGAAGTGGTAATGAAGGAAGTTGTCAAGTTGCTAGAATCTTTGGGGTCATTTACCCCATTTCAGATTCGCTTGGTAGCACCACACAGTGGTGCCTAAGAAATCTGGCATCATCATGTAGCAAATTGAATCTGTAAACTTATGTCCACCAGACAAACAACTGGATGGAGGGTGCATAGACTACAGAAAATTAAATACCATGACAAGGAAAGACCATTTCCCCTCCCTTCATTGACCAAATCCTTGATAAGCTTGCGCAGCAAAGCTTACTATCGCTTCCTTGATGGGTACTGGTTACAACCAGATCCTGTGGTACCAAGGACCAAGAAAGACCACCTTCACCGCCGCCTTTGGCACTTTTGCCTATAGGAGGATGCCCTTTGGTCTTTGCAATGCCCTGCTACTTTTCAAAGATGCATGTATGCCATCTTTTCCGACATGATTGATCAATTCATGGAGATCTTCATGGATGACTTTTCAATTTATGGAGACTTTTCCCAATGCTTACACCCACCTCAAGTTGGTGTTGCAAAGATGTGAAGAAACCAATTTGGTTCTAAGTCGAAAAGAGTCATTTTATGGTCACTCAAGGCATTGTCCTAGGACATGTGGTCTCCCATAAAGGCATAGAGGTGGACCAAGCAAAATTGATCTAATTACACATTTGCCTCCTCCGTAATCAAGTACAAATCGAAGTTTCTTAGGGCATGCAGTGATTTTATAGGAGGTTCATCAAAGATTTCGATAAAATTTCCAAGCCACTCGTCATTTCATCGTGTCAAGATGTTCCTTTTGTGTTTACTAATGAATGCATGATGCCTTTGAGGTCCTTAAGAAATGTCGATTTCAGCTCCCATCTTGCAGTCTGACTATTCGGTGCCCTTTGGTGATGTGTGATGCATCGACTATGCCCTAGAGCTGTCCTAGGGCGAGAAAGGATAAGCTTCCCCATGTCATAGCTTATGCCGGCAGATCCATGATAGATGCCCAGCTCAATTACACAACAACCGAGAAAGAGCTCTGGCCATTGTGTTTGCATTGGAAAAATTCAGCCTTATGTTTTAGGTTCACAAATTGTGGTGTTCTTGACCACTTTGCCCTAAAGTACCTTCTTCTAAGAAGGATACCAAGCCCAGATTAATCGGTGGATCCTCCTATTAAGGTGAGTTTGATCTACGATTAAGGATAAGAAAGGAGTGGAGAATGTGGTGGTGATCACTTATCCGTAATTCTCAATCCGAGGATGATAGCTTACCCATTAATGAATCATTTCGATGAGCAACTTTTGCCATCAATACCCACGATCCTTGGTTTGCAAACATAGTCAACTTCTTGGTCATTGGATGATTCTCAACATTGGAATCGAATGGATAAAGATCTTTTCTTCTCACAAGTTAAACATTTCATTTGGGAAGATCCTTATCTATTCAAGAATTGTGCAGTACTAAGTGATCGAAGTGTGTCCCGACCATGAAGTCCTCGCATATTGTCAATGTGTCATGAACAGCTCGTGGAGGCCATTTCAAAGCAATAAAATAGTCAAAAATTCTGCAAAGGTGGTTTCTATTGGCCCACAATCTTTAAAGATGCCTTACAAGACTGTAGAATCTTGCCGAATCGCCAAAATCGCAAGATTTCCAAAAGAAACTCAATGCCCTCAGACCAATCTGGTAGTTGAGTTGTTTGATGTTTGGGGCATAGATTTTATGGGCCCCTTTCCCCTTCTAATGGAAACAATTTCATCTTGGTAGTGGATTATGTCTCCAAGTGGATTGAGGCCATAGCTACCAAATCCAATGATCACAAAGTGGTTTTAAGATTCCTCAAAGACCACATTTTTCCAGATTTGGATTCCTGTAACCATCATTAGTGATGGGGAAGCCACTTTATGTGCTTGACTCTCTATTAAAAGTACTGTCACTCACAGTAGCCACTCCTATCATCCACAAACCAAAGGATGGTGGAGATTTCAAATAGAGAGATCAAACACATTTTGGAAAAAATGTGAAGAAGGACAGAAAGGATGGTCCTTTAAGCTTAATGATGCTTTGTGGGCATACTGTAATCGCTACAAGACTCCTATAGGGATGTCCTTTCAGATCGGTTTATGGCAAGGCATGCCATCTACGAGAATTAGAATATAAGGCCTTGTGGGCAATCAAAACTTTTAATATGGATCTAACTGCCGGAAACCACAGAAGCTTCAACTCACCGAATCTGGAAGAACTGAGGATGGATGCCTACACTAGCTCCAGATTGTACAAAGAAAAGGTTAAATCATTCCATGATAGGAGCCTCATGAGAAAAGAGTTCATACCGGGGTCTAAGGTATGGTTATTCAACTCTAAACTTAAATTCTTTCCTGGCAAATTGAGATCCAGATGGGAAGGGCCATACATTGTCATCAAGGCCTCCCCCTCAAGAGCTGTGGATATTTCAGATCCCAAGGATGGAAGAATACTCAAGGTAAATGGTCAGAGGCTCAAACAATGCATTGAAAACACCCAGGAGCCCTTGCTGCCCACCTATCATCATGAATCTCCAAAAATCTGATGGTAGAAAAGTGTATAATATGTTTGTACAACATTGTTTTTCTGATTTTTGTTGTTTCTGTCTATTTTTCTTGTACGCATAGTGTAAATACACTTCAAAGTTCTTTTCGCAAAGTAAAAAGTATTGTTCGAAAAGTTCAAAGTTCTATTCGAACTGATTCTGGAGCTGTAATGAACTACTCGAAAAGAACCATGTTCTGTTCGAATAGTTAAAATTTCCTTTTCGAATAGAAAATCTGGGGAGAAGTCCTTTGCGAAAAGATCTTTCTGGAGCCAAATCCATTTCGAATAGACATACTGAAGCTCAGTTCTTTGCGAAACTACACTTTCTCAAGATTTTTTACCTTTCGAAAGACACTTTTGCAGATCTGGAGCAGCCGTCCAACAAGGAGCATCTGGACTAAAGCTGGAGCAGATCTGCTTGAGTTTGCATCCCCTTCTCCTTTGCATTCATTTTCTATTTTTAAATTCTTGAGAACCAGCAGTTCTGCTGTGTTTAATGTTTGTTTTGATTATAATTTCTGCTGTCTTTTAGGCATGTTGATTTTTTTTTACATAACCAAATACAAAATAAAAGAAGCTGAAAACACAAATAGAAAATCTCTGAGTTGTTTCTCATTATTTTCAGCGGTAGTAAATAAGGGCTCTTGTTGAGCCCGGAGTTGTTTCTGCTACTTCTTAGTTTCTGTTGCTTCTTAGTTTCTGCTTTCAGCTAATTTTTTTTTCTTTTTCTTTCGGTTTCTGTTTTCATAAATTCTACCATTTATATCTATAGTGAGCCTGCTATTTTCTTTGTTTTTCCCTTACAACAACAAGTGAGGACACGGTTCCTCACACGTTTCCCCCAATTTCCAGGTTGTTACTCACTTATTGGGGAATTAAATGCAGAAAGTTACTTTCATTCCCCACACGCATGCGCCAATGCTACTTAATGACCCACGCCGATTCATTCCCAATGCCCCCATTCAAGTCCCACCCTTTCGGCTTCCCCACCTTACCTATAAATAACCAACCTCTACCAAATTCCCCACATCTTTCCCCACCCTTCCAAAATGGCGACGACCAAGCCAATAAGCCACCACACCGCTTTTACCCCATGTGGTGGACCCACCACCACCGAAGGTGCCGGATCCGCTCGGCCCCTCTGGGACGAATTTGAAGAGGTCCTCGCGATTTTGGCCAAAGAAAGGAGGCCCAACTCCAGCCTCCTCGGAAAAACAAAAAATCAACCTTCCCGCCACTTCCACCCTCCACCACCCCCTCCCTAAAAACACCTGTCCTATTCATCTTTATTTTTCTTTTTATGTAAATATTTCTAGTTAATAAACTTTACTTTCTCCCATTCTCCATGTCATTTTCTCATTGCTTATTTTTTCTTCTTATTGTTGCTGCCTTGTTTCAATTTTTTCCGGTATAAAGTGACCATGCCACCTTTGAACCGGTGAGGACCTTTGCTCCCCATAGGTTTGGGGTGTGGCGGCAAGTCCCCCTAGGAATAGTTAACATATGGGCGTGAGAATCACCTAAGTAATTAGGAAATGTATTAATTTACTTTAGAATCATGACAACTAGAAAATTTAAAATTCCTTTGCCAAATTTAGACATTCTAAACCTTGCGATATTCTACATTTCCATGATGATTACACCATAAAAACATACCTTTGGTATCAAGACGTAGTAAGTCAAAAGGAAGAGAAAAGGTAAAGATATACTTAAAAGCTCAAGGAAAAACCATAACCGGTGAGAATTGAGCCCATATATTTTCCATCTCTGTTGAAGAGTGTGAGGCAATTTTTTTCGATTCAAAGGATTGGTGAGGCATTAGATCCACTAGAAGTTAGGAAACTCCAAATTAAAACAAGTAATGACTCATGAAACGAGGAAAAGATCAAGGCCTTCTTTGGACACTTGAACCTAACAGAACCAACCAAGAAAAATCTGCCTGTTTGTACCCCAATTGAGTCAGAATCCTACAATTCTTCATCAAAAATACTCAAAAGTACTTGCACCTGAACCTATGGAACCAATTCAGCTTTCCCTCACTCTGAGAATTCAGGAGGTAAAGGAGAAAGAACTGAAGATGGACCATTTCTGGGCAACATCAAGAAAATGAAGAGAAAATACCTCAAAAACAGGCAATATGGTGACTGAGAAAAGAAGAGACAAACAATGTGAAAAAGTTGCAAGCAAAAAGGCAAAAAAGAGACCTTATGTTGAAAAATGCAAGACCAAAGAAAGAACTGATCACTGTGAATGTGAGAATCTCGAAAAGAAGAAGAAGGAAGCTAAACTCAAAAAAGTGGAGTCATGAACCATCTCCTGCACTTCCTGGAGTTCTCAAATTCAAACCTCTGTTCAAACTGCCTTTCCTTGAAACTTCACTCCATAAGCCATACAAACAAACCTAGATTAAAAGCCCTTGTGATCCAAAGTTGAGTGAGCTGTCATGTGGAGATAAGAAGTGACCCAATCTATGGTGAAGAGATGTCAATGATGCCATTGCCTAAGAATCATGCCTATGCTCATGCTTACAGATCCATTTGGGAGATGTAACTGCTCTTGAGCTTGAGTGAAAATGAACCCCTCAACAAAAACACTGATGAGAGTATACCCTGGTGAGTATTTGGGTTGGAACTTGAGCACCTTAAGTATGACTTATAACCTAATTTTTATCCATAGGATGAGCTTACTACTGGCACATTTGTATGATTTTCTATGACGATTCACAGATTGGAAATATTGAAACATTCATGAGGTTTATAAATGTTTAAATTCCTGTGCAAACAATAATCAAATTTTCTGTTTCATCATTGATTCAAGAGTAACTAACCCTGCTCCTTGATTGCTCATTTGATAATATTGCACTGATGTTAACTGTTTCATGGAGAAGTTTGTGGGTACCTTCACTGAAAACCCTCAGGAGACTTCACTCCTCCTCTAGGGATCACCTAGGGGTTGAAAAGGCTTGTTGCATATGCTAAATGCACCTGTGCTTCCTACAAAAGTGGCTCTTTACTTTGTTTTTTATGTTTCTTTGCTCAGGGACTAGCAAAGCTTAGGTTTGGGGGTGTGTTAAGTAGTGAAAAATACCATTTTTCACCCCTAAACATGAGCCTTGAAAGACCCTTGAGAAGACTAAATAAGTGCTTTAGTGTGCATTTTACAGCTAACCAATCAGACAGGTCCAAATCCGAAAAGCATCCCAAAAAGATCAAAAAGCTGACAGCTCATGTCAAGTTTAAAGAAGGAGTGAAGAAACAGCCTCAGCAATGGCTAAAGAGGGTCTAAAAGAGCAGACAAAGACCTGAAGCAAGAGAGAGAGCCATTCGCAAAGAAGAATGGGAGCCTAGAGTTCAATTCGCAAAGAACCTCTTCTATTCGCAAAGAACTTCTTCTATTCGCAAAGAACTTCTTCTATTCGCAAAGAACCTTGAACTTTGCGAAAAGAAGAAAACACTCCTCGAAAAGAACCTTGAACTTTGCGAAAAGAAGAAAACACAATTCGAAGAGCATCTGAACTCCTCGAAAAGAAGATTGAACTTTGCGAACAGAGCTTCAGAAGTCATTGAACTTTACGAAAAGGCCCCTGAACTCTGCGAAAAGGTATTCTGGAGATTCGCAGCTTTAACAAGGGCAATTCGATGTCTGCACGCACGCGCCCCAATGCATTGAAAAGCCCAGAGACATTCCGGAAGATTCTAAGCATAAAGCGAAGGAATATTCCACCCCACGTGAGCACCTAGAGAGGGAATAACTTGGCGGGAACTTCTAGAAACTCTAGCAAACTTTCAAAATGCATAACAGAATTGATGCCTTTTTCACCTGATTGGCTGAACCAGATCGAGCAGTTCTGATTGGCCAAAATAGATCTGGATCCTCGTGCTCGACTCCTATTGGTTGATACAGATCTATCAAATTCTGATTGGTTGATACACATCTGAGCTGGACTTAGGGAAAACTATAAATAGACGAACCATTTGCCCAATTTGGGTATCCAGATTTTAGAGTTTTCATCTCTGTTTCCCTCATTCCGGTCAGATAGCTTATCTGAACCCCCTGTAATCCCTTCTTGTAGTTTACCTTTGAGAGCCATTGTGAGTGATTTGTACTTCCAAGTTCGGATTCAAGACTGTAAGTCTGAGGGCTCTCTGAGAAGCTCAGACTGTAAGTCTGAGGGCTCTCTAAGAAGCCGTGCTTTGTAATTGTAATTTTGGATTTTAAAAGGTTGCAGTAATTTGTGTCTTCTCCATTGGAGTCATGTCGAGGGTTCTGAATGTTCACCTTAGTGCATTAGACTTCTTTAGATTCACTCATCCGCATGCAACTTCCCTTAATTCATCATCCCCTGAATTAGCGTTGGTAACCTAATTCAAGCGGCATTCTGATGATGTTCATGTTACGAACTAAAGAATAGGCCACTGACTAGGATCGGATCTGACCATTTAAGTGGGGAGATCACGACCATAAGTCTAAACCAATTCCTTAATTCGATTTATTTCTCTTACATGTCTTTGGTAGCGGATGAAGATTGAATCTGCTTTCTGAACTACGATTCACCATTAAAATTCAGAGGCTAAAGTACATGAAGCTATTATTTCTGCATTTGTCTTATTTTAAACATCTCCCCAACTCGAATCTGGATCATGTAGTTAGTTCTTTTCTTTATTTGTTTATAGTTAAATGTGACACAATCCAACACTCTCTTTTATCTATTCTTTATTTAGATAATTATAGAGCCAGATCTGGTAGCACAGATCTGGAGGTTTATCTCTCATTTTAGACAAACTTCTCTGTGGACGATCTTGAAATACTTACTTTTAAAACTTGCTACAATTGGCCCTGATCTTGCAGGCCAGTGTTAGCCCCAATGTGCTGATATCCCTTTCATAAGTTAACATCCATATAACCTAGCATTCTTTAATTCTTTAATTTTTGATTCATAATGCACATAATTATGGCACACTTGGAGCGACAACATATACCACTTTCAGTGTACTGGCCTAACTAATCAGGGAATTAAAATAGAAAGACCAACTAAGGTCAAATGTCACTAGGGTTTTCAGACACCTATACCTCTTGATTACACACCAAGGTATTGACTAGTGGGGTGACTAAAAGGTCTATCTAAATTATAATCTTCTAAAAATAAATACGGCGTAAGCCTTGTTAGGCTCGCGCACAATGTCAGTGTCGTAGTGTTAAGCTTTCTATGCTGTAAGTCTATACGTTTAAACCAACATTAGTTTGGAAAATTGAGATCAAACTTGGCCCAATCTCGGGGTTCAAGTTTCAAAGATCCGCTCACATCGGGAATTGGTCCCATATTTGCAGTTGGGTGTACTTACCCAATAGAGACGAATGGCTCAAAGGCCACGTCCCTAATGTGAAAAGTTTGACCAAGGTCAAATCTGTCAAAGCAGGTTGTATCGTCGTCGAAAGTCAATGATTCCACATAAGAAAAATCAGGGTCGTTACATTCTACCCTCCTTAAAAAAATTTCATCCTCAAAAATTGTTGTGCCATAAACAGAGGAGTACTGAGACTTTATAGCCCAAATACTGGTACTCATATTCTCTGCCAACGTTAGTGATTTAACAACCTCGGAGATTCGGGGTCATTACAAATTCCATCTTTTCACTTAAGATCTAAATTCACATACTTTAATATTTTTCATGATCTCAGACGTACAAACAATCGGCCACGCACACCGAGATGGATTGTTCAAAGATCAAATTTACGAGGCATTACAATAGGCATATGATCAGATGGTCAATTTTTTACCTTTCACGTGGCTCAAATATGAATTTAAGGTTACTTATTTAAGATGTGTCCCATGTGAAATAAAAAACTGACCGTCTCATGGAAGGCTTTTAAAGATCGAGATAAAAAATGATCTTTATCCTCTGATTCAAAGCAGACAACAAGTTTCGGTGTGGGTGAACTTAGAGATTGAATGGGTGAATTTAAAGGTGCACTATAAAAAAATCAGTATTCAATTATTTTTGGTAATGCAGATTGCAATGGAAGGCTTCATTCAGAAGATTGTATAGATGATAAAGAGTAACTCAGTGTTTGAGTTCCATATTGGCCCTACAATTCTGTGTCAGGTTAGATGATGACAAGGAATGATAGGCATGGTGCCTACCTTCGTTATTCCATTGTCAGTGGCTCATTCAATCCATGTCCATAGTCATTACTAATCAAATATCATCATGGTCAAAAGAAAGATTCCTTGATTATATTGCAGCAACACTTCAAAGTGATGTCCTGCAATGGTGAAAACAATGGACAAAATCAAACCAAGGAAAAATACAAAAAACTAATTTATTAGGAAATTTTTTAAATCTTGATGATATTTTAAAACATTTTACTATATTCCTCAAAGAACACCTTTGTGGTTATACTGGTTAAAGAAATCTACAAGAAGATGCTATTTTTATTCTTTCAAAATTAGAATTATGTAATATTTGTCAATTCCAAGAATATTGCAATATGTTTAAAAAATATTATTATCAATTGGAACCCCCAATTAATATTTCACGGTTAGAACAATTTTATCATAAATTACTCGCACCGTGGGATGAATTAGCGATAAAAAGCTATCCTGATTTTATCAATAAATTATCTAAACCAGATACTTCAGGACTAAGAACATCCTTTGTCCAATGATTAATTATTGGTAGATATTTAGAAATTAAAGCTAAAAAATAAATTAAGAATCAAATCACGAATTCTAACTTTGGTCATAAATGCTATGATAAAATTCTCCAAAAAAAATGGAAAATATTGGAGCAGCAGGTCTCTTCTTTGGCATTTTTAGATGGATGTCTGCACTATGACTGCACTTTATTGCTAACTACAAAACATACACAAGATACATTATTAGTCACCTCAAAGGTACATCAAAGGTCAGGTAAGGAGGTGAAAAATGATATTTTTCACTGATTAACACATCCCCAAACCTAAGCTTTGCTAGTCCCTGAGCAAAGGAAAAATTAATAATAATTATTGAAAATAGAAAATGCCACTTTTGTACGGAGCACAGATGCATTTAGCACATGCTTCAAGCCTTTTAAAACCTTAGGTGATCCCTAGTGGAGGAGTGAAGTCTCCTGAGGGTTTTTAGTGAAGTTACCCACAAACTTCCATATGAACATAATTAAATCCAGTGCAAGCAATTACAAGTTAGATCCCAACAAATTCAGCTTTATTCCATATTTGAATTTAGAAGTTTCAAAATAGTAATTGTAAACAAATTTAATACCTAAATCCTTTTTCAAACTCATCATAACCAATCTAAAATCATCAAGGGAATGTTATGTGCAAACAGTATGTACTTCACAATTAATTTGAGAATTAGGTTCAAACAATGCCTAAATAAATCCAATTTTAGACCCAATTACTTCACAGACATACTCTCACAAATGATTTCAAAGGTGTATCATTTCACACAGCTCAAGAGCAGTTACAGCCCTCAAATAGGACTGCAAGCATGAGCATAGGCAGTGCTCTAGTTCTTGAAATCTTCTAACTCTCTTCACCGTAGATTACACAGCTCCTCATCTCCACATGCCAGCTCAATCAACTTTAGATAAGCAAGGCCTTTTTATTGGGTTATAGCGTGGCCTATGGGTGAGGTTTATAAAGAATAAAAGGGTAATGAGGGATTAAAAATTGAGAAATCTGTAAGGTTAGGAGGTGGTCATGACAATACCTTCTTCATTTCAACACATCTTCATCTTCTTTGATACTTTTCAGATTTAAAGTGATCAGTTTCTAATCTTCTTTTCAATTTTCTAATGAAGTGACTTCTCTTTCTCTTTTTGTTTTATTTTTCTAATTTTTTTTTCATTTTTTTTTATGGGCTGGAAAGCCACAGCTACACAATTGACACACTGATGCCTTCAAATGTACTTTCTTCTTCTTCCACCAAAAGTCAAACAAGCTCTACCTTCTTCAACTCCTTCACCTTTACCTTCTGAAATCTCAGGATGAGGGTCAGGCTGCATCAGGTCACTGAGGCTTGGGTTTAATTTCTCTGGTTTTTGTCAAAGAAAACTTAGAATTTTAAGGCTCAAATTGTGTGTATCAAGGGCAATTCAAAGGTGGAGAATTTTAAGCTCAAACTATCCAAAAGATGGCCTTACATCATGTCTTTGATGTCATGAGTTCTGTCAATTTGTCTCAACTTGGAGTGCATAACTTCTAGTGAAAGAAAGCAGGTTCAAACAGTCTTTAGAGTAGAAAGATTTTGCCAAAAAACTCTTCAAAAGAAATTTTCACAGGCCCAACTCTCACTGGGTATGGTCTTCCTTAGGACTCTCAAGACATGTTCGTACTTTTTCTCTCCTTAATGATTCACTACACACTGATTATGACAAAAATTTCTTGATGATGTCTTTTATGGAAATGATGAAGTTTTAAAAAGATCCAAAAATTTAAATAGTCTACGATACATTTTTAAATCTTCCTTTTTCAAAATTGCTAAGTTTGAAATTCTGCTAAATTTGTTTTGATCTCATTCATACCATTACACTTGGCTTAATTATCTCATACAATTTTTGCAAAATTACCCTGCTATACCCCCAAACTTATGAGGAACAATGTCCTCACTATTTCAGGAATAAAATAGATAGGAAACAGTAGGGTAAGCACAAGGAGAGTAACAAATTTAAGCAAAAAAAATATCCTAGAACAAATTTAAGAACAAAGGAAAGTAACAAACACAATTGTAACTGACAAAACATAAATTTTATTGGACAACAAGTAATTACAAAGCACAAGAGAAATAGTACATTTTATATTTGACAAAGAGTATATACAGCACCATTTGAAATATAAACTAACTACAACCAAATCCTAAACACAGTCTACACCTAGTCAGAATCTGAGTCAGAGCTTGATATGGTCATTGGCTCCCATCCTTGTTGCTCAACAATTTTTTCATACTCCTTGAAATTCTCCTTCCTCTTTAGTTTCTCAGTGTTGGCAGCACCCTCCTTAGTCCTTTTGGTTGATGGTTTCTGAGGCTTGGTGTTGCTCTGGGGCCTGGTGGGCTCCTTGATGGAAATGCCTTTGGATTTTGAAGGACCCAAGGCTGAGTATAGGGAGAGGGTTTCTACTAACCTAGCCAGCAGTTCAGATTTCTGTTGTAGATTTTGTAAAAGTCGAGAGAATTGAGGACCATCTTTCATAATTTCCATTTCTCTTTCCTATGAGCCTCTAAAATAGGGTCAATTTCCTCTTGATGGGCTTGCTACAGTAAAACCATGACTGCATCCACTAGAAATCTGACATCCTCCCCAACATAAGGGTCGGCCTCAATGGCTTTGGTGAGGGATGGCAGAGGTGAAAAGGTGTTGGTTCCATATGGGACAATGGCCCAATGGTGAGGGTCATCCATGGAGGAGGGGGTAATGGATAGCTCAGGAAGTGGTGGTGATGGTAAAATGAAGGTCAGTGGTAGCTCCTCTTCCACAATAATTGACTCAGGTGGGCTAGAAGGGTAGGTGAAAGGTAAAAATGGGAGGTCTGGCTCGGGTAGGTCAATCTGGGTAACAGGCAGGGGTGAGTCATCCTCCTCAAAATTAGTTTGAGTAGCAACATTGCAAGTGACTACTACAGGATTCAGCTGAGGAGATGAAGGTGTGGTAGCAGCTATGGAAGTGACCACCACAGGGGAAGATGGAGGAGAAAGATGTGGTGGTGATGGACTGGGTATAAGGGTAGGAGTGGTAAGAGGTGGGGTGGCTGAGGTGGATGGAATTAAGCTGGATTGAATGGTCTGTAGATAGGTGGTAATGAGGGATTGATTTTTTATGTTAGTCTGAAGCTGGGCTGGGATGGATGTGAGAAGGGAAATGATCTAGGCAAAGGTATCTAGTAAAATTGAGTTTGGGTAATAGGTGGAATGGTCATAATGCGCTGGAAAGGGGATGTAGACACATGCTGGAAATGGCTAGGTTGTGGGGAATCAAGTAAAGGGGATTGCTCATGCCCAATATCTTCCACAATGGAATCTATTAGGGATGAGTACCCCTCTGTGGTGTAGTGTTCCAAATCTTGGGTATGTGCAGGTGACATGGAGGTAGTGGGGTAAATATCAGAGGGTATGGATGGTGGAGAGGTGGTGCTGGTTTAGGGCTTAAGGGTTTTAAAGGTGGGATGGATGGGCAAGCTGGAGGGGTTGTGGCTTGCCTTAATTTTCTCTGGTAGGTGGTGGTGATGGGAAGTGAAGGTAAGGTAGAAATTGGGTCTGTGGTAGGAGGAGCTGACACGGGGGTCATTGTGGTGATGGCAGAAGGGATGGCTGAGCTGTTGTACGGTATGGAGACTGAAATGGATGGTATGGAAGGTGATGGAATGGGGATGCTGACAACAACAGAGCTGACAATAGGCAAGGGCACAGCAGTGGAAGGGAGGGGTATGGGTGCAGAGGCCACATGTAGAGTAGGGGTGACAAAACTACTACCAACAGGGTTAGGCAAAGGCATAGAGCTGGTTGATGGGGCTGTAGGAATCACAGGTGCAGCTGGTGAGCTGGCAACCTGAGATGCTTCCTTTTCAGGACTCTCCACCGGCTTCTTATTCCTTTTCTCAATCAGGGTCATGCTTGTGGACCGAGCTCTTCTCCCAAACTCTTTTGGACTCAATTTCTTCACTGGCTCATCCTTTTGTATCACATATTTCCCCTTCCTTAGCAGAGCAGTGATGAGTCTACTGTAGGGTAACCCTAGCAACATCGGTCCCTTTTTTATCTTGTCATTTACATCCACCATGACCTCAAATATCAACTGAGAGGCATTTAAGAACTGGCCCTTCGAGAAAAAGTAAACGACATCCATTATAGGGGTTCTTCTCTCCTGCTGATTGTTAAGCACTGATTTTTGCCACTTTCTACACCTTTAAACCTAGCTTTTACTAGGCCTTAGAGATGTTTATAATTACTTTTAGCTTGTTTTACAGTTTAGGAAGAAATTGCAGCATAGTACAGAAATCCAGTTAAGAAGTGTCACAAAGATCAGAAATAGAGCCATTCATTGGGGCTAAAACAGGTGAAGCCCATGATCTGAAGGAGAGCTGCTGATGTTGGAGTAAATAGTAAAACAAAGAACCCAAGCCCCAGCACTTTCAAGTTCCAAACTTTCAAGAATAAAAGAGCTTCAACTTGGTGCACATTGAGCAAAATAGTTTCAGCATGGGCACATTAATGCAGCCATGTGATTAACCATCTCCAGCTAATGCACCCATGAAAGCACGCATTGATTCAAGCAGCTGCAATGAACCTGAGCTATGTACCAGTCAGCCACTTACCTGAAGTAGCAAGACAACATTTGAGCAGATCTGAAGCTAATAAACCTGAAGAATGCAATTGTCAAATGGATGATAAAGTAGAAGTGTGCATCTATCGAGTGTTGAAGCTGAGTTGTACACAATTCGAGCAGATCAACTTACCACTCCAACCTGTCGAACTCCTCCAAACCTTCATGCATTGAACCTATCAAATGGAGCTATTCTTTGCAGAGCTATCAAACCTGTCGAGCAGTCCTTAAAGGCAACAATGATGAACCTATCGAATGGTTCATGTGGTTGCAACTCATCCTATCGATTTGAACTTCAGCTCCTGTCAAGTTCTGCTGTACTTAAAGCCTTCAACCTATCAAATGCTACAAAGCTGTAACCTTCAACCAGCATTGCACCTATCAAAGGCTCCAATAATTGAACCTATCGATAGGTTCTTAATTTAAACCCAACCTATCGAATGAACCAAGCTATCTTCAAACCTGTCGAATGGAACTCCTCAGCTGCTCTTGCCATCCTATCGAGCAGTCCCCCAATGCTTCACTTTTGGAACCTAGCGAATGGTCTAAAGGTCGGCAGCCACCAACCTATCGAGTGTAGTAGTTGCTAAACCTGTCGAACAATGCTTTGTAGCTATCGAATCCTCCAAAGAACTGCCATGCATCCTATCGAATACAAGTCTCCCAACCTATCAAATTCATCAACTATGAACCTATCGAATGGTTCAATCCACCAACCTGTTGAAAGCGTCAAACATGCAGCTTGTACCTATCGAATTCCTGAGCTCCCTATCCATTGAACCTGTCGACAGGTGCAACTTCTAATCCTATCGATAGCTTGAGGTTGCAGCTAGCCCATCCTCACGACAATTTCTCCATGCAACCATCCAACCTCACCACACCTTGCTGCAGCCCTGTGTTGTTGTTCTAAGTGTGCATGATTTATTTGTGTTTTGAAAATAGACTTACAAATGATAAATTGTACTGAATTTGTAAAACTAAAAGGAATAAGAAAATATCAGCACAGAGGGAACATAATTAGCCTACAAGATCAAGGCCAATTATAGCAAGTTTTAAATGTAAGTGAGTAAAAGATCATCCACAGGGAATTGATTTAAAATGTAAGATAAACCTTCAGATCTGAGCTACCAGATCTGACCTCTGATCCTATCTACAAAGTACATAAGATGGGAGGTTGAATTTGTCACATTAACTAAATGATAAAAGTAAAAATTAAAACTAAATGATCCAGATCCGAGTTGGGGAGATTTGATGCAAATTAATAAGAATGGAGAAATAATATCTAACTTCAATTTAGTACTTGATTGCAGAATGAGAATAAATGTAAAACAAATGAGATATTATCCAATCTTCATCTGGCTACCAGCATAGATGCAAGAGAAAGTAATCCAACTCAAGGATTGGAATTGAGTTGGACTTATGGATATGGTCTGTCCACTTTAATGGACACAGATCATCCAATAGTCTTCAATTCGAATCCGTGATTCAGAATAAAAAACACCACTACAAATGCTGTGAGAAATTAAGTTACAAACGCCAATTCTCACAAGGATAATGAATTAAGGGAAATTGCTTTAAAAATAGTAAATCTAAAGGAATCTAATGAAATAAGGAGATCACAGGGAACCCTTAACACGAATCCAATTGAGAGCGTACAGTTCACAATAACCTTTTCAAATTCACCATTACAATTACAGAGCACAGCTTAAATAGCTCTCGGATTTGTAGTCTTGAATACAATTCTCACGTGAAGTGCAGAGATATCTCACAGTTCTCAATTACAAATAAAAGCTAGGCTATTACAGAAATTTCAGACAAGCTATCTGAAATGGAAATGAGGCAATAGAAATGAAACTCAAAATCTGGATGCCCAAATTGGGCAAATGGTTCGTCTATTTATAGTTTTCCCCAAGTCTAACTCAGATGTGTATCAACCAATCAGAATTGGTTAGATCTGTATCAACCAATAGGAGTCGAGAACAAGGATCCAAATCTATTTTGGCCAATCGTAATCGCTTGATCCGTTCACCAATCGTGTCAAAATCTGTTTGAGCTTCTAGAAGTTCCCGCCAAGTAATTTCATCTTTGGGTGTTCACATGGGGTGGAATATGCCTTTGGTTCGTGCTCAAAATCTTCTGGAATGTTCCTGAGTTTTTAAATGCATTGGGGCACGTGTAGAGATTACTGAATTACCCTTACAGATGCTGGGAATCTTCAGAATACCCTTTCGCACAGTTTGGAGAGCTTTCCACAAGGTACTGTGACTTCTGAAGCTCTTTTTGCACAGTTCAGGTGTTGTTCGCAAGGAGTTCTCATCCTTTTGATTAGGTCAGAAATCCTTTCAAAGAGTTTAGGTGCTCTTCGAAAACTAAGCTTGGAGCTTGGAGTTCTTTTCACAAAGTTCAAGTTCTTTTCAAAAAGTTCAGATTCTTTTCGAAAGGTTCAGATTCTTTTCGAAAGGTAATCTGTAATGCATTCTTCTGTTCGAATAGCTCCACACCTCTTTCCAGGTTAAAACCAGGCCTTTGTCCTCTTTAGTTTAGGCATTTTGACAGCTCATGAGGTTGTCCCTTCTCCTTCTTCCTTCGGATCAACATGGATCATCAGCTTTTTGGCACTTTTAGGCTGCTTTCATGGTTAAGCCTGCCTTTATTGTTAGCTATGAAACAAACACTTAAAACACTTATTTAGTTCTCTCAAAGGTTCATCAAGACCCAGGTTACGGGGTGGAAAATGGTATTTTCCAGTTCTCAACACACCCCCAATCCTAAGATTTGCTAGTCCCTGAGCAAAGACAACATTAAAAACAGAATGAAAAGCCACTTTTGTAAGGAACATAGTTGCATTTAGCATATGCAACAAGCCTTTTAAACCCCTAGGTGATCCCTAGTGGAGGAGTGAAGTCTCCTGAGGGTTTTCAGTGAAGGTACCCACAAACTTCTCCAATAAATCAGTTAAGATCAATGTAGTTATGTTAAAGCAGACTTTTATCCAGTCAGGTTATTCACACCTACATCAGTCAAGCTGTAAAAAGATCTTCAAGAAAACATCAGTTTAAAACTAAAATTCTGCTGTAATTCCTTTTACCATTCACTCAGTTTGTGTAAAAAAGTTTTTACAAAAAAAAGATTAATGATAAGCTTGCCTTCTATTTGAAAATTTAGTTTTGATGTTACCCCAAATAATTTGATTTCAAACTCAACTCTCACCAGGGTTTTCACTCATCATGCAAATAGGAGGGTTGTACTATTTCACACAGCTCAAGAGCGATTCATCCTCAAATAGGGACATGGTGAGCATAGGCATTGCTTTTTAGTTCTGAATTTACTGCTCTTTTCACCATAGATTACACAAATCCTTATCTCCATGTGACAGCTCAATCCATCATTGATCAATAAAGACTTTAACTTGGGTTGTAATGTGGCTTATGGGTGAAATTTATCAAGAATAAAGAGGTGGAATGGAGTTCAAAATTGAGAAGTCAGTCAAGGTCAGGAGGTGGTAGACACACTTTCTTCATTTAAGCACAATTTCATCTTCTTCTTTGAATTTTCAGAACCAAAGTGGCCATCTTTTTCTCTTTCTTTTTTTCAAATTTCTAATGAAATGACTTTTTCTGACTTTTTTTCTTTTTCAAAGCAACATTGATTGGAGTGCCACATTTCTTTTGTTGATACATCATTGCTTTCAATTATTTTTCTTCTTCTCTGTTACCCAACTCTCCTTTCTTCAGCTTCCTTTCCTTTACCTTCTGAATTCTCAGAGTGAGGGTTAGGCTAAATGAGGTTGATTAGGTTGGTTGATGAGGTTTCAAAGAAATCTTGGATTTATAAAGCTCAACTGGTGTGAACAAAGGCAGTTTCAAAAGGTGGGGCTTTTTGAAGTTCAAACTGTCCAAAAGGAGGCCTTACATTATGTCTTTAATATCATGATTGCTGTCAAGTTATTTCAATTTGAATATGTGTAACTTCTAGTGATAGTAAGCAGGTTCAACGGTCCTAGAGCGAAAAAATTGCCAATTCATATCTCCAAAGAATACATTTCAGGCCCAAGTCTCACTGGGTGTAGTTTTCTATCAAATTCCTGAGGTATATCATCACTGTTTTCTCTCTTTTTAGGTTTACTAAAACATCAATTTATTTTGAAAATTTTCTAACATTCACTTCATGAAAGTATTGGAATTACACTAAAAATCAGTTTTAATAAGTTTTAACTTCCTCATTTTTTAAAACAACAGGTGTGAAATTACTTTATCTTCAAAAATTCTGCTGTGATCATAAGTTGCACTGATTTTAACTAAACTATCGGTAATTCTGCTACACCCCCAAACCTATGATGAGCAGTGTCCTCACTGGTCCGAAGTGCATAAGCAAAGAGAAAAGAAAAAAAACAAACATAAATCATAATGACAGAGAAGAAAGAAAAGAAATGCACAGTAATTACTAATTAACAAAAGTTAACAGAAAATAGGAATTACATATTACAGATCCACAAAACAAACATGTACAATGTATTCTAATAACTGGGGTCAAAATCAGTATCATAAGTTGGTTCAATGGGATCAGAACTGGAATCACTGTTAGAGTCAGAACTTGAGTCAGTATTGGAGTCTGAACTCGATTTAGCCTTCTCCTGGATTGTGCCTTGCAACTCGGTGTACTCCTCAGATTTGATCTTTTTGGTGAGGCCAATATACTTTTCAAGTCTAGTAGCCCTCAATTTTTCCAGTTCAAGCTGTGCTTGCAACATGGTAACCTTTTGCTGCTCACTCCTAAAGAGCTGAAAAGTTTGGCCCAGCAGGTCCTGCATCTTCTCTCTCTCAAATTTCATGAACAACTCCAATTTTCGAATCTGGTCTTCATAAGGGGTTCTAATGTAAGCTTGCAGATTAGCTAACCGCTTGAGGACATCGTGAAAGATATAAGGGTTCGCTTCCATAGCCCTTTTGAGAGTGGCAAATCTGGGAATGGGAATGGAGTGGTAGGGGACCAAAGGTATCCCAGCTGTGGGGGTGGGAGAAGAGGAGTCCAAAAGTATGATCTCAGGGTCAGTTTGAGTAGCATTGCCAGCAGTGGTGAGGATGGGTGGATCTACAAAAACTACCTCAGGGTCTGTTTGGGTAGCATGGTCAGCAACAGCAGGTACAGTGGCTAAGGTGGTTGTTTGGGATGTGGAGGCCAAGGTTTGGAGAAGGGAATTTGTCACAGACTGATTGTCTGTGTTGACCTGTAGTTGGGCTTGGATGGATTGGAGAAAGGTAAATATTTGGCTAATTGATTCAGGTGTGGGTGTGGTATATAGGGTAGGGGCTGGTAAAATTAATGTAGATGGTTGAGGGGCAATGGGTGAAATGGCTGTAAAGGGGGAAGTAGCCAAATGGGTGAAATGAGGAGGGTCAGGTATAGGTACAGATTCAAACCCAATATTCTCCAAGATAGATCCCATCAATGAGGAATAGACCTCTGTAGTGAATATCTCAGGTTCAGGGGTGTGAGTTACTTCAGGTGTATGAGTTGAATGAGTAGGTGAACCTGAGAAACTTTGGAGAAGGGGAGTGCTAGGAGAATGTTCAACAAAATCTGTGGCCATATCTTGGACATTGTTAGGAGATATTGGTGGTGTGAGTATGGCTGAATTGGTTGGTGAAGAGGGGGAGTCTGAATTGGGATTATGGTGGTTATGAGTGATGGGACTGCTGGTATGGGTGAAGGAATAGGAGTTGTGCTAGGTGAAGTGGGTAAGATCATGAGCTCTTCAACAATGGGTGCAGCTGAAGAGCTGGTCACCACAGGAAGGACAACTTGTTCAATGTCAGCTGCAAGTGAAATAGGTGCAGCTAAAGAGCTGGTCACCTTAGGGTCTGGTATAGCAAATTCATGGGCAGCTGCAGGGGCTGGTTCAGCTATAGCAGGTTCAATGGCAGCTGCAGGGGCTGGTTCAACTTCTTCCCTCATTTTATTCAACATGGTTTGGCTTGTAGTCCAAGCCCTCTTCCCAAATGCATGAGGGGAGATAATCTCGAATGACTCTTGCTCATCAATGTCAAATTTGACCCTTAACATGGCTGTGATCAGCCTTCCAAATGGTATTCCAGCTATTTTTTGTTCATTTTTCATCTTGGCACTGATGTCAGCCATGGCTTCAAAAATGAGCATAGGGGCATTGAAGAATTTCCCCTTAGACAAATGAAAGAGGGCCTCCAAAATTGGTGTTCTTCTTTCCTGGCTGTGCCCAGTGACATAAAAACACCCACTCCTCATGATGGACTGCCCACTTCCAACTATGCCTTTGGTTAGATGGGCAGCCATTTCTCTAAAAGAAGTTGTTTCTGGTGCAGCTAATGGACCAGCAGGATCATATTGAAATGGTATCCCCAAGGCATTTCCAATGTCTTCATAAGTGACTGTTAACTCGCAATCATCAATGAAAATTACAAGAGTAGGGACATCAACATCCTTCTCCGTCACTTTTACCATGTTTTGGTACCATAATCTCACCATTCGTGGATAAATTTTCTCTGGAAGAGGGGTTAGGATATTGCTCAGTGAAGCATCCCTGATGTATTTCAAGGAGAGCTTACATTCAGGTTTGTTTGAGAAAAAGTTCTCATCAACACTAAGTTCTGGAATTAGCTTCTGAACTTCAATGAATGGGTTTGGCAGTACCAAATGCATAGGCAGAGGAGGAAGCTCAGGCTCAGGACTAGCAGCAGCTGTTGGGATGGGTTCCTCATGTCTAACCTGTTTCCCTTTCTCAATCGTATCAGCTTTATCCATCGACAGTTTCCTTTTAGCTGAGGTTTTGGCTTTTCCTTTTTTGGAGGGTTTGCTAATTTTCTTAGCAGAAGATTTAGGGAACATTGCAACCAGTGATTTTTCAGCTTTCCCCATTTTAAAACTTTGTTTGAATCTCACACAATGAATGCTGATACCAAGTTGAACTTTGCAAAACACAAACAGAGGAAATGCACAGAAAAATACCGAAATCTAGGGTTTTGGTTGAACTTGTTGATCGCTTGATGAAATCCACCAGAATCAGAAGCAAAAAAATCCCCCTCTTCAAGCTTAATCCGTCGAACAAATATGAAGAAAATTGGAGCTAAACTCTAAAAGCACGCAGGGATGGAAAGAAAATGGGTTTTCTGTGAAACTAGACGCTCTGGGAAGGCTTTCGAATATGAAACCCTTGCTTCGAAAGGGTTTAAATATGCCCAAAATGATTTTCGCAAAGTATCTTTGAAGTTTTTGAAAAGTTCAAAACAGTCCTTTTTACAAAAGAGAATGGCATCAGTACCATTCGAAAAGCAAATAGCTTCAGAACTAACTTTTCGAAAAGCAAATAGCTTCAGAACGAACTATTCGAAAAGCAAATCATTCTTTTCGAAAAGGAAATTAAACTTTTCGAAAAGAATTTTTTTTTCTTTGCGAATTAATTTTTCACATATTATAAACTTCTCGAATTGAGAGTAAACATGACTAAAAACAGAGAGACAGAAAACTTGCAAAAACTACAAAACAAACACAGGTACAATACATATTATACAGTTGTTTATCATCAGATTTGGGGAGGTTCTTGATGATAGATGGTCAGCACAGTTTCCAGGGTATTTTCAATGCATGGTTTGAGCCTCTGACCATTTACTTTCAAGGTTCTCCCATCACTTGGGTCCAAAATTTCAACAGCCCCAGAAGGAGATGCATGAATGACAGTATATGGCCCTTCTCATCTGGATTTCTGCTTTCCAGGAAAAAACTTAAGTTTTGAATTGAATAGCCATACCTTGGAGCCAGCTATGAACTCTTTTCTCAGCAGATTTTTGTCATAGAAGGCTTTAACTTTCTCTTTATAAGATCTTGCATTGGTGTATGCATCCATTCTCAGCTCTTCCAACTCAGCAAGCTACAGTTTCCTGTGATTACCAACACTAGTAAGATCCATGTTCAAGGTTTTAATAGCCCAAAAGGCCTTATATTCTAATTCCACTGGTAAATGGCATTCTTTTCCATAGACCAATCTGAATAGGGACATGCCAATTGGGGTTTTATAGGCTGTCCTATATGCCCATAATGCATCATTCAGCTTAAAGGACTAATCCTTTCTGTCCTTCTTCACAGTCTTTTCCAGTATATGTTTGATTTCTCTATTGGAAATCTCCACTTGTCCACTGGTCTGTGGATGATATGGAGTAGCTACTCTATGAGTCACAGAGTACTTTTTCAATAAAGCTTCAAAATGCTTATTACAAAATGGCTTCTGTTGAGAACTGGAAAATACCATTTTTCACCCCTTAATCTGGGCCTTGATAGACCCTTGAGAGAACTAAATAAGTGTTTTAAGTGCCTATGTTGCAGCTAACAATAAAGACAGGTTTAACCATAAAAGTAGCTTAAAAGTGCCAAAAAGATGACAATCCATGTCAGTCCAAAGAAAGGAAGTGAAGAAACAACCTCATCAGCTGTTGAAAGGTCTAAAGTAAAGAGGCAAAGACCTGTAAGCGAAGCAGGGAACAATTCGAACAGAGAAATGCATTACAGAGTTCTTTTCGCAAAGAACCTGCACTTTTCGTAAAGAACCTTGAACTCTGCGAAAAGGACTAAAACTCCAGGCGTAGCTTTCGAAGAGCATCTGAACTCCTCGAAGAGAAGATTGAACTTTGCGAAAAGGAGAAAACACACTTCGAAGAGAGATTGAACATTGCGAAAGGAGCTTCAGAAGTTATAGCACTTTGCGAAAAGGCCCCTAAGCTCTGCGAAAAGGTATTCTGGAGATTCGCAGCTTTAACAAGGGCAATTCAGTAATCTGTTGCATGCGTCCCAATGCGTTTTAAAACCTAGGGACATTCCAGAGGGTTCTAAGCATAAAGCGAAGGAATATTCCACCCCACATGAGCACCTAGAGAGGGAATAACTTGGCGGGAACTTCTAGAAACTCTAACAAACTTTCAAATGCATAATAGAATTGATGCCTTTTCACCTGATTGACTGAAACAGATCGAGGAATTCTGATTGGCCAGAATAGATCTGGATCCTTATGCTCGACTCCTATTGGTTGATACAGATCTATCCAATTCTGATTGGTTGATACACATCTAGCTGGCTTAGGGAAAACTATAAATAGACGAACCATTTGCCCAATTTGGGTATCCAGATTTTGAGTTTCATTTCTAATCCCCCATTTCCCAGCCAGACAGCTTGTCTGTAATCCTTGTAATAGCCTACTTTGTACTTGCATTTGATAGCTGTGAGATACTGTTGTAATTCAAAGGAGAGTTTGCATCCAAGATTGCAAATCCGAGAGCTGTTAAGCCGTGCTCTGTAAATTGTAAGGATGAATTTTAAAAGGTTGCTGTAAACTATGCATTCTCCATTGGACTCATGTCAAGGGTTCCCTCTGATCTCCTCAGTACATTAGACTCCTTTAGATTCATTGTTTTGCATGCAATTTCCCTTGATTCATTAATCCTGTAAGAATTAGTGTTGGTAACCTACTCTCTTACAGCATTTGTAGTGATGTTTCCTGTTCTGAATTGAGGATTTGGATTAAAGACTATTGGATGGTTTGTGGCCATTAAAGTGGACAGACCATAGCCATAAGTGTAAGCCTAATCCTTGAATTAGATTTATCTCTCTTACATCTGCGCTTGTAGCCAGATGAAGATTGGATCACCTCTGCTGAGCTGCAATTATTCTCATTAGATTTCAAAGACCAAATCAAAGTTAGATATTACTTCTCCATTTTTTGTATAAGTTTACCTCAAACATTTCCCCAACTCAGATCTGGATCACTTAGTTTAATTTTTACTTTTATCATTTAGTTAATGTGACAAATTCAACCTCCCATCTTATGTGCTTTGTAGATAGGATCAGAGGTCAGATCTGGTAGCTCAGATCTGGAGGTTTATCTTAAATTTTAAATCAATTCCCTGTGGACGATCTTTTACTCACTTACTTTTAAAAACTTGCTACAATTGGCCCTGATCTTGCAGGCTAATTCTCTTCTAACTGTGCTGATATTTCCTTATTTGTTTATATAGTCTAGAGCCACTGTAATTTAGCAGCTATAAATCTGTTTTTCAAAACTCACATAAATCAAGCACACTAAGAAGCAACAACAAGTTTTTAGCGCCGCTGCCGGGGAATAGATTTTAAAATTGGTAGACCTAAGTTTTTCAATTTTGTAGATTTGATTTTCATTTTAATTTTTGCTTTAAAACTGCACTTTGCATTCCAAGTGCTTAATTAAATGTCTACTGCAGTTTTGTATAGAAAACTTTCTTTATGACAGAATTTTCTATTTTTAGTTTTTATTCTTTTCCTTGTAGTTATTTGAATATATGCTGCTGCCACTTTTTTGTCTTTTTGTCAAATTTGGGCGTGCTTTGAGTTTTTTCTTTTATTTTGTCAATATACTTGAATAAGGTAATGTCATGCTTTTGGATTTTTGCGGATCCGGAGCGTCAACAAGGAGCATCTGGACTAAAGCTAGAGCAGATCTGCTTGAGTTTGCATCCCCTTCTCCTTTGCATTCATTTTCTCTTTTTAAATTCTTGAGAACCAGCAGTTCTGTTGTGTTTAATGTTTGTTTTGATTATAATTTCTGCTGTCTTTTAGGCATGCTGATTTATTTATTTTTTTACAAAACCAAATACAAAATAAAAGAAAATGAAGACACAAATAGAAAATCTCTGAGTTGTTTCTCATTATTTTCAGCAGTAGTAAATAAGGGCTCTTGTTGAGCCCGGGCTGATCCAAAACAAGTAAAAAAAAAGAAGAAAATTATAAAAACAAATATATATATATATATATAGATATCTTCCGGATGGGCTGTTTTTCTCCATTTGCATCCACTTTTCCCATCTGGACTTGCTGAGATCATTTTTTTCTTTTTTAGGAATCATGTAGGATAATGAGTATGAATCATAGGTTGTTTTGAATATTTAATGGACCCACTGATTTTATTTTCCTTCGAGATTTCTTCATCATAAATGGGTCTCAGCTGTGTGTGAACCCTGTTTTTAATATGTGCTCCCATGCTTCATTATTTTATTTTTTATTCATACACATCATCAACAAAGGGGTCAGTCTTATGAATCTTGCTTTTCACTATATATTATTCCTGCTAATCATTTTTATAATCACTTAGATTCATAAGTATCTCAGGTTTTTGGGGTTTTCCTTTGGGCTTAGGATGTATCATTTGGCATTAGAGTTTTTGTTTTAGGAATTTTAGTTTCAAATTCTATTTTTAGATCGCTGATTTTATTTATTTATTTATTTATTTTTCTTTCTTAGGTTAATGTGTCCTAGTTTTATTGATTTTCGTCATTTTTCTGTGAGTATAGTTAGTTTCTAACTTTGTTTTCCTATTTTGCATTCACAAATTCTGTTTTTGTATCAACACTTTTCTATTTTTTTAACTTTGTATTCAGTCCCTTACCTTGTTTTTACTGTTTCTCTGTTATTAGCATTAGTTTCCCTCCATTTGCATAGCAATCCTTCTATTTTTTAGATTTTATTTTTTTTAGCAGTTCTAGCGTTGTTCTGTTGATTTTTCTTGCATTTGTATATCATGTTTTCCATTTCCTTGCTCATATATTCAGTTTTACATTTTTATTTTCTGCTGCATATAGTTTAGATTTTTTCTGTTCTTAGTTTTTCTTTCTTCTTTTACCCTGCTGCCCCTAGTCTCTCATTGTCTAGAACATTGAGGACAATGTTCATCTTAGGATTGGGGGTGTGGCAGAGATGCCAATAAAATATGTTAATGCTTGGTGCAGCTTATGATCAGCAGAATATTTGAAAATGAAGTAATCTCACACCTGTTTTTTTGAAAAATGAGGAAGTTAAAACTTTTTAAAATTAATTTCTAGAGTAATTCTAATACTTTCAGGAAGTGAATGTTAGGAAATTTCCAAAAAAAATTGATGCTTTAGTAAACCTAAAAAGAGAGAAAGCAGTTATGATATACATCAGGAATTTGATTGAAAACCACACCTAGTGAGATTTCGACCTGAAATGTATTCTTTGGAGGTATAAATTGGAAATTTTTTCTGCTCTAGGGACTGTTTGAACCTACTTGTTATCACTAGAAGTTACACATATCCAAGTTAAAATATCTTGACAGCAATCCTGATATTAAAGACATGATGTAAGGCCTCCTTTTGGACAGTTTGAACTTCAAAAAGCCCAACCTTTTGAAACTGCCCTTGATATACACCAATTGAGCTTTATAAATCCAAGATTTCTTTGAAACCTCATCAACCTCATTTAGCCTAACCCTCACTCTGAGAATTCAGAAGGTAAAGGAAAGAAAGCTGAAGAAAGGTGAGTTGGATATGGGTAAAAAACGATATAATTGAAGGCAATCTTGTCAGACGTTAGAAGAAATGTGGCATTCCAGTCAATGTTGCTCTGAAAAAAAAAAAAAAGGAGAAGGCATTTCATTGGAAGTTTGAAAAAGAAAGAGAAAAAGATGGCCACTTTGGCTCTGAAAATTCAAAGAAGAAGATGAAATTGTGCTGACTTGAAGAAGGTGTGTCTATCACCTCCTTACCTTGACTGACTTCTCAATTTTGAACTCCATTCCACCCCTTTATTCTTGCTAAATTTCACCCATAAGCCACATTACAACCCAAGTTATAGTCCTTACTGATCAATGATGGATTGAGCTATCACATGGAGATAAGGATTTGTGTAATCTATGGTGAAAAAAGTTGTAAATTTAGAACTGAAAAGCAATGCCTATGCTCCTGCTTACAATCCTATTTGAGGACTGTAATTGCTCTTGAGCTGTGTGAAATAGTTCAACCCTCATATTTGCATGGTGAGTGAAAACCCTGGTGAGAGTTGAGTTTGAAATCAAATTATTTGGGGTAACATCAAAGCTGAATTTTCAAATAGAAGGCAAGCTTTTCATTAATTTTTCTTGTAAAAACTTTTTGACACCAACTGAGTGAATGGTAAAGGAATTACAGCAGAATTTTAGTTTTGAACTGATGTTTTCTTGAAAATCTTCTTACAACCTGACTGATGCAGGTGTCAATAATCTGATTGGATGAAAGTTTGCTTTAACAGAACTACATTGATCTTAACTGATTTATTGGAAAAGTTTGTGGGTACCTTCACTGAAAACCCTGAAGAGACTTCACTCCTCCACTAGGGATCACCTAGGGGTTTAAAAGGCTTGTTGCATATGCTAAATGCAACTGTGCTCCCTACAAAAATGGCTTTCCCTTCTATTTTTAAATTTTGTCTTTGCTCAGGGACTAGCAAAGCTTAGGTTTGGGGGTGTGTTGAGAACTAGAAAATACCATTTTTCACCCCTTACTCTGGGCCTTGATAGACCCTTGAGAGAACTAAATAAGTGTTTTAAGTGCCTATATTGCAGCTAACAATAAAGACAGGCTTAACCATAAAAGCAGCTTAAAAGTGCCAAAAAGATGACAATCCATGTCAATCCAAAGAAAGGAAGTGAAGAAACAACCTCATCAGCTGTTGAAAGGCCTAAAGTAAAGAGGCAAAGACTTGTAAGCGAAGCAGGGAACAATTCGAACAGAGAAATGCACTACAGAGTTCTTTTCGCAAAGAACCTGCACTTTTCGTAAAGAACCTTGAACTCTGCGAAAAGGACTAAAACTCCAGGCGTAGCTTTCGAAGAGGATCTGAACTCCTCGAAGAGAAGATTGAACTTTGTGAAAAGGAGAAAATACACTTCGAAGAGAGATTGAACATTGCGAAAAGAGATTCAGAAGTCACAGCACTTTGCAAAAAGGCCCCTAAGCTCTGCGAAAAGGAATTCTGGAGATTCGCAGCTTTAACAAGGGCAATTCAGTAATCTGTTGCATGCGTCCCAATGCATTTTAAAACCTAGGGACATTCCAGAGGGTTCTAAGCATAAAGCGAAGGAATATTCCACCCCACGTGAGCACCTAGAGAGGGAATAACTTGGCGGGAACTTCTAGAAACTCTAACAAACTTTCAAAATGCATAACAGAATTGATGCCTTTTTCACCTGATTGGCTGAAACAGATCGAGGAATTCTGATTGGCCAAAATAGATCTGGATCCTTGTGCTCGACTCCTATTGGTTGATACAGATCTATCCAATTCTGATTGGTTGATACACATCTGAGCTGGCTTAGGGAAAACTATAAATAGACGAACCATTTGCCCAATTTGGGTATCCAGATTTTGAGTTTCATTCCTATTCCCCCATTTCCAAACCAGATAGTTTGTCTGAAATCCCTGTAATAGCTTCACTTTGACTTGCAATTGAGAGCTGTGAGATATTTCTGTAATTCAAAAGTGAGTTGTATTCAAGACTACAAATCTGAGAGCTGTTTAAGCTGCGCTCTGTAATTGTAACAGTGGATTTGAAAAGGTTGCTGTAAACCGTATTTTCTCAATTGGACTCATGTTAAGGGTTCCCTCTGATCTCCTTATTGCATTAGACTCCTTTACATTTACTATTTTTCATGCAATTTTCCTTGATTCATTAATCCCGTGAGAATTAGTGTTGGTAACCTAATCTCTCACGGCATTTGTAGTGATGCTTCTTGTTCTAAACTAAGTATTTGGATTAAAGACTATTGGATGGTTTGTGGCCATTAAAGTGGACAGACCATAGCCATAAGTGTAAGCCTAATCCTTGAATTAGATTTATCTCTCTTACATCTGTGCTTGTAGCCAGATGAAGATTGGATCACCTCTGCTAAGCTGCAGTTATTCTCATTAGATTTCAAAGACCAAATCAGATTTAGATATTACTTCTCCATCTTTGTTTGAATCACTCCCCCAACTCGGATCTGGATCATTTAGTTTAAATTTTTCTTTGTTTTTAGTTTGTTAAACGTGACAAATTCAAACCTCTCATCTTATCAGCTTTCTAGATAGGATAAGAAGCCAGATCTGGTAGCTCAGATCTGGAGGTTTATCTTACATTTTAAACAAATTCTCTGTGGACGATCTTTCACTCACTTACTTTTAAAAACTTGCTACAATTGGCCCTGATCTTGCAGGCTAATTCTCTTCTAACTGTGCTGATATTTCCTTATTTGTCTATATAGTCTAGAGCCACTGTAATTTAGCAGCTATAAATCTGTTTTTCAAAACTCACATAAATCAAGCACACTAAGAAGCAACAACAAGTTTTTCTTTCTCCTTTTACCCTGCTGCCCCTAGTCTCTCATTGTCTAGAACATTGAGGACAATGTTCATCTTAGGATTGGGGGTGTGGCAGAGATGCCAATAAAATATGTTAATGCTTGGTGCAGCTTATGATCAGCAGAATTTTTGAAAATGAAGTAATCTCACACCTGTTTTTCTGAAAAATGAGGAAGTTAAAACTTTTTAAAATTAATTTCTAGTGCAATTCTAATACTTTCATGAAGTGAATGTCAGGAAATTTCCAAAAAAAATTGATGCTTTAGTAAACCTAAAAAGAGAGAAAGCAGTTATGATATACCTCAGGAATTTGATAGAAAACCACACCCAGTGAGATTTCGACCTGAAATGTATTCTTTGGAGGTATAAATTGGAAATTTTTTCTGCTCTAGAGACTGTTTGAACCTGCTTGTTATCACTAGAAGTTACACATATCCAAGTTAAAATATCTTGACAGCAATCATGATATTAAAGACATGATGTAAGGCCTCCTTTTGGACAGTTTGAACTTCAAAAAGCCCAACCTTTTGAAACTGCCCTTGATACACACCAATTGAGCTTTATAAATCCAAGATTTCTTTGAAACCTCATCAACCTCATTTAGCCTAACCCTCACTCTGAGAATTCAGAAGGTAAAGGAAAGAAAGCTGAAGAAAGGTGAGTTGGGTAACTGTTTGGTAAAAAAAAATATAAATAATTGAAGGCAATGTTGTATCAGCAGAAGAAATGTGGCATTCCAGTCAATGTTGCTTTGAAAAAAAAAAAAAAAAAAAGGAGAAGGCATTTCATTGGAAGTTTGAAAAAGAAAGAGAAAAAGATGGCCACTTTGGCTCTGAAAATTCAAAGAAGAAGATGAAAATGTGCTGAATTGAAGAAGGTGTGTCTATCACCTCCTTACCTTGACTGACTTCTCAATTTTGAACTCCATTCCACCCCTTTATTCTTGATAAATTTCACCCATAAGCCACATTACAACCCAAGTTATAGTCCTTACTGATCAATGATGGATTGAGCTGTCACATGGAGATAAGGATTTGTGTAATCTATGGTGAAAAAAGTTGTAAATTCAGAACTGAAAAGCAATGCCTATGCTCCTGCTTACAATCCTATTTGAGGACTGTAATTGCTCTTGAGCTGTGTGAAATAGTTCAACCCTCATATTTGCATGGTGAGTGAAAACCCTGGTGAGAGTTGAGTTTGAAATCAAATTATTTTGGGTAACATCAAAACTGAATTTTCAAATAGAAGGCAAGCTTTTCATTAATTTTTCTTGTAAAAACTTTTTGACACCAACTGAGTGAATGGTAAAGGAATTTACAAGAATTTTAGTTTTGCGATGTTTTCTTGAAATCTTCTTACAACCCGATGCAGGTGTGAATAATCTGATTGGATGAAAGTTTGCTTTAACAGAACTACATTGATCTTAACTGATTTATTGGAGAAGTTTGTGGGTACCTTCACTGAAAACCCTCAGGAGACTTCACTCCTCCACTAGGGATCACCTAGGGGTTTAAAAGGCTTGTTGCATATGCTAAATGCAACTGTGCTTCCTACAAAAATGGCTTTTCCTTCTATTTTTAAATTTTGTCTTTGCTCAGGGACTCGGAAAGCTTAGGTTTGGGGGTGTGTTGAGAACAGGAAAATACCATTTTTCACCCCTTAATCTGGGCCTTGATAGACCCTTGAGAGAACTAAATAAGTGTTTTAAGTGCCTATGTTGCAGCTAACAATAAAGACAGGCTTAACCATAAAAGCAGCTTAAAAGTGCCAAAAAGATGACAATCCATGTCAGTCCAAAGAAAGGAAGTGAAGAAACAACCTCATCAGCTGTTGAAAGGTCTAAAGTAAAGAGGCAAAGACCTGTAAGCGAAGCAGGGAACAATTCGAACAGAGAAATGCACTACAGAGTTCTTTTCGCAAAGAACCTGCAGTTTTCGTAAAGAACCTTGAACTCTGCGAAAAGGACTAAAACTCCAGGCGTAGCTTTCGAAGAGCATCTGAACTCCTCGAAGAGAAGATTGAACTTTGCGAAAAGGAGAAAACACACTTCGAAGAGAGATTGAACATTGCGAAAAGAGATTCAGAAGTCACAGCACTTTGCGAAAAGTCCCCTAAGCTCTGCGAAAAGGTATTCTGGAGATTCGCAGCTTTAACAAGGGCAATTCAGTAATCTGTTGCACGCGTCCCAATGCGTTTTAAAACCTAGGGACATTCCAGAGGGTTCTAAGCATAAAGCGAAGGAATATTCCACCCCACGTGAGCACCTAGAGAGGGAATAATTTGGCGGGAACTTCTAGAAACTCTAACAAACTTTCAAAATGCATAACGTAATTGATGCCTTTTTCACCTGATTGGCTGAAACTGATCGAGGAATTCTGATTGGCCAAAATAGATCTGGATCCTTGTGCTCGACGCCTATTGGTTGATACAGATCTATCCAATTCTGATTGGTTGATACACATCTGAGCTGGCTTAGGGAAAACTATAAATAGACGAACCATTTGCCCAATTTGGGTATCCAGATTTTGAGTTTCATTCCTATTCCCCCATTTCCAAACCAGATAGTTTGTCTAAAATCCCTGTAATAGCTTCACTTTGACTTGCAATTGAGAGCTGTGAGACATTTCTATAATTCAAAAGAGAGTTGTATTCAAGACTACAAATCTGAGAGTTGTTTAAGCTGCGCTCTGTAATTGTAACAGTGGATTTGAAAAGGTTGCTGTAAACCGTATTTTCTCAATTGGACTCATGTTAAGGGTTCCCTCTGATCTCCTTATTGCATTAGACTCCTTTAGATTTACTATTTTTCACGCAATTTCCCTTGATTCATTAATCCTGTGAGAATCAGTGCTGGTAACCTAATCTCTCACGGCATTTGTAGTGATGCTTCTTGTTCTAAACTAAGGATTTGGATTAAAGACTATTGGATGGTTTGTGGCCATTAAAGTGGACAAACCATAGCCATAAGTGTAAGCCTAATCCTTGAATTAGATTTATCTCTCTTACATCTGTGCTTGTAGCCAGATGAAGATTGGATCACCTCTGCTAAGCTGCAGTTATTCTCATTAGATTTCAAAGACCAAATCATATTTAGATATTACTTCTCCATCTTTGTTTCAATCATTCCCCCAACTCGGATCTGGATCATTTAGTTTAAATTTTTCTTTGTTTTTAGTTTGTTAAACGTGACAAATTCAAACCTCTCATCTTATCAGCTTTCTAGATAGGATAAGAAGCCAGATCTGGTAGCTCAGATCTGGAGGTTTATCTTACATTTTAAACAAATTCTCTGTGGACGATCTTTCACTCACTTACTTTTAAAAACTTGCTACAATTGGCCTTGATCTTGCAGGCTAATTCTCTTCTAACTGTGCTGATATTTCCTTATTTGTTTATATAGTCTAGAGCCACTGTAATTTAGCAGCTATAAATCTGTTTTTCAAAACTCACATAAATCAAGCACACTAAGAAGCAACAACAAGTTTTTCTTTCTTCTTTTACCCTGCTGCCCCTAGTCTCTCATTGTCTAGAACATTGAGGACAATGTTCATCTTAGGATTGGGGGTGTGGCAGAGATGCCAATAAAATATGTTAATGCTTGGTGTAGCTTATGATCAGCATAATTTTTGAAAATGAAGTATTCTCACACCTGTTTTTTTGAAAAATGAGGAAGTTAAAACTTTTTAAAATTAATTTCTAGTGTAATTCTAATACTTTCATGAAGTGAATGTCAGGAAATTTCCAAAAAAAATTGATGCTTTAGTAAACCTAAAAAGAGAGAAAGCAGTTATGATATACCTCAGGAATTTGATAGAAAACCACACCCAGTGAGATTTCGACCTGAAATGTATTCTTTGGAGGTATAAATTGGAAATTTTTTCTGCTCTAGGGACTGTTTGAACCTGCTTGTTATCACTAGAAGTTACACATATCCAAGTTAAAATATCTTGACAGCAATCATGATATTAAAGACATGATGTAAGGCCTCCTTTTGGACAGTTTGAACTTCAAAAAGCCCAACCTTTTGAAACTGCCCTTGATACACACCAATTGAGCTTTATAAATCCAAGATTTCTTTGAAACCTCATCAACCTCATTTAGCCTAACCCTCACTCTGAGAATTCAGAAGGTAAAGGAAAGAAAGCTGAAGAAAGGTGAGTTGGATAACAGTTTGGTAAAAATATATATATATAATTGAAGGCAATGCTGTATCAGCAGAAGAAATGTGGCATTCCAGTCAATGTTGCTTTGAAAAAAAAAAAAAAGGAGAAGGCATTTCATTGGAAGTTTGAAAAAGAAAGAGAAAAAGATGGCCACTTTGGCTCTGAAAATTCAAAGAAGAAGATGAAATTGTGCTGAATTGAAGAAGGTGTGTCTATCACCTCCTTACCTTGACTGACTTCTCAATTTTGAACTCCATTCCACCCCTTTATTCTTGATAAATTTCACCCATAAGCCACATTACAACCCAAGTTATAGTCCTTACTGATCAATGATGGATTGAGCTGTCACATGGAGATAAGGATTTGTGTAATCTATGGTGAAAAAAGTTGTAAATTCGTAATCCTAAAAGCAATGCCTATGCTCAATCCTATTTGAGGACCCAGAATTGCTCTTGAGTAGTGAAATAGTTCAACCCTCATATTTGCATGGTGAGTGAAAACCACAGTGAGAGTTGAGTTTGAAATCAAATTATTTTGGGTAACATCAAAACTGAATTTTCAAATAGAAGGCAAGCTTTTCATTAATTTTTCTTGTAAAACTTTTTGACACCAATGAGTGAATGGTAAAGGAATTACTGACAGAATTTTAGTTTTGAACTGATGTTTTCTTGAAAATCTTCTTACAACGATCGATGCAGTGAATAATGATTGGATGAAAGTTTGCTTTAACAGAACTACATTGATCTTAACTGATTTATTGGAGAAGTTTGTGGGTACCTTCACTGAAAACCCTCAGGAGACTTCACTCCTCCCCTAGGGATCACCTAGGGGTTTAAAAGGCTTGTTGCATATGCTAAATGCAACTGTGCTCCCTACAAAAATGGCTTTTCCTTCAATTTTTAAAGTTTGTCTTTGCTCAGGGACTAGCAAAGCTTAGGTTTGGGGGTGTGTTGAGAACTGGAAAATACCATTTTGCACCCCTTAATCTGGGACTTGATAGACCCTTGAGAGAACTAAATAAGTGTTTTAAGTGCCTATGTTGCAGCTAACAATAAAGACAGGCTTAACCATAAAAGCAGCTTAAAAGTGCCAAAAAGATGACAATCCATGTCAGTCCAAAGAAAGGAAGTGAAGAAACAACCTCATCAGCTGTTGAAAGGTCTAAAGTAAAGAGGTAAATACCTGTAAGCGAAGCAGGGAACAATTCGAACAGAGAAATGCACTACAGACTTCTTTTCGCAAAGAACCTGCACTTTTCGTAAAGAACCTTGAACTCTGCGAAAAGGACTAAAACTCCAGGCGTAGCTTTCGAAGAGCATCTGAACTCCTTGAAGAGAAGATTGAACTTTGCGAAAAGGAGAAAAGACACTTCGAAGAGAGATTGAACATTGCGAAAAGAGCTTCAGAAGTCACAGCACTTTGCGAAAAGGCCCCTAAGCTCTGCGAAAAGGTATTCTGGAGATTCGCAGCTTTAACAAGGGCAATTCAGTAATCTGTTGCACGCGTCCTATTGCGTTTTAAAACCTAGGGACATTCCAGAGGGTTCTAAGCATAAAGCGAAGGAATATTCCACCCCACGTGAGCACCTAGAGAGGGAATAACTTGGCGGGAACTTCTAGAAACTCTAACAAACTTTCAAAATGCATAACAGAATTGATGCCTTTTTCACCTGATTGGCTGAAACAGATCGAGGAATTCTGATTGGCCAAAATATATCTGGATCCTTGTGCTCGACTCCTATTGGTTGATACAGATCTATCCAATTCTGATTGGTTGATACACATCTGAGCTGGCTTAGGGAAAACTATAAATAGACGGACCATTTGCCCAATTTGGGTATCCAGATTTTGAGTTTCATTCCTATTCCCCCATTTCCAAACCAGATAGTTTATCTGAAATCCCTATAATAGCTTCACTTTGACTTGCAATTGAGAGCTGTGAGACATTTCTGTAATTCAAAAGAGAGTTGTAATCAAGACTACAAATCTGAGAGCTGTTTAAGCTGCGCTCTGTAATTGTAACAGTGGATTTGAAAAGGTTGCTGTAAACCGTATTTTCTCAATTGGACTCATGTTAAGAGTTCCCTCTGATCTCCTTATTGCATTAGACTCCTTTAGATTTACTGTTTTTCATGCAATTTCCCTTGATTCATTAATCCTGTGAGAATTAGTGTTGGTAACCTAATCTCTCACGACATTTGTAGTGATGCTTCTTGTTCTAAACTAAGGATTTGGATTAAAGACTATTGGATGGTTTGTGGCCATTAAAGTGGACAGACCATAGCCATAAGTGTAAGCCTAATCCTTGAATTAGATTTATCTCTCTTACATCTGTGCTTGTAGCCAGATGAAGATTGGATCACCTCTGCTAAGCTGCAGTTATTCTCATTAGATTTGAAAGACCAAATCAGATTTAGATATTACTTCTCCATCTTTGTTTCAATCACTCCCCCAACTCGGATCTGGATCATTTAGTTTAAATTTTTCTTTGTTTTTAGTTTGTTAAACGTGACAAATTCAAACCTCTCATCTTATCGCCTTTCTAGATAGGATAAGAAGCTTGATCCGTAGCTCAGATCCGGAGGTTTATCTTACATTTTAAACAAATTCTCTGTGACGATCTTTCACTCACTTACTTTTAAAACTTGCTACAATTGGCCCCGATCTTGCAGCTAATTCTCTTCTAATTGTCTTGATATTTCCTTATTTGTTTATATAGTCTAGAGCCACCGTAATTTAGCTATAAACTGCTTTTTCAAAACTCACATAAATCAAGCACACTAGAAGCAACAACAAGTTTTTCTTTCTTCTTTTACCCCGCCCCTAGTCTCTCTTTGCCTAGAACATTGAGGACAATGTTCATCTTAGGTTTCGGGGTGTGGCAGATATGCCAATAAAATATGTTAATGCTTGGTGCAGCTTATGATCGTGAATTTTGAAAATGAAGAAATCTCACACTGCTTTTTTGAAAATGAGGAAGTTAAAACTTTTTAAAATTAATTTCTAGTGTAATACTAATACTTTCATGAAGTGAATGTCAGGAAATATCCAAAAAAAATTGATGCTTTAGTAAACCTAAAAAGAGAAAGCGTTATGATATACCTCGGAATTTGATAGAAAACCACACCCGGTGATATTTCAAAATGTATTCTTTGGAGGTATAAATTGAAAATTTTTTCTGCTTTAGGAGCTGACTGAACCTGCTTGTTATCACTAGAAGTTACAAATATCCAACTTAAAATATCTTACAAAATCATGATATTAAAGACATGATGTAAGGCCTCCTTTTGGACAGCTTTGAACTTCAAAAGCCCAACCTTTTGAAACCGCCTTGATACACACCAATTGAGCTTTATAAATCCAAGATTTCTTTGAAACCTCATCAACCTCATTTAGCCTAACCCTCACTCGAGAATTCAAGGTAAAGGAAAGAAAGTCAAGAAAGGTGAGTTGGGTAACTGCTTGGTAAAAAAAATATAAATAATTGAAGGCAATGTTGTATCGTGAAGAAATGTGGCATTCCACCAATGTTGCTTTGAAAAAAAAAAAAAGGAGAAGGCAGTTCATTGGAAGTTTGAGAAAGAAAGAGAAAGAAATAGCCACTTTGGCTCTGAAAATTCAAAGAAGAAGATGAAATTGTCGAATTGAAGAAGGTGTGTCTATCACCTCCTTACCTTTGACTTCTCAATTTTGAACTCCATTCCACCTTTATTCTTGATAAATTTCACCCATAAGCCACATTACAACCCAAGTTATAGTCCTTCGATCAATGATGGATTGAGTCACATGGAGATAAAGATTTGTGTAATCTATGGTGAAAAAAGTTGTAAATTCGTAATCGAAAAGCAATGCCTATGCTCCCACAATCCTATTTGAGGACCAGAATTGCTCTTGAGCTGTAGTGAAATAGTTCAACCCTCATATTTGCATGGTGAGTGAAAACCCTGGTGAGAGTTGAGTTTGAAATCAAATTATTTTGGGTAACATCAAAACTGAATTTTCAAATAGAAGGCAAGCTTTTCATTAATTTTTCTTGTAAAAACTTTTTGACACCAACTGAGTGAATGGTAAAGGAATTACAGCAGAATTTTAGTTTTGAACTGATGTTTTCTTGGAAATCTTCTTACAACCTGACTGATGCAGGTGTGAATAATCTGATTGGATGAAAGTTTGCTTTAACAGAACTACATTGATCTTAACTGATTTATTGGAGAAGTTTGTGGGTACCTTCACTGAAAACCCTCAGGAGACTTCACTCCTCCACTAGGGATCACCTAGGGGTTTAAAAGGCTTGTTGCATATGCTAAATGCAACTGTGCTCCCTATAAAAATGGCTTTTCCTTCTATTTTTAAATTTTGTCTTTGCTCAGGGACTCGCAAAGCTTAGGTTTGGGGGTGTGTTGAGAACTGGAAAATACCATTTTTCACCCCTTAATCTGGGCCTTGATAGACCCTTGAGAGAACTAAATAAGTGTTTTAAGTGCCTATGTTGCAGCTAACAATAAAGACAGGCTTAACCATAAAAGCAGCTTAAAAGTGCCAAAAAGATGACAATCCATGTCAGTCCAAAGAAAGGAAGTGAAGAAACAACCTCATCAGCTGTTGAAAGGTCTAAATTGTAAGGATGAATTTTAAAAGGTTGCTGTAAACTATGCATTCTCCATTGGACTCATGTCAAGGGTTCCCTCTGATCTCCTCAGTACATTAGACTCCTTTAGATTCATTGTTTTGCATGCAATTTCCCTTGATTCATTAATCCTGTAAGAATTAGTGTTGGTAACCTAGTCTCTTACAGCATTTGTAGTGATGTTTCCTGTTCTGAATTGAGGATTTGGATTAAAGACTATTGAATGGTTTGTGGCCATTAAAGTGGACAGACCATAGCCATAAGTGTAAGCCTAATCCTTGAATTAGATTTATCTCTCTTACATCTGCGCTTGTAGCCAGATGAAGATTGGATCACCTCTGCTGAGCTGCAGTTATTCTCATTAGATTTCAAAGACCAAATCAAAGTTAGATATTACTTCTCCATTTTTTGTATAAGTTTACCTCAAACGTTTCCTCAACTCAGATCTGGATCACTTAGTTTAATTTTTACTTTTATCATTTAGTTAATGTGACAAATTCAACCTCCCATCTTATGTGCTTTGTAGATAGGATCAGAGGTCAGATCTGGTTGCTCAGATCTGGATGTTTATCTTAAATTTTAAATCAATTCCCTGTGGACGATCTTTTACTCACTTACATTTAAAACTTGCTACAATTGGCCCTGATCTTGCAGGCTAATTATGTTCTCTCTGTGCTGATATTTTCTTATTCTTTTTAATATTCAGTACAATGCATCATTTGCAAGTATGTTTTCAAAACACAAAGAAATCATGCACACTTAGAACAACAACAAGTTTTTACCAAAAAAAAAATATAATTGAAGGCAATGCTGTATCAGCAGAAGAAATGTGGCATTCCAGTCAATGTTGCTTTGAAAAAAAAAAAAAAAAAAAGGAGAAGGCATTTCATTGGAAGTTTGAAAAAGAAAGAGAAAAAGATGGCCACTTTGGCTCTAAAAATTCAAAGAAGAAGATGAAATTGTGATGAATTGAAGATGGTGTGTCTATCACCTCCTTACCTTGACTGACTTCTCAATTTTGAACTCCATTCCACCCCTTTATTCTTGATAAATTTCACCCATAAGCCACATTACAACCCAAGTTATAGTCCTTACTGATCAATGATGGATTGAGCTGTCACATGGAGATAAGGATTTGTGTAATCTATGGTGAAAAAAGTTATAAATTCAGAACTGAAAAGCAATGCCTATGCTCCTGCTTACAATCCTATTTGAGGACTATAATTGCTCTTGAGCTGTGTGAAATAGTGCAACCCTCATATTTGCATGGTGAGTGAAAACCCTGGTGAGAGTTGAGTTTGAAATCAAATTATTTGGGGTAACATCAAAACTGAATTTTCAAATAGAAGGCAAGCTTTTCATTAATTTTTCTTGTAAAAACTTTTTGACACCAACTGAGTGAATGGTAAAGGAATTACAGCAGAATTTTAGTTTTGAACTGATGTTTTCTTGAAAATCTTCTTACAACCTGACTGATGCAGGTGTGAATAATCTGATTGGATGAAAGTTTGCTTTAACAGAACTACATTGATCTTAACTGATTTATTGGAGAAGTTTGTGGGTACCTTCACTGAAAACCCTCAGGAGACTTCACTCCTCCACTAGGGATCACCTAGGGGTTTAAAAGGCTTGTTGCATATGCTAAATGCAACTGTGCTCCCTACAAAAATGGCTTTTCCTTCTATTTTTAAATTTTGTCTTTGCTCAGGGACTAGCAAAGCTTAGGTTTGGGGGTGTGGCAGAGATGCCAATAAAGACAAAAACTTGTTGTTGCTTCTTAGTGTGCTTGATTTATGTGAGTTTTGAAAAACAGATTTATAGCTGCTAAATTACAGTGGCTCTAGACTATATAAACAAATAAGGAAATATTAGCACAGTTAGAAGAGAATTAGCCTGCAAGATCACGCCCAATTGTAGCAAGTTTTTAAAAGTAAGTGAGTGAAAGATCGTCCACAGAGAATTTGTTTAAAATGTAAGATAAACCTCCAGATCTGAGCTACCAGATCTAGCTTCTTATCCTATCTAGAAAGCTGATAAGATGAGAGGTTTGAATTTGTCACGTTTAACAAACTAAAAACAAAGAAAAATTTAAACTAAATGATCCAGATCCGAGTTGGGGGAGTGATTGAAATGAAGATGGAGAAGTAATATCTAAATCTGATTTGGTCTTTGAAATCTAATGAGAATAACTGCAGCTTAGCAGAGGTGATCCAATCTTCATCTGGCTACAAGCACAGATGTAAGAGAGATAAATCTAATTCAAGGATTAGGCTTACACTTATGGCTATGGTCTGTCCACTTTAATGGCCACAAACCATCCAATAGTCTTTAATCCAAATCCTTAGTTTAGAACAAGAAGCATCACTACAAATGCCGTGAGAGATTAGGTTACCAACACTAATTCTCACAAGATTAATGAATCAAGGGAAATTGCATGAAAAACAGTAAATCTAAAGGAGTCTAATGCAATAAGGAGATCAGAGGGAACCCTTAACATGAGTCCAATTGAGAAAATACGGTTTACAACAACCTTTTCAAATCCACTGTTACAATTACAGAGCGCAGCTTAAACAGCTCTCAGATTTGTAGTCTTGAATAAAACTCTCTTTTGAATTACAGAAATGTCTCACAGCTCTCAATTGCAAGTCAAAGTGAAGCTATTACAGGGATTTCAGACAAACTATCTGGTTTAGAAATGGGGGAATAGGAATGAAACTCAAAATCTGGATACCCAAATTGGGCATATGGTTCGTCTATTTATAGTTTTCCCTAAGCTAGCTCAGATGTGTATCAACCAATCAGAATTGGATAGATCTGTATCAACCAATAGGAGTCGAGCACAAGGATCCAGATCTATTTTGGCCAATAAGAATTCCTCGATCTGTTTCAGCCAATCAGGTGAAAAAGGAATCAATTCTGTTATGCATTTTGAAAGTTTGTTAGAGTTTCTAGAAGTTCCCGCCAAGTTATTCCCTCTCTAGGTGCTCACGTGGGGTGGAATATTCCTTCGCTTTATGCTTAGAACCCTCTGGAATGTCCCTAGGTTTTAAAAAGCAAAGACATTCTTGAATTGCCCTTGTTAAAGCTGCGAATCTCCAGAATACCTTTTCGCAGAGCTTAGGGGCCTTTTCGCAAAGTGCTGTGACTTCTGAAGCTCTTTTCGCAATGTTCAATCTCTCTTCGAAGTGTCTTTTCTCCTTTTCGCAAAGTTCAATCTTCTCTGCAAGGAGTTCAGATGCTCTTCGAAAGCTACGCCTGGAGTTTTAGTCCTTTTCGCAGAGTTTAAGGTTCTTTACGAAAAGTGCAGGTTCTTTGCGAAAAGAACTCTGTAGTGCATTTCTCTGTTCGAATTGTTCCCTGCTTCGCTTACAGGTCTTTGCCTCTTTACTTTAGACCTTTCAACAGCTGATGAGGTTGTTTCTTTACTTCCTTTCTTTGGACTGACATGGATTGTCATCTTTTTGGCACTTTTAAGCTGCTTTTATGGTTAAGCCTGTCTTTATTGTTAGCTGCAACATAGGCACTTAAAACACTTATTTAGTTCTCTCAAGGGTCTATCAAGGCCCAGGTTAAGGGGTGAAAAATGGTATTTTCCAGTTCTCAACAGCTTCCCCCATCATTGATAATAGCTCTGGGGGAACCAAACCTGGAAAAGACGTTGTCCTTTAAATATTTCAGGACAACTCTATGATCATTGGTTTTAGTGGCTGTGGCTTCAACCCATTTGGATACATAATCCACAGCTACTAAGATGAAATTACAACCATTTGAAGGAGGAAAGGGACCCATAAAATCTATCCCCCAATATCAAACAATTCAACTACCAAAATGGGCTGTAAGGGCATTGAGTTTCTTTTGGAAATGCTACCCAATTTTTGGCAGTTCTAACAAGACTTATAGTACTGCAGTGCATCTTTGAAAAGTGTAGGCCAATAAAATCCACACTGCAAAACCTTGCAGCAGTTTTGTTTCCACTAAAATGGCCTCCACAGGCCTGTTCATGACACCTGGAAAGTATGCTATGAAAGTCTTCTTCAGGGACACATCTTCTAATTATTTGGTCTGCACAAATCTTGAACAGATAAGGATCCTCCCAAATAAAATGTTTAACCTTTGGGAAGAAATGATCTTTATCTATTTTATTCCAGTGTTGAGGAGTTCTTCCAGTAGCCAAAAAGTTGACTATATTTTCAAACCAAGGGGTGTGTACACTGATAGCAAAAAGTTGCTCATCAGGGAAAGATTCATTGATAGGCAGCCTATCAATCTCGATTAGAATTCTAGATGGTGGTCGTACCACCACATTTTCCACACCCTTTTTATCTGTAATCTGCAAATCAAACTCCTGTAATAGGAGGATCCACCTGATTAACCTTGGTTAGGTATCCTTCTTATACACAAGGTATTTCAAGGCTGAGTGGTCAGTGAACACCACTATTTGTGAACCCAAAACATACGACCTGAATTTCTCTAAAGCAAAAACAATTGCCAGCAGCTCCTTCTCAGTTGTTGTGTAATTGAGTGTGCATCAATCATCGATCTACTAGCATAAGCTATGACATGAGGCAACTTATCCTCTCTCTGCCCAAGAACAGCTCCCAAAGCATAATCTGATGCATCACACATCAGCTCAAAAGGTAGTGAATAGTCTGGAAACTGTAGTATTGGAGCTGAAATCAAATAATTTTTTAAGAATTCAAATGCCTTCAAGCATTCATTGTTGAAAACAAAAGGGACATCTTGGCACAATAAATGACAAAGAGGCTTGGATATTTTACTAAAGTCCTTAATGACCCTTCTGTAGAATCCAGCATGCCCCAAAAAACTTCTGATTTGTTTAATAGTTTTAGGAGGTGGCAAATGTATAATTAAATCAATTTTTGCTCTGTCCACCTCAATGCCCTTGTGGGAGACAACATGGCCAAGGACAATGCCTTGGGTGACCATGAAATGGCTCTTCTCCCAGCTCAAAACTAGATTGGTTTCTTCACATCTCTGTAACACCAAGTTGAGATGATGTCAACACTGGGCAAAACTATCTCCATATATTGAAAAATCATCCATAAAAATCTCCATAAATTGGTTAATCATATCAGAGAAAATGGAGTACATGCATCTTTGAAAAGTAGCAGGAGCATTATAAAGACCAAAAGGCATTCTCCTATAGGCAAAAGTGCCAAAGGGGCAAGTGAATGTGATCTTTTCCTGATCTTGTGGGTATACAAGAATCTGGTTGTAACCAGAATAACCATCAAGAAAACAATAATAAGATTTTCCTGCTAGCTTATCTAAAATTTGATCAATGAATGGAAGAGGGAAATGGTCTTTTCTGGTCATTGTGTTTAGTTTTCTGTAATCAATACAAACCCTCCAACCAGTGGTTTGTCTGGTTGAAATAAGCTCACCAGAATCTGAGGTTACAACAGTGATCCCAGATTTCTTAGGTACCACCTGTGTAGGTGCCACCCAAGCCGAATCTGAAATGGGGTAAATGACCCCTGCATCCAACAACTTAACAACCTCTTTCATGACCACTTCTTGCATATGAGGATTCAGCCTCCTCTGCATTTCCCTAGAAGGCTTTGCATCTTCTTCCAAGTAAATTTTATGCATGCAAACAGCTGGACTGATTCCTCCCAAATCAGCAATAGTCCAGCCAATTGCCCTCTTATGCTGTTTCAATACAATCAACAATTCTTCCTCCTACACCTCAGTGAGGGAAGAAGAAATAATCACAGGCAATGTGTTATGGTCTCCTAAAAACACATATTTCAAATTTTCTGGCAATTGTTTCAACTCTACATTAGGTGGGCTGAGAAAAGAAGGTAACAAAGGTACCTTGGCTGTTTGTGGAAGGGGAAGAATAGCAGGTTTCCATGAAGAGAACATTGCTGATTGATCATGAGGTCCTTGTACAGCATTTACTTCCTCAGACTTTGAGGTACAAACTGTTTCTTCCACAGCATTTCTCCAAGCATCTTTAAAATCTGTGGTTAAATCTTCATACTGCAAAAACTGTTGTAAAGTCTATTCTACCAGTTCATCCAACAAATCAACAAGAAAGCATTCCTCAGAACTGAATTGAGGCTGTGTGACTGCATTGTAAACATTTAACTTTACCTTCATATTTCCCAAAGAGACTTCCATAATACCAGACCTGCATTGAATGCAAGCATTGTCTGTAGCCAGGAATGGTCTCCCCAAAATGGCAGGGATGGAAGTTTTGATTTTTGTAGGTTCCATGTCCAATACAAGAAAATCAGCAGGGTAGAAAAACTTATCTACCCCTACCAACACATCCTCAATCACCCCAACTAGCTTTCTTTCAGATCTGTCTGCTAGTTGTAACACCACATGAGTGGGTTTTAACTCTCCCAAACCTAGTTTCTCATATACAGAATATGGAAGCAGGTTGACACTAGCACCCAAATCTAATAAAGCCTTTTCAATGGTATGTTCCCCAATAATGCAAGGGATTGTGGGGATTCCAGGATCTTGGAATTTAGGAGGTGTGGTAATGGACAAAACCTGATTAACTCTTTCCACAGCAAAGACCTTCTTGGATAACTGTATCCTAGATTGTCTTTTGTGAGTGCAAATATCTTTCAAAAATTTTGCATATGCTGGGACTTGTTTGATTGCATCAAGCAAAGGTAGATTTATCTTGACTTGCTTGAAAGTCTCCATCATTTCATCTATTTTTATATTCCCTTTATCAAAAGGGGATGTAGATTTCATGGCATGGGGAAATGGCAAATGAGGAATTAGTCCATCATTTATAGCTTTAGAATCATTACCAGAATATTTTTGATTTTTCTGAGGTACATCAGCACCCCCAATACTAACATCATGCTGCTCCTGCTGCATATCTCTAGCAGCTTCCTCAATTTTTTCTTCTTCCTTTTCAGCACCCACTTTGTTATTTATAATTCTTCCACTTCTCAAAGTGGTGACAACTTTTACTTCTTCATGAGAAACAGAAACCTCTCCAATCATGAACTGTCCTTTGGGATTGTTCAAAGGTTGGCTGGGTAACCTGCCTTCTTCTCTTTTGGCCAAAGTATTTGAAAGTTGACCCAATGTTTCTTCAATCTTCTTTATGCTCTGACTGTGGAAGTTTATAGTCTGAGTTAAAGACCCTAAATTCTGGAGTGAATTTAGAACTTGGTCTTCAAAAGAAGGGGGTCTGGAAGGGGTTTGAACTGGAGCAGATTGCTGTACAGGTTGTACCATCTGTTGTGGAATGGGCTGCTAAAAATTTGGCATGGTATAAAAATTCTGCTGGTAAGCCTGAGCAGTTTTGAAAGGTATTTGGTTCGCTACTGTTGTGTTTGATAATTGCCCTGGCTCCACCTTAAATTGGGGTGCCCTCTCCATGCATATTCATTCGATTGCATCTGTCCATACGATTGGGCAGCATGAGCTTGCTCCACCACTAGTGTTAAGACTTGAAAAGTACCACTTTTCACCCCTTAACTTAACCTTTGATTAGACCCTTAGCCACCTAATAAATTCTTGTTAAGTGTTTTATGCAGGTAATAATCAGCAGTGAAATAAGGCCAAGAATCCTATTAAGGAGCCTGCTTTGGCACCAGATATCCCTCAGAAGAATGAACTCTGAATCCAGACCTGAAATGAGCCTCGGGCAGCTGACCCAAGCTTTAGAGGATTCAGGAGAAATATGCCTCGCGCAGTTCAACTGAGCTTCCCAAGGCTTTACAGCAACCTCTCACGCAGATGAATGACTGAAGAGCTTCAAAAACTCAAACTCACGCAGCTCTCGCGAAGCTCAAGAGTAGAACACATCGCACAATGTCGTGTAGTTCAAAACAGACCTCTCTCAATCTTACACAGTTCGCTCAGAACGGTTGAGGAGAGAGAGCTTCAGAAGATTCCTCGCGCAGTCACAGCGAGATGTAATTATCAGAAGAAGAATGCCTCACGCCATTCAAGAAAGAAAACATCCTGGCGAAGGCAAAGCCAATCTCGCGAAGATCAAGTGAGACATAGAACCTCGCGCAGTTCAGAACTCAAAAGAGCCTCGCGAGGTAACTCGCGAAGTCCAAGTAAAGAGAAGTGCTCGCGAAGTTCTCGCGCTGCTGCCCAGCAAAGACCGATCGACCGCGCGACTGTTTAAATTTCAACCTTGCGACACTTGAGACTGTGTTTTCTATTCAACCTCGCGAAACCCAACCCAGCGAGAGCTCAACTGTCTACAGCGCGACTGCCTGAAGAGCACATCAAGGCAACCTCGCGACGGCTGAAGCTTTAGTGTCAAATCATCCTAGCGAAGAGCAAAGAGCTACCACGTGACAAGTCTGGGAAACTACAGCTACCTAGCGAAGCTTTGACCCTAAAACTTCCATCTCTTCAGCAGAGGGCCTTCTGGGTATTTTCAGCGATTAGGGCACGCACTCCCACGCTCAAATCTATAGCAACTTGTGATGACCAACAGAAGTTAGGTCTAAATTTAAATGTTTAATAGCCCAATAGGCCCTGTGTTCTAACTCTACTGGGAGATGACAAGCCTTGTCATAAACCAGCCTGAAAGGGGACATCCCAATGGGAGTTTTATAGGCAATCCTATAAGCCCATAGTGCATCATTTAGTTTTTCAGCCCAATCCTTCCTGTCAGTCCTCACAATCTTCTCAAGGATGTGCTTGATCTCCCTATTAGAAATTTCAACTTGCCCACTGATTTGTGGGTGGTAGGGAGTAGCAATCCTATGGGTGACAGAATATTTCTTGAGCAAGCTCTCGAAATTTCTGTTGCAGAAATGGCTACCCCCATCACTGATAATGGCTCTAGGGGTGCCAAATCTTGAGAAGATATTCTGCTTTATAAACTTGAGGACAACCTAATTATCATTAGTTCTTATGGCAATGGATTCTACCCATTTTGAAACATAATTCACTGCCACTAAGATGAAATGATAACCATTTGAAGGAGGAAAGGGGCCCATGAAGTCAATACCCCACACATCAAGCAGTTCCACAACAAGGATGGGCTATAAAGGCATTGAGTTTCTTTTAGACAGCCTTCTTAATTTCTGACATCTTTCACAGGTCCTGCATTGTGTATTGGCATCTCTGAAAAGAGAAGGCTAATAGAACCCACACTGCAAGACTTTGTCAGCTATTTTTCTTCCACTAAAGTGGCCTTCACAGGCATTTTCATGGCACATGGCCAAAATATTGGGGATATCACTCTCGGGAACACATTTTCGGATGATTTGGTCTGCACAATACTTGTATAAGCATGGTTCCTCCCAGAAAAAGAATTTGACCAGTGAGAAAAATAGGTCTCTATCCATTTTGGTCAAATGGGCAGGAATCTTGCCTATAACTAGATAATTGACAATGTGTGCATACCAAGGAACCAAGGATTGGATGGCAAACAATTGCTCATCCGGGAAAACTTTATTTGTAGTAAGGTCATCAACACCTTTTTCCAACACAATTTTGGACAAGTGGTCAGCCACCACATTTTCTACACCCTTTTTGTCCTTGATTTCAATGTCAAACTGCTGCAACAGGAGTATCCACCTAATCAACCTGGGCTTCACATCCTTCTTGGACAATAGGTACTTCAATGCTGAGTGGTCAGTGAAGATTACAGTTTTAGACCCAAGTAGGTAAGGTCTAAATTTTTCCACAGCAAAAACCACTGCCAGAAGCTCCTTCTCAGTTGTTGTGTAATTCAGCTGAGCTTCAGCAAGTGATTTGCTGAGATAGGCAACGACCACTGGCAACTTATCTCTCCTTTGGCCCAAAACAGCACCTATTGCCAAGTCAGATGCATCACACATCAACTCAAAGGGCAGTGTATAGTCAGGTGTTTGGAGTACAGGGGCAGAGGTGAGGCAAATCTTTAAAGTTTTAAAAGCCTCAAGACATTCAGCAGAAAAGTCAAAGGGCACATCCTGGCAGAGCAGGTGGCACAATGGCTTAGCAATTTTGCTGAAGTCTTTAATGAACCTCTTGTAGAATCCAGAATGTCCAAGGAAAGATCTGATTTGTTTGACTGTTCTTAGAGGGGGCTAATTTGTAATGAGGTCAACTTTGGCCTTATCTACCTTAATTCCATATTTAGAGACTACATGGCCCAACACAATACCTTGTGTTACCATGAAGTGGCTCTTTTCCCAACTTAAGACCAAATTGGTCTCCTCACATCTTTGCAAGACCAGGAGGAGGTGTTGCAGACATTGGCCAAAAATGTCCCCATATACAGAAAAATCATTCATAAAAATTTCCAAGAATTTGTCAATCATATCAGAGAATATGGCATACATACACCTCTGAAAAGTGACTGAGGCATTACACAGCCCAAAAGGCATCCTTCTGTAAGCAAAGGTGCCAAAAGGGCAAGTAAATATAGTTTTCTCTTGATCAAGAGGGTGCATAGGGATCTAGTTGTACCCTGAGTACCCATCAAGAAAACAGTAGAAAGCTTTCCCAGCCAACTTATCCAAATTTTGATCAATAAAGGGGAGAGGGAAGTGGTCTTTTCTGGTCTTAGAGTTGAGCTTTCGATAATCAATGCAAACTCTCCAGCCTGTGGTCTCCCTGGCTGGTCTTAGCTCTCCAGACTCAGTTGTGATAACTGTTATGCTAGAATTCTTGGGCACCACTTGGATAGGTGCCACCCATTCAAAATCAGAAATGGGGTAAATTACCCCAGCATCTAGCAATTTGATGATTTCTTTTAGGACCACTTCCTACATATGAGGATTCAATTTCCTCTACATTTCCCTGGAGGGTGTTGAGCCCTCCTCTAGATGGATCCTATGCATACAGATTGATGCATCTATCCCTCCTAGATCTGCAATGGTCCAGCCAATTGCCTTCTTGTACTTCCTCAAAACTGTTAGTAATTCCTCCTCTTGCTCATTGGTAAGAGAAGAGGAGATAATTACAGGAAGTTTTTCATCTTTCTCAAGGAAAGCATATTTCAATATTTTTAGAAGCTTCTTGAGTTCCAGATCAGGGGATTGTTGGATGGATGGCAGGATTGGTGCTTTATTGGTTTGAGGAAGGGGCAACAATGTAGGTTTCCAAATGGAATGCTGCACTAAGCCCACAGAAGACTTCAATGTAGATATGTCTTATGGCATTAAAGCTGGGCTTCCTTCCTCTACCATGTTCCAAACTTTAGTTAAACTTGTGACAATGTTGCCCCACTCCAGCAGAGTGGGCAGTTCTTCTTCAACAACTTCTTCTAGTACATCCACTGCAAAGCATTCCTCATTTTCCAACTGAGGGTACTTTGCACTGTTGTACACATTAAGCTCAACCTTCATATGTTTGAAAGTTACTTCCATGATCCCTGACCTGCATTGAATGCATGCATTGGCAGTGGCCAAGAATGGCCTGCCCAAAATAACTGGTATAGGGGATGTACTCTTGTTGCAGCCCATGTCCAAAACAAGGAAGTCTGCAAGGTAAAAGAACTTGTCCACCCCCACCAAGACATCCTCAATCACTCCCATGGGTCTCCTTTCAGACCTATCAGCCATCAATAGCACAATGGGGGTGGGTTTTAGCTCCCTCAAACCTAGCTGCTGATACACACTGTATGGCAGCAGGTTAACACAGGCTCCAAGGTCTAGAAGGGCCCTTCCAATTGTGTGGTTTCCAATTATGCAGGGAATAGTGGGTATCCCTGGGTCTTGCAACTTCTCTGGCATTGTCATGTTTAATACAGAATTAACTGTATCAATTGCAAAGACCTTTTTGGACAAATGGCCTCTAGCTTTTCTTTTATGAGTACACAGGTCTTTCAGAAATTTTGTATAGGCTGGGACTTGTCAAATTGCATCAAGCAAGGGCAAATTGATTTTTCCCTGCGTAAAGGTCTCCATCATTTCCTCTATCTGTACATTTCCCTTATCAAAAGGGGCAGGGCCACTTAAAGCTTGAGGAAATGGCAACTGAGGTACTGCTGGTTCCTCAGCTGCAAGCCTATGACTGACTTTTATTTTTTTCTTTTTTCATCTTTTATCTCCTGCTGAGGCTCAACTACAGCCTCTTTATTTTTCCCTTATTGCAGGGTAGCAGGCAACTCCTATGCTCTAACAAAGTCCTTTTCACTTTCACTCGACAGTTCTTTGGGAATGACCTCTCCTTGTTCCTTTCCCACCTGGTTGTCTATCAGCCTGCCAGACCTCAGGGTTGTGATGGTATTAGCTCCCTCAAAACTTGAGGAACCTTCTCCAATCGAGTATTGGCCCTTAGGGTTGGCCACTGGCTGGCTTGGCAACCTGCCCTCTTCTCTTTTGGCCAAGGCATTGGATATTTGGCCAAGCTTCTCCTCAATTTTCTTTATGCTTTGACGGTGAGAAGTCACAGTCTGAGTCAAGACTCCAAGGCTTTACAATGAGGTCAAAACCTGGTCCTCGAAAGAAGCATTTTAGGGCTGAGGTGGGGGAACTACCAACTTATTTTGCTGTTGGGGCTGCTGCTGATGCTGGAAATTTGACCTTGGGGCATATCCCTGGTTAAATTGCTGTTGTGGCCTTTGAGGTAAGGCCAACATCTGTTGTGGCTGCGTATAATTGTCTTGTCTCCACCTCAAATTTGGGTAGTCTCTCCACTGGTAACCAGCATTTTGGTGCTAGTATCCGAATGGCTGTTTGTTGTAGCCACCAGATTGTTGCTGGCCAAATGATTGGGCAGCAGCAGCTTGTTCCATCACATACTCAGGATATTGCCCTACAGATAGGCACTCTTCCACTGTGTGTTGTGGAGATTGGCATATCAGGCATGCCTCCGTCACTTGTGCAGCCAATCTGGGCTGCACCACAGTTAATAGTTTATCAAACTTATCAGAAAGATTGGCCATCTGCATTCTCAGGTCATTGTTTCCACTAACTTCATACATCTTTTCTTTGGAAGTTTCAGCAAGCCCCATTTTAGGAGAAGGCTCATGAGCTTCTAGCGAAAGACACCTTTTGAAAAGCATTTTCACTGATGACCTCAAACAAGTCCCATGCCCCATCAGCTATTTTATGCAAGTAAGTTCCACCACAAGAGGCATCTACCATGTCTCTACTTTTCTCATCAATCCCATTATAGAAGCTCTGGACAAGCTGCCAGTCAGGGATCTTATGGTGGGGACATTGTTTGAGCATCTCCTTAAATATGTCCCATGATTGATTAAAATCCTCAGTTGGGGATTGGGCAAAAGCAAGTATTGCTTTCCTCAACTGGCTGGTCTTTGTCTCTGGGAAGAATTTGATCAGAAATCTTGTCTGGAGGTCTTTCCAAGTAGTGATGTTGTTGTTTGGGAGAGTAGCTAACCAGGTGCTGGCCCTATCCTTTAGGGAGAAAGGAAAGAGCCTTAATCTGGTGGCTTTTGGTCCCAAACCAGCAATAGAGAATGTTGTGCACAGGGCCAAGAATTGGTCAATGTGCTTGTAAGGGTCTTCCTTGCTATGCCCATGGAAAGAGAGAAGCATTTGGATGATTGAGGTTTTAATCTCATAGTTTCCCTGAACATCTGGGAATTAAATGCTGAATGGGGAATTATAATCATCATCAGCATTCAATTCCTTCAATGTTCTGGGTTGCTCTTCACCCATGATTCTTGTCTGGGCCAAGAGGGGCTCAACTGTGGTGTGTCTGGGCCTTCTTGGTCTTCTGCCCCTTTCTATCTCAGGGTTAGGAGGCTCTAATGTGGGACTGAGAGATCTCCTTCCAAACATGCACACATACCAACAGCAGGGAAGACAACTTGCAAACACATTGCAATTAACTAAATTACAACTATCCTAATCAACTGCTATGGAATTTTCAAAGGAGAAATAAACTGAGTTTTTGAGGGATAGAGAAGTGCAAACAGAGGTAGCTAGACTCCCAGTGCAATTCTACTCTCCTTCTCTCCATCGTCTGCAAGAAAAATTCCAAATGTAAATCAGCAGTATCAATTATTCACAAGCACAACTACCAAAGAATAAATAATATAAAAATCTAGGGTCTACTAATTGATTAAGGATCCCCGGCAACGGCACCAAAAACTTGTTGGGATATTTTTTTAGTGCTTGCTACTAACTTTATTGGAGACAGTGATAAGAATGTGTTGGTGAAAATAAATCAAAGGTGGATTGAAAACTATAGAGTAGCAAGCCTAAAAATACACAGTCCTGCAAGATACAGGGCCTATTGTAGCAAGTTTTAATAAGTAAGAGTTTGTCCCACAGGGAAAGTTGATCTAAACCTCCACGAGAGCTATCTTTAGTAGGCCCTCCAGATCTGACTACAGATCTGGCAATCTTAAATGGAAGGGGTTTTAGGGTCACTATTATCTAAATCCTAAGGTAACCTAATGCCTAAACTACAGAAAGGGTTGAGAAGAATGATGGAGTGTGAGAAAATAAATATAAAAGGGTGAGAAGTAAGCTACTAGGTACAGATCTTATGGGTCTCATAACTCAGACTCAGATCTGCTGCTATAGAAATCCTGTCCAATGGCTACATTATCACCAAAGAGGAGAAAGGATCCAACTCACCTCTGTGTCATGATCCAATCCCTTATGGCTATAACCTGTCCACTTGAATGGACAGAGACTATCCAATAGGGGAACCACAATCCAGAGATGGGTCAGAATAAATTTATCATTGAAGGCACTACTTCTTCCAGGCTTCCAGTTCAAGAATCCATAGGAACCTCAACCTCTAAAGTTCTGTGTGTGGGGCTAGGCCTGCAATGTCCACTAGCCTGGACACACAGAACTAGTAAGAGTTTGAGTACCAGCTTTTAAGCTTAGCTGTTCACTGCTTTAAAAAGACAGCAGTGATCCAGTCACAAGCCTACAATCTCTACAGCCAGATCATATCTGCCATCTGATGGTGGGTCTATACAAATACAGGGGAGTCTGTCTTTGCACAATCTCTCACAAGGCTACAAGCACAAGTGCAGAGAAGAAGGATCTATCTTAGATCTGTGGATTGGCCTCACCCTGGAGCTATAATTTGTCCACTTGAATGGTCACAGACTATCCACAGAGGCTATCCTCCTCATAGAGGTCTAAGACAGAACAAGAATATTGCTGCCACCACCATGTTCACAGGGCTACCAGCTCAAGCTCCCAAAGGGATTCAGATTTAGTGGATCCTGTGGTGGGGCTAGGCCTGCAATGTGCCTAACCTGGACACACAGGTCACTTGGATCTAAATAAAACCTTAAAAACAATCATCCATTGCTTACAATACAACTTAGCAATGGAGGACCTCAAGGCAGTAGCCTTGTGTAGAACAACTCATAAAACACCAATCTCATACATGCATAAAATCCTATTATAAAATTCCATTAAATCTATTCCAAATAGACATACAAAGGCATAGCCAGTAAGTGCTGGACTATGGAGAGAAGAAAAAGGGAAAAAGAAACTGCCTAAACCCTAACCTTAGCCTACTGTAATTCTACAGTTGATTCAGGAAGGAGGATAGAAGACAAGTCTCAAAAGTCCCCTAAACATAAACTAGGCTTAGGCTTATATAGCAGTTAGCTGTCTCCGAATTAGGGTTAGGAAAATCCTAATTTATCAATTCTATCGTGGCCCATTTATGTTGCTTGGATGCCTCAGGGCACATGCACGGAGATTAGAGCATTGGAGTGCATGCCCTAATTGCTGGAAGTTCCCAGATTGCCCCTGCAGAAGTGGGGAGAAGTTAAGAACCCGAGCCTCGCTAGGTAGAAAGGCTTTCCAGGTCTTATCGCGTGATAGAATTGGCATCGCAGGATTGGATTGACTTGAAGCTCTTGCAGTCACAGGATTGGATTGACTTGAAGCTCTTGCAGTCGCAAGATTGGTACTTTTGTCATCGCGGGGATGCTCTGGTAGTCGCGGGATTGCTCTTTCCATTTGAATGGAGCTGAAATTGTGCGTGCGGCTCATTCCTTTGTGAATCGCGCAGAGATCCTCACGATGAAGCAATGTGAAGGTCTGTATCACGGCCACTACTGCGGCATTTGTCTTGGCGAGAATGCCCAGAGCTCTCTCTCTTCAGTGAATCGTGTAAAGATTGAAGACTCATTTCTTGAGTTGGGCAAGACTGCGCGAGCACTTATGACTGAGCCTCGCGAGAACGTCGTGGAGTACGCTTTTTACTCCCTGCTGTCATCCATCTGCGCGCGAACGGCGCGACCAGTTGGTGTGCTTCCTTCAGAAGCCCGCGACAGCTGCGCGAAGCATTCTTTCTGATTCAATTTGAACCTTGCGACATCTGTGCGAGGCTCATTTCTTGACTTGTTTCTGCTTTGTTGTGCCTAAGCTGCAGCCAGTTCTGTCTAGGTCTAACTTTCTTTCTCCTAAAGCACTTCTGGGGCAAAAAGGTAAGCTTCTTGGCATGGTTAGGGCCTTATTTGCAGCTGCTACTTATTACCTACATGATAGACTTAAAACACATTTATTAAATGGTTAAGGGTCTAATAGAGATTAAGTTAAGAGGTAAAAAGTGGTACTTTTTAGGTCTTAACAACGGGAAAGACCACCATGTCCCATTGCGAACCTCACTTCCCCAAGACATTGCATCACAATAAGGGCCACCAAGTCTCTGCTGCAGTAGAAGTTAAGGGAAGAGAAAGAAAACCCTTCAAACATCCCATCACGACATCATGACCATCGATCAGTCCCATCGCGGACTACACAGATAAGCATCACCACTTGAGGTAAGTATCACCCTCTCTTTTACTTGATATTACTTTTGATATATATAGTTAGCTATGATTAAGCCAAAAATTTTTCAAAACTCATCTCTCTCGACTCGCGAATCACTGTAGTCTTCCCATAAGAGACAATCATTAGTATTTATCAGGAAGGTTAGACAAAGTATCCGGCATGCCAAGTGTCATCTTGACAACCACAAATGGTCAGGTGCACAAATCCCATACCGGTTGATCTGCTTAGCGACGTCTCAAAAGTCACGTTTTCTGAAGATTTACCACCAAATTGATCTTAAGTTAAATTTCCCAAATTTTCAAAACCCCTTACTTCCAAAACCAAAACAAAAAAAATAAAACAAAAAAAAGAAACCACAATAATAATAAACAAGGAGACCTCTTACCTACCAAAATTCATCTCACTCACCACTTATCCAAACCAGCCATTCCCCTTGGGAAACCGAGCAACAAGTATATTTAATCTAAGAACTTACAAATGTCTATTGGAAAAGGAATGCCTGACATGCATTGGTGTGAGCAATGATGCGCCCGATCTGACATGACTTGCGAAAGCCTTTGACATTACATGAATCTTATTATCGATCTTTGGACCTTATTTATGGACATTTGTATGACGCCTCTCGGTACCTCGACTGCGTCATATCTCTCTATTTAATTGCCCCTTACAGTAGGCCGTGACATGCGATGGGATGCCCCTTACACCCACAAATTAGGATATGGTGATTCTCCTTTCCGTTTAGCTGTCACTCACAGCAGGTCGTGCCACGCGACGGGACACCCCTTGCACCCGCAGATTAGGATACACTGACTTCCCATGTCAACTCTCTTTGACAGCGAGTCGCGATATGCGACGAGATCACTTGCATCCAAGGCATGGAATACGCCTTTCAAGAGCTACCACTGGGGCCCCCGAATGATCTATTTTAGCTTACACTGATAGATAAGAAAGCTAAGCATGTCATGTCAGCACCCCCAGTTCACATTTGTGAGTTCCCAAGAGAAACGAGAAGACACCTCGAATGAGGGGTGTCTACTTCTTCAATGCATTCTTACTTTGTAAGAGCACACCGAAGAGGGGCATCTCTAGACACCCCCATTTTGCCCTCTCAGAATATATAAAGTCGTTCGATCAACCTTTGACCTTGCCTGTGACTTTTCAGAAAGTACTTACCTTCTCTAAAAGTTTCACAACCCTAATATGAGAATCATGCACTGAAATAATAGTACATGGCTGAACACAAGCTAAAATATTAGCTCTGTGGCTCAGACCCCCTAACCTAACGTAGGGACCATGCACTGAAACAATAGTACATGGCTGAACATAGGCTAAAATAATAGCTCTGTGGCTCAGATCCCAATGTAGGGAGACTATATACTAAAACAATTGTGTATAGTCAAAATACCAACTGAAATAATAGTCTTACATTTCAGACCCGGACAACCCTGAATTATGCACCTAAAATCAAGCGCGTAATTTGATTGCACGCCAACTAACAAATGTGCAATCAGTCCTTTTTTAGACTAGACTTCCTTCTTCAGACCGCCTCGAGACTCGATTGCACACCCTAATCAGCACACACAATCAGATTGAGCGCTCCATCACAGTCGTGCAATTGGTCTATTCTCGGCCTAGTCTCACAGTCCTTGACCGCCAAAATTCCACGATTAAGCACTTTGAATGAAGTGGTTAATCAGATTGCGCACTCCAAAGTAAGAGCACAATTAGTCTTAATGTGAACTAGGAATCCCGGCTGAGCTAGTCAACCGGTCACTCATTGTTATTCACTGAAAAGTACCACTTTTCACCTCTTAACCTAGCCTTTGATAGATCTTGAAGCAATCTAATAATCATTTGTTAAGTGTGTTTTATAGTTAGTAATAATCTGTGTAGCTTAACACGAAATCCATCCTTATTGGCCCAAAGAAGAAGAAGAAGACATGCAAAGATGACAGTTGAACCGAAGTCTAATGGAACACCCTGGTAGTGCTCACCACGGTGACCAGGTGCTAATCATCATTGACCAAAAGCCTAGCAAATGAATGAAGTTGGCTGAGAATGGAGAAACTGTAATGGAATATGCCCTTACACAGATAGGACGTGTAGTTAAGAGGAGAGTTGTAAAGACATCGTGAAGATCTCACAGATTAAAATCCTCAAAATTTATGGTCGCGAAGCTCTCACGGAGATCGGGCCTTAAAGCAGCCGCGCGAAGAACATAGCGAGTCCATGTGTGAACTGAACTAAAATTCACCTCGCGGAGTTCGTGCGTGGCCCTAGAAGAGAGAGACACCCAGAATTCTCCTTATGCAGATCTCACGCACTCTGAAGCCTTACCAATTATTACACAAGCGCAAGAGCATAACTGTGCGAGTACCTAGCGAGAGAGAGAGCTTCTGAATCTCTACTATGCGAGAAGTATAGGCACTCCAAATCATCTCCACAACAGAATTACAGTGTAAAGGAACTACGTGATTAACTATACGAGTGAGCACTTCCCACCAACCAAAAGCTACTCTGTGAAGGTCCTGCAACTGCGTGAATAAGTAAATGCATATGCCAGCCCCGCAAAGCATGGGCTCGCCACTTCTCAAGTTTAACTCAAGGACCTTTTGAAAATTCCCCAAGGCTAGGGCACACATCCTAAGGCACAGATTTCAAGGCACACGACTCAAGGCATTCAAGGGATGTAACAGTGCCACATTTGTTGGAAAAATTAGGATTAATCCCTTTAGAGCCAAGGCCGTATAGATAGAGTATATAAGCTACACTTAGAGTTTAGTTTTATCATCAACCCTTCTTTTCATCCTCTGCTGGCTGCGAGCTCCAGCAGGCTATGGTTAGGGTTTGATCACCTTTTTTTCCCTTTTTTCTTCTCTCTTAGCCCAACACTTGCTGGCTAATTCCCCTATAAGCAGCTAGTTTTAATTTTATTTCAGTTTATAACAGGTTTTGTATACATTGGGATTGTGGATGAGCAGTTGTATACAGGTTGCAGCCTGGAGGCAGTTCATTGTAAGTTTTATGTTTATCAATGGATTACTGTTTTAATGCCTAATAGAATCTAAAAATCTTATGGTTTCTTTAGATGTCTATAGGATCCATGTATTTGGGACTAGCCCATTCAGTTTCCAGTAGATCTATTGTTTACCATATGATTTTCCTTGGTTTGATAGCCCCATGGAAAGCAATGTTGAATCTATAGTCAGATCTGGAGAGCTCGGAGACCTGTGGACCATGGTGGTTGCAACAGCTGTCATGTTCTTTCTCAAGCCTCTGTGGCATGGACAGACCAATGGGATACCCAGTGACCATTCGAGTGGATAGAGTATAGCCCTAAGGTTGTGTTCATTCACATGTTTGAGAAGGATTCTTCTCTCCTACACATGAGCTTCTAAAGCCTTGTGAGGAGGTTTGTACATGAACTGGCTCCCCATTGTTTTACCTAGCCGACATTAGATGTTAGATCTGATCTCTCTGTAGTAATTACAGCTTGAGGCTAAGTCATTGCAGGCCGTTTGTAGCAATGCCCAGTTGAATCTAAAGCCCTATTTAACCTGTTGCATGGTCCTTTTTGTGGGCACTAGTGAGCCGTTGGCATTAGCAAAGTACTTAGGATCTTATGGGTTGGAATACCTATGGATGTCAGCTAGATCTGTGCGCAGATCTGGGGAGCTTGTAGTACTGGCATTATATAGTGCTGTAATAGTATTCACAGCTTGTTCTGGTCCAGTGGCTAGGGAAATAATCAGTCTACTCCTCTGGACTAGATGGGCAACTTTTGGTTTAACTAATGGGATTTGACACTCTATAGGATAGGCTGTGACCATTTGAGTGGATAGCCTATAGCCTTAAAAGCACCCCAAATGACATGGGTTAAATTAGATATTTCTACCTTGTTGGGGCTTTTAATAGCGTCTTAGCAAAGAGCACTGCAGAGACAGACTAAATCTGAGTTACATTACTATTTTAACTCTGAACTTAACCTGCTTACTTCTCACCAACTTTTATATTTTATTTAGGTACACATCATCACCATCTTCTTCTTAACCCTTTCTTTAGGATAGGGCTATATTTTATTTCTCTGTTTTTAGGATTAATTTAGTGTAGTCGTGACACCTAACTCCCTTTCTTTAGGATTGTCAGATCTGGAGGCTTACTATTACAGCCCATTTTTGGGTTCTAGATCAATTTCTCTGTGGGACAAAATCTTATTTATCAAAACTTGCTATAATAAGCCTAGTATCTTGCAGGTCTAGGAGTACTATTGTTGTGATAAATCCATTCTTTTATTTCATTTTGCTTTTAATCAGTTTCCACCACACAATAAACTGAAGCACAGCTGGCCATGCAGCACTCACTGAGTCGGTGACCGACTCAAAGTGAATAAGTGACAGATAACTGGCACGCAATTCAATTAAACGCCTAAAACAAGGCGTGTAATTGAAAATTAAGCACACCCCACAAGGCTTGCAATTAGAAAAAAACCTATAAATAGACTTTTTTACCTCGTCCCAAAGGAGAGGACCATGCATCTAGCAATCGAAGTTTCCAGTCCTCCGCATCTAGGCTTCGGATTTTGAGATTTCCTAAGCACCTAGGTAACTTATTCCTCATCTTAATTCTTATTTCCAGTTCTAGTCTTTAGGTTATGATTTCTAGTTCTAAATTTTAGTCTTAAATCCCTATTTTCAGATCTTAGGATATAATTTTTAGTTTCTGATTCCCGATTTTTAGACCGAAATACTTTTTAGAATCAGTCCTTGAATCTATTATTCAATTTTTAAATCTTAATTTCATCATTATTTTAATTTTCAGTCCTAATATTAAAATCCTGGTTCTAGATAATAGTTTTCTAGAACCAGTCTCTAATCATACGGTCCGAATTTCTAATTTCTATCCCAATTTCAGACCGTAAGGTTTTAATTTTCAGTCTAGATTTTAATTTCTTATAATTTTAGGCCGTAAATTCTAAGTCATAGTTATAAATTTATAATTCTTAATTTTTAGCCTCTAAACCCAATTTATAAACCAAAAAAATCATTAATCCTTTTAATCTCCAAAATATTACTTTATAATTTTGATTTTGTTTATTTCCGATCCAACCATCCGATTTGCCCAAGGGAGCTTACGGAGGGTACTCGGGAAAGAGGCCAATCCTCATTAGCATAACTGGTCACCCTCCTTTTTTCTTTTATTTATTTCCTTTAATTTTATTTTAATAAAACTAGCGTGCTTATTTTAAATTAGAGTCTCTATAGAATTGGCATATTTAATTTAGTTAGAGATTTATTTAAATTAGTACAACTCTGATCAGTTTTAGTAGAATTAGAATAGTTGAATTCCTAGTATGATTAGGAGACTAATATTAATTAGACCTCTAGTAGGATTAGGAGACTTAATTAATTAGATTTTTAATATGGTTCGGATATTCAGATCAACTAGACTCTTAGTAGGATTAGGAAACTTAATTAATTAGACTCCTAGTAGGATTAAAATACTAAATCAATTGGCTTCTAATAGCATTAGGAGACCCTTTAAAATCACAGTAGAATTAAGACACCTAATCACAATAGAATCCTAATAAAGGTAGGACGTAAAAAAGTAATTAGATTCCTAGCTAGTTGGATTTCTGATAGTATTAGAATATTTAAACCAAGTAGACTTACACTAGGATTAGGATACTAGAATATAAGATTGATTCACCACAATAGGTTCATATAGTTAGACTCATAGTAGAAATAGGAAACTTAAGCCAACTAGAATTAGAGCAATAATAAGAAAACTAAACTATCTAAACTTCAAGGAGAGCCAGTCCTGCTGACGTTGGCAGGCCGATGATTCAGTAAAAAAGTAACCCACACCTGCTCCAAAGCATGATCACTGACGTGTTACAGCGTCGTTAAATATCTGCAGCTAGCGATCGCAACAAACTAGGGACCTTCCTAGAAATCCCCCTTTATTTTTAGCATTCAAAACACCACATTGCCAGAGTCTGCCTAGGACAGAATTGGGCCACTGATTCCCGAGGACTGAAAGGAACCCAAAAAAAGCACGCACCAACAGGCGGGTAATCTGTACAACTCTAGGCTGACACGGTCGGTTATCAGTGCATTCTAAGAACTACTCATTGAATGACGATGGTCAGGGGGGGATTCCCATCAGAGCTCCGGCTCAATAGCGCTATATTCGCTGAAGTTTCTTAAGTTATAAATTTAAGTCATTCATTAAGTAAGAAGCTGCATGTAATTGAGAAAATGAATAAGTGAATCCGAAAATATGTGAAATGTGAAACTTAGAACTTGAACTCCAAATTTGAATCCGAATTCGAACTCTGAATGAATTTGAATGCAAAATCTGAAACATCTAAATTTTGAACTCTGGTTTTGAATTTAAGATCTCCCAAATTCTGTTTTTGATTTAAACATGTCCTTATAATCAGTCTTCATTTTCGAATATGAAAATGTCTTCCATTTTGATATGAAAATGCTTTCCGTTTTGATATGTAAATGCTTTTCATTTTGATTTGAAAATTCCTTTGAAACTTAGTTCAATTTTTTTGTACGAAAATTCCTTTGAAACATAATCATTGAATCTATGCATTGATCTGATAAGATGTACTTGGTATTGATGTTTTCTCTACTGAGCTTAAACTGTTAGCTCATCCCGACACCTTGTGTCACAAGTACAGAAGTTAGTTAGATCCCTGAACTTGAGAACGGTCCTACATACGTGCCGGAAGAAATTCTGGATTGAACTTGGTACATTCAGTAGTTTTGTAGAATTTTGGATCTGTACGTTTCTCTATGGATTTGTAATTACCACTGTTTAGGTGACGGTCGCCCGTCACCGACGGTCAGTTTGGTTTGTTTATGTTCTGTATTTAATAGAATCATTTCCATAGCTTATTTCCATATGATATCTATATCTGTTTGATTTTCACACATTTGTATAAGGAATCAGCTTTGTTTTGATTTTTCTGCATCTGTATCAGATATTTGCTTTGATATGATTTCTACATCGAATACCAAACGGTCCAATTTTCATAGAAATCTGTGTGGGAAAATTGGGTCGTCACAATTAGAATTAGAAAATTTAGTTTTAGAAAGACTTGTTTTAGGTTGTTTATTTTAATTAGAAGTTTAACACCCATGTAAACCGACTCCTTATGGATCTATAAATAAGAGTTTAACACCCAGAATAAACATCCAAGGTCTCTCAATAGCAATTGACAACTGAGGTTGGGATTTCGGAAGTTCAAAAGTAGTTTAGTTCTGTTTGTGTAAGGCTTCATGGAATCAATTAGCGTATGAGGAAGAGAGCTGGAAGATCAACATTAGAATAGTTTTTATTGATTTCTAGTTTAAAGTTATTTTTATGCATTTTCCTGCTTTGTCAATATCCAAATTTTCTTGATTTTAATTGATGGCTAATGTTGAGAATTTGAGGATTAGTGTAGCGTTTATTTTCTTTTCATCTACAGACTTCTAGTTTTTAATTAACGCCAAAACTCTAGAAGGTTGTAGATTAGTATAAATCTATATTGAAAGAAGTTTGGATTTTAATTGACGCATAAGATCTAGGAAACTTAGATATAGTGTAACGATATTTTAATTTTATAAATATCCAAAATCTGGAAGGAGACTGATTGACGACCAGAATCTGAAAGGGTGAGGATTAGATTTATTTTCCTACAATTTATTTTCTACACTTTAGTTTTAAACAACCATTCTTTAATTTTTAAAGGCAAATAGAAAGTTTTTTGAATCAGACTTCCTCGTGGGAATGACCCTATAGTAGTGCAACAATCTCCATTGTGCGCTTGCAATAGGTTAACACAGAGCAGAATTTTAAGAGTTGTCACGGCGTCCTGTAGTTTCGCTCATAGACACCAATTGTCCCTCAGTGTTCTCCTTAACCGTTATACCAGATTTTTTTGGGACAATTTGCACAAGACTGACCCATTCACTGTCGAAGATCGAATAAATGACTCCAGCATCAAGTAGGTTAATTATCTCCTTTAGAACAATTTGTTTCTGAGCTTCTTGAGACAACTTGTTTCTTCCAAGTGAATCTTATGTATACAGACTGAAGGGTTGATTCCTTTCAAGTCTACCAAGGTCCATCTAATTGCTTTTCTTTGATCAACGAGAACTTTTACCAATTCACACTCTTACTTTTGGGACAATGTCGATGATATGATCACCAGAAGTGTTCCATTAGGTCCCAAAAAGGCTTATTTGAGTGAAGTAGGCAAGTGCTTCAATTCTAAGGTCGAGGGTTCCTCGATTGGTGGTTTCAACCTAAGCCGTTCAGAACTAGGTAAGGGTTCAACCTTCATCCTCCTAGGACGAGTATCATGAAATGTTGATAAGGTCTTAAGTTCCTCAGATGATGGCTCTGAACTACCCTTTTCCCCATAGATAGCCAACAATGCAGACTCAAACTCTTTTGACAACATTGAGGGAAGAGCATCGTCCACCGCCTGATCAATTTGATCAATATAAAAGCAATCGGCCTCTTCATCACCTGATAAATGATTCATCGCGTTGAATGTTGGGAATCTGCCTTGTGTTCAAAAAGGAGTTTAAATCAGATAATTAAAGAGTCTACGGATAGCACACACCAAGGCAGGCTCACACACAGTCCTGCAAGTATTAAGTGCCTGTTGTAGCAACTTTTTTTAAAAAAAAGTAAGGGGATGTCCACAGGGAAATGTGAGTTAAAAATCAGGTAAATCTCCAGATCTGTGGTAGATCTAGCACCCTTCCTAATGCTAAAACAGTAAAAGAAAGAGGAGAGGTTTAGGGGGTTGTCACTTCTAAATTAACTAAAAACAAGTAAGATTGCAGAGATGGATGGTAGGATCAGATCCAGCGTACAGATCTTGCAGCGAGAGGGACTTAAACACATAAAATGGGGAGAAGCAGCTTGGAGTTTAGTCTTACTGCAATTAGGTTGAGCTGCTAGGGTTACAGAGAGTTTAGAGTACACCAATCCCTCATCTAGCCTTAGGCATAACTGTAGGGTAGAAGAATCTACTCTACACTAAAGGCTTGAAGTGATCTTAAGGGTATGATCTGTCAACTTTAATGGTTACAGATCTTCCTATAGACTTCCTCCAAATTAGAGGATTAAGGTAGAAGAATCCAATTTAGACCAAAGGTTTGAATTGATCTTAAGGCTATGATCTGTCCACTTCAATGGTCACAAATCATCCTAGGGTTTTCCTCCAAACCACAGGGTTCAATTAGAGCATTAAAATCATTGTGAATGCTGCAATTACCAGGCCACAGACACAGGCAATTGCAGGAGCATCAGATCCAAGGAGATCAAATGATATCCAGGAGGTCTACTAGTTAAGTGGGTGAGCTATTCTCCTCTACACAAAGCCGATCGAGCATCAAATGAAACCAAAGGAACTATAGGTCTAATTACAACCATTAAACCAACATTACATTGAATTAAACTGACCATATAATGAAATGTCCTCAGATTTGCAATCTGTGCATCATCTAACCCTCAACAACACTCTCAGCTCTCCCTAATTACAGATTCAACCTCACTCTTTACTGCTCTCAAGAAATTAGCCAACCATAGTTGAACTAAAAGAAAGAATTAAAGAATTTCGCTGCAAGCTTTGATTTTCGGAATCGACCCCCCCTCCCTTTCTAACGGCTTCCTTCCTTTTTATAGCTTTCTCCTTCAGCCTCAGATCTATTTTTCCTGCCAATTGCAGCCTCTAGAATGATTTTGTTATTCCCTCTTTTATTCCCCTTCTAGAAGGCTCTTTCAGTTCGTTAGAGCTGGGGGAGAGCATGTGGGTCGGTTAGGGTTTCTCAAGGCACTTCCAGAATCCTCGCACCGATCACCAAGGTGCCTTGGTTTGCGTGTAGCAGGTCACCAACTCGCAGCGTGTGCACAACAGCTTTTCTGGGAAGTGTTTAGATCAATTTCAGTAGGTTGAAATCCAGTACTTTAGTCCTTTCGCTAGGATTTAAGATCCTATCGAAAGGTTTCGATAGGTTGCATCCTGCAGTTAGAGCTTCAGCATCTGCAGCCTCCATTTGATGTTTTTGACCGGTTGAGTGATCCTTTTGACAGGTTGAGCTCTTACATAATTGCTTTCTATAGGTTCTCCCACTAATCTATAGTAACCATTCGATAGGTGGCATTTTCGCGATAGGTTCCAGGATCCTGTCGACAGAATCACTTTAGGTTCCAGGGGACCTTTCGATAGGATGCTTCCTGCTTGCTTTCAACTGTCCGATAGGTTCTAGATCCTATCGAAATACTCTAATCTCCACGACTTCTTCCTTTTCAACCTTCAGATTCTATCCATAGGTTGAAGTAACCTATCGACAAGTTCTTCTCAGCCTATTTTTTCCTTTTTCACCGCTACTTTACTGTTGCTGCATGCCCTAAGTGGTCTTTGGTGTGGGGCCCTTTTGTGTGCCATAGCTGGGTCAGAGCTGTGGTGAGAGATGGACCTTCTTGTAGAGAACTTTAGGGGATTTCTGCACTATGACTGCTTATTACTGCTATCTACAAAACACGCTCAACAAGCACTTATTAGTCAACTTATAGGTCTATCGAAACTCATGTTAAGGAGTGAAAAGTGGTACTTTTCATTGATTAACATTAAACACCTTTAATCTCACCTTCATGTGTCCGAATGAAACATTCTTAACTCCAGTTCGACAATTGATGCAAGAGTTAGCAGTTGCTAGAAAGGGGTGCCCTAAGATAATGGGTATCTGATTCTCAGGATTCAATCATGGTTCCATATCTAGTATGAAAAAAATTCACTAGAAAGAAAATTTTATCGATTCCTATAAGGACATCCTCAATGATTCCTCGAGGTTGTCCTTCAGACCCATCTACTAACTGAAGAGTTACAGAAGTCGGTTGCAGCTCTCCAAGTCCTAATTGCTCGTACACATAATATGAGATTAAGTTCACACTCGCCCCCAAATCTAGAATTGCTTTGTTAATCTCATGCCCCCTATAACGCATGCAACTATTGGGACTCCAGGGTCCTTAAGTTTTGGTAGGGCATCGAATTTCAAAATAGAGCTGACCTGGTCAGTCAAAAACACTTTCTTAGATACATGGGTATGAGATTTCCTCTATCGCGTACACAAATCCTTTAAAAACTTGGCATAAGCGGGGACTTGATTTATTACATCTAACAGAGGGAGATTGATCGTAACTTGTTTGAACATCACCATGACATCATCGATCTTAAACTGTCTTTTTCCCAACTTTGAAGGTGAAATAAGGCATTCAGGATAGGGCGCCTTTGGTACATGGGAATTATTCTCGGGGGATGGGGCCTTTGCTGAATCTGTTCAATATTAGGAGATTCCTTCTCCTTGCCTTTCTCCAGTTCTTGATCCTCCACCACATCATCGGTAGTAGATGATGTTCCCACATGATTATTGATCGTTCGACCACTTCTCAAAATAGTCACAACTTTTAGGTGGTGAGTGGTCGATGGGCCTTTGCCTGAAGGTCCTTGATTCTGAAGGTCATTGATTGTTTGACTGGGAAGTCTTCCTTCTTCCCTCCGACTTAGTAAGTTGGCCAATTGACCAATCTAGTCCTCTAATTTCACTATAGACTATGCTTGGGAGTGAAGAGTCTATAAAGCGCTCAAGACCTTGTCCTCAAAATCAGGACCTCATGACATTGGAACAACAGTTTGATGAGAATTTTGACCTTGATGAAAGTCAAAATTTTGGTGTTGACGGAAGTCAGAATTTTGCTGTGGACAGTACCCTTGTGGTCCATTATGGGCATTAGGTCTAGAGTGCTGATTCATGGGTCCAACATAATTGGATCAACCCCATCCTAAATTAGGATAGTTCCTCCAACCCGGATTGTAAGTGTTGGAGTACGGATTCCTATCTTGCCTCTGATAGGATTGTGTAATGTTAACGTGTTCCTGAGAATTAGAGTCCTTAGGAAAGAATTGAGTGGCAGGGCACTCATTAGCACAGTGACTTTGATGTTAACAAACTAAACAGACACTAGGGGAATCTAAGGTTTGAGATTTTTGAGAAGCCTCCAACAGCATGTTCATTTGTCTTGACAGCACATCGACTTTGCTCAATAAGTCGAAAGAATTGTTAACCTCATATAATCCTCCTTTAGTGTTTATGTGTGTTTTGGACGACATGTTGAGGGTCATACGACCCTGTGACTCGCTTTGCAACAAATTTTAGATCATTTTTTCGAACAGAGCCCAAATCTCTCTTTCTTCCTTCACAATATACGACCCTCCACAAGATCCATCTACCATGCGTCCCTCTTTCGGGATTAGTCTATTGTAGAAACTCTGGACTTGTTGCCACCTCAGAATTTGATGATGAGGGCATCTACGAAGCAATTCCTTAAATCTATCCCAACATTCATGGAATGTCTCATCGGGTTGCTGAGCAAATGTCAAAATCTTCTGATGCAACTCATTGGTTTTACTAACGGGAAAGTATTTCTTGAGAAACTCTCATGGTAACTCATTCCAATTTGTGATGGATCCTGGTTCTAATTAAAGGAACTGGGATTTTTCCTTATCTCTAAGGGAAAAAGGAAAGAGCTTCAACTTAGCAATTTTGTCATACACATTATGCACTCTAAACATTTTTCACACTCCAATGAAATCAGTCAGATGAGCATATGGGTTATGTCACAACCCCAAAACTTAGGATACCGTGTTGATCAACTTAGTACGTGTGTCGGTGAGGCGTAGTGTACCGTGCCACATTTGACCTTGGTGTCAGTGAGAAAAGTCGAACACCTAACTTAGGTGTAAGTACTAGCAAGGGAACCAAGTTGTTGTGTGAAAAACCAAGTGGGGTGTTTGTGCTTCACAAGGAAGCTACCCATGTTATAAGAAAAAAGGGTAAAATTCATTTGCCTTCCTTTGCTTGAAAACCTAGAGAGGAGACGAAGAGAGGAGGAAGAAAGAGAGAAAGAGAGAGAAAACTTGGAAGAATGTGTTCTTGGGTGCTTGAGATCGTAGGAAATCTATGGTAGGGACCACTCTCGCCATTCTCGTAGATCCGGCGAGCGACTTAGAGTGAGAGGGTTAGTGTATGTGGTGATGAGGAACATTCCTCTTTGAGGGATTGTTGATCTCCCTCTCAAACCTTTCATCGAAAACATTAATACCACAAGAAAAGCGAGAAGAGGATCGTAGTAGTGATCGTGGGAGCGTGGAATCCGAAACCCTCGGAGGCATTAAAGGATACCCCCATTGATCACAAATCCATGCCTATTAATAAGGAAAGAATGTGTGAATTAGTATGCATTCAATGATGGATTAATGGTCATGAATGGGGTCAATTAATGCCCTAGAAGTGTTGTAATAAATGTGTATGAGAGTTGGGTGAAAGGGGAAGAAGGAAGAAAATTCAAATTGATGAAGAAACCCCAAAATCTAGAAATCCGCTCACGCGACTTAGACTTGCTCGCGCGAGTGAAGCTTCTGAATAGGTGTGAAAATATGTTTGAACAGTCGCTCGCACGACTGAGAAAGAACTTGAGGAGTCACTCGTGCGACATCAATCTCGCTCGCGCAACTGTCTCAGGCCCCGAGCTCATGAAAGACAAGCAAGCCATAGTCGCTCGAGCGAGCTCGCGTGACTATGAGGTGCCATATAACTCGCTTGCATGACTTTGGATCTCGTGCGCGTGCTTGAGCAAGTTAAGGTAATTTTGAATTTTTCTTCAAAAACTCTCTGAAGATTTTGCGTGTGTGGTCTTTTAGACATTAGTTAATGACCTTTGAATTGCTTCGTTCTTGCGTGCTTCTGCGTGAACCTTGTACAAGGTAGGGGAAATTCAGTAACATGAATTACAATATGAATTGTGTAGATGATATGAATGTGATTAAGCATATGTGTGTGCGTGTGTATGTGACAAGCATGTGAAAATGATAAGTGATGTGCGTGAATAAAATGAGTACGAAAGTAAGCATGTGTGAACGTGATAAGTAAGGATGTGTGAAGATAAAGAACGTGTGTCTATGCGACTAAGCAAGCATGTGAAACTCAGAAACCTAGCTTTAATTAATCACACTGATCAACCACACGGTGAATAATTATAAGTTAGAATTGCACCATGATTTGAAGTTCCTGTGAAATGAATCCCCATTGTGTATCCGGTACGGCGGGATATTCGTACATGTGGATCGGCCAACGGTCAATGTGAAGCACAAGTGACCCTGTTAACTTAGCCCAGGGGCTTGGCAATGTGGCTCAAGTGACCCTGTTAACTTATCTCAGGGGCTTGGCAATCGTGTGAAATGCTCAGTGAATGATGGTGGTTCGGGGATTCCCATCGGTAATTATGTGGCTCCCAATGCTATATATGCTTGGGAGATTATTTAACTTAAGTCTTTAAGTCATTTGAAAGTACAAAAAGCATGTGAAAAATCCAATTATGCAAGAATGAAAAAACTAAGAAGCAAAACATGTGTGTAAGTATTTTAAATTCAGTTATTCAAACCTCAAGCATCTAAAAGTTCAGCTTCGTGAAATGTTCTTTAAATTCCGTCATAAGATCTATGATGTGAAATATGTTATGCATGCTAGTGATATACCCCTATTGAGCTTTGATGTTAGCTCACCCTTCGACTATTCATCACAAATATAGATGCGGATGTAGACATTGAGGATTCTGACCGAGAAGAAGATCCCGATTACATACCAGAAGAGGAATCGAATCTTGTGCCAGAGGATTGCTTCCCTTAGGGGACTTTGAGAGATAATTTTGGAGATTGTGTATAAGTCTTGTTACGTCCAACCTTTTTATTTTGTTTAGAATGATATGTAAATGGTTATTTTGAACCATTGATTTGGGTGATGATTGTTCATCACTAGTGGTTCATTTCGGTTCTGTCAGGCTTATGGTTCACATAAGGACAGAACTATCATTTTATTGTTTGGTCGAATTAGAATATCTTTTTCCATGTATATATGATGACTCTATCTGCATAGATAGAGATACTACTTTGTTCTGTATCATGTGGATGTATCAATTGTTTGTGTATTTCAGGATCGCCTTTATTGTGATCCGAGGGCACAAGTTTTTGAGTTCAAAAATTCAGGCTATCACAGTTGGTATCAAAGCTATGGCTTTAGAAATTTCTGATAAGACTGACTTAGATTCTTAGTTTATGTCAGAGTATAGAGACCGTCTATTAATGAAGCATTTGTTTCATGTTAACAGAGTAGTATGTTTACAAGAAATAGAGGTAGACCGAGAGGCGGTCGAGGAAGAGGTGTAAGACGCGTGGAAGATATTCCCATGAGTTCTAATAATGTCCCTATTGGCCAAAGAAACCTTCCTAAAGAGGAGGAAAGTCAAGAAAGAAGTGAAAGTGAGAGGATGGCTCAGGCAATGGAAGTTTTGGGAAATGCTATGAATCAACAAACGGAATTGTTAGCCGCGAACAATGCTAATAACCATCAACAACCACCTCCACCTCTGATTTTACCTACTACATCAACCTTCGTCGAGTTTAGGAGATTGAGACCTCCTAGCTTTTATGGACATACCGATCCACTTGAAGCGAAAAAATGGCTAAACCAGATCGAGAAGCTTCTTCAGAGGCTACTATGTACGGAGGAAGAGAAAGTAAGTTGGGCTTCCTTTCAACCTGAAGGTGAATCTGATATGTAGTGGAAGAGCATGCTGAGAATCAGAGAACAAGAGAATCCTAATGGGATGTGGACTTGGAAAGAGTTTGTGAAAGTATTCAACAAGGAATACTTTCCCAGACAGGTCAGAAGTCAAATGGCAGTAAGATTTTTGAATCTGGAGCAAGGAGTAAAGTCTGTACGAGACTATGGCACGGAGTTTACCAGATTATCAAGGTTTGCCCCAGAGTATGTAGCCACTAAGTTAATGAGAGCAAATAAATTTGAACGTGGTCTAAGGCCAAACATACAGGATAAGATTTCTGTATTGTAATTGGAAACCTATGGGGCCATGATGGGAAAGGCAATTGTTGCCAAGAAGGATATTGAAGACATGTACAAACAGTGGGATCAATAAAACAAAGGAAAGGCAAATCAAGGAAGTTCGGGTGGCTATGAACCTACAAACAAGAAACCAAGGTTTACGGCACCGGCGCCAAGGCAACCGAATCAGAGTAATTATTCTAGGTCACCTTTACCTCCACCTACGAGATCTTATCATCTGCTTGGTCCTACTTTCACATTAAGGGCATCGATTACTCAAGGATTTTCACGTGTTCCCTCGTCTACGCCTGTGGAGACATGTACGTGTTATGGAAAGTCACACAAGACTTCTGAATGTCGACGTGGTACAGGGACATGTTTTAAATGTGGTAAGATGGAGAACATAATCTGAGATTTCCCAGAGTTGAAAAAGGAAGGAGTATCTTCAGCCTCTATGCCTAGGCCTACAATTCAAGGATGTGCATATGCAGTTAATGCCCAGTAGCAGATCTCATTTTGTTGGATATGCAAGGATTCGACATAATCCTTGGCATAGACTGGCTATTTGCTTTATCATGCAAGCGTTGATTGCCTATGAAAAGTTTCTACTTTCCATCCTCCAAAGGAGAAATCATTCCAATTTAGTGGTAACAAAGCTAATGGTACACTATTCATCTCCGCGATACGAGCAAAATGCATGATGAGAAACAATTACAGTGGCTATCTTGCATTTTTAAAGAACACTGAGATGAGAAGAACGACATCACCAAGATTTTGGTGGTTTGCGAGTATGCCAATGTATTTCTTGAAGAATTGCCAGGATTGCCGCTAGATCAAGAAGTGGAGTTTGTAATTGACTTAGCTCCAGGTACAGAGCCAGTGTCGAAAGCACCTTACTGGATGGCACAAGCCGATTTAAAATAGTTGAAAGAACAACTCCAAGAACTTCTAGATAATGGGTTCATAAGACCAAGTGCTCCTTAGGAAGCACCAATCTTATTTGTCAAAAAGAAAGACGAGCCGATGAGATTATGCATCGACTATCGTCAGTTAAACAAATTGACAATCAAGAACCATTATCCGCTTCCAAGGATCGATGATCAAGGAGAAAAGTTCTTTTCAAAGATTGACTTAAGATCCGGCTATCATCAATTAAAGATCAAAGCATAAGATATTCAGAAGACAACGTTCAAAACCAAATATGGGCATTATGAATTCTTAGTGATGCCAACTTCTTTCATGGATCTTATGAACAAGGTGTTTAAACCACACTTGGATACATGTGTAGTAGTAGTAGTATTTGTGGATGATATCCTTATTTACTCAAGGACAAAAGAACACAAACAACATTTACAAATTGCTCTTCAGATATTAAGATAACACCAACTGTACGCGAAGCTCAACAAGTGTGAATTTTGGTTAGAACAAGTGAGCTTCTTGGGGCATGTCATTTCAGAAGCAAGTGTTAAAGTAGATCCAGCTAAGATAGAGGTCGTGGTACAGTGGGAACTGCCAAAGACGGTCATAGAAGTGAGAAGTTTTCTAGGTTTGGCTGGTTACTATAAACATTTCATTGAGGGATTTTCTAAGCTTTCCGGCCTGCTTACACAACTAACAAGGAAGAATGTAAAATTTCAATGGACAGAGTCATGTGAGAAGAGCTTTCAAGAACTTAAGAGGAGGCTTACTTCTGCACCATTGCTTGCTACCCCAACGGGCACTGGAGGTTTTGTGGTATTTAGCGATGCATCCCATAGCGGGCTAGGCTGTGTGCTGAACCAGAACTAAAAAGTTATCACCTATGGATCATGACAGCTTAAGGATCATGAGAAGAATTATCCTACACATGATCTTGAACTTGCCGCGGTGATTTTTGCATTAAAGATATAGAGGCATTATTTATATGAAGAGACCTTTGAAATTTTCACAGATCATAAGAGCTTCAAGTACCTGTTCACGCAGAAAGATTTGAATATGAGGCAGCGAAGATGGATCGAGTTTCTCAAGGATTACAATTGCTCCATTTCATATCACCCAGGTAAAGCAAATGTCATGGTGTAGGATTGAGTTAGAAAGGTTCGGTTCAGTTGGCAAGTTTTATTATGGGAATACGCCGATGGAAACTTTTGGAAGGCGTTGCACTATACGACACTAAGATTGAAGTGCAAGAGTCAGGAGCCCTAGTAGCAAACATCGTGATTCGATCAATAATTTATGATGATGTTTACGAGCTACAGATGAACGATGTCGAGCTAGTGAAGATTGGATAGGAGGTAACTTAGGGTATTAGACCAGATTTCTCCATCAGAGAGGATGGGTCATTGTTATTCAGAGAGCGCCTTTATATACTAAGCAATGCCAATTTGAGGCATAATATACTAGAAGAGGCACACAAGTCCAAGTATGTGATTCATTCAGGTGGTACTAAGATGTACCAAGATCTCAAGAAGAATTTGTGGTGGAGAGGTTTGAAAAAGGATGTTGCTGAGTACGTTTCAAGGTGCCTAGTATGTCAGCAGGTGAAAGTGGATCATCAATATCGATCAAGTTTATTGCAACTTCTACCAATAGCAGAATGGAAGTGAGAGTCCATTTCCATGGATTTTATTGTGGGGTTACTAAGAACAGCAAAGGAACACAATGCAATATGGGTCGTCGTAGACAGATTGACTAAGTCTGCCCATTTCTTACCTTACAATACCCAATATACAGTGAGTAGACTTGCCGAGATGTATTTGAAGGAGATTGTTAGATTGCATGGCATTCCAGAAAGTATCGTTTCTGATCATGATCCATTGCATACTTCATGTTTTTGGTAGAAACTCTAAGAGGGAAAGGGTTCAAGATTGGTCTTCAACTCAGCATTCCACCCACAGATGGATGGACAGACTGAAATAGTAAATCAAATCATTGAAGCGATGCTCAAGGCATGCATGCTTGATTTCAGAGGATCGTGGGATCAACACCTACCATTGATCAAATTTTCATATAATGACATTTATAAGACAAGTATTGCTATGGATCCCTATGAGGCATTGTATGGGCGAAAATGTAGATCTCCTCTAAATTGGAAAGAAATAGGAGAGAAATTTGTATTGGGTCCGTAAATTCTTGTGAATACCACTGAAGCTGTACGTTGGATCCGTGAGAGGTTGAAGATTGCTCAGAGTAGACAGAAGAGTTATGTAGATTTAAAATGGACGAGTGTGGACTTTCAGGTTGGAGACCATGTATTCCTAAAGATTTCACCTTTGAAAGGTGTAATGTGTTTCGGAAAGCATGGAAAACTTAGCCCTCGCTATATTGGACCATTCGACATTTTGGGTAGAGTTGGTGAAACTGCATATCGAATTGCGCTACCTTTGCAATTAGAGAGAGTACACGATGTATTCCATGTATCGATGTTGAGGAAGTATGTAAATGATCTGACTCACATCATTGATAAGCAACCGATGGAACTCTATGAAGATTCAACCATTAGAGAAGACCCTGTGCAAATTTTAGATAGTAAAGAATAAGTACTGTGTACCAAACGTATTCCATTGGTACTTGTGAAGTGGAAAAATCATACACCAGAAGAGGCCACATGGGAACGCAAATCAGATATCCGTGATGCATGTCCACAACTTTTTGAGTAATTTTAAATGTAATTGGAGTTGTAAGTTTCAATGGGAATGAAAGGATATGTTTGAAACCTTATTCAAGTGTGTTGTTATGATTTGATTAATGTGTATAAAAAAATAGACGTAGGTCTATGACAAAAACATTAAAAAGGGTGTAAGTGAAGTAGAAAGAAAGTATAAGAAACGAGGAAGAAGAACCAGAATAGAAAATTGAACAAATCAAACCAAACTTTTGAACTCACGTGCACAAGATTTAAGTCGCTCGCGTGACTGCTTCAAAGGGTCACGCGAGAGAACTGGGCATCTCAATTGCTTGTGTGATAGCTTTCAGGCTTCAGGTTTCTAAAGGGTCGATCGCGTGACTATCGACCTATATGAGGCATGCGGACCTCATTTCTTCAAAAATTTTGGGCGTGAAGAATTCAAAAACTAGGGTTTCATTTCCCCAACCTTCCAAACTCCATTCTCGCACCGATTTGGCGTCGGATTTGCGTCGAAATCTCAACCCTCAAGGTTTTCCTTTTAGTTTTCTTCCACAAGTGGGGTAAGATCTATCCTTTAACTTAAATTTCTTTGAGATTTTGTCATAAATTATTAGGAATGGGACCGAAAAAGATTTCAACTTCTAAACCCCCACCCTCTAAGTGACCTAAAACAAGGCCTCTACCAATTGTGAGGGAACAACCCACGGAATGGTGGGATTCTAGAAAATTTGAAACCGAGTGGGTGATTCATGGTAGTTTATTTGAAGATCATGATTCGACCAAGTGGACCCTCTAGTATTTAACTACCACTGACTTAAAATCACTTTTGGAACCATCCCATACCCACTACTACCCTAGACTCATATGCCTACTTTATCATAAATTGAGAATGAACAACGATCAAACGGAGTTTGTGGTCGAGATCGACGGCTACAAATTTCAATTTGACTTTGATGACATCTCGATTACGATGGGATGCCCATCGACATATGTTGAGGGTGGACCATTGCAACCCCCCAACCAAGCCAAGGTACCTTAACTTGAGATAGTTGCCGACATGACCAAAGGAAAGACAGGGTTTGGGGTTTGGACTATCGGTAAAGCATGTTCAGTTGCCAGCCTACATGTGGCCACTAGACATCATTTTTAGGAAAAATTTATTTCTAATTGAGCATGAATAGGAGAGGAGAGATGCACTTCTACAGACCTTGTACTCGGCCTATCAGGAGAAGTGGTTCTCTGCTCCTGTCGTGGTAACTGATGGCATGGTATATGCCCGAAACAACGCTAGGGAGGGTTCTCAAAAAAATCCCCTCAAGCAGCTACCTATGCCCGATTGATCACCTATATAATCGAGACCCATGTCAACGAGGACAGCGAAAAGTTTTCAATTGCTCTAAATGAAATCCGTATGACGGGAAATATTGAGGTATATAAGTATGAGGATTTAAAAGTGAGCCTCAATAGCTTAAATACGAGTGTCAAGCGGCGACAAACTGAAGAACTAGCCCAGTGAGTCCAACAACAACAGCAACCACCTCAGCAACCCAATGTTGGGCTAGACCAATCGGCTCAATACCAGATGCCACCACATCAAGCCCAAGGACAGCCACCGATTCCTCCATACGGTGGTGCGGATTTCGCAACCAAGTTGTTCCGGCAGATGGACCTCCAGGACATCGCACTCCAGCAGATACAATAGCAGAACTAGCTGCATACATGTCAGCTCTACTACCATGAGGCGTTGATTAGTGACGTGATGCGATATGCCTACCTTTTGACTACCTCTAGCGTATGGCTGCTGCCCAAGCTTACATACTTGAGGCGTCGAACTCCGGAGCCGAAGGAGCAGCTCATGATGACGATGAGGACTAGCCGGGTGGTGATGAGGTTTAGCTGAGAGGCTATGGTTGTCGATTTATTGGTTTTGTTTGTGGTAAAATTTGGATGTAATAAATTTTGAAATGTTTTGAGAAATTTAACTTTGAACGATGGTGTTTTGAGGAAATTATAATTAATGGGATTGTGAAAGGTTAATGATTATCATCTTGTAGAGGTAGCATGAGTATCTTGCTAAAGAGTTGTAAAATTTTAACTTGTTTTAGTTATGAATGGGTTCGTATATAATTTAGAATCAGTGTGTGAATGGTTGAATGTTTTGTGTATGGATTATATGGTAAATGACTTGTTTCACTATCAATGACAAAGATATGTGTTTGGATTTTATGATTGAGATAGACGTGTGTAATGATGTGTGTGTGCTGGCGTATTTAGGTCCGTGATAATGTGTGTTGTAGGAATTATGAATGAAATGTGTGAATGTTACAGGATAAACGAATGTATATCTATTCTGTCTAAAATGGGGTATGCGCGTAAGTGACCAGGTGTCCCTTCAAAGTAAATGTATAATTTATTGGAAGTGGGTGTATGGGTAACGGGGTGTGTGTGTGATCAATTTTCAAGGATGAAAATTTTATAAGTTGGGGAGAATGTCACAACCCCAAAACTTAGTAAACCGTGTTGATCAACTCAGTACGTGTCGGTGCGGCGCAATGTACCGTGCCGGATTTGACCTTGGTGTCAGTGAGAAAAGTCTAACACCTAACTTAGGTATATGTACTAGCGAGGGAACCAAGTTGTTGTGTGAAACACCAAGTGGGGTGTTTGTGTTTCACAAGGAAGCTACCCATGTTATAAGGAAAAAGGGTAAAACTCATTTGCCTTCCTTTGCTTGAAAACCTAGAGAGGACAGGAAGAGAGGAGGAAGAGAGAGAAATCTTAGAAGAATGTGTTCTTGGTGCTTGAGATCGTAGGAAATTTGTGGTAGGGACCACTCTCTCCATTCTCATAGATCCGGAGAGTGACTTGGAGTGAGAGGGTTAGTGTACGTGGTGATGAGGAACATTCCTCTTTGAGGGATTCTTGATCTCCCTCTCAAACCTTTCATTGAAAGCTTCAAATACTGCAAGAAAAGTGAGAAGAGGATCATAGTAGTGATCACAGGAGCTTGGACTCCGAAACCCTTCGAAGGCATCAAAGGATACCTCCATTGATCACAAATCCATGCCTATTAATAAGGTAAGAATGTGTGAATTAGTATGCATTAAATGATGGATTAATGGCCATGAATGGGGGCAATTAATGCCCTAGAAGTGTTGCATTAAATGTGTATGAGAGTTGGGTGAAAGGGGAAGAAGAAAGAAAATTCAAATTCATGAAGAAACCCCAAAATCTAGAAAGTCGCTCACGCAACTTTGAGCCTCGCTCGCGCGACTTAGACTTACTCGCGTGAGTGAAGCGTCAGAATAGGCGTGAAAATATGTTTGAACAGTTGCTCGCACGACTGAGAAAGAACTGGAGGAGTCACTCGTGTGACATCAATCTCACTCGTACAATTGTCTTAGGTTGTGAGCTTAAGAAAGACTGACAAGCCACAGTCGCTCGAGTGAGCTCATGTGACTGTGAGGTGCCATATAACTCGCTCGCGCGACTTTGGATCTCACGTGTGCGTCTGAGCAAGTTAAGGTAATTTCAAATTTTTCTTCGAGAACTCTCTAAATATTTTGTGTGTGGTCTTTTAGACATTAGTTAAGGACCTTTGAATGCCCTAAAATATATGTGTGATTTGGATTATCGCCTAAGGATTTTCGCTCTATTCTTGTGTGCTTCTGCGTGAACCTTGTACGAGGTAGGGGAAATTCAGTAACATGAGTTACAATATGAATTGTGTAGATGATATGAATGTGATTAAGCATATGTGTGTGCGTGTGTACATGAAAAGCATGTGAAAATGATAAGTGATGTGCATGAATAAAATGAGTACGAAAGTAAGCATGTGTGAATGTGATAAGTAAGCATGTGTGAAGATAAAGAATGAGTGTGTATGTGGCTAAGCAAGCATGTGAAACTCAGAAACCTAGCTATAATTAATCACACTGATCAACCACACGGTGAATAGCTATAAGTTAGAATTGCACCATGATTTGAAGTTCTTGTGAAATGAATCCCCATTGTGTATTTGGTATGGCAGGATATCTGTACATGTGGACCGGCCAACGATCAATGTGAAGCACAAGTGACCCTGTTAACTTAGCCCAGGGGCTTGGCAATGTGGCTCAAGTGACCATATTAACTTAGCTCAGGGGCTTGGCAATCGTGTGAAATGGTCAGTGAATGACAGTGGTTTCGGGATTCCCATCGGTAATTATGTGGCTCCCAATGCTATATATTCTTGGGAGATTATTTAAGTCTTTAAGTCATTTGGAAGTACAAAAAGCATGTGAAAAATCCAATAATGCAAGAATGTGAAAACTAAGAAGCAAAACATGTGTGTAAGTATTTTTAATTCAGTTATTTAAATCTCAAGCATCTAAAAGTTCAGTTTCATGAAATGTGCTTTAAATTCAGTCATGAGATTTATGCTTTGAAATATGTTATGCATGCTAGTGATATACTATTGGGTTGCTTAGCTTACAATTATTAAAGGATTAAAATAGCCAATTAAAAGGGAAAATCACAGAGAAATGGGATCTAGGTAAGCAATCAGTCTGGCAAGAATCAGGGCTATTGCAGCAAGCTTTAATAGGTAAGTCAGGGTAGGTCCACAGGGAAATGTGCTTTGAAATGAGGTAAATCTCCAGATCTATGACAGATCTGGCACTCTATCCTAATTTAAACTAAATCAAAATAGGAAAGAGGAGAGGTTTCTAAGATTTGTCCCTTTACTAAAAACTACAAAAATCAAATGCAAAATGATCCAAAACTGATTAAAACTCAGATGTAAGGAAATGAAGAAAAAGATTAAAATAAAAAGGTGGAGAGCAGCAGCTAGGGATTTTGGTCTTTACTAAAAATCAATTGGATCAAAGGCAATGCATAGGACAGATTTGCAACAATCTTTCATCTGGCTACAAGCTCAGATGCAAGGTATAAGAATCTAATCTAGACCAAAGAATTGGAGCAATCCTAAGGCTATGATCTGTCCACTTGAATTGTCACAGATCATCTTAGAGATTGCTCTAATTCAAGGATCTTGATTGGAACAAGTAAGTTATTGCAAATGCTGTGGGTGCCAGGCTGCAAGCTCAAGCATCCACAGGGGGATTTAATCTAGGGAAATCAAATGCAAACAAGAGATTTATAAATTAGAATCAACTTTAAAAACCACAATTACTGTAATCATACAAATTACAGTCCAATTGTGCTCAGATCTACAATCTGTGCAACATACAATCCATTTACAAAGCCTTTGAAACTCTCAATTTACAGCTCTGAACCTCACCCTAGTTACTGAAGGGGTTTAGCCAACCATAATTGGCTAAGGAGAGAATGGGGGAAGAAGAAAGAGGAAAGGGATTTTGGAGGGAAATGAAATTCAAATTTTTGCTCTGGTTCCCTCAATTTTTGGATGCCTTTTTAATGCAATTTCTCTTCTATATATACTTTTCCCTTCTGTCCTCAGATCTATTTCAGCCAATCAGAGCTCAAGAGAATATTTTAGTTATTCTGAGCTGCTGATGTGGCTAATTTCTCTTCTAGAAGCTCTCCCCCAATTGGTCTGAAACTGGTAAGTACATGTGATGAAGTTAGAGTTCCCATTTGCGCCCAGTTGTATTCCAAAAATATCCCCAAGGGTCATTAACATGCTTTAGAACTCGTGCATAGAACTCTGAAGCAGGCAGCAGCTGTGGCTGGAACTGAGAAGTTCCCAAATCGAGTGTCGAGAGGTTCAGGGAACCTCTCAACAGGTTCTACCAACCATTTTATGTGTATTTCGACAGCTTGAGAGTGGCCTTCGACAGGTTCACTAACTTCCCAACAGGTTCAGATAAGTTCTCGACAGGATTGACGTGAATTCTCTCCTTCTGTTCGGGCTCCTTATATCCTCTCGACAGGTTATAGAAAATCCTGTCAACTTGTTATTCAGTCTCTAGGCATCCTCTCGACAGGTTGCTTTAACTTCGCGAGACTGAGTGCAGCTTCAGGTAAGTTATCGATAGGTTGCCTTGCACTGCCCGACATGTTCTTCCACTACAACTTAATCCTCTCGACAGGTTCTAGTTGCTGCTTAAGATCTTCACTTTTCCACTTCTGGACCTCTCGACAGCTTGGAATACACCTCCAGAACCTCTCGACAAGTAAGCATACAGTTCCAGAACCTCTCAACAGGTACTGGGAAGCTCTCGACAGCTTCATATGTAAACACCCAACCTCTCGGCAGCTTCATTCTAAGAATCCAAACCTGTCGACATGTCAAATTAACCTCTCAATAGGTTATATCCTTTGTTTCCACAGCTGACTCACTGGTCTAGGGTGTTGTTCTTCATCTGTTCAGCACTCAGCACCTCTTGAGGGGTTCCACCTTCATTCACTGCAGCTGCTCTTGCTTCCATGTGTGCCCATGTGGACACATGTCATTCCCATAGACTTCTAAGGCTTGTGAACTACTTGATAGCTGGGCTTTTGGGCTGTATGAACATATGATGAGGCAGCAGGTCTATGCTTTGGCATTTTTAGACGGATGTCTGCACTAAGAGTGCAATTTATTGCTTATCTACAAAACACACTCAAAACACTTTATTAGTCAACTCATAGATCCAACAAAGGTCAGGTTAGGAGGTAAAAAATAATATTTTTCACTGATTAACACACCCTCAAACCGAAGCTTTAGTCCCTGACCAAAGGAGAAATTTAAAACAAGTATTGAAAATGAAAAATGCCACTTCTGTAAGGACCACATATGCATTTAGCATATGAGTAAAGCCTTTTAAACCACTAAGTGATCCCTAGTGAAGGAGTGGAGTCTCCTGAGGGTTTTCAGTGAAGGTAACCACAAACTTCTCCAATGAATCAGTTAATCTCAATGCAACATGTTAAAATAAAATTCAAGCAAAATAAAATTCATTCCACACCTTATTCATTCAATTTTGGAGGATTCTCAGCAGAAAAGCAACAGTTTAAAACTAAAATTCTACTGTAATTCCTTCATAATCAATCAGCTCATGTCAAGGCATTTTGTATGAAAATTAATGCTGAGCTTACCATTAAATTGAGAATTCTGTTTTGATAATGCCCCTAACAAACTTAATTTCAGACCCAAGTCTTACCAAAGCTATCACTCAAAATAAACATGAAAGGGTGCATCATTTCACATAGCTCAAGAGCAGTTACAATCCTCAAATAGGACTATAAGCATGAGCATAGGCATCGCTCTAACTTCTGAAATCTTCTTACTCTTTTCATAATGGATTACACAAATCCTCATCTCCACATGACAGCTCAATCAATTTTAGATCAGTAGGGGCTTTTTATTGGGTTGTAATGTGGCTTATGGGTGAGATTTATAAAGAATAAAAGGGTAGAATGGGATTCAAAATTTGAGAAATCAGTAAGGTAAGGAGGTGATTCATGACTTCACCTTCTTCATTTCAGCACAATTCCATCTACTTCTTGAATTTTCATATTTGAAGTGACCAGTTTATAATCCTCTTTTCAATCTTTCAATGAAATGACTTCTCTTTCTCATTCTTTTGTTTTGCTTTTCTATTTTTTTTTTTTTCTTTTCTTTTTTCTATGCCTTTCTTTTGTATTTTTTTCACACAATTTTTTTTGTACTTTTCATGGGTTGGAATGCCACAACTGCCATTAATGCATTTTCTTCTCTTTCAACCAAATATCAAACCAGCTCTACCTTTAACTCTTTCACCTTCTCCTTCTGAAATCTTAGGATAAGGGTCAAGCTGCATCAGGTCACTGAGTTTTGGATTCAAATTTTTTGGTTTTTATTAAAGAAAAACTTAGATTTTCAAGGCTCAAATGGTGTGTATCAAGGGCAGTTCAAAGAGTATGGATTTTTAAGCTCAAACTGTCCAAAGGATGGCCTTATATCATGTCCTTAATGTCATGAATGCTGTCAAGCTATTTCAACTTGGATTTGCCTAACTTCTAGTGAGCAAGACTAGATTCAATCAGTCCTTAGAGCAAATAAATTGCCAAAACACTCTTCAAAGAAAAATTTTCAAGCCCAAATCTCACTGGGTATGGCCTTCCATCAAATTTCTGGGGTATATCCTCCCAATTTTCTCTCTTTTCAAGTTTACTAAGCGTCAATTTTTTTGAAAGTTCTTGACATTTGTTTCATGACAATGTTAGAGCTACAGCAATTTTCAGTCTTAAAAAGTTTTAAATTTCCTCTTTCTTAAAAATCAGGTGGGAGTTCACTTTATTTTCACAAATTTTATCCAATATAGTTGCACTAACATTAACTATTCCATTGCCCCACCCTGCCATACCCCCAAACCTATGAGGAGCGGTGTCTTCACTACTTTGGAAGTATAATAACAGGAAACAATAGGGTAAATACAAAGACAGTAGCAAAGGAAGCTTAAAAAAGAAAAAAAATGAGAACAAAAATAAACACAAAGGAAAGCAAGAGGCATAGTAGAATGGACAAAACAACAATTTTATTGCACACAAGTGATTACAAAGTATCAAAAGAAGAAGTACAATCTAAACAAAAATATATACAGCATAATCAAAAACAAACTAATTACAAACAAATCCTAACTACAAGCTAATAACTACAAGCAAATCTTAAGCACAGTCTATCCTAATCAAACACTGAGTCAGTGCATGATAAAGACATCGATGCCCATCCTTGTTGTGTAGCCAGCTTGTCATAATCCTCCTTGACCTGCATTTTCCTTTTCAGCCTCTCAACACTGACAGTACCCTCCTTAGTCCTTTTGGTAGCTGGGTTTCTAGGCTTGGATCTGGCCTGGGGCATGGTGGGCTCATTTATGGACACCCCAGCTACTGAGGGTGACATCCCTCCTAGTAGGGTGGCCTACATGGTGTTAGCCAGCCTGGCTAGCAGCTCAGATTTTTGCTTCTCTGCATCATATAAGGTGAGGGCCTGCTTGCACAATCCTTCCCAATGAAGCTTCTCCCATCTATGCTCTATTTTCAGCACAACCATCCTTTATTGGGCATCCCTTCAAATGTAGGGATTTTCACCCATAGCTATGTAAAGAGTGGAAAATTGGGGTGTAGGGAGGAGGTATTTAGGGACAATGGCCCTCTCAGTGGGGTCAGCAAATAAATGGTAGGGAATGGATGAAGGGGATGGAAGAGAAGGGGAAAGTGGGATGGGTGATGTCAGCTCCTCTACCTCAACAAAAGGCTCAGGTGGGATGGAAGGACAGGTAAAAGGTGCAGAGGGTGTGTCCTCTTCCAAGGGGTCAGTCTGAGTTGAAGAGTCTTGGGTGGAAGGTTTAAGGAGTGGTTCTTCCACCTCAGCAGTGGAAACCACTACTAAAGGAGATAGAGGTGGAGTGGGTAGAGGAGTAGGTGTAGGAGTTGGGATTGGAAGAGGTTGGGAGGTTGGGGTAATAGGGCTTATGGTTGATTGGATGGCTTGTAGGCAGGTGGCCATGGCAGCTTGGTTAGCTGTGTTGGTTTAGAGCTAGGCAAGGATGGTGGTGAGAAGGAAAAGAATCTGGGTGGAGGCCTCAGGTAAGACTTGGGTTTGGGTAATGGTGGAATGGATATAATGGGCTGGAAAGGAGATGTGGAAGCATGCTGGGAATGAGAAGTTTGTGGAGAATTAAGTAAAGGGAAGTACTCATGCCCAATGTGCTTCACAATGGAGTCAATCAGGGAAGAGTACCCTCAGTGGTCAGGTGGTCCAGCTCTTGGGTATGGGTAGGTGATAAGGAGAATGTGGGGTCAATATTAAAGGGTATGGATGGTGGAGAAAAAATGGCTGAGTCAGCTGATGTAGAGGGTGTAGGGCTGATAGGTTCAACAAATGAGATGGATGTAATGGGGAGTTAAGGTAAGGTAGGGGTGAGGTCTGTTGTAGGAGAAGCTGACAAAGGTGTGGATGTGGTGATGGTGGAAAGGATTTGGAAGGGGCTTTGAACAGGTTAGCAAGGGTATCCTCTCGGGCAGCCATTAGATACTCAATTCCCAAAACCAATCTCAACAACCACAACAGACTTCTTTGCTCAGTCAAGGTAACCAAACAAATTGGAAATCACAGAGTGGAGCTGAAGAAGAACTTACCCACAGCAATCCTAGGGTTTCTCAAAACTTGTTGTGCACGGCACCAAACTGATAAAGACCAGGTGCAAAATGTAGCCCTTGGAAAATTAAAGCAATTGGAATAATGGTTGAGTGCTTGGAGTTGGAACCAGTGAGGTGGAGGAAGGAGAAGGAAAGTGGAAATCCGCAGACAAAGGAACAAGCTTGGAACAGAAGCTATCGAATGGTTAGAATGAGTTGTCGATAGGTTTAAAACAATGAAAAATGCATTTCGATAGGATTGGAGGGAGGATTCTGATAGGTTGCATCAACCTATCGACGAGTTAAAAACCATGTGAACTTGTAGACTTCTAGGTTGAAGGTGTCGAGCGGTTCTCTCAAACCTCTCGACAGGTTCAAGGCTTCAGAAAAAATCAATTCGAGAGGTTCACAATACCTCTCGACAATGTACCCAAAAACCTTCAGAACCTGTCGACTTCCTTGCTCAACATCTCGACAGGTTCATAGATCCTATCGAATATCATATTTACACCTTCAGAACCTATCGAGAATCAACTCAAACCTCTCAACAGGTCCCAGATCTTCTCGAAATACACATTAGGAACCTTCAGAACCTGTCGAACATCAATTCAAACCTCTCGACAGGTCTATTTTGCATTCTCAACCTATTTCTCAGCAGTTCCCTTGTCTCCATTCACACAAAATTTTCAATTCTACTATGCTCCCATTGGATTTCTCATGATTGAGGGCATTTCTATCTTAAACAAGGTTAACTCAGTAACCTACATGAAACACTTTAAACAAAATGGAAACCTATGTACAATGCCAAACATAGTTGAAAACAGAAACAGTAACAAAACTGACAAAAACAACAGTTATGGTACATAGTTTACATTGTTGAAAATCAATCATGTGTTGGAGGTTCTTAAAGGTGAATAGTCAGCACAGACTCTACTACATTTTCAACAAAGAGTTTGAGCCATTGACCATTAACTTTTATGATCCTACCATCTTTTGGATCCTTGATTTCAACAACTCCAGATGGGGATACATGCTCTACCATGTAAGGTCCCTCCCATCTGGATCTCAACTTGCCTAGGAAAATTTTCAATTTAGAATTGAAAAGCCATACCTTGTTTCCAGCAGTGAACTTCTTCCTTAGAAAATGCTTATCATAGAAGGCTTTGGCTTTCTCTTTGTAGATCCTTGCATTGGAGTATGCTTCTAATCTCAGCTCTTTCAACTCTGACAGTTAAAGCCTCCTGTGCATGCCAGTAAAAGTTAGATCAATATTCAAAGATTTAACTGCTCAATAGGCCTTATGCGCTAGCTCCACTGATAAATGGCATGCTTTGCCATACACCAACCTAAAAGGAGACATCCCTATTGGGGTCTTATAAGCAGTTCTATAAGCCCAAAGAGCATCAGTCAACCTCAGGGACCAATCATTCCTATCTCTTCTCACCGTTTTCTCTAAAATATGTTTGCTTTCTCTATTAGAAATTTCCACCTGCCCACTGGTCTATGAGTGGTATGGGGTGGAAACTCTGTGTGTCACAGAGTTCTTTCTAAGCAAGTTCTCAAATTGTCTATTGCAGAAATGGCTTCCCCCATCAGTAATGATAGCTCTAAACCTAGAGAAAATATTGTCCTCCAAGAAGTTGAGAACAACTTTGTGATCATTGGTTCTTGTGACTATGGCCTCAATCCATTTAGACACATCGTCCACAGCCACAAGAATATAATTGTATCCATAGGAAGGAGGGAAAGGACCCATGAAGTCAATCCCCCAAATGTCAAAGAGTTCAACAACAAGTAAGGCCGTAAAGGCATGGAGTTTCTTTTGGAGATACTTCCCATCTTTTGGCATCTTTCACAAGCTTTACAATGCTACCATGCATCCTTGAAGAGCATGAGCCAACAAAATTCACTTTGGAGCACCTTGGTAGCAATTTTGTTCCCACTAAAATAGCCTCCATAAGCCTATTCATGACACATGGTTAGTATGTTATGAAATTCCTCATTAGGGACACATCTTCTCATAACTTGGTCTGCACAATGATTGAACAGGTATGGATCCTCCCACATATAATGTATGATCTGTGAAAAGAACAACTCCTTATCCATTTTATTCCAATGTGAGGGAATCCTACCCACTGCCAAGTAGTTCACTATGTTTGCAAACCAAGGTGTAGAAGTGCTGACAGTAAACAGTTGTTCATCAGGGAAAGAATCATTGATAGGCAGCCTATCAAACTCAGCAGCTAGGATCCTGGATAGGTGGTCTGCAACCACATTTTCAATCCCTTTCGTGTCCTTAATCTCAAGATCAAACTCCTGTAATAGGAGGATCCATCTGATTAATCTTAGCTTAGCATCCTTTTTTGACAAAAGGTACTTCAGGGCTGAGTGGTCTGTGAAGACCACTATCCTAGATCCCAACACATAAGACCTGAATTTTTCCAAAGCATAGACAATTATCAATAATTCCTTCTCCGTTGTGGTGTAATTTAACTGAGCATCAATCATACACAAGGTACTTTATCTTTTCTTTGCCCCAAAACTACACCAATAGTAAAATCTGATGCATCACACATCAGTTCAAATGGCAAAGAAAAATCAGGTGCTTGCAGGATAAGTGCAGAGGTTAGATAGCCTTTCAAAAGCTTAAAAGCAATAAGACATTCATCATTAAATTCAAAAGGAACTTCTTGGCACAACAGGTGAAAAAGAGGTTTTGAGATTTTGCTAAAATATTTGATGAATCTCCTATAAAAACCAGCATGCCCTAAGAAAGATCTTACTTGTTTCACAGTTTTAGGTGGGGCCAAATGTGTAATCATATCAATTTTAGCCTTGTCTACCGCTATGCCTCTATGGGAAACCACATGGCCAAGGACAATGCCTTGATTGATCATAAAATAGCTTTTTTTCCAACTCAAAACCAAGTTGGTTTCCTCACATCTTTGCAACACAAGGCTAAGATGGTGTAGACATTGGCTAAAACTGTCCCTAAAGATAGAGAAATCATCCACGAATATCTCTAAAAACAAATCAATCATGTCAGAAAAAATAGCATACATACAACTCTGGAAAGTTGCAGGAGCATCGCATAATCCAAATGGCATCCTTCTATAGGCAAAGGTGCCAAATGGACATGTGAAAGTTATCTTTTCTTGATCTTATGAATAAACAGGGCTTTGGTTATACCCAGAATATCTGTAACGATCCCTAGATTTAGCACTGTAGTGATGAGAGTCCGGTCAGGTCATGTGTAAGGACCTCATTAAGCTAACCTTTAAATTTGTGCAAAAGTGAGACATTAGAAATTGGGCTTCAAGCTAGACACAGCCATATTAAAATAAAATTTTAAAACTACCTTTGCAGTAATCAGTTTCTTATACACTAGCAGTGTTATATACATTTTACATTGAAGCCAAAACGATTTGGTTTTATCTGCCCATACAAGACCAAAATTGGATGGGTATTATATAAGATCTCAGCCCAAATAAAAATTTAGCCTAAACTAAACAGCATATAACACTAATTAGTCTCAAAATAACCAAGAGAGGGGGAAGGCTATTGTATAAACTTTTTGTGGGTTTCTCAGTTTGTTTCATCTGTAAACTATACAAGAGATTTTTGTTTTGTCTTGTATGCAATACACTACATAGGTAGTGTTGGCTTGGCAAGGAAACTTATCTTAAAGTAGCTTATAAGCTACTTTCATTCACTTTAAACTCCACGACTCCAATGAGTCATCACCCAATTACATGCACGCAAGGTAGGGTAACCACTATAAACCTAGCATCGAAGAGCCTTCTTCGTTCTTCGATTTCCATTCTTCTGCAACCCAACCCCATAACAATCAAATCCTAAAAAAATAAAACAGCAGAAAAAATCTGTATGTTGTCACAATTATTCCACTGTGGAGTCGTAAATCACATGGTGATCGGTGAGTTAGTCGACATAAGGTCGCAGGAGCTTACTTGGTCGTGTAGAAGTTAGTCCGGTGATTACCACATACCCGATCAGGACACCAAAAAGGTACACTCATTAAACTTGTTATAGGTAAATCAAACTATTGAATTTTTCATGCTTGATTCGTACTGTGTACTGTGATACCGTTGATTTCATTAACAAGAATTAACAGTACACAACACATACACAGACAAGGAAGTATTTGGAGTATGTTGTATCATAACAGAATCATCATGTACTCCGAGTTTTCATGAAAGAACTATGAATGGAATAAAATCTATATATAAATACATGCTAAATTTATACAGATCTATATATATTTATATATCTAGATGAAAATATGCATCTATATAAAATAAAATATAAATAAATAAGTAAAAAGGAGTACAAAAAATAACAAGAACACAAAGGAACCCAATCTGAACCTCGGCAAGACAAAAGAATACACAGGCTTGCCGTGGCAACCTTATAGGGTTGTCGTGGCAAGAAGTCCAGCTGTAGGGGTTGCCGCGGTAAGAAGGCCAGCTGTAGGGCTTGCCACGGCAATCTCATAGGGTTGTCGCGGCAAGCCTTGAGTGTTGCCACGGCAACCTCCACCAGCACGGGTTTTGGGTTGTGTTTATGCATTTCGGATCTTGGGTCCATGATGGGTTCAGGTGATTGCTTAAATGGGTCTTGGCACACTGTCAGCCATCTACTTACGCGCTAGTTATTAATATATAAAAATATTGTATCATCAATAGGTGCAACATGGTGCACATATATAGTTCACGTAATTTAGCCAAGGGTGATGATCTTTGACGCATTGCGCTCCCATCTGATCGAAGCAAATCAGGTAGGGAATATCTGTTGATATTATATATTTATAAGAATATCACTTAGTTTTTCATAGAAGCTTTGATGAATATTCTTGTACGTACTAATAAGCATAATAGAAGAAAGTTTGAGTTTTATTTGAACTAATGAGCTTGATGGATTAGTTATGAATTAAATGGACTTGATTAGCCATTAAGCTGATGAGAAACAAAATATTAATATGAGTATCAACAGCATCTAGTACACATTGCATAAATCAGAAAGAAATTATGTTACCAGTCTATGAGCATAAATCAGTTTTGTAATTTAATGCTATTATATATTTATAGTAGTCTAGTACACATTGCATTATAAAATCATATAGGCAAATGCATATTCTTGGTCATTCTACGCGATTCAGTATTCAGATTTTGCCACTTTCAATGTTCTTGATACGTTATTGCTCTAGTTTAAATCAAGTGATCCCGCTAACTCGGGAGCTTAAGATTCTCAAGTCAAGTGATCCCGCTAACTCGGGAGCTTGAAGTATTCTAGTCCAAGTGATCCCGCTAACTCGGGAGCTTGACAAGTGATCCCGCTAACTCGGGATCTTGACCTTGTTGTTCTCCTGATATCGCCTGCTTGTATCTTTAGTTCCAGTTTGTTTCTCATGCCTATTACATCATGCACAAATACAACATCTCAGCATGTTATTCATAATTTTATTCTATTTATGCATCTCTATGAAAAAGTGATAAACTGTCATTATAGAATAACAATGTGATATTCTCTACTGAGCTTTGATGATAGCTTATACCACCACTTAAATGTTTTAGCTGCAGACTCGGACCCGGAGCACGTTGCAGATCCCACCTACGTGCCCGATGAAGAAGAGGGTGATGACGAATACGACGAGGACGAGGAAGACGACTTTGCTGAAGAGTTCTTCCCAAAATAGGTTTGTAGCTTGGGAATGAGGGTAGAAAGGTAGAGAGAGAAAAAAGAGAAATAGATAAATTTATGGCATGTATAAATGATATATGATAGTTTCAGAGATATATTGGGATGTATAGGTTTTCTTTTCACTGTTTAGATGACGGGTGGCCGTCATTGGTGAAAAGCTATACATCAAATCCTTTATTTCTGTATATAGTGTTGCTAGTCTATCTATCAGTTATTTTTGCCATATTATCCATCTGTCAGAGTTAAAATACATTGCTTCTACATTTACATCACTTTAAGTTAAAGAAGTAACCCTTTGATGAAAGGATCATATCAGGTGATCCGATGGTGCGACTTTTCCTAGTTTAGAAACGGGGAAATGCCGGGCTGTCACAGGTGGTATCAAAGCTCCAGCGTAAAGTCATTTGGAGACTTAACTCTGACATATATATATGGCAAAATGTCTGATAGTTTGTATGTAGTAGATTAAGATAGGTAGTCTAATTAAGTTTTTTTCTTATCAAAAATAGGATAAGATGCCTCCGCGTCATGGGAGAGGCTAGGGTAGACCACCGTTGCCCCATCGCACTGGGCCAAATACTATTCCAATGGTCGGGTACGAGCATGACATTGCTGCGAGAAGTGGTGAGAATATCCATCTGGCTGAAAGTCGAACGACGATGGAGAATGTTGCAGAGCATACTCTGCCAGAGCAAACTCTGCTAGTTGTAAATACTCCATCAATGGGAAGTGTTCCTGGTGTTGAACAGAGTGCAGGACACAATCCTCAATTATTGGAGACTATGGTCAATACTATGGCCATGCTTTCGGTTCGACGTCCCGAGGGATTTACAGAATTTGTTCGACTTCGCCCACCAAGCTTCTACGGTCAACATGACCCGATGGAGGTTGAGAAGTGGTTAACGCAAATTGAGAAAGTGCTGCAAAGAGTCACTGCACTGAGGAAGAGAAAGTGAGTTGGGAAACGTACAAACTAGAGAGTGAGGCAGAGCCATGGTGGCAGTCTGTTGAAAGAACAAGGATGCCCGAGGTACCATGGACATGGGCAGAGTTCACCGAGCCATTTAATGAAAAATATTTCCCAGCGCCCGAGAGATAAGCTCGAGGTACAATTTGCAACTTTAGTACAAGGCCAGATGACGGTGAGAAAATATGAATCAGAATTCACGCATCTTTCTCGCTTTGCACCTTTTCTTGTAGCCATCGAGCTAATGAAAACCCAAAAGTTTGAACGAGGTTTGAAACCCCTTATCAAAGAACGCATTTCGTTGTTTCAAGCAACGACTTATGCCAACGTGATGAGATTAGCCTTGATAGCTGAAACCGATGTGGACACCATGTTCAAAAAAAGGGAAGAAACACATAAGGCCAGAAAAGCTCCACAGTCCTATAGTGTGGGTCAAATTAATAAACGACCACGATTCCAAGGACAGACAGCATTTCAACCGACTGCAGGAGCCTATGCACAACCTTATACTCCATCGATGTTCTCAACGCCACAAAGGATTCCACGTGTTCAGAATCAGTCTTTTTCACCAGCGGCTCGAAGTACATCTGGGTTTTCTCAAGCACGGCAGATAGGTTCTCGCACGGGATCTTATACGGCTTCATCAGTTGCCTCCAAAGAAATTTGCGAGAAATGTGGGAAGGCACACAAAACTGACGAGTGTCGTAAAGCTTCTAGTGTGTGTTTTTTATGTGGTAAAATGGGACATCGGATCAGAGAATGCTCGAAAATGGTCGGAATAACAACAAAGGCAGGACCAGTATTATGATCGGCATGACCTACGGTACAAGGCCGAGCTTATGCTGTTACTGTAAAAGATGCGAGGACTAGCCATGATATCATTCAAGGTATGGTTGTCCATGGATTTTTACATTAAAATTTACAATTAAGTATCATTTTAGAGAGAAGGTGCATATAGTTAACTATGAACACTACATCCTAAATTCCTAGATTGACAGATTAGTATGTTAAAATTTTAATATTTGATACTTCTATGTAATATCTAGCTAACACTAGTCTGTATGCTTTAGGTATCTTACAATTATATCCAAAGATGCTTATCTATGTTATGACGCACGAGTCTTGATAGATCCCGAATCTACGCACTCGTTTGTCACTCCCCAGTTTGCTAAAAAGTTAAAGAAGTTAGGAGGTATTCCAGAACCTCTCGACTTTATTCTAGATGTTACACTTCCGACTGGACAATCCCTCATGACTGATAAAGTATACCGGTTGATTATTGTTTCTATCAAGGATTACTAGGGATATGAAGCAGTAGCTGATTTGATCTTGTTACCGATGTAAGGATACAATATGATCCTTGGCATGGATTGGTTGTTCACCCACCATGCTAACATTGACTGTCGTAAGAAGATTGTCTCTTTTCGTCCCCAAAAGAAGATATCAGCTAAATTTTATGGTGTACCATCAACTAATCTTACGTTAATATCCACAATTCGAGCACGGTAATTACTTGATGCAGGTGCTCAAGGGTATATTGCTTTCATACAAAGTGATGAACAAAAAGTGAAGGAAATTTCACTTTCTAATGTACCAATCGTTTGTGAATTTCCTGATGTGTTTCCTGATGAGCTGCCAGGACTACCACCTGATAGGGAAGTAGAATTTGCTATTGAATTAGCTCCAGGTACTGACCCAGTATCGAAAGCACCATATAGAATGGCACCGACAAAGTTGAAAGAACTCAAGGAACAATTACAAGAACTTCTGGATAAAGGCTTTATCAGACCGAGTGTGTCCCCATGGAGTGCACTGGTGTTGTTTGTGAAAAAGAAGGACAGTTCAATGCGCCTCTGCATTGATTATCGTCAACTCAATAAACTGACGATCAAGAATAGATATCCGCTTCCTCGAATCGACGATATCTTTGATCAATTACAAGGAGCGCAATTCTTTTCAAAAATTGACTTACAATCTGGTTATCACCAGATGAAGGTGAAAGTTAAAGATATTTCAAAGATAGCTTTCCGAACACGCTATGGTCACTACGAGTTTCTCTTCATGTCCTTCGGGTTGACCAACGCACCTGCTGCATTTATGGACTTGATGAATCGAGTCTTCAAACCTTATCTTGATCAGTGTATCATAGTATTCATTGACGATATACTCATTTATTCAAAGACAAAGATAGAACATGAAGATCATCTACGTCTGGCATTACAAACATTGAGAGATTCACAGTTGTATGCTAAATTCAGTAAATGCGATTTCTAGTTGAATCAAGTCAGTTTTCTGGGTCATATCATTTCTGAAGCCGGTATTACTGTCAATCCTGCAAAGATTGAAGCTGTAGTACAGTGGAAGTAGCCACAAGCAGTAACCGAGATTCAAAGTTTTCTAGGTCTTGCAGGTTATTACCGACGTTTTGTGGAAGGATTTTCACGACTTGTTGAACCACTCACGCAGCTCACTCGAAAGAATGTTAAATTCGAGTGGACTGAGGCATGTGAACAGGGTTTCCAAGAATTAAAAAGGAGACTCACTTCTGCACCTGTTCTAGCATTACCATCCAGTAGTAGTGGTTTTGTTGTCTTCAGTGATGCCTCATACAGTGGGCTAGGGTGTGTATTGAACCAATGGAAACGTGTAATTGCATATGGTTCTCGTCAGTTGAAAGACCACGAGAAGAACTATCTCACTCATGACCTAGAATTAGCAGCGGTCATTTTCGCGTTAAAAATCTAGAGACACTATCTGTACGGTGAAACCTTTGAGATCTTCACCGATCACAAGAGTCTTAAATATCTCTTCACCCAGAAAGAGTTAAATTTGAGACAGAGAAGGTGGATGGAATTCTTGAAAGACTATGACTGTTCTATTCAATACCATCCCGGTAAAGCCAACGTGGTAGCTAATGCACTCAGTCGTAAATCCTCCGCTCAGCTATCTCATCTTGTGACACAACTACAAAGATGGAAACTACTTAATGACATTGTATCATCGAGTGCTACTCTGCGAGCAACGTCAACTGGAAGTTTACTTGCTACAGTAATGATCCGAGCTCCACTTTTTGATAGAATTAAAGAGCTCCCGATGCAATATGCAGAGCTTATTTCCATTCGACAAGGGGTACAAAGTGGGCTACAGCCAGAGTTCTCGATCAAGGACGATGAGTCTTTATTATTCCGAGGACGAGTATGCGTACCTGATGATCATGCATTACGTCAAGAAATTCTTGAAGAAGCTCACAAGTCAGCGTATGTTATTCATCCTAGTAGTATGAAGATGTATCAGGATCTAAAGAAAATATTTTGGTGGAACGGTTTAAAATGCGATGTAGTAGAATACGTTGCAAAGTGTTTAACCTGTCAACAAGTAAAGGTTGAGCACAAACACCCTGCTGGTCTGCTACAGCCATTGCCTATTCCATAGTGGAAATGGGAAAATATTTCCATGGATTTTATTCTCGGTTTACCCCGTACTCAGAAGGGTTACAATGTCATTTGGGTGATTGTTGATCATCTCACCAAATCGGCGCATTTCTTACCCTATAGTACGTGATATATAGCATCCAAATTAGCTGAAGTTTATCTGAGGGAGATTGTACGATTTCAGTCAAGCATCGGTATGGCACCATTCGAAGTATTGTATGGATGCTGATGTAAATCTCCGATTAACTGAGAAGAAGCTGGAGAACATTTGATTTTAGGCCCTGACCTGATAGAAAGAACCAATGCAGTTGTTCACGTTATTCAGGAACGATTGAAGAGTGCTCAGAGTCGACAGAAAAGTTGCGTTGATCTCAAAAGAACGAGTGTTTATTTTCAGGTAATATCCTACACTGATATGTCTTTTGTGAATTCATACGATTTATATAGAATCATTCATTCAGATTGAATGGTATACAGATTGGCGAACACGTCTTTATCAAAATTTCTTCGACAAAAGGCGTGATGTGGTTTGGGAAACGAGGTAAGTTGAGTCCTCATTACGTTGGACCATTTCCCATATTAGGCAGAGTAAGAGAAGTAGTGTATCGACTCGCGTTACCTTCGCACTTAGTAGGCATTCATGACATATTTCACGTATCGATGCTGAGGAAATACGTTAGTGATCCAACGCATGTGTTGGATTATCAACCGTTGGACATCTAGGAAGATTTAACAGTGACCGAAGAACCAGGTCAGATTTTGGACCGCAGAGATCAAATTTTGAGAACAAAACGAATTCCACTCGTCCTGATCCAATGGAAGAATCATTGGTCACATGAAGGTACCTGGGAGCGCGAAGCTGACATTCGTGCTCAGTACCCTCGATTATTTACATAGGGTAAGTACCTAAATTTCACTTACAAATTCTTTATAGTTGGTCACATGACTATTGCTAAGAAATAAAATGCTTGATTTCTAATTATATTAATGTTTTGTTGATATAAAGAAATAAAATGATTTATTTATAATTATTTTAATGTTTTATTGATTCACCCTGCAAGGGTATACCAGGAACTACATCAATAGAGTTCTCTAGACATTGATATTAAATAAATTGACATAAAATAACCTGATTTGAGTTAGCATTAAAAAATACTTCTTGTATAAAATTATTATCATATTAAATATTTGAGAATATTAAAGATAATATAAATAATAATTAATAACATTGCAAAATTGTGAAATAGCAACACCTAAGCAAGGATATATCCCAGCTTCTTGCCACATGTCACAAGTGATCAATCCAAGGGGCATCTATAGGCTGATATAATATTTTTATAACAAATACTGCAAATGGATCAAATTTCATCAAACTAAAAATTTTTAACCTAGAAATTAATATAAAAAAGGACGACAAATATTTTTCTACAGACCTCGGATAAGCTAAGTACACCCCAGCACAAAAAAAAAAATTTACACCACATATAAGGGGCCCCGAAATCCGGGCCAATCAAAACTGGACCACCTTGCCGCGGCAAGGACTAGTGCTGGCCGCGGCAAGCCTTTAGTGTTGCCGCGGCAACCCTGTGGCAATTTGGTGGGTCTGAAACCCATTTTCAGTTATTTTTCTGTTGCTCACTTGAGTAGAGTTGTGTTCTTCGACCTTCGAAGCTAGGATACATGCATGCACTCCTCCAAATCCAGCCAAACTCAGTTGCATGCCCCTGATCTGCTCTAGACAACCCTCCATTTCCTGATTATGTCCTAACTTCCAGCAGATTTGGTGTCTTTTAAGGTAAAAATCAAAACTCTAGCTTCCATTTGTTCTTGTCTTTTTTATTTTTAAAATGCCTCCTAAAAAGATTGGAGCCTCTAAACCTCCAAAGGCCTCAGCTCAAGCAAAGGGAAAGGGCCTTGCTCCTTCACATGAACCGATTGATCCACCTGTTGAGCATGAACAGCCTGTCCCATGGTGGGCTGCAAAAGCTATGGAACACGAGTGGATCATTGATGATCGACTCTTAACCCCAAATGATCAAACTGCATGGTCTATCCGATTTATGGAACAGGCGCAATTAGGCACCTTATTTCAACCATTTCACACTCAATTTTATCCCCATTTAATCCATCTCTTTTATCAAAACTTAAAAGTCTCCCCAACAGTCGGTCAGTTGGAGACCGAAATAGATAATCGAAAGTTTTATTTTAATTTACAGCACATAGCCCAAGCTATGGACTGTAGTCCTAATTTTGATGTGACTTCTGGACTGCAAATGCCTAGACAGCGGGATGTGAAGTTCCATCACATCACCACTAAAATGACTGATGGGTAGACCGCTTCTGACCGCAGCCTTTCAGTCCGTCGTAGCCAACTACCACAGAAAATATGGTTTTTAGACTGTGTATTTCGATGTAATTTGTACCCCATGCAGCATGAGAGAGAGCGCCGAGATGCCCTCTTACAAGCTCTCTTTGTCGTTCATGAAAACCGATGGGTAAATGCCCCAAAGGTAGTCTGGGAAGGCATTAAGTATGCCAATGAACACTTACAAAGCAATGTCTAAAGTCCCATGCCATCCTGCCCCTACCCTCGATTGATTTCTCGGATGCTAGAAGGACACACTGATAGTGCCAATCTAGTTCCATATCAGATCCCAACAGGTGAAGAGGTCCACACTGCTAATATGCGGGTCTTTAGCCCTGCTATTTGGCGGAATGTGTACCAACGATCCTTCCAAGCGGTGAGTAACTGCCAAGCCAAACAAGCCCGTCGTCCTCCACAAGCCTAACAAGAAATACCTTCCGTCCCAACCCACAATATTCCCATTCCCCCTCAACCACAAACCCAAACCAAGTCGATTCCTTCGACACAAGGGACTTATACCAACGCTGATCTTGTTCAACTCATGCGTAAAAACCATGAGCAAACCCTCCTTCAATTCGATAATTTATATCGAAACCATTACATGCTCCATCAACGTATAGATTATATTGAAGAAGCAACCAATATAATGATGGAGCATACATTCCAAACTGCTGCAAACCCTTATATTGGGCGGGCATGCAACTACGTCTCCCAATGCACTCGCAACACAGCGTTACTAGTCCCAGAGTTCCAGCAAGACTTCCAACAACAAGAAGCTGGTCCTTCCTCAGCGGGCCAACAATAGCCAAGCCCCCAGCCAGGTAAAATATAATCTCACTAACTCGTTTTACTTTTGCATTAAATTGAATTCATTCTAACAAGTTTGGTTAAGGATGATTAATTGACCAATATATACCTCATATCTATGATTGATAAGTGATTAAGTGTTGTTGTTACTAATAAAGATTTAAGTGTGATTTTATTTGGTTTCGTTTACATTTTGTCTTACTTAATGATTATTGATGAATGAGTAACAAGTAGTTCTATTTGGTTTATATAAAATTTAAATGAGACTCTATCTGTTGTGTGTAGATGGTAAATTTTCATTAGAAATTCAATGTTGATTTTTAAATAATCATAGACATATGCCACATGAAGTCATGTGCCACATGTAGTAGGACTAAACTCATTGATGCGTGTTGTTATTTCTCATGTTGCAGTTCTACCTGTTAAATATAGATTTTGATTTCAGTTCTATCTGGTTAATTTTAATCTTGTCTTGTGTTAAAAATTTTGTTAGTAAGCACCACATGTTGTGTGGGCCGTACAACAGTTATGTACATGATTACAGCATTCATTTGTTGCTTTCATTGTCTCGATTTATTTTCAAGGACGAAAATTCCTAAAATAGGGTAGAATGTAATGATCCCCAAATTTAGCACTGTAGTGATGAGAGTCCGGTCAGGTCATGTGTAAGGACCTCATTAAGCTAACCTTTAAATCTGTGCAAAAGTGAGACATTAGAAATTGAGCTTCAAGCTAGACACAGCCATATTAAAATAAAATTTTAAAACTACCTTTGCAGTAATCAGTTTCTTATACACTAGCAGTGTTATATACATTTTACATTGAAGCCAAAACCATTTGGTTTTATCTGCCCATACAAGACCAAAATTGGATGGGTATTATATAAGATCTCAACCCAAATAAAAATTTAGCCTAAACTAAACAGCATATAACACTAATTAGTCTTAAAATAACCAAGAGAGGGGGAAGGCTATTGTATAAACTTTTTGTGGGTTTCTCAGTTTGTTTCATCTGTAAACTATACAAGAGATTTCTGTTTTGTCTTGTATGCAATACACTACATAGGTAGTGTTGGCTTGGCAAGGAAACTTATCTTAAAGTAGCTTATAAGCTACTTTCATTCGCTTTAAACTCCACGACTCCAATGAGTCATCTCCCAGTTACATGCACGCAAGGTAGGGTAACCACTATAAACCTATCATCGAAGAGCCTTCTTCGTTCTTCGATTTCCATTCTTCTGCAACCCAACCCCATAACAATCAAATCCTAAAAAAATAAAACAGCAGAAAAAATCTGTATGATGTCACAATTATTCCACTGTGGAGTCGTAAATCACATGGTGATCGGTGAGTTAGTCGACATAAGGTCACAGGAGCTTACTTGGTCGTGTAGAAGTTAGTCCGGTGATTACCACATACCCGATCAGGACACCAAAAAGGTACACTCATTAAACTTGTTATAGGTAAATCAAACTATTGAATTTTTCATGCTTGATTCGTACTGTGTACTGTGATACCGTTGATTTCATTAACAAGAATTAACAGTACACAACACATACACAAACAAGGAAGTATTTGGAGTATGATGTATCATAACGGAATCATCATGCACTCCGAGTCTTCATGAAAGAACTGTGAATGGAATAAAATCTATATATAAATACATGCTAAATTTATACATATCTATATATATTTATATATCTAGATGAAAATATGCATCTATATAAAATAAAATATAAATAAATAAGTAAAAAGGAGTACAAAAAATAACAAGAACACAAAGGAACCCAATCTGAACCTCGGCAAGCCAAAAGAATACACAGGCTTGCCACGGCAAACTTATAGGGCTGCCGCGGCAAGAAGGCCAGCTGTAGGGCTTGCCGCGGCAACCTCATAGGGTTGCCGTGGCAAGCCTTGAGTGTTACCGCAGCAACCTCCACCAGCACGGGTTTTGGGCTGTGTTTATGCATTTTGGACCTTAGGTTCATGATGGGTTCAGGTGATTGCTTAAATGGGTCTTGGCGCACTGTGAACCATCTACTTGCGCGCTAGTTATTAATATATAAAAATATTGTATCATCAATAGGTGCAACATGGTGCACATATATAGTTCACGCAATTTAGCCAAGGGTGATGATCATTGACGCATTGCGCTCCCATCTGATCGAAGCAAATCAGGTAGGGAATATATGTTGATATTGTATATTTATAAGAATATCACTTAGTTTTTCATAGAAGCTTTGATGAATATTCTTGTACGTACTGATAAGCATAATAGAAGAAGGTTTGAGTTTTATTTGAACTAATTAACTTGATGGATTAGTTATGAAGTAAATGGACTTGATTAGCCATTAAGCTTATGAGAAACAAAATATTAATATGAGTATCAACAGCATCTAGTACACATTGCATAAATCAGAAAGAAATTATGTTAATAAATGAGCATAAATTGTAATTTAATGCTATTATATATTTATAGTAGTCTAGTACACATTGCATTATAAAATCATATAGGCAAATGCATATTCTTGGTCATTCTACGTGATTCAGTATTCAGATTTTGCCACTTTCAATGTTCTTGATACGTTATTGCTCTAGTTTAAATCAAGTGATCCCGCTAACTCAGGAGCTTAAGATTCTCAAATCAAGTGATCCCGCTAACTCGGGAGCTTGAAGTATTCTAGTCCAAGTGATCCCGCTAACTCGGGAGCTTGAAGTATTCTAGTCCAAGTGATCCCGCTAACTCGGGAGCTTGACAAGTGATCCCGCTAACTCGGGATCTTGACCTTGTTGTTCTCCTGATATCGCCTGCTTGTATCTTTAGTTCCAGTTTGTTTCTCATGCCTATTACATCATGCACAAATACAGCATCTCAGCATGTTATTCATAATTTTATTCTATTTATGCATCTCTATGAAAAAGTGATAAACTATCATTATAGAATAACAATGTGATATTCTCTACTGAGCTTTGATGATAGCTTATACCACCACTTAAATGTCTTAGCTGCAGACCCGGACCCGGAGCACGTTGCAGATCCCACCTATGTGCCCGATGAAGAAGAGGGTGATGATGAAGACGACGAGGACGAGGAAGACGACTTTGCTGAAGAGTTCTTCCTGAAATAGGTTTGTAGCTTGGGAATGAGGGTAGAAAGGTAGAGAGAGAAAAAAGAGAAATAGATAAATTTATGGCATGTATAAATGAGATATGATAGTTTCAGAGATATATTAGGATGTATAGGTTTTCTTTTTACTGTTTAGGTGACGGGTGGCCGTCATCGGTGAAAACCTATACATCAAATCTTTTATTTTTGTATGTAGTGTTGCTAGTCTATTTATCAGTTGTTTTTGCCATATTATCCATCTGTCAGAGTTAAAATATATTGCTTCCGCATTTGCATCACTTTAAGTTAAAGAAGTAACCCCTTTATGAAAGGATCATATCAAGTGATCCAATGGTGCGACTTTTCCCAATTTAGAAATGGGGAAACATCGGGCTGTCACAATGTCCATCAAGAAAGCAATAGAAAGCCTTGCTTGCCAACTTATCCAAAATCTGGTCTATGAAGGGCAAAGGAAAGTGGTCTTTTCTGATTTTCAAATTAAGCTTTCGATAGTCTATGCACATCCTCCAACCTGTGGTTTCCCTAGTTGGAATAAGCTCACCAGAATCAGTTTTAATCACAGTGATTCCAAATTTATTAGGGACCACCTGAGTAGGTGCCACCCATTCAGAATCTGAAATAGGATAGACGACTCCAGCATCTAAAAATTTGACCACTTCTTTCATCACCACTTTTGTATGTGGGGGTTTAATTTTCTCTGCATTTCTCTAGAGGGTTTGGAACCCTCCTCCAAGTGGATCTTATGCATGCACACAGCAGGGTTGATGCCTCCTAAATCTGCAATAGTCCAACCTATTACTCTCTTATGCTTCTTTAAAACACACAACAGCTCTTCCTCTTGCTCATCAGTGAGAGAGGAAGAAATGATCACTGGAAACTTTTGATTTGCCCCCAAAAAAGTATATTTCAAGGTCTTAGGCAGCTGTTTCAACTGTACATCAGGTGGACATATGAGTGAAGGCAACAAAGGTGCCTTTGATGGTTGTGGAAGAGGCAACACAACTAGTTCCCAAGGAGGATACTTGTTGCTAGCCCCACTGCAGAAATTAAGGCTTTCACCTCTTGAACCATGGGTGTGGGGGACTTCTTTTCTACTATTTCACTCCACACATTCTCAAAAACATCATAAAAATATTCACAATGCTATAGCTTGGGCAAAGTCTCTTCCACAAGCTCATCCAAAACATCAATTAAAAAGCAATCCTCACTCTCTAAGTGAGGCTGACTTGTTGCATCATTGTTAAGCAGTGAAAAATACCATTTTTCACCTCCTAACCTGACCTTTGATGGACCTTTGAGCTGACTAATAATATGTTTTGAGTGTTGTAGATAAGCAATAAATTGCAGTCTTAGTGCAGACATCCACCTAAAATGGCCAAAGAAGTTGCTCATACATCTCAACATGTGCTCAGACAGCCCCAAGCCAGCCAAGTAACCCACAGAGCCATAGAAGTTCATGAGAATGTCTTGAGCCCAACTGGGTATGCTTGGAACCAATAGCAGTTGCAAGGATTTAAGATTAAACCCACCAAGAGGCCACTGAGTGTTGAACAAATGAAAAACAACAACACAGGATTGTATGCCAACTGTGGAAACAAAGAACACAACCTATTGAGAGGATAAACTAACCTATCGACAGGTTTGGATGCTTAGAATAAAGCTGTCGAGAGGTTGGTGGCACAGCAGAAGATCCTGTCGAGAGCTTCCCAGTACCTATCTAGAGGTTCTAAAAGCAAAAGCCAACCTGTCGAGAGGAACGGAGTTAGAAATATAAAGATCTCGCGAGGTTCTAGTACCTATCGAGAGGCTAGAGCTACAATTGTGGATCCTGTCGAGAGGATACCTAGAGGTGCAGAAGAAGTCGAGAGGTTCCAAATACTTATCGCGATGTTCAATTGAACCTGTTGAATAGTGCAAGGTAACCTGTCAACAACTTACCTGAAGCTATGCTCATTCTCACAAGGATTGAGCCAACCTATCGAGCACTCAACTAAAGACCATATAACAAGTCAACAGGTTGACTATAACCTGTCGAGAGGATGAATGAAGAACTAGACAGAAGGTGAAGATGTACTCCAATCTTGTCGACCAGTTCACATGAACCTGTCGATATGTACTCCAATCCTATCGAGAAAGCTCCAAACCTATCAAGAGCTACTCCATCAAAGTTAATGCTGGGAAGACTCATGAACCTATTGTTGGGATATTTTAAGTACTTGCTGCTGACTTTATTGGAAATGGTGATAAGAATGGGGTTAGTGAAAATCAAAGGTGGATTGAAAACTACAGAGCAGCAAGCCTAAAAATGCACAGTCCTGCAAGATATAGGGCCTGTTGTAGCAAGTTTTAATAAGTAAGAGTTTGTCCCATAGGGAAAATTGATCTAAGGCTGCAAGAGAGCTATCTTTAGTAGGCCCTCCAGATCTGGCTACTGATCTGGCAATCCTAAATGGAAGGGGATTTAAGGTCACTATTATCTAAATCCCAAAGTAACCTAATGCCTAAACTACAGAAATGGGTGAGAAGTAACCTATTAGATACAGATCTGATGGGTCATATAACTCAAACTTAGATCTGCTATTATAGAAATCCTGTCCAATGACTACATTATCACCAAAGAAGAGAAAGGATCCAAGTCACCTTTGTGCCATGATCCAATCCTTATGGTTATAACCTGTCCACTTGAATGGTCACAGACTATCCAATAGGGGAACCACAGTCCAGAGATGGGTCAAAACAAGTTTATCATTGTAGGCACTACTTCATCCAGGCTACTAGCTCAAGATTCTATAGGAACCTCAACCTCTAAAGTTCTGTGTGTGGGGCTAGGCCTGCAATGTGCACTAGCCTGGACACACAGGACCAACTAGAGTTTAAGTATTAGCTTTTAAGCCTAGCTGTTCACTGCTTTAGAAAGACAGCAGTGATCCAGTCATAAACCTACAATCTCTATAGCCAAATCAGATCTGTCATCTAATGGTGGGTCTATACAAATACAGAGGAGTCTGGCTCTACACAATCTCTCACAAGGCTACAACCATAAATGCAGAGAAGAAGAATCTGTCTTAGATCTGTGGATTGGCCTCACCCTAGGGCTATAACCTGTTCACTTGAATGATCATAGACTATCCACAGAGGCTATCCTCCTCATAGAGGTCTAAGACAGAACAAGAAGATTGCTGCCACCACCATGTTCACAAGGCTACCAGCTCAAGCTCCCATGGGGATTCGGATTTGTGGATCTTGTGGTGGGGCATAGGCCAGCAATGTGCCTAACTTGGACACATAGGTCACTTGGATCTAAATAAATCCTTCTAAAACAATCCTCCATTGCTTATAATGCAACATAGTAATGGAAGATCTCAAGGCAGCAACCTTTTACAGAACAACTCACAAAACACCTATCCCATACATGCATAAAATTCTATCATAAAACTCCATTAAATCTATTCCAAGTAGACATACAAAGGCATAGCCAGCAAGTGCTGGACTATGGAGAGAAGAAAAAGGGAAAAGGAAACTACCTAAACCCTAACCTTAGCCTACTGCAATTCTACAAGATTGAAAAAGGAGTACAGAAGTTCAGTCCTTAAACCTAAACTAGGCTTAGGCTTATATAGCAGTCAGCTTTGTGAGAATTAAGGTTAGGAAAACCCTAATTTATCAATGCTATCGTGGCCCATTTTTATTCTTTGGATGCCTCGGGGTGCGTGCACAGAGATTAGAGCATTAGAGTGCGTGCCCTAGTTACTGGAAGTTCCTAGATTGCCCCTTCAGAAGAGGGGAGAAGTTAAGATCCCGAGCCTCGCTGGGTAGAAAGGATTTCCAGGTCTTGTCACTTGATAGAATTGACGTCGTGGGATTGGATTGACTTGAAGCTCTTGCAGTCGCGGGATTGATACTTTGGTCATCGCGGGGATGCTCTTTCTATTTGAATGGCGTGGGAATTACGCACGCGGCTCATTCCTTGGTGAATCCTGCAGGGATCCTCGCGAAGAAGCGAGATGCATGGGCTTCTGGATGGTGTGAGCAGTTCCCTGAAGGTCTGTATCCCGCGGCCACTGCGCGTAGGAATGCCTGGAGCTCTCTCTCCTCAATGAATCATGTGAAGATTGATGGCTCCTTTCTTGAGCTACACGAGACTGCGCGAGAGCTTATGACTGAGCCTCGCGAGAACTATGCGAAGTCTACTTTCTAGGCTCTTCTGTCATTCATCTACGTGAGAACAGTGCGAGCAGTTGGCGTGCTGCCTTAGAAACCCGCGACAGCTGCGCGAAGCATTCTCTCTGATTCAATTTAAACCTTGTGATAACTGCGCGAAGCTCATTTCTTAGCTTGTTGCTGCTTTGCTGTGTCTAGGCTGCAACCAACTCTCTGTCTTGGTTCAATCTCCTTTCTTCTGAGGAACTTCTGGGGCAACAGTAGGCTTCTTGGCCTGGTTAGGGCCTTATCTGTAGTTGCTGCTTCTTACCTACAAAATTGGCTTAACAGTAATTTATTAAATGACTAAGGGTCTAATAAATTAGTACACATTCTAAAGCATGTCAGCGACCACCCCTGGGGGTATTTTTAGTATGCAACTGGGCACGAATGGGAACCCTAACTACCTCACATGTATTTACCAATTTTTGAACCAATGGGGAAAGGGCTTTTAGAAGAGAAATCAGTCACATCAGCAGCTGGGAATAACAGAATTATTCTCTTGAGCTCTGATTGGCTTAAATGAATCTGAAGATAGAGAGAAGAGTATAAAAGCTTAAAGAAATTAGAGAGCTGTCATCCAAAAATTAGGAGAACCATAGCCAAATCTGATCTCCATCTTCCCTCCAAAATTCCCTCTCTCTCTTCCTTCTTCCCCCATTTTCCTCTTAGCCAATTATGTTTGGCTAACCCTCTTTTGTAGCTAGGGTGAGGTTGAGAGTTGTAAATTAAGAGGTTCAAAGCTTTGTAGGAGGATTAAGTGTTGCACAGATTGTAGATCTGAGAATAATTGACTATAACGTGTATTGATTCAGTAATTATTAAATGTAAAGCTAATTTAGATCCATAGATCTTTTGATTGCCATTTGATTTCCCTAGATATAATATCCCTAAGGATGCCTGAGCTTGTAGCCTTACATCTACAGTATCTACAATGGTTTAGATGTTCCAATTAAGATCCCTGAATTAGAACGATCTCTGGGATGATCTGTGACCATTCAAGTGGACAGATCATAGCCTTAGGATTGCTTCAATTCTCTGGTTGAGAATGGATTTTTATACCTTACATCTAAGCTTGTAGCTAGATGAAGGATTGCTGCAAACCAGTCTCGTGCACTGCTTTTGAACCAAACAATTTTCAGTAAAGACCAAAATCCCTAGCTGCTATTCTCCATCTCTTGATTTTAATCTTTTCCCCATATTCCTTTAACTCTTTGTTTGATCAAATCTGGATCATTTGCATTTGGTGTTTTGTAATTTTTAGTGATAAATCCTTAAAGACCTCTCCTCTTTCCTATTTTAATTTTAGTTTAAATTAGGATAGAGTGTCAGATCTGCTATAGATCTGGAGATTTACCATAGTTTAAATCACATTTCCCTGTGGACAAACCCTTACTTACCTATTAAAACTTACTGCAATAGCCCTGGTTCTTGCAGGACTGGCTGCTTACCTTGATCCCTCATCTCTGTAATTTGTGCAGTTAATCTGCTATTTTAGCCATTTACTAATTGTAAGGTGAGTAGCACAACAAGTTTTTGGCACCGCTGCAGGGGATCTATATTTTTAAGAGTGGTAGATATAAATTTTTCTCATTTTAGTCTTAGATTTTTTATTGCCTATTTTGTATTTGACTAATTGCTGCTGTAATTTTTTGTAATTTAATTTTGTGATTGCATATATGGATTTGTTGTGTTGAAAGGAGCATTGTGCTAATTGGAGGAGCAAGCTTTGCTTAAGTTTGTATTTCCTAACTCTGTTTACATTTTTAGATCTGTAATTTTTTTAGATCTATAGCATTAGTTGTGTGTTTTTGAATTTATTTTGTTGAATCTGTGTTGTATTTTATTTGTGTTGTATTGTGTTTCTTTTGTGTATATGTTTGGTAGGAGATCTTTTAATCCTGAGATTGCTCCTTTAGATCTTGAAGTTGAGAGACTTCTTAGACCTAAGCATCCCATACGCACACATGTAGTTGATTATAATAGTTCTGCAATGGGTGTGCAACCTAAGACATTAAAGGAATTCAATACCCCAGGGGTTTACCATTCCCCCTTCTGTATTCAATTCCCTGATGTCCAAGGGAACTATGAGATCAAATCTTCCATCATACAGATGCTACCCTCATACCATGACCTGAGTAAAAAAGATCCATATAAGCACATTGATGAATTTTTAGGACTATCCACTACCTTCAACATTGAAGGTTTATGGGAGGAAGCAACCTGGTTGAGACTTTTTCCTTTTTCACTAAAGGATAGAGCCAAGACTTGGCTGTCAATGCTCCCAACCAATAGTATTCAGTCTTGGAATGACCTTCAATGTCAGTGTTTGGCTAAGTTTTTCCTCATGTCCAAAATAAGTCAGCTGACGAAAAGCATTATATCATTTGCTCAAGCCCCAACTGAAGACTTTCATCAAGCATGGGAGAGATTTAAATAACTCTTGAAGCAATGTCCACATCACCCAATTCCTGAATGGCAACTTGTCCAAAGTTTCTATCAAGGAATTGATCCCAAGAGCAGAGATATGGTTGATACCTCATGTGATGGTACATACCTCCACAAGATAGCTGATGAGGCTTGGGAATTATTTGATATCATTAGTGAAAACTCCATGCAAAGGGAGACCTTGTCAAGAGACCTTGAGACCCCTGCTAGATTGGTGAGAGAGACCACTACAAGAGAGAAAATGTACGAGGTGAGTGGATACAATAATTTGGAAAGGAAAGTGGACAGCTTGACTCAAAAGTTTGATAAACTCATGGGAGCAATGCAGTCTCAAATGGCTGCCCAAATGGAGGAAGCATGTGGGATTTTCCAATCCCCCACTCACCCCCTTGAGGAATGCCCTCTGTTGCCCAATTTCCAGACTTTCTAATGGAACATGTGAATGTTGCTCAGTCCTATGGATAACAGCCTACTGCTGGATATCAATGGAAAAACCACCCCAATTTGAGGTGGAGATAAGACACCTTCCCAAACCACCACCACCAGCAGTCACAACAGCATCTGATGCCTTATAGGAATGCCCAACCCTACCAATAAAACTACTTTCCAAGGCCCCGTTACCAGCAGCCTATGGCCCAGCCAATGGCTCAACTTGTGCAACAAAGTGCACCAGCCCCAGCACCCTCTAGATCCCTCACATTTGAAGAGCAAGTTTTGGCTTCACTGCAGAATTTAGGCCTTTTGTCACAAACTGTCAACTCTCATAGCCAAAGTATTAAAAAGATAGAGGACCACCTTAGTCAGCTATCTAATATTTTGACTAAGAGAGAGGAGGGAAGACTGCCTAGTCACCCCATGAACAATCCAAAGGGATAGTACATGGTGGGTGAGACTTCTTCCCATGAAGAAGCAAAATCTGTCACCACCTTGAGGAGTGGAAGGCTGGTTGATAACCAAGTTGGTGTTAAGCCTGATGAGGAAAGTGCATGAACTGAAGGACCAACCCATGATGATATGCAGCAGGAGTAGTATATAAAAAATAAGGGGGGTGTTGATGTACCCCAAGAAAAAACTGAAAATAAAAATAAAGAAAAATCTGATGAGCTTGCTAAGGCAGCAAATGGGAGATCAGTCCCCCATTTGCCATTTCCCAATGCATTGAAAGCACCTTCTCCTTTTGATAAGGGGAATGCTAAAGTGCCTTTACTTGATGCTATCAAGCAAGTTCCAGCCAATGTAAAATTTTTAAAAGATTTGTGCACCCACAAAAGACAATCTAGGATACATCTATCCAAAAAGGTCTTTTGTGCTAGTCAGCCCATGAACAATCCAAAGGGACAGTACATGGTGGGTGAGACTTCTTCTCATGAAGAAGCAAAATCTATCACCACCTTGAGGAGTGGAAGGCTGGTTGATAACCAAGTTGGTGTTAAGCCTGATGAGGAAAGTGCATGAACTGAAGGACCAACCCATGATGATATGCAGCAGGAGTAGTATATAAAAAATAAGGGGGGTGTTGATGTACCCTAAGAAAAAACTAAAAATAAAAATAAAGAAAAATCTGATGAGCTTGCTAAGGCAGCAAATGGGAGATCAGTCCCCCATTGGCCATTTCCCAATGCATTGAAAGCACCTTCTCCTTTTGATAAGGGGAATGCTAAAGTGCCTTTACTTGATGCTATCAAGCAAGTTCCAGCCAATGTAAAATTTTTAAAAGATTTGTGCACCCACAAAAGACAATCTAGGATACATCTATCCAAAAAGGTCTTTTGTGCTGAAAAAAGGAACCAAGTACTGGCCATTGCAACCCCAACCAAGCTTAAAGACCCTGGAGTTCCCACAATCCCTTGCATCATTGGGGATCATACCATTGAGAAGGCTTTATTAGATCTGGGAGCTGGTGTAAACCTACTTCCATATTCAGTTTATGAGAAGTTAGGCTTGGGAGAATTGAAGCCCACACATGTGGTGCTACAACTAGCTGACTGATCTGAGAGGAGGCCTGTCGAAATGATAGAAGATTTATTAGTTGGGGTTGATAAGTTTTTCTACCCAGTAAATTTTTTGGTGCTTGACATGGAGCCAAGCAAGTACACCTCTATTCCTGTGATTTTGGGCAGGCCTTTCTTGGCCACTGCAAATGCTTGTATTTAGTGTAGATCAGGAGTACTGGAGGTATCTTTTAGTAACATGAAAGTGAAATTGAATGTGTATGATGCAGCCAATCAGCCTCACTTGGATACTGAGGATTGCTTTTTAATTGATGTACTTGATGAGCTTGTGGAAGAGGCTTAGCCCAAGCTGCTGCATGATGATGATTTTTGTGATATTTTTGAAAATGTGTGGAGTGAGATTGTGAAAGAGAAGGCCCCCACACCCAATGGTTCAAGAGGTGAAAGCCTTAAATTTTGATATGGGGCCAGCAATAAGGTATCCACCATGGAAACCTGTTGTATTGCCTCTTCCACCACCATCAAAGGCACCTTTGTTGCCTTCTCTCATATATCTACCAGATGTAGAGTTGAAACAGCTGCCTAAGACCTTGAAATATATTTTTTTGGAGGCAAACAAGAAGTTGCCAGTGATCATTTCTTTCTCTCACTGATGAGCAAGAGGAAGAACTATTGTATGTTCTAAAGAAGCATAAGAGAGCAATAGGTTGGACTATTGCTGACCTTGGGGGCATCAACCCTGTTGTGTGCATACATAAAATCCACCTGGAAGAGGGTTCCAAACCCTCTAGAGAAATACAGAGAAAATTGAACCCTCACATGCAAGAAGTGGTAATGAAAGAAGTGGTCAAATTGTTAGATGCTAGAGTCATCTACCCAATTTCAGATTTCGAATGGGTGGCACCTACTCAGGTGGACCCTAAGAAATCTGGAATTACTATGATTAAAACTGATTTTGGTGAGCTTGTTCCAACTAGGAAAACCATAGGTTAGAGGGTGTGTATAGACTATCGGAAGCTCAATTTGAAAACCAGAAAAGACCACTTCCCTTTGCCCTTCATTGACCAAATTTTGGATAAGTTGGCAGGCAAGGCTTTCTATTATTTTCTTGATGGATATTTGGGGTATAACCAAATCCCTGTTTATCCACAAGATCAAGAAAAGGCAACTTTCACATGCCCATTTGGCACCTTCGCTTATAGAACGATGCCATTTGGGTTGTGCAATGCCGCTACAACTTTCCAAAGATGCATGTATGCTATATTTTCTGACATGATTGATCTGTTTTTAAAGATATTCATGGATGATTTCTCTATCTTTGAGGATAGTTTTAGCCAATGTCTACATCATCTCAGCCTTGTATTGCAGAGATGTGAGAAAACTTAGTTTTGAGTTGAGAAAAGAGCCATTTTATGGTCAATCAAGGCATTATCCTTGGCCATGTGGTTTCCCACAGAGGCATTGAGGTAGACAAGGCTAAAATTTATCTGATTGCACACTTACTCCCACCAAAAACTGTGAAACAAGTTAGATCTTTCTTGAGGCATGTTGGGTTCTATTGGAGATTCATTAAGGATTTTAGCAAGATCACAAAACCTCTTTGTCACCTATTGTGCCAAGAGGTCCCCTTTGAGTTTAATGATGAATGTCTCTATGCCTTTAGGCTTTTGAAAGATTATTTAACCTTTGCACCTATCCTTCAAGCACCTAATTTTTCTTTACCATTCGAACTGATGTGTGATGCAGTAGATTTTACTATTGGTGCAGTCTTGGGATAAAGGAAGGATAAGGCTCCTTGTGTGATTGCTTATGCAAATAAAACTATGATTGATGCTCAGTTAAATGACATCACAACTGAGAAGGAATTGTTGGAAATTGTTTATGCTTTGGAGAAATTCAGGTCTTATGTTTTGGGATCTAGGATAGTGGTGTTCACAGACCACTCAGCCCTAAAGTATCTTTTGTCAAAAAAAGATGCAAAGCCAAGATTGATCAGATGGATCCTTCCTATTACAGGAGTTTGATCTTGAGATTAAGGACAAAAAAGGGGTTAAAAATGTGGTTGCAGGCCACTTATCCAGGATCCTAGCTGAGGAGTTTGATAGGCTGCCTATCAATGATTCCTTCCCTAATGAACAGTTGTTTACTATCAGCACCTCTACACCTTGGTTTGTAAACATTGTGAACTACTTTGTTGTAGGTAGAATTCCCCCACATTAGAATAAAATGGACAAGGAGTTATTCTTTTCACAGATTAGACATTACATGTGGGAGGATCCATACCTGTTCAAGTATTGTGCAGACCAAGTGGTGAGGAGATGTGTCCCTGATGAGGATTTCCACAATATACTAACTATATGTCATGAACATGCTTGTGGAGGTCATTTCAGTGGAAATAAAACTACTGCCAAGGTGCTCCAAAGTGGATTTTATTGGCCCACTCTCTTCAAGGATGCATAACATCATTATAAAGCTTGTGAAAGATGCCAAAAGATGCGAAGTATCTCCAAAAGAAACTCCATGCCTTTACAACCTATACTTATGGTTGAACTTTTTGATATCTGGGGAATAGATTTTATGGGCCCTTTTCCTTCTTCATATGGGTATAGTTTTATCCTTGTGGCAGTGGACTATGTGTCCAAATGGGTTGAAGTCATTGCCACAATGACTAATGACCATAAGGTTGTCTTAAAATTTATAAAAGAAAATATCTTCTCAAGATTTGGCACCCCTAGAGCCATCATCAATGATGGGGGCAGCCATTTCTGTAACAAAAATTTTGAGAGCTTGCTCAAGAAATATTCTGTTACACATAGGATTGCAACTCCCTACCACACCCAGACTAGTGGGCAGGTTGAAATCTCAAATAGGGAGATAAAGCACATCTTAGAGAAGACAGTTAGGGCAGATAGGAAGGACTGGGCCATGAGGCTTATTGATGCACTGTGGGCTTATAGAACTGCCTATAAGACCCCAATCGGCATGTCCCTTTTCAGATTGGTGTATGGCAAGGCATGTCACTTTCCAGTAGAGCTAGAACATAGAGCATATTGGGTTATTAAAGCATTGAACATTGATCTAATTTCTGTTGACATGCACAAGAGGCTCCAGCTATCAAAGCTGGAATAGCTAAGATTAGAAGCATACTCCAATGCTAGGATCTACAAAGAGAGAACTAAAGCCTTCTACGACAAGCATTTACTGAGAAAAGAGTTCACAGCTGGAAACAAGGTATGGTTGTTCAACTGTAAATTGAAAATTTTCCCAGATAAGTTGAGATCCAGATGGGAGGGACGTTACATGGTAGAGCATGTATCCCAATCTGGAGCTATTGAAATCAAGGATCCAAAAAATGGTAGGATCATAAAAGTTAATGGTCAAAGGCTCAAGCTCTTTGCTGTGGTGACCATTCACCTTCAAGAACCTCCCAAGTGTGATTGATTGTCAACAATGTAGACTATGTATCATAGCTATTGGTTTTGACTGTTTTTACTGATGTTTCTATTTTTTGTTTATTACTGTTTGGCATTGTAAATATGGTTGTCAATCTTGCTTAATGTGTGCATGTACAAATCATGAATCTGTCATAAGTTGGTTAAAAGCATGAACTGTTTGAATTGAGTTGGGAATTGACAAATCTATGGGTAGAATGGATTTGGAACTAATAAAACTCTGTTTGAATTGAGATACAACCTGTCGAGAGGAGTGGAGAATATTTCAACAGGTTCTGAAGGTTCCCTGCATGCATTTCGACAAGATTTGGGACCTGTCGAGAGGTTTGAGTATATTCTCGACAGGTTCTGAAGCTGTAAATGTGACTGTCGATAGGATCTATGAACTTGTCGACGGGTTTGAAAGGTGCACAAATAGCTTTCGATAGGATTTTTGAACCTGTCGAGATGTTGGAAAAACCTATCGAGATGTTCTGAAGGTGTAGGCTTTGTTTCGACAGGTTTTGGAACCTATCGAGAGGATTAAATGTTGAGTTCAGAGTGCCTGTCGAGAGGTTCCGTGAACCTCTCAAATTAATTATTTCTGAAACCTTGAACCCATCGACAGGATTGAGTGAACCTCTCAAGAGGTTCAGCTACATTTCACTCTTCTACAGGTTGATGCAACCTGTCGACAGCTTTACCCCAATCATGTCGAAACTCGATTTTCTTCCTTTTAAACCTATCAACTACTCAATTCAGCCATTCGACAACTTGTCTTTGAGCTTTATCTTTTCTCAGTCGATGTCCACTTTCTTTCTTCTGCCTCTACCTCCCTGGTGTCTACTCCAATCGCTCGGCCATTGTTCAAATTACTGTCTCTACTAATTTGGTGTCGTGCACATCAAGATCTGAAAACCCTAGGTTTATGTGGGTAAGTTTTCTTCCAGCTCCACTCTATGATTTTCTAGTATTTTAATTCCAAGTTTTCGTGGTCACTTTCATTGAGCAAAGAAGTCTGTTGTGGTTGTTGGGAGCTAATCTTAAGTGCATTACTTGTCCAATGGCTGATCAAGAGGATACCCTAGCTACCCTTTTCAAAGCCACCTCCAAATCTGCCACAAAAGATGCTAGGAAATCCAGTATGCTCACCAAAGAGCCCAAGGAGACCCCATCTGCGAAAAGAAAGCTTGTCATGGATAAATCGGAGAAACCTGGAAAAGCAAAGAAATCCAAGGAGGCCCAAATTAGTGAAGAAATTTTTGAGGAGGCCCATGAGACAGAGCCCATGCCTGAGCCTAACATTGTGCACGAGCCTAACCCTGAGGAGGAATCTGAAGTCCCTATGAACCTATCTACTCCCAATGAATTTGTGGATAAGTTAGGCCTGATTCCAAAGACAATTGTTGACACCTCCTACTTTTCTAAGGAAGAAGAGTGTAAGGATACTTTGAATTATTTACTGAAGGTAGGTCTGACACCCATGCTAACCCCATTAAGTGAAAAATCCTACCCTAGGCTGGTCAAGTTGTGGTATCAGAACCTCCAGAAGAAGGCCAAGCCAGGTTCAACTGATCCTTGTCTGGAGATTGTAATTGATCACTAAGAGATTGTTGTGAATTACAATAATATAGGGTTGGTTTTAGGGATCCCTTCTGTTTTTGGTACATCCTATGGTCTGTCCGAACCTGAAAATTTGCATTTCAAAGCAATAGACAAGCACCTCACTCAAGGCATTGTGGGGTCTGGGGAGTCAATAATGAGAAGAGATCAACACCTCAGCATGCTATTCAGTGACTCAATTTTGAGAAAAATTATATATGTCAGTGGACATCAGCAAGAAAGGAGAACCCCCATAGTGGATGCCCTATATTTTTTCTCCAAGGGCTAGTTTATGAATGATGCTCAATTGGTATTTGATGCAATGGTGGATGTCAATGAGAAAATTCAGAAAGTACAAGCCTTACCTGGCCTACCTTCCAACAGGCTCATCACTGCCTTGCTTAAGAGAGGAAAATTTGCTTTCCCAAATGATGAGCCAATGGTGAAGGTGACTCCAAAAGTATTTGAGAAGAGGGCTTGGTCTACCAGTAGGACCCTAATTGGAAAGAGTAAGAATAAATCAAGTGAGGATCCTGAGATAGAAGCTCCACAAGCAGTCAGCTCTGCTGCTGCACATGGCACCTCTACTTCTGCTAGTTCAGAGCCTCTCCCCATAGCTTCCACTAGCTCCATACCTCCTCCTGAGCTCTCTACATTAGTCACCTCTGAGCCTCTGCTACTCCTAGCATAAAGCCTCCACCTATGACCTTTGCACCCACAATCATCCCCTCCCTCCATCGATTTGATTTTGCTTATGGTCAACTCCTTTGATGCCAGCCTCACCATCCCCCCCTCTGTCATACCATCCATCTTAGTTTCTTTACCTTCCATTCTAGTTTCCATTCCTCCCCGCACCTCAGCCACCCTTTCCACCATTACCACCTCCACACCTCTGCCAGTTCCTCTTACCACAGACTCCATCCCTTCCTCACCTACCCATGACCAAAACCCTTTTTCAGAAAAGAGATACTCAGCCATGATGTCCTCTATCATAGGGGATATCAACTATGAGTTTACCCCTCTCCCAGACTCTCCTCACCCTCCTCATTTCATCCCAACTCCAGATTCACCACAGCCACATCAATTTTCCCCTACACCTCCATCACGACAGCCCACCACCTTCACTCATGCACCCACTTCCCCATTTAAACCAATTCCACCCATCACCCCTGATTTCCCATCCCAAATCTTCAATCTATTACTCTCCCTTCAAGCCCAAGTGTTGGCAAACTCCCAAACCCAATCATCCATTGAGGCCAACCTTTATGCCATGAACATCACCCTCCAAAACCAAGCCTCCATGCAAACTAGCCTCCAAGCCATCCAATCCACTTTGTCTCTTTTAACCCAACCATCACTACAACCAGCTATCCCTACACTCACCCATTTACCTACTTCACCCCCTTATCCCCAACCCATTCCCTTACTTGTACCCTCCCCTGTTACTACCCCCATTGTACCTATCCCAAATATCCCTCCTCCTACCTTTACCAATGCCTCCACTCAAACAGACCCTGAACCTGCCCTTGAAGTCCCCCAGCCCATACCCTCTACCTCCACCACACCCATGTCATCATCCACCCCCTCTCCCTTGCTAGCTGGCCCTTCCTTTAGTGCTGAGCAACCCATATTACTAGCCTCTTTCAATCCTAGACCTCCATACTACACCCTCCTTCAAGCCATGAAGAATAATGCTTACATCAAGAGGGATTTGGTTAAAGGAATGGCTGACCTTAGAACATCAGTGAGGCAGCCCCTCCTTGATAAACTCAAATCAGTGCTACTAGCCCACAAGTTAGAGAAGCAGAGAATCAACCAGGGTTGGAGGGAGACAATGATCCAATACAATCAAGAAAACAATAGGGCTGAGGGGATGGAGGATGTCATCAAGAAATTGCAAACAGACTTGAGATTAGCAAAGGACAAAGCTTATGACTATGGTGTGACTATTGCGGTATTACATAAAACCTTAACTGAAAATAGTGACCGGGAGTTAGCAGAAGTTGTTTTCAAACAATTAAACCCTGGTGTACCTCAAAAGGAAACAACTCCCATACCCAAGGAGCCTAGCAAAGTCAAGCCTGGAATCAAAATCCAGGAACCTACTTCAAAGCCAAAGCCCACTCCCAAAAAGAAAAGCACCTCTAGGCCAAGACACACTACTTCCAAAAGGTCACAGTCTACTGTTGCTGCATTGAAGAAAGCAAAGGGCAAAGGAATCCAAGAACCAGCTGATGTAGTAGAGGATTCAGATGATTAGATTTGCACTTTTCATTAGTTAGGATGTCTTTGCATAATTTTTGTGTAGTTTGTTTTCCTTACATTATACAAATTTTTGTGTATAAATGAAATTTCTCTTTGTTATGTTTTGTTTGGTTTACTTTCTAACTTTATATTTGTTAGTTTATTTTAATTATTTGTGTGTGCCTTGTTTAATGCTTTTACTTACTTTATCTTGTGTCTGATTTCGTGTATGATAACCTGCTACACATGCACTCTCTTTTTAAATCAGTGAGGACACTGCTCCTCATAGGTTTGGGGGTGTGGTAGGATATGCCAATGGATAGTTAATGGTAGTGCAGCAGGGTTTTAATAGAAATTGAGAAAATAAAGTGATTTCCCACCTGATTTTTAAAATAGAGGAAATTAAAAACTTTTTAAGACTGAAATGTGTTGCAGTTCTGACATTTTTCATGAAGTGAATGTCAGGCATTTTCAAAGTTTAATATTTAGTGAACCTGAAATGAGAGAAAATTGTGAAGATATACCCCAGGAATTTGATGGAAGGCCATACCCAGTGAGATTTGGGCCTAGAAATTTTTTTTTTTGAAGAGTGTCTTGCCAATTTTTCTGCTCTAAGGACTGGCTGAATTTACCTTTTCTCACTAGAAGTTAGGCAAATCCAAGTTAAAACAGCTTGACAGCATTCATGACATTGAGGACATGAAGTAGGGTCATCCCTTGGACAGTTTGAGCTTAAAAATCCCTACCCTTTGAACTGCCCTTGATACACACCATTTGAGCCTTAAAAATCCTAGTTTTTATTTAATAAAAACTAGAAAAGTTGTAGCCAAAACCCCTTGGCCTATTTCAGTTCACCCTTAATCTGAGAAATCAGGAAATGTAAGGAGAAGTGAGGTTAGAGGAGTTAGGTTTGACATCTGGTTGAAAGAGAAGAAAGCACATTTGGTGATAGCTGTGGCATTCCAGCCCATTAAAAGAAAAAAATATATATTGGGAAAAATACAAAGGAAAAGTAAAACAAAAATAAGAGAGAAGTCACTTCATTGGATACATTGAAATGAGGATTGGAAATTGATCACTTCAAATCTAAAAATTCAAAGAAGATGAAGATTGTGTTGAAATGAAGAAGGTCTACATGTCACCTCCTTACTTTACTGATTTCTCAATTTTGAATTCTATTCCACCCTTTTATTCTTTATAAACTTCACCCATAAGCCACATTACAACCCAATAAAAAGCCCCTACTGATCTGAAATGGATTGAGCTGTCATGTGGAGATGAGGATTTGTATAATCTATGGTGAAAAGAGTTAGAGGATTTCAGAAACTAGAGCAATGCCTATGCTTATGCTTGCAGTCCTATTTGAGGGCTATAACTGCTCTTGAGCTGTGTGAAATGATACACCCTTCTATTTTGAGTGACAGCCCTGGTGAGCTTTGGGTCTAAAATTAGGTTTGTTAGGGTCATTATCAAAACATAATTCTCATTTTGATGG